>JASTWQ010001256.1:3803118-5070824 GCA_035220615.1 Leptothorax acervorum
CAATAACTTTGAACGTATCATTTATGTATCAGATATATTTCAAATAATATATTACTGTAATGTAATATAAACGTCTATATTACTTGGTGTTTTATTGTAATAATAGTTTAGTAGAAAGAATTGTTATTAATAACAGTAATAATTCTATTAATCCAAAAGTGTGCCACTTTATTATAAGAGTGGACTCCACGATACAACTGATAAAAAAGTTGTGCCGTATCGTGATTTGAATAACTTGGCGCTTCTTGGCGCGAGATACTACCGTGTCTCTTGATACTATTCTTATACCATTGTTTGTCAAATTTTAAATATGAGAAACAGATCCCATTGAATGCCATTTATCGGACAATCCAAATTTAAAAAATGTAATAAAATACGCACGTGTGTGTTATATTACATTTTTAAATAACTTTTATGAGTTATATACGTAACAAAGAAATATAACTTTGTTCTTTTAAAGTACTCTTAAAGTTATGTAATACTTACATATCGTCTACATAACTTTAAAATATAACATTGTTCTTTTTACTTGTTCCCTAAATTATATAACAGTTACGAATTGGTTTCCTGGATATGATTTCCGCTAATTACTGTAACGATGATTTCGAGAATCTGGCGTTATTGTTATTTAGTAAAATACAGTGTAATGCGAGAGTTCTATATTATATGAATTCGCGTAATACGAACCGCATGTATTATAGATTATACATATGCGGATTATGTAGGTATGTATATAGAAATGTTTATAAATTTTAATTTTTACATAAAGGCTTCAACCCTTTCATTCCCAAATTATGTATCAAAGAGATATTTATGTTTTAGTACATGTTACATGGCGAATAAGCAATTGATAAAAACATTTTGACATTTTGAAAACATTTAAAGAGACTTTTCTACATATTATTTTGTAACTATATTTTACACACATCAACTCTGTATAGTAATTTTCATAGCAAAGTTATTATACATATGTATATACAATAACATTTTTTTTACCTTTGACAAAATCCACCTAAAACATTTCAAGTTATAATTCTGCAAGCTCTTATTCTATTTATGATAATTTTTATCACACACACCGAACTGTAATGGCAACAAACGAAAGATGATGATACTCTACGTTATCGAGAAATTTTTAAATACATAGATATCAATACGTGCCATCTCCAAATGTAAAATTTTTATAGCTATATAAAAGTGCAAGGTAAAACTATAATTAACCATAATATATATTCACAGATATGAAAATATAGACTGTAGTAATATTTTATTTCACAATTCGTAATAGGAGCCATATAACTAGAGTGGGAACGAAAGGGTTAACAGCAGAATTTTTATTTTATTTTAAAACAAAATAAAAATTAAAACAAATTTTAAAAATTAAACAAGAATTCAATTTGCCTCATTAAAACAAGTCTATGCAAATTTCTTATTTTAATACCATAAGGATTAATTGTTTCGTTACTTGAATTTAACGTGTTATGTTATATATAGGGCTGATTTACCGCGTTATACGAGAAAAATGTCGCAATTTTTTCGTCGCGTTATATAAATCCATGTTGTACGAGTATCGCGTTACAAGGATTCACTGTACTTTTCTTCTGAAACTGATATTTTGGCACTGATCTCTCTCGTGTTAAGTATTCCGTTGACACAAGCATTAGGCGACGAGCAACTATTGCCGTTTTGATTGCGTATAATCCGCTGTGGTCAACAATTCCCGAATACGACCGATTGTCTTAAAGCCAAGTCGAGAAGTGCATTGGCCTGCCGGTCAGCGGACGTGTGTATGTACACACATCAAGTTGCCGTAAATCAAAGGGCGCGCACTCCGGAAATGCTACGGTCGCACGGAACAGGGCCCGCGGCCGCTAAACGCGAACAATCTCTCGCGCGATCAAAATTTAACGATGCTGTGCGGCAATCGCCGTCGACTTGCCTCGCGAGCATTATCGATTGATTCCAGGCGTCGACGTCGCGTCGCTAATTAGCGGAGCACACACGCGAAATTATCGCTGCACCACCCCCCTTAAATATCACCGGAAAGAGCTCCGGTGCTCAGCTGGCCCGGTACGACGGCGACGGCGACGCGGCGCGTTGCTCTGCGCGAAGGCAGTTAGCGGTCGGGGAATTGGTAGCCTCCGGCTATTTAACTCGCTTGTTCATTCTCGCTATAGAATATCGTATCCAGCACGACCACCACCGTGTTTGCTCTGTCTCTCTCCTTCTCTCTCTCTCTCTCGCTTTCTCTCTATTCTGTTAACATAACGCCACACCGATATATTCAGGACTCAGAAGCGCCATCAAGCTGCGCTGAGCGGGGCGCCCGGCGTCTCCTATACGAAGCCACCACAGCAGGTAGCACGTTTCGTGGAATTTATGGGACTTTTGAACGGGTCCACTCCATTATTCGCACCGAGAATTATTCTTGAGACACGACGAATACGCGGTGGAACGAGCACGGTCACTTCCGGCTTCTTCGCGCTCCTTTTCACCTCCCTTTTCCTGCCTCGTCGCTTCGAGCCAGCTCTTACGGAGCTCCTTTTCGTTTTACCGGAAGCGCGCCCGCCGGCACTTCAGGAAAGTATCGCGCTTTCCGAGCTTTCCGGTGACTAATTAGAATAAAGTCGGGCGCGAGCTTGCCGCGCCCCCGGGGCAGAATAAGGCGGTCTAATCCACCGCAATTTCCCGCGGCGGCGATTCCGGATGATTACGCGGAATCGCGTGTGCGCGCGCGCGCGAGAGAGTGCGATTTTCAGGAATTGCTCTCGCCGGAAATTGGACGTTTTCTTTTCCTTTCCGCGACAGAGAGCGACTGGTATCTTACTGTATTCGCGATAAGGTGCATTATTTGGCATTTAGTCCGTTGCGTAATGAAGCAAGTTTCAATTTTCTCCTCGCGAGGAAATATTTCAGCGCGCCCATTTTCGTTGATGGGAACGGAGCGCGGAAAGAAAAGCCATTATCTTCCACGCCGGCGTGATACTTTATTTCGTTTCGCAAAGTGTTTTCTCGGCAAATAAAGCCGCGCTTCCCATTGCCTTCGACGCGCGTTTGCGCGCTTTAAGAGAAAAGCATAGCCTTGGCCTCGTGGACAGAAAAATGGTGGCCCACGGCCATACCGGACGAGATGCTTTCCACGCTGAGTCCCTCTCTCGACCTGTCCTGTGCAATCTTCCGTTAGGTGTATGTTGCAAGAGAGAGAGAAAGAGAGAGAGAGAGAGAGGAAGCAAAGTAAGGAAAATCGCCGTGGACATCCGGGAGGGATTGCGGATTCGAAGGTCGCCAGCTCGCGAAACGCGCGTCGAGTCCAATAAGCTCGAGTCCACCCTTTCTCGTAAAGCGAAACTTTATAGTTATTTCATCATTTTCTACCGCTCACCTCTCTATCTCTCTTTCGGCCCCTCGTGAGATTTCACGAGCTCGTCTTTATACGCGGAATCCCTCTGTAATCTTTTTGTTTCACGTGGAATCACGTGAGATTTGAAAAAGATCCAAGGCTATGCGATCCTGATCCTTGAGACTCCAGCTGAAAGCCTTGGGGCGCGAATAAACATCAAAACGATGAGATTATATGAGCGGGTGAAGAGAAAATATTCCTCTTGAATTTATGACGATACCTCACGCATCTTGATAAGTGAATAAGAGAGAATCTTAGGAAGTATCCAGCAATATATGTCGTAATTAAAATAATTTTTAATTAAAAATTCAATACCTACCGTCGAAAGAGTTATATTGTATATTTTTCTAGAAGGTGTCTTATATACCTGGAAATTTTTTCCTGATGCCCTAGTTTTTTCACGGACAAAAATAAGTATATCACGAAAAGGGGATGGATAAAGTACATTCGAGTTAGTCAACTCTATAAGAGTTATCGATTCGATCAACGTGCGCCGCGCCGGTTGACAGAATCATCTTGCGGCGTATCTTCCACTAGCGGAACCCTATGGGGTATTGTTCACGCTGGCAGAGATTGTCGGTCGGCGAGTTCATTTTCGGAAAATAACTTTTTACGAGCGATCTGATAAGTTTTCTTACTCTTTGGACGGTGTGGCGGGAGAGATTTTGCGGATACGATAAGTTCTTACTGTCCGAGGCAACTCCCTGTTGGCGGGGGCACCTAAGAACGAGGGGTCATTCTTTATCATAAGGGTGAAACGATCCTTCGACATGGACCTAAAAGAAGGGATAGTGCATCGCGTCACGCGACCTCACGCCGTAGTTTGATGCCATAATCATTTCACGGTGGCGTAACAATATGATATTGTGATATTGATGCGCTAATTGTGCTAATTAATGATATAAAAATATGGCTCACTGTGATACCGATACAAAAATAATATAAGAGTGAGAATTTAGCACATTCATTAATAATAAATCGTTATTCTAGATATTCCAAATGATAATGTCACAGCGTATATAAATCGCATGAATAATATATTTATATTTATAAAATATAAAAATAGGTATGACTAGAAAATTTTCGTGGTTGATACTTCTTCATTACGAAGAAAGGAAGCTTCTTCTTAATTTTCCCGGAGACAATCGTGAAAACCGCACGACACATAAGATGGAAACAGAGTACATTATTGAAAGACAGGCTAGCCGGGACTTTGTAAAATTTCGCACCAAGTATCCTCTACTTTCTTCCGACAATAATTCTAATTCGCTCGTTATTTACCGTGAAACTTTAGCAACTGCACTTCCAGTAATAACCGCGATTACTCGAGAACTTCGGTGCTTTCTGGTCTCGCTCAGAATCCTTCTTAAGGAGATTCTTCCTAAAAAACATTCTCCGGGACTACTCGAGCGCAATGTGACTTTCGTCAAGCGCCAATCTGCGTGAGTACCGTAGAGAGTTCTTTCTGTACGTATTTTTTTTTTGTTTTCGCTCTTTTTCTCTTTCGCAAAATTCAAATTAATATTAAGAGATACCGAGTGATTCTTTGAGCGTGAATGCAGCAAAGAATCCTCGCAGGTTTTGGATAAAGTAGGTAAGGAGATAAAAACGGCGCGAGGGAAATGACGCAGGAAAGCTGATTTAAATAGCTGCGCGAGGTTTAATAATTTTATATCAAAATAACTAAACAGACGGGCTCTATTCCTACCATATTCCTACGGGACGACTGCGTTTATATTGCTTCTCTGGCATAACAGCGAACCACCTGAAGATATTTCGCTGGAAAGGAAACAGAGAAGCGAAGGTCGTAGGAGGTTGATTTAAACCACCGACAGGAATCCTGTTGCCTATTCAGATCCCGCGGATTTGTTTTCTAATGCCTGTCAGAACTCAGAAAGTCGTTCTTTCTACGAGAGATATCCAATGCGTTTTCGATCGCGCACAACGATTCGATTCTGCTGCTAAGATAACCTGTGAATTTGATTTTTATTTGTAGTAAAATTTTATCCGATGCGCACTTATGATACTTATGTCATACATCTAATTAACATGCAAAAAATATTTTTTGCAATATATTCTAAGAGAAGTCGTAATTGTCAACTTTTTATTCTAACGTTAAGCATAATAATCAAATGTCAAAGTAAAATTCTGGTAAAGTATGTAGATAGATAGTTGCGTTTTATTATAACTTGTCAGCTTATTTTGCCTGGCCCAGTTAGCAGATAAAGCGAGTGCTCGCAAATGGATGAATATACAATGCTCCAAATTCGTCAATCGCATTTGCGAAAAGAATGAAGTGTCCCGAAAAGGCGGAATGGTAAAGTTGAATAATCGCGAAGTTTTTCCTTTAATCTAGCCAATGCGGCCTCTTTTGCCTCTCGTTCCCTTAAAACTTCATGCTCCTTTCAACGCGGGGGACGCGAGGCGAGTGGTTTCGACTATTTAATAAAATCTTTTATGGATTTGTGCGGCGTTGCTTCGCTACGGATCAAAAACTTGGAATTTCTCCGTGTTGACAATTTTTCGAGAATTGCTTTCACGTAGTTTTCCATCAGGAACAAAGTACTACCTTAAAAGAGATTGAACTGTATACTGAATCTTCTAACAAGAATCTTTCTATCTTAAGTGGCTCGCGACTTTTCAAAAGTTTCGCGTATAATAACGAAGATAAAATTTTAAGATTTATCTGTGAGCTGTATAATGCTAAAAATTCAAGGATCCTTAAAGTTATGCAAGTTATGATTCCGAGACATAAGTTGTTAGTAAAATATTAATTTTAAAATAATATATAAATTTAAGACGACGAATATTTAATTTAAAATACAATTGCTAAGAAATTTATTATATTAAAGAAAAACGTAAAAATTATCTGTATTAGAAAATTTTATTGCAACCAGAAATTTCTACCCGCATATGTCGAAATCTGAAAAGAACGGCGATTGATGATACATTCGGCAGCGAATTTTCCGTTCAGAAATCACTTACAAGCGCGAATGTCGCGATGCAACCGTCAATATCATAATTCCTTATCGGTATGCGGGCTTTCTGTTTGCCAATCGCACCACGTTTCCCAAGTTTGTCACCGAGAGAGAACGCGGGTATTATAGTGATCGTGACTTGTCATGGCGCATCTCTGGGTGGAATTGACGTCAATGGGACAGTAATTAATTTAACTGTTGTGAGTTATTAATTCTCGGAGAACAAGCGTAATAATTGTTCTCGCAAGATATTGAAAATCGCTTCATAAAATATATGTATGCTACTATAAGTTTTTTTGCGTTTGATAGAGTATTCATTTTACATTTACGGACAAAAGCGATTATTCAATTCCAATGCCTCATATGAAACGCTTGCGATTAAACAGCATTCGATTAATATTCGTGACTGGTGATTTGTATTCGCGAAAGCGCAGGGAACACCGGCTGAACGAAAATATGAAGCTCGACATTAATTCTGAGCAATTACCTCTCACTTTTCGTGACCAATGAAAATCTGATTTAATCTGGTTTCCACGTAATGCGTATTACTTGCGCATTACGCACGAGCAAATTGTTCATTTGATCGTACATAAAATCTCCATCTTTCTCAGCCGTCGTTTACTACATTTACTGAAATATCTTTTTATACGATAATATAATGTAACTTTTGTAACGATTGTGTATGTGTATGTGTATGTGCTCTATCAGTCTTTAAAATATTAACGTTACGGTATTAATTTTTTTAATTAAAATCATGTAGGATATTGATTAAATTTACGTCTTTCTTTTGCCTCTTTTATCACTATATTACGAATATGTATATCTACATATATTGAATCTTCTATTTATGGTAATTGTGTGCGGCATAGATGAGAAAAATGTACTGTTGTGATTCTCCTGTAACTCTCTTTGGAAATTCGCGATATTGGCCCGGAGTCTCGTCAATCTCTTTTTGAGAAAGTGAGAGAGAGATAGAGAGAGAGAGAGGGGGGGAGAAGAGAGAGATGTAGAGGACATATCTATCTCCCTAATCAGAGCGTACTCGAGTGACGCGCGAATCGCCTGGAAGATCGCTGGTATAGTGTTGTTCCTGTCGCCGGTTGATGCTGCTGTTGGGCGAATGGTATAACGCTGGCACGTCACGTCGCCGGAAACTGGGTTCTATCGATTTCGTATCAGTTCCTGGCATCTCTTGCGGGATATACACAACTGTGCGCGCGTTTGCACGCACGCACGCATCGCCAGAAGTGTGCAGCTATCATATGTGTTCATAGCACATATGATAACTGCACTTGCATATACACACACACACACACACACACACAAACAAACAAATACACACACGCACACTTTCTCGCTCCTTCTCTCTCTGTTAGGAGAGAGGTGATAAAGCAAAGTGGAGAGGGTAATAGCAAGAGGGTAATGGGGAGTCTCTACCTTCGACTTCGAGCGACCTAAAGCCTCCCTAACGTTGCGTCGTCTATACAATTCAGTTGTGAGTTCGGTGCTTGACTATTGTCCTCGGCAGTCTTATGTAGGTCGCTCGGATCAATCATATATACTTATCTCTTCCCGTGAACTATTAAATTATAAGAATATCATAAATAATGAAAAAGCGTCGAGGATCATTAGGCTGTTAATAATTTTTAGAATATAAATAATGAAAGAAACGTTATATATATTTTGATAGTTTACGAATAGATAATAACGATAAGATAAAAGTCATTTTAACTAACATATATCTTTTCTAACAAGAATTAAATTTGAAATAATTACATAAAAATGAAATAAAAATTAGTAAGAACGAAATAAATGAGAACCACATTTAATTTTTCCATGAAAAAAGTTGATCTCACAAATTATTATTATTACAAAATTATCGGGATGAAGTAGTATCTCTCACAAATCTCGCGAGAATGAGAGGCGCGGAGAGTCGTAGAAAGTTTTCTCATGTGGCGGGACTAAATTGGGGATTTCATCGAAGACGCCCGTAATCAGTAAGCAGGCATGGAGTCGTAAGATAGACTTACCTGAGCCGACGGAAAATGTCATTATCAGGCTCGGTGTCTCGTGAAACCGATTTCGAATCGGCGCTCGTTACGCCCGCGCCGCCGCCGCCGCCGCCTCCGTCGGGACGGACGGATACTCGACCCCGTTGAAAGGATCTCGAGGGCGTCCTTTCAGACCAGCGATCCTTAATTAATCTGGAAATCGAATCAAGGAGAGGAAGGAGAGTCACAGAGTCGGCGTGCCGATAGATCGGATCGGAAGGGTGAGAGGGAGGATCCGTTTGGTGAATCCGAGACGGTTTATGTGACCGCCCCTACTCTTTCCGATGGTTTCCTCAGGAAGATCCTTCTCTCGCTAATTTCTCCATTTATTGTTTACCCCGTCCCTCGGCTCTTCTTTGACGTCTCAAACTGCTCTTATCTCGCCGGTCTTTGTTACTTACGCAAATGATGTATATTATATATATATCGAGTCATGAGGGCTGTACTCCATCGTATAAATGCCAACAAAAGAAGCCATCGAATCACGAGATCCCTTCGAGTAGCCATGCTGCTTCTCTCTGCCGCATGTATCGATTTATTCTTTAGTATGATAACGATTAATTGATCGTTTATATATGTGATAATTATACCATTCGATAAAATTGTTACGCTAAATCGAGAGGATATCTGGTGCGCGAGAGAAATGTACCAACCAAGTTGATTAAATAATCGTTTTATTACTGCAATCGCTTCGACGATAACGACGATACTTTGGATCGTGTAAAATTGCAGAAACAAAAGCGCCGTATATCCTTTTAGTTTACACGTAGAACTCTCGCATATGCCTCGCTGAGGAAGATCGGATGTGGAGAATATAGTCGAATCAACCACATATACATACTTATACTACGCACGCCGAGGTTGAGCCGTACTTAGGATTACGACCCGTATACACTTATATGTTTCTTATAACGATATTTCTGGTCTGACGAATGATAGATATATTTCTCGGACGCGACGTTCTCGGCCGCGTTAGCCTCCTCTCGAAAAAAAAAAAGAAAAAAAATCGCTCGTGCAATCTCGCGCGTGTTTCCCCGCGAATCCCGATATATCTCCACGTTACTTTCATCGTGTTCCCTCCATCATCCCCCCCCCCCCCCTCCCCGCAGTCCTTCCGTCCGTTTAATTATATACCACGACAATTTGTAATGCTAATTCACAATTATACACTATGTACAATCGTCGTGCGCCCGCCGTTCCGACCTACTTTACATTAATGTTGTATTGCTATCTCCGACTTAATATACGATATACGGGGTGTTCTAAACACTGTGTACACATGCGAGCGAACGTGTATGGATTGCGCGCGAAAATTCGGGACGCACTGTGGTTGCCGCATGCTCGATTGACAGAGATAAGCCGACGATGATATACGCGATCGTTTTCCTGATCGCGAGAACGCGCAGAGACGTATTACACTAATTAGCCACGTACTTTTAAAGGTTCCGGCGCCGCGGATTCTCCAGCGTTGTCGCTCGAGCTAGCGCACCGATCGACATTAAACACGCAGAAGTCTGAGACTGTTGTAATGAATCACGTGAATCACGGTCATCGTCCAGCAAGTTAAAATTGGATAGAGCCCGACGTTCGACCTTGAGCCCGATCTAGGGGGTTCTTGGGCGAGACGCTGGTTGCTGGCGGCGAGTGTGGCAATCTCGATGGTCTTGAGAGGCTGGTCGTTAGCGATTCCTGGTAGTGCCGATTGACAGATCAGAGTCAGACTGCCGCCGGAAAAGTGTTGCCGTTCCAGGCGCATTGTCAGGCCCAGCCGCGTCGTGGAGACCAGCCTACCATCTATGTTGCCACCTCCCCGCAAGTCTTTAGTTAAGGCTCTGTTTACCTGTTAAGAATCACAGCCACAGAGTTTAAAGCTGTAATTTGCGAAGATCATATCTTTAACTTTAATAGCGGTAGGATTTATGCTGCAGCCGCGCGTTACCGAGATATCTATATAAATATAAAGAATTTAAAAAAGATTGCGAAGGAAGATCTAATTTCGGTCTTCGATTGTAATCAAGTCTCCTGAAAAAATGGCGACAGCTCTAAAACGTCGTTTGTTATATCAATTTTGTCTGATTGTGAGCTAGGATTTTTATTACAGCACGAACAGCATACTTTTGTCAGCGTCGTAATTCCGTTGCGTTTGCGCGGCTTTTATATTCTCGAGGAATTAATTTGTGACTCGTAGCACTATATTTATTGAGACTTGAACATGCGGCCGATTAGCGCGGCGAAATAAAAATGCCCATGCGAACTGGCCTCTCGCTTGACAAATTGTCGTTGAATAAACCGAGTAGTACCTCCTCGCGAATGACGTGCGCAGCGTAGCATTGAATAATGGGAGTTATGCGGGTTCCTAGTTCACCGTACTCGCTTAACAGCCCGCGGAAGCGAGCTTTGGATTAGGTTTCGCGATTAATTACGAAATTTTCGCTCGTTTCGTGTCTGCCGACGGTATAGCTTGCCCTAAAGTAGCTGAATAATATTTCGGGAATAAATATTTCCGACCAATCTTAATAAAAATATACCAATAAGTTTTTTAAGTTAGCAAAGTCAAATTTGCGTTAAGAAACTGAAAATCAGTGCGTTTTATTGACAATTATTTTAGACAAATAAAAAGCTGTTCTTTGTCCAACACAAACGATTCGCAATACGAGTGGAAGTTTAAAAATGTGCTTTATATACGATATGCAATCTCTCGCGGAAGATTGTCTTCGATCATCTTTTTGAGCTCATGAGACCTCTCGAAAATTTAACTGAAACCCTCGCTCACGAACATCATCGACTCACCTCTTTACCGTTCAAAATGAACGTTAAAACTGCCGGAGGGTAACTGAAGCCCGACGTGCACTCCGCTTGGAGGATCTCGCCGACTTCGTAAGAAGGTCGCACCCCCTCGAGTACCGGAGCACTTTTAGGCGGCACAGCCACGCTCATGTTCGCCTCTCTGTAATCTGTCTCAAAACTCGGCGCTTCGGATGACACCTCGCAGCCATAAGACCCTGCCAAGTCGACTTTACCTGTGATATCAAGACAAAAAAAAAGAGTCTAGATATAAGCTTAAAAAGGTATGAAGTCATGTATATCTTTAAGAATCAAAATTAGGTTCATGAGATCTTGTATTAGATCAGAATTGATACCTTCGCATTTCAGGTACGGAGAAAACGACATGCAAGGTCTATCAAACTGATATTAATTTTATTATACATGTTAGGTTTCGGTTAATTTTAAGATAAGTTTCGGTTAATTTCAAATTATTGTTTTTTGCACACTGAAGAAGACCACATTCAAGGTAGAAACGTTTGTTATTTAATGTATTATTTTAATATATGACTTAAGCATTACTAACGAGCTTTGTTCGCCAGCCCTTCTCAAGAAATGCTTAAAAAGGGTGAAAAAACACTTTTTTTATTTTATGAATATATCTTAATAAGTGATGAAAAAAAACACGATTTTTCTGAGAACCGATTATTTACCTAAATCTTCGCCTAATTGTAAATTATTAAACTTTCGACATTAACTTTAATTCTTTTAATAGTCTACATCTCGAAATTACGTTCTTCTACAAAAAATGATTGAAATTGTTATACATGAGAGATTTATTTCCTACACGAGAAACATAACAGTGGATGTGATCTTGCAATTCTCGCTTGTCGCGCACCTTTGTGGGTGTTCGGGCCCAGAAGTGTCACTTGCTTGTGGTCACTCTGGCTGAGGTCGATGTACAGCCCGCTGATATTTTGAGGTCGCTTGGGCGTCGGTGATCTCGGCATGTATCTGAAGATCTCCTGGCCGTCTTTGTTCCACGTTACCGAATACAGATCCTTACCACCGAGATCGTATTCGCACTTGAGTATCACCCTCTCCCATCTTGGATCGGCGATACTGGGTACTTCTAGTTTTCGTATCTCCAATCCGGCACCTGTGCAACAAAAAGAACGAACAATTTTTTTTACGTTTTTGTACGTTTAAACATGTACTATCCTAATAATATAAACAGTGTATATGTATGTAATATGTATATTGTGCCGTTATAATACATTTTAAAATAATATTAAATTAATTTAAGCCACAAATCTTCCCTCAAAAACGAATGTATTTATATCTAAATACAAGTAAATTTTACTAATAGGATTTAATAATTAGATTAATATTGAAATACAGTACTGATATAATGAAATTGCCTGATTTTTTTCTTTGTATTTTCTTACGCTGAAATAAATCGCAGAATTTAATTCACTTATGCTGTACGATGAGATACAATGGAACACAATTCGAATAATTTAATTGGCATTGTAATTATAAAAAATTAATCCGACGTTGAAATCTCGATTCCCGAAAGATCTCGAAAAATATAGTTATTAGTGGAAAATTTCGACCGCCGCGCAATGGAAATCTCAGCGGGAAATGGCTCCGCGATAGTTGACATGCGCGCATTAATTTATTTAGCGTGCATCCGCAGAGCGATCGGGACAAATGCAGCGGTAATTAAAAATATTCGATCAACCGAACGCAATTGAGTACTCCAAAGCGGCCTGAAATTTAAAGTGGTCGTGAGAGCCAATTATTATCATGCAAACCTCTTCAGAATGCAAACAAAAAATTCATCCGTACCCATTCTCTCGTCGATAATGTATACGGTTTACAAAGGTTACGGGGAAATTTTGTACACTAAATAATGCATGCGCGATAACAACATACTTCGTCATCCTTTATGTAATCGAAACTTTGATAACAAAAAGAGCTATAAATGCCATATTTTTCGAGATAAATTAATCCAAAAGTATTTTACTATATTTGATATTTTATCCCAAATGAGTGTGCTGCAAACAGAACGACAGTTGTTTGCAAACGTAGCTTTTCCTACGATTTTATTTTTTGGCACTTGCAGTTTGTTTGATGTAAAATTCGCGATTATTTCGAATTAATAGTTAGGCTGTTACATTTATGTTGAGCGAAGGCTCACTCGCAAAAGAAGTAGATACAGGCTCGAAGTTATTTTCTCTTGTGACCTCGTTCAAGATTCATTACTAAGCTATCCGTTATATCGTGTCACAATTCCGTTATGGATTGCTAATATATTATTTACTATTTGTGCCCCACGTGTATTTGATATTATATTTATTTTTATTTCGATTTGTTGTCTGGAACTATAAGACAGTTTTGCTATCGTATCATGAAATGTAGCAAATAAAACTATAACAATATAAGATATAAGAAGAGCTATTCCATTTTAAATTTGTACGTCGGTTTATTTAAAGACAACGACGACGGTTGTCACAACGACGCTTAACAAAATATCGAAGAACGGGAGATTAGAAGAACAAAATCGGTGGATATATAGTTATTTTCTTTCTTCTCACGTGCGTCAACACACACAGAGCTGTAGTTACATAGTCACATAGCATTTATTGATTTATTTTGAGTATCCTATTTTGATAACACTCAATTTTATGTCACATCGATGTTTTACATCGCTTCGAACGCATCGTTACGTATTTTTCTGTTAAACAAGCCAAACTACAAAACCAACACGTCGAAATTTTATGTTGAACGATGTTTGTGGATGTCCGGTCCTTATGACACATCAAATCTTTACATGATAGCTATACTCCCTAATAGTTTTCATTAATTTACGTGGACGCGTTGATAGTCCCGTCTCTTCACGTGATAGGTATAAGTACAGTGCGACTGTTTTTCTTTTCAGCCGAGAGTTCCTGTCTGGTTAACAAGTGGTTACGCGGCGGTTTGACCATTCGCTTCGCAGAACAATAACGAGTCTTTTTAAATAATTCGTCGGCTTTTCAGGGCTTTGTGTTACAGTAAGCAGTAGTTAACCGGGAGCACAATAGAACCACGCGGACCCCTTTGACCCTGTCCCTGTTAGTCTGCAGGGCCACGAGCACGGCTGGTTTCGGAGTACACAAACTCCAGGACGAAACCGCGGTTCCTTGCTTCTTTCCCGCGCGTGTCTCTGATACGAAGTACTCGTCTCGCATTGAGTAAAGTATATTGTATAGTATTGGGATACGAACGCTCCCGACGTGCTTTACATTCCAAAGACGTAAATATTGAACAGCGCGTCGAATGCGCAAATATGCGTAGAATTGCGAGTACGTTAATGACAAACAAGTAAGCTGACATGATATGATCGAACTTAGGATATAGACATCTTGCGTGAACACGTTTTATTTATTGTAGGTATAGATATATTTCCTAAAATCGTTGATTTATCATATATATAAGTTAAAACGGTCATTTAAAATATAAATCGTTAATTTTAAACTGATTGTCTTTGTTATACAGGTTAGGACGATGATCTGGAATGAGACAATCGACTGCTGATCCAGCGTTGGCTAATTCGAATTGTCGGATAGCCTGTCGGCAGACTCGCGTGTTCTGAAGGTACGGTATCACGGCGCACAATCAAGCGGTCCGCAGTCCTTTCCTCGAATCTCTATTTTTCTGTTTGTGAACACGCGGCCTTCTCTCGCGAGCCAATTAAACCGGCAATTAGCTTAATAATTAGCGATTTAATTAATATGCCACGCGACAGGACGGACGGACGGACAGACCCGGCGGCTCTCAAGACAATGGCGAGCAAGCCCATTTCGGGGTCGACGTACCGCCGAGGGCCGTCGACACTGCGCGTACCATGATTAAAGACTCCCACGCGTATCAGGGAATCCCGAAGGATCAGAGCGGTGGGATTCCTTTGAAGTTCGAGGATTGATTCGCCTCGTCGCGGGTTCGAATACGACGAATACGAACAGGACACGGGGCTTCCTTATTCGCCGCGCCGCTGATCAAATGCAAAGCCGATACTTTGAATTTTATTCCACGCCGTATCCGGCAAGGGTCTAATTTTACCTTTCTCTAACTCTCTCTCTCTCTCTCTCTCTCTCTCTCTCTCTCTCTCTTCCTTTCGCAATGATTTTGATCACACATTGATTATTCGAGATGAATTATTTCACCGTTATAATTTACTCAATTTATTCATTTTTTATGTATTAAATTTTTATAAATAGCACATGAAAGAGTTACTACATTGTTTTACATAGCCATGAAAGAGTTATTACATTGTTTTACATTTTTTAAATATATATCTTATTTGTTTTGGAGTTAATACTATTTTCTAGAATTAATTTAATATATTTATTTGAAAAATAAATTTCGTAAATAAATGTGTTTCAAATATAATTTTTAATACACACAAGCTAATATTTCGTTTTACAAACAAGCACATAAAGCTTCCCTTTACATTGTTTAAATAAATTTTATGAAAAGCAAGCTTTATTCCATTCTGCGCGTTTATCGTTTTATATACAATACGTCGCAATTTTCCAAATATTACATGGCAAAACTGAAGGGGGCATCAGTGATTTATTATGAATAATTTATGATTCGGAATGCCATTTATTTTCCGTTTGATATTATTTCTCGGTATGGGCGCGCCTTCTCACCCGCCAGCTGTGCGAGCTTACAATTCAGGCTTATGCAGGGCGCAACAGCTTCCGATGCATCGAACGCGGCCAAGTTTTCCTTATTCATTGCACGGTTGATCAAATGCAAAGCCGATACCTCGAGTTTCATTCCATTCCGCGCGTTTTACACCGCGGCGAATAAAAAGTTTCGACGATTTATCGTCTCCCGCGTTTCTTCGCTCTTCGTAAGTAACGGTGAAAATCGTTTCTGTCCTGTCTTACCATAGCTCATTGACAGCGTTATGCAAACTTTTCATAAAGAATATATTTTAAAGAATAACAGCCGGAGAAAGGATAGGGATGTAAAATCCGGTATAGTAAATCGATATATAAAAGAAAGAGTAAAGGTACGTTATGTTACACGGTTATGATTCTTTAATAATATGATTCTTTAATGTAATAATTCTAATATAAGTCTTAAATTCATATTTTCTCGTGATATCGATAATATCGCGATATTCCACGTGTCGAAAATAGATTCGGCGCAATATAACCGGTGCATTAGTCACGGCGGGCGCGTTATTGTTTGCCCTTTGTACCTTTCGTTTTTCTCTGGCCACGGGACACCGGCTGGCGTTTCTGGCTGTCGCGAGCAACAGTTTCCGGCGCACGGTGTACACACAAGCTTTCCGATTCGCGCGACAAACTATCGCGCCGCGTTAATCGCGTTATTTGCCCGCTAATTAAGCACGCGCGATAAATTTGGCGCCCAAGCGGGAGGTGGGCGTGTTTATTTGTATTTGTACGTTCGCCGCACGTCCACACATCGATACGCTTTGCTCGTGATTCTTTTTTATAACCCGTTGGGCGGGGAGTAACAATAACTAACGATCGCAGCTGAACGTACGTATTTGTACTCGATTGCACCCTCTTTCTCCCTCTCCCCCCCCCCCCCCTCCCCCTCTGTCTCTCTCAGATTCTATCTTCCTTTTTCCAAAGATGCGCTATTACAGAATCGAGAGTTTGCGGAATACATTTCTAGTTAAAGGGACTTACGTGCGCATCGCGATTTATGAAAACCCTCCGGGCGCGGTGCACGTTTCACCCTACCTATGGCGCACGGGTTAAAACGTTCAATTTTGGGAAATTTCTTGCGGGATGTTAACAGCAGGTGCAGCCGTTGCGAGTTAATTCGAGCTCTCCCGCTTTGTTCCCGGTTTGAAACGATTCGTTTCAGTAGAAACTATTTATTTGCGTGAGAGTTGAAATAGCAGTAAATTTTCGCTCTCGCAATTCGAGTTCTCATTCTTTCATAACGAGACTATTGACCCTATTAAGTCCTGAGACATGTCACTCTCAACGTTTTGAATCATTGCTTAAATTCTTAGCTTTGGAATGATTAATTGTTCCAAACATTATTTGCATGACTTATATACGAATTTATAAAATTGTAATATATCTAATATAATATATAAAATTTGTAAAATATTTTGTGTACCATTGTATAAATTTTTTTTAGTTTAATAGTTAGCTAATATAAAAACGTATATAAATTGGTTAAATAAAAAATTTGCATGAATATATACGGCGCAGAGCAAAACTGCGATATACGAGTTGCCGTTAATTGCTTGCATTTAATTTCGATTGTTCGTTTATTCATGAAAATCGATCGTTCGTCGTACCTTTAATTAGCACCGTACAATCAAGGAAAGAACGGCGATATGAAATTTAAAAACAACACGTTGCAATTACCTGCTCTATCATCACACTACAATTAGTAATCCCTTTCAAATCTTCTTTTGCATTCGAATTAAACATAAACATGTTTAACACTTTAAAATGCAGTAGCAGTTGTTATTATATTTTTTATCGGCACATGCATATTAATTTTGATAGAAGAACCATGCATTACAAATCGTATGGTACCAAACTTGCCATGTAATATTGAGCATAAAAGGAAAGTGTAAGAAAATTAAAAATCGTCGAACAAGATACAGAACCATGATTTCGTGTATATAGCCCGCTTCTGAAGATATTAAAATATCCTCGCTCACTACTTAACACCGCAATATTCGGTAGTCTTCTTGAAAGGAGGCGAGGAGGGAAGGGCTGATTAACACGAATTGCTCGAAAATTCAAGAGCGGTTGTGGGAAGACGGCTGGACCGTTTTACGAGATGTGGGCGGGTCGGGAAGTCAAATGACCAAGTAACCAGCGCGAGTTCTTCGCCGCGCGCGGAGCAGAGACGTCGCTTCGTCGTCGAGCGTTGTGCTTAAGTGACTCATACATACACACATACACTCCAACACTTTGCTCACGCGAGTAACGCTACTTTCCGCGTGCACACACACACACACACATACACATACACACGCGTGCGACGCATTTAATAGTGCTCCCACGCAGCGCGCACTCTCGCAATCAGTTTGGGTAATCTTAAACGTCGGGGCTGGCTTTATCGCATATGCATATTCACTACCGACGCGATAAGCGTGTATATTAAAGCTCCCAGGCCAGCTCCTACGGGCAAAATGAATACCGGCGACTATACACAAAACTATCGTGTTACACGATACGCTCATGTAATGAGCACATTGATTTTATCAGACGTATGTAGGTGCCTCGAGATTTGGGAAAGACAAATAATCGACAGATTTAGAAAGGGCCTCTTAAAAATTTTGAATATAGTATCATTTACATATCCACGTTTTCACATTATCTTAATTTTGCACCATTATATACGTTATGGATGCTTCTCCCTCCTTGTTAAAGGAGAAATATATATTCCCGGCCATCCTCTCGCGATGGCGACCGTATTTGAGCTGCGAAGCGTCACGAAGAACATGCGGATGCAGTTAACGACGTAATTGGCCGTTTTAATTGGTCGTATTATTGTTTACTGCGGTTGCTACGCCATCGAACGCGTCGCGAGATCGACCGACGCGACGACGTGTAGGTACCTTCCTTCCTCGAGCGCGCAATTCCCCTCGTTAATAATTATCGCGTCGCGAACGCGCTTGCACGCGTAATTCACCCGTAACCGGAGCACGCACGCACGCACACGCATTTCACTTCGGATCGTACACGCGCGCGAACTGACATCGGTAGACGGGACATGTGCGGCCGCAATTGGCTGAAATTAGTGACGACATTGTTCAGTTTACTCTCCCGTCCCCGCAATTGCCCCCTTTAATAGCGCAGGAACGTTTCTTTACGACCGCGCACTCGTTCCACAATGCACCGACCGTCGTCAGACGGGGGATGGAGTGTCTTTTATTGATGTTCATCAAAAAGCGCTGCGATTCCAATGACGTTCGAGTGCTGCTTCGCATTTTCTTTGCGGACCTCCGCAGAGAACGCGCATTGTTTATGTACTTGGCGATTGAAGACTGAAGTTATTTGAAAGCGAACAGTATATTAAACCTTCAACAGCACAATCAAATTCTTCCCGGGGCCTCTTAAAAATTTATAACTTCATTATATTGATATTATATATATAAAAAACAAACGCATCTAATTATTACACATTATTATGCATGTATATTTACAGTATAAATGATATATACGTGCATATCACGTATCAAAATGCAAAACTATTTGTATAATCTCAGGTTTACTAATACTCGTCTCGTATTTCTATATAAAATGTCCTCGTCTTTCACGGCAGTTACCACTATACAATATGACATATCGATTGATGATGATCGCTCGAAGATCTTTGGGAAACGAACCAATTAGTTGGTATATAATTATATGTATGTATGCGTGTAATCAGCTCTGGCCGATGGAACCGTTTTCTCGAGAAATGAAGTGTGACAAGGAGACTGCGGCAAATGGACACCTTCTCGCTAAGTATTCGCTAAGTACTCAAACGATCGAGGACCGAGCGTTCGCCGCTAAGTACCTACCGTACTACGTCGTTCCAATTGAACAAGATAATAACCGAACGGAATCTGCGTACCATGCGGAAATTGATTGCTCGCTCAAAAGTGAAATCAGCTAAATCTCTAGGTAAACACAATCAAAACCTGCAGGCGAATTCCATCAAAAGCTCGTCATTAATTATCCTAACAATGTTCGCGGTCAAAGAAAGAGTTCAGGGGGAAGAAAGTTATAAAGAAAATTATAATAAAAAACTGATAATACGTATTTTCATGCGCGTTAATTGATTGTCCATTCTTCGCGGAAGAAGCCACGCCAATAGTGATCGATATCCAAAAAGAAGAAGTCGTCTGTATATAATCCGTGAGATATTGCAGTGTTCGTCGACACGAAAAAACGTGAGCAGGATTTAATTCGTAACTAACGACGGCGGATGCGATAAGCAGGAGAGAAGAGAGAGAGGGGGAAGGTGGCGGTCCGATAATTGCTTCTCAAAGCCGGACTATTCTATGTCCGCTCTCGCTCTCGCTCTCCTCGGGCCAACGGTATTCCAGCCACGGGCTATGCATTAATTCGGGAACGATCCCGCGGGAGGAGTAAGGAATGTCGTTATAGCCGACTCGAGCCACTATACCATCGTTGTGTGCCTCATTCCTCCAAGTTCGGATAATTGCTTACGAATTTACCCGGCGCGCGCGCGCGCGCGCCGACCCCATGTAGGTTTTCTTGCTCGGCCACTGTCGCTGTGATACTGACAGCACGTGGTGGTTACTGTTACGGTCACTACTCTCTCCCGTTTGCAGCTGCGCCGGCCGAGCCGAGCGCGGCGATGCAGGTGCACGAGGAGCCCCGGTGTCCCCCGGGGCGGTCCGAGGGACGCCGCAGCCGAGGAGAGACCCTTGTCGTCCTCCGTGTAAATTAACCATCGGATGCAGATCGGCGGGACGGTATTTATGGTGTCTCCTACCGCAAAACGACCGCGACAGTATTAAGGTATGATCCGCATACCTTCCTTTACCAATGAGATCAGGAACAAATTTCATGAAATTCGAACAGCGATGCGAGAATCCACAATTATACAAATATATTCTCTCTATAATTTTAGTCTTTAAGGTAGTTAGGTCAAAAATGATGAAGTTACAGATTTTCTTTAGATATTAATACGTATGTGTGTTAAATTTGGGTTCGATTTACCGTGTAGTTTCCGAGATATGATCGCTTAAAATTGACCGTTTTTTACATTGCGCTTGCGCAGATGTAGAAAAAGTAATATTTGGACATGTAATTGTCAGTAGCAAAAAATCTATAATAAGGGTTAAAACAAAAATTTGAGCAAGAGTAATTGAACTATTAAAGAAGCGCATGTTTAAACTTCAATGACACTGACCGTACGGTATCAGAATATGATAAATCCAAAAAAATTTGGTTAGGAAGTTAGGTTAGCTCTTTCGTGCGTATGGTCATGCTTTCGTGCGCTCTGCGCACACTACGCAATTCAGAATACTATTTCATTTTCTGTAACTCCTTTTTATTTTGTCTGTTTTTAATATTCTAAGAGAAGCAATAGTGTTTAAAAATCTGTTCTTGAATTTAATATAAAAGAATTCATCGTCCTATTGAACTTTATTGATCAAGTCTAATTTTGACTAGCATAGTTGCGAAACAACTATCTTAATATATTTTTCTATTAATTTAAAATTGATTTTCTCTGACGGTAAAAATATTAAAGTACAATAATTTTTGTTATACGTTATTTTAATTTATTTATTATGATTTAAGTATATAGTCTGAGGTATTTTGAATTTGATTTATATACTTATGCACTATTTTTAAAGTAAGCAACTTAAATATTGCTGGAGTTAAAATCGCCCCGTAACAAGCGACGTTTCCGCATTAACTTTAACGTTCCGACGTAATGTATTTTGAATAGAACGTTACGGACAAGCGTCGCCGGCTGAAAAGTTGAATAAAAATTGATACCCGAGCAAACGGCGAATCAACTTGCATAAATGATACCGAGATACGGCGACGGACTCGGAAAAAGGGGAGCAAACTTGGATGTTGTTTCGTCTTTTATGCGAGCGTGGCTCAATGATCTCCGCCATTCTCGCAAATTTCTCCTACTGCAGCTGCCTGCCAGCAACGCGATGCAGATGCAAGTAGGTATAGCGTTTGAGCAAGAAATGCAATACGGCACCGGCATTGTGTTGTCTACTACCGCGTAAAGTAAACAGTAACGGGGGACAGAAGTAAAGCAAATTTACGGTAATGAAACTGTAGTAAAGTAAGTTGTAGCAAAAGGAAACGTAATTAAATCTGTCTAATTAATCTTTCGGTCGTGGTCCCACACGACGACTCCTGTAATCCGTATCCTACCCTCTGCGCGCCCATCTTTCTTCAAAGGCATTTCAAATGACGACTATCTCGCCCGCGTTTGTTCCGCGTATTTGATTAAGAAGATTCTCGAGCGGAGCTGCTCCAACGTTCAATTTACCGCCCGAATAAAACGACAACACCGACACTGCTAACTTAATATTGTTTGCGATTGTTTTCTTATTAAACGATTTACTTCCTCGTTAAACGAAAGTGCTTTGTGATAGAGCGCAAGTAAGTATTCAATCGCAAAAGAGTAGCTTGCAATTTCTTCGCGAAAGTAAACTCTCGCAGGCAGATAATGTAGGTTTTAAACAAAAGGAATTGCGAGAACGAGAAACTCGAGCGCGATTTTGAATTCCATTTGAGGGTGGCCCTTTTGAAATGATTTTTCTCACATTTATATAACGGGTCCTTTTGAAATCGTGGTCGCTGTGCTTCCGAACGTTGTGCCAGTCCTCATGGATACGGATCCCGGAGGGGCGCACAATTGTGGCGCATCAGACTAGCGGGATGACAATGTGGGCGGAGGGTGGTAATCACGACAATAGAGGAATAACCGTATCCGCTGTTGCCTAGTTTCATATAACGAGATTCCCGATGATAGCAATCGCGGTTGCGGCGAAAGGAGAGGAGTAACCGTACCGGGGCCCCTTTTGAGCCCCCCTAATTAATGCTGTGCGCGCGCGCTCGCTCGCGGAACTCTCAATTGGACGAGCTTGATGCTCACGAAATATGACTACCTATTCGTAATATCGCGCGTATATGTCAAACTTTAGGCGCGCGAAACAGAGCCGTCGCGTCGCCGTCGCCGTCGCCGTCGCCGTCGCCGTCGTTGTTGCCGCCGTGTCGCCGTTCGTTCGTTACGCGAACTTTCGTTTATTGTCGCAATTTGTTTATTGTCACAACGAAACTATATAAGCTCGCTAATCTGCGTAATTAATAAGAAGCTATCGCACGAATAGCCGCGTACTTGTTACATTTAGATCTTCCGCTGCGTTTTAATATGCGTCTTGAACAATTTATACAAGTTACTTATTTTACGCTTCTTACAATATCTTTCTGGCACTGAGATATTCAGATCACGCTTTCGCAATGAAACAACATTGTATAATGAAAGATAAAGTCTCAACTAATACCCAAGGAAGCAATTTATATAATAAAGTTTAATTTTAATTAATTTTAATTTTAATTCTACTTAAAGCACAGTCGTTTGTTTTCAACATATATTCTAAGTATTTCTATAATTATTTTCATTATCGTGCAGAATTATCTTTCCGGAAGAAAATAGTTATAGCCTATATGTATATACATGCAGTTAAAAATAGACTTTATTTTTGGAGCCAACAAAATGAGAGATGGTGAAGGGCGATAATCGTCGAGCTATCGTAGGTTTCGCGCAACACGTTCGTCAATTGCGCTTATCTCCCACAGCTCTCTCTCTCTCTCTCGCAAGCGGCTCTCTCGCGGCAGACCGTGATTTTTAATTGCGCCTCCCATCGCGGCTTTTTGTCCCGCCAGCCCTTTTTTTCCCTTCCGTGGCGACGGTGCTCGACATCGGCACGATAATAAAGCCCCATCGGGACGACGAGGTATACACAATTAAGCGCGCTTGGTGACATCGCATCGCCCGTTGTCTCTGGATTGTGCCCTAGCGAGAGCCCAGCCGGGTTATACCGGTCGCCGCCGCGCCCGCGCCGGCCATACCGCATTACCACTCAAATTCGCAACGAGAGGAAACTCCGCCGCGATTGTTCCATATAATTCGTTTCGTGCGGTCGCGCCGGCGCGGGCGCGCGGAGATTCCATCCTGCGCGCGATATAAATATTTTCTTTCTCTCTCTCTATCTTGCTCTCTCGCGTTCCTCTTATTGTGTTTCTCGCGCTCAGAAAGTATCCTATACATATTTTTCTACGTTTTCCCTTTAATTCCTCGCATGTCGCATGTGGGTTCTCTCTAATTGCGTGGGACACAATCCGTCGGGCGAGAGCATATCACGGACGCGCCCGACGCGCGCGGGTATATCATGCCAGAGTTACCTCGAGACTCGATACTCCGCGCGCTCTATGTTTACTATAGCAGATAATAACCGAGGTAAGCGGGGGCTTTAACCCGCCCCCTCGTTACGTGCCGGATCGCAATTATAATTTTATTGCGGCGGAAACGCGGCTTACCGAGCCCCTTCTTGGCCGCGGCTAATCTCCCCTTTCCTTCTTTCCTTTTCCAACCTTTTGTGTAAATGACGCGTTCCAACACGACACGACGACAACGACCACGACGACGACGGACGACGACGAGGACAACGACGATGGCGATGCGAACGTCGACCGTCGCGCACGTTCGCATTTGATGTTCGATCGCGGCGAGAGAGCTTCCGTTATCGGACACCAAGTGCTGTCCTATACGGACGTTTTCGTCGCGGCGCTTTCGAAAAGCATCGTTAACGGCTCCGGATCCGGGTCAAATGCTTCTCGCTCCGTGTGCCATATACACGCGCGCGCGCGCGCGCTGCAAGCTGCAAGCAACACGCGTAGAAATCCACAAACGCGTTTCTCGCGTATCGCGAGCGCGTTTGAGCGAAAGCTCTCGTTGGCCGTCGACCGCAACGCGCACTCGAAATGTAATGCATACATATGTGCACGCGTACACACATTTGGCGTGCGTTTGTATGGTGCGCGCCCACGCGTGTTACATACGTGTGTCCGTGTGTGTGCATTTGCACGCGCCCGCGGGCACGCTTGTAATTCGATTATTAATTTAATAATCAATCATCGACCGGGTACCAAATCGCATTAGTGACGGTCGGCTAAATCGCACGAATGCCCGCAAAATGGTGAGAAAAAGCTGCCGCGTTTTTATATCTCTCGCGTGGAATCAGACGCGATGCGTGCAAATGTCGATTCGGGGATCAAACACTTTTCGACCGGGTGAAAGAGGCAGAGTCAACAACGTGCGTGTTTCAGAATCTGTGGTCCCCAAAATTTAAAGAATTGGAGCCAGGGACTGAGTGGATTCTTAGTGCCAAGGATCTACGGTAATCAGAGTTCTACAATATACATTATAGTAAACCAAACTAAACTAACTGTTTATCTAATAATAATGAATTCGATACGTTAAAACATTTATTGTTATTGATAATTAATGAAACCGGGCAGTAGAGTGAAACTATTATACAATATGTATCTGATTGTGAGATACAAAACATTATACACTGTTAAATTTTCAGTGTCAAATTATACTCAATTTGAGTCATGTTTAACCATTCCTATAGACCACTGCTCCTACTCAATATGTCATTAATTTAATTAAAACAATGTTAATTTAACTAAACCAATTGAGTTAAAATAATACTGTTTTTACGTTAAAATAATAAATTTTTACATGATAATCAAAAGTAACAAATGTTTAATTTAACTCGACGTATTGATTTCAATTTTATCCTTTTTAATATTTATCAGAGTGTATCTTCCAAAACACAAAGCGATGTTAACCCTCCATTCCTCTCGTTCAGCAAACGAACGTCAGTGCTCTCGTACTCTCTAAATCTTATAAAGTGGTTTTGCCATGACTAATATATTAGAGTGATTGCGATAGTCACTTCCAAAGAGAGGGTTGTCACTCTAATTTGAGTAAATGCGGGGCACTCATAAGGTAGAAGTGAATTTTTCACTCAAATTTTTAGAGCGGCTACTCTACCGGAGTAATACAATCTCACTCTAAAGCTATAGTGAATCACGATTCACTAAAGATCTACTGATAAATAAATGACTAAGAGAATGAAATTTTCTACTCAAAATTGCAGTGACATAATTCACTCGTATGGACTCTGATCTACTACACTCGAAAAGAGTGCTCTTTCACTCAAATGGAGTGCGATTTCACTCAAATAGAGTGCTCTTTCACTCAAATGGAGTGCGATTTCACTCCAACATAGAGCGCAATTTTACTCTTTCTTAGAGTGGCGAATTACTCGAAGTGCACAGGCTCAATTTTCAGTTTTCGTTACCCTTGCATTTCACTCGTTTTGAGTGATATTTCACTCTGACTTTTAGAGAGTATAAGTGCCGTGCCGCGTCTGTACGTGTATCACTGTATTAGCGTTGTTTTTTTCATATCAACAGTATTAACACTACGGATTAGGTTGAGATTGGATTGAAATTTAATTAATCATAATAAAGAAAACTAATCTCGAGTTTAGTGAACTTTGCTCTGATATAAGCGTTCGCCTCATAGAAGGACAATGGAGGGATAAGCTGTATTTTCTGAGATGGACTAAAATGAAACACCGCAGGGGGGGTCTGCAATCATGTTGCACCTGATGTAACTTCGTAGACCTTCAGCACGCCGCGAAATATCCACGTGACGGAGGGATATGTTTTTCCCCGTCGATTATACATATATCGCTCGTGCGCGCGGATGTGCCGAAATGCAGTGGCCATGCACACGGCAGTATGCATGCCCGATCGGACGCGGAGGGGGCTTTTAAGCGAACGCGAGATCGACAGCCGAAAGTGGTGCTCCAACGTGCCGGGCCCGCCGCGTATCGTCGCTCTCATTTTCCTATTGTTTCTGCGAGCGACGTCGAGCACGCGCGGCCGAATAATAAATGCGATCTTCTCCTCTCGCTCGCTCACCGTGTCCGGTCATGGAAAACTCAGTTTTGTGGACATGGACAATGGCGATCGAATGTACGGACCAAAACGGAATTTCTCCATTACCTCTCTTTCCATCTCTCTCTCTTATGCTTTGTCAATTATGCGTCGCGCCGCTGCCATGCCGCAGAGATCGAAAGAGTGAAAGAGAGGGACCCGTCGTCTCCTCCGTCGCGATTTTTTTCCCCCCGCCCTCTTATTGTTCTGTCTCGATTATGCTCGAGAAAGCCACTCGATTAACGTCACACGGTCATGCGATTATGACACGAGTCGCGGAGCTTCATTAACGTGCAATGTCGGCGGCCTCTCTACATCGCAGGGATCGAGCTTCGAGTGTTTCGTTATGCCTGGGGCAATAATACGAAACCGCTTTCAGGAAATCATCCGTTAAAATCTTGTGGGAATTCTGCGTTGACGCGTAGAGAGCTCGCCGCTTCCATTACATAAACAAGATATATGTATAGAGATGAACGGTGTATTATTTTACAATTTATTTTACGACATAATTTATTTCATTAATATGTATCACGAACTTAAAAACTTATTAGCACCGTGAATTAAAATATCCCAAGCGAGTTTCTATGCGTTACTTACGTTCCCGGTAAAATTTAAATATATAAATAGATATAAATATGTATAATATATATATAAATATGTATAAATATATATGAATATACGATATATAATTATATATCAAATTTGTTCACACATGTCTTTTTTTCTCTTAATATCAAGAGACACGGTAGTGTCTCGCGCCAAGTACGCGCGGAGCGAGACAGCCGTGGCTCTATATACGCGACGCGATGAGTTGCGAGTTATACCCGAGATTTTTAGATCTCGATAACCAGTGAACGGATCAAGTTCTAACTAGGCTTATCGTAAAGCTTGGACCAAATTTATATAAGAAAAGTGTTTTTATTTTTCCGCTACGTGCCCTACGAGCGGAGATATCGCGATAGCATATACAGGAAAAATAATCAAAGGAAGAATCTAAAAATAATTAAATAGATCATTTTTGCATTGCATTTTTTATAAAAAGTGAAGTTTTAGATTATGAGAAAAATTTGCCCATATATATAATTATATATGCATAAATTGTAACGTTACACTTATATATGGGCAAATTTTTCTCATAATCTAAAACTTTACTTTTTATAAAATGCAATGCGAAAATAATCTATTTAATTATTTTTAGATTCTTCCTTTGATTATTTTTCCTGTATATACCTACTATATTAAGAGAAAAAAAACATGTGTGAACAAATTTGATATATAATTATATATATTTATATATTATATATTTATATATATTTATACATATTTATATCTATTCATATATATAACAAGTTTTTTACCGGGTTCGTACTACGTTTTGCGTTCTCTTTTCATTTGATTCAGAATTGATTCGCGACAGAGGATAAATATACGGGGTTCACAAGGGGACGCGGGGGACGTAACGCAAAGTACACTCGTCTCGATTACTCCAATTGCCGCGGCTCACGAAACGCCATGATGTCGTCGTGCGCTTAGCTCAATGGGACAAGCGGCGTGAGAGAACGATGATCGATAGGCCGTTCACGGCGACATGGCCGATTACGGTAATTAAGTGCGGAAACAAATATGAAATTAATACTTGCGCTTGTCCGTCACGAAACAGTCCCACGGCGCTATTACTGCTATTAGCCGCACGCGACGCATGTGCATGCGTGCGTGCGTGTGTGTGTGTGTGTATGTGTGTATGTGTATGCACAATATACCGACCGATAATCGCGGGTATCGGTTTGCGCACCGGTATTATGGGCACCATTGTTAATTGCGGCCATTGTCGAGTGGTCAGGTATTCCGACGTTCGCGAAGTTAATGCCCCATATTTTCGATCGGGTGCGCATCACGGAGAGATAGACACGATCACGGGGATGCAAGAGAGAGAGAGAGAGAGAGGGAGAGAGGGAGGGGGGGGGGAAGGGAGGAGGAAGCGCGAGACAGAGGGAAAGTACACTATTGTGCGTGCCGATTGAATCGAGTCTCGCTCCGCATTGTCAATTCCGACCGAGCGCGACTCGTTTACTTCGAAACTAACGGTTGTACGCGACGCCGTTTAAAAACCGCTTTCACCGAAGCGAGATCCGCATGTATGTACGAGTGATTCCTGGTATTTTTTTTTTTTTTAGATTTACGACATATGATATTCGTTGTGGCAAATGCGTTGTCGGCGAATAACGCGAGTCAAACGAGCAGTGAGAGCCTAAATCACATATAAATACATATGTCATGTCTTCCAAGATGACGCAGGTGCATGACTTGTACGCGATTGTGGTACGGCTGCGCCTGCGGTTGAACTGAATTATACATATATACTCTCGAAGATTCTCCACATCGCGCGAGAACCGACGATCTTATCACGTTGATTGCCAAATACTTGTTAATTCGACTAATTGACATGGTCTGTCTAGACATTGAACGCCAGCTGTTCGCCGATTCGATTTTTTTGAGGAAAAAAAATAACAATATATTTTATTAAAATAACATTGATATAAAAACAACATTAGATATAAAATTACTTAATTGTGAAGTGTGGCAGTCAACTGCCACACTTTAAACCAAGCTGTCGTCTCGATGTGCGGGCGAAGAGTTTTAAGCGAGAATTTCGGGAGTTTCCGCGGGATCGTGTAAGTCCTCGACGGTGGCTCTTTCGAATTAATCGCCGTTCCGGCGCGAGATTGGATTTGCCGTTCGCTGTACCGTGGGCGGGGGATTATCTCAGGAGCACAGACCGGAATCATCGCGTCCTGCGGCCTGCGGGATTGCACGGGGTGTCCCGACCAGCCAGGGTAGTTGGACGACACGCGGCCTGGAACGCGGCGAAACCATCTGGCTTATTTCCGATGCGCTCCATTCGCCTACCCGTCCCCTCTCGTCCTTACTCCTTGCGTGTTTACGTATGAAAATGACGAACTCCGGCGTGATGGGCTCGGTGCATTCTGCTTCCCAAAACGCGCGCCCCGGCGGGGCTACACCGAGGCCGAGGCGAGGGACCGACGAGGGTCCGACCGACTCCGCGCGGCGCGGCGAACGCGGGAATGACCTACATTATGCGCGCCCCCGTTAGCACGCTGTTATTATCCCTCCCCTGTTCGAAAGGCCATCTTGCGAGATCATTAATCTCGCGTACCTACAGAAGCTGCCATTAAGGGGAATTATTTGAGAAGGTACATTATTTTACGGACGATACCTTACAAAGGGAGAGTTCTTAGACACGGGGCTCATCTAATATATGTGCACCGGTGAGTTATTAATTTTCTGTAGATCGATAATTCGCTGACCTCCGGGGAAAAAAGGAACGCTTAAGAAAGGCACTGTTCAAAATAGCATGCACATATGCATGTGTGTGAGTATATGCGCGTATATAAATTGCGAAGGAAAGAATAGAACGGTTGAAACATTAGTTTTTCGAGTCCGGTGTTTTCTCCCTCGAGCCAGACAACTGTAGGTACATTATGTATGAAATATGTCGTTCTATTTTGGAAGTATATTCGATTAATCAAGAGGCTCCTCTCGCAATCTATTTGATATGCGCATTTATTCGGTGACTTCCCTTTATAATCAATCGCGATCTAATTCGAATCCGCGGTCTGAACGGTACTACGTTCGCTCGTGATTTTAAAAGATGCACTCTCTCTATAATGTATAGATGTAACTATAAAATGCAAAAGTTATATGCGCTCTCGACTTTATGTGAAACGCAAGCTGACATACGTGTTATTCCCTGTGTCCCTCTCCATGGTGTCTGTAATATTTGTGCACTTACGTACGTACGTACGTACGTACGCCGTGCACGGAATGTTATTAAGCATGATAATAATTCGACTGGAATACCCGCAAACCCCTCGTAGCTACCGATCGTAGCGGGGCGATAAGAGCGAATTAATTCCCTTGATGCTAGCTTCGCTAGAACGATCCTACTCGCGTCACGCACGCATACATCAGCAGTTTACATTCCTCCTCATCTGTTCGCAGGAAACTACAAGAAGCCGTTGGCTTTACTCTAGCTTCTGTTATTGCGGCACAATTTTGTATAAAATTTATTAAGCCAATACGGCCCCAATTCCGCTCTGCCCGCATTTAAAGAAATACATGGAATCGATATTTCTCAAAATTTTACAGCAACTCTCTAACTGACCGAAATATTTAAACGTTAAAAGTCAGGATGGTCTGGCGAGCTAAGCCGCACAAATGTATAAAATAAATAGTAAAATCTCTACCTCAGGTGCATTTTAATCTCAAGACGATTAATGCTACAAATAACACGTCACGAAATTTTCGCTCAGCATAAATTAAAGGGAGCGCGAGATTCTTTTTTTTCCACCATTTTGCCGTGTACCGTTTATCTTTAATATTTAATCTTTTCGTATATATTATAGGACTTTGTATATTACATTCTGTTCAACACCGATGAAACAACTTTTGCCATTGGATCGTGATTCTCTCGGTAGCGTTTGCGTCGATGGAGTCACTTGTACTCTAATCCGCGGGCCATGAGTTCGAATCTCGCTCGCTAATACCGCCAAAGAGGCGCAGCCAGATGAGGCTATCGGCGGGCCACTCTTGAAAATACTACGAATAGGTGGATATCACAATCAAATGTAGCTACAGTTAGCAGGCATTACCAGTAATCTCGCGCGACTGCCCTTTTCATGCTCACTGCGTATTATCTGCAAAACGGTAGCGCCGTGTCGCAGCTCATCAATTCGTTCGATAATAAGTTTTAATCAACGTATTAGCAGTTTAATTGTTAATTACTTTATCTTTATAAGCGCATTTTTGTTGCGGCATCTTTTAGAAAAATATGTAATATTTATTGCTAAATTGATTATGCGGTGATTGTGTAAAACCGATTTGCGATAAAGTCGACGAGATTTTAATTTATCGATCGATTATTTGCTTTCATTATTCATTCACTCGTCTGTATACATATATTTCATAAATATTATACTTTCATAATATTCATAATATTATATTGTATTTTGCACCGTTTTTCATATATTTTTATATAGGGTAAGTCGGGGGAAGATGTCACCTATTATGGAAATATGAACAAGCCAATAGCCATAATTCAGAATTTTTGCAAAATGATACTTAAGCTTTCACATAGCAGTGCTGAAAAAAGTCACCCTAAAGGTTATCGTTAAAATGTTGTAATTTGATTATATATTTATACCTGCAAAACTGGCATCTTACCCCAATGCTTGGGTACCTGTAATGGAGAAAGGATGCAAAGTATTGTAAGAAACATGCATAGCACTCAATAAATGAAGTTCAATACGTATACAAAAACATAGATTCATTTTTAACAATAAACTTTAACTATTAACAATTAGTGAATACAATTTCAAAAAAATTAAAATTAAATTAATTTTTAAAATTAAAATTAATATTTTTGTTTCAGATATGCATTTATCAAATATTGTAGCATTCACATTTATAAAAACTAAAATCTAATATGAGAATACAAAAATTGTACGTCAGTATTCGTAAATAAAATAGTCCGTCAAGCTAATAGTGTTTTTCCTAAAGTGGTATCTTATACCCCAATGACGAGGAGATGCTACCTGTGACTCTTTACACACTGACGTCATAGAAAAAATGACTATTCGGATTATGAGACAACTATTTCATGTAGTTTCAAAATATATCTATTAAATAAATCAATTTTTAATAAAATGAAATTATGAAAGATCTTAACAAAGAACAGCACAATGTTATGAAAAGCCTACTCACCACTTTGTTTGAACAGATTTTCCCAGATTCTTGGAATTTAACACGATAAAATTGAAGAAGCTTTGCATGTGTTACTCGTTGTATGAACAATCTCAACAACTAGAAAACATTACCATATATCGGATAATGAACAAAATATTAACAAGGTGGCATCTTCGACCTACTGGCAACTTCCCCCGACTCACCCTATATCTAATTTGCACCGTTTTTCATATATATTTTCATATATATCTAATTTGTGTCATTTTAGAGATATATAACACCATATATCCTAACTTTTGTTCACAGAACCGAGGAAGTCCTTCGTCGCGAGGGAACTTAACCGACCGGCGCGACGCGGCGGCGGGGACGATTTCACGAATGACATAGTGAGTCAACCAATAGTAAAATTTTAATGAAACCTGGCCCAAAGTCTACCCCCCCCCCCCTTCCTTTGACAAACACCGACGTTCGGCTGTGGACGTCTGAGATTACGCGTCTGAGCGCGATATTCTAATGGGACGGCAGGCAGCCGGCCTTTCTCGTGCATTTAGCCGAATGGGTTAAAACTGCGGTTATTTGCAGTGCACTCCGATCGAATTGGCTGCCGTTTGCATAATCTCCTTCCGTTGCCCGCCGCGTCGCATTCGTCCACATCCGTACGCCTTTCTTTCCACCGGATCTCTCTCTCTTTTCCCGGGTCTTTTCCTCCTTTTCCCGTGCGCTTTTCTTTTTCCTATCCGGTCGGTACCTTCCATCCACGAAAACGATCGCGTTTCTTTGTTCGAAGCAGGCAGGAAATTTAGGTTCCACTACGATCGTGCTTGATTTATACCCGTCGATCGATCGAGAGTTTCACGACGACGGATCGTTCACCTCGCGCGCGCCTCGAGGGAAGCCTTGATCGCCGGCAGTCGCGGTCAGCGCGCGGAGCGAAACGATCGTCGCGAACGAATCGTCTCAATTACGATTTCTTGCCGGGATCGGATTTCTGCAGGTCGACTGCGTTTACGCGAGCCCGTCGACGACGACGACGACCTCCGGTGACACGAAGGACTACGTGCCATGCCGGCGCGCGGCGTTCTTAGGAGAAAACAAATGACACATCATGATCGCCCTGAGTCTTGCACATAACCGATTTGAATAAATTTTCACACATATAGCCGTAAAAATTGCCGGTCTTGCCTCTGACACACTGAAATTGCGAGATTGTTTCCACAGCGCGGAATAAAAATATTTGTTTCGAGAAATTTATACGCGTCGCGTCCTCACGGTCGGACATATTTTTCTTGAGGAGAGATCTCGCTCCGTAAAATAATCTCGAAACTTTAAGTATCGTTTCCTTAGTATCGTATATGAGATCCTCCGATAAAAGGGACATTGAGAGGCGCGCGTTTAAAGATCACGTATAAAATTATCATACTGTAATCACAGGTTTTTGTGTAAAACGTGACGTGCGTGTAGATTTAACGAAAATTCATGGGTCGACGTAAAATCATTTCGTATTACGTTATGAATAGCGCGGCGCGCGCGGCACAAAGCAATAACGGTTAATGTCCGTAATAATTGTCCGCTGCATATTATTAATACAACTTAATTACCGGTAAGCAATCTGCGGTATATATCTGCGACAATTCCAGTTGCCGGATGGAATGTGTAATATAGTACTGAATTTGCGGTGTTACGAGCCCGAGCGCTTTGCACGCGAGTTACATACATCGGTTACACTAAGTTTGTCGCGTTACGCGGGACGACACCGAGTTCTTGTTAAATTGTTCGTCTGTCGCTTACGCGATCCTTTTATATATATACTGCATATATTTATATATTTAAATATGTATGTGTGTGTGTGTACATATACGTATGTATATATATGTGTGTATATCTGTATATGTATATAACTATGTATGTACGTGTATGTATGTATGTGTGTGTGTGTGTGTGTATGTATGATGTATGTATGTATGTATCGTATGCATGTATGCGTATGTCATCGCGTAGATATATGTATATCAATATGTAAAGAAACTATATATATATATATATATTTATATATAATCATTTACATGTATATATACATATACGTGTAAATATGTACATGTACAATGTACATTATTGTATATCGTTCAAAGTGAAAATTTCCCGCCGGGCGTTCGCTTTAAACGTCGCTGAATATTTATGATCCCAATCTCTTTTCAGCCTACGGTAAAACGAGGTTTACCGCTATAATAGCGATGGGGTGTGCGTGGCGTATCCGCGATGACTTTAATAACTAGTTACCGGATTAATTGCGTCACTTTGTCACCGTTAATTTACCTATTAAGCACTTATCGGTGGAATGACGTATCACGGGCGCGCGCGGCACAATTATTCATTCATGCTAATTGCGCGCAGCTCTGCTGTAGATAAATCTTACTCCCTCTTTTCGATCGTGTAAAATGTCATCGTGACGTTTATATCGGCACGAAAAGGAAGCTGTTCCGCAGCTATATTCGCGAAACTCCACGTTATAATTTAAAAGTGAAATCTCTCGAGGGTGTTGCGAAAGTCGGATTTATATATTTCAAAAAATTCAGAAAATCTCTCGGAAGGATTAAAAATACGCTGCGATATCAAAGGGCAGCATGTAAATCGCGGCCGGTCTTAAAATAGCGAGAAAAAAAATAAATTATGCAACGAGGAGGGAGAGACGAGGAGAGAGGGGAAGGGGGGAGATGTCGTTCCGGCGAGATTAAAGCCGCCTTACCTGTCGTCAGAGAAGAGCAGAATAGCGCCGACAGTAGTACGAGCTGCATTTTAGTCAGACACTTGCCGCACCTGGAGCACGATTCGTCGCCGAGCGAAGTGGCGCTCCACTTCTTCCTCGTCTGCACCCTCGAGTACTTCATCGTTCACTTGACATTTGCGCGGGGTGGGGCCCAGAGGTCAGAGGGGGAGGATAATCGCGGCCGTTTTGTACCGTTTGTCGAGAAAAAGAATGAGAGTTATACCACAGAATTCGCGCCGTCCGGGAATTTCCGCTTAATCGAGTCTGCCCGCGGAACGCATTAACGCGTTCTCCTACTCGTTCTTCTCTGCTCGTGCTCGTAGCGAGATGATCAGCGATTCGACGACGCCACGTGTTTCTTCGCCGAGAGAAGATCGTCGGCATCGATACTCGATGCTTTAGAAACAGTCGAGCGCCCGCATTTGAATGTTGATTTCGATCGAACCGGAAAGTGCCGGAATTCCTGCGCGTACCCGCCGCCGATTTGTCCTCGCCCGACGTCTCTCCCACGCCTTTCGATTCTCTCGCGAGAGGATTCCTTGTGCTTTTTAAGAAGAACCCGGAAATACCCGGATCACGCGCGTGGAAAAAAATTCCACCCTGCGTTCGGATTTAATCGGAATGCGTGGAATTTCTCGACGTTCCCGTCGTGATTTACTTCCGCGCGTCCCGATGTCGTTTTTCTAATCTGCTCTTTTGGAAGATCCTTGGAAGCGTCGGTCAAGCGCGATATCGTGGGGAAGGCAGCTGTTGTACCCACTTGCGAATTAAATCAAAATTGAATTATCACGTTGGGCCCCTCTATCTAACGTTTTCCCGTGGTTTGTTTGTTCGACGGAGGAGATTCTCGCGATTTCTCGCGAGCGAGAAACGTTTCTCGACACCGCCACGTGTTTTTTTCGTGGAAGCCACACGGGCAATAAGCGCACTTTAGCCGTCGTACATCCGCGCGAAAGTAGTTTCGCTATTACTCCGGCTTACTTCGGTCATTCCACAGAGAGGTCTTCCCGGGCTTAACGATCCACCTTTTATCGTCAGTTGTTAGACGGTGGGCGCTATTTCCGCCCGTAAACGTTGTCCCGTAATGTTTCTCGTCTCTCCTGCAACTTACCCTCGGGTTCGCTCTCCCTCGGGCGCTCTCGCGAACTTTTTTACGCGAAGGCTCGGCGTCTCTTCCGTTTCCTTTTTTTTTCCCCCCTTCTTCCTTTTTGCGCACTCGACGTTGCCCAGGTGCGCGCCGCGGCCACCGAGTACACGTATATATTTTCCCCGTCAAACGGATATCATTCCCTCACGAAACTGGTCCCTCGTTTCCCTCTAGCCGAGCGCGCGCTATGCGAAACGACCCTCCTTCGCAACGCGCGCATTAACACCGCACCCTCTCCGTTTTCCCAGATCCTCGCTAATTAACGCCGGAATGATTACTCCGCCGCTATACGCAAACGTTTCGATGAGTCTCGAGAAGTCCAGGCTTCGCATCGGATTTCCTTCTCCCGAGATTGTATGAGCGTGCTCGAAATTGGAAACGAACGGGTTCTCGCTTTCTCCCTCAGCACCGGTGACTCCTCATCGTTGATTAACCGGCGTCTCCGCCGGCCGCGGTTCGTTAGTAATGTCAAAGCGAAAGCCCTCGCGGGAGAGCGGCGCGAAATACCTCGTTGTAAATTTCATCCGGCTACCGGCCGGATCTCACTCGCGCGTCCGCGGATTCTCTCTTTTATCCCCCGTTTTTTTTTTCTCTATCGCGCGATGGGAGAGAGAGAGAGAGAGAAAGGGGGAAAAAAACAAATTGTCCGAGATCAGTGAGCGTGAATTTTCGTCCGCGTTTATTTCGCAGCTCAATGAATTCCTCGCGATTTTTTTTCACCGCCGCGATCCCTTTTTCTCCGCGCGGGGATTGGAAAAAAAATTCCTCCCGCCGATCGACGTTTGCGGATTCTTGCGAGAGCGGAATCGAGCACCACGACGCAAACACGGCGAGATGTGCACCCACGTGATACTTTCGTCACCCTGGGCCACGTGCTGCGATCGCGATCGTTCAACCTTTATTTTCTCCCGCCGCGACGGTACTCTCGTCGCAAGCGCGGCTTCTCGCACCGATGCACTTGATTATCGTTCAAATTCACATATCTCTCAGGTTCGTCAGTCGTCACTGTATCCTTTTCACCGGTGGCTCCCCAGCGCGTATATCCTCGTGAGCACACTATCACTCTCGAACACACGCCTCATCGACCTCGCCGGCGATTGCAATCGAATCTCTCGGCTTAACGGACAATCCCGCGAAAGTTAAGTATGTATCACTGTCAATGCACACGTTTTTTTTTGTAATATTATAGTTTTTTTTTAAGTTAACAAAGAAAAAAGAAGTCACAACGTTTAGCGAACGTCACTCCTCTCCGCGCCACGTTTTTGAGAGGAACGGAAGTCAGTTTCCGCGAACACATGCGTGATACCGTGGATTCTCGCGGCAACGAGCACCGGCTCGTTGTTACAGATTGCCCGAGAACCTTTACCATCGGCAGTTCGTAGTTGACAGAAACCCTTGGCGGGAGCGGTGCAACGAATAAGGTGCCACTCCCACCCGCGCATGCTCCACCACCACTCTCCGGATCATGATCCCCTTCTCTCCTTCCTCCTTTTGCTTATTTTCTCCTTTCCCCTTCGTTGAGTGGCCCCCTCTCGCTCCACCCCTCCCCTCTAGCCTTCCTTCTCACGCATGATCCCCCCATTTACTGCATTTTCAAATCATTTTCTCTCGCTCCCCGTTTGCCGAACTGTCTTCCTTCGTTTATCTCCCTGTCTCTCCCCTCTTTGGCCACCACCATCATATAACCGCATGCACGTGGTGCTGCCGTCAGAGTGGGGCGATCCATAAACCAATTAATTCGGGTAATAAACTCGACCGGAGGGCGACCTATTCGGACCCTCGCCTAATATATCTCGATCCCGAGAACACGCCGCGCTGGATCCTTTTAGCGACTTTCTTCGACTTGACTCGCCTTTGTTCGATACAGCAAATAATCGGCTTGTCACATCGAAAGCTATCTCTCTATCTTCGTTGAAACAAGCTTAACCCTTTGGCCACGTATGGCGTGTCAGAGGGATGTAGAATCTGTCAGAACGGAACGATGGATTTACGAGGCCGCGCGGATTTACGAGACTGCCGCCGCTCCTCTCTCTTTTTCGTGGCCCTACACGCTCAACTAATTTAAAACTCGTTCTCCACAGCTTTTTAACTGAGCATAATTAAGCACTCGATATACTGATTTATACGTAACAATCGTTACAAAACGACAGTCGTTAAACAGTTGCAAATTAATTATATTTTCGGAGATATTACGAAAGCCTTATGAATTATAAGTGTGAAATAATTAATTATTATGTATTGTATATATACATTTTCAAGTCCACCAAGATAATAGAAGATATTTAAATATATATAGTTATAATATTTAATTAATCGAAATAAAAAAGTATTCAATGCAAAAGAACTTGGCGCTGCTAGACCAAATACGGCCGAAATAAATACAGAATAAACGTGTACGATACGTGTGTGTGTCATGTTTAGGCCTAAATTAAAAATATGTGTTTTTATCATCCTTATTATATTCCGAGATCTAGCAGCGCGCCAACCTTTGTGCTAAAATATTTTTTAATTTCAATTAAATATTATATAAATTTAAATATTGTCTCTCTATTATCTTGGTGGGTTTAAAAATGTATAATTTTTTGAAACATTTCTTTGTTTTATCATATTTCCACTTTTTATTCAGCGCAGTTTTCTTATTTTAGCACTTTTTTTAAAAGCATTTTTAACATTTTTAAAATTATGAAATGTTAAACACACACTAATTATTTATCTAAACATTCTTCTTACGGAAATCAACAACATTTTTGTTGAAATGCGCAATTACTTTATATTTTTAATTGGATATATATTAAAACAATTTTGTAAGCACAACAGTTTTTCATATTGGCGCGTGCACTTGGCGACTTTTTTACTTTTTTTTGAAAAGGTAATTTCTTAATAATTATATATACATTAAGTCGCAATTAATAATGTTGAAATAGAAATAAAATACGATCGATTTTTTTAATCGAAATTAATTTGTAGCGAGGGACAAAAGACAGGGAATGTATCAAACACACAAAGCTTGAGACTTGAGACACCGTGCATTCGGACGGCCGTCACGATCCGTTTTAATTTGTTAAATATATTCATTGTCCCCGTTAGAGCGCGGCGCGGTCTAGACGTCGCGTCGCTTGCATAAGTTTTCGCGATGGCGTCGTCCCTTATTCCCCGGGCCCAATGAGGGATTATTAAAGAAAGGCGCTCTCCTAGCAGCGGGCTGCGTAATAAATCAATTAGTTTAAATAAGAAGGGCCCGGAGCACGTAGACGGGGAGCCGGCGACATCGCGTCCCGCGTGAAACAACGCCACAGCTCCGCGCGCTCGACTTCGCCAGCCCCATTATTATGGCCCGCACGGTGAGCGGACTGCCGTCGATTGCGCCGATGAATTAATTGCGCGCGATCGATTAATTAAAACGCCGACGCACACCGTCAACGTGATCCCAATGCTGAGCGGCAGAAATATTATTCCGACGCGCCGCGGCCGTATCGATGGCTCGCGCTGGGCGACAAACAGCGAAAACCTTGTAGTCGACACGTTCGGCCGATCGCTCATCGCTAAACCGACGCGACGGTTTAACGTTGAAACGACCGTCCGCGCCTGTCGTACTTGTGTCACTTCGATGAACTGTCGTGCGGTCGGTTCTACCGCCGCGATCATCCGGTTCCGTTCTCACCGCGTTTATGGGGCTTGGGGCGTCGCGCCGCCGCGGCCGCGGCCGCCGCGATTTGTCGGGGGGTGGGATCGATGCCGATATTCGATTTACATTTCCCTGCATCTCCCGCTTCGCGAGCAGCGTCCGCGATCTAACGCGCGCACAGAATACATAGAAGTGTTCGGCGCGCGTTTGCATACATTCGAATGATCGCGCTGTCCCGCGAATGACAGCTGAGAATTATCCGTTGCATAATACACGCCGGCGCGCATCCCGGGCGCAGAGGATGCCCGAGATCCTGGATACGAGTTGTTGGTGAATGAATTAACATACTAATTACATGCCCCGTCAAGCACGCGTTGCGCGATTTCACGGCTTTGGTAACTTTGCAACAATGATGAATCTTTCGTAGCTATACGCTAAATAGATCGTGACGCGCTTTTGTCTTCCCCACCACACGTCCGCTGCTTCAATTTTGCGCAGCTTAATCTTGTTTTAAAATAGATGCACTGGATAAAAGTGTTTAGTTGAGCGAATCAGATAATTAATTTTCTTGTGCAAAATAGCATTAGTATATTTATGTATATTTTCAGGTATTAATAAAATTAATGTGCAGCGCTTACATGCGCATCGGAAATCTCTCTGCCGTCACCATGTCTTTCTATACAGAAATCGACAAGATAATGCAAAAATTACAGACTGTTATGTATATACCGATGGTTTAATGTGCAATTTGTGCAACTTGAACGAGTTCAATTAGCTACGATAAATAATAACGTGAAATGCGCGAGAATAATCGGCGGCAAAATGCGCGCAAGCCGCACATCTGCTTTCGCTCATTCGAAAAATTTTTAACCCAACCGCTGCAGTTTTCGCTGTATGTTTCATTGACAAATTGGATACGAGAATCGCGAACGATCGAGGCGGCGGCAGGATTAATGCGATCCGCAGAGTTGCTCTCGGCTTGTTTATCGCGCTATCGATTTTGCCCGCGATCGAGTGCTCAGGAAAAAAAGCCTAAGAGATACGCTTTTCAATTATCCCCATAACGGAAGTTATATTTACAGACCGCTTATGCGTGGCGGTCTCGCAATCCTTTGTGTTCGTTCAATTACATTCTCACCGAGACGTTAAATTACCAATTCTTTTGTCACCTGTGGACCTTTAATGCATTCTTTTCTTCCTTATATTTCGCTCTTTACGTTAAATATATTCCTAATTAAACTCGTTAAGCTCATTCTACTTGTCACGTCAGGCACATTCCTAATTAAACACAAACTCGGTTGAGATTCATTCTATTTATTCTCGAAGAGATTCAGATCGTTGTAAACCGAAATCCGCTGTCGAGCGTGGTATCGAGATTTGGATTTAGCGTTACATATTAAACTTCAAGCCGTCTTGCGGTGGAATCCATCACATAAACGGTTCATTCCGGATTTGTTCGGAGCCGGCTTAATCCCGCAACGCCGTTATCGCTCGCATTTCGGTATTTTTCTTCTCGGCCGGGTGTCAAGGGACAACACTGCCTGCGTCTGCCTCCCCGGTGGTTTTAGGGAACCATTTTTCGAAACAGCACCGTCCGATTGTTATCATCTCGACTAGGGGCGAGAGGAAGGGTGGTGTCGTGGCGTCGAGCCGGTCTTAACATCCTGAGCGAACCCATTCGTCTCCGAGACTCATCTCACCGATCTCACCCTCACGGCAGCTCGTTTATACGGCAGCCAACCAAGTAACCAACCCCGGGCTGTGGTGGTTGCTCCTGCCTCATGGCAGGCGCCTTCAAATTCGAGCCCGATGCGAGGTCTCTGCCCCCGAGCCTAATCCGCTCTCTCGCCTCCATTCCATGGAAGCGACTATGTAGTGAATGTAGTGATGGCCTTTCAACCGATACATCATACCAGATGTGAAAATTAGTAGATGAAAAATGTTTTATCTATTTCTTTTTGTTTTTTTTAGATGTGCAACCTGCACTGTAATTTTCAAACAAAATAAATTGTACGATTATCAGCCGACTTAAGGATATTGAAATTTCCATGCGGAATTATTGTGCTAAATGTTATATCCTTATATCTTATATATTTCGGTTTGTGGCTAAAGGGACATCCGGTAGTTTTCGGACATTCTACAGAATACATCCGCATTTACGTGCTGACGTTTATACTCGTGAAAGATCGATGCATGATACGAACTACTCCATATCACGCGCGAGGACATATGTGAGTGTGCCGTCGCTGTACCTTCGCTCGCTTTGCCCGCTCCTAGGTGGAGGTGGCGTATTCCCGTCTAATTTGAAAAGCCCTGTAACCCGAACTAATGGACCACGCGGGAGAGATCAATCTGCGTTACCTTCGCGCGAATTATTTTTCCGCGAGGTACGACTGTCCGCGCGCGCTTTCCATCGCGTGTGTGTGTGTACGCACGGTATTATTGACGCGAACGCTAAAAAATAAACGAAAAATGCGGCGTCCTGCACGTCAGCGAGAGGCGGGTTTTACGCCCTGGGCCATTCTGCTTTCTGTTGGACTTTGTGCATTTATAATTTCGCGGCATTATAAATATAAAATGCAGCAGAGAACACACATAGCAATAAACTATGATTATAATTCCTTAATTATTAGGAGCATCGAGATCGCGTTTGATTATTTTAAAACTATTTGACATGCAGATAATGGGAAAGTGTCGTGCAAAATCCATTGAATTAATTTTTCGGTCCCTCCAAAATTCGCCGCTTACACGCGAAGTACGTGGCTCTCTGAGCAATGCGAATTGAAAACGACGAAAATTTCGCTGGCAACTTCACAAATTGAGATGCAAATTACTATAACGGTGACCTTTGCGATAGCGATTCCATTGCAGGTAGATTTGAGTATATCTTCCAAAACTGCGAAGTTGGACTCTAAACGGGAATAAGTTTGCTACACAATTTCCTCTCCGCCTTGTTAAACGTTTCGCGGAGTTCAGCGTGGCAGGATTTAATCAAAACCGATTATGATCATTTATCTTTTATCTTCTTATAAAATATGGTTGGTTATATTTTTTATTTCTGTATGCAAGTTCAATTTACGAGAATCTGGTTTTACACGATATCTCTCGGGAACGCGCTAATAACATAAATCGGGAATAACGCGTGTCAAACGTCCCGCTGATGCAAAGCCGGTGCGCGATTTCACCATGAATTCTATCACTTCTGTCTCTCTCTCTCTCTCTCTCCCTCTCTCTCAGCATTGAAAAGTTATTTGTAATTGTTTATTGTATAATCCGACATATCGCGAAATCTAGTACGCGATGCAAAGCGTAATAATAATTTCGCCGTACGAACCACCGCGTGCTCACACTTGTTATTCTGCACGTTTCTAATTTCCACAAATTTCGCATCTCTATGGTTAACCCTCGGGAATCGCGTTAATAAACGTAAACTGCGAATTACACGCGTTCACGCGAAGCCGGGCGCGATCACGTCGCACGTAACACGGTGAATCTTATGTTAACGCGCGCGTCCTGCATTAAATTAAGGGAATTCATTGACCGGAACGCGCGCGACGGACGCTCGATCGTCGAATCGACGCGATTTCCGGTACGATTCCTCTTTTTCTTTTTTTTTTTTGTTTTTTTCGACGGGCATCCGGCGCGCGGCGGACGGACTTCGGCCATTACGAAAGTTTAAAACGCCGAAATCGAATGGCGACCAATCGCCATTTTTATTATCGCGTATCTCCCGGATAATGGCCGCATACACGCGCGTGTATCTCTCCCTGGAAAAGCGTGTATCTCGCCCGCATTTATTTCGAACCGCGCCGAAAGCCCCGGGACTGCGCAAACCGTCCGGCTGTAAAAACCCGATATTAGAACGAAATAATCGGAGTCGCCGCGCCGTGCGCGCGCTCGACGAGAGCCGCACTAGCTCCCCTTGCAAATTTCATCACGATTATATACATTATATAATATACACGCGGTATTTCATAATGTTTTACGCGGCGATATATAATTTCGTATGTAAATAAATCTCGTTTCATTTTTCATGCTTTCGCAATTCTCGCGTTGCAAAACGCACGTTCGTTATATACGTTTACATTCTATGAATTATATACTGTTATCTTCACTTTTTAAATGAGCGTTTCTCGTATTTTATATAATCTTCAGAATGATTCTCGCGGCGCTTTAATATTTTCCGGCGATATGGAAATGCGATTTGATTCAATATCGTTACTAATATATCGGGTGTTTTCCGTTTCTCTTTTTTTTTTCCTTCCTCCTTCCTTTTCCCGATACTTGCGCGGTGGAGTCTCCCTCAGGAGAGTCTCTAAGCCCTCCATTTTCGTTTGTTTGAAAAATTCGCGTCGATCTAAACGGGGTGGCGGCGCGGGCGGAGTAATGGCGGTGCTTCCGCTAAAATGTTATTTGAACGACAAAGTGGTTTGGCTGCGCGGCCTGCGGGGTGTTATATTATACACATTTACACGTTTACACAGGGAGACCGGCGTCCCCGCGTTAGGTTTACACCGGGCCACGTGTCGCGGCACCCCGCCGCGTGCGTGAACGTGCCCCACCCGCGCCCGCGCGTGCACGCGTGTTGCACGTTAACGGTCACGTACCCGCGTGCACGTGTACGAACACCCCGTGTACACTGAACACGTCGTCGTGCAATATATACCGGGTACATCGCGCGCTTCCCCATTCTCTTTCACATACGGATTCTTGGCTCGATTTCATTAGCACGATTGAAAACCCAAAAAGTCTCGTGAAATACGGTGGGAAAGAGATTAAGGCCTTATATACGTATTGAATTTTGTCTCGATATAGAATTTTGATGATTAATTACTGCTAGAGCTAAATTACTATAGAGGAGACGTGATCGGTTTTGATTTTTGCCGAGGAAGTGCTAGATTGATCGGGGAAGCCCGGTTGTTAAGAGCGAGGGTGTGGTTCCGGGACACCCTGTGAACACAGACGCGAACGCTGTTGCGCTTGTATATGTGGCGCTTCGGTGTTCCGCTCACGCGTGTGTACGAAGCTAAACAATATACACGTTGGGTTTGCGGAGGCTGGCTCGCCGGATTCGGCAAGCTTTCGTACGCAACGCTGCTCGTGTACATGTCTGAGCGAGGGCGAGGAGGTTGGTTGTGGTGGTGATGGTGGTGGAAAATAGCGACGTGGCGTGGGCGCGAGATGGGATAGAGGAAGGAGGGGAGGCGGTTCGGTGATAGCGGTTATTGAATTATTAATTAAGCCGGTTAATTAATAAACGATAGGTCGCAAGTCCCGGTAGTCAGCCAGCCAGCCAGCCAGCCAGCCAGCCAGCCGGCTGCACCACGCCGAGGCTTCGCCTACTCGTTTCTACTACCGACTACTGCTGCTGCTGCTACTGCTGCAGCCACCCTCTGGCAGCAATCTCCTTCTTGTAACCTTCACAGAACTTCAGTCTTGTGTAACCGCGTCGAGACAAGCCTGCCACGAAAGGCGACGACAACGGTCTTTCAGAATTCGACACCGTAATTTCGCTCGACGCCAGTTAATTTTTTCCGAATTGTGCAATATATGTATTACGTCTCCTCGCGATATATTGTCGCGACTATATTAACTACCTGAACGAATTCGACGTAATGAAAACCGTGCGTCTATTTAAGCTAATTAATTATACTCGTTTGTTTAATGTATAACCAGTACAAAGGCCAAATATAACGGTAACGTCAAAAAAAAAAAAGAACAAGAAGTAAATGAAATAAAGAACTTGTGGCAAGTATCGGCAATATTTACTGACAATGAGATGATGAGAACGCTTTAAAGTGAAAATATTTCTATAAAATTAAACGCGCTGTTTTTTCATTTATCCGAAATACCAATACATCAATAAAGATAAAAATGATAGAAATAACAAGAGAAAAAAAATTTTTTAAAAAATGTCAATATGACCGTGTATCAATATAATCTATTATTTTTTGTCAGCTTTCCAAAAAATTAGTTTTTGAAAAGTTTAAAATTAATATTCTACTTGGTGTAAAAACTTGTCTAGACGCTAGTAAACCTTGACATTTCTAGCGAGCAATCTTTTAGAGATTTCCTATCGAATACGTACGATCATACGTACGAGACTGATAAATCAGTCTCCACGCGCTTTTTGAATTCTATTTAGCATTTCATTGGCCTGCTGTTGCCAGCAGGCTAACCGTTTGCCGTCCATCTATCCGCGAAAACGAAGTAGACAAGGTGGGGTGAAAATATAATAATATCCCGTCGGGAGAGAGAGCTGTAAAAATTTGGAATACGACCGGGAGCGATGCGGCTGAACGGCAAGAAGCGTGCCTGGAGGAACGAAGCTCTCTGTGGGACTCGACAGAATCAAATTACATGATATGGACCGTAAAATAAATAGACGAATATTCATCCTTCCTCTCGATCCGAATCTTTTCTTTTTTTTTTCCTGTTATTCGCGGCCGCTATTCGTCTATCACCTCTGTTCTCTCTCTCTTACTCTCTCTCCTCCCTTTCTCTCTCCTCCCTTTCTCTCTCGCGAGGACATTCGTTTACACATGCTCTTTCGTACATTCGCGAACGCGTGCACGTCCTGCAGACCTCATTTTTTTAAAAATTAGAGTAGTCTCAGGCTGCTTTGCATTGGCGACGCATATTTTTGCACCTACAACCGACGTACAGGAAATTATGGCCTGTATTATACCCTCCCGTCACGAGTTTCAAACAACTAGTTGAACTGACTGTAAAACACAAAAGCAATAAAAGGTACAAAAGCATAGAAATGTAATCGCCTCAATGCGCGATGGAATTTCGTCTACATAATATTTTTGTTCATATTATGAATATTATTTAACACTACCACGTATATCATTTACGATACACTTAAAACTTAACCACGCAGGACAGGTGTACCGTAAATGATACACCGAGTAATCAGGTCAAAAGCTGTAAAAAAAAGAATAATAATAAAAAAATTAAAAAGTATAAATACTTAAGAATTGGTAATAAAATACAGCAACTAGTCAAAAAACAGCCTTGGTCTGAGAGCGTAGGAAATCGAAACCGATTTTTTCCTATCAAATAAAAATTTGATAGGAAGTTAAGACAGGAGCAATCTTTCGATTTGTTTAATAAGCGTGCTAAATAGCAAAAATACGGCATAATTTACGCCTAATCGCGTTAGCTGCAATTACCTCTCTACTCCGCAATTGCGGACTTTAACGTCATTTTGTCCGTTGAACGAAAAATCTCCGCTGGCCAATCACGATAATTTGCTCTTCCTCGGCGTGCCCGCTTACGTCTGGCGTGCGTTTGTCCTGCGGCGCAAGGAAGAGACCAATGTTACAGGATACTGCGGAAGGCAAAACTGCGAAGCGGAGAATCCGAACCGATCGGGTCAGGACTAGGACAAAACCTGTAATCGAATCTCTGGCCGTCTAGCTGGGAAACTCTCTTTTCCGGTCGCACAGTTCAACGAATTTTTTCTATCTCGCCGCCCAAGTCCGGGCTAAACCCGATTTCCGAAAACTACCCTCTCCGCCGGAGTTACGTGGTTAGCCTGTGATTGAGTTAGCGAACTTTTTCGAACGCGGAGAATATTCTCGGCGGCAAAACTTCCGGAAAAAATGGCGTTCTCCTATGTTCATTGTCCGAAATTAATTGTACGAAGAGATAAAAACCAAGACTTAGTAACTGGTGGGCATGGATATTATCACAAAAGGGGTTTTTATGCCGTCTCATTGAAACGTTATCAATAAATATTATTTGCTCTCTCGCCCGGTGTCGTTTCTTTTATCATACCTCTATTGATTGTCCAGGTCACCATGCTCTTTATTCATTCCCTCCTTAATTGATTATATACATCCCTACGAGCGAACAAATGGGCATGACACTTTTTTTCCGATCGGCACCCTTGGACCGGCCATCGACTTTCTGTTTCATGCGATTGCAATCAAAGGATTTATTACTTTCGGCAATTATTATTTTCCGCTCGTAGTCGTTCGCTGGATGCAAATTGCCCTTTCGCGTGTTCTCTGCATTGTCTCGCTGTGCACCACAGTCGTGGTATATCGCCGTTTCGCCCTTACGACATTGCACATAAACGCCGATAACGATGCGCAGCCGATATGAAATTATCCCGACAAGCGAAATTCTGTACGGTGAATAAAATCCGCGACAGCCACGATGAGTCTCTCTCTCTCTCTCTCTCTCTTCCTCTCTCTCTTTCCGCAATTCGCGCACGTAGCCCGAAGTTCTATGTTTTTTGTCACCCCTGCCCATCATCGGTCTATCCATCTATCCCCTGCTTTATCATCCCCCTGCCGCGAGCATCCCGCGGGAAATTTTAAACTCAGCCTGTGCCCGGATGAGAGAATGGGGAGAGAGAAAACGGGGGAGAGAGATCGCATCGCAGGGAGAATAAGGCACGGGCAAAACGGAGGAGCGTCTTCGGTTTCGTTGCCTGCATACTGATAAACCGTATCGATATCGCCGCCAGGAATTCGGTCCTCCCTCGCGACGATGATACTCCTGTTCCAAAAGTAACGATCGTCGCGAAGACAGTACGCTCGGCAAAATTGAACTGTCGCTATTTCGTATGCCAATCGTAACAACCGCTGTTGTTGTTGTTGTTTTGCCGCAGCCGAAGAACCTATCCACCGCTCGTTTTCTTGCTTCGGTATATATCGAAGTATCCTTCGACTGCTCGCGAAAGTAAATCAGCGACGCGCAATGGCTTTAACAACAGCGTGAATCGACGTTTAATTAAAATATTTAATTAAAATACAGATTTATGTATATAAATAGAGATGTATAATATCTTCGATCTCTAACGCTTTTCTTTTGCAATGTAATTCTTTGCAGTCGTGTAGGAAAAATATCTAAACGAGAGAGTAACGTAGACGTCATCATCGTGTAAGCTCTTAATGACGCTATATATTACTTTTAATATAGTGAAAATAATAAACTCGTGGCGAAAGGTTTGCGCATTGACTGAAAGGGGTTTGCGACGAGCGCGAGCAGTCAGCAGTGGCGTCGCGGGGTTGGCAGTGAAAAAATTCAGCGACTCATTTCGGGAGATACTGTCGACAGAATCAACTTCGGCGGACACACCGTCGACCGAATACAGGCCGAAATATCGCGCCACGTGTTACCTTGAAAAATTAATCGTTCCCGGACTCCCTCGGGGTCGGCTCCCCCGATCGACCTCTCGCCACCGTTCCGCCGCGCCGACCCCTTCGTCCTGGAGGGGAGACGAGAGTTACCCGTAAATTCTAACAAACGCGACGCATCGTCCTGCCGGGGGTATGAAAATTAATGACAGGGGCGTGACAGGGGGTGGCACCTCCGGTCTGTACCGGGGGTGTACGAAGGTATGAGGGTGGATCAGACCGGGGGCGCGGCGGTGCAGCAATAATGCACACGGACACGCGATAATCCGCGGAAGGCCTCTCTTCCTCTTGTTAACGCGCCCGCCCGAAAGGGGCCACGTCAGTCATATCATACGTAACTGCCGGCTCTGCGTGACAAGGGTCGCTTTACGTCTTACCTTACACTTTTACACCCTATTTTCCTGGGGTGAAGAACACGCCTGTTACGCTGAGCGTTGAGGAAATACAAAGTCAACATTTCGCGTCGCGTCCTGTTATTCCGCACGTGGGATAAACCTGTCGCGACAAAATTCTTTTATACCAGATGTAACTTTGTAATTTGTCTGTCGATTATTGTTGCTTAAAATAATTTTGACCTATTGGTGACCTATTGAAATAGGCACCACATATTTCAAAAATTTTTAAAAATTATTTATGTATAGATATACAATTATTTAAAAAATTATATATCTATTATATATATTTATATTCTTCCTATTGCACACATGCCTTTGAAATGCCGTTGTTTGTTCCTTTTTCTGCTCCATTCTCTCCTATTTTTCCTACCATATTAAAAAATTGTTAGATATTTATAAAATATTTGATCAATTTCACAAATAAATAACTTAAATACAAATTATTTTTATATTTTTTGCAAATTATAGTTATCCTTTTTTTATCAAAACATTTCAACTAAAACTAATTAAGATTGATGCTCTTGTAGACTCATACGCTCAAACAATTTTTGTGAAAAAAATAAAATTTTATAAACGTAAAATTCTTTGTGCACAAAAACATTTGCAATTTTTCTACAAATTACGCAATGGAATAATTAGAAAGATCCAAGTATGTACAATACAGCATACCGCTACCGACACATACCTATATTTATTCGTCGGAAATACCTACGATACTGTAAATAATTTTAAAAAAAGCGACAAATCCGGAGTAATACTTGCAAAGCAAACGCGACCTCGTAATGTATCAAAGGTCGGCACGGCATTAACGTGGCAGGAAACGTACGAAATACTTTATGTCGCGTGAAAAAGTGCGTTATACGCTCGCACGTAATCTGATAAGTGCTACCGCTGTAATTGTGCGTACGCCACGAAGTCCGGTGGGTCGTGCTCGTAAATTATGTAACGGCCGACGACTGCACTATACGCGGACACGCCGTACAAGTCTGCAGCCTGATGGATTATCTTATCAGAAATGAATGAAAGCTCTGTTCTTTGCTGTGCTTGATTACAATTCTAATACAATGTCGTAGAAAGAGAGGGAGACCAAGAGAAAGTGGTTATATTTATAACAATAATAATGATGATGTCGATGTTGATAATAATAATAGTTACTATCATCTGTACGTATATGCGCTTTGAGGCAGATGCATTTCGAACAAAAGCGCCATTATGTAATGTTTAGCATTAGCCCGATGACGATCGTAGCGTAGTCGTGTGAAATGGTTGTTCGTTCATTCGCATATTTCGGGAAATGGAAGAAAGTATGAAAAGGGTAGTAGCGTGTAATGTTTATTTCGTGCCGTCTCGCGATGCTTCACGTAATACCCTTCTCGAGAAGAAGCAGAAGAAGAAGAAAGAGAAGGCCGAGTTAAAAATTTAAAAATACCCGCGTTAGCTTTTCGTACACGTCATTTCTTTAATTATGCATCAAGAGCTCCCGTTGTTTGTAGCTTCCGAAAAGTGCTCTTAACAAACCCCCATTACGGGCGCAGCGCGCCGACACGCGCATGCGAACGGAAAATAAAAAGGACGAGTGCGACACTGTCCGAGTGATTAAGCTCGTTCATGATTAATTCAACGCATTCGCTCGCGCGTTCCGCGTTCGAAAACACGCGCGGATTATGAAATCAAGCGTGAGGGAGAGGAGCGGATACTTGCGGATGCTGAGGCGCGATCGAGACGCGCGCTCATCGTGATCGCGCGTACGGATGCGGAACGGCATTCGGTTATCCGAGGACGTGTGGCGAGAAGGCGCGCGAGAGATGAAAAAGGGTGAAGGGCGAGAGCGCGCGCGGGCGCGGGCGGGGACGACGAGGGAACGGAGGGATGCGAGAAACTGGCGCCGAAGTGCGATGTGGCATCGCGCTTAGGAATAGCGATTAGAAATGCCGCGGTGGCCATTGCCGATCATTCGGAAGCTACCGCCCGCATAGCAATTTCCTGGCGAGTCCTTCGCCAGGACTTCTCGCCCAACCCTTGAATGTACCCCTCCCCCCCCCCCCCCCCCACCCCTTCTCGCCGCCTCACACCATGCGGATAATCAACACCCGTACTTCCCTCTCACGAAAGCGTTTCATTCCGCAACTCGGCGTCTCGTCTCCTTTGCAGATCCGCCAGTTGGATTGGGAACAAACCGAGAACGGTTTTCGCGCGCGTCCGCTTCCATCCCCCCTCCTCTCTCTCTCTCTCTCACTCTTCTCCGGGCTGGCTAATTGCGGAATCGGCCGCGTAATTTGTGTATATAAATATTTCATGTACATCGGCGAGCGGCAAAGTGGGCGGCAAGGTAATATTCGTATTTAATGCATTTAAATTAACGGGGAATATTTAACGAGCGAATGCAATTAATAGTCGAGCGCGGCGCGGCTTACACGCGCGTACCTCCACAGCGCTCCGCGCAACACGCCGCAAGTATACACATACCTATGATTATTAATGCCATGTTAATATTCGTGATGTACCGCATCAACGTTTGCGAAGACCGTAAGAATGAAGCGTAGGAGCCGAATTAACTTTGCGCGCGTAATATCGTTTCTTATCAGACAACACTGTGCTCTATAGAGTGCGTTCCAGTATAATTAGATTAATTAGGCTGGGTTACAGCTCTTTTCCAAGTCAAGATAGAGGAAAATCTTTCACTGTTTAGTATGATTTATCATTCTGTGATTATACATATATATTTTTCGATTAATGCTCACACTGAGAGAAATGTTTTGTTAAAATGACAAAATTTTGTTAAGATGGCAAACTTTTTTAGTTAACTGAACAAAATTTTTGTTGTTTTAACAAAACTTTTCTCTCAGTGCATCGACGCACTTGCAAGATATAACTTTTTCAAATGGAATTATGTATGTTTTTAGCTGTTTATGTATACTACTTTTTTTTAGCGATTCTTCTTATTATCCTGCGTATAAAATAATCAGAAAGTCAATACTTTGCCAAATATTACACATTTTATGTTATGAAATTACTTTATTACATTAAGTGCTCAAATGTATACTACCATGACATTCTACACATTTTCTAATATATTTTTTATGCTTTTTATAACATTGTCAAGTTAGACTAATTACATTAATTACAACATGCTCTTGTGATTCATTTTTTTCAAGTTATTTTCTGAAACAAATATAATGTTAAATATTAAAGGATGAAATTTAAGCCAATACTTTGAGTTAAATAACAAAAAATGTTATTTTTAACTACCATGTACATTTAAATTTATTATTTTAAGGCTCCTGGATGGTCACCGCGGCCATATTGAATTCTTACTATCGAGGCGAGGAAAACACCCAATTTTGTCGTGCATGCCATTTTCAAATAAAAAGACATTTCAATAAAACATCACTATAGATCGTTTCAGAACACTTCCGAAATTGACCGAAAACTATCCTTTTCCCTCGACAATAAACAAACAGCCATAAAACGAAGCCTAAACATACGGGAAAACAGCCGTTTAACAACTATCGAAAGGAGGTGAAAACGTTCCTTCCGCATGCAAATCTTATTTTTTGGTCAATTTTACGAGTTTCACGAATAGGTTAAACGTTAGAGCACAAGTACAGAGCGAATAATAAGGAAATAGCATGCACGACAAAATAGGCTTGTCAACATGTCACTTTCCACGCCTTATGGCTATTTTCTCGCCTTATAGTTCTTATTTCTACCGATTCTACCGATGTCGCCACCGTCAACGCGGAGTTCTCGGCTCCTGATCCAGGAGCCTTGACGCAAAACAATATTACTTTAACTCTATTGGTTTAGTTAAATTAACATTGTTTTAATTAAATTAACGACATATTTAGTAGGAGCAGTGGCGATCTATAGAAATAGTTAAAAATGACTCAAATTGAGCATAATTCGACACTACGAATTTAACAGTTTACCTGCGAATACATTATCCTTTAAAAAGTTTTATAGGACAAAATCTTTTCGATTATCTTATCCTAACTTTTATACGCAGAATAATGAGAAGAATCGATTTACGCTAAAAGTATATATAATTCCCTTAAAAAATGCATTTTTCAAGTGCATCAGTGCGAAGAAAATATAATCATAGAATAATAAACATTAAACTTTAAAAGATTTTTCTATACCACTTTTTTCTATCTTGACTAAAAAAAAACCAGCTCAGTCCAATTACTCAGAATCGCTCTATTTAGTTTGGATCTCGGTGCAAAAAAATGAAGCATTACGCGAAGAAAATAATTATGTTTTAGTAATTAACGAAAAGTAAAACGAGGTAAAATAAATTAAAAATACAGGGAATTCTGCATAAATATGTACGCAATATTAATTCTTTAGGCAGAAAATTAATTGTATAATATAATTATAAAACATTTCAACGAATCTACACACGCTGACTCTATTCGCGTCACACACATGCGCTCCATAAACACGGCACATTATAACGTCACTCCGGGCGCGCTATCGGGAGCTTTAAACGCACGATTTTTTTAACGCGAGGTGCGTCATGCTGCATGCAAGTAGAGGCACGCAAGTAGTCACTTATTATTTCCATCGGCGTCTTCTATCGTGCCTGCGACCTCCTTTCGCCGAACCATGGAAGCTATACCCGGCGACGCGACGTTGCGAGGGTCCCATGGAGGGTCGCTCAATCATTCATAAAATGCACGTTTTAGAGAGATCTTTCCTCCCGGAGCTTAAATATTCAACGAGCCATTCCTACCACCTTCTCCTCCACCCCGGGGCCGATTCCCGGTGGACTTCGTCTCTCCGCGAGTTCCACCCGAAGCATCTCTCCTCCCCGATGCCGACACCAGCCCCTCGTCGTTGTCGACCACCGTCAACCCTGCCTTTCACGCCCATTCCTCGCCCGCCGGTCGCCCGGTCCAGCTTGCAAAGGTTCCTTGGTCTCTAGCCGGCGCGACACGTCGAACCTTTATTCTTTATATACGAGCTAGCCGGCTCGTTCGATCGACCGACGAAATCTCTCGCTAAATCTCGCCGACGAGAATTTTGCAACGCACTCAAGCCACTACTCGGCTTCGCATCGTCACGATCAAACGCGCTGTAAAATAATATACCGAGGAGACTTATGGAAACTTTATGACGGCTGCCATGCGTTCGAGTAGCCGTGAAATTTTTAAAGCGTCGCTCAGATTTCACCTTGATGTATGTGTCACGAGAGTAAATCGGGAAGTAAACTGCACGCTTTCGAATGAGCATAATACCTACAAGGGAAATATCAGAACGGCGGGCGATGAATGAATAAATATGTCAGAATGAATAATTGCTGCAATCTGCACAGTTGCTTGAGATATGCAGATATGTTTCTTTGAGCACGTCTCTCGAACACGAGACGATTATTCTCCTTTTCTTGAATAAAAAAATCAATTAATTTGCTGGTAACACATTTATAATTTCTCGATGTAAATTAATTTTTCTTCTTTTTCGCTTCGGTCGCTATTTCGCGCGAGGCTTGCCTTAAATCCTTCGGCGCGGAAGATAATAAATGCTCAGATCGTGCTAGAAGTTTATAGCGAAGGGTTAAATAGCGGAAAAGAGCGATCGTGAAGCGTCGGCTTTACTAGGCGGTCCGTAGAACCAGGCACTATCTCGGTAAATTGTGCACACATATAAGATATAAGACGGTGACGTCGTGCGGCGGAGCGAAGAAGCCAAACCTTGTAATGCGCCTAAAGAGACCAAGAAGCCGCGGGATTAGGTCAAAGCTCAGGTGCGCGAGAGAGAGCCGGGGCGGTGCATGGGGTATGCTTCTAAAAAGACAGAGTCACTTAGACGGTAAAGTATATTTTTATAATCCAAGGTTCTCTCTCTCTCTCAAGTGAGAGGAGAGAGCACTGTTTCTCTTAAAGATAAAACGCGTTTTATGGGATATCGTCGTGTAAGATAGATTATTAATGCTAGTTGCGAAATTAATAGCAGACGTTACGTATGTTGCAAGCAAAATCATCGTTGTAATAATAATTTATTAAATTGAAAATTTTGTTTTTAAAAGAGGAAAAAATCTGTTTATAAAAAATGGAAAACATCGAAAGATGGGAAAAAGCATTCGTGCGATATGTGAAATGCGATATGTCGCTTTTTAATAATGTTAAATGTTAATGTATAATATTTTTACTGGGAAGAAATTTATTAACTCTAGTCCAGACAAATAAACATTTTATATTTCAAGTGAGCTTTGCCGGATGACTTTGCGATCATGTTTTTATCACGAATAAAAAATAAAGTGTAAAATTACTTGGAGAAGCTACGAGAACGTTGTTCCACGACAGAGATTTTTGAAAGGAGAATTATGTCAATCCGAGATTGTGCAAAAAGACAAAGGGTAAAAGGCAACGACGTTTGCCTCGATTGAGAAAAATTGTTAGTTAAGAGATTCCGTAGAAGCGATCTGTAATGAATTATACGTGTCTCTCTTTCCTCCTCTGCATTTTCTTCTCTCATTTGGTTATTGGGAAATTTCATTTCTCTTTACTTCGTTCGATCAAACACCGTGCTAATTTGTTCGAGTTTGTGGCGTAGGAAAATTATGCTTAATTAATTAATAATCGTGGAGTAAATTAATTTGGGGTCGCGTGCGCTACGATTCGAAGTATAAAACAACGGAAAGTAAAATTATCGATTAACGAGCAAATGTTTAGCCTTCTTTAATTACGCGTTTGGCTTTCAGACGCAGCTTTGTGAAAATTGAAAATTGGCGCGCCGTAATATTTTTCGACCCCTGTCGATGGCATTAAAATCCACGGTATTGGGATTAAATGCGTTTTTAACTACATTTAAATAGCCATAAAATCTGCAACGCGAAATCCCGAGAGATTTGGATGCCGAAAAATTAAAATGGCGATTTTTGATTTTTCTCGTGTGTTTTTCCTGAAAGTAGGTAGGTTCTCTCATTTTCGGGATCATTTAAATTCTGTTGATTTTCCGATTGAACGGATATTCGTATTGCGCGATGTATTTTACGTTGCGATAAAAATGATACAGAGCGAGAAGGGAAATATAGGCCCTTTAAAGTCTCGTATTTTATGATGAGTTATAAAATCATGTTAACCGTGCGTTATATATGACGCTGTCGTCCTATATCTCTCATATCAATAACTACAATATCTCTTAAACGCATCTCTAGCTCAATTATTATATATTAATATAAAAAGAAATTAATGAAAACATATGCTTTTTTTCTTATCATTAAATTAGTTGGAAGTAAAATACTAGATGAAATCGAGTAAGATCCATCGTATCTTGCTTGCGATGGGAGTTAAGCCTATATCACGAGAGGGTCCTTTAAAAAAAAATCACGAAAGAGAGCATCAGGCGCACAAAACTAAATTACTAAAGCGCTCATCACACAGCTGAGGAAGAGGCCGAGGCGAGAATAGAATAGAGAGGATGCGAAATTTGTCTATCGACCGGCTGGAAAAGTTACTCTGTAAGGAATTCCACGTAAGGAAGGTGCCACGGGACTCAGTTGGATAAGAAGGGGGGTTGTTTCATCTCGCTCCTCACCCAACTCCCCCGTTCCGACTCCGCCGCTGTTTATATTTAATGTAGCCCATCCGGGATCCGGATGCGCCCCTATCCTGACAGAACTTCTATCCCGGGGTATCTAACCTGGCCTCTTCTCCGTCCTCCTGCCCCTGCCCCCCCCCCCCCTCCACCCCGCGCCACGTTCGTCCTCAATTTCGTTCCCCGTTTGGACGACCTGACCCGTGAAAAAGCATATCGACTCGCCTGATCTCTGCCACCGAGGGATTAATTTTTTTCCTCCCTTCTCGCCCGGTGCTTAATTTAGCGTGAATGGCGAGTACGGCCGCGCTCCGCCTGCAGGAGAATCACAAGGGCGAGTCTCACCCCGGCGATAAGTAAATTTCGCACCGAGACGAAAAGCGTTCTCGCGCTCCTGCAGGAAATTTCTGGAGAACGAGAAATTATATTCGCGGTCGCGGTAATTAAAAATGGAAAAACAGCCGCGAGAAGTCTTCCTTCGTCGATTCGAGGGCGCGCGCCTCCCGCGCCTGTCTCTCGACCGCGCGGCGTGGCGTCCGAGAGAACGGAATTTTTCTCCGGTTCTTAATTAATAGTAATTACTTCCCGCGACTCTCTCACCAACCCGGGTGTCTCGCGAGCGAGGCGGAAGCGAGATCTCGCGACGAGAACGGCGCGATTCAGGAACTAAAACGGGTCAACCCCGTGCTTATACTTACAGCTCCTCAGTCGTGCGCGGCAAACGGTATATTTTCGACCTCGCGAATTACGAGGGGGTTTTACTCGCGGCTCGGGGGCTCCTGCGAGTGCAGCGCTAACGAGGCACTGCGTTAACGCTGCACTCGCATAATTGGATTCTGCCGATTTCCCCGCCCTTCTTCTTCCATCCTTCTTTTTGCCGTGCTTTCGTCGCGACACGACCAAGCCTGTACAAGTGCCATACATATTTATATGCAGCTTCTTAGCGTCTCTACGTACTGCACACACACACACACACACATATACGCGCTACGTATCGCATAAGCGCGCGCGGGGCGCTTAATAAGAAAGCGGGGCGTATATATCCGCGATATACGAGCAATCGAGCGTATATCCCGGATCGATCCTGCACCGAGCCTTTTACGAGGACCTCACGAATCTCTCGGGGAAGAAGAGTAATATTCTAGACGTAAACGGCGCGCGAGCGCGAAGGGTCGCACGCGCTGGGGCTGCCAGCCTGCCTGGCTGGCTGACTGGCCGGATGTACCTACGTGTCGCTGTATTTTATATCCTTAAAAGCACCCTCTTATCCGCGACCGTCCGCTTTTACGCTGGAGACGTTCGAGAGTCCTGAAAGGTTCTCCTCCGTTTTACCTGTCCGATTATTTATTTATATTTATTAGGTTATCATCCAGATGAACAGACAGCGACGTGGGCGCGGATGGACGCGTTGATGATCGATCGAGTTTTCCTTTTCACTGTAGAGAGAGGATTACGAGATTATCCCAAAATAGAATTAATCGGATTTATTCTATTCATGTTTTCCGTTGACGACATATTCCGCTTTTGCGTGAATTATAATTACTGTAAGTAATATAAGTATCCAACGAGATCACCGTGTCTCCTCGTACTTCCGTGTTCTTCTCGTATAATTGCTTACGCGTATGTATGCACGTCGTGTTTTTATATCTTTATCGGAATGTTTTGTGCAACAGCAACGTGAGGTTCCTTCGCGGAATACTGAAGAGCTCGCGGTGATTATATTTATTAGAAGTGCATCTTACGACTTAAGAAAGTGATCATTGTATCCGCAAGCGCGGGCCGCGAGAAGGAGAGGCTCTGAAAGCATGGCCATTAAAATTTCGCACGCCCTATAGCTCCTTCCCCCAGTTCGACGTGTATTACCTTTCCTCAGCATTGTTATCTGCGTTATGCGCTTTAACGATGCTTTTACGTCGTTCAAAAACGTCTTACATTCGTATTTTTCAAACGTATTCTCGCGACGGCGCGGCATAGCGATAGCGGCGGATGCTTTCCTCTTTATACGCGGAGTGCACGCCCGTCGGCCCTAAAAGCCGTCCGCATCAGGAATTCTCGGGGGCCATTTTTCGAGGTCCTGCGCCGCGTACACCTTGAGACACGACTACTGAATAATATTTCAGCGAACGCTGGCATACGTTACCCTGAGAGAGCGGCGTCTCTTATATATATATATATATATATATATATGTATGTATATACATATGGCGCTCTACCGCGCCTGCCGCAGCAAAATATTTGATGACTACGTTACGACCTGGATGCTGCGAGTTATATGTTATAGTCGACGGAGAGAAGAGGATGCACTTCGATATTATTATCTTAATTAATAGCGTTATCCCAGTTGCGGCGAAAATTATCGTAAAAGAAAAAAATAGTGTTTAATGAGTTAAAATAGTGCGCAACAATTCCGATAATTACGTTTCCTCCTAGAAATAACTTATTAATAGAGAGATAATGAATTGTTCTTCTCTCTCTCTCTCTGTCTAGAAATAGTAAGGGAAAAAGGGGATTTTCCTTTGAAATTTTAAATAGAATATTAACCGCCGACATTTATATTCGGTTTTGACACTACGCCACGGGGTAAAGAAAGGCGGATGCATCTCTCGCGCGCATCGCATAGGTACATCAGTTTCACGCACATCCAGAGTGATCTCCCGTGTAACTCGCTTTATTCGCCGGTATCCCGTCAATTTCTTCAAAGCGGGGACAAAGCGGGTTGCTAGACGGGCTGCTCGCAGCGAATCCACCCTAAGTGATTGTGCGGTGTAACTATCGACTACGAGACACCTTTCAACTTGCAAGTCTCGAGGGGGTGTAGGCGGCGGCGGCGGTGGCGGCGGAAGCAGGGTAGGAACGGAGAACGGCCGCGCACGAAGTTCGCGACGAGGAGATGAGCGCGGAGAGGTGCGGAGGCGAGATATAAGGATCCCCCCCAGTTATAAGGATCGCTTAGCACGCGATTGTCTTCCTGCGGAGTGCCTTTAAGGGCTTTAATCATGGAACTTCGGCGGAAACGCACGTCGTTAATATTTCGCGATCGCGCGAGCGCGCGAGTCTTTCGCCCTCGCCTCGCCTTACCTTTCAGTGCCCCGCTCGCTCGCGTCCGCCTATCAGCAACTTTTTAATCAATCATCACGCCCGCGCCCCCAATCGCGTGAAACAATCGCGCGCGCCGCCGCCGCTCAACGATGCGATGAGTCACCTAAATGAAGTTTCCCGTTGCTAGACACTAATTTCTTCTCCTAGGAAACGGGGAACGTCACTCGATCCTATTCCGCCGGTACCCACCCGCTCGATTCTACGATACTTCAGCTCTTTCAGCACCGCGTTGCTATTGCTAGCACCGCTTGTAACCTAGATTTATTACCCGGGCGTAAGATATTACGAACGTCGATCGACAAACACGTTATTAAAAGCGATAAGCGATAATCAATTTTGACGCGATGGAAAAGAAAAAAGAATTATTTCAGTTTCCAGAGGAGAGGCGCGTCGAATAATATCGCGTAACAATTAAATTAATATATCGACACCGAGCAATACCGCGCAGCAATTAAATACAATATAACGTTATAGTCTCTCCCGCGTTTCCGAAAAAGATATATCGATATATACCACGGAACGGAGCTGCAGAAGTAATCATGGATCGAGGTGGTCACTAGCACCCTGGCGACCGTCGCTCGCCTTGGCGCACCTGCAGCTTGTCACCCTCGCTTCTTTTCTCCCTTTTTCCACCGGAGGTAGAAAGCGGACGACGGCGACGGCGACGACGACGACGACGTGCGACGGCGCGGGGGGGGTTAATTTCCTATACTGGACGATATCCACTGGCAAAAGTGCCTGGGTTTTCCCTCCAAGTGTTTCCACCCCGTCCGTCGTCTCGCCGTTTCTCTTCGCCATTCTTCTCGCTTCGTCGCCCCGCACGGACGCATCGTTCATCCCGATCGTCGGTGATTCCCTCCGGGGGTTTACGTATGCCGGACGCAGTTCGGCACCGATTCATCAAAAGCACCTCCCATCCGTTTTTCGCCATTTAAGAAAAGAGCCGCCGCCGGTCTCACCCTGGCAAAAAGGAAGACGGCGGTGTCGTTAGGGGCAGACTCGCCCTCACCCGTAGACGGGGGAACGCGAAACGATCGGGACGCGAAGGGGGAGGATATCCCCCCCCCCCATCCCTTCTAATAGAGGTGTGCTCGAGAGGGCATCCGGAGATTGGAGCTTGCCAGCGAGCCAACTATCGTTTCTGCGCGTCTCGTCCTCGCCGTAAGTATCTACTACGACGACGACGACGAACGCTGCGGCCGAATTGTCCGCAGAAAATTGTCTGTCGGATGTTAGATACCCGCAGCGGAAGTTTCTTAGTGGCCGTTACGAAGAAACGTAACATACTCGCGGCAATGATGAGTGGACACGTCCGATACGAAGCACGATTGTGTCTAGAAATACGTTCCCCATCGTTACCATCTTACATTTACCTGATGTCAGCAGTATAAGGTAAAGAACATCTTATATATAACATATATTAAATATTTACAATTTACAACATTATGCTATAAATTATAATAAATTTACAACATAATATATAAATATTAGATATTCACATAAAAAACTCTAATATACATTTAATCATTAAGTATCTTTTTCTTATACTTTAAAATGCAAGCTATTTTTATATATATCGGATTATTTATATATTTATATGGATATTTTTATATGGATTTTGTATTTTACAGATTATATATAAAAAGTGTCTAATATACACATGTATCAGATATTTTTTAAATATAATCCATTTTATATATTCATATTTTATATGAAATCTGTAAAACACACGAAATTCATATAAAAATACAAAATATATAAAAATAGCTTGCATTTTAAAATAAGAAAAGAATAATTGATGATTAAATGTACAAATATCCATAGAGATGTGATAGATATACAAGTATCTATAAATATTAACTTGTTTATCTGGATTTGAATAATTGATATATGTATATCGACGGGATTGTTACTCTCATCATTAGCATGACGATTTTAAGCCACGATAAACACGCTGATCAATTAAATGTTTACAGTAGGACCGGGCGGACTTGCCTCTATATAAAATATCGATTGTCATCCGCCGTTGCCGGCGCGAGGACATCCCGTGGAACAATCGTCCAAGAGTAGTCAACGAAACTTCTTTTCCACCCGGCTATTCCCCCGTGTCTTCCGTACATATTGTCAGTTTCACTGTCAGTGCTTGCTGCTTGTAGACTCTGTAATTTCCGGCTGCCACTCGGCCTGTTCTTATTTCCCGTCACGTTCGCCACCCGGCGCGGCCCGCTCCGCTTTTCTCGCCACGGTGGCGGTGGCGGTGGCGGTGGCGGCGGGCGTCCGCGCCTCGTCCTTCAGGTGTAATGGAGCCGAGAAACAGATAATTACAACTCTCTGACCATCCCATGCCTGGCCCAGCCTGGCCTCAGCCGACGAGCGTCAGCTTTTTATTTCGGTCCCTGACCCCACCCGTCCGTCCGCGTCGTCCCGACCTCTCCAAGATTTAAAGTGCGGATTCGTATTCATTCGCCAGAGCTTAGCGCTAATATTTCTTCGTTACGGCTCTTCGTGCGCTCTCTCGCAGCCGGGGGATGAAAGGCCGAATGAAGCGAAATTCGCGGAGGTGAAATTTCCCACCTACGCGCGTCACTCGCGCGACGCGGCGGTTTCCCTATTCCGGCCGCGATTAATCGTAATTTCAGATTCGCGAAAGGCGGCTTCGAAATTAAATTTGCGCGGGCGACCGGGATGAGAATTTAGAAATGGCGAGGCTCAAATTGCGCGTTAATTAAAAATCTAAATTTCGGCAACGTCTGTTTGCGCATACCTCTTATTTTTCCGTAAATTAAAGGCTCGATAAAATAACAGGACGAATTATTAAGTTTCGTATGAACGTTATAACACGAGCGAGAATATCTTTCGCACAATTTGCGCCGCTGCTTAAAAGCGCACGCGAGCTTTGCCAGCTGAAAAGTTTCCACCGGGGCAGGTTATTGCCATAACGATTTTGAAAATTAAAGTGATTTGCTGCCTCCTCGTGCCTGCCTCGTGCTCCTTACTAGCTTTTTCCTCTTTAGCCGGTACTTTAAGTGTAATAGACCCGAGAAATAGATAATTATCCTTCTCTGACCTACTTCGCGTTCGCATCCCTCCGTCTCTCGCAGCTTTCTCACTCAGTCTTAAGCGATCATCTCGAAGTTCTTCAGTGTCGCTCGATGTTGAAAATACCATTCCGTCATAAAAAGCCTCATGTATCCTAAATACGTTAGAAAGATGAATTATGACAGCGCAATCAATTATACTGTATATATCTGTCTTTCTCTGTCCCCTTTCTCTTTTATTAATTATCTAAACGTCGAATTTTTTATACTTGGCACATGTTAAAGTTATTTTATCGTATCTCCACGCTTTATTTCTTTTTCTGTGTACTTTTATTAATTAAATGTCGCATTTTTTAATATACTTGCACATGTTAAAGTTATTTTATCGTATCTCCACGCTTTATTTCTTTCTTTGATTATTCCCGTTTTTTTTTAAATAACAATGTTATATAAGTTAAGTCTTTTAAATTACTATTTTGTAAGATGGCTGTAATTAGATTGTATTGTACTATAGCGAAAATTTCTGCTGCAGTTACGAGTAGTCGTTACAACGGAATTGATTGTAATCTTAAAACTGCGAAGCTTGATAGGAGTCGCTATTTCTTCCTAGTAATGTGTTAAGAGATTAATCGAGTCGTATCGGTGCGAAACAAATCGAGTCGCCAGGAGTGATTCCGTGGAGGAGGACGCGAGAGTAAGCCCGCGGCGGAAACAACCTCGCATTATCCTGCTGACGTGTATTCAACCCTTTCGCCACGAGGTCCACGACCGTTCCTCCCAGAGGTATGTACAGGCAGGGTGGCACTGCCGATATAACTGGGAATCTCCTTCGCAACTCTGATCGACAAAGTTCCTTCTGGCGGTGCCGCGAGCACACGGACGCGAAAGTTAGCGCGGAGTCTACCCAGTATCCCTTCTTCCGCGCCTCCTGCCGTTCTCTCCCTTTCGCCCTCTGTGTTTCTCTTCATCCCCCGCATCCTATACACGTTACACATACGATCTTGTCCCATCCTCGGAGAGGCGAGAACGCTCTCTCGCACTCACGCGAGACCCCGTCACTCCTCCGGCGTCCTGGGAGACGAAGACGCAGGCAAGTTTCGTGAAGATGGGCCAACTTTGATAAGATATACCGGTTTACCCTGCACATCCCGATTGATTATCTTTCTCCGCGGTATCTTTGCCGCGTTCCCGATGACGGATCCGTACGCGGTACGTATCCTTTTTTTTCTTGCGCGGCGAAAAACGATCTTGAGGCTCGCGCGAGACCGAGAGAGAGAGCATCGCGCGAAACTTATGTTTGCGCGAGATCGCGACAGATCATCGTCGAGCTCGCCGAGCAAGATCTGCGCCACTCGGGGATTCGACTTGGGAGTAAGTGAAATTCGCGTAAAACCGAAAAGATTCTCTCCGGCTGCGATCGAAGACCGGAAGACGCGTCGAAACCGATATAATTTGGACGAGTGCCGAATCTCTTGGATGCTGCTGAAGAACAGCAAAGTGGTATCTCTGTTAATTTGATAAAAAATAAAAAAAAACACACAACAATTGAAGATACTTTGTGGAGTACATTTTGCAATCAAAGTTTTAATGCAGAATATAGGTCTCCACGATAGTTGCGTTTTACCATTGCAGTCGAATAATCGTTGTCGCTTTAAACGTGCGTTTAAGCGGAAGCTAGGAGATACCTACTCTCCGCATTCGACGCCGAAAAGATCGCTTTGATCTCGGCTGTAGATCCGGGAGAGATCTCGTCTCATCTACTCGGAAGAAATAGACGTTTCCATTCGGAAAGCCGTCCAGGCGCTTTCGGCGAGCAACCCGAAACCGCGACACTATACATGTGTGCCGGCGCTCTCTCTCGCGTAAATAATGTCTGATCAAAGTTAGCCCCAGGCGAGATCAAAGCGGGACAAGCGCGTTTCACACCGATGGGGAAACGATCACCGATCGCCGCGCCGGTGGATGCAGGTCCTCTCGCGTGAGGCCTCATTAGAATCAATTTCCGCATTCGATATCTCTGCGGCGCGCGTTGCGGCGCCGCGGCATTAATCATACACCTGCATGTGGCCCTCGGTCCAGCGTCGATATATTTCCCGGCTGGCACCCTCGGGGCACTTAAACCATCGCCGTCAATACGTCCGGTGCGCTTTGTATATATATATGTCGCAAGCTTATTGCAAAATCAGTCTTTTTGCAAAAAGGCTAGCCTTTTTGCAAAATGCCGGCATTTTGCGAGAGCATTTGATCGTTTCTTTAATAAGACTAACGTATTTTAGACTTTTTGCAAAGTGCCTAGCCTAGCACCAATCCATGTGTGCCAAAAAGCCTAAAGTGCGTTCAGTCTTATTGGGAAACGATCAGTGCTTCGCAAAATGCCGGCCTTTCGCAAAGAGGCTAGTCTTTTTGCAAAAAGGCTGATTTTGCAATAAGCCTGTGACATATATATGTATATGTGCCGATCCAGGGAAGGACGATTGCAAGCTTCTCTTTGTCTATATACCTCTCTCTCTCTCTCTCTCTCTCTTGGTGACACGTTAACAGATAATCTTCTTCTTCGGCAGATCCATCCGGCAGCTTCATCCCCGTTGTGGAGAAAGACCCTCACGTTGATTCCGGATTGATAACCAGCAGCGGCTGCGGCTGGTGGTATGAGGCGAGGTGCAACATAGAGGAGAACGAGGACGAGGACGAGGATGAGGACGAGGACGAGGACGAAGGTAGGTCTGCGAGGCGCGAAGGGCGAGCGGTACGTATGCGAGGGAGAGCGCAGGATGAGTTTGCGATTAAACGCGATTATAATTAAGGATAATGGAGTTTCAGCTCGGGAGTTCCCGTCGACTCGAGTCCCTTCGCAACTGGCACCGTTATATCGAGTTCCCGTCGTCAGCTCCAGCACAGACGACCGTTCTCTTCCCCCTTCTCTCTCTCTCTCCCTTTCTCTCTGTCTGTCTCTCTTCCTTTTCGTTACCACGAAATGCTTTTGGTCACCCAAATGCACACATATTTACACGCAGCAAACGCTAAAATTTAGGAATGTGTGAGTGCGCATTTGTTCACTATGGTAGGCGGAGGTATAGTGCGGCTTACTCACTAATGAAGACCACCATCACGGCTCCTTCGTCGAATAAAGCAATGGAAATCGCTCTTCTGGGACAGGTCTCCCCTTTCTAGGCACGTACGAGTGTGCCTAAGACGGTAACGTCTCCCGCGGGACGACGGCCGATGGCCTGACGCGATTTTCAACTTCGACGTCCTCTCATAGGATTTTTATGCGTGATAAGAGTTCGGTGAGTCTCCTCGACGTCCCTTTTATCAAATAATCATGGGGAGATAAAGTCCGAACCGTATACTTTAAAGTCGACGATATAAGGAGGATATCAAGCGAACACCAAAACTTGAGCCTATATGCTTCGAGGCTTCGATAACTTCGTTTAGAAACATTTGGATTTTTTTTTATATTGCGTAAGATGGAAGGAAACATCCCTCTTTTGATCTCAACGTCTGCGTAGCGTGTTTCTACTAGTGCTGCCTAAAAAATATTAAATATTTTAAAATTATTGCTAATTTTACACAAATATTTTCAAACATTTTAAGTATTTTTATAATTTTACAGTGAATTTTTTATTGTAGAGAGAAACGTTTATAATGTCCGATAATATAATATAATATTTTATATTAACATTCTGTTGCAAAATATTTTAGACAAAAAATATAATTTTATTATACACTTTCTTATTTCATAACTGTAGATAATTAAATATGTAAAAATCCCAATAAATTTTGAACCGTTATGGCAGATACTTCTCGTAACAACTGAAGATAGGGAAGATATATTATCAGCATAAGATAGAATAGATTTAGAATAAATATTATAGACGGTCATGAAAATTATTATCATTTATGGATAAGCAATTAATTTCAAATCAAATGTGCGAATAAAGCTTTTTGTACAGATAGAACTATTTATTATCTATTTATTATTTATTACATATTTATTATCCATTGTATGTTGAAACTCAATGAAGCTTAATAAATAAGAATATGAGTTTTATTCATAAACATGAAACAACATTATGTCACGACATTTGTCACTGTTTGCTGACTGAATAAATCAGATTGTACAGCATTGAGAAACATGGGGACACTATGCTGTCTTTGCAAGTATTGTTCGATCAAACTTCCCAGATTCGCAGAAAAGGCGGTCTCCAACATATCTACACCCTCTTCACCTACGTGGAAAAATAGGAAATCGTCTGGTGACTCTGCATATTGACTCGATAACTTGTAACAGCCCTCTTTTGTTCGGTCCACTCTCCAACCGAACAGCTGGTAGCACGCTTGGCGATACTCTTGCGAGGACGCCTTAAAAGCCTCCTTTAAACGTGCTATTTTTATTTCATGCGTTTGCTTCAGTTCCGCGATTTCTATATTAAATAAAAATACGAATACATCGTACTGCATAAAGAGTACAAAAAATATATTTTATAAATAATAATATATATATTTACCTTGTATCTGCAACGATGAAACGGTCGCTCCATAATTTCCCGACGCCACCTTGGCACGAAGCTCCTCCACTTCTCGTAATAGAGCTGCTTGTTTTTCCTCGGCTTGTTTCTCCGCTATCGTTGCGGGATTCATCGTGAAGTGCAAAACTCGGGCGTTGATGTTGAAGTCGCCCTTCAACGCGCGATGTTCAAGCTCGCCTCTCAATTGCTCAAGCTCTGCCCTTAATTTATTGCATTCGTTCTTCTGAGTGCAGCCGTTATCAGCCGCTTGAAGATCCGCCTCCAATTTGCTGACCAAGTCCCTAAGAAAATTTCGAATATTTTATTTTTTATGAAATAATTTAATATATTGAATATTTGCAATATAATATGTTAAGTATGCGAGAGTATACCTATATCCGTCTATAACGCGCTCCAAAGCCGGTATTCTTTCAGTCATCGCATTGTTGCCGTCCATTGTTATCTCCTTCTCATATAAATCTAATTGCTGTCTGTAACTGTCCCTCTCTCTAGTGACGAGGATCATCTTCTTCTGGAGCCTGTTCACGAGCTTGCTCAGTTTCTCTTTCGACAACGCCATATCAGCAGCTAGCTTCCTCGCGTCCTCGTAGCTCTTTGATAGGTTCTGCGATTCTCGCAGAACTGCGTCCAATTTCGATCTGAGCTGGCCCTCTTCCGCTCTTAGGTCCACCTCAGCTTGCTGAAGCCTATTCAGCTCTCGCTTCATTGCCGCTGGTCCGCCAGTAATGCCAATCATTTCATACTCCTGTAAGCGAAGCGTAAGCTCGGATCGCTTCGCCTCTAACACTGCCACTTGGTACTCGACTTTTTCTGTATGTTCTAGTCTGTAAATACATCGTGGATTATTAAATAAGCACAATGTTTTATCTCAAACGTGTCAAAAGTACCTTTTTGTCATGTTGGCCATTTGTTCTTCTAAAAGTAATTTCTCCCTAACCGACTCTTTTAGCACTGCAATCGTCTTCTTTGCCGCATTCAATTCTTTCTCGAGGTCGTTCGCTCTCGCGGCTCTTCCTGCTAATAGCTTACCCTCTTCGCACAGTGCTCTCTCCGACTCGAGTTTTTCTATTTTCATTTTCATATTCTGTAGTTCCACGTTCTGCAATTCATAGTCCTGTTGCATCTTAAGATAGTCCTTCATCCTCTCCTCCAGCATTGCTGCTCTAGCTTCCGCAGTTTCCAGTTTCATTTGCAACTCATTTGACTCATTGATATCCTTGGGAGGTGGAGACTTTTTGTTCGCGGAAACACTTCTCAGATTCTCGGATAGCTTTGCATTTTCGTTTAATAATGATGCTATTTTCCTTTCTAGATTGTTTCTTACCTAATTAAATGTAGAGCGTCAAGATTGACTTAATGGAAATATGTCATAGAAGGTATATAATTAATTAGTATAAAAAATAATTACTTGGGACCATTCTTTCTCTGCACTATCATGTGTCTCTTTCACATCCTGGATTTTCCGACGTGCAACATCAAGTCGGACTTCCAGCTGTTGAATTGTTTGTTTATCCTGCTCCGCCTGGATTTGTAAGAGACCTTTCTCCTTCTCAAAGACTTCCTCCATCTGTCTACGTATATTGTGTAGCTGTTGCACAGCTGCCTCTTGATGCGTCAGCCTGGTCTTTAACGATATAACCTGCACATAAAATGTATCTTTTAAAATCTTTTTTTCCAGATTTATTGTACTTGGAGCTCACATTTGTGTTATATCCTCCTTACCTCTCCTTTCATACGTCGCCATTCCCAAGGACTACCTGGGACAGAGTCAGATTGAGCCTTGTTGCTTATAGATGTATCGGATTCATCTATTCTTGGCCGCTTGGGTGAAGTAACACTGTCGTCTGAGCTTTCATTGAATTTTGAAGATATGTAGCCAGTTCCCGAGAAGCGCACTGGTACTCCGGAACTTCTGCGGTAAGATTCAGCTCCAGAACGTAGATCTTTTATCATACTAATAATACTCGTTGGATCCTGATCACTCATCTGCACAAAATTATGTTGATTTGTTTATGGTACAACATTATTAGTTTGATAATGGCAACATTAAGTACAATATACATAAAAATATAAGTATAAAATTTGTTTATAAAAATTCGTTTCAATAATAACTTCTAATTATTATTCACTCGTCTCTTCGGCTTTCCTTACATTTATCTTCTCCTTTCCTATTATAATTCTTACAGAAAATTCTTAAAAAGAAGTACAACAACTGGATAAATGAACAATGCCGGGCCGCGCCAAGTACGCCAACACTAAACTAACTGACAACCTAACCTAACCCATAGACATAATTATATTAATTATGTCTATGACCTAACCTGACGCTGTCCGCCTCCGCCTGTCCCTAATCCCTAGTCATTATTAGAAATCCCCTAGCGTCATTTTAAAGAGGAATTCACCCGTGATGTCAGTGCTCCGTGATCGCAGTCGAAGTGCATCGTACACGCCGTCGCGATTCGGTATGCACGTCTTCCTGCCCTCCTCGTACTTCGTAGGCTAGTTTGAGTCAGCCGAAGCCAGTGGTACGTCGTTGGGTGAAAGCTACTCCGAGGATGTCCAAGAAGCAGGACAAGGTGGACAACGGCATCGTCGCCGTGAAGAGCAAAGTGGGTGTAAACGTCGCGCCGTCGATCGTGGATATAACGACACGGGGGGGATTGCGCATTATTTTAAATTGTTTTTGCAGTTTGACGCCGATATCATCAGATTCTCCATGAATCGTAACGAGCCTATGAGCTACGAGGACTTTGGGAAGCTATTGGCGCAACGGCACGATTTGGGGGCGGACTTCAGCTTTTCAATCTGGTACACGGATACAGATGGTGATCCACTTCCCATCAATAATGATAACAATCTGGCTAGGGCTCTAGCAAACGCCAAGTGTCTGCTCAGAATTTTTATACATAGGAAAGGTGAGATTTCTCACGTTCTATTAATCTATTGTATTCCTCTGTACAGTATATATATATATATATTTTTTTTTTGTATGTTAATTTAATCGTTATGGCAGGCGACGGGGCGTGGGATAATGGACACGGCACGATAAAGCCTAAAAATTTGATATCCAGTATCTTGGGTGGCACACCAGGAAAGCCAAAATCTATAGTTATTTCAAATCCACATGATTTTAGGCAGGTAAGTTTGCGGCTTCGTTGCTCGTTTTCCATCGCACAATTTTATATCGACCGATCTATCATTTATTTTACACTTGCTGTCAGGTATCCGCAATTATCGATGTCGACATACTGCCAGAGACCTGTCGACGTGTGCGCCTATTGAAACACGGATCCGATAAGCCCTTAGGATTTTATATCAAAGATGGTGAAAGCTTTCGCATACTGCCACCGTCTGCTGGTGGAGGAATTGAGAAAGTTCCAGGTGTGTTTATCAGTAGATTGGTACCGGGTGGTTTAGCGGAGAGCACAGGACTTCTAGCCGTAAATGATGAGGTCCTGGAAGTGAACGGTATAGAAGTTGCGGGCAAAACGCTCGATCAGGTAAGTGACTTTTACAAAAATGATTTATTGATTCGCACTAAATTATCAAATATTGGTATGAGAATCGCAGTTGTGAAAACAGAATTATAAAATCCAGTAATATATATTTTTCTTAAATACATACAATGTATTCAATTGTATCATATTCTTTTAATAAGATAACATTTGAAATAACTTTCTTTGTAATAACGAAGAATTATCCTATGTAAATTATCCTAAAGTATCTGCATACAGCAAAATACTTACTCTTCTTCTTCTTTCTGTCTTTTTTATGCTTATTCGTGCACTGGACAGGTGACGGATATGATGATCGCAAATTCCTCCAATCTTATCATAACTGTCAAGCCAGCGAATCAGAGGGCAGCGTTGACAGCACCTCGCCGTGGCTCGTTCTCACGTAACAGCCAGTTGTCGTCAGGAAGTCGTCAATCTACACAGAGTGCCGGTAGTGATGAAGAGGCGGACGAGATCGTTGACCTTACAGGCATGACGATGCAAGACGACGCCTCGGCGTCGTCCACTCAGCACCATCACTACCACCATCATCATCATCATCACCAAAATTATGATCAGGGTGTACTGCACCTGTAGGGTGACGTGTCTTATATTCACAAACTTTAGAATAGCAATGGACGATTATGAAGTATCGAGGTACAAGCATAGGAAAACGAGAGAAGTGATTACGAAAGAAAGACAATTTCAAAGACAGTATTATGAATTGTATGTGACTGATACTCCTTGAAATGATTTTCGCGAATTCCAGGGTTAAGAGAAATGCGTTTACCTCAACACTTTGTAACCAGTTGTCCATTGCTCTGGGACGTCGAACGTCGTGTATTAGACTATATTATCGCGAAAAAAAATATCTATATATAAACTTTGCTGCCTGACAAATAACGTTCCGAAAGCAAAAGTGGCCTTATATGATATATCATTCCAGCTACTTTAGAATGATAGAAAAGAAAAGAAGTGTTCCCTTATGAGCAGTCGCACGCCTATTCGTGTATCTTACATACTTCGTCCGCTCCACCGCATTTTTAGACTGTTGAAGTTTTCGAATTTTAATTTCATTTTTATCTGTTATCTGTTATCCTATTGCGGACTAAGGATTGAAGGGTAATGCTTTTTAGGACGGTAAGTATCGATGGAAACGTCAGGAATAACGATTGTATTTTCACGTGTGTAAAATATTGTTCTTCGCGTGCCTTCATCGAAGTGGAATTAATATTTGTTAGCAAAAACAATATTACATTCCGATTATACTTACATCATTGAAAAAGAGGGAGAGGGAGCGAGATACCGTTTCCAAGATATCTATACTGCCCTCGTAGTTACACGAGTCCATTTTTATATACGCTCAAGCCCACTTTTTCTACTTAATTCGAAAAGACATGTACATATATAAATATATACACATACAAAGATATATATATTTATAATATTTTCTAGATATTTTTCTATTGAGTGTATCTTTTTCGTAATCTATCACTTGGACTTCCGCAATAAGCGCTGTTTTTAACGGGCCATATCGTTCCATTGCCAAATTATTAATCGCATTAATTGCATTACCAATTCCACGATCGCTAACAATAAGATGTACACTTTATATATTTCTTTCTAACTCCGATGCTCTCATCTTAGGCCGAATGTCCATGCGTCATAGATCATGTATAATATCTAAAAAGAAATGTCTTTTTGAAAAAGATGTTTACGGTATGAAAATCGAAAAGAATAAGAGAGAGTGCATGTATGTGTGCTTGAATGAGAGGATGACTTGAAGAATTAGTAATGTAAGATGATCATTGTAATAAGTTTAATCTGTACGTATTTTATCGCTCGAAGCGAGGAATCACTTTTGTACTTAACCAAATAGAGTACGGACTGGACACGTTTGCAAAAAGTACTTACTTCGTCTGCACTAAGTGCTTTATCGAGCCGTAGTTGTTACTTGGAGAGATATCAGTGCTAAATTAGCATTCGTGAGATGAAATTAGATATATTTTTAACGCGTTACGTCGCATTGTACTTCTTAATACGGATAAGAGATCGTTGATAAATTATAAGGACGAAAATACTTATTAACGCTGTAATTCTTTTTAATGGCAGCTTATGAAATAAAGATATTTTATTGTATTTTCTAAGCCATAACATTATTTATCTACGTAATTCCGCATAAAGCGCCTCTCTCGGAATCGTGCTCAGTATCGATATCCTCTTCTCTATCGCGGTTACTATGGTGTGTAAATAAAATATGGTAGAGCGCCAAACCAAAATCTACAACCTTGCGACTCTTCCGTGGGACATGGTGTTCGTAAAAATTGGGCGCTTTACAGTCGTTTATTGAAGTTGAGGGAACGAGGGAAAATTTGTAAATATTGAATCGTGATAGTGTCTCAAAGCGCCAGGGAGAGATGTCTTACGCCGAGCATGGACCCCGTATTTTTTTGACGGGTAGACCAAGCACCGGTGTACCTTTGACTTACGGGGATTACGTCCTGCCGCAGAAGAGATCGGAGGGTCGCATGAAGCTGTACAACTCGTGCACGGATATTCGTGCTTGGAGCCCGAATATCTTGGAGAGCACGCGCTACTTCCGCGAGCTCAACGAGCATCACAGACCCACGGTTCGTTTCCCACGCCAATATTTTTTGTGCCTTAGGATCCGATCAGTCGCTGCTTATTCAGAAAAAAGATTTACATTTCATTTTGTATACGTATATAATATAGCTGTGTAAACGATTCAGAAATTTTTCAACGAGCGATTTTGAGATCTGGACCATTATTGGCGGTGAGAAAATCTCGGTTATCTCGGTCTTCTCTTTGTGTGCAGCCTAGGAAACTGATACCATTCAACGTGGTAATGGAAAACATGATAGCACTTACGGCACAAGCTCAGGGTGAGCTTCGCGTTGCGCGGCGAGAATTGCAGAGATACAGATCCTTGAATCTCACACCGGAGCAACAGGATCACCTGGAGAATTTCGTGAGCTTCCGTGAGCGCGTTAAACCCTTCCAGGCGGAATGGTATAATAGTCTTCGTTCCTCCGTTTTGCAGGACAGAGCTACTGTCGGGGCCGATAAGGCGGAAGAAATGAGAATTGGATCTGTGATAAGACCGCTCTCTCTGCAGGAGGGATATAGATTATTCAACGCAAACAGGATTGCATCGCCGCGACATTACGACGCTTATATGTCGATATACTTTCGTCCTGACAGATTTCGATACGGTAGAGACGGCCATCTGCTACTAACTAAGACGCGCGTCCCGGGAGATCATCTGAACGCGAATCCATTATCGGAAAATAATACTTATCTGGTGTCGCGCGTAACGTCCTGCGATATACTGACCGAGGTGAAAGCCACGCGAGGTAAAAGGTTCAATAAGCTGCAAAATACAAAATTATTCTACAAGAGCATATCCGAGCAGCCAGGTCGAAAGCAGATCTTGCAAAGTACAAATTTTGTTAGCAGAAAGACTAAAAATTTGATGCCGGTTCTGATATACATATTACATGATATATCACATGATGTCGATAGAACGCCAACAGAAGTATAACAGAGTCTGCTAACATAATTAGACAGCAGATGGGCGACAAGAAATCGAGCAGATCTTGTAGAAAATGTTCAGACTCTGCACGGTTTCTGCTGTCTGATTATGTTAGCAGACTCTGCTGGCAGAACATAAGTTGAATGCGAACGCAGTTGATGTCAGTCTGCTGACATGTCTGATCAAATCTGTTGCTAATCTGCCGACAATATATTGCTATTATTTTGTTTACCGGACGTTTCTTTTAAATATATTTATCGGAAATCAAAAGGCGCGAGGTCAGTTTTGTTTTTCAAAAGAATTCTTCTCTTTGACCAATCTCAAAAGAACGCTGAAACAATCCGTTTCGAGCATGGCGATGAATTTTGCAGAGCGCAGCGAGCAAGCGAGCGTCTGCATCGAGTACGTTGACGTGTCTTCCCAAGCGACTCAAGATGTTCGCGAAATGGGTGTGCAAACGGAAGAATGCAAGGATGACGACGCGTACGGCAAGCAGTCTGACGTCGACTCGTCCTCCAGTCAGTATTACGAGACTAGCGAAAGCGTGTCTACGTCTGAAAGCGAGTTAGGTATAAACTCGGATCCCGAGGTCTGCGAGAGAAGCCATAAGGGAGTGATTATCCAAAAGGATTCGGAAATTATCGTTCTGAAGAACGAGCTTGGCGTACGAAACTAATCGATTTTGATCGAAACGAGCTTCCGTGCAACGACGAGTATGCCTCGGGTGAACTTTATCCACGATCGCTTTTCAGGTGAAGGAAGACGAGCTGGAAGAGTTGCGGGAACTGAACAGGCATTTGCAAACATTGTTAAAGGAGAAGGACGAAGATTCAAACATTCTGAGGCGTAACGTTAATGTAAAAATCGGTACTTGCTCCCCGACTACTTAAATTAAAAATTTGTGTAATAATTTGACTCTCGCGTCTCTAGACCTTGCAAGAAAAGTTGGAAATAGTGAGCGACAGACGCGACGACGTGGTAGAAGATCTAAGTGCAAAAGTAATAGTATATCAAAAGATTTTATACGAATTACATATTTCTTTCTCAACTGGATCTTTATCCGTCTCTATTGTCTCTCCCGCAGGTTTCTTCTTTCGAGTGTCTGGTGGATCAGTTGAAAGCGGAGCTAGCTAGAAAATGTCAAGTTTGTTATTTCCAATCGCAGGAAATCCAGAAACTTAGGACGGAAGTTAAAGAGGCGGAATTACTTTCCATGGAAAATGAGTCGCTTACGGTTCGTATAATGCGCGAGACATAGCAAATGCCGTGCAATATATATATATATATATATATATATATATATAATCGCTTCGAGAAAGTCGAATTCGGTTTAATGGATTAACATATGTAAATATGTGATAAATTAGCGGAAGGTGAAGGAGATGGAGCATTTATCGAGAGAGGCGGAGAGCTGCGGTATCGCTTTAGAGCAGATGAAAAATGTCTGGCGAGAACGTGATATGCTTCAAAAGCAATATCGCGAGCAAAGTTGCACGTTGGCGGACAGAGAAGACGAAATAAAACGACTATTGACGTTGATAAAGCAAATGTCTGTTACGTCTGATACTCGTGAGGTGCGTCATTTGGCTACATGCGTCACATCGCCAATCCATTAATTTTAACGTCGATTCAATTAATAATAGGAAATAAATTATTCAGGAATGCCGGTGTGACGTTACATTGTCCTAATTTATAATTAGAGTAGAGCGGCGTAAACATAATTAAAGGGACTTTACGAATTGTAGATTTATCCGATTATTGCGAAGATATGCCATAACAGAGAATTACAGCTTTGAATAATAAAAAAAAAAATTTAGGAACGTAGAGATAACTTTTTAATATGATCCTTTTTTCATTTCGCAGATGTATAGAATTAATTTTACAAGTTTGTTATTATAAAGTAACAGACAAAAAAAATCAAATCTTTGTAAAAGTGATTAACGATAGTGAACTCGGTTACCGCCTGTCTACACGTTGTAATCCTAAATCTTAAATCGTTCTTACAGAAAAATGTATAAGTAGACACATAGTAATAGTAATTGAGCGCGTTTAAACCCCTTGTCTCATTTATATTTTTTTTCTTCTTGGAAAAAAATCTTTTTTATTTATTTTCTATTTCTTTCTGTTATTTGTTTATGTAGATTTCTTCCACTAATAATTTTCACGATCAGGTAGAGATGAATGATGTAGTGGCCAACTTGAGAAATGAGATTCAGGCAAAAAACGACAAGATCTCGCAGTTCGAAATGCAGCTAGTTTGCATGGAGCGGGAAGTCGGTAATCTGACTAACATGCTGAAAAGTAGTCTGAATAATTTCGACGAGACTAAGATAGCGTACGAGGGCGTTTACGATTACACCAATTGCGAGCACGACACTTGCTTAGACGTGCAGAGCGCGTTGTCCGCTTTAAAAGCGTTCATAGCCGAGTTGGAGGAGTGTAAACTAGAACGGCGTAATCGTCTGCGGGAGATAGATAACTTAAAGGCTTATGTGGCATGTTACAGCCAAGAGACCGTCAGCGAAATTACAAACACAGATTTTGATACCGGACACGGATCGATTCAGCCGGCTGCAGGTATATTTTGAGAAACGCGGATTTTTTCGTCTTGCTTCAATTGTTGTTCCAATAATCCGACGTCGTATTCACGTCAAATCAATCCGCATTATTACAGTTCGGATCAGTGATTCTTAAGAAAGGGAGAATTACCTTTTATTTAATTTCATTATATAGGTTGCTTCGTTGCGATACAACAATGCACGTCCCGAATTTATAAGATATCATGGACTATCTAAAGATTAGCGCTGCTCTTCTATTAAAAGTTTTATTAAAATTTTATTAAATTTCAGATATTATAGATTTTTCAGCGTTTTACTGTGCGTGTTAAATCTTGCGTCTTATTTATGTATGAGTTTTTAAAAAACTTTTTTTAAATTTTACATCTTTTTTTGCTATATATTTATATATATGTAGATTTATTCCACTAATAATTTTATATCAAATTTTGTATTCCGCGTTAAATAAGTAAATGATTTAATAATGACGCTACGGCGCATGTGGGAAATAGTTTAAATCAATAGATAATCTGATATAGATTTGTGTCAAATTTAATAATATTACAGAAGATGTTTCCACGCACACATCGAGTAATGGCGACTGTTATTCATCTAAAGAATTAGTTAGCGTTCAGATTCAATCAGATGATGTTGACACCACCACAACATGCTCTGAAGAATCGGAAAAAATAGAATTGAACGAAGTAATCTCGTATAAAGATATCGATCGTGCCTTCGCAACGCATTTCAAACGTTCCATCGACAAAATGCATGAAATATCCGCGGTACTTCAAGGTAATAAAAGTATCTAAAGTATCTCATCTATATTCCTTTAAAGCGACACGTGACGAGTAATTATTACATGATGAAAATTCATATTAAGGTGCCGGTGATCATCACGTGCAAATCATCAAAGAATTCACGAGGCAGCAGCAGGAGCTGCAAAAGAAGGACCTCGAGATTACGGAATTAAAGCAAAAGGTGGCGGAACACATGTTGCGAAGGGGCGAGGGCGACTGCGCGATTCAGGAGCAGTTGAGGAAAAAGATGTTGGAAAAAGAGAAGGTGTTAGAAGCTGTAATAAATAAAAGGGACGCGAAAATCGAGAGGCTCCACGAGCACCTTACCGCATTGGAAAGCGATATTTTTTCTTACCGCGCGGAGTGCGACGCGTTAAAAGTCGAGAACGCCGAACTCATCAATGCGAGAAGCTTACTTTCGAAGGAGAATGACGCGCAAAGTAAAGAACTGAGAACACAGAGGGACCAGATGCGTAAGTTAACACAGCAGATGGACGACTTGAAGCAGACTATCGATGTCTTAAAGGAGGAAGCGAGTAATGCCGAGAACATGAAAAAGAAGTTAGTATAATTTCGTTCTTTTTGTAGTCTTTTTTAATATTCGATCCATCATTCTTATAAGCCGACTTGTCGATTCAACAGATTGATCGATCTGCAGATGAAGAATAACGATCTGACGAATAAGCTTATACAGGCAAACGAGACTGTCTCTAGGAACGCCGAGATCATAGAAGAGCTGGAATGTAAGGACGAGAGGAACAGGATAGCCCTGACTCACGGAAGCATTAAATACGACGCGATGATAACGCAGAAGCACAGCGATATCGTGAAGCTGCGAGACGAGAATCAATCGCTGCACGATCAGTTAAGGGAGGCTGAAGCTGAACTCACTCGGAGTAACGACGTGATATTATCATTGAGGAGGGAGAGCGACAATGCGGCCGCGATAAATGTCCTGCAGGCAAGCCTGTCGGACTTAGACGTGGATAAGGAGAGGCTGTTGGCGAAAGTGGACTATCTGAAGAGCGAAATAGCGAGTTGCCGGAGTTCTACTGCGAGCGTCGAAAGCAGGCTGCAAGCGTTATCGCACGGAAATGAGACATTGATGGTAGATATAGAGATTGTAAAAAGTACCAACGATCAATTGTTACATCTTCCCGAAGACATGGTAAAGTCATCTCTGAAGGATGCACTGTACACACTTCCCAGAAAAATTTACGAGACAATTCTGCGTCTTCGAACAGAAATTATGGAATATGATAAAGAGACAATAAAGAACACATCTGAACTTTATCCAAGTAAAAAAGCTCCCGAAGTCGAAGATGAGAGAGAAAAGCAACGGAAAAAGATGTATGCTAATAAGGTACACATAAACGAGCTTATTAAAAACAACATAAGAGGACAGGGCTAGCGAACTGGGTATACGTGCTTAAAATATGTATTATAAATTAGTAACATAAAGAAGCTTATTAAATTTCATTGCTCATTAAATCAAAACAGAGCTTATTAAATTTTTTTCATCAAAATGTTTTGTTAAAATGACTATTAACGTCTCGGTACCGCATACAACTGCACTAATGCTTGCAATTTTCCTCAGTCTTGTCAACAAGATGAGGATATATTAGATCCTGTCGCTCAAGAAGTAGATTATAATTTTAAAAACGCTGCGCACAAGTTAAGATTCCTCGAAGGCCAATACGAAGAAAAACTGCAAGAAATTAAGAGCCTGATGGATGACGTAAAACTAAGGGATGACGAAATAAAGAGCCTTCAGGAATGCATTACCTATTTGATGCAGGAAAAAAACGATCTGCAAACTAAAGTTAAAGTACGTAAGTTTATATATGTATAAAGTACGCAAGCAAGTTTTTTCATCTCTTAAATTTCATATAGCATCATATTTTAAAATTCTTTTTTTTTTCTATCTGACAGTGCCAAATAGAGGAATATCAAAACAAGTTGATGTTACTGAAGAAAAAGTACGACAGCAGCTTGAACGCTTTTCGTAAAAGGCATAATGAAAATGTCGAAAGATTACAAGCGAGATTCGAAGACATTATGAAAATCGAGAAGAGCTCGTTCGACGCGGAGAGTTGGTTGCAGGTATACGCGAAGGAATCGATTAATGAGCAATTCTTTTTTGCGTCGGTTCGTTACCGGTTATTCTTTCTAGTCGCTGAACCTGAAGGAACTGTCGGAGCTGCATAATCGAATCAATATTTTGAGCTCCCACGCGGCCGAGAATACCGAGTCAAATACCGCACATATCGAAACCAAGAAGGATCACTATAGGTGCCGGGATAATTCCCAGGAGCATAGGTTTTATAATAAATTCACTTTGCGTAAGCAGCACACGAGAGTGAATAGATCGTCTTTAAGCAGGAAAACAAGTAAAGAGGAGTTTCACTCGAAAATTCTCGATGCTGAAAATAATGAGAAGATGATAACGGAATTATACTCTCGTGATTTAAAGCTTAAACAGGAACACAGGTAATTTGTACTTTGTATACATTTACCGATCGTTAATTTTGAGACGAGCGTTTTGATCATATCTTCTCGCAATAACGATTCAGTTCCCTCGAAGATGAGAAGGAACGATCTGGAAATGCGGAATTATCTAAATCTGGAGCAGACAGAACTGTAAGTGTACGCAATAATTTTTTTATCACGCTTATGTTGCCACGTTGCTAAAACGTAGATACGCGATAATACGTTGCAGCTTGACTGGCAGAGGGAGAAATTCATCTATCAATGTAGCATACATCACAAATTGAACAACGCTCGCTGATATTCATGTAGCGGTATTTTATAACCATAACGGATGAGAGATTTTCAGCGCGAAAAGGGACGGAAATGCGAAGAGGCAAGATATTTCACCTTTACGTATTGCCGTATTTAACAATCACGCGCGTTAAGAGATTAACAATATATATTTTATACAAATATATAAGAATATTATTTGTTACTAGACCTATTTTCTTGGTACACATACAACTTTTTTGACGTTCTTTTCACCTATATGCTGTTATGATTTATCTAATCAAAGCTGTACCCGTGTTATTTCATTTGTAATAAAATATGTATTTAAAATAAACTTTGTAATAAACGCACAAATTACATAAAAAAAGTGACTCTCCTACGCGAATTTTTACAAATTGTCAATAACATATGAAGTAGAAACGCTGCTTGCAAGACGTGTACTTTAAGAAATCTCTCTGTACCTTATGAAAAGAATTACATCCGGGGTGAATGTAAAGCGAAAGAACTCTGCTACGTGCCTTAAGCTTTCGCCGTAATGTGAATCTGTGCGTAGATACGAGCACATATATATAATGTATAATACGCCGCAATATTCTAGTTACATTCAAACATGCGCTCAAACTGACAGAAAATGTTCCTTTGAACCTTGATGGAACTTGGAGTTGCGAGGAAAGAATATCTCTCTACTACATAATACACGCGCTTGGTGAACGTATGCGGACGACGAGTTTTGCAGAAGGACCGGAGTCTGTAAATTGCGTCTGTTGCATTCAACGTGGGGTTTACCGTCACTCCTGATGCACGAAGCTCCTGGTGCACTGCGCCGCCAGTTGCGCTATACGATAGGTATTCCGATTGCGCCGACGATGGTAAATCCGATTATAACCAAAGGAACGTATCTATAATTCCATTTAGCGAGGAACAATGCGACTGTTTGCTCATTATTGTCGTTGCGCAATTGTGTCCTTTTGCACCCGCGATTATTTCCTTTTCCGCGTAACGCCTACGTTTGGCACAACCGAATGCTTTGCCGCACGGATTGGTACCTTTCTCTTATAGGTGCAAACTATGAACAAAGATATAGATTATACGGAACGATTTTAATAACTACTGGAATGGGTTATAACTCCTTTTTTAAATTAAAATAAAAAAAAGAAAATTACTGTTTAAAATCTACCATTCTGTAATTACATCTTTTTAAATTAAACAATACACCAATGCATTTGCAAGATGCAATTACACTTCCTTTAGAAATGGAATAATATATATTTTTTTTAGCGTAAATCGATTTTTCTCATTATTCTGTGTATAAAAGTGTAAGGTAATCGCGGGAGGATTTTCTTATGGAGTATATAATTCTTTAAAATTTGGTTAATTAGTTGTTGAATTACATACGTTAGAATTTTCAAGGAATACGTAAAAACATAGAGCCTAATAAAGCTGAGTCTAATCAACCAAATCTTAAAGCATTGTATATGAAATAGGGGTAGAAAAGACTGAAGAATATAATGGAATTAGAAAAGTTGCCAATAATTAATATTAAATTGCCAAAATTTAAAGTGGTTGAGACCTGAGCATATTTATTTACTTATAATAGGAAGCTATACACACTCTACTTTTTAATACCTTCAATTAAAATTCTTCTAATAAGAAGAATCTAATGTTTGAAGATATACTTTTTATCAAAAGAAACATTATGAGTGCTCTTTCAGCGAGCATAAATATAATACATAAATATATGGCAAAAAGTACGCCGCCATGGACTTTAGCGAATTTATTTGAGTCACTAATGTAACTTGTCACTGAGCGACATATTATTAATTTCCAGGAGTGAGGCACGCACCCTCGTAAGTTTCTTTTTGTAATATCTTTGCTTGTACACGCGCTCGCACACACGCGGTTCATTAATTTCAATACTAGAGTTCTCATTTAGCTGAATCATGAAAGTTTAAACAAATTATAAAGACAAAAGACTTTGTTAGTAAAAGCAAGGCCACAATATTTTATTTTAAACAAGAATATCTCTTTGAAAGCGGAGAAGAGTGTGCATTCATAAATTAAAAGAATTATAGGGTGTATGAAAAAGAACTCTATAATGGATGGTAGAATATATACACGCATGCTACACAATATGCATTACATTTTGTATTACATTTTGCTCCGTGTTGCATTTGTTACACTCTTTTCGTTCATCTATGCACCTCAAGGTATATTTTGACTACCTATATACTTGTTGCGCTTATCCATCAAGGCTCTTCTTCATCAGGACTTGTAAAAGAAGCACCTTTTGCTATTAACGCTAATATGTAACCCAACTTGATCCGACCTGAATTGCATAGCCAACGGGGGTGTTCCTCGATGTTGGATCCAAGGTGGCCTCTTGGCAAGAGCTAGGCGGCAGGCAGTCGGGCGAGCAGGCACAGATAGTTCTCTCTCTCTCTTTCTCTCTGTCTCATCTCTCTTTCTCTCCCCCCCCCCCCCCCCCCTTTCTATCTCTCTCTTGCTCGTAAAGGGCGAGAAGGTGAGGTGCCTACGGGCAAAGGGTGAGTTTACGAGGCATACGAGCTTGCGCACTGGCGGGCCCATCCGGCGCAGCCTCCGGGATCCTTTCACGGGGCGGTGGACGCGCGCGTGTCGCGATATATAGGCGGTGGACGGAGCTTGTCGGTCGGTCGGTCGCCCTCGCGCGTCAGGCACGTCGCAACCCTCAACGCCGTAGCGTCGCAGGTCGCCGGGTCTCCCGACCATGAGAAGAGGAGCGTCAGGTGCCGTCGCCGCCGGCCGTCATCACGGGACGTCGTCTCCGCCAGCGTCTATATCGCACGCGTCTACATCACCGCCTTGGTCGTACCGGAAATAAAAATCGGCGTCCGGGAACCGTTTTCAACCGTTGTCAAGGATCAGAGCGAGAAAAACCGCGGTGGCACGCACCAGAGAAAAAAAAATTGAAGAAGAGAGTGAGAGGGGATATATAGATCGAGGAGCCGTATCGGCATTCTCTAGAGAGACGTATATACGAAGTAAGGGAGGAAAAGGAAGGGGGTGGTGATTACACGGCATGCGGTCTTGAGAGCACGCACGAACAGGTGGCGAGGCGGGATCCTCCTCGCGGAGGACTCGGTGGCTGGCGAAAAAAAAAAAGAGGGCAAACTTGGGAAGAGAGTGGAAGTATACGGCGCGTGCGACGAGATACGTGCAGGTACTGTGAAAGAGGATACATACTTTGAATCTTCTTTTATCTTCTGATCCTTCTTTTCTCCCCCCCCCCCCCCTTATTTCGCGTTCTACCGAGGGGGAGAATTTTGAAAGGGCTCTACCGCATAAGACGAGAGAAATGATCTCTCTTCCGCCTTTCGAAAATTCACCTTTCGCAGATTCGCTCAAATCTGTCTATTGTGTCAACATTTTTTGTATTTATTCAGTTCTTCTAACAATAGGTAGTCTTTCGGAGTTTTGTGCGTCCTCGGTCTTCAGCCTCTCTCTTGGGGAGAAGTGACAATCTTTATTCAGATATCGATGGAAAAAAGCTACTATCACAGCTCATTATGAATGCAAACAGTGAAAGCGGGGGAGGATTTAAATTGTATCGTGGATCCAAATCATATCTTTTTCCTCTCTTCTATTCATTAGCTGCCGAGATTAGGGATGACAATTCGAGAAACAAATGTAAACATATAATAATTAAAATTTCTATTACGAATATTGGAATTTAATAAATGGGGCAATTGATTATAGGATTGGAAAATGCGCAGAGGTATTTTTAAAATGGGTATATCTGGCGAGTGTTATAAAAAAATGGATCCGTATGGCTGAGTGTATTTATCGGAAAACTCCTAGAGCTACGTGCGGCTTACGAGCTTTAAATAAAAAGCTATCGTATAACTCAGCATATTTTCACTTGTAAACAGACTACATATGCTAATCTCCTCCTACTTTAATCATTTTGTCGGCGTAAATGAAGCGGTATTTATAAACCATACAATATAAACCGTAAAATATCGATTAATTCCCATCGATTACGGAGTTATTGCGCACAAAATTACTATATAGGGATAAAACAATTATTATGTACAGTGTGTGAAATTAGCAGTATTACAAGCTAATTTCTTATAAATTATTAAAGATAGCAAAATCAACTTTAACATTTTAGGGTTTATCAAGGCCGCTCATGTGTATCGAGTATCATTATTAGCTTTTTGTTTTTTAAGTACAAATATTTTATATATAGATATACATATAGATTAATTCTTTTTATAATTCTGAAAAAATATAGAGATATTTCATATTTTATTCTAATATAAAATATAAAACACTGAATAAAGTATTCACTTTGACCTTTGATCGATTAATGATTCTATTCTTTGCACATAGCTACACCAATGCATCCGCAATGTGCAATTGTTTTTTTCCTTCGAATGCCGTTACGTCTGTTTTTACGTCGATCGATTCTTCTCCTCATTCTACATACAAAGTAAGGTCATTGGAAAACGAATACTTTTTACAAGATATATCATATTTTATATCAAAATATATTGGAATAAAATGTAAAAGATCTCTTATAAAATATGTATTTTTGGTGACCCTAGCTTAAAGTGTTACATAAAAAATCGAGAGGATCCAATTTATGTATAAGAAAACATAATTTTATTTTTAAAAAATCGAAGATTTGGTTCCTTGCCGTTTTCTGGTAGCGGTATCTCATATATCGCATTAAAGTCGAACTCAGAAATACTAGGAAAAATTTTGTTGCTATCTCCAATTTTCCGAGAATACAGTTTGCAAGTAATACTCTTAGTTTCGTATCCTGATATAAAACTTTTTATTGGAACGTATACAGAATTTTTCATTGAAACGCACATAATATCTTTTTCTTAAGATTAAAATAATTTTTCTTTTATTTAATATGACCGGATTTTAGAACATTAACGTACTTTGACATATCGACATCTCGATCTGGAATAAGGATTAATTTACGTGATGCATGTATATATAATAAAGCGTCAAAGTTGCACTTGCAATCAGTAGGAATCGGAAGTAATCGTAACGGCTATCATTGAAATCGCATTAACGTTAAAGCTATTAAGTACTCGTGAATATCGATTTTAATCGTAAGTAGCATAAGATCTTATTTCCTCGGTCCTTGCGTATGCCATCGTTTCAATTTCCTGCTTATAGTGGTGGCTCACGCGCGCTTGCTTTTACGAGGTAAAAATGACACGGAACAAATGATCCCGACATAACGTAATAAACGAGTTAAAAGATCGGAAGCGATTTGTAAGAGGGTATATATAATGTTGGGATTTTGAATTAACGCCACTGTGTTCGGAAAATGAGGTTTTGTTTTATACAGTTCCGATTCAGTCGCCATAAAATTATTGTGCTTCAGTGCAAGTTATATCGCGCGGGATGCCAATGCGATTAGTTTCGATGGTTTCGATGTTTATTCAGGGATACGAATAATTTCGGTTACGTCGAATCAGTTCGATAACAATATTTATCCATTACGAATTAATGATCCATCTGATTTATACAAATTAACGTTATCGAAGCATCCCTGTGATGAAACTCGATAATATACTTCGTTACGGGGAATACTGCAGGCTAAATCGGACGTCAATATGTTTCCGTAACGATAAACATATTAATAGATATTAATGGTATCTGTCAACAATATTTACCTCCGCGAATCGGACACGGTGGTAACACGCTGCGGATTCGGAACTGACAATTTTATTGATATAGATCCGCTCTCGTGTTGCGCGCGATTTATCGAGCGGATTCTTCTCCCGCGTTTGCAGATGCAACGGCACGGCTTCTGATGAATCTGCGACGTCTCCGAAATGAGATCGAGATACGTTCTCGACGCTTAACACCGAGGCGTTATTTTCTACACTAATAGAACCCAAACAAGGTAATTTGGACAATCAATCACCGCTGTGAAGATCAGATGTGAGGAAGCAACCCCTTCTGGTAACGACCCTCAATCATGCTCAGTCCCAAGATGCAAAAAACTGGTGAGATATATCTCGTTTTTTGTCTTTTTATTGGAACGCACAAAAACAATGACAAAAATTAAAATAATCTTTTTTGTTTAACATTAACCAAATTTGAGATACATTAACAAAATCGTATAATAAATGTAAGAGTACCTATAGGAAAAATTCTATACGAATTTTATTAATTCTCCGAATTAAAAGTCGTTATTATATTTATCTTGAACGTGTTATAATTAAATAAAATTAAAACATCGGACAAAGAAACGTTGATTATGCAATGAATTTATGTAGTACTTTCGCACAACTCTTTGATTTCGTGATCAATATTGCATAACGTTTAATACTCGAATATGCATTGCTGTTAAATGAAATTGAAATATGACAAATAAATGCATTTCATAAATTCCCATTTTAGGAATTTATTTAGTTATTTCCAGAAGATGTGCGACAGGCATTAATCACCATTTATTTAATTGATAACCACAAAGTGCATTTAATCATGACGTACTAAATCTATGAATAAAATTGCTAACATAGACTTTCCGATGATATACTTCCGTTTCAGCAAACAAATAGTGTATTTTATTGCGGGTTTATATATTAAATATAAAAGCGCAAACATCAAAGGTTTTCATGCTCCCCGTTCTCGGCACTATAATATTTGCGTTGGAAAGTTTGCCTTCTCTCTCATCGAAATTTACGATAGTGCTTGTTTTATATAAATCCATTGTTTGCTGGAAAATTTTCCGCGCGCCATATCGAGATTAGATTTTCAATCTCTGTGCAAAGATATAAATACAAATAATAATGGGCACCGCGGTCTCGATTCGTGCTCTTATCCTCCCGTCCCGTTTTTCACACGGTGCAAGTATGTATAGCGGGGAACTCGTGCATGCACGGACAGGTACGGATTACGCGAGTTTCCTCGTTTCACCGTAGGTGAAACTTCGGGCTCGATTTCTCCGAACGGAACAAAGTTTCTCAAACGTCACGTATCTTTTGCGCTAAAAGTTAAACACACGATCGCGACAGTTCCGCGCGATGAACGATCCCTATAACTGCGCGAGTTTGCAAAACGCGAGCGTTGGCTGATCGAGCTCGCTCGCGAAGCTGCAGTTAAACCAAAGTTACATTCACACGGAAACTGAACTGAAAATCGTGTCGCGCCATCGGAGATTGAAATCTATTCGAAAGTAGCGTTGCTAGCACGCGCGACGGACGTGGACGACCCATTTCGCGACCGTCTAAGTGTCCGATTAAACTCCCATTCGGTTGCGATCGATCGCGCGCAATTTTTTATCCGCGAATCGTTTGCCTTCGCGGAATTTCATTAGTTCGTTTCTCAAACAACGCGCCCTTTAATCACGGAGACTTTTGCAACATCGTCGGATATTGATTCATTGTTACGAATGAACGGCGAGACTACGCGTTGTTTATCATCCGCGGCTTGTTCTCCGCGGATTATTAATATTTACGTTGATGCGATGCGGCAAACAAGATTCACCGGCACTTTGAGCCATATTATTGGAACGGTCGCATGGCGAGATAATTCGATGCGCGTGATTTGTGATGCAGCGCATTGTTGTGTCATGCGAAATGTATATATCCCGTGTGTGACTTTGCAATTCGGATGTAATTTTGCGTTTGTGCACGTCACGCTGATTTACAGGCACACAGAGGTAGATCTCTATTCGCGTAATTAATTCTCAGAAAAGCCGCGCTGTATAAAGCATAAAACTCATAGACGCGCTTCAAACGCGAACTCATTACAAAGAACGAAATTAATCGAGATAATGTGTAATAAATAATTTAATTATGCGCCGCAATATTTTAAATGGAAACGCCTGATATTAAATTTCCATGGAAAATTTGCAAACAGATTTTTTTTGCTCTCGCAAAAACGCGCGACAAATTTTATTTTGCAAATACGCCCGGAAAATTCGCGCGATGACATTTTGCACGCATTGCGTTCTTTGCACACGTTAAAATCTGAATAGATATTGCACCTTTTATATTTTTGTCGCTTTATTTACAAAATCTACGTGCCTATAATGTGTTACAGTGAGGGTAAATGACTCCCAGCTAATTATGCTCTCAGAGAAAGCACATTACGATAATTCGCTGTCAGGATATTTGTACAAACGGACAGCTGACTCCACCAAGTGGCAACAACGATGGTTCGTTCTCTATCAGGTCAGTGAATTGTTTGATGAATTGTTGACCGTATCGTCGTAGATCGAGAACGGTGCACATTACCGCGCGGCAGAGCGATTCAATTTGTGTGATCCAATTTGAGGATCTCACGCTCAAATCAGAATCTAAATTTAAAAATAAATTTGTCTTTTCGTTAATCTAAAATACGTAGTTCTTCCTTTTTATATGTCTAGAAAATTAAACTTTGCGATTAAGCCTTACTTCATATAACGACACACAGTTCGTAATTTTCCGAGATTAATCGCGGCAAAGCTCTCTCCGTAAGAAGTTTACTCGCGGCTGGAAAGTTAACGCAAAGTTATCATCAAGTTCGTAGTCACGCATTATTTTAAATAAAACGACGTTGTACTTTAGAGTAGAATTTTCAACTATTAATAGTCGTTGAATTAAAATAATGACAATATCTAAGTTTGCGCGAAACTTGTACAGCGCACAAAAGCATCTTCCTCGATTTGCGGAAACTTATTCGCTTACGGGGATGCTGTCTACTCGTGGCCTAACAAACTTCGGAAATGAGGCCTCATTAACTGTTACGGCGTTTCGGGCCAGCCAGCTAAACTGATACAATTAAGGAAAGAACTTTCGATATAGTTCGCGACATGTATTCTCGTCACCTAGGAGCATCTAAGTATGCTCCAAGAATTCGGTCGCTTCTTTCTCTCCTCCTCTCCGTTCTAATATCGCACGATCCCTTAAGCCGGCGGTAAATCTTCTCGTTATATGCTTCCACGACCATGAAGCCGCTCAATTACGGGCACAGACACGAAACTTCTAATTATTCTATTAAGAGCCGTGTTATCGCATCGCAAATGAGTTTCGACTTTTTTCCTTTCTTTTTAAAGAAAAGTTTGTCATCGAACCGTTTAACTAATTTTAGTTTTAAAGAAAAACAATCTATATACCAAGTGCCACGGGATTTGCCACGCGCAGTTCACCTACCCGAGCTTGAAACGGCTATGTACTGGGAAGCAATAAGTAGGAGCGGATAAATACGCGCGGGAGGTATTGCCTTTTTCTTTTCGTTTTGATAGGATCAGATAAATACGGGGAAGCACAGCGTCCCGTCTCTTTTTGTTTAAATAAGATCTCAGATAAAGTAATAAATAAAGTGGAATGTCTCATTGTTTGCGAAAGTTTGTCAAGTAAACGAAGATATCGTCACGCGGCGGAGTCTTGTTTCACCCGTCGCGGATCGAAACTTTCGCGCGATAATCAAGTATCTATATCGACGAGACGTTTCGAGTCACTGGATAATAGAGGTAACTTGAGTTTGCGCTTTTATAGCTTAATAAATTTATCTTGAATCTATGAAAATCGGATACTTCGGTGCCCTTTCATTTCACGCGAGAGCGCTTACATTCTTCCGGAGAGTGCGAGTTCGAAACAATTATAATAAATAAATAAAAGAAATAAGACTCTTTCTCTTTCCTGTGACGCTCGGCAAATTACGTGTACATGCAATTTCCGAGATAGAAGTTAAGTTAATCAAAGACTTGTGCTCCGGGGTATCTTCTTTCCCTTTTCTTACTTTGAGAAGTAAGTTTGTTTCATTAAGTTTTATTACTAAACGCGATTGTTGTCGTCGCAAATTGTATTGTACTTGTCGGCGAACATGCAACATTCCGTCTTGTAATTTACAGTTAACAATTTCTGCAAATTTGTCGGCACGAGCTGACCTGAAATCCGAGCCTAGGTGCAATTAGACAGATATTACGGTGCAATTAAAATTTCGTTTGTTTGTCAATACTATTTAAACCGCGCCGATTACAACATTTCCGGATGCTTGTCGATAATGTCACGGCGCGACAAAAGCGAAATCGTTCCGGGGTTTGTATCATGTATCAGCAACGCGAATTTTATCCGGCGGATTATTCGAAACGTATAACTGGCTTTATAAAATGAGTGCACGTACAATTGCAATATTCATTCCGCAAATCTTGCGCCGGTAACACACGTGCACCCTGTAATTCGATTTAACGTAAACCAGATGATATTATTTTGTATAGCATTTATTTTCTAATAACGCAGCAAGCAAATTTGTGTAATATTTTAGTATACGCGCAGAACCGAGCGGAACGGTTTCTGTTTTCTACCTTTATAAATGTGTACTATACAAGCTATTATTTCGATAATGGAAGATAAAAATACATTTGGAATTAGCGCTACGTATTTCACACATATCGAGCTGTAATATAACTGAAATGTGCGAAGGTAAATTTCACATGTTACACAATCCTAAATAAGTTAAGTTTTAATTACTGTATTCTCTCTGAATGCCTCGCTGAATTTTCTTACTATGCAAGCATAGAGAGCGGCTTTGTGCTTCATGCCCGCGCTCGAGTAAGGCGGTTCTTCAGTAGAGACAGTCAGGGTACGGCCAGACATTCCTGGCGGTAGTAATGGAAACCTAGTAATGGAAACTTAAACTTAAGCGATATGATTATATTGTGGCTTAAGTTGACTTAAGTTAACTCGACTTGAATTAATTAAATTCTAGACACGCGGTATTATGTATTGTATTATTATAATATATAATTATATGTTTTATTTTATTACAAAATGAACACAAAATAAATACAAAATTAAAAGCGTGACACAGCTCGATGTATCCAGGCGTGAAACATTAAAAATCATGACATCATTACTTTCCGCGTCCCGCGCGTATACAAAAAGTTACAACTTACAAGATGCTTATTTTCTCACGTTTCTCCCGTCGTAAAAGGAAAGCGAGCTTTACCATAGGCAGCTATGACGTCTGTTACAGAATCTGCTATTCTATTACGAGAACGAGACTTGCTCACGACCCAGTGGCGTCGTTCTGCTGGAAGGCTGTTATTGCGATCGACTCATCACCGCCAAAGGCAAAGAGCCGGATAAACAGGTACGCAATGTGTTGCTTTGGCAAGCATGAGCTCTCTGCAATGGACGCACCCCGCGCGTGAGCAAAGAATTTTAGTGAGCTAAACGCTCGCCCGTTTTACCTCCAATTCCGCTTCAATGTAGCACACACGTTTCTGTTCCACTTTAATATCCTTGCGTGTGCCAATAGGAATTGCATATGAGACTGTCGCGAGTTATCGAAGTTGTCGAAATCGATAAAATGCGCTGCGTTGTTCTTAAGCTTTTTCTTTACATTTTTCATAAAACACGAGCAAAAGTTGTTTCAATATACCTACAGTTTATAGAAAAGAAAATTTACGATATTAATTAGGTTTTTATCTTCTTTCTCTCTCTTTTGAAAAAATTATCACGAAAATTGATAGGAGGCGACACGCAAAATAATGCAATTCTTCAGCCTCATTTGTTTCTGATAATGATGCATTCAAACGCGTAATGGATAATTCAAAAGTGTTTACCGTATGTTAATGTATTTAATGTCAAAGGCTAATGTGTCGTTTGTACGCACGTGCCTTAATTTAAAAACACACGCCGCTTTTAACCCACATAGATAGGGGGAACCGTGTTTCGCTTTTCAAGATATTTAATTCACGTAGTATTATCGACATTTCAAAAACCCGTGTAAAAACCGTAATTTTTGCGATACGCGCATGCACTTTTTAGTGACATGAAAATTTTCGAAACAAACTGCAATTTATAAAATAAACCTCTTGAAATACCGTGACCTGGGCTGGAATTTTCTCTGTAATAAAAAAAAAAACGTAGAAATTAGCTCCAAATATGATCGTTTGATTTCGAGTTGTTTTTTTATCGACAACATTAAACTGGTTTAATATTGAGCGTACGATCAAAATCGAACGTATTTTATATACTAAATAGGCGAGATAATTCTTTTCTTTGGTTTATAAATATAGCAAGGAAATATTGTTTAAATTGTTATTTAAAAATATTGATAGATATGTATAAATTTGTTATTTAAACTTTTGGATTACAAGTCCTAAAACATTACGATCAATGATACGTTACCTTTCGGACTTTCATACGCACGGACTTCACGCAAGATGAGCATCTCCGTTAAACATATGAATTTGAAATGCGCCGAGCAATTAAAAGGTTCATCAACGACATGTGGTCGCGTGAGATGATAGGGATAGAAAGCGTATCGATTTCTGCAAAGGTCACGTGATGCTGGCCGGCTTTCCCGCTTTTTCTAAAGATATATCGGCCGTTCAGTTATTTTCTTTTAGTCTTCTAGACAAGAGGAGGAAACTGTTTTTTTCCTTATTTCCACTTTCGTTGAAGCCGATAAATCGATCGCACGCGCCTGCTGCGAAAAATAATGCGTAACTTCAACGGCCGCTTTAACAGCCCCGACTTTGTTTAGCACCGCAATTATCACGGAGCGGAGCTTTGAAGCATATCCAAGGTGCTGCTGTAATCTACAGAATTTATACTTGGTTTGGTTTTCAGCTTGATTCAAATACTCACAATCAGTTAGGTGTAAATTTTTAATGAACGAATGATTTTTAATAACGCTTTGATTTGAGATAAAAAAAATATATATATTTCATGAAAATAATCATAAATATTTTTAACTTTTTTAAATATTTAGAACGCAACCGGAATCATAAGATCGAATATATGGTAACGTTACTATGTATCTGACTACAATAAGTAAATAAACTATTTTTTCAAATATAATATTTAAGAAAAGGTTTTTAATATCTATAAGTCAAAGCGAAACGTATACTTGATTAACTATAATATTTATCGAAATACCTTCAATTAGATTTTAACTTTCAGTTGCGTAACTCAATTTTCTAAGTTAACCGAATTAATTAAAGAAATATTTATCCTTTATTAATTTAGAGTTCTTTGCGCGGTTTGCATAAGTCGAAATTGGTTTGTAGCGAGAGAAGTAGCGGAATCGACGTCGGTTTTGACGACATGTTCGCCATTATATGTTGTACTCCTTGCAAGAACAACGACGACGTTCCTCTTACGTCTGAATATGCTCGTCCCGTTTTACAACCCCATTGTCAGTCGATGGCGTCATGAGCTTTCTACGATGCAGCGACGCGAGATGCCCGCGGGTCCATTTACGCGCCCCTTTACCGCATACGTGACGCCCTTCTTCCTCGTCTTTTTTTGCAATGGAAAAACTCGGCAAATAAATAATCGTAAATTAATTAAGGACGTTAAACGCTGTTTACGAGTAAAGTGGCACGCGCGTCGCGGGATACAACAAGGTGATATTATCCGATACTTCGATACGCCACGTACATATTTCTTCTTCACGACAGTCTCGTGCTCGGCTGGGTGCCTGCCGTGTCTTAGAAACGCGCTTCATTTATCTTTTAGAGGAAATGCGCCATGTACTTCTGAAGGTATAAGCCAGATAAAGCAATACATTTGTTATACAAGAGTACAATTATAACCGGGTACAATTGGATGGCTTTCACGTGGGATGTTCACTTATTGAAGCGTTCGCACGGTATCGACACGAGTGTCGCGACTGTTCCGCAAGCATCTGCTCCAATTTAGCACACTTTACGGTACAGGTAGTTGTCAATTCAACAAGCAATCGCCAACAATTAAAGCCACCGGCTGCAATAATACTCTGCTCTTTTTCATACACACATATATATATATACGTGGAAAAAATTATTTCGATATTGTTCATGCGAATTTTACCCCGCACGAGTAACTATCTACCGATGCGTGAAAACCGCACGGATCGAAAGGCTATATATATATTACACATATACTATATCGTAAATATTTTTCATGTTACTCTGCGCGAGCGAAAATGTTTCTCCGTAAAAATGTAGTTGAATTTGGCGCAATTGCAACAACGAGACTCGGAAAATACATGTAGTGAATAAGGGGACCGTGAAAAATACGCACTTCCAAATATCGGAAGCCGTGCCGTGGCAAATGTGGGGAATCGAGGACATATATATTACATTTTCGTCCAAACGGCCTATTAACTGCATATTTACCCGGAATTACCAATCGTTCCGCACAGCTGCATAATATTTCCATTGGTCGATCACGGTGACATAAATGATTATGCAAACCTCAGAATTAGCGTTACAGGATTCGACCGTATTTAACGACCGTATTCAAATTTATCCTGGCGACGCATTCGTGTTGCGCGAGCTTCTCATTTCCGACGACTATTCTCGAGGTAACGTGTGACTGTTCGTGCCACGTTAAGTTGCAGGAAAATTATGAAAATGTAAAGCGCCGCGGCTAACGGAATAAATAGCCGTCTAAATGCGCCGTGATTTTGACGCGTTGCTGTATGAATATATTACCGCAGTTTAAGTACCGCTTCAACTCGCGTAAGTGAAATGTGCTTGAATCCTTTCATTTTATGAATTAATTTCCTTTCTGCTGAGAAAGATCGACAACCACTCACGAAGTATGCTAATTACTATGTTAGTTGTGATTTATGAATTATTGAATTGTTTATCTCTGAAAGCCAAATATTAATTTAAGTCGTTTCAATCACTAGTTGATTTTGAACAATTTTGTCAAGAGTGACTATATAATTACTGCTAAGATTTGAGAAATGCTAAGGGACATATTAGGATAATTCGACTGTTCAGATATTTTGTCTAACATACAATACAAAATCATGCGTTTGTCGAAGCTGCATCATCGCACAGTGTTCTCTCTTGCCTTTTTAATTTTGCTATCGCGACCTTAGGACGTGGACAAATGTGGATCTTCCTTTCTAGGAAAGCACATGCTGGAATATTCTATGTCTCTGCCGCAGGCAGCCGCTTTGGATTCCTTGCATTATCGAACATTGTCATTTGTTGCACGAACAAAACATTTTTCTTTCGTAAAATGACTTGGTTGCTCGGCACCGAATCGTAAAAACCACCTGTCTTGTATTTATCTCCCTTTAGTAATGGATTTCCTGATTAACGTCTAGTCAGAACAGTCATTGTAATAAGTTTACGACACGACTCGAACAAGGGGAAGTAATCGTGTCTTGATTAATTATTCAAACGCTTGCATTAAGCGTTTGAATATCGCGCATTGAAATAGCAGTTGCTATATCGTTTAGTTTCACAAGCTCCACTTTTTAATTTAATTACAGTGATGGAATATCCAGTTACATTCTGGAAATATGAAGAACAGCCGAAGAACGCTTCTTAATAAATTTATTTTTCGCTGCATCGGTGTGTGAGATAGCCGAGAAACTTCTTCACTCGCTCATGCTCGCGAGGAGGTCAAGGATGGCGACCCTATATAATGTCGAGTGCGACGGTTAAATCCGACGATTCTTAATCGAGCATTCTGCACCTTCGAGCTTTTATACGCTCCTCTGTGGAGGCAGAAATATCCCGGCGTTATCTCTAATTGACACGCAAATAGCGCCAGCCGCTATTTTGTTATTTTCGTTTCACGGTCTCTCTTTCTCTCTCTCTCTTTCTCGCGCGTCGCATACCTCTCATTAATATTATAAGATCTAGAAATATCTTGCCAGTAACTCCATTAATAAAAGACAGTATCGTCTGTCTTTTCACGTCCAACCGTTTTGCACAGCTGCGCGATGTGTAACGAGAAGATGAATTAAAAATACCTTAATGAAAAATATATTGTTTTTGCAAATAGAAAATCAAAAAATAATAAATAATATAAAAACGTAAATTACGTTTCTCGGACCGATGATGTTGATAGCTTTCATGTTGAAAGAGATTTCCCGGAAACGCCTCCATATCTTTGATAGCTGCAATCTGCTTTCGTAATCATGTGCAAGCTGCATGATTATTATCAACGATGTATGTTCTGACGCTTATCCGCTTATGCGCTCTCGAAGCGTGGTGTACAGATAATAGATGTCGGAGAATATCACAGTAACTTCTGCCTCCTACGTGGAATACTGGCTTCTCTAATTAGTCGTTTTATCGCAATAATACAAAATAATATCAATCCTTTATATTAGTGCGACGCGTTTACCTGCTATTATTTATTATTATAATATATATTTAATGTTTAATGCTATTTATTAATTAAACCGAGAGTAAAATATTTAAAAATTGATCAATTATACAACTTTGGAAATTTGAGAATAAGAAAATACAGACTTGGACTTGATTAACTAGTATAATTAAAGCATATCTTATTGCTCTTTCCTTTTTTCTCCAACGCTATTAAGTATGTTCTTGGGAACTTTTTTATTTACATTAATATATAAATAAAACTTTGAATTAAACTAAGAGTAGAGAATATTGAAAAAATTGATCAAATATGCAACTCCGGAAATTCAAGAATAAAAAAATATAGACGGACTTGATTAATTAATATTATTGAAGCATATTTTGCCTTTATTTCTTTCCTTTCTCCTCTCAATGCCATTGGAATTTTTTAAAATGGAATTTTTCTATTCGTATATATCCAAAGATATCAATCACTCCACTTGACCCTACACAGAATTCTTCAAAAGCTCATAGATTTTATTTTGTTACAGAATCCAGAATAGCGTTGTGCTTTTTGATACAGAATCCTGGTATAGAGTTTCTTTAACGCGATTGAAAGTGTTGGAGAGATTAATTTCTTGAAAGTCTCGCGTTTGTTAAAAATGTTGCGTTTGTGCACCGACTCCAAGAGATTCTCAATTTACGCATTGCGGTAGAATTGTAACTTCAATCGTCGATCGGTGAGTCCCAATTATTTTGCAACCTGTGAGTCCGCGTATTGGTTGTTTGTTCTCATTATTACGCGCCCAGTTTTAATTCCGCGAACTATGTAATTAATTATTTCCCCACCATAATGCGCAACGACCAAAGTTCGCTAATTAACGTCGCGATGTAATTAACATCGGCGCGTTAACGTTAATAACGGAACCGATGATAAACGCGGGTCGAAGGATAATCGATATCGGCATAAAGACGCAACGTGGGTGATTAATTCGAAAAACTCGCGGAATGCCGATCTACTCATGTATAGCGTATCAAAATATAAAAGCTTTTCCATATTCGCATCGTTCTTTTTCAGCCTTGTCGAGCGCTTGAAACGTTGAATCTCTAAAAAAAAGCACAATCGGCTCCTTCGCAACTCAAATGCCCAAGATAATGGAACAAACTACTATGGAGAGTAGGTCAAACAAACTATAGAGGAAACGATTAAATAACCGGAGAGACGGTACATGTGAAAAATGAGCGAAATTTGTTGTCGGCCACGTGTGTGCTGGCGTGGCGAAAGATTTTCAGATCGTCGAGAAATATGAGAGCGGGATATCAGAAACCCCTGGCGGAATTGCAATTTTACGCGGGAGACTGCCCCGAGGGTTGTTTCTTCTATGTGACCCTGTGGGACGGAACTTCAAAAATAGATTCAACAGGACGATTGGTGTTCATTCTTTGGGAATTTTTTTGCCCGTAACAAAAAGTCCGTAAAAAAAAAACAAGAGATTCTCCTCAACGAAGAGCCACCGACTGCTCTACCTACGGGATGTCAGTTAATTGGATTTACAATAAAATTTTACCTCACTGTTTCTGCAAAATTAAATTTCTAGTTCACCGGAAGAAAGAATAGTGATTCAAACGTCATTGATTTTCTTCTTGCCGCCGTTAAACATCTCGTTATTAAACTTAAAAAAAAAAAAAAAAAAAAGAAAGGGAAATGTTTATATTAACGTGAGTTTCCGATCGATACTCCTGCGAGTTAAAATCTCGTTGGAATGCTGAAATCGCGCTACGCTATTTAACCACCTGATGGCGAGGCGAGGGTGATCGCTGCGGCAGGCCACGACAAATTCGCCCGTTAATTGATTCTCGAAGAGAAGCCCCCGTGACAATCGCGCGCGCCCACTCTCACGGGGACTGAACCCCGGGGATTGCGCAACTCGTAATGTACGCGCAAAGTGACGTACCTAAATGTAACGCTGTTCTGTTCGATGCATTCGCGGCGCTTTAATTCGACGGCTGCCATGTCGGGCGTATGACAATTGAACAGGCGCTGCGGGAAAAGGGCTGCTGCCACAGCTTCGCGTTATGTACCGCTGCGGCGATATAGCGCCGCAATGTGCGCTGCACTGTGAGATTGCACGCGCCGCTCTCTCTCTCTCTCTCTATCTCTCTCTCTCTCTCTCGCCCCATCGCGGTTCTTATCGTCAATTCGCGTCGCTCTAGCCGCCGTCATACGCCGATAACTGCCGCCCGTAACACTTCGCGCCCTTCTCTTCCCGTCGCCCCGAGCTTTCGCCGTGAAATTAAATCCATTCTCGCGAATATATCACGGGAGTTAAATTTAAGCCGCGTCACCGCTACAGGAAATCGACGCTGCCTCCCGCGTGAGCGAGAGAGGTCAAGCGTGACTCGAATGCTTTTCATCGCGTCACTTTTTCGCCGCGTCTCTCTCTCTCTCTCTCTGAAACGTCAAAGCGACGTGTTTAAATATTTTTCTGCCACGTATGTACGTCCACGAAGATCTGAACTGGCATGTTTATGCGATCGTATTATATATGAGAGACGGGCATTTCTCATTTTATGACCCAGCTTACCGCTCTGCCAAACAGCACTTCACTTTATAGAAACGTAAAATCCACCGCGCTACTTCATTAGCTATAATTGTCGGCATCACGGGATTGATTATAAAATTGCGTATAAAACTTTTACTGCTGGAGAGGTTTTTGCAATATACATATCGCGTTAAATTCGCGGTTGCAAGCTTTAATGCCGCGCGCAAACAACAAAATTTCACAACGCGCTAATTAATTTTCGAAAATTCTACCCGCTACTCGATATTCGCGCGATCGAGCCATAACGAGCTTACTAATTGTAAGTATCGACAATTCGCGTAAATCTATATCGGAGTCTATCAATGGCGCTTCACAATACTCTTGAATGAATCCATCGCCAACTACGAAGATTAATGGATAGTGGCCATCAGAGCAGCACACACACACTGGCCATCCGATACATAACGATGCCATCGGGTACTCTGTCCAATCGATCAATTATACATATTTACGTGTTCGATCGACTCGGATTAATTTTACATATTCCTGCCAAATGTGTCTAAAATTAAATATACGTAACATTGTCGGAAGTGTGGATTATATTTAATGTCGCAAGTGGATTTATATTTAAACAGTAACATATCCAGTTTAATCATCATTATTTAAATCGATATTTATACTATATTTTTAATCTAAAATTAGCCCTGTAGAATCTACTGGCAAAGAAAGTAACTGCATTATATTTTCCCGTTGTATAAAGTATAAATTTCTCAGAATACCCGTCTGAAAATCAAAGAGTAACGTAAGTATAATAAGTTCGTAATAATCATTAAAGTAAGAAATCCTTGGGGGGTGGATAAAGTCTTGGCAACCGACGGGGTCTTCCGTCGTCGCGGTGCGGGGTGTCGCACGCTAAAAGCGAAGGGAATAAAAGAAATAATCAAAAGAGAAAAAAAGAAGGCAGAGAGGGAAGCGCGTATTTTGAGGGGATAAAACACCCTGGGTACTAAAATGGGGAAGCACTGAATTTTACATCGGCCTGACTACGTTGCTGCTATGACTACGCGGATGCTGCATGCACACGCGCGGTACAAGGCTACCGGGGTAGGCCGGCGAAAGGGGGTTAGGGGGGCACGAAGATGAGAAAGAGAGAGGGATATGGAAAGAGGGCGAGAAAAGGAGAGAGAGAAAGGGGGGGCGTAGTAAAGGAGGATAAAGGGAGAGAGAGAGAGAGACCGCATTCGAGACCGGTGTGATCCCGCCTGTTGCTGCGTTACACATAATATATAGCCATACAGGCACGAGAGCATGGCACACACACACACACATATATACATATATATATGAAGGATATATGTATTGTGTACAGATATATATATTTGTCCGCTTCTTCCTCTTTTATGCCTCTCTCTCTCTCTCTCTTTCATACGTAGATATGCAGGTGAGCGCCAGCCGCCACCGCTCGTGTCGCCCCACGGCCTTATTCTCACTCTCGTCCTGCCTCCCCTTCGGCCATCGCGCGGCTTTGGGCTCGGCGTTGCTGGTACCACCGCGGCAACCGGCATAGCATCAGAAGGGATGAATCGATTCTGTTTCCAGCTAAAAATAAGCTCCTCGTGGGAGCTTACCTCGCGCGAAGCAGCTTCCGCGCCGCTTATCTCTTATCTCCCTTCGTCTCCCTTCCCTTCGCGTCACCCCATCTCCTCCCCCCCCCCCCCCGCTAATTACGTTTTTGCGAGGTCTACCTTCCTGAAACTTGAAATCCAATCTACGCCCCATTTTCTCGTGGCATTTAGCATAATGGCACTTCGCGACGTATGCGAGTCCTGCACGTTCTGTCATCTCCTGGTATACCGTTAATTTTTCCGTCACATCCATTTTAACTACTTTATTAATAGCTTATTTCTTGCGGTAAAAGATTCTACGCATATATTTTTATGTTAACAAAATACATTTTATGTTAACCTTTTTTATAATACTTATTATTATTATTATTCATACAAACAATTTGATGCGCGTTACCTAATTGTTAGAGTTTTCGTGAATTTAATATTACATTGAAAATGTATTATTAATTTAAATTCTCTTTAATTATTTAAAGCTTTCACATAATTTTATTGTATGATTGAAATTAAACGTTCGAATTTTTGTGAACTTTAATAATACATTTACAATGTTAATTTCAGTTCCTTTTAATTATTTCAATATTTCCACATTAAATATTTTAATGTTTCCACTAATTTTATCGTATGTGTGTGTGATTGAGATTATCCCTTTGGCTTACTTTAGAATTGCAATAAGTGCTTTATATTCACTCTCTGCACGTTCTCCTATATACTCTCATGTCCTTCTCCCTTCATATCAGCTGCCGGATCAACTACATCCGACTTTTCCCGGGGGACACTAATTTCTATCCGTTGCGGAAATGCATCGTGTAACGGTGATGGTGCATCGTGCAAAGGAGTAGTAGGGGTTGCACAATGCGGCAACAGTAGACGAAACGTGCGTCGAGAGCGCAAACGCCTGTCGATCGGACGACTTCAAGCGGGAATATTTCAGTGGCGATGATGTATACATGTAGTTAAGACTAACAGGTGCTCATATTGACCTCGGCGGGACGAGAGAGCGAGGCCGAGGGCAACGCGAGATGTAGGTCGTAGGTGAGCGCGTCGCGCCGGAACGAAATAAATCGCTGGAATCTGAGAACAATGTTCTCAGCCGGCCGTCAAAGGGCCCTGGCGGAACGCAGAACTGTCCCTCTTCACATGCACGAAGTTTTGTCTGTCCCGTTACTAGAGGACATTCCTTTCCCGGTATTACGGTATATTAACCCTTTGGCTACTATACACGCCGCTATAGTGAATCTGGCTTTCCGCTAACTGATTCTTTGGAACGAAATGTCAATAGATTCTTTTCTATACTTCGATATCTTGCTGTTATCAGATCAGAATATCCTCAATTGTTCTGATTTGCATTTGTTTTATTAAATGGACGTTGACGTTTTTCAATCGAATTCGCGGGCGCTCGAGTTGTATGTATGGTCACCGGCAGGAATGCCTGGACATTTGACATCTGACAAATGTTATATATCAAATGTCCAGGAATTCCTGCCGCGATGAGTGTACAATGGCACAATTCTGCGTCCAGCTCCGCCGTAGCCAAAGGGTTAACCATTATTTTACATGCATTTGAAGATTATTAAATATTTCTTTCTTTACGGAAGAAATATTCCGCAAGAGAACTGTCTTCCTTAAAATAATGTATTGTTCATATCTCGACTGCACCACCGCGTGTAAATGTAGCACGGGATGACGTCAAATGCATAAGAAGGAAAGAAAAAAGAAAACGCCGCGTCACCAAGCAATTTATCTGGAAATTTTAACGTTAAATATGCTTTTAATTAAGGTATCTCTGCAGGAATTAATAATTGGATAAAAAATGTAACATACTTTAACATTTTTTTATACGTGTCGATGAAAGCTTTCAATTGCAACCAATTTAAGTAAAATTGGCGCAGTCAAGCCAAATTTGAGATCTACCATATCATGATCCAACATGCTTGGTCTCGTTTCGAATTATGTCTCGCTCAAAACGATTATGCTCTTCAGATTTGCATTTGCAGCGCTATATGTTAAAAAATAAAATGTATGCTGCCAGCAACATTATGATTATGTATAATAATACAATGTGTTTTGATAATGAAAGGTCAAATTACTTATTAGTTTAATATTTTGATTATGATATAGCCACACTCTACATTAATATCTGTAATATGAATAACAATCTCTCTCTCCTCTCTCCTCTCGCTTTAAATACGTTAATTATACAAATACAATAATAATATCAAAATATAAAATAATTTCTACTTTATCAATATATATGAAGTATTGCATTCAAATTATAATATATAATATATATTATAGATACAGGTATTATGCATTATTCCATTATTTGTTTTACAATATAAATGTGATTTTCATTAAAATAAAAGAATTTTGCATATAGATAGTATTTACGTATTTTCATATATTTTGCCTAAAATGTATATTTTATATATACCTACATATTTAGTTTTTTAATACATATTTAGCTTCTTATTTAAATATTTTATATACATATATAGAGAATAACATTAAATATTTAAAATTTATGAATTCAAAGTTTGGATACTTTTTTATACTTGTGCATTTCTCAAAAAAGTTTTTTTAAAAGGCTATTTTGTGCATTATTTTACGAATTGTACGAATTTGTATAACGAATGCGCATAATTATTAGCAGAAATTTTTGTGCAAATCTTGCGCTCGGACATATCAGAAAATGTCTGCCAACATCAAAATACACGCGCGCGGCTACCTTGTATGATTTAATTACTTAACACGCTGCGAATTATCACGTAACTTTTTAATCCGTTATTAGGTCTCTATATTTTTTATTCAATTTGTAGTAGCTCCTCTTTCGCTTTACGCTGAAAACCAATTTTCAGCGTAACCGTCTCATTAATTTTCTGCATGAATTTATACGCCCGAAACCACACACACACACTTAATTCGGTTAGAGCCGCATATACAACTCGATATGTAATATATTATTTTTATTTTCACATTAATACTCGTTACACGAGCGCGTAATTCAATACCTACCTTTCGTTTGTCCTCACAAATTGAAATTCCAGTTTCTATTATGTTTAATTCGAATAAATTGCAATGCAAACATCTGCGAGCTAATAATCAATCGCGCGCCGTCATTGCGTGCATTACTTAGGTATACCTTCCATCTGTATATATTGCGTACCGGATGAGCAGGAGCAACTTTGTGACCCAGAGCGAATTACTTTCCCCCTTTCCCTTGTCAAACATTTACCCTTCGCATTCATCTTAATTTTCCGGCAACCAGAGGGATCGAGAGAAGTGCACGACCGCCGGTGTAATTTACCTTTCTTATGTACGAGCCCGGAATGGCGCATTTAAAAAAGGTTTATTAGGTGACCACGGGGATATATCGCTCTATCCCGGTCAATTTCCTTACCGGTCCTTATTTTGCATTAACCGGCAGTTTGCGGCTTTTACTATGCCTGAAACGCGTTGCAACGTGCCGCGAATTCTATCGATCGGTTACAAGTGTTTGATAATAGGAATTTTAAGCTCTCCATTTCCCCCTTTCTCTTCTCTCCTCGCAGGAAACGTCTATCGAATCTCTAACTGACGAGAGGTGAAATGTATCGGAAAACAGTGTTGTTCGAATTGCAGCGCATCTGCACGTTCGTAGCAACGTACGGCGGAAATATATCCGGAGATATGTACCGTCTGGCGCGAGTGATTTCATTGAAGTCTCATCTCGCCGCGCGAAAATCTATAACAACGTCGAACGTGCCGCGAATTGTGCTCCACGGCCTCACGATATAAGTCTATCCCGGAAGCCATGCAGCTACGCGATCGTTCGTAGTTATGTGAGAAAGTTGGACTAGGATGAGGAGCGAGTTATATAACTCATTATTAATCAGTTTTAATGCCGCGTAACAGAAAGTCTCTCGGATTAAAACAGGTTGAATACGTTTCATTTTGCCGTAAAATAACATCATAAGGTAAACGTCGACGAGTTGCAGACGGTGGAAACTGTTTTTACGAGTTTATTAAAATGTAACAAAGACTCACTCACATACGCGCATGAAGCACGGAGAATGAAAGGGCTTGTAAAAATTATAATGAACTCTGTTCATTATATATTCTTTAATTTGCAGTGCACATTGTTTATAGACGGGTGCCGCTTTTGCCCTCAATACAAACTAACTTTTAATATTCCGTGCTCAACGTGTGTTATTTTTTCATGTATTTTTTTTCGCACATTATTTTTTTCTGTCTTTATACATCTTTTATATCCTCCGTTCGGTCCTTTTATTCCTCTGCGCGGAAAGAGAGATACATAGATAGATAGATAGATAAATAGATAAAATAAAAGAGAGAGAGAGAAAGAGGGAGATTTCCCTTTTTTATTATTTTAAACTTGTTTTCGATTTCTTACACGTGTACGAAATATAAAAATTGCATTTTAAGGCCGTCGTGCGACCCTTGGATGGTAGTTTCTATTAAAAAATTTAAGAGCACGAACGCAAACTTTTCAGCAGGGATTCACACTGACATAATATTGATTCTGTATATTGCACGGAGGGAAAAAAAAGAGTTTATTTGCTCGTGACAACGAAACATAACAATGAAACAAATATCTATAACATATTTCGAAAAATTGAATTCGCCGAAATTACTTCAGTTTTAAACTCGTGGGTTACCATAATATCCTTAGGCTGCTAAAAGTCGGTCATATATAATTTAGTTCGCTCTTTCATCAAAGTACTACTCTACGTGAAATATGTAAAATTTTTATCAAAAGAGAGATGTATTTATCTTTAAAAATGTGCACGTTATATACGTCAGTATATTGGAAAATAAAAATAAAATGTTTTATATTGCATATTTCTATTCATATTTGGTGGTTGATTAAACCGTTTGTTCAGTTTTTTTCAATATCTATTATATTGATAAAATAATTTAGTCTTTTTTGAGATCCTATGTATGTGAAATATAAATCCTCGAATATTTCACCAGTATATATTTTATCAAGCGAAGAGATTTTGGCCTTTCTCTTGTTTAATTATTTGAATTTGTACACTGAGAGAAAAAATCATAGTGATGGCAACTATAAGGTGACAACTATACAAGTTGTATTCATAGAATTATTGTACATAGTTAAACGAACTATTTTATAGTTATTGAAACTAAATTGATGGTTAAGAGAACTAATAAATATAGTTGAAGTTTGTGTAACTATTATTTATCAGTTCTTTTAACCATCAATTTAGTTGCAATAACTATAAAATAATTCCACCTATATATAGTTGCCATTTTTCTCTCAGTGTAGTGATTTAACGAGACTCGATAACTAATTATAGTCTCGATAACCAAGTATGCTGGGACCAGTTTGTGTGTTCCGAGAATCGGGAAACTGTATAATTAATAAACGAAAAGGCTCGAATATAGCGGCACAAAGTGCCGTTATCTCTTTGAGCTTCCGGTTGGTAGCGAGATAAGTAAACGCCTGTTTATTAACCGCGCATTAAGTCATGAATTAAAAATACGATTAGCGGTCTTTTCCATCAAATAGTGATGCAATTAGCGCGTTACACTGTGAGTCTTTGCCACCGTCGCGTCGCGACTTCATGAAAGCGGCAGATTTACGATTCACTGTAATGCGACTACAGGGTTGTATATAATTCTAGATTAAGCCGACAGCTCGACCTTGATATAAATGGACTTCGTGCCGAGGATCCTCCGCTTCGACAATAGTGTCGCGTGTTTTAGTAATACGTTTATCACTATCGCTATTGTCACATTTTTGAAATTTTGAATATGTAAAATGACTAAGGGCCACTTCGACCAACTCTAATTAATTTTAATCGACGATTAAGTGCCAACTGTGATTGGTCAATTTGTTTTAACCTCAAATGCGATTGGTCAATTCCAATGGACTAATCGGACGTTAAACTAATCGGAGTTGCCGAGTTGGTCAAAGTGGCCCTAAGGGTCAGTTTTTCAATAGTCGCGCTAATTTTAATTTTAGCTTAACTCACTCTTTCTAACTATCCCTTTTAGAAAAATACGAAGAGTGTGTTTAGCTAAACTTCAGTTTAAACGACTATTGAAAAACTGGCCCTGAACGAGATGTAAATTACGAAATCTCTATATTTAAATATGTAAATTACAAAATCTCTATTTAAATCATATTAAGATAAGGAACGTATATGAAAGACGAGGGTGTTAAACAGAGTGTGTTAAATAGAGTTAGCCAGTTGCAGTTCTCTGTGCAAGCAAAGCGAAGTGGAATATGCGTCTTCTAATCTAAATGCAAGTTGACACGAGTCTCGCTCCTTGATAAGAGACGTGTAGTAACCATGAGAGGATTCCGTGTCTCGAGTGTGTTATCAGGGCGAGACGCTCTCTCTGCAGTACACGGATATAATCGCTAGAAACTGTCTTTAAGTAACTACGAGTACTATGTGGCCGGATAGTAAACCGTAGCCGACGATTACCAGTCGTGTGATGGATTGCCAGTTGGTTTACTGCGCGTAACCGGCGACCTGGCAATTCGGATCTGTTCGCATGTGTCGTTTTTAGTACCGGATGTGAATGTAACGGATATCTCGTAGATTCATCAAAAATAAATTTGACATATAAGTATCTCTTTAATCTTTATAAAATAAATCTCTATACAAAATCTAGAAATATAAATTTGTGGAAAAAAACCCTTCCTTTCTAATATTTGCAAAATTTTTGGAGTACCTGCAATTTAAGTTATTAAATAAAATTCCCCTTAAATTCTCGATTTAAATGATTTTGCAACGTCGAGATTAATGCTTGAGGCGATTATGCTTTCGCGTACAAAGCTCTCGAATTTTCCACACAACATACATATGTGGGATGCCTAAATGAAATGGTATCAAAGACTGCTGACATGTCATGTAAGAAGACAAAGACCGTAATTACTGCATTAGTTGTAACGTTCTCGAATAAGTTCCATTTCAACGAGCACGATCTCGTTAGAATGTTGGCACTAAACGAACTTCACCCACGTCATAGTTTCGAGAGCAAAGAGCTCGTCAAATACACGTGGGAACCGCGATACGTTTACGTGGTCTTACCGTTATTTTCCTGTCCTCGAGAGGCCTGATCTTACAGACATTTCTGTCTTCGAAAAAAGGAGAAAGAGTTCTCGTATTCTCGTATCGCCGTTAAATCCCCATGTTTCTTAGAAATCCGGAAAAAGGAAGTCCCCCGAGCAAAGAGTCACATTGATCGATGTTCTTCTTATATAGTGAAAGAAAATGTATCCCACAATGGCCTTTGAGCATTCGGCTTATTGTAATTATTATTAATCGTATCATTATAAAATAAGCAATTTGAATCTTTGAGTTTGTGTAATATCGTAAAAAAAATATAGACAAATTAAAAGTTAAAAGTATCACAAACAAAATGGGACAGAGTTTAATATATTGTAATTTTCGTCCCAGAAAATTCGCTAAATATTATCTTAAAAAAGTTCATATTTAATTTGTACCCTTAAAAATATATTAATTATTATATTTGCGCGATAATAGAAATATGAAATTTATGATTCGTACGATCGCGCGAATTAATGGCTTCAAATTGTAATCTTCAAAAAAATTATGATGCTAGAATCACGATGCATTCTAAGGATAAACTCATCAACTATCTAATTTTCTCATACGTTTTGCGGTTTGGAAAATTTATGCCTGTTGCAAAAAAAAGTATTGTATAAGAAATCTTGCACGGTTCGCTCGTTGCGTAGTGCCCGCATTGCAGTCTCATACATTACAATGAAATTCTAAAAGGCCGTGTAATGCGGTGTGTAACCATGGATGTAAAAGTGTAAAAACAATGTCGCGCTCAAATTGCGGGATATGCGAAAGCACTATCGCAATATAAGAAGGAAGCAGCCATTGGAAATCTAGAAGTAAAGTATGTATTTTGCTATCTCTTTTTTTCTTTCTGCATTTATGTAAGAAGCAACACAGATTTGACACGGAAAGTTGCGTTGATGCGTGAAATGTTCAATTAAATCCTTTATATAGATCTTCTATTTCGGATGTGAGATATGACGAAGACATATTTCACATATATCCAAGGTTGAGTAGTAACTAATTAATTAATTAAAAGTTAAAGAAAAAAGTAAAAGAAATTATAATAACTTTTAACTTGTTAGCTTAGTTAATTAAAAATTAGTTATTTTTTAACTTTAACTAATTACTTTTAAAACACATAAACTTAAACTTAATATTAACTATTTTTTAAGTTTTTGCGTGAATTTTGTATCTAGTAATTTATTAAAATCAGCATAAAACTATATTTGTCGCATATGTATCTGTCATAATTGTGCGTTTTCCAGCAAGCGACACAGGTGTCGTTCTGTATTTGTTACTCATTGAATGCTAAGAAAGATAGAACGTTTGTGTCGACTTGTGTCGCTTGCTGGGAAACGCACTGATTTCTCTTTTCCGAACAGTAATGTGATCTCTGCCGTTTGCAATAGTCCCAAACTATGACTTTATACTTAAGATAATTAGTGTATAAATGTATTTCTGTAACCTTTTTCTTATCATTATAAACACATATGTATATAGCTAATCGAAGAAAACGAACTTAACGACGACGACAAATTAGCGGGCTGCTTTGTTCTCAAAATTATATTAAAATATAATAATAGAGGTATCGACAGTATCGATACTATTAAATATCGATATATTTTTTCCGATATTAGTGTATTGATATTTTTATTTATGATACGTATCGATACAAAATATCGATATTTTCTATTGCATCGCCCATCCCTACTCCGAGGGGATCGGCGCGTTGAGCCGTTATCTTCAGTGGCTCAAGGTCGCGAAGATAAAATGTTTAAAAAAATAGGGTGGGCACACCGCGCCCATGTCATCGCCCGGCTGGTGTTCGGCCGGGCGGTGTCCGGCGGATGTTAGCCTGGACAACGATGCGGTTTAGGGGCGCATCGTTACATCATTTCCCCCTTTAAAAAGTGCCTGAATCGAGATGCACCATCTATGCATCTATTCTGGCCGGGTGTTATGGCCGGTCGGACTTGCTGCCCCTGCGACTTTTCTATGCATGATCTCATTGTCAGCCGGCCGGCCTTGTCGAACCGAAGAACCCAGCGCCTGTTGCCGAGTCGGGGCTTGTACTTCCGGCTCACATGGACGGCGAAGTATGGGATGTCCAATATACGAGTAATTCCCGGCTCGACGGGTATCGGAGGCCGCGGCGGCAGCATGACTCGCAATGGCTTCAAGGTCGGCCTGATGGGCGGCTCCGGCTCCGGACACCGTCGTCTAGGCAGCGGCGGCCGCGGCCGCGGCGGTGGCGTGGCTATGGTGCCGACCCGTGGTAACGATAGTGGCTGGATTGGCTCGGGCTGTCTAGGCGACGTAGGCTCGGGTTCCGGTCCTGGGTTCCCGCGGAAGTGAGCGATCCACTCCGTATTTATCCCTGGGCGAGTCGGATCGTACTCCTCGGGTTCGTCGTTGAGAATCTTATCGATCTTCGCTAAGATTTCGCTCGTCGAAGTTCCCTTCGCCATAGCTAATCTCTTTCTAACGAGACAAACGCTTTTCGCTCGGCGCGAGGAGTGACATCGCTTGTTATTTATTATTTACAATGATACTGGCACTTTTGATAATGTTTAGTTTTCGGAGTGTGAAATTTCGCAACCGCGCGGCGCGGCGGTTCGTTAGGCGGCGCATTGCTTCGGCTGTATCGGCGCGTTAGTTATCCTAATACCTATAACAGGATGACTATCCGTCCGGGGCGTTTCTCCGTACTTTACCCTATATATATAATTGTCGAAGACGGCTCAAGCATGGCCAGAGAGCACAAAGTGGAGTACAAGGTTACTTGAATTTTTTTGTTAATTAAAATTTTATTTTTTTTTTATGCTAATTATAAATATCTACGTAAACATCACTATGTTTATCTGTATGTAATTTTTACAATTATTATTAGCTTTTTATGATTGTAAAAGAAAAAAGTACATATCTATATAAAAAACAAAATTTCTTTGTTATTTCTTATATAAACTTAACCAGCAAATACATATTAAATTTATTTGATACTCCATATTGTAATTGTTTTGTTATTTATAGAGTAATCAAATTTTAAAAAATTACAACATTCTAATTTAATATAAATAATACTTTTAAAAATTAACTTTTTTAATTTAATTTAAGTTAATTTAATCTTAACGCAACTTTTAATGTAACTAAATTAATTTTATAAGCCATTAACTTTAACTTAATTTAAAAGAAAAAATTACGATAATAATCAATATGCAATGTGTTTATATGTATTTTTGTCTTTGTTTCCTCGCGTAATATTACCAAAGTAATTGGTAAAATATCTCTCGCGTATTGATTTACAAGTAGGTTTTCTCCGTCTCGAGTAGTAAAAAAATAGTTGAAGCAATGATTTCTGGTCAACAGACCTGGTGGATAGACCTATTTTCATTAGAGGAAGCATTGAATTAGGAATAACGGCAAGAAAAAGTCCTCGCTCTTAATTTATTTATTTTTCGCAGGTGAATTGATAAACTATTCCCCATCTCGAATAATGATCTCGATTATCTGAATGACTATGATATCTTTAGACATCGAAAATCGATAGTGCTAACTAATGGCGTTTTCATAATTGAAACTGTACTCCGACTGTTTCGTGACCGGCACGGACTCGAATTTCAAAGTAATATCATAGAAAGCACTTAGTCCGCTTGGACTTGCCTTCTCTGGCAATATGGGTCATGAATATTCACTCGGATAGTCATTGTTATTATACTTGATTCCACTTACAATTGGCCCGCTGCTCACGTCCCGTGTACATAACGCGCGCATGTCCGACAATGTATCGCGCAAGCCTTTTGTCGCCAACTACAATGGGACGTTACAACCAATGCGGACAAAATGTCCGCATTGGTTTTATAACGTTTCAAGAATATAGCGCAGAGCCACGTAAACGAAGCTAAAGTACTTAATATCGATGCGCCTTAATTAGCCGCAGCTCACAAGCGCTCAAACGCATACACACATACCAATTATGCTGGTAATGATCCCATAGAAAGCTAATGTGGCGCAAACGAAGTTAATTTGAAGTACATATCTGCCAGATCGCTTGACGTTGACGTAAATATCCTTCGTCATGTGAGAGATGTGAGAGAGAATTCTATAAAATATAACGTATACGTACGTACTACGTTTGCCGAAAAGTAAAACAAATTAACATAAATTTGAAGCGACAGAGCTCTGCCAATTTAAAGCATTTAATTCACACACATATAGGAATGTAATAGATATACCTATAATACGTTATCTCAAATTTTTTTAAAAATCCCTCTCAATCGTTGATTTATGCGATTCTCCAAGGTATTAAATAAACCAATCAAATATAATTAGTGATTCTGATCGCGAGCTTATGCGGTGAGCTCACGTCGGTACTGGAAATATTCGATCTATGCAAATTATCGATAGGAACGTGCGTAATCCGGTTGCCCGGAGAAACCTATCGTCATATTATCGTATTTTAATGCACCGCGAGTATAATTAACGCTTCTATTTTACATCGTCACCTCGGATTTTAATTAATTAATGTGTATCGGTGTACAATGCGTTATAAGCCGCGTCGAGAATCGACGTAAGCCACGGACGAAAATTAAATAATGCACTCTGTGCGCTGCGCTGTGGAAATGGCATATAATAGGCTCGCTGCTTCAATTTTAATGTACCTAGATGTCAGAATCCATCTTCTAATGCATTTCGTATGAAATATTAATTTGCTGCGAGCTGTTTTACGATGTCCCAAATACAAAAATTTTTTTTAAAAACGTGCTAGAGAAAAGAAAGAGCAAAGTCAGCCTTTTTTTTCAAAACAAAGTAACGCCACTTAGCGTAATTAAAGGTACACCCGTTTTATCCTAGCAAAACTTGCCATTTTTCTGCTTGGTAAACTCATATATCATAACGCACGAAAAGGGCGGTAACTGCACTCTCACGTAACACGCAATCACAGTTTTTCAGTTTACTTAATTCGCTTATAATGCTGCGCATTAATTCCTTCCTCTTTAGGAATTCTCTCTCTCTCTCTCTTCCTCTCTCTTTTAAAGCCCTGCGTAAAACTTGAAATAAAATGTGCTATCTGCGTTTATCGAGGCAATATATTGTACGTGCGATATACCTATATCCTATCTCGCAGTTAAAAGGATGATGGGAGGTATCTGACGATTCGTTTTTTAAAGTGCTTACGGCACGGTACGAGGATAGAAAGACATTCGCGCGCTGCCGAACACGCTTCGTGAATAGATAAAAACGGTCCGAGAATTTTCTTTGAAAAGGTAAAGAGAGAGGTCTTCTCTGAGAAGACCTTCTTACCTCCGCGTGTTTGCCTTGCGGAATGTCGTCGAGCATAGACGACCGAGAACTTAACTTTAGGATGGAGAATCCTGCACTGCTAAAGTGCAGGTGCTCTCTACCCTAGTAGTTAAATTTTCGCGAGGGGCACATTTTTTCTAACTAATCTCTTACGTACAAAAAAAAAACGAAGAAAAAATATATACGAGAATTTTGCCATTCGTGTCTGTTAATACCGGGCCGTACGAAAATAATCCGTCGGTTCCGAATTTGCATGGCATGATCAGTAAGTATACGCATTTGAAAACTGGCTCGAGCAAAATCACGCGCGACACGGCTGTTTGTGCGTTTCTGTGCGCAATTTTGATTTGCAATCGCCATATGTAGCTAAATGAAATCGTGATAAGGGTTTGCATAGTTAATGCCTTCGTAAAAGCTATCGTGCGAATAAAATCCCCGGGATAAAGCGGCGGGAACAATGCTACCGTGGAGAATAGAGGCGGTTTCTAGGCTTTTTGCATTATGCGGATATTTACGGGGCAGCTTAATGAAATCCATGAGAGGTCGGATTTCCGGATTTGTACGGTACACATAAATAGCGAAAGAGCATGTATAAATTGAATCCAGCAAGAGGCGGAGGCACCACGGGCATAGGAAGATTCTCGTTTGCCTCTCGACGCGACGCTTCAAAATCTCGTCGATTTGCTTGAGCACGGAATTTTTCATACGTAAATAGTGCGCAAATCGAACACTGTGAAAAGATCGCGCTTTTTGTCGGTCGCCCCCCTCCCCCCTCTCGTCGTCGTTATTGCCGTGCATTGGAGATAACTCAATTTTTTATCGTTTCCTCTGTTGCAGCACTGTTTCGCGATATCATACAGGAGGGAGAACCAACGGCAATACGAGCTAAAAGCGGCCACAGAGACGGACTGCAAAGCGTGGATCGATGCGATACGAGAAGCTAGGTAAACGACGGCTCGCGCCCGAATCGAAGATCTCGGGGCCGATTAAAATGACGCGCGGCGTCGGCGTCGCCTTGATTCACGGAGATTTCGCGTCCCTCGTAAATCACCTCGATGACCGAGCGTAGCGGGCTGCGTTTGAATGTCTCCAAAAGCTCGAATCTAATTAAATTTGCCGCCGATTCGCGCGGGCGGCTTCAGCCACCGCGGTTCCGCCGATTAATTTCCGCGGGAAATCAACAAAAGAGCCTCACCATTCACCATTGTCGATTTCACCGTTCGCCAGAGCTATTGAATGTGTTGAATCGATTTCGACATCCCTGGAGCTCCCCTGTTTTCCTTTTCTGAGAAAATTAAATGCGCGACATTGTCAATAAACTCCACGGCTTCGTTAAATGTTTTTCAGATTTAAATCAATTATGCACGTGGAACAGGGATATATTCGATATTTGTTACCGTTATTCGAGCCGGCACGTGCGGATCAAAATATGTATGATCCCCCGACAATAACACGCGCCTATATAAAAGCTTCATTTGTTCGACTGAATTATAAACAATTTGTATAATTTTTCAGTATATAACGTCGCGCGAGGGAAAACTCATTTTCTTTATTCTGCGTGTTTAATAAGTCTTCTTTCCATTTTTAATAAACAGCGGCAAAATAATCTTGGGTCTTGCGATCGGAGACTTTACGCGCATTTACTTTGTAGAACGAAAGAAGGAACGTGCAAGCTAACGGAGTAATTCCGCAACGGACAATACGGTTCGCGGCGCAATAATTACTTAACTTCGTTCTCCAATAACGTTCTATTTTATCCACACTTTGCCGTAGACTCTTGGTCTATCATTCAAGAGACTCCCTTAATCCCGTTGATGCGCTGATAAATACGTTTACGGGCACCGCATTAACATCGAGCCGTCTCAGCCACCACCTCTCTATTAACCCGGTGCCGTAATTTGTGCACATTAACGCCGAAGTAATCTTCATCATGCTATCAAACGCGTCTTATGGGCCAGAGGGAGAACTGGCCGTAACAGCTGGTTATTGCGGAAATCCCGGCAACAGGGTTGCACGAGGATAGGTATAATGGCGATATTACAAATATAGGTAGTTCACCTGTTAGTGCAATTCGAAACAATTCTCGCGGAAATAAAAACGATTATGTAAAAAGGCTTCACATTATATCGTATTTCTTTCGTTTACAAGTTAAAGGGTTTCATGCAAGTTTTTCTCCGCTGACAATTTTGCAGCCAGCTCGACTCGGTTTATGGATGCGCCCGAAACAATCCGCCGACAACTTTTCTGTCGCAGGTGCTTCTCCTGCGGGACGTGATCGTTTCACTGATGCTCGCAGATGTGTCAAACGTCGTTCTAATGTTTTGCGTCATACCACATGCGTGATGCTATTACGTGAGAAAAAAATGACAGTCACAGACCGTTTTTACCTCAAAAAATTACTAGAGAAGAATAAAAGTTGTACGTTTATATTCCAATCCCAAATCGGATTTATACATCATCTGTCTGGTCACTTAAAGTATTATTTTTTAATTAAGCAACAATTAATTGTTCTTAATTTCCTTGAATATTATATTTAGTTTGCCTTTGTTTTAAACTTAAGAAAAGTGATTACAGATGATTATAAATTACTCTTGCATCACTTTTTAAATCTAAATCTCAATCCAAAGCTCAATGAGAATTAAATTATATTTGCTTTCTCTTAGGCCGGTATTCATAGTCGGATCTTATATTTAAGATCGTCTTAAGTCTGGTCAAAGGCAGTCTTAAGACTCCATCCAGCCAATGAAATGACCGTATTAGCATCTTAAGACATTATACTTAAGATAATCTTGAAATAAGATCCGACTATGAATACCGGCCTTAATCATTGATATTTATATAAGAGACACCACAAATAATATATTTATCTGATATTGGGATATCGCTTACCTATGACTCGAAAATGTTTCGTTTTTTTTTAAATATTTTATCGAATGAGAAGCTATACCCCCTTCCGCGTAGTCCTCGTTTTACCGGCCGACTTATATATGTTCGCATCCCTGCGGAACGGCTGCCTTCTCAGATTACTGCTACTCTGCACCGTAATATATACATAGATAATGATATCCGTGTTACTTTAGCAATTCTGCCATGCCGTGCTCGAAACTACAGGGTTGATACTTCTCCGAGTATCTCGTGTCACGCATAGGGTCGATCGATATCGTGATAACTTTTTCATGCAACGTGGACCACAACTCGAGTGCTTATTTTGCGTAAACTCGAGCAGAGCTTCTCAAAGTGGACAAATTGGTGTTATGTACTTACACGGCTTATGGATATGCACGTAGTGCAACTCAATTAAATTTTTAAGTGCGGGAGGAAATCTTTTATGAGAGAGACATCATGCTGTGCAATGCTTGCTTGTTACGAGAATTCTAAACCTGCAAAAATAGATTTAAGACGGTTATTCTATGTATTAGTTTAGTAGTAAACGTTTAATAACGTTCAATAAAAACAAGATATACATTATGCAGAAGTAAAGTACATCTTGCTTATAGGAACATATATATTACACTATTAAAAAAAATCATGCACAAGAACAAAAGTAATCGTTTCCCATAGTTTTTAGACGCTATATGAAATACGATCTCGTATACCATATTGGTCTATTACATCACAATTTTGAAAAATTTGCGGTTAAAGTTACGGTTAAAAAAGGGTTTATGTTTAAAATAAATTAAATAGTCCTTTTTTGCGATTTTAATCGCAAATTTCTTAAACTGCTGTGAGCAATTTGATAAACAAAATCGTATTTAGGGATTGCTAAAAAAAAAAACTATAGGAAAAGATTACTCTCATTTTTATGATCAAAAAGGGTCATGTTTTGTTGAAGAATGTTATAGTAATTCATATTATAATTTTGCAACGATATTTAAAATATAAAAAAGATATACACGTGGAGTATCATCTTTCGTGACATGTTCCTCTCCGGGGAAAGATACTTTACGCCTTGGTTCGTATTTCATATCATTCGTATCACTTTACTTATACGGAACCGGCTAAGTTCGGAACCTCGCACCCTCTTTTTCGCGTAGATTATGCCGATAAGATGTAAATGTTAAATGTCGGTAGTTACACGAGGCAATGAGAAAGATCCTGAGAGAACTCACCGATCATTTAGCAGCGGCAAGTTTGGTAGTTCAATTTGCAACCAAAATAATCTTTTCAAGGATGAGTATAAACGTTATAAATAATTTATAACGTTTTTACCTATAGAATTTTACTTTAAGGTAATTTCTCCCTTAAAATAATCTTTTCAAAGATGAGTATAAATGGTATAAATAGATTATAACGTTTTTACCTATAAAATTATACAATAATTTAAGGTAATTTCTTCCTTAAAAAGAGTTCAAATCCGGGATAAAAATTATATAAAACTGTATAAAAATATAGAGAAAATCAAAAAAATATATATGTATGCGTGTAAATTTTGTATCGCTGGTTTTCAAGTTGTTAAAAAATATTTTGAAATTTTGCGAAATTTTCCGTTTCTCACTCGCCTCGTGACTGCAGACGGAAAAACCGTAATTTCGTTTCCACGCAAAATTGTCGGAATGTGCACTCCGTGCATTTTTCCAGGCCACGTAGGATCGAGCGTTTTATTTTCCTTTGTATCACGGTTCCCCGCTTAAATAACACTTTTAAGCGCAGCACACGAGATACGGGCGCACAAGGCAAGTCTAACTCGGCATCCTTTTTCTTGGGTATTGATTCTAGCTTCAACAAATTGTTGCTACAAAAGGAGGAGCTTGAGCAGAAGCATCTGCACCTGTTGCAAATCGTCGAGAGCGAGAAAACGGCCAAGTGGCAGTACACCCAGCAGTGCGAGGACTTGACGTCGGAAATAAAAAAACTCCGAGCGGAGGTTAGTCATATCAGCCATGTTATATATTTACCTCATGATATTTTTCCACGGTAATTCTGTTCCGCCTGTGCTGCGTGTATTTTTATTTCAACTACTGTGATACATTTTGTTAATACGTAACGAGTAGGAAAATTTGTAACGAATAAATTTATTTTTGAAAAATTTATCGCACGAGAAATTCTGTACACATTGTTTTTATTTTACTAATATCATAATGCTTCAAAAATTACAATAACGCACGTGGATAAAATTTTCGCGACATTCTCTCGACATTCTACTATTTAAAATATTTATTATTTAAAAAGTTCTCTCATATTCTGATCAATATTCGAGAGACTTTCAGATATCTTCTTGTTATCACTTTTTAACGTAGTCCCCTCCTACTTCAACGCACTTATTGTTAGCCCATCGGTGCTCCACTGCCTTGACACCACTGGCATAGAAATCTTTGTCCTAATTCAATTTCTCATTGTCAAAAGGATAATCTTTATAATATATGTAGAAGACAAGGTCATTGTGGAAAGTGCTTCCTCTCTCTAAACAGGAGTTACCCTTTTCAAATATACTTGTCACTTTTTGCGATACAATGTCACGGCAATTAATTGTATTGTCTGCTATATGTTTTGTGATTCGATTTTAATTTCCTATAATAAATATGAAAAGCAACTTCCGAAGCACTTTCAGAATTAAAATTAAACTTCGCGTTTTATAACTCGAATAGTGCTATTAGTCTTTAATTACCTCGTTAATTTCATCAGATGTCTAATTGTGATAATTAAATTAATAACATATCAAAGTTAATTATATTACGTTAGAAGAACTGATAATATTTTATTCAAGCGCTCGTTCAATATTTAATCCAACCTTGTTTGAGCATCTTCACTTGGTTTACTTAAGGATGTTCGAGTCCGATCTCAAAAAAATATCAGAAAATGATGAACATCGGTGAGCATGTTCTTCAAGGCTTCCCAAAGCTTCCATAAAAATTTGAAATTGATTAGGACGCTCATTCGCGAAATATCGCGATTTTAAGAATGTATTGAAGGTATTTCAAATTTATTCAGAAATGGCTGTGAGATGTTTCTAAAAATTAAAAATACTCTGTAAAATTTATAAGTGATTTACTTAACGATTTAAGTTTAAAGTTGATAAAATTAACATAATCCCTTATGGAGAATCGACATTTTTTACTGTAAATATAAATTAAAAAGTAAGATATTTCTAAAACTTTTTTTATATGTAAAACATACATCATTGATATTGTATTTTAAGTTTCAAAACTTTTTGGAAAAAAAATTTTTTTAAAAATTGTTTAAACAATACTAATTATTTAAATTACAAAAAAACATACTCAAACTGTTAACGGTAATCCTTTCTAACGTATAAAAAATTTTGAATTGTTTGACATACATGCAAAGTCTTCATTTTAGTAATTTTGTATTAAAAATTTAACTTTTAGCAGAGATTGTACCGCTCGAACATCCTTAAAAAATACCAGGAAGGTATTTGCTCGGGATTATTTCTTCTATGAGCTTACGGATATCGCGGTTCTCGTTACAGCTATGCACCATAAAAAAGGAGCTAAGGCCTTCCGTAATATCGATATACGCCAGCCGACCGGCGGTTCAAAGAACCATGTCTCAAGGTACCGGAAGTTTATACAGCACATTCCATCCATGCGGTAGCGCTGCTCATAGTGCCGATTGTTGCTTCGCTCCCGGTTTACGTGAAATCACGGAGGGCTCTATTGAGATGCAAAAAGTCAAGAAGGTCCAGAGCTTCTTCAGGGGCTGGCTGTGCCGACGGCGTTGGAAGCAGATTGTTGAACAGTACATCAAGAGCCCGCACGCCGAGAGTATGCGCAAGCGGAACAGGTAATTGTTACTGCCTTGTCGTACAACCGATGACGTCCAACTTGTTCGCACACTTCGCTTTTCCATTAACGGTTTGTCGTGCCTTCGTGCGAGTTTCACGGTTGCGTTTCGCGCGGCCCGTATAGAAATAAACGCGATAAGCGTGGTGAAATTGAATGCAACATCCGAAAAGGGTTTTAAGAAATGTTAAACAGCGTGGCTCTTTTATATGAAATAATATTATATGCTCTGTCTGTTATAATATAAATAACTGCAGTAATAACACATTATAATAATTTTATTCCGCTGCGTAAAAAAAAAAAATAAATTTATCATTGTTCTCCCGCCGCTGAGAAATTTTCTCTTAATCAACCATATTTCCTCGCATATTTCATTCATTTGCGATATAACAGCATTAACAGCGATGTAAAACCGACGATTATATTGGCTTCGTTTAATTTGCGCTATCGATGGTATTGAACGCGTGTCCTATTTCAGCCTGGTATTCCAAATGGTGGAGGCCGAGGAGGAGTACACGGAGCAGATGGAGATTTTAGTAAGCTGTTTTCTGAGGCCTTTCAAGATGGCTGCCAGTTCAAAGAAACCCCCATGTAGTCACGAGGACGTGAATAGCATATTTTTGAATAGCGAAACCGTGCTGTTCCTCCATCAAATCTTTCTGAAGGGTCTCACTTCGCGTATGGAGAGCTGGCCCACTTTAGTTTTAGGTATGGACTACTTAAAACTGCTGTAAGTAATACAGATCGGTATTATCGGACGACGAGTCCATGCTCCTAATATATTCGGCGAATCGGAAAGATGCAAGAAAAGTTTTGCCATTTCAAATGTCTTTTCACAATTTCTTTTTTCTCGTAACGATATTAATTTATGCGAATACATATTTTGTAAGGGAATAATGCAAATGGATTGTATTATTGATCACGGCACGTTGTCAATACAGGTGACTTGTTCGACATGCTGCTACCGATGTTATCCATATATCAAGAGTACGTGCGAAACCACCACTATAGCCTTCAAGTGTTGACTGAGTGCAAGCAATCGTCACCGTTCGTGGCGTTGCTCAATAGGTTGGAGAACAAGACTGCCTGCCACGGACGATCCCTGGAGACCTTTCTAACATATCCTATGCATCAGGTAGGTCGCCATGCGCGGAAACTGATGCAAACCGATAAAACCGATGCAATTCTCGTATCGTAAAATTATACAGAACACCGGCACAAGTTTCTGAATATTCAATGGTATCGCTTTGTATATCATTATTGCTGTGGGGAGAAATATCGCTAGTAAATGTAACTCAATGCGATATTAATTTTCTTCTCTCAAGAGAATAAGTGCTCTGTTCTTCTCGCAAGAAAGCAGATTTCCGCGCGAAAAAGAAAATAGAAAAAAAGGAACGATTTTCTCGGTGATACGAATACCTCTTTGGAAATTATCGATTGTATGAAATAGTTTGGTAGAGCTTCCATGAATATTGCATGAGGTCTAACGATCTTATAAAGTGAGCGGAGTCGCGGAGAATATACATTCCATCGCGCCTTTCCGCAGAACGCGGAGGAAATTCTATCCAAATTTATTGGCGAAATATAATTTACATTACGCTTTAAATATAGTGAGATCTTTTTTTTACTCTATGCTGCAATCTACATTAGACTACTAATTAATTTCTAATTTATCTCTACTCTGCTGATATTTCTCAGAGAAATAAAATTTTAAAATTTGTCTGACAAGTTTTGCGTCACAATTACTCTCCTAACTTCCTCTTCTCTTTTTTCTCTGATTTTAGTGGAACTTGAGCAGAAGTTCCTTAATCCAGCTACTTACTTTATTCGTTTAGATTCCAAGATATATAATTACTTTGCACGAGTTATTGGCGCATACGCCGTACGATCACGTGGAACGTAAGAGCCTCATGAATGCCAGGCAACAGCTGGAGGACCTCTCGAGGCAAATGCACGACGAGGTAATTGTTGATTAACTCTATACAAGCATTATTGTTTATTTTAGCTCGAAATATTAATTGAACATGTTCCATTATTCAGGTCAGCGAGACTGAAAATCTGAGAAAGAATCTAGCAGTGGAGCGAATGATTGTCGAAGGATGCGACATTTTACTGGACGTCAATCAGGTCTTCGTCAGACAGGGTGAGTGCACTCATCAATGCTCTCTCTTTTTCTCTCTCGTAATCTTTAATTTATTTTAAATATGTTTATTTGGACTCATCTTTTTAAGGAAGGCTTATTTCAAGTGTACAAATATTTAAATATCGCGTATTAAAAAATTTGTGCAAGAGTTGAACAGTCAAAATTATTTCGTGTTCTAACGATTGCATGTATAACTATTATTTTCTATTTCTGTGTTTAATCATCTTTAAATGAAACCTAACAAGCTATGCCCAATGCAATGCAAAAACTGCTGGGTTTCACTGACACATACATAAAAAATTATTTTTGCATATAGAAAAGATACCGAAAATTGAAAGACTTTACTTTGCCGAAGTCGATAAAACCGAGGCTGCCAGATAACTCGCGTATCTTTCACGGTTTATCCTTGGCTGGGAAACTCATTCCTGGACTTGATCACTGTCGGTAAAGCTCGTTGGGCTTCCCTATATCGTCAGGGATAAGGAAAGCGGAAGTGGGGATCAAAGGGCGCAAACGCACAGTTACATGTTCGAAATCGATGACGCAACTTGGTCGCGTCGATATATTTTCGTACTCGGTTTCATCTCGATCCTGCGCAATGTGTCCTGCCAGGGCCGACGTACTGTTCTACTACTGGCGAATTTTCGTCAGACGAAAAATTCTTACGTTAGTTGATTACATAGCTCGATAATGAATTGCGACATAATGGCATGCAAGCGGAATGTCACGCGGTTGCAGGAATTGTGATTTCATTAGTCGTTTCAAATTCGATCGGTATGAAGTAGCTCTCCTGATGTTTAGTCGCGTTTATAAATTACTAAAGAATGTTCAAAATTCCATACAATACAATTAAAATCTTACATATCTGTTAAAAATATTAAATAATGACCTAAATATTGAAATAAGAGGCTTAAAATTCAAGTTAAATTCATATTTGCAAGGAGTTGTATCTTACATGTTAAAAAATTATTATTATCCTTTAAAAGAAAGAAGAATATAAAATAAAAAGTACGGCTAAAATACCGCATTTCGCAGTAGAATGTCACATACTTTCGCTAAAGGAAAGATAAAGTAGTGCATGACTATTTCAAGTGCATCAAGTAGTAAAAGTCTCGGTAAGCCGGTCTCATAAACACGATCCTGGCAACCCTCCTCGTGCTTGACGCCACATCACATGGTTATCACGTAAACGTCTCTCGGTCGCCAACGGCAGACCAGAACGTCCCGGCAGACTATCCCGCGAACGTCATCCGGTCGTCCCTCGTTCGCCTTTCGTCGCGGCAAAAAAACAGCCGGTGCGAACGTCACACTCCGTTCGAGGGGCAACGAGGTTTAAGATTTTTCTCGGGACTTGTCTCTGTGTGGAGAATATTCGGTATTGCGATATTGCGAGCCTAGAGGTCGATGAACGAACGAACGAAAACAAACGGCGACCAATCCGCGGCATTGCCATTTTGTCGGTCCATCAATCCGGTGCAGCGCGCATAAAGATTAAAGACCACGAGAGTTTCGCGAGTCTGTTAATGTAGCATCGATAACGAGAAAGGTGGGACCAAGGGCTATGTGTGTGAATGGTAGGGACCAAGGATAATCGGAAACAATCAGCTATAGCTTTTCGTCTGGATACATAGATAAGGTACACGCGTTGCTCTCTTTCGATGATGTTGGAAGGAAATCTCGGTTGAAGGCTCCAAAAAATGAATAATAAATCCTAATACGAGAAAGCTAGATACGTCAATTGTGAGATACGTCGATCAGACAACCATAAAATTGCTTTCTTCGTTGATTCATAAGTTCCGATTTCGTTTGATTTATCTATATAGAAACATAAATGCGCAACATTTTTTTCTAACAAAAGTAAGAAACGCGAGAGATATTTAATTTTAATTGACTTATTGTTAGCTAGCCGTTGAAGAAACTGTCAAATTTTCAACGTTTTTTCTAAAATACTCATGTATCGAAACCTATCTGATCTTATCTGGCTTTCTCCATTTGAAGAAAGATCAATCCAAACGAATGATGCCGGCATAATACCGGCGAATTCAGATTTCGGTTTACAGTTTCAAAATAATATGTTTCACGTGTTATTGACAATATTCAGTATCGAAAACTGAACTCCACGAAGTAACCAATTTCAATTTCTGTATGACGTCAACGGCGCTGGCACGATATTGCGTATTTCGCATTCCCGTCCGTCATGCTATTTTTAAATGCGCATAGGCAGCTTCCCTTAATTGTATCGATTATTTCAAGATAGCTCGTTGGTGTCGGTACCGACGCTCCAGAAAGATAAAATAATTTTTGCCAGGCGTTATTTCCTCTAACGAGAACTTCGTTCTTCGACAATATTAATAATAATTTTATATAAACGCGGCGGATCATGGTCGACTTTGCATAAGTCTGATTTGATGTCCTAACCGGCTTGTTTCAGGCACGCTCATACAACTTGTGGACAAACCGCGTGGTGCGCGAAGCAGATTAAGCGCTACATTCGGCGGCAAAGCCGCGAGCGACAGAGAGGCTGTCAGACAGTGCTTTCTCTTTTCGAATCATCTGTTGCTCACGACTCGTCAGTCCGATGATGACGGCCGCTTAAATCTTATTCCGCAGATTGGCAAGATACCGCTTTCCGACGCGGTGCTGATTGAAGATCCGAGCGAACAGGGTGCCACAGATGACGATGGTAATTATTCACTCATTTAATAAAATATAAGGCAATGGCCTGATTTCTTAGCTTCTTTCGAGATCTCTTTAAATTAGCGATACAAGAATTTTTTGTTCAATTAAAAATCGAAATTAAGTTATCGATGGATTAGGAATATAAAAAAGATGAAAAAACGTAATTTAAAATTATTTCGCATATCAACGCAATCCTTTTTTTTCTTACTTTATGTAATATATAGATCGTGTGTGAGTTGTCTCAAAGGATAGAGATTGAGAATTTATTCTATGCTACAAAGTAGCGACCATAAACTAATTTTAGGACTGTCAGTATGTTCGATGTCAAGTGGCATTAGCGAGAGTAGCGGAAGCGGTAGCGGCAGCGGGACTTCCCAATTGCAGAATCGCGACTTCAAGATTGTACTCGATATAAAATCCGGTGGACCGCAGGTGACCGTCCATCTCGTGGCGTCTACCATGCAAGTAAGTGTGCACATTAAATTATAAAATATTGAGACAGATAATCTCTCTTGTCGTCACATATAGGATAGATCTTCACATTCACAGCCTTATTCTTGACAAATAAGATTTTTTTATTTATACATATGTGCATATACATGCACACACAATAAATAAGAAATTCTTATTCATTAAGAAATAAAAGTGTGAATACTTCCTACAGTATTTAAGTATATATTTATATACTATAAAAATCGGTTTATTTCAAGCAGCTGTACTTCCACTTCGTATTCAAGATGTAAAACAATTAAAAAATAACAGAATTACAAAATTTATAAAGTGTTTTCTGTTCTATTATTATACAACAAAACTTTTCGCAGGAAAAAGCAGCTTGGGTCAGTGATATTAGTCAATGTATGGACAACGTTCACTTTAACGATCTACTTCACGGATCGTTATCGGACACCAGCTCCGTCACGATGCCGCAGTCCATCCGGAACGATCCGAAGTTGTTCAAGGACGATGTGGACATCAGATTCAGTCGTACTTTGAATTCCTGCAAAATACCGCAGATTCGTTCCGCGACGCCCGAGCGGCTGTTGCAGCGACTGACCGACCTCCGGTTCCTCAGTATCGATTTTCTCAACACCTTTCTGCTGACGTACCGAGTGTTCACCGATGGCGTCACGGTGCTGGAAGCCCTCAAGAAAGTTTTCTACGAAGCTGAGCCGCCGGATGCGCAAATACCCACCGGATCTCTCGTGTAAATATGATAATAAGTGTGGTAATAATTATTTTTTTTAAATTAATTTAGCTTCAAGAGAATTGAATAGAGAGAATGATTATAATTATCAATTTATCAACAAAAAAACTCGATATATTACATGTAATATATTACATGTAATAAAGAAGATGTTTTTGTGAATATTATTTTATTACTATTGCTGCTTTGTAGAAAATTATTTTTATATATTACTGATAATTATTCTTAAAATACGTGAATATTTTTTATATTTGTATTCAAGATCCTTAGATGTACTAGGAGCAAATGCCAGCGAAACACAATATTTCGAGGACCGAAGAAAAAGTAGCTTTTCACCGAGACGAACTAGCGGCGCAAGCTCAGTATCAGGTGCATACATTAAAGCTTCTTTTCAATCAACGATTAATAATATACTAGCACGATATAAGAGATAGTTGCTGCTTTTAATTATTAATAGCGCGTTGCTTCGCACCTAGGATATGGATCAGAAGTGAGCGATACCCGTGACGCGAAATCTCATGGATCCTCTGACGCTAATACAAGCGGACACAATTCAAAACCTTACTGGCGAACTAATTATTGTAAAAAGCGTGAGTATCTCTAGCATGTATCGCGATTTACAATATATTACATAATTAAATTTAGAATTGCAAAGAAAATTAATTATAATAATAAAAAATTTAAAGTAATAGTAACGTAAAAGCAGAGTTGGGGAGTAACGCGTTATTTGTAAAACCATTACCGTTACCATTACTTCTTTTCTTTAACAATCGTTACTTTTTTCTGTCTGTAACGGTAACGGTAACGTCGTTACATTTTTACAGTAACGATAACAAATTCAACCGTCACTTTTATCGTTACTTTAGTTACCCTATTTAATAGATCGCGCGCTGGTTACGCACTGATAGCGCGTATTAGGTATTTTTGATTGGATAGAAATATTCTCTTCTTATAGCATCTTGTCCCGTATAATACGATTAACGAATCAGTTGGACGAATCAGTATACAGGGTGATTCATAAATATAACATGTAAATACTTTATGGGTGTAATGTAGAAGTAAAAATAAGATGTTCTCTACAACTTTTTCTGAAATTGCTTTATTTCAGATCTATGCAGCAACGAAGGGATAACAAACTCAACACAAACTAAAAGTCATTTTTCCCAGAGTTCACAAATTATTACAATTTTTATAATAAGTGTTTAAAGTGATTTCCTTGAACTTTAAGACAGAGACATGCTCGTCGCCTTAGTGATCTCTGAATGTCACAGAACCCGTTCAACTCATTCCGAACAGTTTCACAGCCATGTTCAATTTGAGAACACTAAGGCGACGAGCACGTCTCTGTTTTAGAGTTCAGAGAAATCACTTTAAACACGTATTATGAAAATTGTACTAATTTGTGAACTCTGGGAGAAATAATTTTTAGTTTGTGTTGTGTTTGTTATCCCTTCGTAGCTCTGAAATAAAACAATTTCAGAAAAAGTTGTATAGAATATTTTAGTCTTATTATTACCTCTACATTGCAATATAAAAGAGCCTGCTATACTATATAGAGAGACTAGTTTAGAATTTGAATAAATTTGATTTAAGAGTTTGATTTAAATTTAATATTTATTAATTATTAATTAATTTAATTTTAAAGTCAAATATTTTATTTTAGTATTACAAAGTAACGAAAAAGTAACGAATCGTTACTTTTTTAGTAACGATAACGGTAACGAGTTACTTTTTGCAACAAGTAACGGTAGCGATAACGCGTTACTTTTATGAAGTAACGTTTCCAACTCTGCGTAAAAGTGTATCAAAATGCGATATAGAATTTCTCGTGTTTAGTGGATGAAGAACAACCGCTCAGACTCATCTCCGAGGCCCCGGTCATAAAACGCAGTCCAACATCGCAAGCGTCCAGTCCATCCAGCTCGTTACAATCTCCGATCATGCCGCGGAAAATTAGTATTCGTGTGGATAACAAAGATACTGAGAACGACGGGTGTCATCTGACGATACCGAAAGTAATAGCTGTGTCATCCAGTTCTGAGACACTCACAGGTATAACCACGGATTATAATATAAAGCTCTTAAATTAAAGCTATAGAATTTGAATTATATGTAAAAAATTAATATAAAATTATTGTTAAATTCTAATTTAATGTAGATTTAAATTATAATATTTAGAGACACACAAAAAGGAAAGGAGTTTCTTTCAATATTTTTATACTGTGTAACTGTAAAAAAAATAGTAGGATGAGAATTATTATATAGGTAAATTAATTTGAAATTTTATACATATTGTATGACATTCCATCTCTTATTTGATAAAGTTGTAATATACTGCTAAAGTGTAAAAAAAAATTTGGAACGTAAGACGTTACAGCAATCAGCGCACCATCTTCGCCAAGCAACTTGAGCTCTGTGACGCTAGTCGGTTCGACGGAATCTGGATCCGGATCCGCTTCTGGATCAGATCCAAGTCCTCAAGAGGGAGGTACTTATTCACGTCGTGTCTCGGATTTTACAACAGAAGACTATTCAAGAGGTAATCTTCGATTAGATATAAACTAATTACAATCTAATTACACCCCATACTGGTTTTCCTAATTATATAAACTGCGTTTATAATATATAATTAATACGAACAAAATAAATTATAGAAGTGCAATTTACTTATGACGACATACCGTCATTATCGCAATCGGTCGAGTCTGTCCAGTCGGACACGCCGAAAACACCGGATACTCCGAGAGTGCCGAAAACACCTAAAACACCGAAAACGCCGGATACACCGAAAACACCGGACATGTCAAGAACGCCGGATACGCCGGAGACGCCGAAAACACCGAAAACACCGAAAACACCGAAAACACCGAAAACACCGAAAACGCCTATCTCTCCGTTGATAAAGGAAACCAAGGAAAGTAGAGAAGAGCAGACTTCGTCGAACGACGATGAGAGTGTAACCTCTCCTAAACTAATCAGTCAATCAGCACAGCAGAATCAACAATATTCGGAGCATAGGGCATCGATTGCTTCCGCGCCAGCAGCCCCCGGGCCAAGGAGCGGCTCGGTCCCCACCATATCTGGCGTATGTGTGAATAACAAAATGTAAAAATTTCTTTGAAGGTTTACATTAAATTAATCAGGAAAAGAGAATCTTTCTTTAATTATTAAATATTTATGGAGGGGAACTCCCAAGATGATAATTTATATAATAATCATAATTATTTGTGTGCGGTTTAATGGATGTTTTTAATTTCGCGATGGATTTATAGAATTATCGGGTAAGCAGACGGTCGATGCATGACGAGATCTCCTCACAGCAAAGCAGCTATCAGCATGACACTCAGGTTTCCAGTAAGGCCGGTGTGGTAATAACCAGCTTTCGGCAGAGTCATCGAAGGTTCGTTTTAATATAACCTTATTACGTGTTACTTGCATTTTATCGTGTCTCTAAAACTTTCGAAGGCATATTCGTATCGATGAAAATTATCTCTATTTCGTTCTTGCTGAATGTTGAGTGCCGTTAATGGCAATCTCCGTCTTCTAACGCATGAGAGCTTCTTCTCGATATCATGTTTCATTTATCAGAGTTATAATTAAAATCATTCTTAGAGGGAGAAATTGGTGAGGAGAAAATAATAAAGAGAAAGGATAATGTTTTATAGATTGGTCAGCGTTTTCTGATAGTTTAGTCCGTAAGATAATAGATAATTTAGAGTTAACATATAATTTCCCCCGCTTTGTACAAAAATTTATTTTTTTTTAATTCGACATAATGCAAAATTTCTGGTTATTCTCGCGAGTTGTGTCTATTAATATTCAAAAGAATTGTAAATATATTGTAAATACGTTAAATTTTGTATGTCTGTATCATAAAAACCGTTTTATAAATAATTTAAAACTCATTTTAATGCAATAATATACTTTTTGATTGACTTGTAAATATCTTAATATATCTTTAGTTTCTTTATAATCGATAAATAAAATGCTATAATAATTATAATGCAAAAATCACCCAATTCAAAACTCTTGCTCCATTTTTGCCCGACAAATTATATCTTTATCATCGTCTTCGAACTAAAGTGAGAACCCTTAGATCAGGAAGATACTCCCGCTGCTGTTTCTACTCAACCGTGTTTCATGTATTGTTTTGTGTCATTCATAGCATTGGACCTGAACCTATCTGGTAAGTGGACTCATTTTGAAAAGCGTCATTATCCACTTATTGCGTGTAGCATGACTGCGATCCTCCTGCTTGCGGCATCGTTAGAAACAAAGCCTGAAATGTCTGTCTTGTGCTCTGCTCTGTTATTACAAATCTATGGCTTGTCGAAACTTAGTTATCGATTCACGATAATTAATCGTAATGTTATCCTAAACGCGTCTCTTTCCCCTTCCTATTAACTGCGCCGTTTACTCGCTTACACACGATTTAATTCACTCACAATCAGTCTATTTCTTCATCATTTAGAGAATATGCACCATAGTGAACGAGAGAATGGACCAAACGAAATAGAAATAGTTTTTACCCGATAGCCGCCTTGTGCCACTGCGTGCTTATAGCGCTGGATATTCCAAAGAACGATTGAAATCGGCAATAATTCTGGTGAATTCGAATCTCGATGCTATTGAGATTTATTTCTATTTATCTATTTATTTGTTATATTAGCTTATTACATGATATGATCAAGTATTATTTTAAGAAAATATAAAAAAATAATATTTATCAAATCTTTCCACGTGCCGTCCTTCAGCACAATCGTAACGTTAGATACATTGTTTCATATTTATAGCATCGAAACTTGAACTCGCTGAAACTACGCCAGTTACAATCCTTATTCCAAATATATTCTTTGTAGCGACACAATAATAAAAACAGCAAATAAACAGTACTTACACCGCTGACTTATCGATATCTTAAAACTTCTCTGGCAAAATCAAGATGCACATTAAATTCTATTTGCATAAATTATTCACGATGCTTATTACATGATATATAATATAGTCAAGTATGATTTTAAAAAAATAGAAAAATAGACAATCACCGGATCTTTCCTCGTGCCGTTCCTTCAGCACAGTAGCATGCTTTAAAATACAACGCGAATGACCTGATCGCCAGGTTAAAACGATAGAAATTCGCCTGATGCAACGTAGAGTGTAGAACGAACGCGTAGACCAGTCAAGATGAAGAAAGGTCGAAGATTCGACGACTAAGACTCTGATTTTTATTTTTATGAATATGTTTGCCATTATATTCGTCGATACTAAAATCAGTTCTGAATTCAGGAGCAGCACGTCCACGGCGGCGACCGCGTTCGCCATCGCGACTTCCGCTTCGAGCAATCCACCGGACATAGGGCCGTCCTCCGGGAACGACAACAATCGTGGCCGGGATAGAAATAGGCGGAAGGAGTCTGTGATGTCGACCGCCGCGACGATGAGGGTACTGAACGTCCTGAGGCACTGGGTGTCCAAGCACGCCCAGGACTTTGAGAATGATCAGAAATTGAAGAGCATGACCATCGAGTTCTTGGAGGATATCAATTACAGTCCCAATCTGCTGCCGGCTGAACACAAGGCAGCCACTCAACTTCTGCGATTGATTACCAAGGAAGAAACCGAGAGCAACAAGGTCGATCTGAAGAGATTGCTAACTCCGCCATCCGTAAGTAAAATAATAATCTACTCAATACTGATTAATAATAGAAATAAAGTATTGTGCGCAGCCAATTGTTCCACTTCATCCTTACATTCATGGAGAATAGTTCTTTGGTATTATTGGATTTTTACATGCGCGCGAATTTAATTTGATATATAATTTATTAAACCATTATTAATATTCAAACGATGAAATACATTATTAATTAATATTATTAATGATAATTGTTGTGCATAATCTGCGAACGCGTGTTAATTAGAATATCATATTACATTGTTTAACAAAAAATACACGAGAACAAAGGTAATCGTTTCCGGTAGTTCTTTGGGCATCAAATATGATGTCGTTTACCAAATGGTTCTATCACGTCACAATTTTGAGAAATTTATGGTTTTTGCATAATTAAAAAATATTTGGCAGATCCTTAATGGCCTATAAGTCGCAACTTTGACTCAATAGACCCTATATTAATCATAAATATCTTTTTAAATATAAGTAAAAAATTTCTCTTAAGGAGTGAAAGTCTTAACAACATACTCTATTTTAATTACAATAAAACTTCTCCAACATGTTACATATTGTAATTTTAATATGCGAAAGTACACTAAAATAGTCCTTGTTGCAATTTTAACTGTAAATTTCTCAAAATTGTAACGTGATAGAATAATTTGAGATCATATTCAACCTAAAAAATTATTAAAAACGCAACAATCACATTAATAATATTAATAATGATTTGATAAAATTTTGCCGGACTAAATGTTCGATAATGAATTCTCTTCAGATTCCAAGTAAGGAGAGCATCGAGACATTATCTGCACTCGAGATCGCGGAACAGATGACGTACCTGGACCACCATATATTCGTCTCTATCGCCAGCGAGTAAGTAACGGATTGCTAAATCATATCGTTGCTGTTTCAGTACATAGGAATTTATATCTTGCAGAGAGTTTCTTGGACAAGCGTGGATGAAAACGGATAAGGCGACCCGTGCGCCCCATATTCTTCTCATGACGAAGAGGTTCAACGAAGTGTCGCAGCTAGTTGTTTCCGAGATTATTCGTCGCTCCAACATGTCGGCCAGAGTTGCCGCTATCGAGAAATGGGCCGCGGTCGCTGACATAAATAGGGTTCTGCATAATTATAACGGCGTGCTGCAGATTTGCGCGGGGTTCACAAACAGCAGCGTGTACAGACTGAAGAAAACTTGGGATAAAGTTTCCAAAACGGTATGCTAATCGAAAATTCCTGAATAAATTCAATTTTGCACATAATTCATTCGGCTCAATGACAGATTTATGTAAATAGTAAATGCTATTGAGAGCAAAAATCAATTTTTACAGCTCTCCACTTTTGCAACTAACACAGTTTAATAAGAAATGTCTTTTTGGAGCGCGAGAACGAGGGTAATCGTTTTTTCTATAGTTTTTAAATTTAATATGATCCTAAATTACTCTATCACGTCATAATTATTAGAAATTTGCAGTTAAAGTTGCAAAAAGGACTATTTTAGTATACTTTCGCATATTATAACTAAGATATGTGACGTGTTGGAGAAGTTTTATTGCAATTAAAATTAAATATGTTGTTAGGACTTTTAAACGGACCTTAAAAAGAATTTGTTGTGTTGATTATGTTTAAAAAGATATTTATAATAAGGTCTATTTAGTCAAAGTTGCGACTTGTAGATTATTATAAGGATCTGCCAAATATTTTTTTAAATATATACAAATTTAATTGTAAATTTTTTAAAATGTGACGTGATAGAACAATTTGATAAACGAGGTTGTATTTAATGCCCAAAAAACTACTGGAAACGATTACCTTTGTTCTCATATATTTTTTGTTAAACAATGTAATATAGAATTATAATTAACACGCGTTTGCAAATTATATACAAGAATTATTATTAATTTTCAGACAAAGCAAACAATAGAGAGACTACAGCATATCGTCTCATCTGACGGACGTTTTAGAAATTTGCGGGACGCCTTGCACCGATGTGATCCACCGTGCATCCCTTATTTAGGTCTTTACCTTACCGATCTTTCGTTTATCGAAGAGGGTACTCCAAATGTTACCGAGGGTCTTTTGAATTTCTCGAAAATGCGAATGGTAAGTAATACTTCTTCATAAATTATTTAAGAATTATATTTTAAATCCTTTTTTTTAAATCAAATTCTTTAATCTGTTTGGTATAAATATAGAAGAATTGAAGAACAATTTATCAAAAACCAATTAACGATGTACCGTTTAATTAATTATTTTATGCCACTATTTGCTATCCACATTAATGAACAAAGTTACGAGAAGATATCACATGTCTTTTCAGATTTCTCACGTAATCCGCGAGATACGGCATTTTCAGCAAACTCCCTATAAGATCGAATTAGTCACTAAGGTAACCAACTATCTGCTGGACACGTCGCTCCTGCTGAACGAGAAGGATTTGTATCGTATGTCCTTGGATCTCGAACCCAGAACATCCAGGTTGAGTAGTTCTACCTTGATCGATCTGCCCCCTTCGGTCAGCCACGTATCTACAAAATAAGTTCAGTTTGTCCCGAAATTCTGTGAAGCAACTCAACTCTACCTTAATTTCACAACGGATGAAAAAAGGAAAATTTAGATTTAGAAATATAAACTATTTGTTGCGACCGGCCGATCGACGACGATCGCGAATGTGATTCGTCGTGTTATCAGCCCCGTCCATTTCTGTCCACCTTCGCTTGTAACGTAACGTCCGTTAACTTCCATTGTCGTTTCAGTTTTACTTATTGCGACATATTTTGGCAAGAGTTATATAAATAAACTGAACAATCAGAACAATGATCTCATCGTCGCATAGAATCGGCCTCTAATTCGCGGAAGAAAATTTATCGCTATTATTTAATAATAATAGCAGAAAATTGTAGGTAAAACTAATTTGTTTTCAACGAAACTTCCATGTTATTAGAATTGCTATCGGGGTTGCCTTTTAATTATCTTCTCTTCCATTATTACTGCTGTTAATTTTATTTCTTAAGATAATGTTCTATTTCTATCCAAAGTTTGAAAAGAACTGAAGAAAAGAAAATCGCAGATTTTAACAAGAGCATTTAATAGTAACGTATAGATTCCAGAAGATTAAACGTGACTGTATATAAAATCTGATGAAGATAAGAATACAAAATATTAATTAATAATAAATGTAGAAAGACCTTCTCGTAACATGATTATGCTTAATCTCCGTGTCGTTGATAAAGTAATAATCTCATTCAGAAATGTGGTCAGTTTGATCTGTCCGATAAATGATCCATATTTTACAGAAAATACCCGACTTTTTTACAAGATAAAGGCTGTTAACGCCATCGAAATGATCTCGGTGAAGGTAACAAAGAACTGTCATTGATTTTAGTTTAGCCAAGCTCAAGCGAGCCAGTATTATTATGCGAGGCATATGAGCAGTTCAAACAAGTATGTTTGAAAGAATCGATTAAAAGCGAAAGGTGATTGAAAATTATATTCTGACAATCAATAGCGTAACCGGCGTAACGATATCGCTGTTTTTCGTTTATTCTAATTATTGCTTCGAGTATCAAAGCAAAGAAACTCGCTTGTCAAGTAGCTGAAACCTTGTTCGTCTACCTTAAACTATTATTTTCCAAAACTGTACAAAAGTATCACAATATTTTCATTAAACAATTTGTTTTACCAAGACAATTGAATTTTCGATTCTATATAGTTCCGACTTGGATATTTATTATTAAAACAATATTTATAAATTCCAAACATCCAAAACTATATACATATGTAAAAGTTTTCTTTGTTTGCCAAGCGAGTTATAAATCTTATACAAAAGGGTATACATATCAAGTATATTTAACATAATTCCAGATCAATGTCTCTCTTGCCCGCCTCTATATTTTTATTCAACATTTGTACCAATAGCAAGACATGACCAGACAGTTTGGAACTGGGATTCCGTTGACACACGCACTACAAAAGAAAAAAAAAGAGGCGGGATCTTAAGCGAAAAATTTATATACATATATTATATATATACAGCCATCTATTTTTAGCTTTACGTTTATTAAGAGATTTTCGGATGCACTTCTGCATCTATAAACTTAACCCATTCCCGCCATGCAAAGTGCACACGATCTTTTTGAGCTCAAATGTGGAAACCATGGCGTGCAGACCGCGCGTTTCTAATCAAATACGCGAGAAAGAAGGTTCTTCTCGAAGTGTGTCGCCTTTCGAAAAGAGCAAAGAGGCACTACTCGCGTTTGTAAACTTTAAAATTATAAAGTGTTTCGTAAGGTCGTGCCACGCAAATCGACATTAGAACAGCGCGTATAGGTATTCCGATTAACCAGGGTTTACTCTCAAACACATACAGAAAAAAAAACATGATACGACAGCTGTCAAAATGATAAAACTTGATATTCATATTCTCCCTTCGCAAAGTCTGCGCTCCTCGAAGACGACGTGCGACCAATTAATTAACTGTAAATATCGAGCTCGTTACTCCTATCAAATTATAGCTATCGTTAAAAGTCGATTCGACTATAATCTCCGGGTGATTCGCAAATTACATATGTGTATCTTGTCTTCGAAACGTATCGTTTATGGTTTGCACGCTGTCCTGATCATTCAACATGAGATACTATTGTATCAACTGTAGACGAATAATAGAACATAAAAAGGAGATTACTTCTTAATTTGTACGATTAATCGGTTCTTAAAACGTTTTGCGTTAAATTAAATTGACTAATGCGATCGACTTTGGATAAAAGTTTCTCGAGATTTTTGCGTGTTAGGTGTAGAGGATGGATTAACTGTATAAATTGCAGAATCCATTGGTGTTTAAATGGACACAGTTAAACGCATATTGGGCAGTAACGTTAAACGTCATAGTCATGAACATTATTTTAGAATATTGCGTAGGTTCTTTTGATAACTACGAAGCGTTCAGTGAGAAAAAGATACTCACCATTGAAAGTTCAAAGACAATAGAAAGAAAGGAAAAGAGGAGAAATAGAATTCGCGATTGATCTTTTACGGATAATTTTAGAAATTAGACGGAGCATATCACTGTCACAATCATTAATTGTTAACGCTCTTTAGAATCCAAATATTCCTGTTCGCTCAAGCGGCTATAAATTTCAGATACTGCATGTGATAATTTTCGACGGCTGATCTCATTTGCTCGTAAAATCGTGTTTAAATTGCTTTAACTTATAGAAAAAATTAAATTATAAAATTCTTTTATAACTCATAGTTATAAAAATTAGATAGAGTTATACAAATTCGTACTATTCGTATTATTTCGCGTAATTTTATGTTTTAAAGCACGTTTCTTCGAATTTATATAAATTTAGCCAAATTTACTTGAAAATACTTGATACTTTAAAACAATTGCTCTTTCAGCATATGACTAGACACGACTGCGTTTAAAACATTAAAAATTATGCGATTTGTATTTCCACAATTTCATACCGATCGCGTATCGCTGTTGTCCCTGTGGTTTTAATACCGATTCTTCCTCTTACGGCTTCTCATTTTTTCGTCGCAAATGATCTAAATCAAAAGTGGGCAACGTAAGGTCTCTTTCATTAATGCAAAATGGCCTATTGAATTAAAAATAATAGAGAAGAATTTAAAGTAATACTACGGTTCAGAAATAAAAAGAATTTATCAAAAAATTGATACTTGTTAGTGAACATCTAGTTTTAATTACACACAGTATAAACTAACTGCGTTTTTGGTGTCATGAAAAAAGTTAAATGAATATCTAACGTAAACGTGAGACATGAAATTTTTCATTAAATTTTTACGTAATATTTTAATCTTACTAGGAATTGTCATAATCCGCGAGACATCTTTGAAAAAATAATATTGTTGGCCATTTCAAGAGGTTGCCCACTTCTTATCAAAGCCGTGTGCCAATTTGAAGGAAGATCGCGCGGCGAGTGAAAATCAATTGCATCGACAACCCTTGTGAGATCAGCTCTAATTAGCAATGTCTCTTTTTACATTATGGTTCAATCTATGACAGTGTTAAAAAATAGAATACTCAATTAATTATATGAATAGAACTTTAGTGTTGATGTCGATGCAATCGATCTTAAAATGTCAAAAACGAAATGTTTATGTAATTCAGAGTCTCAACGTGTATCCATAGATCACGTCGTATAGCAGAGCTGTCTACTCTAGACGTTCACCAACTAGCGTTTCTCTCTCGTTCATCCCCGTGTGTTCTTTTATGTGACGTTAAAATTAGACAGCTCTGTCATATAACTTGGAAGAATATTTTCTAGTGTACAAAGAAAAAGAATATTATACGATCGGCAAACATCTTTACAAATCGTTATTCTATAATATAATTCTTGATCATCCTTCAGATATAATCTGATCGGTCATTGAGTAAATAAGATACCATTTATTATTTTTAGAGAGTTATTTTATATATTTCGCGAACATTTATATTTTATTTAAAGCAAAATGCTAGTCATAAGTATTTAATAAGTATCTATGTCATCACAGAAAAATTTTTATGTGATATTATATACAGAAATTGTTTAGCTAGTTTAATTATTAAATTTCATAATTGCCATCGTTCAATTAAGATTATTAATTGTTATTGTGCAGAGGCACAACAAATGTCTTTCCTACGTCGGTTTTTTCTGTCAAAGTGCCAACGAAGTTGCTATTCTCGGCACCTATTTACAATTCCGATCAAAAGTGCGAGCTTTCGACTAGCAAATTTTGCGATCGGCTTATTGCCGTTGCGACGGAATAAATAGTAGCGAATTTTTTCGATTCGGAAAGGCTTTCGATCGGGACGATTTTGTGTTTCAATTATTCTATCGTGCGTATTCAGATAGTATCCGAAAACATAGGAAAGCCTCTGATATTTTGCGAACAAAGAAGATTGAAAAAGTCGAGCGCAAAAGTTGTTATATAATAACAAATATTGTTTGTTTCGTCGCCTAAATAAATAAATAAATTTTCTAGCCGAAAATTCGCGTTTCCAATCGGAACCATAATCTTGGTGCCCTGTTTCGGCGATCAAACTCCAAGTGTACCTTCAAACGTTCTAAATATCTTGTTAAAAAAAAAGTTGCGATCTTTATTATTGGCGCACTTTACGCACGTACTATAACATATACTCCGTGTTTACTCGCAGCACGCCGTTAATAATCTCACGTGAGCGCTATATATAGACATCGATATGTGTCATATACACTTCCTTGTATATAACTCTAGTTACATATTGAACATGCAGTGCGCTAGGCAGCCATTATCGTTGTTGATAGATCTCACTATACGAAGGATGATGATTATCGATTGACGCGGTTACTATTAATGCCACGCCAAAATGTAACATTGCATTATAGCATACCTTATACGTATAAGTAAGACATACCGTTTGATTGTATCCAATCAAGACGGACGAATGGAGTTTTAAGATCTCCACGTTCTCGCAATCAATATAAAGAAAGAAAAGATGCAGTACATATTTAGTATAATCTTATGCCATTTTATGGCGTTAACAAAGCAAAGTGATGCTCTTCTTATTGAAAACTGTATTTTTAAGCTATCGATAATAATCATATTATAGGACAACGGCTTAGCGAATATATAGCATGTGGAAAAGTGGTAAGATTGGCGCTGAAAATTATGCAAGAATTTTTAATTCTATTTGATTCTCGTGCAGGTATAAATTCATGGGATCACAAATTTTCACTAATCCAATCGCTAGAGAAAATTGAATTCTTCAAACGGGTCCAGTTTCACGCCACGATTTATAATGCAAGAAGAACAGTAGCTTAACTCACATTTGATAAAAACATCGTCAAAAAATATAAGATTAATATATAATATTTGATGTATACACATGATTGCAAAAACAACATTAATAACTAAAGACACGGTTCGACGAAGCCGATGTTGAAAATAATAATTTCGGTCCTCGAATTATTCTGCACGAGAATTTTAAAGACAATTAAGGGAACCTTTCGAATTCCTTCAAAATTATCAACTTGGTACCAATCGTAGGTTTTCTATAATATAAATATTAATCTGGACATAATATTAGACGATTTAAGCATTAAAATAATGCTCAGGAAGCACTCATCACTATTCTAATCACTATTTAAAGTCTTTCGATTTCTGTGAATGTAATCGTCGTTGGAAACTATGATATAATTGCTACGGCTAGTTGCGGGTGCTGTAAAGTACCGTCTTAACCAAAGTTACCTCATTTCTTAATGTCGATGCGGCACTATAAAGAGAGTTGTCTCTTGTTCACTTCTCCGATTAAAATTATCTCGCGACTACGGCGTAGAATTAATCGATTCGACTTGTTAATTGCGACAGAATCTACAATGCTATAACATATTTCACAGTATATCTTTTAACACGATAAGGATCTATTCCCCGCGAGACCAAACAAAAAAGTAAAAGATTCACTTATCGGTAAATATAAGCGTAAGACAGAAGAGAGCAAGACTTGTAAAAATCTTTAACTGTTTCTCTATTATGTACAAATTAACGGAGGTGCAGACGCAAAGTGGAGTTAAAATTAATGACAGAAGTAATTTCAAGTTGCAATTTTTTTCTCAAGAAATTCAGATATTAAATATTCAGCAATTAATTTAAAATTTATTGCAATCATTTCATTTTTAAAAGATATTTCTAAGCAAATTTAAAAAAATTACACAATTTATAAATATAAATGTTTTGATCAATATACGTTACTTGTATTACGTTCACATACGTACGGTCGGAATCTTTTCGGTCCATTTCCAGTTTATACAAGTTAAGTGCGTACAAAAGGTTAGAGAGATTCGCGATAGGAAGAATTTTTAGTAGGGAAATAGCGTACGCGGCGCAAGAGTAAAAAGTTTTGTGCATATTCTCCGTTCTATTTTTTGAGTAGCACTCGAAGTAGACGCGCGAGGAGCATATTGTTGAAAGAGAGTGCAAGTAGGGCTTTAGATCCCCTTCAAGTTTTCGCGTGCGTATCTCCAGCCGTAACTTTTTGAATGTCTTGATATCCGCGGGATTCTACTTCGCGGACTTTCGCACTTTTCTCGTTAACTCGGATGAGAAGCAGATATTAAACGACAAATAGAGACATTTTCCTAAAAGAATTTGCAACAACATAAAGAAATAATTCGAAAATTTGTGTTCGATCTTTCAAACAAGAATTAGTAATCACTTAGAACTTCAGAAAAAGTCTACGGTTTTTGGATTTTTAAAACTTCAAGCAAAAGGTTTCAAAAAATATTCAAACCTACTTCCCTACCAGTACTTTGGATATCTATTGTACATTTCTAGTGAAATTTAGCTTCTTTACTTCTTTGCGCGTGACTTTGCGAATACATTTCCGATTCTCCTCATGTTAACAATTCAAAATCTTTGTACATACAAACGCTTGATTTGTTTGTCACTAGCAATTACTCGTTAATACATGTTTAATATATGAATATTACTATTATCGCGTGTGAGTGGCTATGTAAAGCGAGCGTACGAGGATGGAGTTGCGTGTCGACGTGTATTTGTAAGTGTGCAATGATGTTCCTTCGACTAAATTAAAGCGGAAAGCTAATCGATCACAAATCATCAGCTGGTTGTGAGTAAATGTTAACTAAGTATCAACCATACTAATGCAGAGACTTAAGTGCGCGGCGATGACTGTTGAGCAAGACTTGACTTTTGCACAGATGTATAGATTACGCTAATTATCGCAACTGTGTTAAAAATGAGGAGATAGATGCTTTGTTTAAATACTGTACATAAGTCTCTCTATATTTTATGTAGTTAAATGCAGATTATATGTCGAGCTGTAGATGAGATGTAACAAAAGTGTAGCGAAAATCATTTTGCCCAACAGCAACGATCGCCACTCTCTCGATACTATTTTGACATGCAGTGTAAGTAATGTTACCACGACTGTATTATCGCTAATCTTGTTCGGACAGAATCAAAAAGTCACTCGAGGATTGAATCAAAGAAGAAGAGTAGCAGTATCGCAAATACCACAAAAGTTTGAACTTTATTATAGCTATATGTGTGCGTCCACACATACACACGTACACACATAAAGTCTCGCTATTGTCTTTGATTCAATCAAGATTTTAATGTTGTACATGTTTATAAGCCGCTAAAGAGAACTATTATAAATAGTTGATAATCTCATTGTTCAAAAGAAAAGAAAAGAGAGAAAGTGAGAGAAAGAGAATGGGAGAAAGTAACAAGGAAAGCCAATCTCTATTCTTGAATATTATACGGTAATCGTTAAAGCTGTCTATTGTCTATCAAATATTTTATATCTTCGATCTGTATACATTAAATAGAAAATATTCTTCTGTATATACTTCTCTTGCATTTTTTTATCGATCCATGTCCACTTAATATTCTATCAAAAACAACTAATACATGACATATTATAAAATATTCGCAGAAGTTGATTTTTATAAAGAAATAATTTATTTTACTATAAAAGAGTTATATAGATTTTATCGTCTCCGTTGGTTAACGTTTTTCTTTTATCAACCAGGACGAGAATATATTATTTAATTTATTGTCGCGACGATCCATTATTAATTTCCTCACAAAACTCGAAGTACCCATTATTAATTTCGTTACAGAAATACATGTGTCTTCGTGAATATTATCATTCGAAAGAAAAATAATGACTCTTAGATGTAATAACCGTCTTAATCGGGTCACGCGGCCGCACAGTGTCATACTTCATCCGGATTGCCGGCGCTTTGGAACAAATTGCTACTTTGCTTACCGAATGTGCGGCGTAATCCAGCGTGTAATTGCGGCGACTAAGTGGATAACGAACCAAGAACCGTAACACTTAATTATCACAGCTGAACACGCGATATTGCAAAGCGGACCGTACATGGGACTCTCGGCCGCCATTAAACCATGGTAAAGCCGCCGAACCATTTCGGGAAGCGGGCAGTTTCTGAACTCGCAAAGCGTATATCTATATGCATTCGCGGACTTCGCAACCCTACTTTTCCTGATCTCCATTTTCCTCTCACTTTTCGCCCTACTCGCGATTGCTTGAGAGAAGCTATTATACAACTACGTACACATTTTCCTTTATATCTTAAATTACTTATATTTAATTACTTTATTTTATTTTATCATTCTGTCTACCTGTGAAGCTATTTCTATAAAGATATATCTATGTGCAATCCTAGTTATCTTCAACTGCGGAACCGAGTCTTTCTCGTATTACTTAGCTCTTTTAATAACGTAGTCTTTATTTACTGAGAGAAAAAAAATCCGAGATTTTTTCCACAAAGGTACTGAGTTTCATCGAAAGAGTAAAGTTGACACACGTGTCTCTCGTGAGAATCTTCATGAATACGTTTGCATACGTAGGATGAAAAAGAAGTACATCCATTATCGTTTGTAACCACGATGCAGCTTGTGTGCATCTGTTGAGGCTCGCCGGGAGAGAGAGTCGTGCAAGAAAATTGCGGCTCATTAATTACCAAAGATTAATGGGAGCTTCCTTGAGCGCGCAAAGATGCGCTATTTCGTTCTTCGCGAGCGAGCCTCGTCAATGAGATGGCCATTTGGTTTTTTCCTGGCGCACGAGGATGGCCCGGAGGGCAACAAAACGGCATCGCCCTCGCTCCTCGCATTCGCGCTTGTTCGCGCGAAACCGTTTTACACTGATGGCGACGCCTCGATGCGCGTCGCGGCTTTCAGTGTTATTAAAACAATCCATTTACACGCAAATACGACCGCACGGTGGATATATATTTTTTTTCTTTCACCTTTCTTCTCTTCTTCTGTTTTTATTTTGCCTGCGACTTTTCTTCGGCGACGCGCTCCACTCGGATCCGCAGTCGTATTCGTCCGTTCCAGCTGATTGCGATGGTAATGCTCTGTACTCTGTACTCTGTAGTAACGCGACCGCTGACGGTCGTGAAAAGACGTATCGTTTGTCTCGGGGCTGTCTTGCGGCTTCTTGAGTGATGCAAGGAAATATTACGTAGTTCACGCGTACGTCTCGCGCGGTGCAAGTCCATAATTCTCGCGCGCGTATGAAAATGCAGATATAAAGACATTATTATAAAACATACATATACATATCTAATTATAATAGTCCTATTATAACCATGATTAAATATCTGACTATAATGTAACTTAATTACACATAGTTTAAATACGTGTATGTAGTATAAATTATATGTGATATATATTATATATTGCAATTTAATAATATATATTTATAAAATTTTTAACATCCTGTATCCCTGAGACGAGACTTTTAAGATATGTTCATATAAACTTCTCTTTAGAAAATATCAAAATTCCTAAAATATTTTAAACAGTACCTATACCTAAGAAACATCCTGTATATTCAGATTTAAAATATAAGGGAGTTGATGTCTTGATAACACGTATAAATTCCATTCTCCTGTGCACATATGAGGTAAGTTATTGTGCGTTTGCGTTGCCGCATATCGCATAATTAAGTATAGTCGATTTCATTTATTACCTATAAATTCGATTTCATTATCCTCGATTGTGGAAAATGGTAACATTTGAGACAAGCTAATTCGACTTAATATTTTGTAATGCCGTTTATATTTCTTCGATGTGACGTAATAAAAGCCGGGCAGAATAATGAAACATCGCACAATTGCAACGTACCGAATGAGTATTAATTTTAAGAATCACACGAAATGAAACCGAGTGTCCAAAGAAGATAAGGCTGCACTTAATTAGGCAGATGTTAGGGTTTCCACCGAAATGAGCACACCGAATTTATGGCTCAGCTGTGTCTTCGTCACTCATCTCTCCGCGGAATTTTCGCGGGAGATGTTCACTGGAAAATCGCACTTTTCATAAATGTACTGCGTAGGTAATTTATATGAAAATGTTATTAACTAAAATCTCTTCCTTTCTAAAAAAAGGCATATAAAATCGATATTTGCATATATCGAAGTTTATTGTTGTCGCTTTCCAGAGAGGCCAGTTGGTTCTCTCATTGCGCTTATTTCGTGAGCGACTGTCATTGCATATTTTGACAGTTATGTGTATTGAGTGATTAATAGTGTATTAATAAACAGTGTATTAATTATATGCATTTAAGTATTCAAGCATTTTAAGCATTTAAAGTTCAAGATATATCTGAGGAACTAAAATTTATACAAGTACAGATAGTACCTATTAAAAATTGCGGTGATAATCGTGACATTGATAAAGTTTTACTATCAGAATATTTAAATACTTTGTCTTCATCATCTCTTCCTCCTTATAAATTACGTTTAAGACCGAATTGTGTCATTATGTTGATTAGAAAGTATCTCACAAGTAACACTACCCAAATGTTACCAAAGGTAGTTTCTACCCTTAAAATGCTTTATGAGCACAAATAAAAGAACACAGGTCAAATATTTTTCGAAGTTGTACATGTGTGCACAGTTTCATAAAAATCGGCGTGTAACATTTATTGGGTAGTGTTACTGGTCAGTATAAATAAAAATCTTTGTAACCGGGCATTAGATTATAGAACTTTCTGATTATTTATTGAAATGCAAAATATTAATTGGTGATAAAGTAGGAGATATCATTTTTATTTTTTCTTGAACCGTATATTATTATATTGCCAAAATATATATCCTTCCACTCTGGAAAGAAGACAGTTTCCAATAAAATTAGCTTTTGTTATGACAATTAATAAATCACAAGGATAGATATTTGACAGAGTAGGAATAGATCTTCGCAAAAATATTTTTTAATCGTGGACAACATTAAATTGCCTTGTCACGTGTTCTTTGCAAGCATTATTATAAAAGTTTATCTTGGCAGTCAGCGAGATAATAAACGAGTTAAAAACTATGTATAAAGAAATTGATTTCTCTTCTTTAAATTTTTATATAAGAATATTTGTGAAGTAGGTACCTATATAATTATGTTATGTATATACATATATCATTAAAAATGTTCAGTGTAAAAGAATAAATGGCGCACGCAAAGCGCGCGCTTTTGTACTGTTCCAATAACTAAAAAATAATATATGATCGATTATAACAATTAATATTTAACATTTTGAAATTAACATCACGAACAGCGTTAAAAAGATATCTAATTCGTGTAACTGGAATCTAATTGTTGAAATATAAAAATAGAGAAGTTGCTTATATACCTACTCTAGTTATTAAAATAAATGTCGAACTATTAATTTCTGGTTGACATCGATTAACGTTTGCTACCAACCGCGAAATGCTAATGACTCTCTTCATATTTTCCATAGTAAATCAACGTTACCATTTTGTACATTGCGGTCTCCGAAAACATGCATTATGATTGAAACACTGCATCATCGATGATATTGCAAGTGCTCATGAAAGAACCACACGTTATATTATACAGTGGCAAATCGGCATAATGCTGTTGATTACAACGAATCGGCCCGGCGACCATTGCTCTATTATTTATAACCCGCTTTCATCGCGATGCGATTTCATCGGTAATCATCAGCGTGAGATTATCTCGTGAATATAAACCGGCTATTGTATTGTTAACAATAGCCGATGGAAACCCGCATTTTAATGTTATGTCAATATTATACTATGGCTGCCCAGTTTTACGCTAGTATCGATGGATCGCCAGCTTTCCAGTTTAGCAAATACTCACATGCGGTTTCCGCGGATGTACGTAAAATGGTTTCTTTCGTGCATTAAATTGCATTTGTGCCCGGAAAATTTAGCGAAGAGAATTTCGACATATACCTAATTGACGGCCATCATCGCGTAATATCGCTCATCTCGCGATTCTAAATAATTGGTATTTAGTACAGTTACCGCTAGTCAGAGTGCGCACGAAAATCCCTCCGCATCAAATGTACGAAGGGAATCTTCTTTGAGAGAGAAAAAAAAAATACAAGGATTCGGGTAACATTTGCGCGTATTCAGCGTGACGCTGTAAAAGCGGGAGCGGTAAATGTCGCTGGACCGCGCGTTGTCGGATAACGAGAACAAATTGGACCGTTATTAATTGCAAGCTCGGCGGCGCACGCTTTTAATTAATGCTCTTTTAATTAAGGCCATGATTATGATTCTGGTATAACGGGAGCTCGTTCCGCATTCTCGTTTACATCACGCAAGTATTTTGATGTATGCAACGCGCCCTCACCTTTCTGCGCTCTTGTTTCGATTTGATAAACAATTAGATGTAGACAAATTCTCCAGAAGTCTCACACGGGAACGGGTATAATAAAAATCGTATCTAATAATAAGAATATAATAAAATAAACCAAAGCTTTAGTTATCATTTATCTTTGTTAATGCAATATGTGACGAAAAAGCGTAGGCTGTTCGCAAAATACTCGAAATGTAATCCGCGGAGATTGTATTAGCGCAAACAACGATAAGTTTGATAATAAAAATGGTGTCTCCATCGATTATACGAATACATACAATATCTCGAAAAGATTCACCCACTTTGAATTAAAAATTACAACAGTATGAAATTCGTCTTATTAGAACATCATCGCACGGAAAAAAAAGATTAGCTACTATAGCTAAATTTAGTCGCTAAATTTATTTACTAATTCGTTGTCCATTTTTCCAAATTGAATTTTAAATCATACTTTATAGAAGATTTTTATTTAAACTCGGGATACTTTGATAATTATCAAAGCTGTTTTGTAAATTATATGTATAATATATTTATAATAGCTTGAATTGAGTATGTAATTTTACATTATAAATTTAACAGTATACATATATGCGACGAAGCTTATACCTATAGTGTTTTCAAACGAAATGACTGCATATCACTTTCGCACGGAAAAAAAGATAGTCATAAAATATGGATAACTAACATTTTTTGCAGCGAGAGCTATATTTTTTGCAGCGATAGCTATAATTTAGCAATAGTAGCAAAACCTTTTGTTAAAGTTTTAGACTTTAAATAAGATATGTATAAATATATTACACATATAATTTACAAAACAGCTTTGATAATTATCAATTCCAAATTGTGTGATTATAAATCTGGGTTCATTGCAAGTTTTCGTTCGACTTAATTTTCGATATCTATCACTCGCGAATAGTCTCGCGATTCGCGAGTCTCATATACATAATGTATATTATGCAAATTCGGGCATTACTCTACACGTAACAAATAAATTTACTCACCAAGTTGCATCGGCATCGTGCTACATGCTGCACCTGAAACAAGATTTATACGATTATTAATTATAGGTCGAAACAATTATCCTTTACTGATGGCAGATTATTTCATTCTAAATTATATTTTAATTTTATTTTTTTCAATGTTATTCTAAAAATAATTTTATTTTAATAAAATCTATTATTTTTCCTGAATATAAAAATATAAAAATTATTTCTATTTCATTTCCCAAGTTAATACTATGACCAAGTACTTATGACCAAGAAACTAGTCTTCGAAGTTATTTATTGCATAAGTATTAATAACAAGATAAAGCTCTAGCAATTATTTCAAAAAACAAAGTTTTATTTACCAGCCAATGTTCGTTGACTAACTTCGCCAGCTTCTGCATCCAAGTTGACGGTCGAAGACAGCTCCATTTTCCAGGACACTCGCAGAAATATATACCGGAAAAACTAATTACGATTGCGTGAAACTATTAACGACACTCCCGACCGTCAATACATTTTCGGCACTCCCGATTTTAAATATTTTCGATTTTCGGCACTCCCGATTTAGTTGTAACTGCGTTGATCTGTAAAATAAAAAATATCCAAGGTATAATGCAAGCGTTCAAAATATAATTTTTTTATTAACAAGGAGATTATTGTTATGCGCATTGAATTCTTTCATTCATTTTTGAATGGATATTTATTAAAGTAATTATGTAACTTCCACAAAAAGTTATTTTTAATCATTGGATTAATATAAAACTTTATAAATTAAAAAATGTGTATTTCTTACATAAATATATAAGAATCGGATTAATTTTTATACTTAAAAAATACGACTGTCGGCTCAAATGGGGTCAAATAGATTTTAAAAATCCGTTAAATTCCTCGTTCATCCCTCTCGTACATTCGTGCTTTTCCACGCCGATGCTCGCCCAGTATATCGACTCGCGGGAGTAAGGTCGTAAGGTTATAATGGTCGCGCGGCAATTTTTCACGACATGCCGATGTTGGTCGTACGCATATATATGATATATACCTTTAAATCGCAACAAAAAAGCAACGCGGAAGAATTACCTTTATACTATAATATTATCGTCCACGTCGTATTATCTTCACACTCGCAACATCTCGCGAATTCGCGCGGTACCTACGCAGTTGGCCTCGTAAATCTGCAATGACGGAGAGACAGAAAACGGAGAGCGTTCGGGATTTTTCGGAAATCGCACGGCCGTCGCGTCGGCCAAGTTCACGTGATAGCCGCCGCGCCGCGGCGCGACGCTACACCTGTTACTTGCGGCTTCAATTAAAGAAATTGCCGTGACGGATAAATGATGATACACGATACACGCACTTCAGAGCGGCGGCTATAATGTCACGACAAAAGACATATACGCGAATACGAGTTAAGAATAAATCGCGCTACGCGATATCCGCGGAAATACGATCGTCGCTTCGCCGCGAAGGATCTCGCCCGGCGCGAACGAACCTCGTTCCGAGCATACCTCGCGTGATACGCATTTCAGAGATCACTGGCACGAGTTCGTGCCGCGTAAGAACGAATCTCAGGACATATGTGTCTATACGCTATCTACGTATGTCTCTAATTACGTCCGTACTCACCAAGTAAGTGCGTCGCGGCGTTCACACATCTCGGAGCGATCCGTTTCGTGCCCACGTCGTACGACTGCCGGCCGGACAAAGATGGCGGCGGCACTCGGCGACTCGGCGCGGCAACCCGACACCGCGCGATACCACGCGAGTCAACTTCACACCTCATTAAAACGCGACGGACCGTCTAAAAATACAAAATCGATGTACAGCACTGCAAATATGCGCGATACATTTCATTTTCATACTCGTAAATCCCGTAAAATATATGCGATATTAATGGACAATCGACTTCTCACGTACTGCTTTAAATCGCGTTATCCGGCAATTCGATAAATCTGACTTCACGCATTGTCACTCACTGACTGTGTGAACGATTGCCATGTAACAATTAGCTAGCGTAATCAACGTGTGTCTCTTCCGATCCGATACTCTACGCCGCGACGTGTCCGAGCTTCCTTTATCTATAATATTCACGAGAGTGAAAAATATTGATTAATCTGCAGTAGTAACCAGCAATACGTAATATGTATCTATAATTTACACGATCTCTTTGACACCAAATCTTAAATTATTTTAATCTAGTTTTATCACTATTTTACTCTATTTGCTCTTTTATCCTCTGCAGTTCAGTGTGGAAATCCGAATATTCCTTTGTATCATTTTTAAGATACTTTTGTCACTTTGTCTGCAATCCTAATTTTAGAAATAATCGCAAAGTGAAACTTTTGAGGCTAACAATACAATAAATATAATCGACATGAGAAAGTACAGTGGAGTTTCGTGCACGACCGGATAAAACGACTGACTGCACTATCAACGTGCCACGTCGAGTCTGACAAAGGCTGTCTAGCGTCCGGTTGCCTCCTGCATGGTGCCAGAAAAGCTTTGATCTACAAATTTCATTAACACCTACCATCCGAGATAACGTTGTCTATAATTTCTTAGTCGAATCCACGTTAAATGCACACCATCGCCATGCCGCACGAATATTTGAAACCGTCACCGAAAAACCCTTGGCGATGAAATTACAGACGATGTTTCAATCACAACTTGTAACTTACGATGTTAAATTTTCATTACGCGCGTGTGCACGGTGACGTACATTTTTTCACATGAAATTCACGACATATATGCATGTGTAATTTCAAAATCTAAAATTGTAACGTCGCTATGCAAAATAGTTAAGGTCGCAGGGGATAAAAAAATTCACGTGATAAATTATCATTACAAATTTTCATAATTACATTTTTAATTTACACAATCTTGAATAAGTCTTTAGCTCCCTTTTCAGTTTCGATGCGACAACACGTACGGGAACAATTATTGCCACAATCTGACGCGCGCGCTTATTAAAATATCAAATAATGTTTTATTTGTATAATGTAACACCGCGATGCAACTACATCTGCATCCATCTGCGTCCATATTGTCGTTTCTCTCTCCGTAATAGGTATAATAAGGATGACCGGGAATTTTTGTCGAAAATATCCGTGTGATTCTCCAGCAATCCAGGATGTATCCAAAATCAATGGCAAATTTTCCATTAGGCGCGCGTCTAAGGCTTCAATAGAAGCCGTCAAAAGCAAAGAATTTAGAGATCTTAAAGTATCGAATTTGCCATACTAACTACATCGACGCATTTTCTAAACTATACGCTTAATTACTTGATATTAGAAATAATTCTTTCTTTGTATTATTCATCAAAATTAACAGTATCTTTTATGATTAACGGATTGATCATCCAACATTGTGATGTCGCGATGTAGTGTATTTTGGATATCGAACGCTGCACTAACTCTTTAATTGATTTTCATTAATGCCTTCATCTATTTTATTTTTAAAATTCAGAAATAACAGGTATTTTAAAGTGATGAAATTGATTCTGGTATAACGGAAGCTCGGCGTTCCGCACTCTCGTTTACATCACGCAAGTATTTTGATGTATGCAACGCGCCCTCACCTTTCTGCGCTCTTGTTTCGATTCGATAAACAATTAGATGTAGACAAAGGCTGCGTTCCGATATTCACTGCCAGTACTGAAAGTCTATAGTTTATGTCACGTATACTATATAGATTTTCAGTACTGGCAGTGAATATCGGAACGCAGCCAAATTCTCCAGAATTGTCTCACACGGGAACAGGTATAACAAAAATCATATCTAATAATGCAAATATAATAAAATAAACGAACGCGTCAGTTATCATTTGTCTTTGTTAATGCAATCTGTAACGAAAAAGCGTAGGCTGTTCGCAGAATACTTGAAATATATCGATTCTTCATCGATTATTATAGTCATTATACGATTTTGATCGTACAAATGCTTATATAAAATCGATTTTTAAGGACCCATAAATCCATACGATAATTAGCAAGAGATAGTAATTGCAGCAGTTGTTAATTTCGTCCAATATATCAGATATGTAAAAAATTAAAATAGAAGTAAGTTCATATAATCGGCAGATCGGCGGCACACTCTGGGAGAAATTTTGACCGTTATTTTTATAGTTAAGCAACTTAGCATTTTGGTTAGTGCCCCTTAAGTAAAAATTATGTTTGCGTAACTGAATATCGACAGAACTAATTGAAAAAATTGACTAGTATAACTTAAACATCTTTGACATAGATAGAATAGCTAATTGCGATTTTGAGTTACGCGGGGTTAACTATAAATCTCGCTTAAGAGAGAACTGTGACGTCACAGATGAGGACGGAACGTATCTCTAAATCTTAATTACGTTTTTGCAAATGTCAGTTGTCGGTGGAAAGTTTAGTTAATCATTTTACAAATGCGATTACCTTAACTCATATTCATAATCTATATAACTTGGAATTGTGGTTGTTCGAGCTCAGAAATATAAGTTTCAGAATAGTTACTGTAAAGTAGATTGTTAGCTCAGCGTTAGCGTACTAGGCTACCATTCCGGAATCTTATAGGTTCTTAGGTTCGAATCCCGTCAATGAGTACGTACACAAAAATTGTAATAAATGCGTAATTGTAAATAATAAAATAGAATATATGCGAAACCATGAATACAGATTAATTAAAAAATAGAAAAAATGAGAACAATTTACAAATAAAAATTCTATTTTTTTTTTCGTTAAAATGTCCGTAATAGTCGTTGTCTAACTGAGATGTGCAATTACTACAACAGCAATTCGATGATATAACTGTGTTTGAAGGACTCGAGATGTCTTCTAATAACCAACACTCACACTTGCTTAAGTCAATTTTTAGGTTTTTTAACTGATATTATTCCTCTGACGTCATCATTTTGATGACGTATTTCTAGTCTAAATACGAGGTTACGTAAAATTAGTGTTACGAGCAATCCAAATAATTTGATTAGTAGTCTTGGGCTCCAAAATGGATTGCTTAACTATCTTTTTTTCTCCCAGAGCAGCTGTATAACATTTTTGACATATGTATGTTTGAACACCACGTTTCTGCGTTGTACCCAGATTAAGATATAATAAATTTAATATAAATAGTGTGGGATGGTGTGTATGTGTGTACGCGGACACGCGCATATGTGTAATGCAAAACGTACTCATCACATACGTTTAGGAGAATATCATATAAAAATTCAGTGATGGACACACACAGAGAGAGAAACAGAGAAGCAATTTAACTGGCCGCTCTTGAAAAATTTCCTCTCGTTTATTTTGTGACAGGGCATAAAAATTCGTCACGGAAAAAAAATAATAATTAAGCTGACACAAAAATAAGGAGAGACATATATCAATGCAGAAAAAACTATGAATATCGTATTGTGACTGATTTCAGTAATTTATGGAACAAGTTTTAATCATCCCCGTATCAAATCTTTCGCGCAGTCGTCAAGTACATGATATGTGCACATTTTAAGCATTTGATATTCATTTCACGTAATGGATGGCAACATTTTTCAGATAAATAAAAATCTTTAGAGCGAGCTCGCCTTCAGAAACGCGTGGCATTCGGTTTTGTATAAAATTCAAAATTTCTCTAATGAGAACCATTCTCTTCATTTTTTTTTTCTAGCATTTAGTTACGTCCAATGACTCGTCAATAATGAGATTTGAGTAGCCGATCAAACGGAAATCGGATTCGTTCGAGTGGGAAGGCAGCGAGCGCACGGTTTATAGTGCCGGATGCTGAATAATTGTACACTCGTAACAACTCGTACCCCGGGCACTTTAGTTTCAATTGGGCGTCGCTTATTAACTAAATATTCGGGTCGAGTGCGGCCGCGACCGCGTGTTGAATCGTGCATATCGAAATGCCTTCGTAGGTCGCCGGTATCCGATTGTTTGTACCGCCCATATCCGATTATCCAAACCAAAACGGCCCCACGGAACGCGCTCGCGTGTACGATTTAGATGCGCGCCCGTTGCCGGATAGCCGTGCAATTTTTCACAGTACCGAGTTCTCGTAATACCCCGGGATCTCCCTCTACTGTAATTAGCAAGATCCTACATAGTTTCGGAAGCGACACAAAACGCGCGTGGCTGGACGTAATAATTAAAAATTGTCGGATATTAAAACGCTCGCGTCCCATTATATGCGTATATTATTTTATATTTTCATAAGCGCCATACTTTGATAATAAAACTGATTTGTAAGCGTTCTGCGAGAGAAAATTATATTTATCTTTAAAGAGAAACGGCTCTTTTCATGGATCTCTCCTCCGTATTCTGATCCTTCGTATCTTTTTCATTTTTTATATTTTTTTTTTTTTTTTTTTGCGAGTGCATTTTTGTCAAATGCAATTTTTGCACAATAAAGGTTTTATAAAACAAATCACACAGTTTTCCATCTCCCCTGTGGAATAACAATCTCTGTCTGTATAACTTTTTAAAAACAAGTGAGTCTATTCAGTCTATTCATCTCGATCAAACGGAATTTACGCGGGTCGATGTGTACCTCGCAAATTTTCGATTATCCGGGGGGAAATAAGTGGGCCGAGCGCGCCGTGACACCGTCTGTTCGCGAATTTACGACCAGTCTGACAATGTCGGGGAAACGCTTTGCCGCTACATTTACATAGCAATGTACGGCACCTCGAAAAACGTAGTTCCCGGACCGTTTCGACCGGCCATTTTACGAAAACATTGTATTTACCAGCAAAAGTAGGGCACCACGCGATATTATGCGGAGCGCGATATAATTTTCTTGTTCCCGCGTGAATGCAAAGCACGTATGGCCGTCCTCCTCGCCTTCTGAAATCGTAAATACGATTGCAAAAACTCGTCACACGCTTTCGTTTAGGCTTTCTCATGATATCCAAACTTATATGCTCGTCATAGGTGTACAATGCATTTATATGAATATAGAATGTTTAATATTTGTATATGTATACTGCAATATTCCTCTTTTCCCCCGACATCGATAAATATCATAATAACGTACGTGTGTGTACTATGACAATATAGAATAAAATAACAAAATCATTTTTATTTTTTGCGATTAGTAGGTCCGAGATACAAAATTGATAGACTATAAAAAATAATCCGTAACGTAACTGAATCTCTCTGTTGTGATTTTCTTCGTTTATAACGACTCGAGGTGCGAGTAATTCCTGATAACAAATTGTTAACTCCACGCCGAAGTAACCGTAAACTGCGACGGCCGCGCGATTCAAATCATTTCATGCATCCGCACTCGGAATTCGAGATTCGTATTACCCCGTTTAGCTCCCAAGGCGCTTCCGCTATCGCGGGGAGGGAGGGGTCAGTGCAGAAATTACTTCGTTATAATTTATAGTTCTGGGAATATGCATCCGGGGAAGTTAATGCACTTTGCACACCATTTTGCGTGCTGTGTGTATCGGCTGTGCGGTAGGTGTTAAATAGAGGTCTCTTTTTGCGGCGACTTTAGCCGCGCGTGCACCGCGTATCTAAATGGCACCGGCACCGAAATGTTCGTTAGCTAATTTCAAGGTGACCATTCGGACGAGCCACTTTATCACACCCGCGGAATACTTTATACGCGCTGCGATGTGCACAATTAACTCACTACGAATAATTCCAGGAATTCCTTATCGGGATTCGTTAATTAAGCAGACGCGCAACAAAGCTAAGAAATATCCCGAGCGTTGAACGTCGACCACGCCATAATTAATTAATTAATTTCATAAAATACTAGATTTCGTTTAATTAATTTTAACGTCGAATTCAGTTTCATCCAGCTTGCAGTAAGGAAAAAAATTACGTTCCACTTATTTAATTTTGCGCTCTATTCCAGTACGTAATTCTCATTAATACAAAAGAGTTTATGTAAATTTCGCATATAAATCTTCATTACCTAATATAAAATATATGGTCACATTAGTAATAATACTTACAAATTAGATCAGCCAATAAAACGAAATATATTTTGCTATGTCGAAATTATTCTAGACGCGTAAAATATAAAAATTAGGAGCCAATAGCGCACAGTGTTTTTCAAAGTTTCCACTAAATAAAAACACAATTAAAAATATTATCAGTACTGCGAGAATAAATAAAATCTTGTAAACTACAGTCAAAGCAATCTGTCGAACTATCTGAGTAATTAAAACTTAATTGTCTATGCAATTAATTATTACGGCCGACTGCCTAGCTGCCGCCTTTGATTCCACGTCAAGTCGTCGGTTCGTAGATATTCCCATTTCGTTCCCGCGGATAATTCGCCGTTATATCGCGAGCCAAGAACGAGATAACCGTATAGACCATTGGTTTTCGTGGCGAGAGCGCGGTTGCCGGAGATTTTCTTTCGGATCTCTCGCTGATTCTCGATGATCCGCTTTAACGCCGCCACGTAAGAGTGGACGAGAACGAGAGACGTGGTTTCCATCCCATTCCTTCCGGATTCTCATCCTTCCTGTTTTTTGCAAAACCCGTCTAAATGCTAATTGGTTTCTCCGTTTCCGTCCCGCTCGTCGTTCCCTCTCCGTCTCGTCGCCGTTCGTGTATCTGTATACGTAATCTGTCCTCTCGGTGAGTAAGCCAATTTTTCCGAAGCAATTACGATATTACCGTCCGACGGAGGTTTATTCGTCGCGATATTTCCCCATAAAGATGGAGAAAAGAAAATGTAGCATTCTAAAACATCTTACGTACAGCTAAATTAATTTTTGTAATAAAAAAATACATACACTGTTAAATATTTAAAAAAAGGATGACATTTAAACCAATACTTTGAGTTAAATAACATTTTGTTATTTTTAACTACTATGTGTGTCAAAATGTATTATTTTGACACAAAACAGTATTATTTTATAATTTCCATTGGTTTAGTTAAATTAACGACCTATTTTCAGGAGAAGCAGAGGCGACCTATACAAATGACTCAAATTGAGTATAATTTGACACTAGGAATTTAACAGTATAGAGTATCAATAATGTACCATACTCTCTTATAATAGGTACCTAACTTGTAATTAATTCCGTGCAATTTTAAATAAATATTATGTTTCCTTAATTCGACAGTGGATGAGATTAATATACATTTTCCCGTTGACTGCTACTTCAATATGACCAGGAAAGATTTATATTCGTCATGATATTTCTCGACAAAAGTGAGAAAAAGAAAACGCTACAGCACTCTAAAGCTCATATACGTAATTAGATTGACTATTGTATATTGCATTATACGTATACCGTTATTTTAAATAGCGTGTAATATATTGAAATAGAATATCAAAAGAAATGTTAGACATATAATTAGTTTTGTACAATTTTGAGTAGATATTACATCTCCTTAATTCGACGGAAAAGATTAAGGCATTTCACCGTTGACTGCTAAATCAATACGACGTAAGTAAACATTAATAATTTAAGTAGCACAAAAAGCTGCACGTGAAAAAAAAAGAAAACGAAACTGGAACATCGAATTTTGCACATTATCAGACTGCCTCGCAGTTCGGAGTTTCTTTCCCTTGATTAGCGACAAAGTGCATAATCGACACAGCGCTAACCGTATCGCGTAAAGCTTCGGCACCGATATTTAGTCGCTACGGCAATTTTAGCCGGTAATGTTCTTCCGAGTAATTATCGGACGAAAGTCTCTCGATACAATGAGTTTTATCGCGGCATCGCGCAGCCACGCCGAATGAACGTCCACGCCGCGCCGCCATGGTCGATCCGGTTAATGCAGCGATACTCGCCGGAGATGCGCGGCTTTTATAGGCACGTTACGATATGTGTATGACCGTGCGTATCGTGCAAATTCGCACATATCGCATTATTGGCGCACCGTGTATCCCAATATCGGAAAAAAAAAGGAACTTATCAGCCCGTCGCGCTCCATTCACGTCGATACACGCATTGTTCGATGTGATCAAAAGCGTCTGTTATTAATTATTTCCGCGTCTGATGTTTCATCGATGAGTGTGTCTAAATGAAAGAAAATGATTTACAATTCAGTTCGCAAAAAAATTCAGGTATGAAATTAATTAAGGACTAGCAAACGCAAACAATATCACGTTTTCATGACACTGCCGGTGACGTGAATGCGCCTGGTAATAATAAAAAATTATATATATGTATATATTATATTATATAATATATCATAAAATATTATAAAAAATATATCGTTCAATATAATTAAACGGATGTTTGAAAGAAATTATTAAATATATATCCGGTTTACGTTGTCAATCATTGCTTGCAAAAAAGCCGTGGGCGCGGTAGTTCGCGTAAGATTTATCTTCGCGAGCTTAAAATACGAGTTCAACAAAAATCAACATTTTTTTTTGTTCAGTTATATTTTGACGCATATGTATTGTTTGAGCGCGAGATCCTGTTTGCTTGAAAAATAACAGACGGATGTGATTGCATTGCTAGCTTTAACTTAAAAAATAACGATAACATTATTTTAATCAACAGAGTTATTACTTTAAAACCATACAATGGTAAAGAGCCTGCTCATGACATTTATCATACATTGCAGCTTTGATCTTACGAAGTAAATAATACTCGGTATGCAATTAACAAATTTTCATAATTTATACGAATAACACACTGGATAAACGATTACAGAGCCTTTGGGTGTATATACATTTCGCGACTTGTCAATTGCCACAACTTCGATTAAACGGTAATGCGAATCCATTATTAGCTCATTTTGAGGAATATATTAAATGATATTTACTTCCCGTATTTCTCATTTAATTAATATATAAATTAATAATATCACTATATAATTTATTTCTAATTAACTTGTGCGTTCCTCTTAATGTGTGCACAGGCTGGCTTATTTGTTATGTCGCTCTATTTTTACATCACGTTCAAAATTCGTTGCTCATTAATGTTATCAACCGACAAATCAACGATATTTTTTGCCGTCAATATTATTCAATATAAATAAATAATGAAATCAATAAATTAATGAAAGGGCGGAGAATTACAAAGAGCGCTCGGCACGAGGTATTAATAAAATATCTAAAAGTAATTAAAAGTGAATTAAAAAGCTCTGTTCATGTGCGAAAACACACATGTGTGATTTACTTTTCTAAAACAAAGGGATTTAACTTTCTTTCTCATCTGCAGTAAATATCGCACAAGCTAAAACACATTACCCGTAAAATCTACCTCGAGCTACCGAGGGCATCCTGGCCCTCGCTTCAGTTCAATGAATTCATTAATTGAATAATCCTAAGGTTTGAGCCGCTCAAAGACAAGCACTTATCCCCGTCCCATAGCGGCTACCCTCGATTCCGTCGTGCCCCGCGTTATATATGCAAATTCCGGAGCGAATTCGGTGTAATGGTCTCTCTCACTCGTTCCTCGCTTTGAGACTACCCCCGTACTACCAGCAAGAGTCCAAGTCCCCCCGCCCGCCGTCGAGGGGGGAGTAACGAGCTAATGCGAGCGCAGTTAGACGCTGCCGACCCCAATTCCGCAGCGCGCCCCCGCAAATTCATTAAGCGATTGTGATTTCATCCACCGTCGCACTTTTACGCGTTCCCCGTGAAAGCACCTCGTCGTATGGGCGTCGTAAACGCCATGGGCGGCCTTTATCAGCCTGGCCGTGTAGGTACCGTGAGTATACGTGCTTTCCGAGCGCGCGCTCCGCCAGGCACGAGAGTCGTTGCCGCACTCTCGCAACGGAAACAGGTATCCTGATCTCCTTCGATCTCATTTCGCGCTACTTAGCGTCGCAAGCTAGTTTGCCCCGAAGCGGATTTCAGAGATCCTTCCGGTTCCCCGCGAAAATTGTCGCCGTGGCAGACAAGCGGATAAACACGCTCGCGCCTTTACTCGCAAAAGCCGTAACTCTGACTAATGCCGTAACGTCTCCGGAATATGCATAGCACATAGTCTTCGAGGATACACCCGGGCTCTCACGCTCCGGATTACGCCCGCCGCGTCATGAATATTCCGCGGGCAGCTTCCCAGGAATCGCGAATACGCTCGCTATTTCCTTTTTCTCTTTCCGGCGAGCTGCAGAGACGTTAAGGCGCGCGACAGGTTGCGCGAGGAGCTATAATGGCATTCATCAGAAAATTATCAGAGTAATCTCAGGTAATATCCGCGCGAAGTAAGAACACATTGATCCATTCAATCGCGGAGCCTTCCGCGAGAGATTTTAAGGCAGGAGTTTACCCTTTTGCGAGATAAATGTAATTTTCGCGATAATAATTTTACGATAGATAAATTTTGCGATACATGAGAAATCTTTTTATTCGAACTACAAATTGTCCGTGCAACTATAGAGAATTTCGCGTGTTATTTTTTTTTTCACGCTTAACCAAAGCAAGGCTACAATTCTTTATCCGCTCGCCGTAAAATGCCTTCTCGTTTCGTCGCGAGGCACCGCCGCCGCGTTCTTGTAATTAAAAGCACGAACCGCGTGAAGGCGCGACTCGCCAGCGTATATATGCGGGAATGCGGCGCATAAATCCGGTTGTGCCTTCTGCAACGGAGAAAAACTGTATGCTCAGCTAGAAAAAGTGTTTCGCCCTAGGCTGCGCGGCGAATTACGTATGTGCGAGCAGCAGCATGTGCCGCCGCGGAGCCCTGAAACAGCGAAACATAAAATATTCATGCACCACGAGCGAAACATTATTTCGAGGCTTCGACTTAATTATTTTCGGACGGGGCGGTGGGAGGGGCGAGAGACGGATGTTCCCGCCGCGCCGCCCGGGATCTGACCCTTTGAATGGCTTGACAGGCGACAGGTATATATTGTCATAATGAGGCCACGAGCGGGAACGTAATTATCGCTCGGTAACCGTATACGACATGTCGAATATGTATGAAAAGATCGGGACGGCCGAGCAGCGAATCTATTCATCGAATACGTTAGCATTATACGCGAATACAGTTGCTGGCACGTGTATCGCATTAATGATAATGCGGAATCTATGACACGATATGAGCATTCGTCGAAGATTTAATTAATTTAGAAATCAGCGATTAGGCAAGCGAAATTAGAATGATAAGTAAGAGGCGCACGTTTCCTCGGGGTCCAATTTTTCACCGGAAGAATTTCACGAAAATTATACCACACGGCTTTTACGGTCGCACGCTGCTAATTTTTTCGCGTTAATTACGGTTATCGCAAATAACCGGGCTTCAATCAAAATGTTGGACACCGTATACGTGCGCAAATTGCAAAATGTCACCTAGCTGCGCGAGGCGCGTATGCGTAGCCTACGTAATGGAATACTTAAATATTTAACCAACAGAAGCCAACCCTATTGCATGCCCTACTTAATTATGCCATTAATCCGACGCTTTTATAAAATATTTCCCTTTTTACGAAAATTACGCGCAAGTGACGCGAAACGTTGCTGTTATACCTGTCACTCCGGCGAATACCGTAGTTTATCGTTGATTCGCGATATATGTATATAGCAGATAGAACGAGACCAAAACACACATTGCCGCTACAACTAATCTACGTTGCATTTGCAATTCTCGCAGACACGCCGATGCTTGAATTGCGAATGGAACGTCCACTTTCACTGGTAAACTTAAATATTACACGGTGTTTGCCAACGATAATCACAAGCAATTGCGGAGCAACACCCGACAAGCAATTTACCCTTGAGATTTCATATTCCAGATTGTCCGCTTTCTGCTTGTTACTGGCAACGTGTTACACAGACACCTCATACACCTTAATTAAAAACACACTAGTAAAATTACATTCCTGTATTATACATTTCCTCAAATATACTGTGTGTTTCTATTGTATATTTTATAAATTGTTTTCAATCAATTAAAATAATTTATCAAACGTGTTTCTTTAAAAGAGCTGCTGATGCAGATATTTATCAGGCAACATCGTGGAAATAATTAAAAGTTGAGAACTCGTTGTAAAACCAAAATCAATACGTATACCGATAAAATACACGCTTTAACGAGTATTGTTTTTCCTCTAATTGGTGTTTCAAATTCGAAATATGTTCGCGAATTATTATTAATCATCGCGGTATTCCAAACTTCCGGATATCGTATTACAATAGTTACGCGTGGGATTTTCATAGTTACGATCTCCGCTCTCCGCGCGATCGTTCGCGCGATGACATGGATATGAATATTGGCGTCAATATTCAATTTAGACACATCGTTATAGGATTCTGTACAATACCGAGTAGAATCCAGTCAGGATTAATAATTCACGATTGCGTGGACTTCGCGCAGGGCAAACCCATCGCGAACGGAACTATTCGCGTAATTGGCGTCTTCATTAAAACTCGTATCTAGTACTTCAGGAGGAGATACACATGGCACAATTGTAACTGTCAGAATGTACATCTCTCATATCTTTGATATCACTCCTGTTTCTAATTTCGACAATATGCTGGTTACAATAATGAAGACCAACGACTTCCTCATCACCGAACGAAGAACGCCAAGGTATGATTATAGCGGATGTTGATTTTGTGTAGCGCGATCCTTTGTTCGCGTACGTATTATGTGCATGGCCCATGTAATTATCTCGGGCACATATAACGGTATCACGCGGATACCGGTACAGCTCACCACGCGCGTTCATCCATTATTGCGGTGTTAACTCGATGGCGAATGCCAAGCGCATCTTCTCAAATGCACGCACATCAGATAGATCAAAAGGCCGTGGTATTGTATCTTGGACCAACCTAGCCCGCAAACCTACCTTTACCTATAGAAGTGAAACGGAACAGCAAACGGTAAGGGGATACGTCTCTCTAATGGTTCATCTCACGTATAGCCCTTCGATTTATGGCGTTGCTTAATTAATGTGAATTTCTCATCCAGTTTCAAGTGAATATTATTTCGTCAAATTTTATCACTTAAATTTTCCGATGTAAATTAAAATATATTGTGAGATAATTAAAGCGTATAATAACATATAGTATAATGATAATGCAGTTATAATATGTCTTTGTGAGATGGAAAATATTATATTTTATGAGGCCAATTCTTAATGGCGAAACTGCCATGAGATCGCATTTCCACCACTGTGAAAAATAAGTTGTAACTCTTGTCACTCCTGCGCCCTCAGGGCGCTGTCTGTATACATTAAGAATATTACTTGTTCTTCATATCTTTGCTCTGAACTCGTCTAAATATATATATATGCGTTTTTTTAATTTTCCAGTGGCTTCAAGAGTATAATAAGATCGCGATGCATCTACGGTGCAATATCTTTTTCTCTAAAAAATTAAGAACACAAGAAAATGCGAGTTCTTTTACATACGAAGGAACAGAGTACGGAATACTTAAAATGCGTGACGGACACTCGAGGCGAAATCCAAGTAGGAAACCCGGCTACTTAAAATAAAATCTTTTATCTTGGAAGCAACGTAAATTAAATCCAGCAACACAATTTATTTACCTAAAACCAATTGTGCATGTAGGTACTGCGTGTCTGCTTTAATAAACCTTTTCACGATTCGATTGACAGCTCTTTCAAAACAAACGGCTTAAACGTTTGAACAATATTGCTTTTTATCCGCACAGTAGAAAATACCGTGGATGTAGGACGTAAACCATCGAGTGCACCGAGGTCCGTTTTTGTTATCTTGTATCGCGATAACGCCGTCGATATCGCTGTCGCTTTGCGAGAAAATTATTAATTGTGACGTCTCGTCAATACGTGACAGCGACAGAGGCGACGTGTCGTAAAAAGCTGTTGTCGCAACGGGTTATATGGGGCGTCGCGGCGGTTTTATGGGGAAAAATTCAGCAGCACGTGCTGCGGCGCGATGGGAGAATGGTACACACATTCGCGCATTAATATTATTTCGAACGCGACAAACGAGCCCGAGTGGATTTACGACTACGGTACCCACATCCTGAAAATCCCCCTCTTCTCTCTATCGTCCTCACTTTTTACGACACTTGTTTACGGGCGCACTTAAACTACTATGATTTAGCGCTTATATTGTAAAAGTGATTGTTGCGGAACCCTGTAGACACAGAATTTGAGAATCGCATCGGCGCGGATTGCTTACTCTCACTCGCGGTCAGCTAAAACTAAATTATTGCCGCGCTACGAAGTAATAAAAACTATAGCGGGGTCAGATGAACGCGCCAGCTGTGAAACATTACGGAGAAATTGGGACAAACCAATTCTGCTACTTTAATTAACATTCATCATTACGTTTCGTCGCAATTGAATGTAAATATATGACTCGAGCAAAATAAATAACTCAATATTTTTTTCAGCCATATTTTCAACAATAAATTTGCATTTTATTTTTTGGCATTCTATCTTCAGCTTAATCTGAATTGTTTATATTCGCTCTGAACGCGTAAAAAAGTATATAATAGAAACTTATATGTGTATAATGAAAATGTATAATAAAATTTTGTAGAATAAAAAAAATCATTCCTTTAATCCTCCTTTTAGAGAAAATATTAAAATTTTGAAATAAAATAAAATATAACAAAAATATATACAATTTTTTCTTTACATTTTATATTTCTGTGACTATAAAATTAAAAACTGCAAAAAAATTTTATATAAAGATATCTTATACTTTTATTATGATTTATTATAAATTAGTTATTAAAAGTTAATTCATAATCTCATTATTAAATAAAAATTTCTTTGCCCACTTTTTTACGTTACAAAAAGCTTGATCATGCGGACAGTATTGCGAGAAAGACTGCCTTTCCTTTTGTCTATATACCAATTATTCAATCTCTCGACCAGTCGGTCAAAAGCCGCGGGGCTTTCATAAAACCGCCAATACATCGAGCACTCGATAAGGGCATCCGCTCGGGAAAGTTCTCACTTGCAGACGTTACGAAATTCGCTGCAAATCGCGATTGATTTTACAGAATCGGACGCTAAACGGATTAACGTCGGGCGGAATCATATTTGCCCGTTGTTCCTCGAGCGTGTCCGCGTACTGACCTAGATCGATTCTAATCTGATCGCGCCCATCCGACGTGGGGCTTACGTCGAAATTATTCCCGTTGGCAACCGGCCGGTCGGCCAGCACACTCCTTCGATGGCCTCCGCAGGTTGCGGGATATCCTCTTAAGTGCCATTAACTCACTAAGTATGGTAAGATATGAGGAATGGCCTGAATGTCCAGTGTGTTATGTATTCATCGACCGCGCGCAGCTGAATGGTCGACGTTTCGGGACTATCGGGACGCGCATAGGAAGACGCATTTACGCAGTTACTCAGGGCGCTGTTTATCGACAGTGGCTGTATCGAGGCTGACTCCCGGGATGCAAATGACTCCCGTACATCACGTCGATAGGACACATCCGCAGACAAAGGACCGAGGTACTTACCCGTCGGCGAAACGGACTCTCCCTGGTGCATGCGATGAGACGACGAAAACGCTGGGCCGCCCCGGCCGGGCCGTTGTCTTTATCGATGCGCTTCTTCTTACATGCTGAGGTATCGACTGCTAGGAATTTCTGCGCGATTCGGGAACTGCGGGAAAAAGGAAACAGATAACTGGGACGAAGGATGGAATTGAAATACGTTCGATGTTTCAGGACAATGGCGCATTTTCGTTGCAGTAAGATACGTGCGCCAGAATATGGCCGTTATTTCTCACCGTTGAAAAATAATCGTGATATCCACGGGGGAATATAAGTAATTGAATAAAACAAAGCACAATAAAAGCAAAACCCAATATTTCGCATTTTTAGTTTCTGCGCAAAGAGCTAGTCTCTTCGAGATTAACGAAGCTCGATAACAACTTATCAATTTCCACTTTATCCATGCAGAGCGCGGGCTGGATCTTAAAATAAATTCAATCAAATATCTGATCGTTTTAATTAAAAATGTGACGGTTGTCGAGACGAAACATTATGCAGATAAGCGACCCAATTTCTTTCGTGGGGATTTTTAAACAGGAGAAAAATGGACGCGTCGCAGCCGGCAGGAGTGGAATAAAAATCCTCTGCATGTCTCCCACAAATAATCGTTATTTCTTCTCCTTTAATTGTCTTAGGAATTCTGGTACAATTGGATCCAACATAAACGATAAATCGGTACTGCTTGCTCGTTTATATATACATTAATGGTACGTTCGATAGTTTAACATCCTTCGAGTAGTGTCGCTAAAGAGCATATCGCTGATCGCTCGTGTGCTAACAAGTAATTGATCTCGTACAATCGGGTTGGTACTTATTCGCTATACCAGTCGCTCTCGTTCGTCCGCGACTCGGACGCGTGCCAATTAATCATGCCCCCGCGTCCGAGTCCGCGTTTTTATATCTTTCCGGAATATACAGAAGCAGGATTAGCGGCACCCGCGTGCGCGAAAGCCATTTACAAGCACTAACGAGGACAGATCTCGTTCGGCGTATAAAAAAGCACGGGAAAACAGGGTGGATGAATGGTGTGAAGGGAGGAAGGGAGAGGAGAGGATAGAGGGGAGGTGCGATGGTGATTTTTGCAGAACTCGTTCTCGTGCCCGACGACGATCGGCGGAACGACCGTCGTCGAGGACGCGTCTCGTCGGGAACTCTTCTCCAGGAACATACAACCACGTTCGCGCCTTCTCCTCGTCGTAACGCGTGATCTCTCGGTCTCGCCACCAGATATTGGACTCAGGGGTGCGCAAAATTTCATCGCGCTCCGCGCCGGAGTATTTGATCTCTCCGCTGCTCAGCAAAATTCCTAGTATTACCTCGGCGCACCTTTTTTTCCCCCTGTAATTTGGTTTGAAAGTAAGTTACTCCTCGACGACGGAGGGATTAATATTTAATATGTTCACACCTCGTTGCTTCGCGTGCTGCGTATCGGGAGAAAAGTAAAACGCGGGCGAAAAAGTGAAGAGTTTCGTGTTTTGCGCACCCCTGGTTCACACAGGCAAACCGTGAACGATAACGCGATCGGATATCGGATCCTTCTTATTTACAAGGCTGTGCTGCGTCTTTGCTATTGTTTTTTGTCAATAGTCGTTTTCTAATTTGTTTGATGGCTGATTCGCTCGGTGGTTTGAATGATCTCTCTATTTTGACTGATGTGTGTGTACCGATTGATTCTGCTCAAGGCATAATCATGGCAACCAAAACATATACTGCGTTTTCCACTAACGCGCGTTTCCTCTTTCTTTTTCCGAGATTCTCATTGATCTACTCACTTTTTTTAAGGGAAAGTTCACTCGCTGAAGCGCGTCCAGAATTTTTTTGGCAGACCACAATCATCGATACTGTTGATTGATGACCGAAAGTCTCGTGTAACGACTGCGTTTTAGATGATGAAGCACTCAATCGATCTAAGAATGTGAATTAGTAAGAGTTACATCGTGGTTCTTAATCATGCCGAAGAGAGTTACAGCGATCGTTTATCGTTACATTCAAGAAGGTATGTACAGTACGGCTATTCGTGGGTCGATCGTACTGCTGATAATGCGCATCCGAGGCGTATCGAAGGCGATGTTCGGCACGAAAATTATTTCTGCTCGACGGAAAGATAAAGCAAATAAGGACTGTCGAAGAAATTTCCTTCTATTTCCTACTGTTGCAGTTTCTACCATTTTCATGTCGTTCACATTCGTGTAATATTTAAAATCCATCGAATTTTATAAAGTGACATAAGGAACAATACGAATTCGAGAATAAATTTGAGTAACAGAAATAAAACCAACTATTATACAATAATAGAATCATACGTACATTTAAACTATGCAAATGTCAAATTATCATGTTGATAGATTAATAAAGTTTGGCATTATAGGTCACGATGACGTTATAATTTTGACACATTAACATCTTAATGCCGTTATGTTTTTAAGTCTTTGTATCTTTCAGTTATTCCAAAACCTTTGCACAACATGTTATAAATGTACCAATAATAACAAAAAGAGAAGAGCATTATTGGTAGCTACGTGTATTTTTACATAGTGACTTGATTTTCCAACAAGTCCAAATATACAAAATGCATTTCGTAACACGAGCATGACGTATAATTTTCTAGCTGTTTGCAGAAATAATGTTATAGAAATCTCAATAAGTAACGAACCATCAGAATAACTCTTTCGCGATCTTTCCGAGCATCGGTTAGCTGTCTTTCTCGCAGCTGAATACTTATATTTAGCGATGCCACATATATCCTTTGAAAATATAGCACGTTGTAATGCATTGTGGAACAACGTCGTTCCACGTCGCGCGCCGCAATCACGTTTGCATACGCGCCTCGGATTCTCTTGCTACGCCACGACCGACCCACTCGCGATCGGAGATCTATTGAAGACGTATACACGGATAGACCAGTACGATACGATTCTTTAATTACTTAAAGCTTAACGTTATCCTAGCGAGCGCGAGTCCGCGCGCATTGTCCACCGCGCTTTCCCGTCGCCGCCGGGAATCCGGAACACCATATCCTCTCGCTTCCGTGGCCCCCCGCACTCACGTCCGCACTCAATCTGTCCGCTTAGCAGCACGACGTAGCTCGGATGTGTTCCCCAGCTCCACGCAGGATACCTTCCGCAGTTTTGACGCGATGAAAATCTCGTGCCGGATGCGCACTCGGACGTGCGGATAATTCGAATCGCGCGGACGGAAGCCAGATTGAAATATTCAAGGACTTCGAGAACGCGCGCAGATCTCGGGCACCGGATCCGCGAACTAAAATTGACGCTTGAAGTCGCAACTCCGAAGTCCGGGGCTTCCTATCGCGTCGGAAATCAGCGAAATCCCAACCGGGGGGGAGCTTAACACCACGAGCATCGAATTAATCGTATCCGCGCGGTATTGTGCCACCGCCCGGTGAGCTTCTGTTTCTCCGGAATAAACTTTCCGTCACTTTCCCGCGACCGATATATTTCCCGGGTCGACGCCGACGCCCGCGCCCGCGCCGCTCGGATGCCGCAACTGAACGCTGGAATGGAACTTTATTCGAAGAACATTCCGGGCGCGTCAGCTGGTTGCGTTAACTGCGACCGCACAGTCGACCGTCGACGTGATATAATCTCGATCATCTCGGATGGGAATGCAATTAATTTGATATACATTTAATACATGCGGGATGTGACAGATCAAACGATCAAATTGTGACGATACTCATAATGACAAGAATTAAAAATAAGAATATTATACGCGCGAATAAGTTTGCATAAAAGTAAAATCAAACATAAACCCAAACAGCTTTTTGATTTAGCTATATGAGAGAAAATAATCGCGTAGAATTAATATCTCCAATTAAATACGCGAGTTGAACGCGCCGCTTTAGTATATGTATAATAGCGAGAAAATATATATATATATCAGCTCAACCCTGTATCGACCACGCCGATATTTCCCTCTCGCGAACGACGGTACGTCGAGCTTAGTTATATAACTTATCGAGTCTATCATACACGCACACGGATACGCGACGGTCTCGTGGCCCGGCCGTAGCGAGGATCGACGACCCTCGGGCTCGTAAATTCGGCGTCCTGAGATGCAAATGGAACGCCGCGCCGGGCGAAACTGCGGGCGTCCTCCCTTGCCAAACTACGAATTCCGCATCGCCCAGGCCGCATAATTCAGAGATACTTCAGTGGCTTTTTCAGTCTCTCGCGAAAGGCGAAAATCGATTATTGTCATAGCCGATTCCGTTAGCTAGTTCTGTAGTAGGCGGCGGGCACGTTTGAGGGAAATATTTATTCGTCGAAACTTTCGCGTGAGAATCAAATGAAAGAGGAGCGCCAGAGCTCCCGCGGCGAGAAAAGTTACGGTCTTGGTAAGTAGCCCGAAAGAGTGATGTACAATTTACAATAACGGATTTATATACATTTTTCTCACCTGCACAATTTATTTTTTTCGCCGTTGTATCCTTCAATGACGAAGAGATAAAAATTAGCCGGATACAAAGATATAGAATAATTATTTCGCACATTGAGATAGATCAAATTTAAAATACGTAGTTTAAAGGCATCTCATTATTATAATAGCAAAAATAATATTCTAATATAAAATATGGGATTGCAACTTATACGATATGCGCATTTGCAATTGAAAAAAATAAAAATTGCATTCAGAAGCCGGTGACGCGAAGTTTCAGGCAAGTCGGAGTGCACATCCGGCGGCTTACGAGACATTCGTATGACGCAGCGTGGTATATAGGTATCTCGGAAGTTTGCGCGAGTGAGGATAAGTACGACGAACCTCAAAATATTTGTTCTCTTCGCGGGGAAGAAGCGATACCGCATCCGGCGACCAGAAATTGAGTGAAATTCCACGCGGTAGAGTTTCGCCGGCGATATCTGGGTTGCCGGTTAGTCTGACCGGACACGAAAACACATTGGTTCTTACCTCTCGAGATCCACGACAGTCAGCTGCGTTCGCCAATAAATCTCCACATCCACGCGATCGCCCGGGGGGAAAAGAAATGCTAATTCCGCTGTCGCAAATGTTGACGTAAGAGAAATCATTCGTCCACGTCGAAACGCGTTGGAATGATTCGTCCGTCCTTCGGAATGTCGCTCGTCCTCTCAACGAGAGTTCGCCCGTCGCGTCGTCGAGTTTACACATCCCCGAATTCGCTCGTCGTCTCGGCGATTTACGCGTTGTTGTTTTCGATTGTTGTAGCGTAAATCTCATCGTGCGGCGAGACTTAGAGCACGCGGGGGGGGGGGGGGACACGGGGGGTTGCTTCAAGGAAACGCTAGCCGAACAGGGCCGGCCGGATCCGTGCTCCGGAAGCGAGAGCAAAGCCCAGCGAAGCTCTCTTATATACGCGCGGTTTCTGTAAACGGTTGCCGCTCATCGTCCTCGCTTTCGTCTCTCCGCGCGCACTTTTCTACCCCGGCGGCGAGCCGATCGCACTACGGAAAGAAGATCGAGTTGATTTATAGAGTCTGGCAGGTGATGGTTAGCGCGGATGGTGCTCCCGTCCCCTCCGCCACTCCTGGTCCACCACCTCTCTCGCACCACCCTCGTCGCCGCCCCGGTCTCGCTTGGGTGAAACTATCGGCCGTTACTCTCTTACTGCAGCGCCTCGTGATCGACCAGTCACCTTGCGAAGGAGCCGGCGTGCAGGAGCAACAGGAGCAACGCGAGCGTCCTCGTGGCCGCACCGCTGTTGCTAGAGTTCCCGTGCTGCATGGCCGCCGGATGCTCCCCTGAAACCCAAGAAAGCCGCATACACATAAATTATTTTGCAGACGGGGACTAGGCGGTCAGGGATGCGGCGAATGGAAAATTTACATCACCGCCTGTGCTTCCCGTTTTCTCCCTCTCTCTCTCTCCCTCTCTCATTTCTCTTTCGCCTTCTCGAGAAACTTGTGTGCATGAGAAATATACGGCATGCACCCAGACCTCCGATCTTCATTTTAGTCATAGATTTTATAACGAATTTGGGATCAACGTCTTTGTAACATTAGATGCTTTGACGATACTCGGAAAAAAAATATGCGAGAAATATAGACATGAGATTAATTAAACAACGGGTCAATTTAATCGCAGTTGTGCAATATGTATTTATTTCATTGCCGGAAGCACTTTAGAATAAATTTCTGCGTATAAATGCATATAATAATCAAAGCAATACTACGTTTAGAATAATCACGAATAATTAATCATGATTGTGTAAAATTGGGAACGCATTAGATTGCACATTAATTATTGTGAACAATAAATATTTGAGGATGTCACGATGAAAAGCAAATATGGCATGTATAACCTACTGGTTTTACGGATTGTGTTACAATTCGTAACGAGCAAAATGATAGCGTATTGTTGATCAATTTAAATATAAAATTTGCGATCGGTTTTATAAGGGTGATTGTTATATCGACTTCACAATAAACTCATCATTCATGAATTAAATAATTCAGAAACCGTAATCACACTTTAATCACTTGATTTAAGTCATTGAAGACATAGGCGGTAAATAAAATATGAATAACAACAGCGTGGTGAAAAAACTAAGAACAAAAAACTAGTATCTTTATCAAATGGTCATGTGTGCTTTAACAAGCTAGATATAAGGTATTCCCAAAATGTTCGCGCACGCAGAAGATGGAGATCCTACGTCGTGTATCGATTTCAGATAAATCAAATATTTAAGCGGACATTACGTTAGATATTGCAATAGCGCTACTGTTTGTCCCCGTTCTCGCTCGCAACAAACGGCGAGATTCCCCGAGAAACTGAGATTCCGTCCAAATGTTGACGCCAGCGGCGTTTCCGCGTCGCGCGTTTCTCAAGAGTTTGCCGTAACTGGGCGCATTGATACGACGACGCGACGGTGCATTCGGTTATATAACGGCGCAAACGCGTAAACGTAAGCCGCGCATACACGACACGTTAGAACTAACTTCCAATCTCTCGCCGGGGAGGTATAAGATACCTGGCGGATACCTTGGGAGAACCTTAAGCGAGAACCCTCAGGTGCCGTATCGGTAATCACTTACTGGTGGCTCGAACTTGCCGTCGAACTACAAGAGTTCTTCCCGTAGTTCTTACGCGGCAACGAACCTAAGTGCCTTATTCGAGTATACAATACTGAAGTTATTATTAATGCAGCGTGTTGCGCGGCGCGGGTATATCGTGAAAGTTCATTATCACGGCGTACGTTTCGAAGTATGCAGAGATACTTAAGTGCATTATTTATGCAGTTTCTTAGTAATATTAAATTGCAACCAGGTTTCTCCTCATTTCACGCAGGAGCGATGAGTTTCCTCACCAAGATTTGCACTAATGAACTTGAAGCCTATTTAATAAGAATCATACTTCGTGCCAACTGCTCTGAGAGGAAAAATCGTAATACCTAGAAGGTAACATGGAAGTTGATGTAAATACTTAAATAATTATTTATTTTATTTATTTATTAAAAATAATTTTCTCAATCTACTTTCTTTTTTATTAACTTTAATTCATGAGGTGTAAGTATACCATTCGGAATAGAAATATTCTGCATTTTCTAATGCCTGATTTTTATCACGATCGGTAATAACACGAATAAAAAACCACTGACGGATCTTCATACACCGTGTATGAAGCAACAGCGTGGTTTCCCTGGAACAAATTCTCCGAGAGAAATTTGTAAACCGTCTATGCAACAGCTCGTTCGACGCTGATCGAGCCTAGGAAGGCACGTCGAAACTTGACCGGAGATTGATGCAAGAACATCCGTGGCGGTAAAGATCAACGAAAAGGATCAAACGGCCCAAGCGCCCAAGCTCGAAGGGGTCGAATTTCTTTCACCCCCTACAGCACCCTCTACACCTACCTACATAACTATTCTCCCTCCCCTGCGCGCATCCATCCAAGGGGGATGGATTTCTGCTCCGGAACGTATATTTTTTTTCCCTTCCCACCAACGTCCGTCTGGAGCGCGAGCTAATTTACGACTCGCAATTCGACGAACGACCGCGCGGCCGCAAGAAGCGCTCATTTTTCAGCGAAAACGAGCATCAGCGTCTCGGGGAAAAAAGTGAGAGAGGGGAAGGGGATGGAGGGAGAGAAAGAGCGACTCGCGAAACGACAACCCGCGGAAGTAAATCGACAGCAAACACGAGAGGGGATAAAATTGCCCGGAGCTTTTCGGTGGAAGACGCCATCGCCGATACACTTCACACCTTTACGAGATATGCTAAGCTGATGTAACGCAACAAGACGTGGCGCTGAGTGCTTGCATAAGTTGAAAATGCACGGCCTGCGTCACCGTGGCAGTGTTTAGGATTTTAATTTATTGCACGAGAGAGAAAGAGAGAGAGAGTGTGTGTGTGTATATATATATAAGGTTATATCATCCATTTATCTTTTCCTTCTACTGCTTTGCAAGTATATACATGATTTTTTGGCTTTTTTACGGAGTTCTTAAAAGCATCATAATAAATGACACTAGATGTAATATAAATAATTTCACGACATAATTCGATTGCATTAATAAAAAATACAATAACTGCGAAACTGTAACATTTCACAAAAATCATTCGTGTAATAATTATCTTCCCAGAATTCTTTTTACTTACTACAATTGCAATAACAACAAAATATTAGATAAGTTCAAAATTACATAAACTAGAGTTGCAATAATGTTTTTAGAATAATAAAAAATAATTGTAACTATAAAAAATGTCTAGAAACGCAGTTACTGTAGTCGCAATAATTTTCATTAATGCCATCGAAAAATAAGAGATAATGATCAATAATATTCGATAATAATTGAAAGATACTGAAGTCTCATATATTTGTTATAATATCGTAATTACGTAATTGCATTCAATTAGCTCAAACGTTAATTTAAAAAACCTTGTATCCGCGCAGTCACGGATTGGAAGACCGAGGCGAAAGACTTTACTTTTAACGAGAAGTGTCTTATTATTGGAAGGAACTCGACGAAACGAGACTTCTTATAGTGCAAAAACAAGACGGCCTATTACCTTTATTCATAAGGCATTAAACTGTCTCACGTAAAACGCATGCGGAGTACCATTTAGCCATATATATTGCGACTCATTATTCTCTAATGCTTAGTTTGGACAAACAAAAGAAAGGAACAAAAAGTAAATTGTTAGTCTGGGTGCACCAGATATTATTGCACTCTGTACACCGCAATTTTGCATCACTATGAGTGTACTAACGGCGCGTTTTAATATTAACAAAGGTGATCGACGCCAGTATATCCTCGCAGTCATGACCAACAAATATATAAATAAACAATGATGAAAATCGACGGATAAATGTTTTAAAATTAAATAAAACTCGAATGCGACAATGTGCGAGATAGCAAAATGGCGAATTTCCATGACATTTCCGAAAATAGCGTTTTCGTTTTTCAAATGTATAAAAAAATACGGATTATCTGGAATAGCGAGACGAATTTTGAGGCCGTTAAGATCGTTACGCGGTTACACACGTTTCCCTAAGTATTCACGAAAACCGACCGCCATTCAAAATTCTCTTATTGATTATACGGCGGCGGTAATTATTCCAGTATTTTTACAGGTGCTACGTTACCGCTGAGTTGCATAACATTGGCCACGTAATATTGGCCGAGCTCTTGAATCCGAGCGTTAGTAACAACGGATAACGCGGCTGACGTTGATAGATTAACCGCGCAGTCGAAAGTAATAGCTGAGGAAGAGAAAATCCCCAATCTCGATACGATGACGATGACGGTCGCGCGCTCACGAATTCTCGATACAGGTCGAGAAATTCGCGCAATTATGCGCGCTCGTGAGATCGATCTCGAAACTTTTCACTTTGACGTTCGCGCAAGCGGAGTTCGTTGGATCGTAAATTAAATGCGTATATTACATATGCCTTCCGGTCACTTGCGCCATTTGATTTTGGTCTTTTTAGAGCGTGCACGACTGCATTTTATGCAGATAATATGATAAACACCGTATGGAGAGCGTTATTGCCGGAAATCCTATTATTTTTGTCGCGAAATGGGGGTACGCCGTACCCCTCGAGGGCACCGCAACGCGCTGATGCAATTATCCCCGACCACACCAAGCGAATAACCACGTTAAGTTGAATATCCAACGTGCAGCACTGTGCAGATAATGAAACATAGTTAAACTTTAACCCTTTCATTCTAGTCTTGTTTATAAATTAAAATAGATTATTATCACAAACAGCTACAATTTACAGGGTATTTCTCGAGGCATATTATAGTCGGACATTCGAGAGTATCTTCTCCGACCAATTCCCTTTGCAAAACTTTACAATGTCTGTACAAAGGGCGTTACACCAAATACAGATTGATGCTAAATTCATCGCAATGTACGCGAGCAATCGGTCATAAAAGTAGACTTCGGCTGCGCCAGCATAATCGAGTTTCACGCGAAGATCCAATCAAATTCGATTAATCGCAGGATTGGCAATTTACCGACGCTATATTTGCGGCCGCATTAGCGCCTCTATGGCGATTGTGTGTGCCCGGATATCCAAAGGCTAGGCTCAGATGTACGGTACCAATTAGCAAATCAGCTGTCACCAATGTTTACTCGTGACTGATGAAGGCGGCGATATCTCGCGGCGGTAGCGCATGAATCTGACATAGGTTGGTGCATAATCGCGAAATCAAGCGACCGAAAATTCTCGGCGGAGATTCGTGCGGAGCCAGCGAAATCCTCCTACATTTTAAGTCAGCCGTTTTAGCCGCGTGCAAGCGAAACGCTGATTTCATTATACGACACTCGTGTTGTACCTTCATACGTGAAGGATGTAACCGTCAGTAAATGGATTCGCTCGCGCAGAGACACACCGACCGACCGTTTGTCGCGAATTGAGGAAAATTGGGGAAAATTTCTGTTAAATTCAACGGTATGTCGATTAAGAACCACGATACTCCAACAGTTTCAATTTGCACGATAATTCGGTTGTTTTGCACATTTTTAAAAACGACATTAAGGATGCATTTTAAAATTACGTTGACAAGCTAAATCACAGTCGGTTCTCTGTAGCGAATTCGAGCGCAAACGTACTCACCGCGCGATGTAAAAGTTTTACTCCAACGCGTATAATTAGCATTAAACCACTTTACATTAATGAAAATTGTTTGCGGCAAAATGGGAATTAATTTTCTCGCTCCCGAATTGTTGCTCAGCATTCCGTGTAACAAAGGAGCGCGATCAAAACGCGCTCGTGCCTGCACGAGAAACGTCATCGGAGCGACACGCGAATCTCCGCGCGCGAAACACCGGCCAGTTTCGGGTATAGCGGCGCAGTGCTCTTAACCGCGGGCGCACACCGCTTAATAAACCGCGAGTTACTCGCCTCTCCGGGCCGAGAGAGCGTCCGCTTTTTATAATGTTTCCGGGACTTTCGAAGTGCGGCCGCGCGGCCGCCGCTTAAATCACGGCCGAACTTTCCGGGAGCGCGCCTCTGGGGCACGCTCTCCTCTCTCGTCCTTGAAAGTAAAATATATCCTAACTGCACGCGGCTACCTACTCGACCTCCCTCACCTCCGGCCGCCAACCGGGGGTCTCTCCCTCCCCTTATGAAAATCTCGATCATAAAGCTCGTCAAAGTAGTTTTCCCCCCCGCTACACACCGGGGTGCTGTGCCGCGGTAATCCCATTAAGGCAGCCTGATTTGCAGCAGCGCGACTGCCAGGACGAGAAAGGGACGAGAAAGGGTGGGCACCGTACTTACATAGCGCACCGCGCGGGGGGTTGCGGCAGCTGCCAAGAATTATTGCGCGTTTTTTACGCGACATTATAGTGAGCGGGCATCCGGCCCGACGACGAATAGGCGGGCGCGTTAATACAATGTAACCACCGTGAGGGCACACTATGTACATCACGAACGAGCTTGTAACGCCCGTCGACCTCCTCCGGGCTATTCATCTCGAAAGGAGGAAGCGCCGCAGAGGATCCAGGAAAGAGGAAAACCCGACCGCGCCGTTAACTTCGTCCTCGCGGTAACCCTGAATAGGGTACGCACGTATGTTCGCCCACTGTATTTCGCAAATACGGACCTACACGAAGGGGTAATGAAACTCGAGCTTCGAAGAATTCCTCCTCCCCCCCCCCCCCCCCATTCATCCGTGATCGAATTAAAGTATTGAAGCACCGAATTCGTCCGAGAATTAAATTAAATCGGAAAAAAATATAATCCCTATTAAAATACAAGCCTCGAATAAAGTATCGCTTTTGTTCAACTTGAAAATCCCCGCGACTTGCATTCCCCTGATATAATATTTTAATGTAGAACGGCGGGAATGTAAAATTCATTCAGACGTCACGATAATGAAACATTTCTCTATCTTGAATAAGAAAAACTCAATTAGGGAGCCGTCATAGGAGACGTGACGTTTCCCGTTGATTATAAAAACTGATATTTTTCATGTTTAAATATGTCGAGAGAAACTGCCGAGACTCGGTCGACGTTACGTTACGTCAGGAACGAATGTAAGTCACGGATCAGTGATCCTTTCAGGGAAATGATTACCCTGCGAAGTGCAGTTTGCACGGGCGGGGCAGCAAAGCCACGTACGTGAACGCAATCCGGCGCTTTCTCCTTGTCTAGCGCCCGGGTAGGCACACGGGAGAGCTGGCCCCGGCTTTCCCGGCGCTACCGTTACGACGCGGTGGAAGCTCATTGCTACAGTTAACGCAAAGAATTCTCGGAACTGCGCGTGCAATTAGTTTCCACTGCGAATCGATCGCGGCACGTAAAACCGTGCCGTGTGTTCCGTCCCGGGTAATTCGCCTGAGTTACAGAACGAAAATCCGAGAAACGCGCACGTGTGATCTTGAAAAATTGCCCATCGTAACGTATATCATCAGTTAAATGAAAGTTTTTCTCAAGTCTATTTTTGCTACATTTTACGCGAGTCTTATTGTTAGAGAATAATAATCCAAATGCTCGTTATATAATCGTCCACGAACATTATGAGCAATTAAGGAATACCCAATATATTGCATGTACATTGAATTACATGAAAGGAGACTGAAACAGGATGTCACAGTCATGTTTTTGCGACGAGCAGCACAGAGACCATCGCAAATAATGGTAGAGAACAATGCTATACTAATATCTTTCAGGATAAGCTATACAAATTGTACTGAAAATTAAGTGACAGTTACTTAATTAAATTCACGATTAAGTTAAAAGATTGGATAGAGCGTTTTGATAAATCACGGTTGACAGACGAATAGACGATATGTTATCGAATAATAGAATATTTCTTTTCTATCTATCTCCGTCCGCGTTCTTATTTTATCTTCAAATGGCGCCGATGACATTTCCGGGAAGAATTTTTGAGAGAAAATTCACCTCTCTCGCACCTCGTGCAAATCGTGACAAATGTGGCTGCATCTGGCGGAATTCTTTTTGTTCGCCCGCGAATGTAATGGAACGAAGATCTAATTTCGCGCATTGCGCCACGAGTGGACGTAGATAGATCCGATTGGGCGACTTAGCGCAAACCGCAAATGGCCGGAGCGATCAATCTCCATCGAACCTATTTCGACCGGATCCGCCCCGGGCGTTTCACGCGCGGTGACGTTAAAGTTTGATTACTCAACTATGAATAGCACGAATGACACGAATACCTAAGGTATCAACAAAAAGCATTGCTTGGAAACACGCTCATTCCCGTCCGATAAAAGCCTCCTTTCGATATCCTTCTCTTCGCGCCTCCCGCCTGTGGTGATTTTTTTGTTCATCTGTCGCTCCTGCACTTCTCGGCAATATATTGCGTTATGCGCAAAAGCGAGCCGTTTGTAGCTCGAGTTCGGGTATGGATTTCAGAGCATCTGTCGACGTATCGCATTCACAGTTATCGAATGACACAATGCACATACGCGTAATTTGAGCTATTGCGGTATGGTCAAAACAGCAAACGTGTTTCACGGATATCACTGGACGGTGGACGCTGAACGTTTGCTGGATTAATGGACAGTCAGATACCTTGTTATGTTAACAAATCGAGCATCGATAATTATGTACACTTATGGCACATCTGTCTAGCCGTTTGTCCTTGACTTTCAATAAATAAGTTTGCTCTTTTCTTTCCTTTTCATGTCTGATGATTATATATCTTCTGCCGAAGGAAATTGCTACGATTTTGGTTAAATATTCACAAATTAAAAATCGGGTACTTTATACGTTTACAAAACATGTACCTACACACAAAGTTATTAATACACATCGTTTAATTTTCTCATGTGGTATTTTGATTTCGTTGGATATTAATTTAATTGATAGAATTTCGTTCCTCAACCGCCATTCGCGAAGCGTGCGTTATCAAATAGCCATTTGAATCCACGATGTAAGAGGAGCACGGTACCGCGCGCTTGATCGATCATAACGACTCAGCGATCATAAACGTAAATCGTTTTGAGGGTAAAGAATGGACAAAGAGGAAAGAAAGTTACGTCGACCAAGGGCGAGCGCGGCATGGCATCGCGGCGAGATAGTCGGAAGAAAAATTTCCACGCCAGGAAACTCGCGGCGGCAATGGCGGGAGAACGGATTAAAACTTCCTCATCGGCATCGGGATAATTGGTTTAGTTATCGGATCCCCGCCAACTGTATCGTTGGCCGACGCTTTGCCGGGTATTGACGTCGCTTTCTATACCTTTCCGCGTTTTCCACTTTGTGTCTCTCTACCCTACTCCTTTAATCTCGCGTAGGTCGCTCCGCTCCGCTCCGTTCCGCTTCGCGTAGCTCCGTCGTAACTCACGCTCGAAATCATCCACCCGACTTTTCCCCCTGGTACGATGTTTTCCTTGACCCGCTCGCGCCGATGACAGACGTATTTTACAACGACGTATATATTTTACAACTCTCCGCGAAACTTCGCAGGCGTAAAAATACGGGATGCGCATTATTTTAGCTACCAACATTCGCCAGGCTTGCGTGTATCCTGCGAAACGTTTGCTCTAAATACACATCTGATTCGCAGACACACACTGTATATAATAATATAATGTAAGATAGAGAAAGCAAAATAATACATATTTAATTTATATATAAATTTATTTTATATGTAAATTTAAATTTCAAATAATTTTATCGGTAATCAATCATAATGCCAAATTTAACGTTTTATTTCAAATTTTTTCTCTTACAAAATAAGGACTCGTCACGAAAGATATTAATATAAATTGAGAGCGAAAAATTGAGAACACTTTCATATGACTGTTGTATAAAAGTCACATAAAAGTATAAAGCAGCGACGGCTTTGCATGAAAATAATCTCATTCCGAAGTAGATCCTATTAAATCGCGAGGAGGGATTAATGATAATCAAGAATCAAGTGCCGCTCGTTTAAAGCGGCGGTAATATTTTCTGTGACAATATAGGAATGAATGGGGGAAACCATATATAAAATCCAAAAGTGGCTCGTACGTTAATGCGAGTGAGAATACTGTTGTTAATTGGCAAAGTATCGACGTGCTCGAAACATTTATTGGCCGTCGTATAATGCAACGTCAAACTGCGATACCTAGTCGTAATTTGGCGGCGGTTACCGGCCGTCGTTTTCCCGCACATCCGTTACGCGCACACGATGGTCCGTTTCCATTTGCCTTTATCCCTTTTAATATCGCCGCTTCCATGTCCAACAGCTGGTGTTAAGCAGATCAACGTTGCTGTCGCCGGAGTTAACGACGAAATGCAACGGACGTGACTATCGCGACGGGATACCCGTTGCTTTGATATACCTATGTATATTCACCGCATTTTCTCTCTTTAAAATATTACAGCGGTACTATCAATAAATTAGTTTACTAATTTATTAAATTACTATTCTGCTAAAATGCAATAAATTAGTATTAATAGATTGGTTAATTTATACTACATTATTACTTTTGCGTTAAATTGCCGCAAATAAATCGTTTCGTTTATTAATTGATCAGTTTTGCAATTAAATGAGTTATGGAACTGGTTTGCTCGAATACGAGTAATTTCGATAAAAAGGTATAAAATAACATGCCGTATATAAATAACGCGTTACGTAATTTATATTGTAGAAGGCTGCAATGCTCGAACAGAAACAAGACGGCAAGAGGGTGGACAAAGAGGACGGAAATAGCTTCCTGTCTTTCGTGTCACGATTGTCGCTGACAGGATCCATTTCTCGACGACAAAATACGGTGACCGATTTCGCATTATCGCACCGTGTCGCCGCATTTACGTGGCCTTAATTATGCGAGCGACGTATCTGTCGTCACTGGTGCACGGTCATTTATTGCTTTCAACGCGTCGTGAGCAACGACTGCTTCATCGCGGGTGCACCGGTAACATGTTTTTGATAAGCCAGCAGAGTAAAATAAATGCAAGGCAAATATCGGTGCATCTGGCAACGAGACCATACTCGATTTCCATAATTCTTTTTCTTGCGGAAACACATCCCTTTTGCAAAGTTTTTAAATGTACTGCCAAGTTCTCTCTATATTCTTAGTTTCTTATAAAGATATACCTTCTTCAGAATTGTTATTAACTATTATAAATGTAAAGTAATATAAACAATCTCACATTAGCGATTAATGTTATTAAGATAAGCAATCGAAATATCCTGTAATTCGTACTTTCGGTTTAAGTTTTAAAGCGAAAAAATCCTCCAAATTGACGACTCGAATATTTAAAAGATTCGAAGCCGCCTGTTACGACTTTTATTTCCTTCGTTTTCCGTGCAAGGACGATCTCGAGGTGTGCCAGGGGGATAGAATTTTATCCCTTTCGAAGCATTATCGAAACGGACGGCGCTATCGCAACGAAGGAAGCATTGTCGTAAGTGTTATCGACAAACGCTTTTTCTGCTTCTGGAGCTTCTTTCCCTGTTCCTGGAGCACTGTCTACGAGCGGAATTGCGGCTGCATATAAATTTAAATCACCTATGCCGTGTCTTAAGATCGTTCGATAGAAAGAGCAGGCCGGCTAATCCCGCCTCGTTCCATAATGCGGTGGCCTTTGATACAAAGACCTCGGGAACCCGGCCGAAGAGAGACAAGTTAAAATAGTAAAAGTTTCCTAACTACGTCTGCAATCGTTACGGTGGCGAAATGAGGTAACTTTAATTGGAGCATGTAAATATGCTCTTGGCACCTCGTTTACCGCAAGCGTAATACTTCCAGAATTAATTGCTATTTTATTTATATCGACAAATTACGATTGCGAATTTCGACGACTCTATTCACTCTTCTTGTCAATGTTGGACGTTATTCGGATACCAGAAAAATTATTTGGCTATCTGGGAAAAATACCAACAACGTGATCAGAAGGTCGAGTATGTAAGCATGGAAAATACCAGGTACCTATACCGACAAATGTAATCCTCGACACAAGGTCTCGATTCGTTGATTCCGATCAAAGGTTTTCATCCATCACTTAACTTATTTCAGTAACGACTATCTCGCACGCAAATCGAACATAGAACCGCCCTACCTATAATTCGTTGTCCACATTGGCCTCCGCTTAAAATAGAGGGCAGGGTAATGGTGAGGCGAGATAATTAAAAAAAAAAACGTGTCGAGGAAAGCCAGATGATCGTTATAATTATTCCGAATACATGTCGTGTTGATTGATCCGCCGCGCGTCGAAGTGCAATCCGGGATTGCAAGGCGCGACGTCTATGAAAAACAAATTGTTTTCCCGTAACACTATACGAGTGTAAGCCGGACTCGCTCTGGTAAGGCCGAATTCGTGGCAGCGATCCAGGTTTGCTAATGAAAAAAGCGTGTTCCCGACAACATCGACTATTGCGAAATTGTCGTGTTTCGTTGCCACTCGAAACGAAGGGAAGTAGAAATCAATACCCAACGTAAAATGTGAGCCAACAAGTTCAGAAATCGTTAGAAATTTTTTTCCAATTTTGACCGATATTGAACCTGACATAACGAGCAAGTAAAAATAACTCTAATAATAATAATAAGATTTGAAAGAGAAATAACACGGCCGCGTTTTATTAAGAAAAACTCGCATGATACAGCACGATACAGCTTTTAGAAAAATATTTCCGCGTACAACGAAATGTGGGATAATATAGCAGGCTTCTTGACGGAGCGAAGTAAATCTTGAAACGGTCGTTAGATGTTACAGATTGTTAACCACGAATGGCGGAACTGCTTCGCTTTTTTTTGTTGTGGATGTTCAAAAAAGAGGCGCATTAAAAAGTTCAAAAGAGGATTACGCTAATGGGCAACTCGTATCGTAATGTAGAGTACGACGCGGCAACACTCCGGAATTAACTCTATTACCCTCTATATTATTACCCCACCTCTCTTTCGACGAGTATTTCGCGCTTCGCGTCAAATCACAATCAGAGATTACAAAATGTTCGGCGCAAATAAACCATTTCCCTATAATCCATTCTATAAGCCTGTTATAATTCAATGATGCTTGCGTACTCTGTAACAGCTCGTATATTTTCCCAGGAGTTATTGTTCCGCGTGCAAATTTATCGGGACGTCGTGAATTCTCGTAGCCCGTTTTAATGTTCGCGTTAATTGATTGTTTGTTTTATTATATTGTGCTCTTAGCACTTGTTTATTTTCGCGTTGGCTCGATTGTAATCAATATCGCAAAGTAATAAGGAAATTTACATGAAAAACGTGTATATCACGGCTCCCACGATATTTTTGAATAAATGATGTACCTCGGGGCCGAGCGCCTTCTTTTTGGCGTACGCGTACGATAAAACGCGGTGGGCGTGAAAGTTACGGCTAATGTCTATAGAAACTTTCGGCAACGAAGAAATAACAGAGAGAAAACTCGGCGCGAGGAGACCCCTGGGATCATCTTATTACTACATCGCGAGTGTCGCCCTGTCGATCAAGTTCGAGACAGAATGAGGGATTACGAGTGGCAGAACGCGCCGAGCAAATCCCTACTCTGCAAACTGTCAATAACTCGCGTTGTCAGTCGCAGCACGTATCGTGTCTCAAAACGAGGCGACCGTATTTACGATGCGATTTCACGACGTAATAAAGAAAAAGATCGAAAGTAAATGGAGAAGTCTATAATTCGTCCCCGTGAACTCACCCGTAATTCGACGCCGGATAGTGGGATCGCTCCTCGACCTTGCTTACGACCTTTAAAATTGACGACGAGATCGTACGAAGCTTACGAAAATTGCCGTTGAAGTATCGAGGGGAAGCTCGATGAATATTTCAGATCAAGGTCGACAAGGTAAAGCTACAAATTGTTTAATTTGCACATACAAACCATTTTGCTTGCACTTGATATTAATTTGGTGTCTCGAGACTATTTTAATACGCGATGGTCGATCTTCTAATTGCGATCTTAATAATGAATAAAAACCAAAGAGCCCATCAGTCGTCCAATTATTACATGCATGGAGCGTATATATTGCGCATCGATTCTCGTTGAAGCACCACGAGAGTTTGACGCAAGCGGCAAATAAATCGTTTTCGCATTATTCTTCTTCCGTAATTCGACAAGTTCGATTGTTCGATGTCGACGTCACATTCGTTTCTAAAGTAGGTACTGACATCGATCGATGTCAAGTAGGAAAATAGACGACGGAAACTCTCGATCACTGTTGCGCGAAAGGGATGATTAAACGAGGTTCGATGACGGTCATGCGAAAGCTCAGGAGATAATTAAACGTGAAACAAGACGTGTGAGACAATTCGTCGAATAATCCTAGCCGCGTTTCCAAATTGAGAGATTTGACATTCGTCAATTTCCGAGGTGTTGTAATACGTTGAGGAACGAACTGACGAGTAACGAGGCGATGCGTGATGAAAGGCGCGGCAAAGTTTCCTCGCGGAAGTTTGTCTTTCAGGAAGATAAATAAAAGCGAAGTGGGACATGAACCTCTTTGAACCACACGTTGTCCATCCTGCGAATGTAATGTGGAACGACAATGACGGGAGAATTTTCAACCTTTCCTTCCCCTTCAGCCTCTTTCTTTTTCTTCCTTTTCATTCTTCCCGTCGTTTCTCTCGGTCGAAGACGGAAGACAATAAATCCTGGTGTGCAGTTACGGCACGGAGCGCCGTTAACTCCCGATAATGGCTCTGTATTAGTTTCGTCTCGTTTGATCGCGAAACTTTTCTTATTCTCGCGCTGTCGGGAGGGAGTCACGTCCGACTATAGCTACGCAAGCTCCACTTCGCTGTTGTACCACGGTCGACTCGAACCCAAAACGATCGGCTTCGATCGGCGACGGGTGCGCATCATTCGCGCGATTGAACACACGCGATCGTGTGCATAAGGGCCTTACGTGTGCGTCGGCCCTGTCGCCCCGATTGCTCGTCGGGCAAATTGAGGATTTGTTTGCGTTGGCATCCGTGCCGGTTGTCTTGATAAATCCTTAAGCTGTCGTGCGGAAATATCGTTCCGCGTAACACGTGTGTTTGCGAGGATCTACATATCCTTAGAGCGAATAATTTCTGATACGTGAGTAAACGGTGGTAAAAGATCGTAAACGTCGCTTCTACGGCGAACATTTCGTTTTACGAATGTTTCGTTAAAGATGGATCTCATAGTTCTATAATAAAAGATGTGTCACAATTGTCCGGAATCGATTTTATTCTCCTTGAAAAATATATTACTAAATATAAAAATCTAAGAGATACATATTTTTTATACATATACGTATTTTGAGATTTAAGGGGTAAGACAACTCAAAGTTAATATTTATATTTGATTCTAAGCAATTATTGTCGGAACGGTGAGATAGATAAAAAAATGTTTTAGACAAAACTTTTATAGTTCTTTTATATGCTTTATAACTTATTTAGATTTTTCAAAAATCTTATATTTTTTTAACCATGAAAGTTTTGTTTAAACATTCTTTTATGTATCTTATTGTTTCGGTAATTGCTTAGAATTAAATATAAGCGTTAGCTTTTAAGGGATTGTTTCACCCTTAAATCTCATAGTGAGCACAAATAAGAAAAGTAATGTACCTCTTAGATAATGACTCTTAAGCCAACAATACACGGTATATAGAAACACGTTTACACAATAAGGACCATGACTTACGAAAAACATAAGCAATAATACTTTTTGTTAGACTGTGTTACATTATGTACTGCTACTGCTCTCATCATTGTCGCAATTGCGACTTTGGCCTGTGCATATACGTGCACACATACACAAAAGAGTTTATATTATTCGAATATTTTAGTATTTTTTTTTTTTATTTATAGCATAAGGGAGAACGGGGGAATTGGCACCAGTTAAGGAAAAATATTAATAAATATGTTATAATCACCGAATATTTATTGGAACTTTTATCAATTAAATTGTGGAAACATCAAGCTTCAATATAGCATACAACAGAATTTTTCAATTGTGGTAGAAACATACAAAAAAACACATTTTTTTTAAATGAAAAAAAAACTTATTACCCCAGGCATCGGGCAATGAGAACCACCTTATGGGTAATAAGATCCATTGCTTATGTAGAATATTTTTAAGTGCGTAATAAAGTATTTAAATGGAAACTTATTAATAATAATAAAATATAAGTAAAAAATAAGTTTTTAATCTTTTAACTTATATATGTATAAATACTAATATATGTAAAAAATAAGTTTTTAATCTCTTAATCTTTTTATCATTTTATAATAGTTTGTATGAATAGTTTTAGTTATGTAAGACCATGGTTTTAGTATATTACTTTTTATGAATACAAAGGTCGCAAATAAAAATGTTTGCCTTCTCACAATCTACGCAGTCGGCATGAACCCACTTTCCACAGCTTCCACAACGAAACCAGAGCTCATTATCCTTCCCAACGTCAAAACATACCTACATATAAATTAATTTTTTCTACATTGTTTGTTATTCTGTTAAATAATGTAATTTTTTAATGTTTATTTCTTTCCCCACATATAAACATACACAGTGAGAGAATAAATGTGGAAAAAAATCATTTTAAACCCCTTCCCCTCCGTGCGCGTAACTACGATATAACCGAAAAAACCGTAATTTTAACGGTTTCGGTTTTCTTCACTGGTCAAGAAACCGAAACTGAAACCGAAACAATTTAATTAATAATTTATTATTTAATGTTTTATTAAATTATAATTGAAACCGAATTGAAATATCCTTTTAATTCGAGTCTCTGATTTCTTTTCACAAAAGAGACGCAACCGCTGCATAAAAGCGACGCATAAAGTAATACTTTCAATTTATTTCTTGACAATGCAATTTTATAAAATAACTCCTATTATACGGATAAAATTTGAGATAAAATTATCTTTAATTTCTATTTAGAGAAGAAATGTAACTTCATAAAAGTAATAATAAAGATGGGAATATTTTGAAAAATATTAGACTTTTGGAAATTCGAAAAACACAGTTAAAAAATACATAAAAGTTTTGTTTGAAACATTTTTTTATATCCATTTCGATGGAAACTGCTAAGAATAAAAAATAAGCATTAAGCTTTAGAGATTGTTTTATCCTTTAAATCTCAAAATAAGCACTTATAAAAAAATACACGAGTTTCTTAGACTTTTATGCTTAACAATATATTTCAAGATGAATCAAATTGGTTCCGGACAGTTGTAACATGTCCCTTGCAAGACAGTGATGTATAAGTTCTCAGAACTTTTGTTTGAAAAATTTTATCAAAATCGATATACCGCGATAGTTTACACGAATCTGTCAGGAAACTTCTTTTAAAAGCGGATTTGTTGTTTTAGTCCAGTTTAGAAAAGAAATAAATATAAAAATATTTCTATAAAATGCAGTGTGATTTAAATATATGTACAATGCCGTGATAATTTTGTTAAATACTTGATCGAAAACAAATGTTTTCATTAAAATATTTTAAAATTTACATTATGGGTTTATAATGTTTTTCCGGAGAAATATCTTCAAATAACATATTTTCTGTATACATAATGCTACAAAAATTCAGAATATTATATCAATGTAAAATATCAGTGGAACATTTAAAAATACAACGCTTTTATTAAGCAAAAATCTGGTAAAATATAAAAGCGAGTAATAATACACAAGAAACGTCATCCTATAATATCAGGTTTAAATGGTAAAAACGGATCATCTACTGATTGACATGTCCTGTATATATATTAATTTTTAATCAAGCTAAATTAATTTCAAACGGATATTAAAAGTTATAACTCGCGTCGTGTATATTTAAAAATGTAAAGAGAGAAAATTTTATGACGTCGCATCCCGTAATTGATAACTGATTTCGATGGGGTACGGGGGGGGAGGGAGGGACGCGTATAATTTATCGTTCTACGCCTTGTCGAAGAACTTGGCAGCGTTTCAGGTCGTTGGAAAGTTGACCGAGGCCGCACAGATGTATCGACATTTACTGGCCGGCTGCAATCCCGCTGATAAATTGCACGTTATTATTTTCGCGCAAGCTGCACGTGCTTGCCGATTTAATGACAAACATTCGTATAAATATTAATAGCTATTTATTATAGAAAACACACAGGCATCGTTGCTCAGATTTAGAATTGACAATTTAAATTATTTACACAAACTTTTCAATATTAGAGCTGTAGAAAATAGTATAAGATTAAATAAACCATTGATTCCTATTTTATTTCATATTTTATTTCCTTTTTTATTATTTTATGTATTGAGCCTCGACAGAAATATTTATTTTATTTTGTTTGTTTATTCTAATTAAAATCGAAGATACTGAAAGCGACAATACGTCGCGAGCTAAAATTGGAATTCGCGGCGCGGCGTCGCGGCGCGGGCAATGTCGGCAACGATACAATTTGCAATTGCAAAATTATCGGTTCTGCATTAGACCACATGAGTAATGATAAACAAGGCAGAAATAATTTTATCAGGATCGCAGCACGCCGCGGCCGTGGCGGTGTGTCGATGCGGAATCGCACAACGTGCCGGCATCAGATATTTCAGTGACTGGCGAGCTATTCAAACGGACTTCCGCGGTTCGGGAAGGGGCGGGGGGGGGGGGGGGGGGGGCAAGGCAACTTGAAAACACGTATCGCGCAGAGTTGCTTGCCTATCGCGGCTAATTACGCGTAATGCGCCCTGCACCGGCCGCTTTGTTGTTACACACCGCGAAACTCGTTACTGAAATTTCACGAGTTCCGCGCGCGCGAGTTATTACGATCGTGCGTTATACGCGCTATCTCGTGCTTTAATCTCCGCGCCGACATTATCCTTCTCGTATTGTTCCGATGGGAAGTCTTCCTAGGGGAAGTCGAAGTTGAAATGCCAAGAGCAAGAGAGAGAGAGAGAGAGAGAGAGAGAGAGAGAGAGAGAGAGAGAGAGAGAGAGGGAAAGAGAGATATTACCCCCGTCCTCACCTGCATGTGCGCCCCTATTATATACTACTATCCTCAGACTTTGGGAATAATGCATTCCGCGTATATATATGGCAGCTTTCTCGTAATTCTCTCTCTCTCTCTCTCTCTCTCTCTCTCACACTCTCACTCACAATACCACAATTTAACTCGCGAGTATAGCGGTACGTCACGCAGTAACGAAGTCCTTTGATAAGTCCCATGGAGATTACGGGGACTTATATTCCTGTGCCGCGCGTCGCATTGGCCAGCGGGCATTTCTCGCGTATGTTCCTGACAATTCCTTCCGCATCGCGTGCATTTTCCGCCCGTGCGAAGAATTGTCGCAGAGAGAAACAGACGTGATGCGGAAAATCTCTTTCCCTTTGCGGACCGGTCCAAATTAATTACGACTCCAGTTCAGATCGTCGACTGGAAAGACTTTTCCATTTGTCGCGCGAACTTCACGATTAACATTGCTATTTATTCGAGAAATACCTATACACAATTAATGAGCGTGATACCGAAAGTGGCCCGAAATTGAAAGGGTTAATCGAGGCTTTCGCGGGCACCTCGTGCCGCAAACATTTGCCCTCAATCCGCTGCGTACGCGCGCTCGCCGCGATTTACTTCCGATGACCGCTTAAGTACTTCCGATAGCTGCGGTATTGCTTCCGATAAGTTCGTATTATCCTGGCGGGAATCGAAGTCACGGAGAGAACGGGAGCGCGCGTAGGAAGATATTATCCGTGTATAACAGTCTCTCTCACCGTCGAGCAGCCACTTGACGTGCATATCTCAGAAGCTCGCGTGCCACGACGCGACGTGCGAATGTAGGGAACGTGCACGCAGTGGAAGGAGAGAGAAAGAGAGAAAGAGAGAGAGAGGAAGAGAGAAAGGGGAGAGCGCACTTCGGTGAGCAACCTGGCAGGGATTTGCATGGGACAATATCTCATCTGATTTATCCCCCAGAGGCTGAGGGTGGAAAAGGGCAGACGCGAGTCCGAAGGATTTATTTCTTTGGCGTTTTACGCGCCGCACCGCGCGACACGGAGAAATAAAGAGGGAACGACGACCCTCCTTCTTTCCTTGAACGGCAAGAACATCCGGTTTATCGCCGGTTGTATGCAGCACGCGTGACCCCGAGAGCGTTGCGCGCTGAGCGGATCGGAGCGCATCGATGCGGCATCGCGCGCCACACAGACAATGCGCGCGCGCGCGCGTTTATGGCCTTTACCGTTTAGTTTATCGGTAGAACACTTTTCCCGGCCTCTACTTGAGCCCTCGCGGGATTTACGGCCCGACCCGTAAAGTCCGACTCCACTTACTTTCGCGCGTCCCGCGTCCCAACCGCCCGGCCCGCGTGACTTCAACATCGCGCCGCGCTCTCGCAAATCGAGGGTCGTGACTTCGTTCCTCGTGTTCGTCTCCGTTCAGCAGATAGTGTCGTCTACCCGACGACTCGTCCACGGCTCGTTGGCGATGTCAACGTGTACTCGTTTCGCGGCAATCTCGGAGAATTGTCGTAAAAATACGTCGCTCCCCTTATAGTCGCTCGGTTCCAAAATGTAACTCTGCCCATCGCAACGGTTTAAATGACATTATCTGAAAAGCCATTTCGACGCGATACAACAAGACTATTGTCTGTGTTGCTTGTAAAGGTTTGTGTACTCAGCGGACAATGTAACCCCCGACAAAAGATTGCTGTCAATGCGGGTTCCGGCCGCTATTTCTGAACTCTCGTACGTACGCACATGCGCGATTTTGTGAGTTGAGTCTGAGGTTAACGCGATAACCATCAGGACGAAGGCGACAGTGAGTTGGAACAGCCGAATTGGGTGACCGGGCTTTCAGGACTCTGTAATTTTCGTCCCTGCTCCATTACACTTGGGCCCGAAGGAAAGTATAGTGGTCATGATCCTGACAATTTGGAAACCAGCGGCGTAGGGAGTTGATAAACGCAATCTACTCCACAGATATTCAGCTAAAGTACCTTACTAATAAATTGCTTGCTCGACTACTTGCTTGACGAGAAAAGTTCGGAATTATGATACGTCTCGTAATCCGATAAAATAATTTACTTATTTGCGCGATTTAATCAAAGTTACGATCATCTTTCGATGTCTCTCGATGATACCGACATCGTTTCTATTAGTTCTTAAACAAAGCCACGGACCTAATCTCGATAACTCCGCATACATACGTGAGAGGGTAGGGGGAACGGTGAAGTTAGTTTGAGACTTCATAGTTTGTCGTTAGATACGAATATATACATATATATATGCTCAGTTGACGAGAGTTTCATTCCGGTAAGTTCGCGCCGGTTTCCCTACAGTAATTACTTGTAAATCTCTTACGAATAACGGCAAACGCGAGATTAATTCCGCCTACGAGGACGTGTAATAACTGGTGTCCTAGTCCTTACAACTGCAGAAAGTATACAATTAATATCGTCAAATTGTTTTAAATTGTTAAAGTTAAGTTTTTATAACGCGAATATCGTTATTTAACGAGCTTTGAAAATTTAATGAAAATTTAATTCCTTTAAAATTTTGATACGATCCGTATTATACATGTGATTTATAAATACATATTCCTCTCAAAAATATTCAAGACTCCTAAAATGAACCAGAAATAAATCAGTATGCTGCAATCGAGCGAGTTAAAAGAAAATCAATGGCGCGCACTCGAGCGATTTAATTTTCCTTCTTGACTTTCTTGAGATTCTGCTGCTTTCCCCTACTTCACCTACTTGTATCCGAACTGCAGAAACTTTTATTTTATTTTGCCAATTCTACGAACATCAGGATCAAACGTCTGAACTTTTTCACCGTGTACGTATACAAAATATATATGCAAAGCTATTTTGTGCGAAGGCGCATTATTTATACAAACGCGATTGAATTGAAATTGTTTCTCTTTAACATCTCTTCAAGCAGACTAGAACTTCCTTTATAGTAATACTTGAAACGTTTTATCGGAAACTTGATTAAAACTGATACAAAGTTGGTTGAGATTAATTAATTGATTTTATGCTTTCGCGTTTCTGACAAAGTCTACGAAAAGCTTCATCAAATTTAATGATAAATGTATTTTTAATTATAATCTATTCTTTCGTGTCTCACTAAATATATATATATGTATAATAGGAATAAATTACAATATAAATTATAAAATTATACAAATCGTTATAAAGCAATTGTGATTGCGAGAATCTACCGGTCTTTCTACATTTATATATTCAAAGCGTTTGATTCCGGAAAAGATACAATTTGCCGAAAATCCATGCGGTGAGCGAACAATATAAAGCCTTTTTGTAGCGACACGTTGACACGGGTAGATATCACTTTGTATTTGAATGTATCTCTCGGGCAATTTTAACGTATACAGCGCATTTTTATCCGCGCTGACATATTTACATGCGTTTGAAATTTTATTCGAAACCATCCAAAAAGGCTACCTCGTGAAAGGCCAATAATTTTGCCGATATTATTGCGAGAAAGATATATACGGAGACATACTGCGACATTTTGGCGATAATATTGAGGATTTTCGGTGATATATGATTTTTTATTCGCGACTCACCCACCATTGAGCACGTGGACGAGGACGCTGGCTGACTCGGCTGTGGATGGTGCACAGGTGTAATTGCCGGAATCGGCCGGCAGCGCTCTACTGATCAGAAGATGTGACGTTCGCGTTTGCTTCTCCGTCACGACGCTAATGCCACCGCGTTGGCTGTAGTTTATCACGTTATCGCCTTTGTACCTGAAAAATTATTGAAAATAATCCGGAAAGCATTAGATAAGCATTGAATTTAAAGTAAAATCCATTTTAAAAAAAGCTATGTATCTTTGTTAAACTATTGGATAAAATGTACGATGCAAATTGCGCGCGTGTGTGTGTGTGTGAATGTATTTATATGCGAATGTAGAAACAAAAGAGGATTTGCGGATCAACGCAAACGCAAGTTCTATGCGATTCTGAAGACCACCCGCCTCCAAGGACTAACTCCAGCGGAGATTCACTTAATCGGAGATGCGTTTTTAAGAGAGCTCGCCGGTAAAATTTTTCGATAAAACGCGGTTCTATCGAATGGAGGTCAGTGCAGATTTGGATTTCGCAAAACTCGGCTGTGTCGAAATACATGTGGAACAAATTCAATCCGCGCTATCGTCAAGGGAGAACGCTCAAACTCACCAATAGATGAAGGATGGTGGTTCCGGCGTTTGCAGCACGATGCAGGTCAGATTGATGTCGCTCCCGCTTTTGATGTAGAGCTCCGAATTGCCGTTGATCTTTGCCTTCGAGACTGCACACGGGGACAGAACAAAGTTAAAGTGGTTTTTAGCCGAGGAGAGCGCACGGATCGTCGAGTAAAGCCCCGGGCCAAGAAGTATGATCGCAATTTCGTTTAAATCGTCGCAAAGCTGCAATTAACTCACGTCGAACCGCTCGACACCGGCCATTTAAAAATTCACTTAAGAAACAAACGATTTGGGAAACTGTTATTGAAGCGCAGCGGGAAACTTGTAATCGTTTTTAAAACACAATCCCTCCAGATCCCCATTCTTACACTGATCTTTTATTTCTATTAATACGAATCGTACTTGAAATTTAGCATCTTTTCACTGTAAAACTAATTATTGCTTCTAAATAATTATCTCATCATAATTTCGATTATAATTTACCTACTTATATAGCTTTTCATTTCTTTTTAACGCTTGAAAGGATTCAATCAAAATCCAGTAGATTTACTTGGAGCTATGGATTGAATCTTATCGTATAAAAGAAGAAATATGCGCACGTACCTACTACGCTCAAGTTGAAAGCTTGACTAATTTTGGGCTCTGTCGAGACCTGACATTCGTAGATTCCACTGTCTCGCACTTGCGGCGAGCTGATTTTCAAGGTCCACTCGTCGCTACCATCGCTGTGCAACGATTGGAAACGCTGGTCGTTTGTGTACGTTAGGATGCCGACAGTGAGAATATGCAAATCCCGCTGCCTGATCCATGAGACCTGCGCAATCAAGAGACACTTGCTGTTATAGCAAGATACACCAAACTGCAGACATTCAACCGAGAAGTCCGACGTTGTGTCGCGCAAATTCTATGTCACGGCCCTAAACGCGCATTCCGCACGCTTTTAAAAATATATCAGCGTAAAATAAAGTGGAAAACATCGCTAAACTACACAGAAAAGAAGAATATTCTTCATTTAAAAATATCTTTAGTTTCCACATGAAAATCTTATAATGAGATTATATTGTGTTAAACGAAAAAACTTATTTGAATCAAGTTATTTTACATAGTTCAACCAAGAAAAAAAAAGTTAAGAAAAAATTAAAATTCTTATTATAAGAAGATTTTATGGATTATTGCGATTTTATAGATTTTATAAGAGCATATAAGTTTTGATTTTGACACTTCTTTCTTCCTGCATAATATTCCGTAAATAAAAGACACGAAGATTTAAAGACTGAAACATCAACGTCGAAATTCTTCATTGGTATAATTATCGGTTTTTTCCGATGGCATTATACGCACCATGCCATTCGAATGCGCAAAAGAGAAAAACCTTTGACTGACACCCGACTGTCGCGCGACAATCTGTCACCGGTGCGAAATCAAGGCTTAGGTGAAGCGCAATCGCGATGGTCGTGCTGATTCTACGATCGCAAATATAAACGTCCAGATGCATGTGCGTACGCGCGTTATTGAAGGCCGATGCGGCGTGGCTGTGAATGGCGGAAGCAGGGAGAGCCAAAGGGAGATCCGCAGAGGGGTGAAGTGGTAGAGGGTGCGAGAGAAATTTGATTTATCGGCGATTACGATCGGTGATTGGACTCTGACGGGTTCCTGTGCGTCATGCGGTGATGCATGAGCAGCGGCCGATAACGCGTAATGTCACCGTTCGCCCGGGTGACCTATGCGCCTACCCGCGAAATTACTTTGCATTAGGACCGCGAGTGATGAATACCGGGTTAAACAGCGGCCCGCGCGGCCCACTAATTCACTAAACCGCCTGAAAAATTGGCGCCGCGACTATGTGTTTAGTATGCACAATACTCCACCTTTTATAAAGTTTACGTGTACACCACTTTGCCACTTCATGTAACCGAAAAATGACGGGACGTGAATTAAACGGGCAGCGGTATATAAAAGTGATTTATTAAAAAATAAAATAAAACAAAATAAAAAAGAAAATTTTGGAAAAGAATATAAATTATTTTCTTTGTAAAAATGTTTTTTTTTTGTTCCCGCGGTAATATAACGTCAAAGAGATCCGATACAAAGAGTTAATTTTCTACAGCACAATTAGATTGAATAACCATTTGACCAAATGCCAGTCAAATATGAACTTTCTGACTACTTTTAGCTCGCTAAAAATAATGTTTCACGGCACAATGGTCATAGTTGGAAATATTTCGATGTTAACGCGATCATGTGTTAATATACTTCGCGTAATTTTCTAAATTTGCGCGAGAAAATGTATGCATGTTGAACCGTGAAGAGTTATACTTGCCCTGCAAGTTCGCGGGTGGAAATAGGAAAAAAAAGAACGCGAAAAAACGTTACAAAAGCCTTGGCGGGCGAAGATGTGAACTAGGTTACTGTAAAAGTGCGAGGCGATGTCGCGTGGGTAAATGAGGAATGAACTCGTATACGAATTGCAGGTCGTGCAAGTGCATTAGCAAAGAGAGCAGCGAAGTTTGTCGAGAAACGATTGCGGATTAATGCCTCGCCGACGCCGTAACTGCGAATTTATTTGACTTCGAATTGCGTGATTCCGATCGTGGGGATTTTCACGCGCCCGCACGTACGTTAAATTTATCAACGCCAGCGGAGAGCTCGCGCGAAAGAACACGATAGAATTTGAAAAATATACACTTCGTAAAATAATAAAATAATTGAAAATTTTGCGATAACCGAACGAGCGTGTGCGCGATTTAATTTTGCAACGACAAATTTGTTGCTCTTTCGCTCCATTGAATCCTCTCATAATGGCGAAATTTAATCGCGAGAACTTGTTGACGCATAATCGAACATTAAAACGTCCACCGAGCTTTGCATAATTTACGTAATAAGAAGATTAATTGGTTAATTAATTTTTTTTTCTAAAAACGTGGGCGACATCGACAGCCAAGCAAGATTATTGATTACCGTAGATTCGAAATGATTCCGCAATATTTTCTGAATTCTGTATTCTCAACTTGTACATTCTATCTTTAATCCTCCCGATGCTGGTAAGTTTGTTAAAATCGTGCTTGATTGGATTATTGGAGAAGCGAACAATATTGACGTATACAATATTATCGTTGTAACGCTGGTACATTTTGACTAAAATAAATCTTTGAATAATTTTCACAAAATTAAAAGAGCAGCAAGTCTTTGCTTTCGCGATAAAAATAACAAAAATCAGAAAATAGAAGTAAAGTAGAACTGACTAATTCGAAGAAAGATTTAAAATTCGATGTATAAAAATTCTTCGGAGAGACTCAGAGAGACTCAATTGTGACAAATGCGATCTGAAACGATGCGAAGTATAAATATCTCATAAAACGAGAATAATCTTGGAAATCAAAATCATATTGCGACGTTCAACGGACTCGCGATTCTAATCTATACTCGCGAAATACAACGTTCCCAAACTCGGGCGCTGTTATTACAACGACGGGCTCTTGATAAGGAAACTTGGAACTTACCGCACGATCGCCAAGATTGCGCACCCTACAGTGCAGGTAAGCGGATTGCCCGACGGTGGTTGTGGTCTCCCTCTTTGTCGCGTTGTCGAAGTAAGGCTGACTAAAGGGTTGCTCCCAATAGGAGGATGGATGGTGCTCCACTACAGATCTTCCGTTCTTGGCCGCGCATTCTGCCAAAAACAATAAGGCAATCGTTAATGGGATTTATTTATCGACACACTTTAATGAAATTTTAACACCAGGAATATTGGATTTTAAATAAATCTTTCAAAAGCTCGGAATAACGAAATCTTTTAAAAGGCCAAAGATAGCATCTCCGACAATGGCGTAATTAGTCAAATTAATCGACATCCACGGTAACATCGAGTTAAGTAAAAAGATAATTTCATGTAATATAATCGAGCGCTCAGTCTGCAGCGCAAATTAGAAATCATCAAAATACGTAATTGAGAACAGATAGCTTAATGACATATCGATAATTGCTAGGGAACTCGTGCAAATCGGATTGCGGCGCGACAATGCGATAAATTATGCGTTAACTGGCGGGACAGAATGTACAAAACGGAATTTCAAACTGATCGAAACACGCAGTGTGATTAACTCCACGTATAAAATCTCGGTCACGTCGCGCTTTCATAAGGAAATCGATTCTTCCCGCTCGATGATTCCCATTACCGGAGAGTTTCTGCCGAGCTTATCCGGGTTGAGTTTGAAGCGACCCGAACTCTCTCTCGGTACGAATACAGAAATTCAAATTCGAAACCGTTCGAGACGTCGTTCGCCACGGACGAATGAACTCTGCTAGAACATCCTTCGGGAGTTCCACCTCGAAAATTTCTCGCGCATTACAGGAAAGTACTCGCGAGGTCTCTACAGGAACGAAAATCTATGCCTAGGAATTGCGTGATTTACAGGCAGAGCGATCAAAGCCCGTTCGTTAAGTAAAGTTACGCGCGTACGTAAAACGTCACTTGGTTCTCCCGGAGCCTTCTAATATGAATTTGATTACTGTTTGCATTTACTTCAGAGCGCGAGAGATCGCGATGATGTAGAGATCTCGCACTCTCTGCCTTTTTCACAAGAATTTTTTAAACAAGTCACATTTAAAACTGGGTATAAATAAATTTATCGACAATGGAAACACTGGTCTGAAAAGATAACGATAAAAATAAGTTACACGGAAAAAATAATTTACTTGAAACAAGTAAATTCTGCTAGGGACTATTGGAGTAATTTATTCTTTGAAGCAATGAAATTTTACTTAGAACAAGTAAAATTTGTTTTTCGTGCATACACGTGTATACACGGAAAAAAAATTTACTTGTTTTAAGTAAAATTTCATTGCTTCAAAGAAATAAATTACTCCAATAGTCCCTAGCAGGATTAACTTGTTTCAAGTAAATTTTTTTTTCCGTGTATAAATTGAGAGAGATAATAATAAAATAAAACTTCTATTGGTGTACCAAGATCGTCTCATTAAAGACATTTAATAGACTTTAAGAAAGAGTGTCTCAGCATCCTTCCAAGTGCAGCTGTTTTTTCAAAGTAACGATGCCGGTGTAGCGTAAAATTCATGCAACAGTCCCTCATCAATTTTTTCAGCCCGCGTTCTCATCCTTCTCCGACCGCTCGCCTCACTGATTACTTTATTCCGAGAAAACGATACTCTTGGTGGCTACGTAAAACCTCCCGAGAAAGCCTTTACGTGTATTATAAGACGAGCAGAGTGAGAAAATTTACGGAAGGATGCTGTCAAAGAATCTTTATTCTCATGTTGATACTCCATAAACGCAATATCCTGCGACCGTGTAATAATTGAAACTTCAATTGATAACCAAATTTTTCTGTATATTACGTAATGTATTTAAATTTTTAATATTCTGTATATTTCAATATACATATTACGTATTTTAAATGTATTTAAGGCCCCTGCCTACTCGCCTCTTCTATCCTTGTTTGGTGACGTCAGAAGCGATAAATCGCATGCTCTTGCGGTTTTACGTTGAAATAAAAAGATATATTCATATAAAACGATATTTTTTTGTAACTGATTCAGCCCATTTGTTTTCTTTTATTTTAATAATCACTAAATAGTCGTAAAATTAATGTGACATGCAATCAACCTTTTTAACCTGTCTTCTTTCATTTTTCATTTTACAGCTATTTATTGATTATCAAAGCCAAAGGAAAGTGTTCGGTATATTTTACAAATGTGCTGAATCAATTACAATTGCGTTTTATAAATATATCTGTTTATTTCAACGTAAAACTGCAAGAATTTTTGGCATGCAATTTTAATAACAAGGATACTAGCCTAAAATAAAATAAAATTTAAATTGTGCATGTGTGCATCAACATATGAATAGCGATACCAGCGTTTTATACACTTTTGTCACAGAAAAAAAAATTTTTCTTCCTTTTGTTAATACAACGATTGGCCTGTATGTTTCGCGTGAACAATCGGTTGGTACATTATTCAAATTACGAGTAACAATCGTGAAATTCTTCGGCTTCAAAGCGAAATCCGTTCGGAAATCCCTGACCGCAGGATCGAATCGTCGATATTCTGCTCGCTCGAAATACCGCGCAAAGTTCCACAATGCAGCACAAAAAGCAGCCGATTCCAATCGCCGACTGTTAATCGGGTTTTTCGCGTTGCAGCCGGCACGACAAGCATGGGCGGCAAAAAAGGCTTAAAAATTGCAGGACGGGTCAAAACGAGCTCGAAAGGGATGAGTTTGTTAACCCCGATTGTGCTCTTCTTTCTCCGCTGAAAGTTCTTCTTCGAGGCGAAGGAACTCCAGCGGAGCGAGAAGCTTCAGGTGTTTGCTAATGGCCCGCGGCGTTGAAACCAATCATTCGTTGAGGGCCGCCTTTCTCCGCTCCCCCGTTTGTTTAAACGTGGCGTATTTTTTATCAGTCTCGTCAGTGTCCGGTTTTCGTTTCCATATTAACGCGAACCTCGAAAGAAATACGACGACGAACGTCGCAGATCCCAGATATTTTCGCGCATGCCCCAAGCGTTGACCTGCTTCTATTAACGTATCCTACATTTTAAGAAAAGACATTACGTAAACAAATTTAATTTAAAATTTCACATAAAATTAAAATCTAGGTTTACAATTTTACATCGAGTGAGCTGAAAGCTCGTTATTTTTGGTTAAACAATTACTGACAACAAATAACGTCCTAAATGGGGGGTGATCGCTAAATTGGAGCAGAAGCGTCTCGAGGTGTACACAATTGTAAAATAAATTAAAAATTCAGATAAACAATTTTCGCCTCAGTTTTGAAGTGAAGTACGCTTCATCTACAGTATAATTGAATCGTAGAAATTAAGTTTCTCGGAAGGTTTCTCTTTGATTTTCGCCAAGATGAAACTTCCCGCCAAGTTACGGCAAGGCGGCAGCTACAGTCTCGAGCGACGACCGAAATGCAAAAACTTGGGATATCCCAAAGACAGATCTCAATTATTTTCTCGCTGTCCCCAGCGAAATTGACGCAGCGAGTGCTCGATGAAGAAGAGAAACCTACGACCGAACACGACAAAAATTTACAAAGGCAACGTACAAAAGGCTCTCTATCCTCTTGATGTTCCACTCGCGATGATTCGCGATCATTCCTCAAAGACGCAAAGTATAGTGATATCGCAGAGATAAAGTTCTACTAAAAACCAGATCATTACATTTATCAAAAGGGTTATAGACAAAGAAGTAAGAGAAAGAGAGAGAAAGAGAAAGCGAAGTAGATTCGTTTGTTTGGTTCTCCAAGACAAACGCGACGCTCGCTCAAATGTATTTGTTAGCTACGAGTGCAATCCGTTTGAAGAGATTACGAGACGAAGAACGCGGAGAATGTCGTCGAGGCGTCCGCTTTTCGTGAAAGTAACGCAACACTCCTCGTTGAAATCCAAGTAGCTTATGTTCCCGCCCTCTCAGCTTGTTCAGTCGCGTGGAGAACTCGAACGGAGCGATGTGTCTTCGGATTCAGGACGTGTCCTGTCGAGAGAGAGAGAGAGAGAGAGAGAGAGAGAGAGAGAAAGAGAGAGAGAAAGACACGCACGAAATTTTTCTCACCAAATCCGGAAAAAGTTTAGAGAAAAGTTTCTATTTAAGAATGTGGGGAGCGTTTGACTCTGTTCGTACTCACGTTTTTTTAGACCGCGTGAGTTTTGTTGCCATTTTATGTTACATTTATTAATACACAATTGTGTGTGTGTGTGTATATAATAACAAGTATAATCTTGAAAAAGTTATGAGGTAATTATTTCAGAGAAATAATTATTGTTAATAGTATTTTTCCGAAAAATCCATCGAATATATATTATATTATCTACGAGTTCACATAAAAATCGTTTTGTTTCGCGTTATTAATCGCGACGAGTTATTTAATAACATCGTGGTTGCGGAAAACCGCCGTCGTTTGAAAGATATCAATTAATTTTTCCAATATAATGGCATATCTATCGGATAAATTGAATACCAATTGTCATCGGTATTATCGGGAAACACTTTCGAGAGATTGAGAGCGTAAATTTTGGCTTTAAAACAATATATAACAATACAATTTTTACAGAGGCGAAAACGCGAACATAAACGAAAATTAAAAGTTAAAATGTAAGTGAATGAAATATTATCCAATGTTATTGAATAGCATCATTAAAACAATAAAAATTTAAAAATACATGAAAGAAAACCTGCGTGTCACAAATCCAGACAATTACAAAAACATTTGTTTCATGGTTAATCATAATATGAGATGTTTCAGATTATGTAAATATGTCTGTCGGTGGATATTAATGGCAAAATATTTTTTAGATATAGAGAAATTAATTTATTCAACTCGCAAAATTCGAAGGCCCTCAATTCTACATGAAACTTCTGTGGATGCATTTCGTGGTGACGCTTTAAAAATATTAAAGTGCCGTAAGTATTACGCGTAACACGAAACCTCTTGCTAAAATCTAAGTGGTTTATGTACGCCCCGTGTTGTCTCGTTTTCCCACGATGCGATGTTGCTCCCGAACGTGTGAAAGCGGAGCGTCTTCGATCTATCGAGAAGCGCAAGCGAAGCACGTCCTCTTTTCCTCGTTTTTCTACTTTTATTGCATCGAGTCGCTGTATCGGAAAGTTACATCGAATTAGACCGCGGCGCATCTTCCTTCAAATGGAAGGTATTAAATATTGGGTCGCAAACAATTACTTTCGAAGCACAACGTTGCAACCGATATTAGCGAGAAACGGTTAGATGAATACACGCTGTAGACTACAGAAGTTTTATTTATTAGAAGAAATGTGTTGGGCTAATTCTTTATAAAATTAATTTTATATATAATTATATACTTTATCTAGAGCTTTATTGATAAAATTGAGGGCTTCCATGAGGGATGTAAATAAAAAAACTTTATTTTGAAAAGAATGACTTTTTAACAGTGACTGTTAAATTACTAAAATAAAAAGTTGTGGTATAAAAATTCATTTTGATTTTTTTTTAAGCTTTTATAAACTTGCAATAAAAATAAAAATATTTATTTTAACATTGCAAAAAGTGTAAAAAACCATTTTGTCAATGATACTTATATCTCTATTGCATGACAAGTTGTTATAACAGTAGTTTTGGGGAAAAATTGGAAACACACTAATTCAAAATAAAAATTTAATACAAAAAACCAATTGCAATATAAATATTATCTAAATATCCAGAAGAGTCGTCATTGGCGCTTGTACCAGCATCTTCATAGGCTTCTTCAGTCAAGTCGTAGAACTGGTGGTTCTTTTCGGAGACGTATTGTAAGAGTCTTCTTACATCCATCTGTTTCTTTTTTGATATTTACTTGGCTCCGGTTTACAGTGCTCCAACTCTGAGATAGTTTTTTTAACCCGCTTTTGGCAGGCTTTTTGAATGCGCTTTTTCTTACCCATCAAACTTATAAGATTGTAAGCTTATTTATATACATATATCTTCTTTTTACAACAAAAAAGAGGGATGTCGACTTACATCCCTCTTGCATGAAGGCCCTCAATTTATCTTGAATTATAAATAATTTTAAATATATCTATATATAAACTAGAGAACACAAGTTTATCAAGTAACTCCAAAAATACATACACGTATTTCTAATAAAAATGTAAAAGTGCATTTATAACTGCGATCGCTGAGAGCGAAAGAATTAAAGATAGAATTACAGAACGACATTTTTAGAGAATAAAATCCGCGAAGGAATGCAAGTAATTAAAAATGTCAACACGAAATGGTATCATCGCGAGACGGAGGCGGTTTTAAGCGCTTCATTAACAAGGATGGATGAGGAGAACGAGAAATCTCCCAGTAAAACCATAAAACAAAGCACAGGCCTTTACTTATACTATTTTGTAAACTCGCGAACGCTGCGGTCGGGCGAGTTTTGCGGGAGTTTCACGGTTCGACGAGTTGAGAAGCAATAGCGGCCGTTTTAAAAGGAGAGTACGAGCGTAAAGTGGAATGGGAGAGGTAGATTAATTCTTTCGTTTAAGCAACGCCCGCAAATGTTTGCGGTTCCTGAATTCTTAATGCGTTTCAAACTAATTGCCAATACGCATACATATATATTAGATATCTGAAAACAATTTATATTCTTTTTTCTTGAGCATCTATTAGAGTACAGTTAATTTTACATTTCCCTCATTGTAATTATCGACCGTTAACAAGGCAAAACATGTGTTAACTATAAAACATTGCACAAATAGAGTTCTTTATCCAATTAAGAAATATGAATCAAATTAGTTCGCATATAAATCATTACATAAAAAATAATGCAAATTCATATACGAATTAATTATATACATTACATGCCTCGATTGTCAAAAAGTTCATAAAGGACTTGCTTTTTGTATTCTGATTGATAATAACGTCGGCGTGTAGGTAGCAAATATTGCACGGAGACATATCCTGATCGCGTTTGTGATGAACGTTGTCATAAATTTCAGAAGGGGATAGACCGCTGCCTGCAGTCCACCCTCCTTGCACTCTAACTCCCGTATCCGTCGCATGTCCGCGCATCTATCAACGATTTAAGGGTCGTTACTAACCGTAAGCGAACCGTGGCCTATTACGATGCAGATTCGGGCTCGCTGCAGCTAAAGTGACTGAGATCCACTAGAGAAAATTTTGCGGGGGCACGCGTCGGCAATTTTAAACGCACATGTACGCCTCATTAGAGGCACGTGTCGAATATCGCTCCGCGTGTTGCATTAAATTTCCGTACAACTAAACCGCTAATCGGCCAACGCGCAACCATATCATATGATAAGATTCTTCAATGGACTAACAATAAGTGTGTCAACCAAATGCGAGAAGGAGAGAAATTTAACGTCCCGCTATTCGCTGAACAGAGCAAGGCAAGATGTTTGGTTCTCTATTCAGCGCGAATTAACTCGACAACATCGAACGAGAATAGTCAGAGTCGTTCCATGAATCGAGAAGGAGATATTAGGAGTAAGATGTTTCGACATTGCATCCATTCAAGGAGTATTAACTCGATATCACGGAACAAGAACAGTCAATGTCATCGTACGACTCGAGAGCGATGAGAGCGAGGAATGTTAGGAGCACAAGATGTTCTCCGCCGGTAGCGCCCATTTATCGAGTATTAGCTAAATGCCCCGTGACTTCGCAGAGCGCGGGGAGAGATGGAAATGTTAGGCGCAAGATGTGTTTCGCTTTCATTCGTGGAGTATTAACTTGATTCTCCGGTACGAAAACGAGCTGTACTGTAACTTGCTGAAAGAGAGACGTGGTACAGAGAGAACCAGAATGTAGAACAGAATGTAGAAGGTAGGACACACAGAACTCCCAACGTACAAATTCAATGCAATTTCGCGAGCATTGGTACTTTGTGTAATAGACATTTATAAACGGAAACTTATTCAACAAATTTACGTAATAAACTCGGGTACAAATGTAAATGTACCTATAAATGGATCTATTCGTCGCTACGGTCCGCCGTGGGACATTTCGCGCGATCAGCTTCAAGCGCTTATGTCGTCGTTCTCTCCGTGACCTCGAAGATAAAGTACCAAAGGGAAGTTAAGCTCCTTATCGCGCGGACCAGAAACGCCGCGCCGGTCGCGGCTGGACCGACCTCCGGTCCGGCGAATCAGGGATTCTTTTCTAGGCCGACGATTTCGCGAATGGATTCGGCCGTATTCATCTCCATTGCGACATCGGTCGTTCCGACGCGAGACCCGGAATGGGAGTGGTGTCGCTCGCAAACAGAGACGGCGGGCGACGCGCGGAGGGGAGTTGCTTTTAAGTAAGTGGAATGCCCGCGGATCCCTAAACTTCCGGGCGTTTGTCGAATAGAAACGTTTCCGTCCCCGAAACTTTTCCAATTTCTTGCGTCAAAGGGAATATCCGATAAACACGGCCGCTCTGCCGTAATTAAAAGTACGCAAAGCCGCGGAGCCGCGCGTACTTCGGAGACGATCGCCGTGCGAAACCGCGGCGGATCTACTTAATCCCGCAGATCGACAGAGACGCGAGAATCCGCAGCGCGGGCATTCCTTCAAGTTGCGAGACGAATCCCTTGTCACTGGGCGATTGAATAACTTTCGCGCGAACTGTGCCAATAGAGAGGTATCGAAAAGGATATAAAATATGGTGAAATTGTTACATGAAAATTTCTAATATCTAAATTAAATTTACATCCAATTATTTATATTTTACTGAATTTACACCGCGTCATATCACCGCGTTGAAATGCAACAAGTATGAAATTATCATATAAAATCTATGTAAAAATAATCAAATTTGTACAATTAAATCTGCCTGTTGAAGTGTTATATGTATAGCATTTATTGATAATCTCGCGTTATTAAGACACAGTCGTGATGTCAAAGTCAAGTCACGGCAAATTAGCACGTCGCGATAGCGAAGGCACGATGAAGGAATGTGCAATAAATACACGCGTTCATGTCTGTAACACATTACAAAGCATACACGTAAACGCAGGCAATCGGATGAAGACAGTATAAATGATGCACGCGGCGAATATTTTGTTTACGGATTTAATGGCGAGTTTTATAGTTTGATCGATGCGCGGATTAAATCGAATATGTGGATTCGATTCAAAGCGCGATTTGATATATATCGATTGCAAGCGACCGAGTGCTATTCATTATTTTCGCCATATATACAAATAATATTCATTTCACGTTAGTTCTCAGATTGAAACGATTATTATACGTTACGCGCAAACGTATTGTAACGCACTCTGTAAATTCACGTTTTATTTTATTGCATATATCGACAGCGTGAGTTTTTATTAATTGTCCAGCCAAATTCAAAGCTATATTTTCCCCAATTTCCTGAGACTTTGCTGATTGAATACCATTGTTAATAGCCATTATCAAATAAAACATACTAGGATTTGGATAAAAATCCTGCCAAGATAAAATCAATTTGATATTACACATAGAATGCACCTTTATTTGAGCGCGCGTTTGCGGAATGTAATCGAGTCTTGATGATATTATCAAGATAAATTCACAATCGATCCGCTCACAATGGGACCGATCGGCTAAGGATCTATTGGCGATTCTCTCCAAGTTTTATCAGGACCAAGACACTCCAGACAGCGATGAGAGCGCGGTTTCAGCGTATACGTCGCAATAATAATAATGGTACTTGCAGGATTTATTGCATTTTTCGGTTGTACAACAATGCCGAGGGCAGGTATAATAGTCCTTATTCATATTGACGCGTGCAAACTTATGCAGAACGTTCAACGCTCGTGTCCGTGGTAACACATTTCCAGTTCGTATCTTCGACAATGGCTAACGTCAAAAATATTGCTTTCAATAACGCGATCGAGGATGGAGGACATTTCCCGCCCGACCGGTCCCCCCTTCGATCGGAAGGAACTCTAATAAACGAGCTTTCGCATCCGTGAGAGTTACAATACCATTCGCCGAACGTAAACGCGAACGCGCGTATGTGTGCGTGTTATGCTTGCGTATGTGTACGTGCTCCTTTGCCTTGCAAATTTCACGAATTTGGCCGCGCGTCCTCGTTACACAAGTCGTACGTCAACGAGCTCGTATATTAGAGTCGCCAAAAATGATATCGTCGCGTTCAGAATTATATTATCGTGAACAGGAGATCGTTTTTTCGCGTGGGCCTGTCGTTGGCCTGCAATTGGAAAAAAATTCCAAGTCACGCATAAACGCACGCGACAAGTGTTCCAGTGAGCTATCAGCAATTCAATCCACCGTCCAGAGAAATCTGAATTTCTTCAGAAAAGAAAAATTATTCTTCTCGAAGAAAGAAAATTTGTAATAAATGAGACAGTTCTATAGAAATCCTATTTCACGTTGTAACAGATGAGGGATATAATTTAAAAGATACACTGGAATTGTGTTTATAACAAATGTTTCATAAGAAATAAAACATTTTATTCTGCTATCTTTTATAAAAAGGAAAAGGAGGGACTGGCTATTTTCTCGCGCTAATTTCATCTCGCGGAGACCGATTCAAAGATATATTACAGTAGATTTGTACTATATATACAGCAGATTGTACGCATTCGTAGCGCAACAGTCGTCGGTTGATGAAATTTTTGTCGACCGAGCAATGTAAATTCCAAAGTATTGAATCCTATACCGACCATTGCGTGTCGCGCGTCATTAGTCGCGCCGAACACGAGAGTTTCTCGTTACCGAATCAGTGGGCTCTAATCTTCGTAACGCGAAAAAAAGCGTGTCTTTGATGATCGAACACCGGACGACGCGTTGTCACTGCGTGGCACATGGGTTTTTGTGCTGCCGTATAAGCCTGTCGATCTAGAACGCGTCGCACGACTCGATCACGATCAGACTAACAGCGCTTTTATCGAAAACCTGAAAAACCTTCATTAATCCTGGGCACGTTTTTTTTTTTTCGAGCGGAACTTGATTGTTCGCACGGCAATCGTAAAACAGCAATGTAAATGACATATAACGTATTTCATATTTTTTTTCAGCGTAATTGTATTTGCAATAATAATTATCTTGTTATACGAGTGCATATAGGGTCAAAATTAAAAATTCCAGGCCATTTCTCAAAAAGTCCGGACCAACCACAATAAAATGTAATTCAACTGCAAAATCACGTTCCGTAATTACGGCAGATTTTATACGCAACATATATCGGTCATTAATTAAACATCCAATAAATGATTGGAAAGAATTGGAATCCACGTCAACAACGAAATGAGAAATGTGCAGCCACATTTAGCACTGCGGCAAAACGCGGCAAGATTACAAGCCATTGTACCGTATTGTAACAGATATCAAATTAAAGCTCTACGATAACTTACGTGGAATCCTCCATGTTGGCGCAGCTGCAAGATGTAACTTCGCTATTTCGATTTTACAACCGCAAATTTTGCGCATCGGAGAGCAAGTTTACGCACTACCTTTTTTTTAATACAAGTTTTAATTAACTGTACGTCGATCTAATTTCGCGAAGCTCTTGTATCTCTCCATGTTTTACTATCAGACAAATTGAAGTAATAACGTAATTAAAATAACGGAGAAAAAATGCTGACTATGACTACTTGGGTACCTATATGTATTATATCTCGGATATAATCAATTATGTTGGTCAGCCATCGATTTGATTATACAAGGTAGCTTCTTTTAAATTAATCGAAAGGCGTGGTTGGGAATTGCCGTGGCAAAGTGCCTCGGGTCATGTCTACCAGGGCAGAGCAATTTCGTCGATTCGTGGCACGAAGATAGAGGGTGGAGTGAAAGGCCGGGGTGATGGAAAGATACGGAGAAAGAGAGCGAGGCGGGGTGCCGCGCGCGAGGAGAACAGAGGCGAACGGGAGATATAGAAACGAGAACTGTCACGGACAAACCTTCGGTCAATTATAAGTTGCTTCGGGACGTGCCTCGCTTACGAAAGGCACCGGTATATCCTTAAACCGAGGCGCAGATAAGGCTGTTCGCTGCACGTCGAAACGCAAAAGGTTGCACGAGAGAGGGTGCCAGCACGATCACGCAAACGATCGCAACGATGCAGCTAGGTTCGAAAAGTCTTCGCCTGCGAATCCCCATCTCTATGTTCAAGGCATACAAAACGTGAGAAATATATCTTTTTTCTACTTCATTCATCTATTTTAGACAATTCATGAAGCGATATTTTAAACGGAAAACAATGGTTCCCGTAATCAAGATTACTCATGATGTATTACATAATATAACATTTTAATTAATAAATAGCATGGAGTTTATGGTCACGCGTTGTAATCTGATATAACGATAATAATTATAACTTTATATAAAAAATAACTGTATAAAACATGATATATTAGGCATCAAAATCTTACAAGAAGAGTAGATACTAATACTAGATCTTCCGAAATTTCTGAGGCAGAAATAACTGATAAGACAAAGAGAAAATAGGAAATTCAAAAGTTCGACGATGACATCTTTATTGGGTATTATTACCACACTTTTTGCGATACAAACCGCGTGAGAAACAAAACCGTACCGATTTTTCGCTTCTTTTCATACGCCGTTTTCTAGAAAATCTAAGTAAATTATGTGGCTGTGTGCGAGTCATTCCGCCGAACTGCCCTTTCCGGGCAAACGGTTAACGTAAACGCGATTTTATCTAAAAGTTCGATATCGAGCAATACAAAGAAGGAATGGAACCACCGATCTATCGGATCACCAAATAACTGCGTGGAGGCAGAATCGATTTCATTGGCGCTGCACACCGATCTCTCCGCAAACTTCATCGATATCCTACGTTTCTCTTTTTACTTGATATTACTTCGCAACTAAACGACGAACTTAAGGATCGTATGGAGCAAGGAGAGAGCGAGTCTTCCTGGAGATTGCCATTATCGTATTCTCTGCCTTCTAGTAGCTCTGCATAAAAATCTGCATTATATTGGGCGTCTTGGGAGAATATTTGATCGATTAATAAGGTAGAATCGAGAAATCAGCGAGTAATTATTGGCTTTTTATTTTTATTTCTATAATAATATAAAATAAAATACGGAATATAAGACATGTAAAATTATACATAAAATGATAAAGAAATATTTGCCTTTTACTGTAAAATTGCTTTTTTAGTATTTGAATATATAACGTTATTTATGCGCCGCGTAATTAGCAATGTAAATTTTAATAAAATTGTTCTCTCAATATTTTTATCAAGATAACATCAAGTTGAGCGGTAAATAACATTATTATCCCGATTTTTATCAATAATTAATCTGTGCGAGAGTTTCCAACAACGAATATTGAGTGGTTCCAATTGACTTCGCGGAAATCCGATAATCAAAGTTACGATAAATGGCCTTTCAACCAGACAAGAACTAACTTCCTCATTAAATTCGATTTCAATATGAATTACCGATTGTAAAAAGACTTCAATAAATTTCATTGGAAGCGTTAATTAAACAATACAAAGAAATACGACTACATTTCGTCCATTGGGACATTCGGCAAGACGTATCTTCAAGAAATCGGGAAAGAATCATCGATTTCGTCGATATTCGAACTTTGTTTCACCGACTTTAATACCGCTATTGCTATTTTATATGACCTCTTCTCAATAGCGTATAGAGATCCTGGAGATGGACCGAGAAATAGTATAGATTCGTATCATTGGACCTCGGTTGCTTCTCCGAACATCGACAACCTCCTAAGGGTACCATTGTCGTAACTGTTATCTTCGTTATTTCGCTCTGAGCAATTTTTCAAGAATTGTCTCAACAACTTTTTAGTTTTTATCACATTTAGCCATTAAATTTTAAACAACTCGAAAGAATTTTGAGAAAGTGTATCGTATTTTCTTGTAATATTTAAAATTACGATATATCACTTATATCGCAGATTTAAGACGCAGAAATAAACGCTGCATCGAAAAACAATATTTTACTATCAAATTATTGCGTAATGTGAAAGAAACCATATTTTCATAAGGCGTACATATAAGTGCACACTGCACATAAAGAGTACTTATATCTAAAGTTCGAAATTCTAAGATAGTGTAGAAGATAGTGTAAATCTGTCGTGGGAATTTTTGCACTGCATCTCGTAATCATAAGAAACAACCTAAAAGATCGGAATGGTAACCGAAACGTTACACGAGATCAGCATAACATCTATCGCGGATGTCACGGAGCGATGACAAATTTTGCCGGATTATTTTGTTAAAATTCAGAAAAAATCTGCGCTTGAGGCAACACCGTAATTGCCACGGTGTATTACAAGCTCAGTATGACATACCGCGGCAGTTAGTAACATTTTTCCAAGCCGTTGGAAACAAAGCTGGAACAGTTTTGCGAGCGCCCCAGGATTTATTTCTTGTTACTACTGTTGCCACATGGCACAGTTGCCATTTTCGAAGTACACGTGTCACAAAAATAACCGTTGGCCTTTGAGGCAAAGCCCCGCGTTCGTTTATTCCGGATTGCAGTAATATAAGCAATACGGGAAATAATTTGCATGTAAAAATTTTACTCACGCGCAAAAAGAAGCGCGATTTTTTTATACCCCTTTTCGGTATAATAATTTTAGTCAACTTCTTGGTATAATAATTATAGTCAACTTTTTAGTATAATAATTTTAGTCAACTTTTTCGGTATAATAATTTTAGTCAACTAATTATAAGTATCAAACATACACTTATACGTTATGCTTTTAATATTCCTAATTTGCGTTAATAATTGATATTCATTTATAAATCTCGTCTCAATTACTATAATATAACAGTTACAATTGTGCTGCAGCGCGATCGTGTTTCTTATTCGTGATAATATACACAATTTTAAAGCTATTTTTTATCTCCTTTAAGAACATAGAGAAAGATTGACACGATCACCAAACATGCAGCTGCTAACGCGAGAAGGAATCGTTGGAAAATATTTCCACTGACAGCGTTTGTGATGCTTGCTCGAAGTTAGTTATGCAAATGTCTCAATCTCGGGAGTCAATGCGAAAATCAAGTAGATTCTTCACTCGCACGAAAGTTTCGTTCTTTCGCGACGTGTCGAGATCACGCCGTGAAAATCGGTGTTCCATCAATATAGCAGAGAAAATAGTGTTTTACGACGTTGCAGTCGTTACTCTGACTGTTGCTTATCCGATTTCTTCGTTACGTATTTTTCCGTTTCTCTGTATGGCGCATCGGGATCTTATCGCCGCTGCGGATTAAATCGTAAACGCGAGATAAACGTCCGCGCGATGCTTCGATTATGTTGTAACATGACATTTCGATACTTTACGTCCGTCCGAAACTCAGCGATGGCAATCGACATCGCGATCGTCGACCATGTAATCGCGCAGGTAATGCTGTCGTTGAAGCTGCTCCGCATAGTATTTCAACAATTCGATGCTGAGCCAGCAACGTAGCTGGCAGGTATCCAACTAGCCCTCATACGGTATATCACTCTCGAGAAGCGCTGCATACGAATAAAATAAACGATTGGCAAAGATAAATGACATCAACAATGATACTCGATGTCTATTACTCCGCTTTGGCATCAAAATTATTAATATAACGGGCATCAATAATATTAATAAAACGGGATTGTGTGTGTGTAAAAATTATTTCGCTAAAACATTGCAGACATATTTTTCCAAAAGAAGTTGATTTAATGATAAGCCATATATCGAGAATCTATTCAATTATTTTAATTTTAAATAAGCGATGTAACATTTTTGAATGTTGTTTTTCATTTTATTTCACAAACTTAGGCGTTAACCATTAGAGAGAAAATGTTTGTTGATCAGTTTTCGTTGATCTCACGGCAGACTAATTGCTGCAACGGCAAAGGTACAAAGAGAAACACTTTAGAGATACGATACATAGAGTGGTAATTTGACGGAACATCTAGTTGTTAACGAACGGTCACAATAGAGACAAATTAGGGCAGGGAAACGGTATTTTGCTGTTAGTTAACTAACTTTACCCTGTTTTTTGCTTGGCATACCCGTCACTCGTTTCGAATAGTAAACGTTCCGCTGGTAAGTTAAATAGCGAGAAAAATGCAGCTACATTTGACTACTGTTGTAGTTGAGTATCTTTTTTGTACTTTTTTGTACTTTCAGTGTATTCATGATACAGATTGATGTTGTTTCGCCAATTCATTTAATGAACATATTTTGTTATTTAATGGTCCCACATCAGAAATAATAGCAACAAAACAATCTGTAAAAGAGAGAGAGAGAGAGAGAGAAAATGGTAAAAAAAAAAGTCAAACATCCCTATAAACTTTTAGTTATATTCATAAAACTGTTTAACGATTTAAAAAGCTACTCGCTTTCGAAACCATCACTATTCATTCCAAGCTACATATATTAATTCTTGCAACACCGTGTATATTATTAAAGATAACAAAACGCTTTAGTAAGAAATAAATTAAATATAACAAATGCACTTCAGCGTGATGCAAAAAATAATCACGCGAATTCAAGAGATTTATTCGGACTAAGCTTAATGGGACACTTGCCCATTTTGCAGTAATTCATTCATATCTCTGAATTGATCGTATCGCTTTGACGAAGGTCGCGAATGTGTGAAGTCATTTCTAATTAATGAAGGATCAGATTACGCCTTACGGAGCATCACCACCAAGAGTGAATACGGCCAGTAATAAGACGCGCATAGCCAGCCAGCAAGAGCAAACCTGTCTCGCGCAAATATAATTATCAAGATATATCCGGCGAAGGAGCCCTTAAAGGGGGCATGAATTGCCTTACGATTGACGTCCTCCGGCCAAGAAAGGCTGACCTCCGTAAAGTTAGTACCCCAATTTCGGTGTAATTCATTGAGCTCTAGTTAAATTATACGATAATTCTGCTCATAAATTTTCTATTTCAATGATTCGAACTCTAATATTTTAGACACAGACATTAAAATACTGTCTGGAACTATTCAAAAAATACCAGACTTTCAAAAACCATTTTCAGTCACGATTTTCAGTTAGAAAACTTTTTATCAGAGAAACGAAAAATTGGACTTTTTTCATTTATAATTTTAGTAATTCGAGTAAAGAATCATCGACTAATTTTCCTAGGATGAGTAACGCATTTCCGCTGAGACTGGGAAATCTCTCCAGCTCGGGGTTGAGCAAATAAAATGTCGGCCAAACAAGGAGCAGCAAGCATAAGACCCCCTTCCCTCCCTAACCCCGGGAAACGGAGAATTGCATGTAATATACCGTGGCATATATCGTGTATACGCTTCCCTCGCGAGGCTACGATAGGTGTTAAAGCCGCCTCGAATATTCCCTTATCGTGATCGTTGCACGAAGAGCACGAAGCTTATCAGTAATCGGCCCTTGTGTGGGACACGGAGTCGTGTCGCGCGCGGAAAACGGAGGCGCGGGACATTTTCTGCTTTTATTCACTTCTTTTTTTCGTTCACAATGGGAGAGGGTGAGTCATGCGTTTGCGCTACTTTCCCGAGACGTCGTGATTTAACGCCGCGACGCCTCGGATCGCGAATGACTCCACGAACGAGTGACTTTCTTTCGGTCGCTGAACGTGGCGCCGTTGCACCGTAGTTCTCGTGCATTTAAACTATAGTATTTTTATTATGACTTTTATCCTTTTATTTATTTCGAGCATAAATGTCGCACCATGAAATAGAGTTATTACGCTGAACTGGATCAATTTTCTGACAGAGTGAGAAAGATAGAAAAAACTTTTTGTGACAACGTCAAAAGAAGCAAACAAATCTTTTCGAAGATCAAGAGCGAAGTAGTCTCAAGAAGAATATGCTTCTCTACATGAAGCACAAATGCGAATTTATGATCATTCTGTATTTCTGATAACGTTAATCGAAGCAAACATTTTATCAGCTGTTACCCTTAATAAGCAGAAAACAACAAATGAAAAATCCCCGCAGATGATAACTGGTTTCCACTTTTCCAACCTACGATCATTTCTCAAAACTGAAAGCTGATTCTTTTCTCGGTATTTTTCAGAGTCTAACAAATCTATAACTCTCATCCCGCCGCCGCCGCCGGTCGGTATCTTTTTGCAGCAAACTCCCTCACGTAAACATCTCGATGATTCGATAAACACTAATAAACGTTCTATTTTCGACGATGTTGTTGCACCATTCTTTTGATGCACATGTGCAACAATAAATTGTATATACTAATCAACAAACATATTTTTTTCCACGGAGATGTAACGAGCTGACGGAAAATTCAACTCACGTCATTACAGTTTTCTGTTACATCATAACATCTTATTTATGTTAGACGTGAGATGAGTTATTATTCATAACGTGCGATTTTTAAAAACACATATATTGTAATATAAGGAAAGGATATTTATGTTTTGAAAATACTTGTTATAAAAAAGCGTGGAAATGTTTTAAGATATTTATGCAATAATGAATAGTCCATGTTACGCTATGAGCTTGCATTATGGATTCCAGCGAGTTGCTGCACTATAGTCGTTAAAATTTGAAACTTCGTCTATTATCCATAAATATGTTTAATTACGAGCACGCAGCTGCATTGCGAGCACACGCGAGTTAGAAATAGGTCAAAAACTATAACGGGATGATGTAATATCAGAAGATCAGATATTGGCGTCAGCATGAGTTCAATGAGATCATAATTTCGTGATTTATACATTTCCGCTATCGCGCAAAATTCTTTGTAAGATAAACCTTTTACGAAATATATCTGCGCAAGGTATTCTTTTGCACCGTTAATCCCGACACAATATCGTAGTCGAATTGTCTTAGCACGGCGGCACTTTACATTTATTATTAATTCAAATTACGTCTCTCCGACTGCCCGGAATTCCAGCAGTCCGGGTAAATTCCGTTTTAACGAGAGGAATTCTTAACCGAGCCGGTATCGCACTGTCAATTGAAACTACTACGGCGACACTTTCATCCGCGCGCGGGTAGCCTTTATAATTTATTGTGGACAAAGAGTAATTCGCGGGAAGTGCGCTTACAATTTGCCTCTATGTACATATACATATATATATATGTATATTTTAATCTCTTTAACTGATAAAATTTATGTTTACTTGATAAATTTTCTACGAAAATGAAAAGCATAATTTTTTAAATATTATTTTTTTAAAAACATTATTCCAGGAATTTATGTATTTTTATATGTATGTGTAACTTTTGAAACCTTCAAGATTATATTGTGAATCTCTTTAGGATCTCAAAATATTCTTACTTGTTATCGATAGGATAGTTTTATTACGCGGACCTTATACCAATGGTGTTATTTCGTTTCGCATCGTCGCAATCGTAGGTCGCTATGGCCGAAATATAGGTTTGGAACATTGCCAGGTTCAGATCTTCCACGGAGCTAGCGAAATTTAACGAGCGGCCCGGTAAGACTATGCGGGTCCAGGCCGAGATTTAACATCTCCGTGAATTTTGTTCCTGCGAGATATTAAAGAGAGAAATCTCTTTGTCTCTTGGAAAAAAATTCAAGATACGGTAATTTCTTCGTGCTCTTTCGGCATGATTGATAATACGATATCAAGACGGGCCGGGGAATTTGTTGAATTATAAAAGAAACGTTCCAAATTATGAGTGACAATTTGAATAAATTGTGCGCCATTAATTTGGTTGGAAATTTGTCCTGGAAAAATGTCGTCCTTAATCTACTCCAAAATTAATACGGTCGTAAACGTTTAGAGATCTGTATCGCGATAGTTTCACGCTACGCCAACACGAAATAAGGATGAATTATTATATTATTAATCAGTCCGCGCTTTGCTCGAGGGCCGTCATGATTTCGCGTTATCGATGAAACGCCACCTGCAGATTTCAGATTTCCGGTGCTGCCGAGCGTTCTCGCGCCAGGGTAGATACCGATGTTTCAGCCGGATTAAATCCCGAGGTTTATCTTAACACTCGATAAATTATGCAATTAATTAGAGTCGGGCAATTAAGCGGAATCAGATGGTGTACGAATTTAGGAGGGCGTAATTCTCGGCGGGTGGGTGCGTGCGTGAGTCGGAAGCATAAGGCTCGCGCCTAAGGCTGAAAAAAGCAATTATCCTTCCCGAGAGTAGCCGGACACGGAGAGGTTTCGTGCGGCTAACGCTTTATGATCGGACGGACGGAATGGAGAGTGGCATCGCCGCCGCTGGGGAAAGTGGACTACTGCGTCGGAATTCGCGAGCGCGCGTGATACGTGTAGGGTGTGCCGACGCAGAGAAATTAACGAGCGTCACGATAATTAGGAACGATGGTCTTGGCGGCGCGAGGAAGCGGTTGTCGCCGTTCCCTGCAAACCGGAAATCGCGTCGCGGGCGATTAAAATGAGTATTAAAATTTGTTTCGTGTAACATCAAAGGTTCCGCCGGCGTCGTTAAGCACGCGGATTTACTGCTGAAATCACTCTTTTCGGAATTAACGGCGGCGTACCGCGAGACCGCGGTTGCCGCCGACGTAATTTACTTTAATGCGACATTATACGTAACTTTCTTGGACTACGTGGAAAACGAAAGATAGATGAATCAGTGTTCACGAGCTCACACTCATGAGCTCAGTAACGATTGAACTTTCAATCGTTAATTATGCAAATATATTGACGTTAAATGACAGCATTGCAAATCAGATTTTTATTTGTATGACCTAAGAAATATTTTTTCGTACTTTGTTTGAGGTACGACATTATGCGGGCGTGACTGTCGTTCTTTAACATAAAATATACTCGTATCATCTACGCTACGCGATTGTATTTCCGTCGTACGCGAAATAATTCCGAACAGCTAGGCATAAACTTGGGGTGAATTCTCCGGAAATGGAATAAAAAAGTTTATGTATCGTACATATCGCTCGTAAAACCTCCGCAAGATAAAGTCGTATATATACATATAGTTATCTCTATTCCTATTACTCTTCGTCAAGCTAGCCGAGTCCTTGTATCGCGTCGCGTGATAATTCCGTGACCGAAGGCAATTAACAGGCCACTGCTAAATCAATGATTAATGCCTTGCAAAAAGTTTCACGCTTGTCTTTTGCTACAGAACATCGTGAATATAAAGATCCGAATAGCTAATGCGCACGACATTTCGTCTAAAGGCGAAAAGCAGGTCGCCCGGTGATCTTAAAGTTCAACCTAAAAATCATCACGTGGCCCAGAGGTCGGTTCTCCTCGATCCTACATCAACGGCGGCCAGTGGCCTTTCAGGATTCTATGCTGCGCGAAGCGAATCGATACACGGCGTTTGCTGAAAATTCGCTCGGTGCAACGCATCCATTACAACGTCAAGCTCATTCTCCGTATGTAAAGCAGACAGCGTGGCGCGCTGGGGAACTCAGTCGGTGGCGAGGAGTGCCTTTATTGGCTGCCAAGCAAGCACACCGGCAACGTGCGTAAACACGAGAGTCCGCCTGGACCATTGTGCCGTAAACAATGATGTTTCCCGTCAGAAATTTTAGTGGAAATTTCGACTACCCCCGCGGCACGATCCGACCGAAGAATCGCGCTGCGTGCGAGGCGGCGGAGTCCATCTACCTATACCGGTTTGATTCCTCCTTCGCGGCCCGGCGAATCGTATCCGCGGCTCGGTGACCGTAAAATCGCATTACGGCCGCCGTCGGGGCTATAGCGCCGCTAATACAATATAGCCCAATCCCAGAGTTGCCGAGTACTCGGCGGTGAGAGAGTTCGAACGACGACAGATCCGCGAACAAAATTGACCGTTCGCGAGCACTCCACGCGCGCACTCCGAAACTTTGCGGCGCGCGCGCGCTGCATCCGATCGCATTTACACCCTCAGACGACAAGGTGTGCTGCTGGGTAGAGTGGACGGTAGTAAAACTTCGATGTAACTCTTATGTAACGTGTTATGCAATTCTGGAGACGACCAATGTTTGAGAATCACGTGTAAAGGAAGACTTTTGAGTAACACATTTTTAAAGTTATATGTTACATACATATATATTTGTATTACATATCTATAAAATGTGTGTATCTTTGAAAATATATTATATAATAATATATTGTTAAAAGAATATATTATATATATAAATAATTCTCACAATAATTCAATAAAGAAATTAATTAAATTTTAGATTCGCAAATTAAACTAAACTTTCCGTCGAAAAATGGAAAAACTATGGTGTTTCGCTGATCGGATAAAATATAGAGAGAGACTCGTTAATTTATATTCATGTTAACAACTACCATCATGTTCACTTGCATTCTGATATTCGGATACATATGGATCGCAAGATTAAGGAAGAAGAAAGATCTGCTTGATGCTGAAATTTGATGATCAAAATTTCGTTTGGGTAATTGATTTCATGTCAAAAAAGAAAAGAACGAAATAGAAAATGCTGACGATTTAAATTCAAGATTCGTTTTATTATAGATTGTCGATTCGTTCTCCTCCCCGAATGTTAAGAATGTGAAATCTATAATTCGTTTATCAACGATCTCTCTTTCTCTCTCTAGCTTTTCAAAGTAATTATATCAACTGACGGTGGTGTCACACTATGTCGTTACAGCCTATCACCAAAATCAAAAATATAATTGATCTGAGTGATAAAAGGCTTTTAGCGTAAAATGGACATGTAAAATCATGATATTTTAGTATATATTTGTGAAATATTTATTATGTATCTATATAATAAAAGGCATTTATATATATAATGGATATTATGGTTGGAACTCAATAAAAATACTCGAAAAATCCATTCCAATTATAAGTATACATACATATAATAAATAGGGCATATTTTACGTTACACAGAGCTGCAACGTGACATAATGATTTATTAATTATTAACAAACACCTCGGTTTGTGTCAAAGCTAAAATCGCAGTTATCGCAATTGCTTTTTCTTTAACGGTCTACTGGTTGCAAGGTTGCAGATGCACCGCTCGCGTCACGCACGTTCGCGCCAGCCATTTCTCTCGCGTTAAAACTATTTACGGCTGACGTATCCCACGTCTCGCCGACAGTTGCCCGATGGATCGATGATGGATGCAGGTTTCTATCAGTTTCCAGAGATCACTGGGCGAAGTGAACAATGATCGATCGCGCGCGCGACGTGAAAAATGAAAGGGTACGCGCAACTAATTGCGAGCGCACGAATAAATTCGTGTCCCTATCACGCGCACCGTATGTTCGCCGAGCATCGAAAAAAAAAGCACGACACCAGCAGTAAGTATGAGCCCGGTGCATCGGTGAGCGTATACGCGATTCCGCGTACATTAATTTTCCACGCTGCCGTGTCGCGTTCGGCTCCGTTCCTGGATAACTGTATAACACTATGTTCACGAAACGCTCTCGCAGAATGTTTGCGACACGTGATGTGTCACGAAAGTTCAACGGTAGAATGTTCCTGTCCCGATTGCATGTAATAACAAACAATCGTATGTGTAATAAACAATTGTAGTGTTTCGAATGTAATTGCATACTTGATGTCACGATATAAATTTGGCTAATAATATTAATTAGTTTCAATAATAATACGATTACAATACAATTATGTTATAATATAAAGTTACCCTGTGATTTTATGATATTGTATATCGAAAATACGAGTCAAAACGGTGTTTTCGCTCGCGTTCAATTGAGGAAAGATCTAAAAAGGGAAATTCGTTATTTAAAGAGAGAAGATTCGATCGTGCCGGATCAAAGATTCGCAGACGTTATTATACGTTCCTTGAACCTGATCAAAGTCTATTTACCAGGTGGTACCTTTCGATAGCGATAGATGAGTTTTACTAGAAAAATATATCTCATTCGGGATTATTTGGATATGTCGAACAGTATCAATGCAATTGAAATTACAATATCATAATTTTCATGATGCAAAGAGCTTTGCGCAACGGCATCTATAATAATTTAGCATCTTCTAGAAATGCCAATATTCTTTATGATCGAATAAATAATGAGCCTCGACTAGCAAATAATGAAGACAAACTGCTTTTTCTTTGTAAGATAATTTTGCGAAAATTACAAATTTGAAAGATTATATCGCAAGTGTAATAATATAAATATAATTCAAATGAATTTTACAATAAATAATATTAATAATTCATTCATATGTTATTAAATTTTATTTTACAGGGTCTATTGTGGAAAACCATTTAATACTTATGAGATGATAAGAATAGTAAGAAGAAACGCTCAGAATCTGTTTTAAATGTTTCAGGTAAAGCAATTATTTTTGCAAAAACATATTAAAGGCTAAAATGTAGTAGAACGTACTTATCGTTTACAGATCCCTTGAGAAACGAGAGCAATATTAAAAAAACATCTCGTAGCACCTCCTTCGATTTCTAAGAAAGAGTCTATTCGCCAGGCGATTCCCTTTGATACTTGAGGGCTCTCAGTCAGGAAATACCCTGTTCCATGCATTCGAATAGGTATTGACTGAAGAGCTGACTGGCGTCCCAATGCAATTACGATTACATTTTAGCTATTGCCTTTTGAAATGTTTTCGTTACAGAACTACTCAAAATAACTTACAGCAAAGTCCTTGCATCTATTAAAGATAATACCGAGAAGTATTGATATCTTGACTTATAATCTCAATTTTATAATATTTAAAACTTTTTAATATAATATTTATAAGTTGATTACAACGTGCTGTTAATTTCATGGATAATTCCAGACAATATTATTTATTCTCCACTTATTTGCAGTTCAAAATTCAAATATAGTTTCCAAGTTTATAAAAGTTCTATCAGCAAAACAATTTGATTAATTTTTAACTTTGAATATAGTTTTTCGCAAAACAAATGCATTTAAATTGATTTGAAGCATAGTGTAATAATTGCCTGTTTTTGAAGTACCTACGTGTTTTACTGTTTTACACAAAATTTCACAATAGACTTTTAAATGTTTGATATTTTATCAAATACTGTTTCGCCTGGTACTTCCAAATCAACAAACACAAATACAAGTTGATATTTTATGTAAAACAAAACCGATATGCATCTTTGACTAACCGATTGAATTTCAGAACTAGTATACTTGTAACTCGGCTAAACAAATCGTCTCATTTCTCATGACATTCAAAACACGATCAAATTTACGTCGCTAGAGTTTCAGTTAGACACACGTTTTAATTAAACAACTTTTTAATATTCTTGTTTCATTATTTGTTATGCATGCACATGTGTCAGGTATCATACAATTTTAATTTCCAAGATAAGCATATATCTACGTAAAAATATAGTTTTAATCCCAGTTTTAATCATTAAATGCCAAAAAATAGTGATTGTCAATTTGTTTTCACCAAGAAACACTTTGAAATTTTTGCGGTTATTGCAATATTTGCTCTTCATAATGGCTTCCTTAACTAACGAACCAGTATTGATGATATTACTAATGGGTCAACCTGTCTCTAGTTACGTCAAACATTAGCATATCTCGACCGATGAATTTTTGTCCGCCCTTTCCCAGGATGAGACACGACTGTCTATTGGGACTTCAACAATGAACTTTCTTATTATCCTGCGCACTCCCTTGTGATCCGACCTGACTCTCTTGCGGTAATTAAGCTCGGCGAACGAACTTCTCGCTGTGCGAAACTCATATCGCGCAAGCACATTCCCTGCCGCGGGATTATCGTCGCATTTTTATAAGCCATCAAACTTCCATATTTCCATGCAAAGTTATCCAGCCTCGAAGGGCTATTTTATCGCAGTATTGCTTCTGCATTCAGATCATTTCGTTATCAAATATTATCAAATATTTCCAAATTAAATTGTTCTATCGAAAACTCTACTAGCTTCCGTTTAGATTTCCATACATATTTTCAGCGTAAAATATAATAACAGAATAATTGGAATATCTTGAAGCCATTCTGCGTGCCAACACTTGTACAGTGGCATTGCCGTTAAACCGACTGAAGTTAAACCGTCTAAACTGTCTTTTCGCATGCATTGACCCGGAAATGAATCCTTCCAACCGCCGTACATACAAATATCGCCATAGAATTCGCCGCAGAGCGACAGTACTGTTTCAACAGCAACGTTAAAGCTCGCCGGTGTGCGCGCCTTTCGAACGCGCATTTCCATCGATTTCGAAACACTCACTAATTGTAAGTAACTCATGTACACTCTCGCGACGCGGATACATTTGCAAGAAAACATAATCGCGGTATAATGAATCATTTCGCGCTTACGAGTCCCTTTTCATGTACGATGCGTGATAGGTGCCGCGATTGCGTGCGCCCGTAAAGTGCACACACCAGATGGTAGATTTAGCTACTCCGACAAGCATCATTAACTCGAACATGTATTTCTTTTTTACCAATTTTTTGTTCACTATAATTCCAGCAGAATTCTCCGCGGATCCAAAATGCGTTTTTTACATAATATAATCGACTCTCGTCTAATTATGTCAAAAACGAAGTGTGTAACTTCGTTTTTTTTTTCATTCAAGGAACGTGCTTCGAGAAAACGGCGCGGCGTTGAGAAAATCTCTCGGAAAATTCACTGAATTGATAAGCTTCGTATGCATGTTGTAGGATAGCATAGATCGAGAAATATGTAGGTACTTTTCTATGAGAGTTCTTTATATAACAGTCCTACAAGTTGAAATAATGCCTCTAAACCAACTCGATACGAAGCAGTGATATAAGTCAATGATGGATCAGTCACTTTAATTGTAAGAGAAATAATTTATTCTTAAGTATATCTTATTACGATATAAAATTATATATTTTTTTCTAACCACAGGAAAAGACCACTCTTCAAGATCAAAGAGGCGCAGCCACAAAGTGTCTTCGCCAGTCTCGAACCGCGCCGGGATAAAAGAAGCCGTGAGTCAAAGCCGCACGAGTTAAAAATCGAGAACAACGCGGTGAAGTTTCGATGCGCCTGGGACAGCTTCATTAGCGAGAGGAACTGCACGGCGGCGCGAAGATACGGATATGGCACAAGGCCGGCCTTTCGGCTCAAAGCGAAGCCTTGTTTCTTTTCGAGAGAATAGCTAGCGCCGCTTGACAAGGAAAATTTCGTCGGTGTTATCAACAGGAATCACGCAAGGGATGTATCCCGCGCTCTACACGGCCGTGCTTAATTGTCCCACCCGTTTCCATCTTACACACGTCGCTCTCGAATGCCGAGCGGGTGCATGGGCTCATTGGGAAACAACGGGAAGTTCCAACGTACATACGAGAGGCGGCGGTATGCTTTCCTCGCTCAAGATATTCTATGCCCCGGCCTGCTTCCACGAGTTCGTTAAAGCGCACGGACATTCCGTGCCATGAAATCGCACGGCAGTGCAGCTGGAGAACATCAGGAGCGTACAGAAATCGCGGAATTTCGATTTTATTACAAAAGACAACTCACGAGTCCTAATGCAAAAGCCAATTACAGCCTGATTTTTTTTCTGAGATGCCATTTTTAATCTTTTAATTTTTCTCTATACATATATTCGGGATTTATTGAATCGGTAATTTTTATACACTGAAACTGTCCAATCTCTCGTTTATGATGAATTATTAAATATGATAGGGATAAACAGTACAGTTGTTGGCCACTACAACACTCTACAATGATTGGCTACATCTTAAAAAATTAAAGATTATAAAGAAATACTATTAAAATGTTCTTAATTGTAAATACAAAAATATTTAATACACTTTTCTTATTTATAATTAAAAACATCTTAATAGTATTTCTTTATAATCTTTAACTTTTTAAGATGTGGCCAATCATTGTAGAGTGGCCAACAACTGTACTGTTTACCGCTAAAAATGTAACCGATTTTATATAGTAAAATATGATTTTTGCACAATTTAAAATTTTAGAGTTTACATCAATATTAAAATTACTTGAAATATACGATTCAATGTAGTTCAGTTATATACCAACTCCATATCGATTTAATTGCGCATGCTTTATTAAAACATGATTTATCTATTCACATCGGATTATAACTGATAATTATATGGCGCGTTTTCGTTCAGCGACACGTCGATTAATGAGTGGTCATTTCATTAATGGAATACTGGATAACAAGCGGAAAAACACACGCGCTCATCAATCAGATATATAAATAAATTGTTCGAAACATTCGATTAAAGAATTTTCTCCATTATAAATTGTTAACCAGCTTAGTGAAGTTAAATTAAAATGTAGATACTCATTCTATTTTTGACATTTGTGATTATTGATTTAAAGTAAAATTATATCTTTTATATTTTTAGTACGTTCGAGAATCTTTATTAAATTTAAGTTATTCAATTTGGTACGCGTTGCGAATATAATTTTTCATTCTTTATTACTATAGACACACCTTCTTTACTTCACGATGAAGAAATACTATATTGAAAAAGCTAAGCAAAGGCGCATTAACATGAAAAATTCTGCATGCTATTAATACAAGCATTCCGTGCCGAAAGCCATAAAAAGTGAAGCTTCCGTAATATCAGTCTCGTCGTCTTCCTCATCTTAGCTCGACGGGGCAGGGCTTCAATAAAGAATAAATAAGCGCCATTAAGCCGCGGAAGGAGCTCGCCGATCGCTCGGGGATGGAAAGGGCGATCGCGCGTTAACGAAGTTGCAGAGCGAATTATTCCGGCTGTTTTACAGTCCGCTCGTCGGCACGAATAGCCTCATCGGCCTCGTCGCGTCGCGACGAAGGAGAAAACGGCGGCCGGGTCGCTTGTTAAAGCGTGAGATACGGGCCGCTTCCTCGCGAAATAAAGTCACGATGCAAATTCAGGCCAGAGCTTCGCGGGGGCGTAAAGAGCAGACGCGTCGGCGGCGGAAGCAATTTCCATGAAACATTCCCCCGAATGAATGAGGGCCGGAGGGTAGAATGACTACGAGTACTCGGAGAGAGCCTACCTATCGTCGACACTTTTATTTTCGTCGCTCCTCTTCTCCGCGATTTCCCATTGTCTTCTCTTCTGATTCCGACCTCGTCCGCCGTTTCGTCCGCGTTCTTCTCGTTCCTCCCTCTTATCGATCGTCGCTCTCTCGCGAATGCAGCATCTACAACGTTTCTCCAGGAGGAAACTCGTGGCCTCGTTATCCCATCGCTCCGTCTTCCCCTTCGTGATTTGATTTTCAGGTACCGCGAAGAGGTTTTTCCGAAAATTTTCGAAATACACTTCGGCAGCGAGTCTCTTCTTCCGGGACGGTGAAAGTCGAGAGTCGTCGAGCCGCAAATGCAACTCGACAGTTGACTACACGAGAAAAATAGCGCCTGGATGGTCCATCCACCGACGTTTCCGCCGAGTGCATTCACTCTAAATGCATAGGCTCGAGGACGCATATACGCTTTCTCCGCGGTTGTCAGGACGTACATTATATCGCAAAGGAAAGCGACGTGCCGCCATTCTCGATCATCACTGACACGTAAACGTAACAATTTAGCAGTATAATTCCAAAATGCAGATGCAAAAGCGTAGCAATAACTTCTCTCGAAAATGTTTACATGAAAACAGGATTGCAAATATATGCATGAAACAAATTCTGGAAGAGTTCCGTTACATGCAGAGAAAGGTAATTATGCCGTGTAACAGTAATATGCCGTGTAATAATGCCGTGGTAACAATGGCGATAATATATTTCATATAATGCCATAATTCCGTGAAAGCTATTAAGGTATCAACAGACCTGTACCATTTAAAGCTTATTTTGTGATCGAAAATTTCTAATCTTTTATAAGTTTTGAATTTTATTTTGTCGCCAACAAAAGACAATCATCGAATCTAACAATCATCAAAAACTTAATTTTTATCAAATATGCGTCGGTAATATACTGAATAGAATGCAATTCGGGATGCGTATCTGTCGTAAACCGTTTAGTCGTTAACAGATCCCGACCATTTAAAGCCTGCACCTCGAAGAAACTCGCGCCACGGCCGGAACTTCAATGTCTCGAGATCGAAAGTTTCCGCGCTCTCTTCCACGGGAGGAACTTCGGATTACGTTTCGACGTGAAATGGGCTCGAATTCCACCATCGAATTCCGGTCGAATCCGAATTGGCTCCCTTATCGCTCCCTTATCGTTTGTCTTTTAAGGGACATCGATATCTGTGTTCGCCTGCTCCGCGCGTTTGTCCCACGCTGGCGAAAGCAATTGGAAAATCTGGCAAAGAATCCGCCGAAGAGATCGATCCGAGGAGATATATCTGATCTCATCTCGTGCAAAATCATGAGAACCGTTTCACATAAAGTACACACATTATCTGTCTCTCTCTCTCTCTCTCTCCCAACCCCCTCTCACTCTCTTTCTCTCTCTTTCTGACTTTCTCTTCAACCCTGCGCAAAATTAGTCGCAAAGGGATCCTGGTTTCCGGCACAACAATTTATACAAACTCTCGCGCGTTTAAATACCGGGCCCGGCATTAAATTTAATCACGTTTAACTTCGCGACTGAGTAGACGCGCGTTTCGCCAGTCAAACTTCCGGCAAACAATAAACTTTGCGTGCTGAGCTATACAGCATGCAGAACAGAAATTCCGACGTATCACTCTTAATGTGTTCCGCCACGAAGTCATAGATCCGCAGCGCGTTTCTGGAAAGGTGCGGCATCGTCATCGCGATCATTGATCTGAATTTAGAACAGCACGCTAGGGGCATGTTGTGTATATGTATGTAATAAGTATGGGTGTGTTGGCGAAACGCGCGCGTCGTTCCGGTCGAAGGAAGTCGTTAGTCCATTAAGATTCTACAATGCAACGCGGCGCGTTTCCAACCGCCGCCGCCTCCGTCGGCCGCAGCAAGCGCCCGAGCAAGTTTCTGGCGCAAGACGCGGAGTCAGCGTACGTTTATGACGGTGGTGTTGCGGATAGCCGACCTCTTGACCCGGGCCGGCCGGCGCGCGCGGGAAGCCATTAAGTCTATACTCCGCGGATATTGATTCGTGATAAATTGAATTGCACCACTGAAAGCCAACAGTACGCCGGCCAGCGTCTAATTATACCATCGCGAATAATTAATCGGTTACTTAGCGTCGATTGTACCTTCAACTGCCCCGCCATTCTTGCTGGTAATATCCGATGGTAAGAGGCTGCACTTGCTAATAAAGATTACATACATCGATTTAATATTGAAACCGATATATTTATATTATTTATACGGCATCGTCTATCATAAATAATCTATCGTAAACTACATTAAACATGGTTCGAAGGATTGCTAAAATATCAATCATAAATAATGTTAATCTGATTTATCGTAGTTCAGAGGATTACTAAAATATATGTTTGCATAATGATGGCTTATTTGGATTCAATTTAATCGCTGCAAAAATTATATTGACAATCATTAACGCGAGTCACATACGCGTTATACGTATGTGATTTCTCGCTTGAGAGAATTTGAAATCTAAACATCTCTCGCACGCTTTTTCGCAAAGAAGTCGAGTTACGTTTCGTCTGAAAATGGAGTCGTCTCGAACATTCCGACATCGGATCTCGCTGTCCAGAATATCCGAATCGACCCCCGTCGTCGTTCAAGAAAATGGCTTAGCCGTTAGGAAACGCCTCGGCCTGCTACCTAAAGCAATTGCAGTAAGCTCTCTTTTCACCGGGATGATACTGCCGACGTGTAGCCAACGGGCTCAGTGGACCAAATACAATATGAAGCTCGCGAAGGCGTTTTTTTTTCCGTGCTATTACAGTGCCCGCACGATTCCAATACCGGATACGACGGCGAATCGCGCGTTTCCCATCCACCTTCGCATAATATTGCCTTTCGCCTCCATGCAGTCGCATAAAACTATTTACCACAGATATGATTTTTCCATACTAGGAGGTACTCTGCTGCATCTTCATTCTAACTTGAACGCGAAAACTTGCCAGACACATGTATCTTCGCACCTCGTATACATGTAAGACGTGACAAACGACCGAAATGACAGCCGACCTTCGAAGTTTCGCAGTTCATAACATCCCCCGAGATAAACTTTTCGTTATATTTTTGTTAGTCGTTGTAACTGTAATGGCGAATAAATCTGGCTTGTATAAATTTTGATAAAAACATAGCAAATCCTCATGTCTTTAAGTTAACGAAGAAGATTTAACATAATTAATATTAATCGTGATATTCGCAGTATCCCACGACCCACGTTGTAAAATACTTTAATAGCGTATTCTAAGAATTTATTACAGTTGAAAATCAAAACATGAAAATATCAAAATTAATAGTTTAAAATAAAGCAATTTTTATTAGTCAGTTAATTTTCTATTTTATCCTTATATGAATTAACGCACGCAATCAGCTGATATTGTTCATAAGTTTTTTTTATTTTTAATAATAAAAAATTTGAATTAATACAAATTCAAGTAATATATCTGTCTATATTCATTACCTTAAAATAAAAGATTATTTAATACTCACAGACGCAAGGCACAACGGCGGAGAATAACTGTTATAATTGCATTAATTTGCAACACATTAAATACAAAACTCAAAATAACAACGCCCAAATAGTCATTAATGTTTCAAAAAATAATTATTGTGCGCATGTTAAAATATTAAAAGATGAATACTTTACTATGAAAACAGAGAAAAGTTAAAAATATTTATTAAAATAGTAATACAGTTTCAAAAGAAAAGTTGTTTTTCTTTATAAACTTGCATAAAATTTCGTAAATACAATTTTTTTAAATTCTTATAGATCTGCATTCAATTAAATAATCCATAGATAAACGGGAATAAATGCTGTTAATTCCATAAATAATAAATTATATATAATTTATATATTTATATATAATAAATAATAGTTTGAACTTATCACACGATTTCTCCGCTGTTACCCGATGCTTCCCAGGTTTTCGTTTCCTCTTCGTTACACTCACACTCTCCACGCATACTCGCGAAAACACAATTAATTACGATCGCGCATGCATTAATAACACCAGAACGATCGCACAACATTTTGCACGACACTTTCCGTTAACTACGCACGACGCGGAATCTGATGAGGTACACAAAATATTATTAATAAACATTATATATATCACGGCTTTCCGTTATTTGATCGCGTTAGTATCCCTTGAAACACGATACGTTTACATATCGTTAATTAAGAGTTAATTAAGAAGTGGGATCGTTAATTATTAATCGTTCATAAAAAATGATCACATTCCAAATAATTCAATGATATGCGGAGTAGCTCGCACCGTTATTCGATCGAGTGTCAATATATCGCGTGATAGCGCGACGATATTTTCGTCTTGCATAACACAATAACGCATCGTAACAAATATCAAAACCAAATCGGCATACAAAGTTTGTCGCGTCGAAATATTTAACGTATTGGAAATTAAATACAGAATTTTCTGTTGTTTAAACTAGTGTCAAACTAATTTTACAACTATTCCGTGATAATTTTACAACGATACTTTGATAATATATTCGGATAGAATTAGAGATTTGTTAGACTTCAGAATCTTGGTACGAAAATGTAAAAGTTACAATACTTTTTGAGTTGGCAAAGTTGAACAATCGCGTAGAGTTTGCACACTCAAGCCCGTAACTGCACTTACGTGTATATTACTTTGTGCTCTCGATCGAAAAATAGTCGGCAAATTACATTTAAATTGACGAAAAGTTTAAACGAAGCCCAAGTATCTTTAAAGCAATGCTTATCCTCCTTAAAATAATCACAATAAAGCAACAATTTCAATCTCTTATTACTTCGATTCTTATGCCAAACGAAATCGCGCAAAATGTTTACTTTAATAAGTGATTATCGCCTCGAGATATATATAAGTATAAGTTAATCTTGTGATTACTTAACTGTCCAGAAGGATGATTATTAATTGTTCAAATAAAATTACTGCATTTTGAGAAACAATACGCAACTACGCAACACTATATCTATTCGCTCAAGGGTCGGCACACGAATGTTAACGCAGCAACTTTGCAGTATATACAATTTATAAGTTATTGTGTAAATAACTTGCCGTATATATTATAACAACAAGTGCCATGGCTAAGGCAGTATACCTATGAGGCTTTGTCTTCATAATGACGTATTTAATGTGTTAAGAAGTAAATTTTCCATTCCTTAAATTTTTTAAATTAATTTTGTTAAATAGTCGTATTTATTATCGTATATTAAATCTAACATCTATTTAATGAATAAAATTTATCTTACTTTAATAAAAACATTACTTGCCTAAATTAATTTATTATTATTAGATATCTATCTACTTTTTGTAAAATTTTTATATTTTAAGAAGAATAACATAGTTTTAATACGATAATTTAATATAATTTTAATAAACTAAGAATTTTTTGCGTGTATGTGTGATTTTAATAGAATAAAATAAAATTATCGCAAAAATGAGCGTATGAATGAGTCATTTCTGTTATTTATTAAAATCGTACGTTCCACATTTCTAGGAAGGTAAAAATTTGGAATAACTGTAATAAATTAATTTCCATTTCAATCACACAGAATAAAAATAAATTTTATTATTCAGACTCAGATTAAACATTTTGTAAATTTAATCGTCTTACTTAAACAGAAATTTTCCTTTAAAAAATATTTAAATTACACATAAAGCAAGTAAAAATTTGCTATTAGAAATCAACTTATCAATATCAGCTGATTGTTATGTTTCACATACTTACTATCTACACATATAAAAAATCAAATATAAAATTAGCAATAAAAATTGATTGCTATTTTTGTCTTTTTTTTATTACCTTACATTTATCTTACAATTAGAAAAAATTAATAATACATTAACAAATCATAAATCTATATGCATGTATTGCATGTTAGCATAATTACTGTATGTGAAGACACATATTTTATAAGATTCCACTTGGTCAACTTTCAACTCTTATATACGATTATAATTTCTGTAATGCATTATTATATATTATTATACGGTACTTTAAAATAATATATTATAAAATATCTTATGTATACTGATACTTTTACTGTTGCTATAAATAATGCACACAAATGTAATGTTGTTTATAGTAACAATTACTTCAGCTATAGATTTTGTTCGCAGCTGGTATCAACGTTCGCGCGCGCTTTATATGTGAAATTCGACGTACATATTCGAAGTATTTGGATTAAATCTCCTAGTATCTACGACGATCCGATATCCCTTAGGAGACGTTTCGTCCGACCGAGGCAATCAGACGAGCTCCCTCTTTCACGTAAGCGATACTGGTACCTCTATCCGCTTACGATGGCGCCAGGTGATGCTCCAGATACAAACGGGACTCAGCAGTTTTCACGGATAGGGTCTCCATTTTAACCTCTCGCAATCAAACTGTATCATAAACTCTATTACAGTTAAAACTCGTACGTGAAGATCGCGAATTGTATTTAACCTTTTATAAAAATACACAAAAAAAAAAATATTCTTGATTTGAAAATATCTTTAGTTTCAACGTGAAAATCTTGAAGTAAGATTATATTGCGTTAAAGAAAGGAATATTGCGTAAACGAGGAAAACTTGCTTGGATGAAGTCATTTATATAGTTCAACCAAGAAAAAAATGTTGAAATAACACGTTGAAATTCTTATAAGAAGATTATATTGTTTCGTATATACGCAAGATCACTATAATCTTTTTATAAGGATTTCAACGTGTTATTTCGACATTTTTTTCTTGGTTGAACTATATAAATGACTTCAATCAAGCAAGTTTTCTTCGTTTAACGCAATATTTCTTTCTTTAACGCAATATAATCTTATTGCAAGATTTCCACGTTGAAACTTGATATTTTCAAATAAAAAATTCTTTTTCTGTGTAGCAGGGAGCGTAACATTCTTTTATTAAATTAAATATCAAATTAATAAATATTAAATAAATCTAAAATTTTGAAATCTCGTCTTTATGAAATAATTTTAGTTTGTGCACTTTCGTATGACACGCTGCAAAGACAGAAGTGTGTACTTCTTTTTTATTGCGCGACGTCAAAGTAACGAGTTTTCATAAATATCGCAAGAGAACGCAAAATTTCGGCACCAATATATGTCGCAAAAAATTTTGGTCTCTGATTGCTACGAGGACCAAAACGAGAATTGGCAACGGGTATATCCGCGATTTTTCCCGCGGGCGCAGCTCGTCCGCTCGCATCGTCGCATCGACGTTCTCTTCCATGCTGCTCTCAGCACGTCACGTCTTTCGTGTTATTAAGAAAAATGTTGGCGATTCGTAGATTTATCGAGAAACTATTAACCTCCCAAGAATAATCGAAAATTCTCGATGCCATCGAGATATTGACACCAGCAACGTGACACTTGCAACGTTTGCTCTGTCGCGGCATTGTCAATCCTCTGTCATCACACCGTATCGGATTATTAACTTTCCATCACTATCGCCAAGTTGCTATTTCCAACTCGCTGTGCGATGTTCCACGTACGAAGCAATTCTATTAATTCGCAAATACATCAATTTGTATATTAATGAAATAACACATTGTGAAATGATTGTATATAAACTATAAAGCAACGGGTTTATGTGTCGTTGCGAAATTATCCAAGAATCGTCGGGAGGATGTTTCCGCTGGAATAATAACGTGAATAATGTATCACAAAGAGGACAATTGGATTGGGGGATCAATGATGCGAGTATACGTGACATGCATGATCGACTTCAATAACGCAAAGCAAACGAGATTATGAAATCTTCGATAAAATCCATGAAAGCAAGAATCGAGCGCTCGCTTCGACGCTATATTATATTTGCTCTCCTAAGAGAACGGAGTTTCTTCTCTTTCGTCATGAACTAGTTTCAAATCGCTGGCGCATGAATCAGGACGCGTATATTCGTTTCCGGAAACCCACTCTGAGTTCCTAGTTCGTCTTATTTTTCCTTTCCGCCCCCTCCCCCCATTTTACGTCTAGGAGAAAGTTTCCGTGCACCCTCTCTATACTTTGATGTGCTTCAAGAAAGACCAAAAGATACATCGCACTAAAGTTAGTATTGTCCTTGGACAAAAATATTGTTGTGATACTGGTAGAAATAGTCGCTATCATTTTTATTTAAGAAACATTTTATTCAGTTAAAATTAAATAATAAAATCTTTTTTTAGTTAAAAATTGTGTGAAAATAACTGCATTCAAACAATTGTCAGATCTGCCAATTAATGCATTTTATTCAAATTTTATTTTGGCGCATTGCTTTGTTTAATCGAATGAATCTCGAACGTTACGATTTTCGCGCGTTAGCACTGCAGCGTCGCCGAAAAAGCATTAGAGCAGTAGATCGAGAACTATTTGTGACGCGCTATTTACCGAAAGAGTGATTGGTATTTATTGAAGTTGCAGCAAACAGAACAGCTTGTCACTTCCGTGCACAATAGAATGCCAAGAGCTCCGCATACACAGGCACATTTAATTCATCCACTCGAACGTCTTTAAATAATCGATGGGACATTCAATGACCTCGCGACACATGTCGATTCTTCGTAGATCGACAAAATACACGAAGTTTCCTGAAGATTGCAATAAATTGTACAACGACATGAAAGTTAACACGCAAACGAGCGACACGTTCAAAATTAAATATTTTATATAAGCGTTGCAATCAGCTTAATGGTGCGTTGATTACTTTTGATTAATTCTGATAAACTGAGAATGATTAAATTTTCAAACGGCGATGAATTTGTCTTGAAAAAAGCATTAATAAAAATTTCACCAAAAAATATCAGCATCATACAAGAATAGTAGAATTTGGATTCTACTGACCTGATTTATAAAATTATAACTTTGTTTGTACAAATAAATTCTCGTCAAAAACTGAATATCAAAATCTTGAGGTTATATTACGATTTATTTTTGCTCAATTGTAATTATATCTCTATATCGCACATAAAATCTTTCCACACGTACGTTATCTGGTTCGTGTGCAATTGTGCGTTTGGTTCATTTGGAATAGCATCCGCTTGTCGTGAGATGTTCGAGAGGTATTTACTACAACGCGAAGGTAAGAATCCTTTTTACAGCGTCAGAATACCCTAGTAGGGAGTCAAACAAATCTGAAAGCTGCGACTTATTTTTGCCGCGTTGCACTGTGGCGAACGCGCAAGCAAGGAGAATCAGTGCGTATACGGAAATCTGGTGCGAAAGCTCTGCGCGACTTCCGCATGCTCGGAGAAAAACTCGCTGCATTGTACGGCGCAACACAGCGGAGCTTCAGCTGGCTTCAGCAAAGACGAGTAAAGCTGACATCTCAGGCGTGGATGCATGCACGTAATAGGAAAGCGTACGGGCGAAGAGGAGTCAGAGAGATTCCTAGAGAGCCAGAGTAGAGGCAACAAAGAAGCCTGAGTTCTGCCGAGAGGTCGGCACGCGACGCACGCTAAACGCATATCTACGCAGGTGTTTCGCGAGTTCGCCGTGCCGGCCTTACATAGCAACGATTTGCGGCTCGAACGTGAAATGCGTATAATACGATTGCAACGAGAAACGATACGTTTCGAACGGGGCTTCCTTTGGCAGCTGCTGCGTTCCCCGCTGAAGAATTCGATGTGAGAGAGGGAGAGTCTGAGGGGGAGAGAGAGAGAGAGAGAGAGAGAGAGAGAGAGAATGCACGTCGAGATTTTGTTAAATTTTTCATAAAATAAGAATTTCTTATATAATTCTTAACTCGCTTCAGCGTCTGTCATACGTTATACAAAAATCATATGATCTAAAATCATATTATTATATCATTCTCTATTTCTCTCGTACCTATTTCATATTTGCATTAATTTTTCCTCTTCATACATAAAGAATAAATCTATTTTTGAAAAGATATAGGTATCTACCAATTTTAATTGATTATCTATAAAGCTTTCGTCTCTTAATAATGGTGGCTTAAATTATAAACTAGGAAAAGGAACAGAGATTGGTAATCTCCATAATTAATTAAACCTTAAATGTCGGTGTGCCTGGAAATAGAAAAGGTCAACGAAGCTTTTCACTCGTCACGATCGGACTTTGATGTTCTGATAGAAATGTCGACTGCCACGTGTGTCAAGCATTACCCTCTCCCGATAGCCAGAATGCCGTACGCATATCTTGCTACGTCTTCTTGCCTCTACCCGGCATAGATTCACATCGCACCATCGCATGAATAAAATAGGACGACAGGTGCGTGTGGGCGACAGCACGCGACGCTTCGAGAGGGTGGCACAACACGAATGCTAGAGCAACGGGCACGAACGACTGTCAATAATGCCGCGCAACTGAGAATTAATCATAAACATAAAGGGATTAATATATTAATGGACATCAAACTGAGCTATGATTTCTTCAGCTAGAATTTCTTTTCGCGTAAGAAGAATTTGAAAAAAGACGTGACTGATAACGGGATAAACCGAGGGTTAATATAATAAATACGATAAATAATAATCAAGTCAATCTAATAAATATAATAACAATAATAATGAAAAAATTTAGTGCAAGTACTTTTTCGAGAAAATTTTATTCTTCTAATTTTATTGGATTAATTCAATATATTTTTCGCAATTTTTAAAGGAGTGAATTAAATTATTATTGTTCTCAATCGAATCCTCCTGACAAAATAAACGATCAAATTATTTTTATTTTTAGCCGCATTATTCTATTCTCAATTTCTCGTCGTGCCATTGAGCATTCTAGACCTAGGTACATTCTTGAACATAGTGAAGAATCATATATATGCGTCTTTACACTATTCTATGTTGCAGTGAGTATCATGAGCACGATAAAAGACTATCACTTTAACCAGCCATCTAACAATATTTACACAGAAGTCGATCTATCAAAGACAATCAAATATCGGGTCAAGGAATCTCCAACTAGAGCGACACTATCGCAGCTATATATGTATGTACCTACCGCCTCAGCGGCGACGAGGTATGTATGAATAATCGAGGACCGATTCACGGAAATCCGACGCCACCCTATTTTCCTCTTCTTGATCGAACTCGCGACAAGGACGGTTATTAAACTGCTGCTAACCATCAGTGGTTTAATCATTTACCAGCGGTAAAGGGACGATGAAGAAACGAACTTTCCGCGGCAAGTATACGTACAGGCCGGGCGTAAACGAGGCGGAAGTTAAAAGGATTCAGCTCGCGTGCTAAACGGAATTAATTACGCAACTTCGATCCAAGTGGTCCAGGCCGCCGCGCCGCCGCGGCCGCGCCGTTACGGAACGTGCACTCTTATGCGGCCCACGGGAGAGTAGACATGCTTTTCACTAAACTTCTAACACGCGGCACTTTAATTCTAGCATGAAAACACTTGCGCGTTTGATCCTCACGCGAATATACGAGGTTTCCCTCGCCGTGCCTTCAACGCGCGTTGGAGGAACGATATACCCCGGTTTGCGGGATTGATAAGAGATAAATGTCTCCGGAAATTTTTCTCGGGAAACATTTCGACAGGAGGTGAACGGCCGACGCAACGCTCTCGACTTTAATCCTTCACGAGGCCGTACCTGGTACAGAGATCGGCACTTGAGTGGATGCGATATTCGTGGCATTTATTTCTATAAGTTCTTGACAGACGCGAATCCATAATTCAGCAGCCGACAATCAGAGAGACGAGGCGCCGCGCGCTGGTTCGAAGCGCGGTTGAAGAACATTTATTTTGAAGCGTCTGTCAGAGCTCGCCACCCTCCTGATTCATCGGCAGTGAGAGAACCAGAAGCATCGCAGCTTGGGATATTTATGCCAGACGAATTCCGTGGATCGTATGTTTGAGCCGATACCGAGGGGACGGGCGAAGGGAAATACATACAAGATACGTCGCGAGTCGAGCAGCAGTATAAATGACCGGATGAAACTTTTAAAAGGGATGCGGCCGCGCCGCCGTCTGCTCTCCCCCTTGTAGATTAGAACTACCGTTTCTCGGTATTTGAATACGGATCTATAGCTGCGATACCCACGACACTTCGCCCTAAGTAACAGTGCCATTACTTTCAACAATGTAACAAGGGGTGGAAGTTTTCGTTTGTTTCAGATTTATAGATTAAATCAAGAAAAAGAAGATTTATATAAATTACAAAGTATGACTACGTTTACACGGCGGCTTATAATCCGGTTTTATACCTACTGTATACTATCCGATCCAAAACTTTTCTTCTTTTTATCTATATGATCACTTAAATATGAGCCTCTTTCAAACTCTAACCATTTAAATTAATCTTTTTTTATATATAGGTATACATACTAGAAATTGTAGTTTAAGTATCAAAAGAAGCTCTTATTTAAATGATCGTTATGATCAAAAGAAGAAACGTTATGGATCGGATAGTATACGGTAGTTATTAAACCGAAGCCGCCGTGTAAATGTAGTCTATGACAAAGTAATCCTTGTCATCAAAATATTATTCGTCAAATACCCATAACAGTATAAGTACTTGTGAGAAATAGAAGTGATTAAAGAATTTCGACGAAAAGAAACGTTATCTTATTGAAAGGAAACTTCGGCAGCTTCGAGAAAAATTGATGACGCTGATGTAACGTAGAAACTAAGGATAATAAAGTGGACGCAGAAGTTTTTCGATGCGCGTGCATTTTTTTTCCTCGTGCTCCGAGCGATTGAATATCTGCTCGAGAAGTCGGTTCGGTCGGGAAATCACGATGCCGACTAATTGCTAATAACCGGCGAGCAAATATTACTTCAATCACGGTTCCTCGATAACATCGTTAAAGCCTGGCGACTGCTGATTGCGCGCGACGAGCGCGCGCGGAGTACCTAGAACGCACCGCTCTCGCGGGCGAGCACGGCGTATGACGGATGAATCGAATCGCCGAAAATAACTGGATAAAAAGATTTCGCCGGCCGAGTTCGCGAGCCGGCCGGTCGCGACCGCATCGATTCTATCGCGCCCGGCGTTCTACCGGCGGAAATCCCTTTTCCGCCATGCGCGACGCGGACGTCGCGAATTGATAACCGATAATAATTCGGCGAGGAGCTAGCGGGGCCCGCTCGGCAGTTTTGCGTTTTCTAGCTCTTTCTCCTCTCTCTCCATTATCTCCCCCCCCCCCCCCCCTCTCTCGCTCTCTCTCAATATCTCGTTGTGTTTGCCATCCCTTTGAACGTAGTCCGCGTACTCTAGCTGAAACGATCTCTATTTGGGATTATAGTGCGCCCCATATACTATATGCACTCCGCTATGAACTGCATACGGCTTTGAACACGATACGATGCGACGCGACGCGACGCGACGCGACGCGACGCGACGCGACACAATAAACGGACACAACGGGAGGTATCGAGCTGCAGGCTATGCTCGTCATGCAGTTATGCACCGTGAGAACCTGTTACTTTGCGACGCTTGGATATAATTTCTGATACTGTGTCACGTAAACAATGGTAATCCATTCTCCCGCACCGGCGCGGGCGGGGACGCGCAAGTTCGACGCGCGATGCGCGATGCACGCAACGTCGCGCGATGCAAGTCAACGAAGTAAACAGCTAATGCCAAACTATTAGCTAACTCCGAGAGCGCTGTTAGTACAATCCACTTGAACTATCGCACGCCTGAGATTCACAGCATCGCGAATATTCGCGTATATCCGAGAGTTTTCTATCATCTCTTTGTATTTTTGTGCCGATATAAATTTAAAACTTGGCTGCATATAAAATCCAAAATATTAATATAATATCGCAGACAGAGTTTATATAACAAATATGCGTCGTCATAAATATTTCGACCATATCCGCAATTTTCAACTCGCAAAAACGGGATCAGAGAGCGTGTAGAATTTTAAAACCACTGATTGTGTTGTTGCCCTCTGAAGCGTATATTCATAAAAAGCATTATTGTGCAACATTTGGGAAAACCTGCGGACACTGTGTCGTGTTTCATCGTCGAATGCCTACGCTGATGTGAAAGTGATATGATTTTACCGTGATTTTCATTTCGCCCGTCATCACGCCGCGCTATATAGGTAACGTTTGCAGGTCGAAAGAGAGATAATTTAACAACGGGGTACCTACATAGCAGAAAATTCAATTACGCGCGCCCATGGTAATTCTGCCAGATCGCATATCATTACGAATTTCGACGTGGAGATTGTCTCGCTCGCTTAGTCGAAGGTCTGAATGCGCTCAACATAACTCGTCAATATCTAATTACAAATTTTCAATAGTGAGATAAGAACCATAACGTGGAAATATGATGCAAAACAATGATAAGCATTAAACATATACAGGGTGTTCTAAAAAGGTACGGCCAAAATTTAGGGAGATATTCCTCACACCTAAAGGATGAAAAATGTTATATGAATATGGGTGCGGAAACGCTTTTTTCAGGAGTTATGTTGAAAATACTGTTGACTGTATTACTTACACAAGAAACAATTTAGGATTATTGTCTAGGTGTAAACAAGTAACCATAACATTAAAGGTCAATATTTTTCTGATTTCTGCCTGGCAGATAAGGTCACCACCTCATTTAGCCGTCGTATACTCAGGAAAAAGCTCTAACTCCTGAAAAAAGCGTTTCCGCACCCATGTTCATATAACATATTTTCATCCTTTAGGTGTAAGGAATATCTCCCTAAATTTTCGCCGTACCTTCTTAGAATACTCTGTATATAGCATATAAAATAGTAATTATTTAGAGTAATTAGATATTACCCTAATTTTTTTTATAAAGATGAACATATTTCTGTATCAAATTCATGCACAAATAGATAAGTACGTGTCTAAAAGTAATGTCTTTATATTTTTACAACGCGTCGAAGTTCTTTTATATGATAAATTGCATAAGTAATAAAATTCGAGAATAAATCTTAAATCATATAAGTCGATTACATATATGAATCATTATTTCATTTCGTCCAACATTTTATTTTATATAATTTAATCCTTAAAATTCTAAAAAGATTAAATGTTTTATTATAACTAGAGTATTTAATAATCATAGCAATATAAAAATGAGAACTGCATGTTAAATTTTCAACGTAAAAATAACACGAAATAATACTTTTGAACATGAAATACTCGACTATGCATTATATGTACATGCAAACAAATATTGGCACATTATTTGGAGCACCTTAGATGATGATTGTGCCAATTAATTTTGCAGTGGCAGCGCGATCGCGACAACGATAATTTCTTTTATTATCATGCTTGCTGCGCTAGCACAATAGAGCGCTATATTTGGTGTGTATTATCGCGTGCGCGGATAATAGAATTCGCGCGCGAACAATCGCGATCGTAGCACAATAGCATAAATCCCGGCTTTTCGATTAAAATCCAAATGGCTTGCGGTCCTCGATCGAAGCAAAAAAAAAACAGAGGAAGAGAAGGAGAGAGAACGAAAGGAAAAACCGATCGTCCTAAACGCTCTCGTCGTATTTGCTACGCGCGTGGTAGGTGGCGAAACGCGGCCGCGCTCGGATGCACGCTGATGCAACTCGCGCATTTTCACAATACCGACATAAAGAAATAGATTTTCCGCCTAACGAGACGGAAACTAACAAATACCGCAGTGTGAGGTCGTGGCAGGCTGCCAACCGTACATGATAAAACACACCATGAGCGCATTTTTTATTTCCATTCGCGTTTCCTTTTTTACATAACTCGTGTGGACGCAGCGAGCGAAATCTTTTTCGTTTGCCGCTCGTCACGCGTACACTCATCGCCGCGCATGACGACAGAGAAAATCTCCGGTAAAGATAGCGAAAAAAAATATGTGTTTGTTTCCGACCGGCTCTCGTCTCTGGTCGCTGGCCGAAAGCAATACGTTACTACGACGGTAATTTGAAAAATTCGTGAACGCGGCGCGGAACGACACAATAATACTTCTTCTCGTTCACCGACGACGAAAGCAACGTACGTCGCGCTGAACTCTGAAAAATTCACCCATAACTGTATCGGTGAGGAATTTCCCGAGAATATTCCGCCAACGAGGAATTATTCTCTCGGAAAAGATTTCTAGAAACTTATGAGATCCGACGCTTGTTGGTCTTATTACTCTGCAATTTATAAATATCGTAGATTCTTGCTTAGGCGGGGAGCTCAATCAATAGGCTAAACTCGGGGCAGTATTAAAACTTACTCCGGTATATCGAATACCGAAATAAAATTCCAATGTCCAGCAACCTGTCGTACTTCGTCTTGTATATGTAAAACGGTCGTTTCGCCGACTCCGCAACTTTTGCTGCAGAATGACAAAGCACAAAACTTGCATGCATCGTCGCGCACACGGTCGCCGCATTTGCATAAGTGTCAACAAGTTGTTTGAAAAATGCAAGGTGGATGATGTAGTAAAAATATAGAAGAAGAAAAGGGAGAATCAAAATTTCGTGGACGCGGATTATTGGCAAACTTTACGGTCGAGATTATCCTTCAAATTCGTCAAAGAATTTATTACTAAAATATTTCTCAACACATCGGAATATCTTCTTTGGAGGCAAGAGAATATGCAATTTTTATAATAGGACATTGCGCTGACAATTCCCCATCCTCACTAAATTTCCCTAAAAAATTATGTACAAATGTAAATTGAGCATTTTAAATACTTTTAGCCAGTCAAACATGAAAAGATTGAATAATCTATAACATATGTAGAAGGATTAGCTTGAATGAGTCGAACAATCTATTGAGGGATTAACTACATGCGAAATCAATTCCGATGGATATAGCGTGCTCCGCTTTATCTCAAAAATATCTCAATCCATCACGGTTAATACACAGTATTCTACTCGGTGCAATTTAATCTTAATCTGGTTCATTATACCTATACACTCTGGCGAATGAGAATATATCACTGCACTGGTTGGTGAATCGAGGTTCTCCCGAAAATGCGGCTCGTCATTTACACGCAATCCTATGAAATCCGTTTCTTTCAAGATGAATGCGAAAAGCGCGACACGCCCACGTTATACAAAAATCAATTGTGCTCGGGTCGGTTCGCTCTAACAATCGCGCCAACGATCTGAGAGCACAATAGAGATACTCGGAGCAGATATCAGAGAAGTTGCGGCGGTAAGAAACGTTACTTTTATTTTCCTCCATGTATTGAATTACATAGTGAAGAAAAATATAGAAGGTGTATTCAGCATCCTTCTTAGCAAGAATTAATATCTTCTAGGAGAGATAAATGGCTAAAGTCGATAATATCCGAGATAATATCTAATTGGAAATAGGCTTGATAAATTCCGATATCTCTCAGTAAATCAAGTTCTTCAGAATATAAAAAATATGTTGCCATACTTGCTCACAAAGCCTTTGCTGTCGAACGTGATGCTATATAAAGTTGCATTGATCTCCGTATGATCGCATCGACGGCAAAAACGTAAAGCAAAGGGCGATCAATATAAAAAATCAAGCGAGAAAATTATAAAAAGAAACGGTATTCATCAGTATCAATTAGCATCATAAAAGATATAAAAGAATTACAGATCTATCTAAGGCCGGTATTCATAGTCGGATCTTATATTTGAGAGCCGTATTAGCATCTTAAGTAATGTCTTAAGATGCTAATACGGCTCTGTGATTGGTTCATTAGCATCTTAGGACATTACTTAAGATGGTCTTAAATATAAGATCCGACTATGAATACCGGCCTAAGAGTTACTAAATCGCGCAGATACTTTTGCAACATTACCCGTTTTAATTTCCAAGCATTGTGCAAAAATGAAAAAAAAAATTAGTAAAATTATCTTTTACGTAGATGTGCTGTAAAATTACAACTTGTATACTCTAATTAGATATACACTATGTGTACTAAAATATGCGAATGACCGTTATTTTTATTCCTCAATCGATAAATAAAAGAAGGAATATGGCTGTGTATGAAAGCGAGGAAAGTGCACGTAACGCTGTCGAGGACAGTTGTTTTGTTAAAAGGATCCATCGGCTTGACACGAATTGCCCGACATTTTTCTCGATACACGCGGATGTTTTTATACACGACATTTCATGCGTTTTACATGTTTCGTAGTAATGCGTATCTGTTCGCATGATAAATATAATTCAACGTGTACTCTGATTCACATGAGTCTTTTATTATATGTAGCCTATTCTTTTTCCCCGCGAAACAAATGCGAGGACCTGTGCACACTGTGGGTGCTCGTAAAAAATTCAAAAAGTTATGTGAACCCATTGCCGCTATTATGAAAACCATGAAAGAGACGGGTTTTATTCTGCAAAAATAGACTCCAGTCTTCGTGGTAAAACGTATCTGCACCCAGATCATACACCCCAATGCACGCTCTAATTTACTGGACTTTCGGTTTTGTTATTGTGCCAACGCACGCGCATATACAACCTAGCTTTTTTTAACGAGTACAATGGATTAGAAAAACTCTTAAAATAATAGGGGCGCATTGTATATTGTGAAAAATAGTGTTTGCTTTTTCTATGATATTTCGAATTTGCTCCGGGCAGCAACCTACTTTCCCCTTATCGACTTATATTATAATGAAGTCTGCAACGTGCAACGCCTTCGCATCACGCTCCATTAATCACCGGTTTCAATACTAACGCGATAAAAATTAGCAACCGGAGTACGCTATTTATATATTGACGAGAATTCCCGATAATTGACATCGCGTGAATTACTGACATTATTTTTTCAAACACGCGCGAGCGCGCGTTTGCAGCATGCCTTTTACTTTAGCAGAATATTAAATAGCGGAAACATCGTTACACATCTTCATTAGCAGAAATTTTATAAAATCTAGCTGTATATCTTACACACAGCGACATAAAACCCGAGAAGTGAATTTCGCCTAATGCCCTAATAATGTATCTGCAAAGAGTAATTTACAGTATTATTAAATTTTTCATTCTTTTTAACTCTCTTCTGGACTGAGATGATTTTAACGCAAAGCCTTGCTTCTTTCTCTTTGTTTGTAAAATTCGATAAACCTGTGACCCGCATTTTCTTTCTTCTTCTTGATTGAGAAAATCCCAGGGCGAAGTGAATGTCTGAAAGACAGCTTTGCAATTATCTCCGATGTTCTATATTTCACGCGCTAACGAACGGCTTTGTTGCCGGACATAGCGGCCACCGTCACGCGTGACACAACTCTGACTTCGAAACTATGTTGCAATTTCACGATGATCGCGGGAATCGTGATAAGAATTCCCATTACCGTATGTTCGCAAATCGGCAATAAAGAACCATGTAAGAAGATGATAAAGCTCGAGAGATCTTCGCGCAGCGCGCAGGAAGCAATTTCAGCCCATATTGAAGCCTGAGCGCAAAACGCATGCAAAAAAAACTCTATACAAAAGTGAATAATTTTTGTTTCTCTTTTCTTATCAATAAAAAATCTATTTAAAATTAAAACTAAGTATTCGTATCGTTTGCTATATAATTAAAATGATAAAACTTGGAAAAACTTTATAAAAATATTTCTATTTTATACAATTACACGCTAAATATGTTTACAATACGTGTATGTATCGGAATATCGATTTATATTATTTCTGGATATAATATCTATAGATTATCTTACGTATTTTTATGCATATTAATAAAATCATAATTGGATGTTATTTTAAATTGTCGACTTTTAAATTATGTGGGATATTTGAATAAAAAATAAATATACATCGTTAACAAAATATTATATAAAAATGTTCAAAAGGTTTGAGAATTTTGTAATAATTCACGATACTTGTTATAGAAATAGTCGTCGATCTCGGGATCGGCATAAAAGCGGGACAGCCCTGCACTCACTGGATAACGTTCCGGGAAAAGTTTCGCGAGGAAAGCAATTTTCCGCTATATCGAGTTCGTGAAAGCGCGCCGGCAGAAAGTTCGCGTCCGGAAGTCGCTACGAGGTGGTGCGGAAATAAATCCGAAATATGGTACGCTCTTTGCGAGGTGAGTAAGGATCCTATGTTGTGGTGCGGACTAGGGTCGGCCGAATGCAGGTCAAAGGATTCGAGAAGATGTCGTAAGGATCATTACCATTCTTCAGGCTCGATAAGAAGCGGAAGAAGTCACGTTTGCGGAATGCATGCGGAGAGTACGCGTTATTGCACCGAATGCATCCGATACCGGAAACATCGGGAACGTAGTTTCGTTTCTGGAATGATATTCGCGAGATATGGGGCTCATATAATCCTCGAAAGAGAGAGAAAAGGATGCTGCAAGATCCTTGTCGCCTTCGGACTAGTCGCTTGCGGCGAATTTATAATCACCCAATTTCCTCAGTTTCTTCCTGATATAATCGTAATTGAGAGAGATTTTTCGATTAAGATTTTTAGAAGAAGAGACATGAAGTACCTGCAGAGGAATCCGCGAGGTTTAACGATAACTTGTGGAGAACGTTTTGTGATAAAGAGCGCCAAAAACCCGTCTAAACGTTATTCAATGTCAATGTATATTCCGCGAATATTTGTAGTTTAGGGTACGCTAAAGTAGGATGATCTCTCTCTCGAAATATCTACTGCACTTTGAACTTTTTTGCGTTACTTCACATCTTTATATTTTTCCTCAAAATCACCGGACACTTGCATCGTCACAACAAGGCGCTGCTCACCCTGAGAGGAAGAGAAAGAAAGACAGAGAGAGAGAGAGAGAGAGAGAGAGAGAGAGAGAGAGAGAGAGAGAGAGAAAGATCGATCTCATCAAAGAAACGAACGTTAGATATACGGATGAGAAAACGAGAAGACGAACGAACGGTTGCACTTGCAGCAGCAACAATTTCGCCGCAAGCCGTTCGCGCGTAATCGACGCGTCTTTTTCGAAACGTTTTGCAGTGCAACCTATTTTCACGTATAGTGCCACTCGCGAAATGGATCGCGCAATACGCGAGAATGTTTTATGGTTCGTGGCAATTTTTCAATCGCAATACTAGACCAATACCACGCGTGCTATTGCCGTACGATATACCGCGTGGCTGACCAGTCCGATGGTTTCGCTAAGAATATTATTTATACAACTAGAACAAAAATCTCGCACAGCACCGGTATGATCGAAGAGAGTTATGACAATTTCCGATTACGAGTACAGGACATCGTACAAGTGGCATATTTTCTTTGAATCAAATCAACGAAATATAAAAAGCGTTATATAGCAATATTGTATTGACAATTTTTCTCATAAAACAATTTCTCTTATAAACTCTTATAATTTCTCTTAACAAAACTTAAACGATTTTAATTAGGATGCAAATGATCTAAATCATTAAAAGTTAAAGTGAATTTTATATAATAAGAAAACAATCAGAAAAGTATAAATTAAATATATCCCCTTCCCAAAAATATGTAATTTATGTTAATAAAAATCGATTTTACGCTAAAAAATCTGTAATCATTGGAAGAGGACACCCTATATATACCTACGATTGCAATTATCAAGAACTTAAAAGCCTTTTATACTGTAAGTAAAAAAAAACTGTAATATGGTGAGCTTTATTTCTCGCATTAACTTTACGCCGTCGATACTTTACGATGCCGCGGCGCGCTTTATACGGCGAGGGATGGTTCCTGATATTTCCATAACAGAGCACGCGTTCGTCTCCTCAATTGGATATCGGAGGACCCGGAAGGTGGTCGGGCACCAGGATCAGTCGGATGTTTCAGAATTACGGTCGTACCTGCACGCTGATAAGGCGGAGCGATTCAATCAGATCGAGCAACCTCGGACTGCAGCGCGAAACGTAGGTACTATGCACGGACTAACTTATTCCCGCCTCGATCACGTCAAGGATCGTAAACCAGATCGACCGGCGTAGATTACTTTCGTAGCCCGAAAACGTTAACGTGAACTGATCCGTCGATTAACGTTGACGTTGTTTTTACAGAGGTAGCGATTTACAGCTGGCCCTATCAATCCTAGTGAACGATCCTTGAAGCTACTTCGAATAAAAAGTTCTAGTTGCGAATTATACTCGGAGTTAGCATAAGTTTGAATTAACTTGAGCCCTGCAACTTTGATGACATTACGTTATTTATCTACGAAAGTATCTAACTTATGCAATTAACTTTGTAAACAGGTCGTTCATTATATTTTAATTTCAGTAATATGTATAAGCGTGATAATTAGTTTCGTAATTATCTCCGTAATCAACAACAGAGAGCAAATTATGCGCATTAAAAAAATTCTCCAAAAATAATCTATCTATCTATATTATCATCAAAACGAACTCTCTCTTAATTTATCCTCTAGCAGAGTCGTTTACTGAAGAAGTTAATACCTGTTGAGAACTGCGTTCGCTGAGAGACAGCTAGTAATTAAGCCCGACCGAATCAGCTGAAAAACTTTATCTGAAAATACAAACAGTGTCAACCGTGCGTCGTCGCGATAGCGCACACGTATTTATCCCCCGTGGGTGTTACGCGTTGCGGTTCTACTGCCAACATATATGCAGGAGTATATCTCAAGCGACTAGTCTACAAACGCCACGCGTGAGTTCTCCCGAGATCGTCGTGATTCACGCAAATGCGGCGATTCATCGGACCGTAATGAACCGCAGTTTGCACGAGTGTGTCGGCTATAAACGAGCAGATTTATCTCGAGGGTTGAGTTATGCTTGTCTTTGAGTTCGCCTTAACGATCAATTATACGGCAATATTACTTCGCTCGGATTTGTTCAAGAGGGCAAACATGAATTCACCGCGTATTGATATTAAGTGCACAATTATTCGGCATAGCCTGTATATAATACAGATCGTAAGATAGTAACTCCTTATCGGCTTGGCAGAGTATTCGCGTCGCCGCGAAATGATGTTCCGTCATATAACGCGCGGTAATAGAGAGTCGTTCGTCTACCGGGAGGCGGTATTAAGGGAATAAGTACTCGCGTACGTGTGCCAGCCTCTCTGTTTATGACAGGAAATCCTTTTGCCACGCTCGCGCGCGCGCGCACAATCTCGATCAACGCCGACGAAAATCTTTGATCCAATTTTAGGGCCATCGCTCTCTTCGACCGTCGTAATCCCTTTTCTGTTCTGGAAGCGATATAGGTGCGCGCTCTCGTTGCTGCAGCTGTCTTGCGCGTATAAATTTGCCGGACACATTCTCGACGGCCATTGGAGGAATCGCTTCCTGTTTCCTCGGACGAAGTAGAACGAAGACATTGATAGCTCGCTAAGAGGCACACCGAACGGAGGCTGCCACCTCTTGCCTCTCAACTATTCTACTCAGATCATTAATTTTCCTGTCACTATTACAAAATAAAAAAATATCCGCAATCTCTTTTAATAAGCTTTCAATACAATCATAATGCAATCTCATGCTACAATTTATTCATTTTTGTAACATCGGCATTATGTTTTTATATAAATTGGATGTATATATACAGGGTGTCTGAGACCACCCGTACACCCCTTGTAAAATGAAAGGAAGTGGATATTTTTCAACTTCCGGTATTGACCGGAAATGCGCTATCCAGACCGAAAGTTCAATCTTTTCAATGGAACATGACACTTTTTATTGCAGATTTAGATTACATACAAGAAAATAAGTGTCATGTATCATGTACCATTAAAAAGATTGAACTTTCGGTCTGAGTAGCCCATTTCCGGTCAATACCGGAAGTTGAAAATATCACCATTCGATTCGATAGAGCATACCTGATTTACCGAGATTTACTTATTAAAATTTTTGAGATTTTTGATAAAAACCACTTCCTTTCATTTTAAAAGGGGTGTACGGGTGGTCTCAGACACCCTGTATAACCCTAATATACGTTGAATAAATTGCTGCAAAGTTTTGCGCACTTATGCTATTATTATTTTACTCTACAATATCGATTCTTTTAAATATGATCCTCCTTCGTTACGATATAATTCAGCGCGCTAAGATAGAACGCTTCTCGCGGGTGGTAATTCAAAGACGAACTCAGTTTACATCCAATGGAGAATTATTATGTAATCTTTGCCTTCTGAAACGGATATCAGTTGTAACTATAGTTATATAATAGTAACGTGCTCTGTCATGTATAATGGAAAGTTCAGGTATTCCCTTGCCTGGCGATGCCTGAAGGCTACGATAATTTTACGGCTCATTTGCATAATACCGTCGGCCAGTCACGTGAATCACTTTGATAAGCTCAATAGTAATGGTTTACGCTTTCTCTCTCTCTCTCTCTATCTCTATCTCTCTCTCTCTCTCTGTCTCCCCCCTCTCTCTCCCTCTCTGCGTTTGTCTCTATGTTCGATTGTACCGGGATCTCTACGGGGAGTTTCGATTTGCTGTTCGGTTGTGCCGACCAGCTACACCGCAATTCAATTTTTCGGCATTCGCTATGATATAAAGTAGAATATAGACAAAGGTACCACGGATATTCTACGTATCCGACGACAAAGGAAATTAAAAACGCGTCATTGTTATTGGAAAAAACGTGACTATGTCAAGTACTCGAACGACTTGTAAAACTGTCCAAAGAATAATTCAATCTTCCAGACGTCTCTTAAATGTCCCGCAGACGTCTTTTGAACTTCTGCGTCATTCCGGTAGTCTCGATATAGCCGAATATTCAATAAAGCAGTGAAGCGTTAATCATTAAATAAACCTACTATTCTCGCCGTCCGCAGACTACGGCTATTTTTATATGCGCATGCATCTTATCGAGATCGCACAGTTAATTTAATGCTTTCGGGAAACAATACGTTCATCGGGTGCATAAAAGTTAAGCCGGTGTCGAGTTTAATAACGCGCGTGCAATTATAATTTTGACGTTTAAAGGTGATGCAAGACACGTTGTGAGAATCCACGATACACCGTCGTTTCTGCATAGATACTGCTGTAGAGGTATATAATAACATCTCGACTCTCTTCTCTCTACAACTTCAATGGAACACCGCGGCGTTCTTGCGGTGTCTCTCTCCTCCGCCCATCCACGACGAACTCGAGTTTGGCAAATTGGCTTCTCGACTTACAATCAACCGCATTCCACAAACGTGTTACACGTCCGCTCGATATCTATAATTCTCTGGCACAATGCTCGTCGAAAGAGACATCGGACTATCAATGTTCGGATAGCATTTACATATTATGCACGTACAACTGTATCGCCGCGGATCGATACATTAAGAAATTCGAGCAACGAGTCGTTGAGATATGCGAAGTGATAGAATTCGCTCGTGAAATCGATTCCCTTGCCTGTTCGTCCTGTGTGTCTCTCTCTCTCTCAGTGGTAAGAGTGATCAAAGTAAATATATGGAAACATGTACGTGGCATGAAAATAATCGTCTACAGAGCGATATAAATCCGACATTGGTACAAAAAAGCAATTTGTATTTCCACGTCTCTCATTGTGCGATAAATTATCGACCCTTTCATTTCAGCGCAATAAATATTACCTCTCTTACCGCTTCAATGAAAATACCTCTTTCAAATAAATTCTGATTTCATCGATATTTTCGAAACACGGTTTATTACAAAAAGCTGTAATTTATACAGTTTCTATTGGCGATATATAACAGTGATTTTGCGAATAAATAAAGGCAAAATTTTTTATTCAAATTACGGATTTGCAGAATCACAATAATACATCCTGAGTAGGATCTGTCGAACTTGCTCGTAATGTTACAGTTGCAATTAACCTTCGTTCAATGGTAACATGCAGAAATCGCGACAAAATTGGAAAATACAAACGGACAAATCAATCAGAATCAGTCGGCTAGTCGCAAATAACCTGTCGCTTAAAAATTCAATTTTCCAGGACGTTTGTAAGAAAGTTCGTGCTCCTCGATGGAATTTCCGGACACCTCATTCCTCGATTCACGGGCTAGAGGTGGCACACGATGAAAGTCACCCGGAAGAGCGAGGAACACCGTTGGGAAACGAGGGAAATTTGTTCTGCTAATTCGGGCAATGTTTATTCTCCCAAAGCTAACAGTTGGCAGAACCGAGACGCGTTAATTACAGAGCATGTCTAATTCGGTTTGCAGTTTTTCGAGGTCTAACGGTGTCGCGAAATTATATCGAAGTTTTTTATTTATATGCAAATACATATAAAGTTATCTACTTACTTGTACCGAGTTCGATAATTTGTTTCAATATTTATCTACCGTTATCGTGTTTCATTTACATAAAATTTGCAATAAATTAATTCTAAGTAAAGTAATCTCGTTATATCGGAATTGTCCTAAAAACACTAAAAAATATAATACACTCAAAAATATAATTTTAATTTTGTATAAGATTTCAATAATATAATTGAGTTTTCAATAATACAAATATGTACTCTTAGTATCTAATAGAATTTCCGTTTGAAATGCAATTTCACGACACAGGAAAATACCGTAAATAGAATTTCCTTGCATCGGCAATGTGTCTGTATATATGTATAACATTATGGCCCCATATTATTCATCATTCCTGGACGTGGCAAAATTTCAGGTAATTTATATACGGTTTACTCGTGAAGCGTGTTTATGACGAACGAGTGAATTTCCGCTACATGTCCGACACGACATCCGATCGATATCTCCTTTAAGGAATATTCTTAATAGTATAAAACCTTTCACTATATATTCGGGGAAAAAAGCTTTTTGATCTTTTAGCAAGAGAAATGTTGAATAATTGAAGTGAATCGTAATCCGTAAATTGCTCGACAAAGCTACAGAGAAACACAGGTATAAGAACAACTTGAAATTCCTGATCTCAACAATCAAATCGTTCATTGCTCCTACCGACTGTTCTCGATTTAATGCAATTCAGCATACATATAGCGAATTATGAATAACTCGGTATGTCGATAGAGTTCGCTCTGAAATTATTGGCAGAATGCCTTTCGCCGAACGATCTCGAGCGATCTGGTTTAAAGCGCTTTATTCATGAGTCCATTCATTGCATGGAAATCAACTGGAATGCGATAGCGGCCCGTGGTATTTAAGAATACCAGAATACACGAGAAACGATTCTACTTTTTGGTAATCCTGGGCGGTAACTACGTTCGGAATTCGTCTTATCACGCGAAATGTCACGATAACACAACTCTTTTTACAACTTTTTTTCCGTGCTCTCTTTCTCTTTCCCAAGAGAATAAAGAGAGCACGAATATCTGATATAGCCGCGATCTCAACTTTTTTTATAAATGTCCAGCTAATTATTTTAGGTCACGACAGATTAACTCCTAATCATTTATACCGCGAGATATCGTAAAATAAAACAAACTTGTGTTATAGTAAAATTAAAAAAAAAAGCGACCGTTCGTTCCGTTAATAAACCACATCCTGTTAAAGCTGGTTACCTCGGAGCTCATTAAATCGCAATATTCTGTCGAAAATTGGGTCTCCCTTACAGTATTTTATTCGTGATATACATTTCGATATAATCGCGGCCGCGCGAGCGCGTGTGTGGAAAACAATACATCGTGTCGGTGTGGCCCATTTTACTGACACACTCACGCTTTGTTCGAATGAGCGACAGAGTGTCATTGCACCGCTTTAAGTTTATTTGGGCCATCAAAAAATAGCAAAAAAAAAAAATATTCGTCCATCCACGCCGCGCTAGATTACACTCACAGAACTCTATTTAGATACTTAAAACGTATTTGTGCACTTTCATCTCGTAATAATCGGCTTTAAATTATGATTATCGGTGTAATCATCTATTTCATTCAATCGTTAAATTACTGAGCGCCGATGTAAATGCGTATGAACGATTATAGAATATTCGCCTAAATCTATAAAATTGTATATTTCACGCTTCCTATTTTATAATTTCATTTTCAAAAAATAATCTCTTTTCTCAAATTACTCACGTTTTATAATATCTTCTTTAATATAATACAAGATTTAAAACTTTTAGGGTTTTTTTATCTCAATATTATTATTATGCTATTTTTATAACAAATTTATGGACTGTACTTACAAAATAATTTATAAAAGTAAATTCAATTAAGCAACAGTTGACGTAAAATATCTCGCGCGGCTCGATCATCTCGAGGCTCTTGTGGAAAAAAGCCGGCGCAATAATACAAGATTGTACTCACCTGTCTGATGCGAGAGGAACGTTATCAGGGGCAGCACGACGCGCAGCCATCCTCCTCGATGATCCTTCATGCTGGGTATTTCTCTGAGCGGATATCGGACGGCTCTTTTCTTACCCTCCTCCACGAATGACGACGACAACGACAACGACAGGGACGACGACGAAACTGATCTCGTTGTGTCACACTCGCCGCTCCTTTAGTGACAGTTACTCACTGCAGCATCCCGGCACTGAACAACATCCGTGAACGACGTACACATCACCGTCATTCTCTCGTAACTAATCGCGCACACCACTTGTTTTGTCGGCGTACTCTGTATCACATGTCGACTTTGATAAGGTTTATCATTTGCCCCGCGGCGACAATCGACGACTGTTAGTCGATTTTTGTTTTCCGGCGATAACTCGCGACCACGCACCACCTTTCCTATCGAATATTGTTTTTTTTTTTTTTGTTTCAAGATAACTCTTCGATCACGTCGTGCGATTCTCCTTTGTGGCAATCTCTCTTTCTGTGATCCTCCTCTTGTGGATATTAAAACGAATCGACAGGCTATCAATGCATCGCTTCGATAAGGACCGTCATGCTTTGATGATCGTCGATGAACAATTCCCGTTTTTCTAATCCTCTTTGTGCGAGGTATATGTGTGGAAATTGTTTCTTCTTTCAATATAACTCATGAATAATCTGTTTTTGAATCTTCGATTTTTCTCCCGTTTTCTCTTCGTGACGATTTTCTTCCTGTCAAAATGCGCAATACCGTACTCGTAGAAGACAAGTCGAATTTTCACGCGTGCGTTGATGCTCGAATGCTCGAATCACGAAACGACGTCATCGTAAGTGCATGGCCGGAATTTCATTTGCCAACACTCGCTTTCCCAGGTACAAGTTCGTGACACGCGGTTGACGATTATTGTCAGTTTAACGAAGCACATACGGCACCACCCGCATTCTGGCTCGCCTGCAGAAATTGTCGAGCACAAAGCGAGATTGACTTTCGCGAATTTCGAACTGCTTCGATTCACGTGTTCTCTTCGTTCCTATATTTTAAAGATTCTCGTACATAGGCGAAAGGAATCTTCGTAACCGCGCCGAAGTTCACACAACTTTGTTGTGCCTCGGTAATTAGGACTATCCTAGAAATTTACTCGCTGTACTCTTTTATTCACGAGTTACGTGCCATTCTTCCAAGCTCGTGTAACGATACCCAAGAGATCCTCCGACTTTTCTAAACTCACATTGAAAGTAATTAATTACCGTGAGGCATGCGCGTCTTCGTACTTTAGACTTTAGATACTACGTTAATTACCTCTCTTCCGATTTACTTCTTAATTGCTCGTACACCACGATTTATGCACTCTGGCACGTATCCCCCGAGCCTTTACACGAGCTCTGTTTGATATGGCGTGTCAATATGGAAAGACCCTTTTTTTTCCCCGATTCCCATCGAACGAGCTTTGAATCACGATGAGATGCTTCGTGACGCGTTAAACTACTCGATTCCGAAGCACCGACAAATATTTACCAAATCCGACACTATTCCGAATCGTTTTCACGATGACGTCACGGAAATCGAACCTCGTCCGCAAAAAAAATTTAAGGAAATCCGCACTTTCTCGAGTAGCACTCGTGTAGCACGCGCACGATCACTTATTTCGAATAATACACTTGTTCCTAATTTCCCATTAACTCTTGTTCTTATGTTCTTTTAGGGATCAAGCATTTCAGGTCAATTTCACGAGATCGATGCACAATTCAGTGTCCGCATCGTAATTGACATGAGGCGTTTCGAGATCTGTTCGAGGCACGAAGAGTGATCCAGCGCTTTTCGCTTCACACCTCAAGACATCGACCCTCTCGATAGAATTGCATTATTTATCAGACACGCTACGTGCCTCGCGGGGAGTTTTACGACCAAGCATTATCGATTGTCCGAACGACCAGCCCAGGTATATGCTTTAATTCACCGGCGACCACATCGTTTATGCCGCAACCTCTACGCGGCGACAATCGGCCTCTCAAAAATTCGCAAGACATAGAATAAATTTGTTCTCAGCAGGCGATCCTTTGATCATCCGAGATTAAGGGCATTCGGGCGATTCTCCTTTTTTCCTCTTCTCTGGTGGATTTACCGTTATGTAGAATCACAGTCTCAGATTTCCACAGATTTGTTGCCGCGCGTGATTGAAGCAGCTTATACGCGCGCGTTGCTGAATCTAGGTGCGCCAAGTTTAAAGCTCTTCGTGAAGCTCACGTCAATGATTTGATCGATCTGAGACGAGGACAAGAGCGCTGGATTTTAGGCGGCCTTCTAATCCTGGTTTAAGAAATCTCCATCTTCGGTTGGCAGCGTGTCATCGCGTTTCCTTCCATAGGTTGCGCTCCATTAACCCGAAGCAAAGATGTACATTAATCGTCGGTTAAATCTTGAATCTTCAATTTCATAAAATTTCTTTCATCGCCATTCACATTTCGTTGTGTGAACATTACCGTTCCGTAGAAAATAACAGCATCTTCGTGTTGTAATTTTCTGTAACAAATAAAAAATCGGTTGTATTAAACATACAATCGATCGAATTCGATCTAATAATTACTTATAACAAGTTATTCTTATACAATGCAATCGCATTAATGTAAATTTTTTTCGCTTGATTATATATTTATATAAATAATAAATAAACATCAGGAAAATAATTATAAATAGAATCGTAAAAATTAAGTAATAAAGTAAACCGGGATAAAAATTATTTAAATCCAAGCCATAAATTACAATAACTAACAATAAGAATACAAGAGCCTATTTGCGTAAAATCTATTTGTTAGAGTTTGCAGTGATGGATTTATCGGCTGATAGAAATCCTCGGTAACCGACGAAAGTCCAGCGTAAGGTATTTAAACGAATCTCGACAGTTAGAACGTGAGTACAAATCCCAAGATAGTTAAAGCGTCTTAAGCATCTTGTATGTATTCGTCCAATTCTGCACGAACGAGATGTAATTGGGTCTACCATCCCCGCGCCCTCCTAACGCCCGTCTCTCTCGCAAGCTAACCCGAAGTTCGCAGCCAGGGAGAGATATACCAGCGTCGTCTACCAGGTGCACTCTCAAGTCCCTCGGATTAAAGTGCCGGAGCGCGAGTACCGCAGAGTCACTCGTATAACTCGGTAGTTTAAGATTGACCGCGGAGTGACTCGATTACGACATACCTCGGAGCTTCGAAATTCAGTGGATTTTAGGATTTACTACACCCTGCCGGTAATCAGCCGCATCCCCCCGCCCGACCGAGCTTTTTCCGTTCCATGGATAATTGGGGCAGCTCAGCTAAAATCTAACCAAGTGAATCCTTCATTTCAATCTCTCTGGAGTCTTTAGAGTCTTATTATATAAAAATTGTATGGCGTTAAATATATATGAAAAATAAATATTTCAAACAAAGTACGTGTCATTTCGAAGCATAAAGTTTAATGAAATGTAAATATAAATGCGACAAATATATCTGCAGAAAAGGCCATAATAATTGAAGCCCATTTGTTATTAAATGTTAGCTCGCTGAATTTATTTCTGCGCACCGATATTTCACGACAAATCAAGAATTTATATAAATATACGCAGATACAAATGTGTGAATACATATAACACACCACAGGATGAGCATTGCAGGATTTGTACATCCAATTTCCAGACGACAGGGCTTAATAACCAAGGAACTTCGTACGTATGCGTGTTAATTAAAGTACACACGCGTTACCCGAATTTCTCAAACTTTAACTACTCCTCCGTTGACCGAAAGTTTAAATAGCTCGCTGCACATTCGGCTGGTACGAAAGCGAGGATATAGAAAGCATACTAAACCAACGGCGAGAGGCATGACAGTTTGCGTTAGATTTGTAATACAAACATTCACATTCAATTTTGTGTGTATTCGCGAATAAGTTAATTAATATATCTCATTGTTTAAATATTGGCTATAATTATATGGTATCTATATAGTTTCAATTAATTGATCAAAATTATTTATTGAGATAGCAAACGGTCATATAATTCTGCAACGAGATACATTCATCCGTTACACAAGAGTGATCGAAAGAGGATACGACGGAGCTGACGAACGATGTTTCGACGTTAAGGACGTTAAAGGGGAGATGAGAAAAAGCTAACTGCTCCGCTTTGGCGCAGCTCGGGAATTTCTGTCGAACTCAAGAGATGAAGCAATATAACGTCTCGATACGAAGGCTAACGGGAAGCGAGAGCTAGTTCGATTACCCGGGAATTGGTCTTTCATCGTCGCTCTAATTCGACGGTTACGTGGCAGCTTTCCGAAAGACTCACGCGGTTACAACTTTGCAAGCAGCTAACGATTGTAACGGTTGTGAACCTATACCGGATGAAATTTGTCGACGTTTGTGCTACAACCAACCAAGGCAATGCCACGTGAGACGACTGGAATGGATGCCGCGTTGTGTAACTGGTCACGAGAATGAAACAAAGATTATAATAATAATAATAATTTACGCAAGAGAATAAAAAGAACGACGAATCAATATCACGATCTCATGACACTACATAATTTACGAGTTTCGTAAACGACGAGCTCATTTAATAAATCTGTCATCAGTTTTGTTTTGTAACTTGCTCGATAAATTATTTTTCGAGAGATTATTTGAAAATGTACATAATAATAATTTTTCGAAGATATTTAATTATCTCGTTTATTTTATAAATTAGCAGCACAATTTAATTGAATTAGCAATGCAGTTAAATAAAATTGCAGTTTTGTTTTTATCGACGAAAGCAGTGATAATTGCAGTAATTAACCGGCAGATATTTTATTCACGGAAAGATCTAAAAAGAACGCCTGGCAAAACGGACAAACAAATTGCGTAAATATTTCACAATCGTCGTATTTATCGTTATTTACACCAGAACTTTCGCATTGTTATACACAATTACGACAGAAAAGAATCATAAATAATTTAGCCACCTGCAAATCTGACTGTCCGGTTGTCATGAATATTTAACGACTGTTGCAGGCACGTCGCGCAATGCGAAATCTTTCTTGTTGGTCGCGCCGCGCTATTGCACTTTGCGTTGGTTGACCCCCTTTTTATCCGCAACGCCCACAATTGTCAGAAATTGGAGACGACCCAAACGTTCCGGATGATAAGTATACTAACTTCTCACCTCCTCGTAAAAATTATTTTTATTGGCTTTTATTCGATAAGGCCATCACCCAAATTAATACGTTTGCTTGCAGTTCCGCTTAAAGCTACCCCAATAATTCGAAGTCAAATAAAGAAAGCAGTTAACATCGAGATTTGGCAAAGAACGATGATTCGAATAAATTCTTTACGCGTGTAAAATCATTCTGAAAACAAGATATGCGATATCGTTGCACGCAATCCGCCCCTCGTTGCAACACTTCGCGAATTATGTCTGCGAAGTGCGAGCTTGCATGTAAATCGACAAATGAAGCAATCCTCTCGTGCTGTGTAATCATAAAGTTCGTAACTACCTTTTCGCACGGTCAATTGGAAACTAACCGCTCATGCGGTTGCCAAAAACCAAGCCACTATATCGTTAGCACGGTCAGCTCAAAGAGAATTTCGTATACGTCTAAGGAAATCCGTCACGCCTCGCTATCTCTTTGTCACTATCACGCTTATCTTTAACACAATTCGTATTTTCGGAAATAATAATAAAAGAAGGAAAAAATTGTCATATAAATCTATTAATTTATCACAGCGCATTAAAATCACATTTGTTCCTAAAAATAAAAAAAAATTAAATAAAAGAATATAAACCTTTCGAATATTGCGACATTATTTACATATATCAAATATTTGTGACAATTGAGATATTAAAATTTATAAAACTGTCATATTACTCTTTATTCAAATATATGTGTAAATGGTCCGAGACAAAGGTAGATATAATGAACCGGAGACCAGCGAGATATTATGTGAATTGTGAATGTATGCACGTTTGTTACGTTAATCGCCGGAGATGGTAGTGCGGCACGGAATCACGGTATCACGACAACGGTATAACGGTGCAAATAAGAGCACGATTTCTCGTTAGTCGCGATTGCAGCTGCGCTATTGGATGGCCAGCGACGAAGTGTCAGCTCTCTGGTAAAAAACCGCGATACGTCCTGAATTTCTCGGCTTGTATTTTATTCGTGTCGCACATAAAATCAGGAGAGAACGGAGGAACAGATACAAGACGAATGACACTCATTTGAACATTACAACTTCCGGAGTAATGTTCCAATAATACAAAAATCCTCGATCCACCACGTGAATCTTGCGTTAGACTTTCGATAGTCTATTCAACACAATTTTATCTTTTGTATTACGATTGATGAATTCAATTAAGACGGCCATACTCTCACTAACGAACTTACGTTCTTATCAGAACGGGATTCTAGTCGTGAGACGCGGAGCGGATTTAAGTTGCCCGCGATATATAGGGTGATATCACTACGTGGCGGCTTGCCCGCGACTGAGAGAGCTTTCGGACCAACCCCGTCCGAGTTTCCCGGATCGGCCGCGGTAGCGCTGCGTAACCGAATCCACCCCCGTTCCCTCTCTTTCTCTCTCTGTCTCTCTGCCGCTCTCTTTACCTCTCTCTCTCTCTCTACTCTCTGCCCTTTCCCACCTCTTGTTCGTTTCTCTTTCTCGCACTCTCGTGTCCCACCAGCTTCCGTTGCCCCCACGACAAAAACAATTGCCTCTCCGGCCCCTCTGTGCACCGCTGCTTCCTCGTCGTACTGTCCGATACGTATCTGCATTCCCTATGTATTAGGTAGTAAAGTGGCTCTACTCTCTCACCCTCCACCGAGGAAATCTGGAATTCTTGTCGTATTTAAATTAGCGTCTACGGCGACAGTGCTTAATGCCGGGTAGGGGAGGTGTGCCTGTTTCGCGAACGACGACACCCCGGAGCACTTTTTCAGTACGAGGTCGTAGCCTTGGCGAGCGCGAATAAAAGAGGCAGAATCATAAGGTAAATTGTAATTAAAAGTAAACATCACAGGCAAGCCAATTCGCACTGTTTTATTGGTCGTTTAAGAGATATTTGATACGAAATAATCGGTTCAGATATAGATATATTTTTTATCTTGATATTATTAAAAATAATATGCACTTGTTGCATAAAACTGCACATCTAGATAAACGGGTAAATTTATGATTTCTTTTAAAGCCGTTGGCAAATAATGCTATCTATTACCGAGTTACGGAGAAACGAGAGAGATATGGAATTAGCAATTGCTCTATTTAAAACTTCATAAAACAGAATATTCTATTGCGACATAATCACGCAATGCTGCAAATAAATTACCAATGTATTATGTGGAATGATTACGTTGTGAAGTATTCTTGACAGTGATATTCATCGAGAAATTTAAATAGCGAATCTCATCGGCGAATTTAAAATACGCGATATTGCCAGTAAAAGATCCAACTACGGGACACGTGCAATCCCTCTTAAAGCAATCTTTCAGCAGAATATTTTTTTCGAAATTGAATCGGTAGCAGAAGATACATAATGCATCAGCGGGCAAATATCTCGCGGCTGACAGCTGTGATTTATTCGTTTGATTTCGTTGAGAACGGTCACTGAGATATCAAGAATGAAACGTCACATATATACTTCGCCGAAAAGGTCAGTCGCGGGGTGTTTCGTGCCGAGATAATTTAATTCGAGCGTCTTTTTCCTTGTCATCGTCAAAAAGCGACGAATGGTCGTGGTTGCTGAAATCGATAATTGAACGCTTAAATTTTTACGCTGTGTGCGGACTCAATGTCATCTTACAATTAGATCTGAGGACATTTGCAATTTTCCCCGAGGAGAGCATTTCCGTCAAAAAAATCACACGAGCTTTATGCGTGCTCTAAAGTGTACTCTTTAACGCGAGCGTATCAGGAAGTGAGCGCCCAGGTCTCTTCACAGGTATTGACTTTCTAACAAAAGCGCTCTTCCGATAAAGCGTCAACTACACGCCACCCCCGACAACTCACCCTACCTGCCTCTGCCATGTTGTCCTCTACCCTTCCTTCCGCCAGCCTGATACTAAGCCTGCCGCCCTACAGGTATTTCGATACACTCATCGACGGCGCCTCGACCAGCTTCTGGCGTAAAATAATTAATTTTCAACAGGCAACAAACCATTAAAGTGCTCGGACTGGCGTGCGCATGTAATTATCGGCATGCGTTAGAAACATGATATTCTTTTGAAGCCGGCACACCTTTGTGCCGAACGAAAAACAAAGATCGAGTGCTAATTGAGGTCGAGAGTCGTCAACTCAACGAGGAAAGCTCGATTTATGGTCTGGCCGATTCAATCGATTTGTTATTCGATCCATGTCGCTGGTTTAACTCTTTCCACTCCCTTCAGAATGGAAATCAATTTCGTTCTTCGCATAATAATAAATGTCAAAGAGAGAATTATATTTGTTAAAGCCAAAGAGAGAATTATATGTCATGCCTCGATAAATTATTTTGTAAGAGTGCAAATAAATGTTCATGATTTTAACGGAAGTAAAATGATTGAATATCCGATAACAAAATAAAATCCATCGAATACGCTTTAGGGTTTGTTCTAAAAGTTGCATATTACGGCCACGTCCTGATTCCATTTTGATTGACGTTCTGCATTGTTAATGCTTCATTCGGATATTCAATCTTTCCTATAGGATAAACAGCAATCACATAGCAGTCGGTTAGATGCTATGCTTGCAATTATTGATTAATCATTGACGATTAATAATTTGTCACTCGCGCTAATTCGATAATTCGATGTATATTTCATGTCAAAAATGATTTTCTTCCAAGCAGTACGTTTCACTTAAATATTTGTATTATAAAATGGCCAGTACGATTGATAACGTTTTATGTAAAAACAATTTATGCGATCCATACCATGTGGTCTGCACTATGTCCGAAAACATATATTCTATCTACGCGATAAATGAGCTTATTACATTTTGCTGCTTTCACTATAAGTACACAATTGCGGCACACGATATTTCCATATTACTCTGAACAATGTATTGCTCCAACATAATGCATGCGTACATATACAGAACATTACTGTTCCTGACAAAATACTTGTTAAAATCATTACTAGCTTCGTCAGAAACAGTAATGTTATATGCATGCATTGTGTGCACCAACATTGGCATTTCGGATCGTATTGACATTTTACCTATACTTACATTAATAATGCATCTACACGTTCAAACGCGTTTGTCCGATTTCGGGTTGTTTCTAATTAAAGGATTGCTAATTAAAAATACTTAATTAACTGTCTCCACTTGTTATTAAAACATTATTGTGTGTACTACTTTAGATACATGAACAATGTCTCATAAAATCAATAACTTGTTATAAAATTAAGTAATCTTCGACACAGAATAAATGGTGTACATAATATATAGGCAGGTATAGTATAGACAGATATAATGTAGACGGATTATCAATGTAGATTGAATTGATGGCTACATTTTTCTTATATATGTACGATATATTCCTAGATAATCGCTTTCTTTTTATCTGTGGATATGTAGCCAATTTAAAATAGATGGCTTATATCATATATGTATATATTCACAAATACAGAGACGTATATATATGTAGGTATATAAATATATACATGATAAATTCGCAAAATCGATACCAATTTCTTTTTAACAAATACGATAACCAGCAAATGCCATTTAAGTGTTAATTGCATCGATTTTGCTCGCGGATAATTCGATTCGCGTATCTCTTTCATTATTCTCAACCCCGTGCCATATAATTCATTCCGCAGCAAACAATTCCCGATATGAGATTCTCTCGGCTTGATAAAGCGACGATATCGCGCCCGTGTTTTCTACAGTAACAGATTAAATCTCCGGCGCAAGTAAAGATTTCTCTTAACTTCAATTATACAACTTCAAATCACGCCGCTAATACCTGTTTTTCGAGCTGCAATACATTGCGCGCGATAACTTCTAACCAATTAATTTTATATCAATCTCTCACGTCAGAAGCTGACTCTTCTTTCCAACGAGATATTTCACCAATACGCCGTTTGTAAACTAGCGAGTATTGCTCGCGAGTAAACCTTGGATTATGTAAAGGATTGTATTGCAAACAGTATAATTTAATCTTTTTTCGATTTTCCCTGACCTACTTCGCTTCTCACGCAAGCCGTTATCCTTGTTTCTTTTTCTATTTATTTCTTACCTGTCTTACTGCAAATTGAAGCAGAATGGATAAGTTAATTCTCTTGTTTGCCATTTTAACGTCCAATAATAAAAGAAGCTTATTAACCTATCAGTAACATTGCTATGAAAAATCGTAACTATAATGTATGAGATTGTATAAGATATAATATAATCATTAAAATTTACTTATAAATATATACCAAAAATATCTATATATTTTTTAAATATCTTACAATATAATTATAAAAAAATTACTTATTTTTTTAATTAAAAAATCACATTTTTGCTAAAAACAGTATTATTTTTCTTGCTAAAATACGTGACATCCCACATTATCGCTGCTGAGTAAAAATTTAAAAACTAAGTCTCACTGGACTACACACTTCGTTAAGTTTCTACTTCTAAATTTAAAGCTATTCTAAAATATTAAAAGGAATTGGATACAGCTAAAAAAGATCATTCTTTTTTCATTAAATTCTCTTAACATCTGCTTTTTTATCGCCGTAAACACAGCAAGTACTACAATAAATCAATGCGGAATGCGCGAATACAGCTTTTAAAATTAAATCCGAGCAAATTCGTCATTTCATATTCTATTTCTAATTGCGTCCCATTCGCGATTTTCTCAGAGAGAAGCGAGTCAGTCGCTTCATAATCAGACTTTCTTCGCCGTTACTCTCTTGCTTTTTCTCGTTATATTCTCTTGCCCGCGCCTCTCTATTCCTGCGATGCGTCCCAACCCCACAGAACCCTGTCGTTCTGCTTCTGCGGCACTGCATAATACTACCGCGAGAGATTATCTTAATGGCGTCACAACTTTCCGACGAGCATCATGTTATCGGGCCTTTAATACTACGTTAAGTACCGCACTTCTCGCAGAATCGTTGGGGCGCTAAGGACGACTCGCAAAAAATCGCGTCGTTGCTGACGCGAAACCTACGTTAAGATTATTTCACGCTATCTCGTCTTGGCGTTTATCCGGGATGCACATTTTGTAATCTCCATTAGTTTCTTAACTTGGGAAATTCACTTTCTTCAGGTAATCATTAAGTCGCGGGTAATATTGTTTTTATGTTAAATCGAGTTATTTGTGCCAAAAGATATCTGTGTAAATTAAATTAAAATATTTATGTTACAGCTGCAATTCAAATGTAACATTATGGAAGAGATAAATAAATTGTTTCTGCAACCATTTATATTACATACTTGACTTAAATAAATAAATAGCTGCAAAATTTATAAGCACAGTTTAATATCGTTAAAAAGTAAAACCTGCATCAAATTTTTTTACACTTATTAATAAAGAATAATCGCATCACGACTATAACAAATTTAATTATTAAATATAAACAAATGTAGATTAATTAATTTAGATTTATAAATTCTAAAAAATTTAATAGTTAAAGCCAGAGATAAGATTTAAGAGTTTAAAAAGAATTTAACCATATAATTTAAAAGCTTAAAAATCATGAAGCTAAGAACCCAAGACTTTACTTTAATGTTTAAAATGTACCTATCAAATTTAATACATATGTAAAATAAACGAAATAAGTTAAATAAAGTTTAAATATAAAATCCTGGGCTCCCCAAAGTTTAGCATTCTTATCTACACAATTACTAATAAGTATAACAGCCACCGATATGTGAAGTTGATTTAGACTAAACGAAAAAGCGCAAACACAAATGACTTTGCCTTAATGCATGCGTGCGAATGGCGCCATCAGTACTGGCTAATAAGCAAGTTATTCATTCGCGTTTGTTCGCGCTTGCTTGGTCAGAGCTCGACTTTTTTTTTATAATTTGTAAAACCTGTCGCCTTTTTCTTGTGACAACCGTCATGCATGCTGGGGAAGAGGGCTGGTCGCGACTTAACAACGGTCGCGCACTGCATACGATGCATTTATTAACGCTCGAGTAGCAGCAGGCGTGGTGTCATGCACGGGGGATTACGTGTCGGTTGTTATTTTCCTGCGAAGCAGAGAGCGCGATAGGCGGCATACGGAATCACCGGGTACTCGGCGACAATAAGGCATGTCGTGACTGGAAAGTTGTAAACAGCGCTCCGAGTATGATAACGGCGACGAGATTCCCGGGTGCACTAAACGACATGCCCCCTCGCTAACTCGCGCCACGCGCGCGAGAAACCGTCTCTCAAAGGCGAAATCGCGAGATAAGGATCTCCAAGCGGGGGATGAAACGGTCGATCGTGTTCCCGTAAGTCCCGTTGCCAACGTCTCTCGCAACGGAGATCGTAGATAAACATTTCTGTACTATAGGAGCTCGAATCGCGGCTGGTCGAACGAAAAACCCCCGCGCGAGTTCGTAATTCACGATTATATCAAGACGGAACGCAGGCGACGTTCTACCCGATCAAAAATTCCCACTTTTTGCCGACTCTGGTGTCACGCGATAGTCTAATTACCCGTCTACCTACCCGTCGCACCTGACGTTACAACGGGCGAGAACGATTACACCGGTTTTCGCGATTCGTCGGTAGGTAACGTAAGCAACTCGCTCCTTGTCCTCGTCGTGTTGTCATGGTCGACGACGAAAGCTCGCTTTACCCGCGACTACACCTCCGGTTCTTCTTCACCTTCACCGCAGAACTACGGCCTTAAATCATAACTACGTACCGTCGTTTAGAGTGGCGCAAGAAATGAAGACAAATGCTCGGGGGTGTTATATGAAGGGGAAACGCGATAGCTGCGGACATGAAGATTCGTTGCGTGCGCTCCTACTTGACGCTCTTCCGGGCGCTGCAGCATCCGAACCGAGCGGGATGAGCGAAGCGAAAACGAACTTTCAGAAAGTAGGTATACGCCGACAATCTCTCTTTCTTTCTCTCCCCGGCATTGTTGATGAAAATTTGAACGATTCTACTCGGTCGCTCGTTTCACATCGCGCCCGTTTCTCCGTATCTCCTTCATTTCTCTCCGGGGAATTCTCCGAAAGCGTCTATCCGAGAACGTTGTCCGGGAAGTTCGGTCGTTCCCCAATGAACATCGGTCGGTCGATTAATTTTAAAACGAGCGAGCGGCGAGGTCCGTCGTTCCGTTTGCAGACGCGTAACATCGTCGTTAACTTTCGGGACCCCCGGACTCGAGCAACGTTATTATTACCGAGTTAAACCCTAAGCGAGACGAGACTGCCACCGACGTACGAAGTTTAATCGTCGATTTACCTCCCCTGTCCGGAATCCCGTATCCCGTGAACCTCGAGTATCAACGTGTTATACGACCGTAAAGTCTCGTTATGCGCGGCTACATATTTTTCTTTCTTTTTTTCTTCTTTTACGAGAGACTACACTTTATATATTATGTGTAACGTGCAATTTTTGCACACTATCCCATAAGAGTTTTATATCATAGATGTTGAAGGATAAATTAAGAAAAATGGTTAGAGTTTCCAGTTGTAAAACATAGTTTCCGGTGAGTTTAAAAGATAAATTAAATTTCAAATCGATATAGATATGTGAAAGTAACAAAGTTTTGAATGAAAATCAAAATACATTTAATGTTGTAAACATGAAAAGTGTTCTATAGAATTTGATAGTTTTTATAGAAGTTGATTAATCAAAACTTTAAATAAAGAATAATTAATTCTAATCGTGAAGAAGAGTAGCGAAAGTAACTGGCTAAAATAATAGCTGCGTGCTAAAGCAGATAAGCATTCATGATAAAATGGAATCTGGCGAAGATATTCAGCTACTTAGTAAACCGTTTCCTCTCATAAGTGAACTGCGACGCACGATCGAGTAAATAATTTTGAATTCAGCGCATAGAAAATCATGGCCTTGTTGCGCCGATAAGTCAATTGAAATCAAATGCCACTAGACGGTCCATTATCGGAACGAAAGAGATTCTCGGCACAGATAATAGATAAGCTACATCGAGAGCACTTCAGCATGAAATTCAACGTGAAATACACCGGCGCGGCGCGGCGGACGGAGAACTCTACCATTTGCATGTGGGGACGCACGAAAGGGAGAGAACAATGGTGCCGCGTGAGTAATGTTACAATTTTTTCCCCTAGGATCCCTTTATGTACATGACCACGAATATATACGCCGGATCCAGGAATACAAAAGTCGTCGTATATATTCGAAGACAGTACGGCGCGCGGCCTCGATCCTCGCTCGATTATTCGCTAAGTAAATTTATTAATGGCAAAGGGCGCTTCGATGTTGTCTCGGTATAAAGAGAGCCGTTACTCGTTCTGTACGTGATACGGTAAAATCGATTTCCTGCAGGCGCGTTAACGCCGTTGCAATTTTACGAGGTTCAGAAATAAAGCACTCGTACGCGAAAACAATTATTCTCCCAGAAAATTTCTTACTTATCTCCGTGGGTAGTGAAAGAAAAGCACCGTTTAACCGTCGGCACGTTTGCTTTCAACTTCATAAATAATTTAAGAGGCGTATAAATATTCACAACAAGCGCCTGTGTTTTACGTGTATCAGCCTCTCTCGACGTTCCGTATGGAATTCTTTCCGTTGAAGAAATAATTTTCCGAAAGTATGGCACTTTACACAGCCCTTTTTCTGTCGCGGCTTCGATTACAGTAATTTTCACACTAGCGATACGGCGAGCTCCAAGAGTGGTGCGTGATTAGCCGTTCGCGCGCGGTAGCCTACGCGGGGAGGAGGAGAGGAGGATTTGATCGACACTTCTTGTTTTCGGCGCGTGATCGTTAAAACGCGAGCGTACACGCGACGAATAAATTGCGATTCGCAATCGCGTTTATCGGATTATCGAGCGTAACGCAACGCATTAGCTTACCCCAAACGGCTGCTGCTCCACGACCCGTTCCCATAAATATTAGTTAAAGCTGTTCGAGGATGCAATTAATCCTCGGTGACTTTTTGAAAACGGAAAAAATGGAGAAGGAGCGCGAAATCGATTAAAACTCGATCGACTACGTCCGCGTCAGCTGTTAGATTTTTCGAACGCCATACAGAAGGAGATATATCATTTGCTGTTTATTAATTACAACGGGAGTAAATTCATAAAATTATTATTTCATAGAAATTATTATTTCCTATAATTTAATTTTGATTTACAAATAATTAAATTATTATAATTCTACAAGAATTGAAAAACAGTAATAGTCTCTGAATTTTCGTTTATTCTCAACTTTTCATCTTAATACGCAGATGCTTACTGAAAAAAAGTAATGTCTACTGAAAAATACAGTAATATCTAAAGGACAAGATTGTAAGCAATATTGTGTGAAAAAATAAATAATTACTGAGAAGTTTCAGTATTCAACCATGTGCGATTCTGTAATTATTACTGTTGACTCTCTCAGTAATCTCGCAGTATTCATTCTATCGCGCGAGCTCAGAAATATGAGTTTCAGAATAGTTACTGTAGAATAGATTGTTAGCTCAGCGTTAGCGTATTAGGCTGCCATTCTGGAATCTTAGGTTCGAATCCCGTCAATGCGTTTTCAAAAATTGTAAAACAATGCGTAATTGTAAATAATAAAACAGGATATATGCAAAACCATGAATACAGATTAACTAAAAAATATTAGAAAAAATAAGGACCTATTTATAAATAAAAAAATTCTTTTTTTTTTTTTTTCGTTAAAATATTGCACCGGAATCGTTACTGTAGAATCCGTAATAGTTATTGCGAAATCCGTGCTGGTTACTGGGAAAAGTTTACTGTAGTAGTACGTAATGGTTACTGTAAGAAAGACTAAAAGTTGAGAGCGAGCAAAAATACAATAATTATTACTGTTTTTCGGCTCTCAGTGTACATGTCGCAGGCTTATTGCAAAATCAGCCATTTTGCAAAAAGACTAGCCTCTTTGCGAAAGGCCGACCTTTTGCGAAGCACTGATCGTTTCCCAATAAGACTGAACGCACTTTAGGCTTTTTGGCACACATGGTCTGCTGCTAGGCTAGGCACTTTGCAAAAAGTCTAAAATACGTTAGTCTTATTAAAGAAACGATCAAATGCTTTCGCAAAAAGCCGGAATTTCGCAAAAAGGCTGATTTTGCAATAAGCCTGCGACATATATACAGGAAGAACAGAAGTCTTTTGTATTCGAATGACCGCGCATCGACTTTCGCAGAATTACAGACTCGACGTTTCATTTTCTCGTTGACACATGCCGCAATCCTTTGAGCAGCTCGTGATAATGGTAATCAGACGTGTGAATTTTAAGCCTGATACACCCTAAGAGACGAGATTTCGAATCTCGTGTTGCGCAGATCGATTTTCCGAATGTGCACTCGTTACGCTTTCTCGTATAGCATTCAAATAAAATTCGAAAAAGAAATTATATCATAAATAATTCGCTCACCAGTTGCATCCGCGGTGCGTCGCTATTCCATCGATGCCAATTTCTGCTCGCCTCGAAATTCCAGGAAGACGATTTACTCACATCGACACACACACACGCGCGCGGTAAATTGTGAATCGCGTAAAACGCAATCGATTACGATCTCGCGCGCGTAAATTTACACTGTACGCAATTTAACATCATACTCCCGACGAGTATTTACCTTCGCATACACGTCCGCGTGTTCATTTTCGATGGGCGGGAAGAACGCGAGAAACGCGTCGGTAATATCTGGACCGCGAAAAAATCACAGGCAATATTTCAATTTCGATAGGCTAGACGTACGTAATATCCGCGTAAATCGCGTAATAATCCCTTCATCGATCAACGAGTAATTATCAAATACTGTCGCACTATCGAGAAAGAGGAAACGCATTATCAACGTCCGATACTTGGTCGACAATGCCCGATTACTCGGCGATCAAGGAAAAAAAGAACGAAAAAAAAAAACGCCGCGGCGCCGTTTCCGACATTAATCCGCGGTATCTATTACACGATCGTACGCAATAATTTGAACATATTTTTTGCGAGATGATCGCTAAATACTCTTGTGGTATCGAGAGAGAAGTACATTACGAACACTCGATATTTCGTTCAAAAAAAATCGTTCCTTGCTCTCTCGGCGATCAAAGAAAGAACGAAGAAGCACCGTGCGTTCACGATGTTAATCCGATCGCAATGATGAAACGTGTCTTTCCTAGACGAGTGACTGTTAAATATTATCGTACCATCGAGAGAAAACAAACGCGTTATGAATACTCGATATTTCGTTCAATGATATCGTAAAAAAACGTCGTGCGTTTACAATATTAACTTGATACGATCGTATCGTACGCAGTAATAAAAGTACCTTTTCCTCCTAGATGAGTGACCGTTAATATTCTTGTAACATCGAGAGAGAAGAAACGTCTGTTACGAATACTCGATATTTCGCTTTTCATCCGGAGGAAAAAAATTAGTCAAATTGAAATCGATTTGATATGTCAATGCGTCGATGAATGATCGATGTCGAATATTGGTTAATAATTTTCTCATCTTCGACCTCGTCGTAATTACTTTTATATATATTGCGAGTTTAGTCGAGTCGTGAAAGTTAATCGTTCAATAATAAATCATTGTAATAGGTGAGAAATAGAGAACGATCGAGTTTCGAGAGATAACACCGAGCGGCTACCTGCCTGCTCGAGTGTCGGAGCGCGAATAACAACGCGGCGACCGGCGAGTGACCGGCGACCTTGCGTACGCACTTATACAGTACATACATACACAGCGCGCTGTGCATATGGAACGAATTCCAAGACTGTGCGTCAGTTGAATTCCCTGAAACGTCTGAAGCGTTGTAAACATATATATCGAATATTATATCTCTCGTATTTCAAACTAATTACTAACGAACGGATCGACTTTCCACACGCATTTTTGTTAATGGAACAATTCGATCTGGCGACTCACGTATTATTTCGCGCTTACAATTACAAAATTACAATTCACGATGGATAAATTATTTTCAAGTTGATCAAAAATTTATATTAGGTTAAAAATTTATATTAATTGTAAGTGCAATTATGATATTTCTATAAGATTTTTATTTGAATCTTTCGGCCAGTTTTATATCGAATTAATGTAAAAAAAAATCAAAAAGTACATCAGTTATACGTATTCAATGTAGAATTGGAGGGAGGGCGGCAAAAAACACAAAAATCTAATAGAATATTCACAATTGCTCAATTAACATAAAAACAATTAAGTCAAAGATGAATAAAAATATCAACCAGTATTCGATAATTACCATTTATCGGCACTTCGATATCAAATCGACGTCGATTAGACTAATTATTTCAAGGCACGTATCACGGAACTTTTCGAAATAGATTTCGATCGAAATTGTTCAGTTATTTTCTAGATTTCTATTGTATTTTCTAGAAAAAACACGGAATAATTCCGATCGGATTCTATTCCGAAAAGTTTCATAATACGTGCCCCGGTTCGGGAATGCCAACACCTCGGCCTCGACGATCGAGGAAACAACGGAGAAGCCACCGTACTGCGTACGTTCCCGACTTCGCCGCGACACAGTAATAAAGCACATCCTTCCCGTCAGCGAACGAAACGTACTGCGTACTTATACGGGAAAGTTAAAACTCGGGCCATTGAAAAAAACAATCGCCGACGTTTGCCGAGCCGGCCGGGCCGGGCGATTCCTGGAATTCCTGGCAGTCGGAGTGGGGCCGGGGGCGTGAGAAATCGTCTCGTGACACGTAGCGTCGCAGTATCAATCAGCTCGCGCCTTCGGTTGACGAGGTGTCGAGGTGTTTTAGATTTAGGAGATCGCGCTCGGTGGACGTATATTGCACGCGTCGCGCCGCGGCCGTGCCGTCGAGTGTCGAGAAGTTTGCCGATATCTAGCAGGCTTGTGAGCGACTCGCGAATCCCTTCAGAGATCTTCTTGCGTTTTCTCGTCGCGTTCTGCGTTCTGCCGTCACGCGACGTTAAAGCGCTGCGAATACGGCGAATACACGGGAGACAAGCTTACCGAGTAACACCTTATCGCCAGAAAACGGACTGATTGTGAGCTGTTTCTCCGGTTGAGTCACGCGAGATTTGATAAAAATTAATGTTCACGATCGGACGAAAAGATGGACGCAAGCTCCGAACTCCGCGAGTGAAGCCATACGCCATACGCCGCGGCCGACGCCGAACGTAAACCATTCGCTCCCTGGCGACTCACGTGTGAACCCCTGTGAACCCCGTCGCGACTGGAACCATACGCCCAGCGACCGTTACTCGCCGAATGCCGTCGCGGGTGTCGACTGTCGCGTCGCAAGGTGAACTTCGGGCGTAATTAAACAAGTGTTGCGTGACGATCACGTCACGACTACATACATACGTTGAAGTAAGTGTCTCGCGAAGAACCGCGACAATGTTTAATCAGTATACGCGAATAATCGTATCGCGCGGTCGGCGAAGGTTTCGTCAGGTTTCGTCGAGCTCGTCGCTTCGACGATTATTCGTGTGAATCTGTCGTTTGTGCGCTCGCTGGTCACCCCGTGCGAACTTCGCGCGATCGAGGTGATTATTGTCGCGATTACGCCGCGCCGAGAGTAAGCACCTCGCGAAAGACGAGGTTATGTATAAGACGAGGTAATATATTCGATCGATGCACTAAGTAATCCATTTCGTAGCGACGGGTTTCGTGTTTCGTGGCGACGCGGGCTTCGTCGAGTTTCCCCACATCAGTTCTTTGACGGCTCCATTAGTCACATCGATGGCTTATTGACGATTGACGTGCCGAAACCCTTCAATCAGTGGTAGGTACGCGTACGTGAATTTCGGGAGTGCCGCGGTGAACGAGCGATTGCGCCGTGACGCGAGTGACGCCGCAAGCGATATATAGTGAAATAGTATGATATACTTAATACTAAATACTTAAGTGTCGCCGGGTCAATGTCGAATAAAAGCGTCGCGGTCGGGCGATTATTGTGGCTACGCGAGTGTGAGTGTCGCCAATACCGATGGAAGTGGAAAAGCGGAGCCTCCGACGGAAGACGGCATTCAGCCAGCAAGCAGGGAGCAGCGCGTCGAGAGAATCTAACAACTCGGAGATCGGACAGCTTGAGAGTTGAGAGGAGGCTTAGAAGAGGCATCATGCGTTGGCGGACCAATTTTATGGTGAGTATTAATTGATTTGTATGTATTGATTTGTATTATATCTCACGCGGAAGTATCCGTCCATTCTCCATTAATTGGATCATTTATTCAGAAAATAAGAATTCGGAAAATAAGAATTAACAAAGGTTTTTATTTTTGAAATCCTGTGGAAGATTATAACTTAATGAACAGTTTTTTCAAAAATTATGCAATTATATTATTAAATATCTACTTAATAAAAAAATATAAAATTTAACGCGTTCAGTAATTATTTTTGATATGTTAATTACTCTCTGGGAGCACTGTATTAATTTGGATTATTATATTTGCATGTTACAGATCAACGTAGTCTACCTACGCTGCAGATAATTCCGCTGTTGTGCATTGATCGGTTAGTCCTATAATAATTTTTTATTGAGATAACAGATCTGTGAAAGTTATATTAGATATACATATATTATAATATTTTTGTGTGTATTGTATATCAAGCAAAAATATTAAAATATTAGAGATGAACAGGACATTTCACAGATCCGTCGTCTTAAAATGAATGAACTAGAAAGGATATTACGGTGATTTTATTTGATCTTGAAATCATTTCTCATTACTTTTCTTATTTGTCACGCTATTGTGAGTCCAAAGTCACGATTTTAAATAATTGCATCTATACTTAAACTTGGTCCAGCGACTCGATGCGATCTTTTATATTCTTTATAATAATAACAATGCCGCTCCTTTATGAATATGAATACATATCAAAACGCCAAAAATCGTTTGTCAATGATGTGATGAGAAGATTATTTTAAAATACATATAATGCACTTAATTGTTCATGACCTCTTTATGTCACTTTATTTATGTAAAAATGTTTGAAATGTCAGAAAAAAATACCTATACTTTTTTCTTGTTATACAAAAAGAATACGTAATCTCCCTTTTCACAAAATGAGAACTTACGTAAAATGAGAACTTACTTAAATGCATACTGGGGAAAATCATTAATATTAATCATTAATACAGGTCGTTGACGTGAGCGTGGAGCAGGGAGCAGCGGGACGACGATCGGTGAGTCCAAAATCACAATTGTAATTAATTGCATCTTACACTTGGTCCAGCGACTCTATGCGATCTTTTGCATTCTTTATAATAATAACGCCTTTCCTTATAAAATGTCTCGTATTCGCATCTTTAAAGTGAATGAATTAAAACCCTTCTACCGTTTCCTCTAATCGTATATTCAATAGCAAAAGGACATTGTAGAGATAATCAAGAAAACACTTTGATCACGTTTAACGTTTTAAGAGATAATTGTTGTATATCATTGAATGAGATATTGCTTAATTAATAGATATAGTAATGTTGTTATTTAATTTTTATATCAAAGAATAATCATAAGAATTAAATATTGTCTTATATATATCAAAGATATAAGAATTAAATATATGTAATTTAAAATGTCATTAATTATAATTACTCTTTAACCCCTTAATGCGTAAGTCCGAGTTAACTCGGACAAGCGATACTGGCAGAATTGTGTGAAAGCCCGAGTTAACTCCGGCAGCGCTTTATTTTATATTATCATGATGCACGCGCCCGTTAACTCGGGCATGAAAAATAATTATACTAAAGTTATTTCTGTGTATCTGATGAGTATAACTGCTGGACGAAGGGCATGTCAGGAATGTTTACTTTGTTATCAGCAATGTAACTAAAACGACGTACAATATTTGATGAGTGCATTATTATAGTTAATTTTTAAATTGTTCTTTTTAACTTTTTTGACCCTAAAAGTGAAATTGTTATGCGTGATTATATTAAATTATTAATTTCAATGGATAAACATTTGTTTTGCCATTTTGCTGCAAAAAACTTGTGCGTTAAGGGGTTAAATGTAATTTTCCTCGATTTTCCAAGAAACATTTTACTTGCAAAATTATACACGCGATACAGTCCTAACTTTGAATTGTACACACTATATATGGGAAATTCCACATTTCCAATTACAGTGTTATCCAAAATCTACTATTGTTAAATAAGTGATAATCATGACGTATTAACATTTATTAATAGCATTAATTGTTTGATTTGTTACTCATAAACGGATTGTATACTGTAGCCAGTGTAGCCACAATACCGGCAGTCAATTAATGTTCACATCGTAGCTGTTAATTGGATCGGACCACGCTTACGTCAACTCTATTAATGATTAATATTAATGATTTTTCCCAGTTCGCATTTAAGTAAGTTTTCATTTCGCGAAAAGGAAGATTTTTTTTGTGAACAAGAAAAAAGTATTGGTATTTCTTTCTGACATTTCAAACAATTGTACATAAATAAAGTGACACACAGAGGTCGTGAAAAATTACGTGTGGAAAGTGTTTGCATACGTAAGCATCATGCCTTAAGTATTTTAAAATAATCTCATCACATCACTGACAAATGATTTTTGGTACGCATTCATAAAGGAATTATTATTATAAAGAATGTTATTCTTATAAAGGCATTATTGTTATTATTATAAAGAATTATAATTATAATTAATGACATTTTTAATTACATAAACTCCTCACAAAAATTAAAGGAACACTTAAATTTTTTTAAAAAATCGGCAAAATTTGGGCAGCTGTATCTTCGTTAAAAATAAACGAAATTTAAGTTTTAAAAAAGCGTATTAAAGCTTGAAATCTCTGCTTTCAGAAGGTCACTATTTTCTTTTAGTTACTGTGAATTTCGTAATTTTTACATACAGAAAACTACGAGCTGGACAAAATTGAAAATTTTTTTCTACTTTGTGGCCCTTGTCCGTGCCCAAAAAAATTCTGCTAAACTTTTTGACTTTCTAATGTGAAAGCTTGAAGTTTTCCCTACAAAATCTTTTATTAAAAATGTTTCTACGATTTTTTGTTACTGAGTTATCGCAGATTGAATAAGAAATGATCATTTTGACTTTGATTGCCCATAACTCCGTTAAAAATCATCGTACCGCAATTCACAAAATGGAATCTTAAAGCTAAAACTTTACTCTATCAAGTGGTATAATTATCAATTTTTTTATAAAGATTTTTGAATACATTACAAGTGAGTGAAAATATCGTAAAATTTTGTAATTTTTCACTTTTTTATTTATATCTAAAAAACAATTGTGCAGAATAACAACAAAAATTTAATCTTTACGTTTTTTTGTACTTATAAGTGCCCCACATTTGACAAAAATTTGCCGAATAGCTATGAGATTTTTTTCATGGTGGCCACTATGGTTTTACGGGGCAAATCGTACAAAAAATTGTAAAATTGCTTAATTTCATTGAAAATCAAGGAAAAAAATTAAAAATAACGTTTAGCGGACGTTAAAAAATTGTTTTTACTTTTTTTAAAGAAAATTTAAGTGTTTCTAATTTTTGTGAGGAGTTTATATTTAATTTTTATATCTTTGATATACACATATATGACCTATAAGATAATATTTAATTCTTATGATTATTCTTTGATATAAAAATTAAATAACAATATTACTATATTAATTAAGCAATATCTCATTCAATGATATTCAACAATTATCTCTTGAAACGTTAAACTTGATCAAAGTTTTTTCTTGATTATCTCCACGATGTCTTTTTGCTATTGAATATACGATTAGAGGAAACGGTAGAAGGGTTTTAATTCATTCACTCTAAAGGTGCGAATTCGAGAGGGCGCGCGGTGTAAAGATTTATTCATTGAGATCAAATAAAACCCGCACGTGCATTTTACGGTTAATTAGGGAATTTGCGAAACTTTGCGCACATCTCTAGAATTAATTCGCATTCGGGGGAGGGTTTAAAAAGAGACACGCGAATAGTCTAGATTCCGTGAAAGGTCGGCCGGCAATCGTCGCCGAGTGTTAACGACAGGAGAGTAGTCGCGCGCTGCGATTTAAAAAACGGAGTTTGTGCACAGCGGCGTGATACGCGAAATCGACGAGCACGCTCTCACGGACTCGGGGATCGTTTCATTATTCAGCGGGCCTGCATGCAGAGTAACACGCGTCCTTCCTTCTCGGAATTCACGTGCGAGCGAAGCAGGCGAAGCAGCAGGCCGGTCCGTGTACGTGCTCGGTTTTTTTCCCCTCCTCGTAGCTTCATTATGTATAGGGTGGCGGTCAAACTGCTCTCTCGCGACTCTCCACGCAGATTGCTTCTCGATTAGAAATTTCCTACGATCTAGTCATGTCTTTTAGATTCTTTTCTTGTACAGAGTTTTTCACACATAATACGTAATGCAAGAGCTTTTAATATTACATTTAATTCTGCACCGAGAAGCAATAGATTCAGCGCTCTCTTCTCTCTCTTTCTCTTTCTCTTTCCTCTTTCTGCCTCTATAATAAAATTTATGTCAGTGATTTGAAAAATTCCGAGCATAGCAACTTTCGATATAAAAATTTCACGAATTCGGGTATTATCAGTAGAACGTCTTTTCCCGGGTATTATCAGTAGAATGCATTTTCATCGTTCCACGGTACGGCGGCTATTTCCAAACGGCAAGCGAGGCAAAATTTACCGTAAAGCGATGCTCTTGAACGTGATACTGTATTATGGACAGTGTTGTCCCGTGGTCCAGCAGCGATCTTTTCATCATCGTGTCGGAAGCCCGACCGCCGTTGCTTTGCATTTTTTTCCCCCCACGTCGATGCTTTTCATTTAACAGTATCGCTGGCCACTGCCGTGATATAACTCCATTACATAAGCGAATAGCCAATAGGTTATATCACCCTGACTGATGCAGCAAGCAAACTTCACAGTATCGAGCAGCCAGTATAAGTTAAAGAGCTAAAGCCATCGTAAAAAAATAAATTAATATCGTACATATTCGATAGCGCGATCGTTAAATGAATAAACAGACGATGTCTTACAGCAATAATGACTGTACCGTGAACTTTACTTTAACTGTATATGTTTGATACTATATAATTCGATAAGTTATTCTGGAAAGATTATGTATTCGGTAAAAGTATTGACAATATTATGGGCACATAAAATCAGAGATAGAAATCTGCAGGATAATACATTTTATACTTATTTAACGCCAGAACTACCGACGATTAATGTATAGTGTATACTTATTTTTACTATTTAAATATACTATAATATATATTTTTTTAGAGGGATGAAGAGATTAAATTGATCAATTTAATTAATCATTTACATATTGCGACAAAAATCGCGAAAAATTTTCAAAAGTGTACCGTTATGAGAAAGATATTATAAACCAGTCATCTTGATTACTTATTGTTGGTAGTTCTAGTGTTCAAATATCGAACAATATAGAAATTTTCCATCTATATAACTTGAGAATCATTTTGCTATTATAATATATTTGATACTATTAAGAACGTCATTCGGTAGTATCTATTGACTGACAATGAGTATTGCAGCTTTTCGCTTTATTATTATTATATATGTATACATATAGGTGTTATTACTTAATTATAATATAGTTTTGCAAGTTTAAACGAGCCGGGTCTCCAGCACGTAATTGCTCATTGTTAACTTAAATGAGTATATAGTCGTTCAAAAAAGTAGAGACTAATTTGCATTGTACGAGTTAGGCCAAGCGACGGAACGTACACTTCGCAAAGTATCTGACTGTCCTTTTAAACACACGGTGACGAATAATCGATAAAGACACATTTGTAAATCAGTACGGTTGCGCGATGAGTATCTTTACATGCAACGAAAGCGACTACTTTTGCATACTAATTTGCCGATTTTCGATTTTTTTTTGTCGTAAGCCTCATGTGTCTTCGTCGTAAATTTAACGATTAACAAGAGAAATTAAATACTATCTTGCAGATACGCATACGCAGTTATACGCAGTATAATTTAATAAATTGAATATTTAGAATGTTGCTTTGCTTTTGCTTTGTTTCACAGTTCTCGGATACAAGACACAAACAACAGTAAATTAAAATATCGCGATTGTCATCACCGTAAAAGAGTTATATTACTATATATACCTATGTTTTTAATTAAAGAGAAAGCGTAAGCCATAGCCCAATCGACGCGTTTTTCACATTTTCTGGTGTTCTCCTAATGAATAATTCCACCAGAGAATTTCGGCCTCTGCGTTATCTATGCAAACGTCACCTATAAAAAAATCCCCTCTATTTTTCATAGAGATCGCACCCCACAAGTAATGTTACGCGTCAGACGTTATCAAAATCCGTATAGTTTTCTACGAAGTTGTGCGTAATATATTTAATTCATCACGCGAGATGAGTTGAATTGCGAACTCTGGTGGATAAGCCAGAATTATACAGTAGTTAGCGAATTATTTATTAAATAATGTTTACGGTACAATTTGCGCTTTCAAGATAAGCAGATGCGGCGGCAAGGATAAGTTAGAAATTAAACTTGCGATTTACGTAAAGCGCGCTCTTTGCATGCGCGTTTTGTTCGCTTTGAAGAACGAACTTGGCTGAAGTTGATTGCACATGAAGTGGCGGAGAAGTTTTTAAGTCGCGTGAGATTTCGCGCAAACCTTCCGGAGTCGAATTACGTTTCCTCGGGACGGATTGGAGAAGTGCATTAGTTCGACTAGCGTGTCTCGGTTTATCGGTTATTGACTTACGCGCATCGTGGATCAATATGTGAAGTCGTAAATTACCGTTCAGTGGACTCGCTCATATCTTCTACTCTTGTCAAAGAACCCGAGATTTCCTTCTGTAAAATAAAGTTCTAAGAAGATTTAAGTGATCGAGAAAATATAAGACGGCCATTTATTTAGCCACGTTGTAAGATTTAAAAATGTATGTAGAAAAGTTAGTAACGTGTAATTGAAATTATTTGAAAAAAGGAGTAATATCTTAATTACACTTTTGTCGAGCACTTAAAATAATAATTCTTGAATGATTTTAAGAACTCCATTTGAGATTTTTATACGCTGATTTTTATGGTTATTTCAATTTTTCGGGCATTAAACGCGGGCCACCACGTCGCGGCAGCGTATTTCGGAAAGTTTCCTGACTGCGTAAACGAGAGGGAAGTTATTAATCTCTAGGGCAGGACGGCGCGGAAGCGATGTCTCTTAGTTTGCGCCGCGTTAATGTGCCCGGCCGGAAAAAGAGAGATCAGGGAGAAATGAAGCTGGGCATAGGAAATTCATACATTTCGTGCTCTTGTATCCAACCACTTTTCCGCTGTTCTTCTTCTTTCCTTTTTCAACCGCATGTCCCTCCTTTCAGTCGTCTCTGTCGATTTTTCTTGCTTCCTTTCTGTCGCTATACTCTTTCTTTTCTCGCTCCATTCTCTCCTCGAATCGATAAAGGCTTCAGTTTACAGGAATACTTTTACCTCCTCACAATTGCATGCCCGACGTAATATCACAAATAAATCCCTCCGAAGAAGGGATTGCGCGTTTCTCTTAGACCCTATCATTAAAGACGATGTAGGTAACGTAAACTCGAATTAGTATAATAGAACCGTACAGAACGTTCATGCATCTTTGAAAGCGCGAGAACTTTAAACGTAATTTTTAATGGCTTTGACGATTAATTACTTGTGTGTATCTCTTTATAATTAGATGAAATTATTTCATTTATGTGAAATGCATGGCACTCACCGGTTTGTCATATGTCTGGCCAAGATCGCCTATTATCATACATTGTGGCATTGATTTTATAATTAATCAGTCACCGTGTCCTGTGAACGCAAGTGATCACCCGGGGTAAGGTTTGACTAATCGTCCAATCAATTAATATAATGACAGCAGTCGATACGCGAAGTCCCCCGGGTGCGGGATATTCGTTCGCGTGTACATTAGCGATTTGCGTTTAACTAGTTTCAAAGCACGTGCAAGATAGTGTATACAGCTGTGATTAAGCGCGCAACGTATACAAAGGCCGTCGTACACGGTTGATAAAGGACTAATGCTCCTGCAAAGTGTTATACGTGATAGACATCCGGCGTATGATAACAAAATTAATAACGGTTTTTCGATGCTCGTTACGTCGAAGGATTTTCGTTGGTGCAGGGTGCAGCAACATAAATTACTCGGGACGTACGAGCGTGTTTTATACCGATGCAAATTTGCTCTTCCGGCTGCATTAACTGCACCGTGAAAGAAACATTGAGATGTCTCTAACTAGATTGGGCTGGGTTTTATGATAACACGTTTTATTTTATTATTCGTACGTGTCGCGGCCCTGCTGCGAGCCGCACCGTCGTCGTGGAAGTTTTTAAACGTGAATTAACAGTCTGCTGGCACACCGGCGTGTCACCGGGAATAAGAATAACAAAAATCTAGATCTCCTCTCGTTCTCTCTTGCTCCTCCCTTTCGCGAGGCAGGCAGGCGAACGGGATGAAAAACTTGGCGCCGGCTTTGACCATTAAGTCCTTTCCCCAGTACCGAGGAAGAATACTTTGGTATACCTGTGACCCACTCTTCGCCAAGTCGTTGGAAAGTTTCTCGGCAAGCGGCACTCCTTATAATTCACTGATTCTACTCGTTCGAAAGTGTTTTCGGGACGCGATCGTTATCACGTAATCAAAGGACCCGTTTCTCTCGTGGCAGCCGCGATTTAATAATCGCCCTGTATCGAATTCAATGTACGCATGCTTGTGCGCTCTTTGAAGTCGAAAAGTCGCGACGTAATCGCCGCGTATGTTACGTGTACACACGGTGAAACAAACGAGTTTGATCACGTAAACATGCGGGCGCCTTTGACGTCCATTTCCATCAGAAGTTTTCCTCGCCGCGTCGCGAGCATGTTGTACAATGTACATTACGTGTCTCTCGCAAGCGATCGTATCAATGCAAGCTCGATGCAACTTTGCGAATTCGCCTCGTGTTTTTCATTAGTGCCTAAGGGCAGCTTGCTTCTAGTCAACGAACGTGTGTCGACTTCCGAAACTACAGCTCAATGTATCGTTAATTTTCACGCGTATGTATAAGTACGTAAAGTATAGAGAGAGTAAGTACAAAGAGATTTGTAAGACACTCGGAGTTTTACATCGTCGACGGACGAGAAGTTCCTTATTAAGACGAACTGATAACTAACTCACAATCAGTCGGAAAATTCCTGAGCGCGGTTAAAGTACTCGAATAATTTTTGTTGGACTTATCTGAGACTTTAATTTCCGCTCAATTAATGATTCAATTTCCTTTATGGTAATTCCGACCTGCCGGTTTCACTGATATGTTTGAAAGCGTCCAGATTTGTCCACCACTTCCGTCCCTCCATTCGATCCACGGCACGCCACCCGCCCTCGTTACACCAGACTTTTCGCAACATGATGTTGTATTTGTTTTAATTAATTTGCTCTGTCATACGGCCGTGTGCGGGCGGACGGTTGGGCGAAACGAAAATCCTGCATGCGTAGCGAAAAGCGTGCGTTTGATACGCGTGTTAATCGAGCCGCTGCTGCCGCTACCAGCCAAACGGCTGGTAAAAAGGGATCGGTCGCAGCTACATCGCGTAGCAAATTTAATTTTTTTTCGCCTGTTAGCCGCCCTTTGGTTTATTTTACGCTATACCGATATCTACGTGCGTTGTTTGTTACACACAAATGTTAGGTATAGCCGCGATACATCGTGTTTGCTCTATTGCTTTTCCAGTATATCGCATCGCGCATTGCGCGACGCAACGTGTCCGTCGACTGAAAATGATTTAAAAAATGCCCATGTCATGAATTTTTTTTCGTGACCTGTATATTGTTCCGTAAACGACAAATGTGCAAGTACGTATACATACGTATAGCATATATTGCATACATACATACATACATATACGAGTGACCCACTCTATGCGACCGACTATAGATGGGTTTTTCAGTATCAACGCGTTTTTAGATCTATCTATAAGATCCGGTTTCTTTCGTCTATTTCTCATGGCATGACCTGAAAAGGGAGAGTAGGTACTGACTTATGCATTCGGTTTCGCGAAAGTAACGGATAAATGTTTCAAGTTTCAAGCACTATTTGCGTTTAGATATTCCAAAAATCTAAAGTTCGCTAGTTGGCCGAGAAAACTCGTTTAAAAAAAACCATCAATTTTTGTCTTCATCGCACTTTCAGTTACATCCCATACGTGGCAAGATTTATTTGATCCGTCTCTCGCGACGTAATGCGAAAACGATACAGGATACATTCGCGTAGTGGATCGCTGTCAGATTCCGGAGAGACGATTGTCGACGTAGCGTGAAAAAGTGTGCGTAGTGACGGTTACCACGCGATCGATATACACAGTACCACCAGAGTTTCGATGGAAACGGAAGCACGGATAGCCTCCTCTTTACGGAAATGAAGCAATCGCCGAGAGCCGGCGCACGGCGCGGCGCGGCGGTCTTATTGCCTTCCCCAGACTGTCGTAACGCCGGGATGCCATTGACGCCTTCTCCATCACGCGAAATAAGCTCGAACTTTCAACCGGGAATAGAAATTTATGCGCCAGAACGGAGGCACATAAACCTCTCGGTCGACCAATAAAAACTACGTATCTGGTCACGGTATTTCAGGAAAATGTTGCGAGCAAGGCATCGTGAGAGATGACGCCATTGCAGGAACTCGCACATTTTACCGAACGCCGAACGGATTGATTTAACGTATTTGTATACCCAGTCTAACGATGATACTGGTCTTTCAATTAACAAACGTCGATTATTTCGCAAAGGAGAGAAAGTACGTCGCTGCCGTTTTTTCCCATTAAACTGGATTCGCCGGCGATTTGCGTGCACAAACAAGGGATCACCATTCGCCGTTCGTATTCGCTGAAACGAGGTCACGGGTCTCTCACACTCTCTCTCTTTCTTTCTCTCCTTTTGTCTTTTTGCTCCCTCTCTTCTGTTTCTCTCTCTCGTCATCTCGCTCTTTTGCCATTTATTTGTAGACTATGTAAGGAGCCAGGCGCACAAATAACCTCATCTCGGGAATTAATGAATAGACGAGGAGAATCGAGCCAGATGCCGTAGATACTGTAGATAGGTCACGTAACGGGGATAAAATTTTCCTTCGATTGATGGAGAAAATCTCCGCGATTTTCACGACAACGTTGTTCGACGAATCGGTCACTATGACATGTAATACATTCACCGCACTGCTTCCAAGCGTTTCCTTTAATTCTTTTTCCTCTTTCCCTTTTTACTCGTCGTGTCGGCCATCGACCATGACGGGGATGAAAGAAGAGCGGAAGAGGACGGTCACCGACCGAGAATGTGGGGTGATAAAGAGGAAACTTTCGAAGCACTTGAAATACTTGGCGCTTTGGAATTCACTGATCTCCACGCGACGCGACGAGGTAAATCTGTCGACTAAAGAATCTTTCATCCTCCGCTATTCTGCACTTCTGTCCGACCGGAGTTTAATCAAGATTTACCACGAGTAACTGGAGGATCTTGCGTATGGTTAAGAGAGAACTCCATTCCACTCTTTTTCACATTGTATATATATTCGTTACTTTTTTTCAACCTTAAACCTCGCCTTAAACTTACGAATGTATCATGTTTTTATTTTTTACCTTTTACTAGCTGGAACTGAAATTTCTTACATATAAATAAATTTTTCATTTTTTTTTGTAAAGAATTATAAATTACGCAAATAAAATCTTTAAATTGTGTGCGATATTTATTAAATTTTCGCACATATTTTTATCGCTTTATTTTTAAAATGCCAGTGCTCGTGAGCGTTATTATTGCCATTTTTGTTATTCAGTGACGCGGAAAATGAAAAGCGTCCGTTTATATGAGACTTATAGCAGGGGCAATTTCGTTCATTAGGTTAATCAACAATTTAACTTTTTAAATTTAATTTCCTGTGCTGCGTGTTGGAAGCGATACTTGCCGGCTGTGCAAAATATCTTCCAATTTCGATTGTGGGATAAGAGTATGATCGAATTTAATAATGGCAATGGAGGCAATCCATGAATTATGATGCACCGATTTACAAAATGAAAATTTATTTCGCGATTTTAAAAGTTGAACAATTATCCAGTTTTATATTAAGAATTTTTTCCCGTTATAATAATTTTACAACAATTTCAAAAAATATGTTGGAGGTAGAAAAAGAATGAAGAACTTTAAATTTAGAAGAAATGATATTATAATTTGATATGTTTTGTTTCTAACTAATCCAGATTTTATTTTTATAATTAATAGTCCATTACATTTTAACGAAATTTTATTTGCCAGTTACGTATCTAATAGAGCATTAAAAATAGGAAATAAATTTGATATTGAATCATAATTTTGTTAAAGGCGAGTCGTTTGTCTGGCAACTCTAATATAAAATAGATCTATCTTGAGGACAACATTCTCAATAAAAACAGATTTATCTAGTTCAGCACGTGAACCATTTCTCGATCCATCGTGTTCGCCAGCTATTTTGCTAGACGTACGCCTGGACACATTTAATCGATTGCCATTTTAGGGATGTTGCGCCATGCATATGTGTCGATTAAATGTCACCTGGATATACACCTGGCGTGTGAATGATTGTGCCATCCCTGAATGTTATACGTTGAAGACGATTTTAGAGAGCTTTTCTCGCGGAGTGTCGCTGCTACTGTTGCATCGTAAAGACGGCCGTAATGTCTATCCAGTGGACACAATGGGCCATATTCCGCGGATCGCGCATGTTTACCGTTAAACGTGCGGCTATTTTCTCCTAAGTTTTAGTGCCACATTTGGAAACGTCCGGGGGTCGATCGTAAATAAAAACTCAGACTCAGGTGAGAGCGTTCACGGCTCGGCAATCTAAATGCTTCGCGTCACAACGATGAAATATCTCACGCCTTATGTTCCTGCGAAAATTTTCCGAATGTATTACGAGCCGTATAAAATTTATCTCTGGTCGATAAAGTGAATCTGAACAGGGAAGTCTGGATAACCTTTGGCTGCCCTCGGCGAGCTGAAATGTGCAATTTGTCAGATTGAGTAACTATCAATTACTCGTACAATTAGTTTTCCTACAATAATCCAGTGATAAGGTCGTTTCTCCATTTATTAAATCTTAAAATTATGAACTTGCTATACGCAGCTGTCGTATAATCAATCATCCCAACCATTCTTAATAACAATATCTTCTATATGCGTTGAAGGTTTAAGAGCCTTTTTCGATCGTTGATTGGCGATATTTACAAGTTGGGATGAATTTGCAAAAATGCCTAGGAAAACAAGGGAAAACGCGAGAAGATAGGGAGCTTGAAAGAAGCGAGATCGAGATAGAGATAGAGGGAAGAGAGACAGAGAGAGAGAGAGAAAGAGAGAGACAGAAAGGGGAAGGAGTTGCATTAGTTAATTAGATTGGGCAGGAGGCGTGACGTCGTAATTATTGCAACGTGGCTTTAGCTACCATGCTTGCCTGCCTGCCTACCTGCCTGCCAACCTTCCCTCCTGCCTACAGGTCTGCCTGCCTGCCTGCCTGCCTGCCTGCCTGCCTGCCACGACAAAGTTATTAATTGCTTCCTACCATTCTAGCAACGTTTCGCGCGAGACAAACCCTCGACCCCAACTCCGCGAGCGCGAAGCGTTTGTTCGACGCTCTATCCTCTCCCTTCCGTTGGTTTCAACATCCACCTACACGCTCGTGTAATCGCTATCGCTATTCGTCATTGCGCGCTCTCGCTTGCGAGGGGTATTCTTCCAACAGACAGCTTGCCGCTGCCGTCGTTGCTTAATGGTAACGCATGACTGGAGCTCGCGCGAATTGTCGGGGCGCAGTTTTCAAACCGGCAATCTATCCGCATGAATCTTTCGCCCGGTATTTTTGCAGTGTATCTGTTTCAATGTGCATCCTTCACTCGCACTATACCGTAAATCGGAGGAAAATTTTTATATCACAATTTTCACAGGGACTCGCGCAGTTAATTCCAAGCATATTTTCCTTCGAATCTCTCTGATGCTTCCAACGGACTGAAAAACATAAAAATATCGTAGTCCGAGACGTTATGCAATTTATTCGAGATGAGCGAGAGATTAAAATGAGAGAGTTTGTTACACAATCATATTAATTTATCGCATTTATTCCGCGCAAGTGGAATCTCCAATGTCACGTTCTACTTTCGCGCGGCAAGTCCACGAGACGCACTTTCGTGATGGCGCAATAAAAAAATGTCAAAACTAGAGTGCATATGGTATCTTAACTTCCGCGTATTATACAGCGAACTCGCCAAAAGTTGCCTTATCAATCATAACGCGGCGGAAACTTATAGAAAACGCCGCGCGCGTCTGCATCGTGATTTATAATCTTCGATAACTTTTGCGTAAAAACGGAAAGCGCCCTGCCGCATGAGAAGCCCAACTTCGTTGTACGCGCCTCTAGGAGATGTAGTCCGTCTTTTTCTTTGTGTCTTTTTTTTTGTTTTTTTTTTTTCTTTCTTTTTTTTCGTAACGCGCCCACGGTTAAGGCAGACGCCAGACCACCTGCGGGATCGGAGATAAAGTGATAACGTTGACGGGCGAGAGCTCGGCGATCCCGCCACCGTGCACCGAGTGCATCGCCGATCCGAAGGTAATTTTAACCGTCAACTGCAGCCAGCAACGCGCCGGTATCGCCATTAAAGCGCAATTTTCAGCAGCCAGGTAAAAAGACGTGGAGCTTTTTGTGACGTCGCCGTCAGGTGTGCACTCAGGTAAGTGGATAAGGATGACGTCGCGGAAAGGTAAAAGCCCGCGGATCCGGCGTGTAGATATTACAACGTGTATTTTTTGCGCGGTCTTTTTTTCCACATGGGGAAAAAAAAAGGACCCTCGCCCGTCTAGTCTTGGATGCAATTTTATCTGGTATTTCGGATTATTAATGACGTCGATTAGCTGTTCAATTAGGTTTTAAAGAATACATATGTAGTTCTGTTTAATAATTACCATATTGTTTATACAAACGTCAGTGATATACCGCGGTTTGCACTCATTATGAATGCTGTGGAAATAATTCAGTAATTTAATGCTTTATGTGAGACAGTGCTCAAATGATCATTGCATAGTTAAACGATGTAATTTTACAATAAATTGTTAAATATGCGCTAATATATCTTCCACATCTATTTTGCAAATGTATATATCTATTGTATATTCAAACATATTCCACGCAAAAACCATAATAATGTATACTAGCTATGAGCAAGAATAATCAAGTAAAGTTCAATTCGATCGATTCATCCTGATCGATCGACCTGTGCGGCATGTAAATTGAAAAACAGCACCGACATACATGCGCAACGAGCCACGGTAAAATGGAATACTACATTTTTTACACGGTTCGATCTCGGCGCGGCATGGGGGTGGCATTCCAATCAACAAAAGGACAGTTTCGAAACAATTCGCCTTCCTTTTTTTTTTGTCGTTCAATTTTTGCCGGACTTTGCCGTTTCCATCGCGACGCGTCGCGCGCTCTGGCTTGTTGGCGGGACCCAGCGCGGGACACGTTGCAATCGTACGTGACGTTGGCGCGATTGGCACTTACGAGTACGAGTACCTCGATTGAGTATCTCCGTTCGCGCGGAGATCGCGCGCACGAATAGAAAAACGACTCGCCAGACGTATAACGCAACGAAAACCAATATCCACCCGCGATATCCGCGCGCGTATACACGCGCTATATGAATCCAATTCCGTGTAAATTCGCGACTGAGTAGAGCATTATTCCACGGTTCGGTTCTCCGTGACAAAGAGCCGCTATGTGCAAAACTACGCTAAAATCCCGCTAGGCAGACCGACTATGTAAAATCTGACTTATGTAAAATCTGGGTGATCTTGATAATTGATGTAGAATGATTTTCCAAAATTTTTCAGACGTATGCAATTTTAAAACCAGAACTGCGCTGTTGATCGTTAAATGTTTTCAAATAATAAATATTGAATAAAAAGTATACAGTTTTAACTTTCCATTATATGATATTGTATTAAAGTAGACCGACGTGCTTTTCTCTCTCTTTCTCGTATCGAAAGCTTTCATATATGTATGTTCCGTCAGAAAAAATTCAATCATGTTTACTGCAATTTTTCTCTCTCTCTCTTTTTCTTTCTTTTTTATGCATGACGAATTATTGTACGTCGAACAATATTTCACATAAGGGCTGCGCACGTTCTTCGTTGCGAATAAAATGATATTTCACTCGAGATAGATCGTCGAAGCGACTATCGCAGTGATTGTATCGCGATTTATCCTAGTTAAGAATCGAGCAAAATTCAATATGCCGTAATCTCGCACGCGTCGCTTCTCGGCACATCTATAATCTAATTTCGTATCATTGCGCGGAATCAGGAGCATTCTTTGGCATTTGAAGTCGCGAGTTACTAAAAGGCTGCATCGACCATATCCGGCAAATTGAATTACACTCCGTGAATAGCACAATCGATGACTATTCGCTCACTGATTGGATTATTCATTTAGAACGATGTAGAGTTTATTATATAGAGGAAAAAAATATAATATGAGATAGGCTCCTAATATGCGATAGCGAGGTTTCTGCTAAACTAATAGGCCCAATCTGTTGGTTCCACTATGAACTTATTGCCCTTGGGATAAAACCTATTTAGTGAAAAATTCATTATTTGATCGTGCGTGTAGTCATTGCAGAGAAAGAAATTGTCAAATTGGATGTTGTCAAGTGCTATGGATATGAGTCTTTAAACCTTGTTTATTATATAATTAATAAATATTTGGCAATGAGTTCTGCATGCAGCGATAGAGTAAGGTCGTATTAATAGGAAAATACGGGATATGTTGAGTTGCTCAATTGTAGAGATTAGATTTGGTGATCGCGAAACCGCAAGGCGTGGGGCTCGTAACATGAGATACTCAGGATACTCCTGGGTTGCTGGAGTATGAAAGTTATTGTACAGTAATAAAATTCGAGAAAATACTATATTAACGTTAAGGGAAGGTTTATACGAAATTATAAGTGTGTGCTAACCTTGATTTGAGGGGGAAGGGTAAAGGGGGAAGATTAGGTACAATATTGGGTGTGCTTCTCCATTACATTTGTCTTTCACTGAAAAAAGGGTCTAGTTATAATAACCCAGGCTTGGTGAAATAGTTTCAACTAAACGGTTTAGTGATTATGACGAAATAATTTGGTAAATGTTAACAAATTTGTTAACATTAACCAAATTATAACTAGACCCTTTTTTCAGTGTTCAGAAACTTTAAATAAAGTTTTATAATTACAATATGATGTATTTTGCACTTTATTAGCGTTTTCCCGGGGTTTCTCATAGGAGCACACTTTTTCGATTTTGCCGAAAGCTCATTTTTTACATTTTTCTAATTTTCAGAAAAATCAATACTTAAATTAAATTTTACATTTCAGCATCTTAAAGCTTATTAAATTCCCTTCAAAATGACCTACTATATTTTTCAATTCTGCCCATAGACTTCCGGCAATCACACAAAATAGATGTGGTATCTCATAATCGGAGACTTTCCTCTATGTATATCAACAGAAATATTAATAATTTACAAATAGACAAATTGGAATTAATTTACGTTTTTCTTGAGTATCATCGATTTTAACGTACGTGGGGGATAAAATTTGCATAACCAAATTTTGAGTTTCCGTCACATATTCAATTGTGTTCATATTCCTTAATCTTATATATTAAGAGAAACACATCAAATAACATTAAACTGTTTTTTCGAATTAGTCGGAATGGAAGTCAAATAAATATTCATATACAGGTACTTGGATTTGTGTGAAGCTTAAAACAGACTTCTATAAAGTATAAAGTTTCAATAAAGAAAGTAAACTTCTAAGACGTTTTATAAATTGTTTTATAATTTTGAACAATTGTATCCATATCTCCTTTGCAAGAAACGAATGCAGTTCTAGGACGATGTGGCATACTTATCGCGTTTGACAATCGAGGATAGCGGGACAATTTTCAAATGGCGGCACGCGCCGCGCACGCGGCACACGTCCTATTTCACGTTTGACACCGGCGCGGCGCGGCGTCGTCACGCGTCGGTCTCTTCGTGTAATTGCAATGCAACGCGGAACGTGGTGGGCGGGAAGGAGAGCGGGATGCAGAAGAAGAGAGCTGCTGCGACCGAATAGTGATTTACTGCGCGCGGGGAAGCGTAGCCAAATATCGATGTAAACGGTACTGATGCGTTGGAAAACTGGATTTACGCTCTCTAACGGAAGCCGTAAATAAACACACCGCTCGAAGTGTGTGGACATACGTATATACGTGTCTACGTCGCGATATAAAATGGTGGGTAAATAGAGGAAATCGGTCGATCATCGATTCCGAGACAATAGCGAGCGCGCGAACCATCGTATAAAACTATAAAAGTCCCTGTTTCGGACCGATAGAGATTCTATTTTTATATATCAAATAGAGCGGTTTAAAAAATTATTAGCTTCTGTAGAAATAACGGATAATGACGTTTATTCGATAACATGTGATTGACGAGAGAAAAGTTATACAAGTTATAAATACACGCTCATACGTGCGATAGAGATACCGCTTAAACATCCTGTTACAAATAAATATCTCCATTTACAGTCTACCTGTCGATTTTAACGTTAGTAATATTGTAGCAAATTTTTCGATTTCTTTTTATTCCGAGATTAGGCTATCATAATTTTTATCGCACTTTCCTTTTGAAATTGTGATTCATAAAATATATCTATCCTCAGTATAGTAGAAAAAAGAACAAACATGCAGAGAAGGAGAGAGAGAAAAAGCAAAGTTATCATGTTTTTCCTCTCTGTCGCGAAATTATAAGGCCGAGATATTTCTTTCCCGCCAACGACTCAATATTGCAACTTTTCCTTCATAAAACTCTCACTTGTTTGTTTCAGGACAGTGACGTGGTGTGTCGGCCGCGGTGCTGCGAGATGTCAAGAAAGGTAAGACTCTAATTGAATTTTAAATTTCCGTATCTGAACAGATTAAGCATGCACTTATTAGGAATTATATAGATTGAGATAGTAGATCTATTGATATCGCTGCTTACATCTCTTCCTCGATAATTCGGCGGTTAACTTATTATTTACGTGATCAAAGATGAATATTTAATAGCGTATATTCTCATTCCACGAATCTGACGAATTTTAGACGTTTGAGTTTTATCAGTTTAATGTGAAGAGTATATTTAATGTCAGCATGAGATGAAAATTATACGGCCATATTCAACTCTAAATACACGCGGAAATGAAACAATGGTTCGTCTTTGTTCCGAGCTAAATGTAAATGTCTGATTTTAATATTATGTTGACATATATATATATAACGCAATCTTCATATCAAATTTATAAAAGCCATTGTAACAATATAAATGGCTCTTGTAAGTGGTGGGACGCTCAGTGGTGAAATGTTTAATCTTTTCAGTAACAAATCGTTATTATCATGAAAGACTAAAAACGCAGAAAAAGCAAATTTGGCGGGTAATCTTATCAACCTTCACGCCGGCACTGCAATCACGAAAGTCAAGCAGCGCCCCGAAAAAACCTAACAATAAGCTGCTAGCGTGACAACTTGATTTAACTCTTTCGCTGAGAGACGCGGTGGAGGTCTTTTCGCGAGAAACATGATTTATCGACGCAATTCGGGGCACAATTGCGAATCGCCAGCGGCAAGCTGTCGACTCTCGGTGGTCGCAACGCTGTGAATCGATGTTGAAACCGGTTGGTTGTTCGGTCGGTCGGTCAGTCGGGCGGACGAATGTCATAAAAAGTCACCAAACGTCGCGTGGTCATGATTCGCGTTAAAGGCTGGATGTACCGGCACACGAGTAAGAAATTTCGATACGGTAATGGACGATACTGTCGAGGCCGGCTGGCATGTGTGTGTGTGTGTATGTATTAGTATGTGTTGTTACGTGGCCAAAGTCGATAGGCCAGCAGCAACAGCTGCTAGCAATCGTCCCCGGGAATTGGGGTGCGAGTAGCACGGTCGCCTCGATTCCCAAGAGTCCCGCGCCAAGTAGAACCAATATGAAATTTGATAACCTTAGGTCCTCGTCAGAACGTCATTGCGAAGGGCTTGGCCCGCATTTCTTTGCTACCCTTCGTAGTCCTTTGCCATTCGCGTTTATCTTCTCTCTTTCACTGTACTTTTCCCCCCTCCGTTGGTTCTCGCAGTAGACACCGATTCCGTGCCAAAATCAATTTCGATAAGTAGCCGGCCGCCAATCCTTGCGAGACGCTCTGACCGCGGCATATCACTTTCGAGTGGTCCCTCCATTACTTCTAAATCGAAGTGGTTTCATAATTTATTTTACACATTTTGTGAGAAGGCAATTTTCCCAGGGTGAAGCGAGAAGTATTAGATAAGGATGATTCTGTATGTATGATCTAATGCGAAAAATTGAGTTCTAATCTACCGACAAGTCACCATTCGTCTCTTCCATATCGCATAAAATGTATATATTATCATGTATAAGTTTTCAATCAATCACTTATCAATTTTAGTAATAAGATTTCAGAGCTTCAGGGCGCAGATATTCCCAGCTATCAAATGCTCTTTTACATGGTATATTATAATGCGTATTATTATCTATAGTTCTCATGATGAAGCACCGGAATTAATTAAATGAAAAAAGTCGAGTAACCTAGAGTACGCCGTACTGGGGATAAGCTTTATCCCGCTCGCTGTATGAAAGTGCTTCAGCGATGGTTGCGCAAAGTTTTTCCCGAGGATAAAGGACCGTAAAAAATTTCATGGGTTTGAGCGGTCGGAGTCCCTATGCACGTTTTAAGCGCTACGCTCTAAAATTCACTTCCAACACTGGCCGTGCTTCTCTTTTCTCTGTTCTTATGACGCTACGCGATGGGCGATATTACGACCGTGCAAATGAATTTCAAAGGACGCTCGGTTGCGCAGGATCGTCTGAAGTGTGCGACTTTATCTCTTAATTCGATTGAAACTTTAGCTAACGTTCCTCTTCCTTTGGTTGCGCGATCAATCGAGAGGTCCGGAAATTGTCGCGAGAATACAATCGCCCGCAGCAATGCATGTCAATCTCATCGATAATAAATTATTGTTATACAATTAGGGTAATTAGTAGTGCCATATACCAGTAGTTAGTACAACTACGTACAAGCAGTTCAAATACTTGTCAGATTATTCTGCAAAATAATTAGAAATATTTAGAAATTGAAATCTTTAATGATATTTTATTTTATGGAACATTTTATATGGTAAAAGAATACTGATTTTCACGTAGCTATATATAGAATTGAAGAAAGAGATGCCGAGTGAAGAGAATACTTTCTTCTTGATACATCTATTAGTCTTCGTTGGTAATGGATTTCGAATGCGGTTCTAGATTTACGCGAATCTTTCCTAAACATTGACGTATTTGCAGAAGATCTATTATGGCTAACATTGATCACGGAATAGTTCGCTGGATTGCTCCGATGAATCGATATGCATCGACAGCTATGTAACGTACTCGCCATTTCGTCTCTCCTCGCATGCTTTCTAATCGCTCCCCGTGGTCCATTCGCAAACGGTACGAGCCTCGCGCGAAGTTAACCCAGATATTCGATTTATTCTAATAGAGATTCTGAACACGGCTCGAAGAATGCATAAGATATAAAGCTTTGCGGGTTCTCCAAAGCCTTGATACTTGGGGCCGCGCCGGCGAATAGGAACCTCTCTAAGTGCCAGGGGTAAATTCCCTCCCGGTGGCCGTATCGTTCAGCAGTGACGATGAAAATCGCATGGCGGCGCTCGATGCAATATTTATCGTCATCGCGAAACGCAAACGTTTTCCATTTACAAGCACGCCCCTGAGAAATAGATGCTCGCTCGAGTGTGCACTTTGTTCGGCCGATATCCCGTATGTTCCCTCAATATAACGCGCGGTTATGCGGCGCTCTTTATTTAATTCTTGAGATTTCCTACAAAGATTTTTCCCATGATCATAATCGAAATTTCATGTCTGAGTACCAGATATTGTTGCGAGTCTTTTTACGTGATTTTTATTATACGCGAAAAATAATTTATCGAAGGTAATTAAGAAACAATATTCAATTTTTCAGAATTTGTTTTGAGGAATATTTTTGAGATTAAAAAGAATTATTTTATGGTTTTTTTTCTTGACATATCTCGTTGAATATAGATTTCTATCTAGTTTTTCTTGCCAGTACCGCTGGCTATTGTAAACATTCTCTTGATTTGGTTTTTTTATACCGTGAAGCGAGCCGAGGGTTGAAAGTGATGGTTGGACTGAGATATTGCACCGTCAGTTTAGATATCTAGCCGCGTCGCAATGAAGCTTTATCCACTGGCCCTAACTCGCCCTATATTTCCCAGTTGGTCCATCATATAACTTCTATCTCGCGCGCGCGCGCGCGCGACGATTTTCCTTTCGCCGGGCAACGTCCCACGCGTTTTGCGACGTTTATTAAATCGCCGGTTTACCCACACGCGTGTCCGAGCGATTGTGATCGGCGAATTTGACGCCGATTTCGTGAAAATCACGAGGGGGAACGTCCGCGTCGGCGTGCCGCTGCCCAGCGGCGATTTGCCATTCAATTTCGTGATCCCCGCGAATTTCCACCGTTTATATTTCCGTAAAATCCGCGATATCCTTGCCGCTCCGTAATATTTTCAACCAGCAATGGTGGCACGCACAACCAGGTGTACGCGCCACTCTCTGCGTTGACCGTGCACGGAAAGAAGGCTTTTGCTGAATTATCCAAAACTTCAGCTAAATATAGATCTGAAAATAATGTTGTTGGACCATCAAAATAATTATGTAGGACACTGGAACTGTTTGCTAGAGTGTCAAAATTGTTTGCAGCATTATTATAATACTTAAGGGTCCTACTATAATTATTTTGACGGTCCAACAAAATTATTTTCAGATCTATATTTAGCTATAACGTTTTGGATAATTCAGCAAAAGCCTTCTTTCCGTGTGGCAAAAAAAAAAAAAATGTGAGCGGAATTAGAGCGTGGGCGCGACGGGGATATACATCGGGGGTGCGGCAAAGGGAATCGCAATAAGCTCTCGTCGTCCCTCGCAGTCGTGGTTATCGAAATAAATAGCGTACGAATAAAGCGAAACCAAATCCTTGGCTCGCCTGTACGCTTTTTATGCCGACCGCGCCGCAACGGGTTCGGTAAAAAGGCCACGGGTGAGGATCCGGGCAAATCCATTGTTGTAATCTCTGTTTAATTACATTGTCTGGCTCAATGAATAGCCCCGCCGCCCGTCGCTGCCGCCGTCGGCCGCTTTGTTTTCGTTTCGTGGTTTTACAGATTTGCGTGCCGTATGCTACACTAAACACTCGCGCTTATTTTTCGGTTACTGCGGCTTATCATAATTCATACTCGCGGCCATTTCGGCGTCGCGCCCGCCGCGGCCGGATCGATCGGAAAATTAGCGCTGTGACGTATTATCGGCCGATGTAACGATATGCCATTTCGGGATTACTCCGGTTGCACATGTACATATACGTATATCTACCTACCTACCCGATGTCCGATTACGAATCGACGCGTTGTGTATGTATACATTCGAATGCAATAATTCCCCCCCCCCCCCCCCCCTCGCTTCGGATGCTGCAGTTCTCGACTCGTCCTCGCGCGGTATATCCGCTTCGGCCGAATTAATATACCCGAGTAATACGTGTACGAGCCCGCATTGCTACACCGCAATAATGATAATCTTCTCGCGAAACACAACCCGACACCCGGCCGCGGTCGAGAAAGCGCGTTCTGGCCTCGTTTTGGCGATGCGTTACGTCGATTCAACCTCCGCGTCAGAATATTGGACGAGAGGTTGGTAGAAAACGCGAGGAGATCCCCGAGAGAAAGAAAGAAAAAGAAGAGACAAAAAGGAAGAAGGATAGGCGAAAGATCTGACCTGCGAAGAAACGGCATGCATAATATAACAGAACCGGGCCGGCTCGCGATACATCACCTGCTATAGCCACGAAGAGGAAAGATACTTTATCCTTTCGCGATGACATTGTATGGCGATCCACGACAGGAAAACGCCTCGAGGGGACGGTCGTGTCTCGCTCGTCGTATTCCTTTTTGAGCGGTGTCAACACGACACGAAGTGCCGCACCTGCGGGAACGTTTTGCTTGTTTAATCTCAGCATCGCGTCTCTCACCGATCAAATTAAAGTTCTTTTAAGTTTTAACGGGGCTTTGAATAGCGCTTGAGATATTTAAATGACTGATGAAGCTTTACTGTCCGGCTGATTTTCAGTAATTGATTTCGACAGATTCCTGACTTTAGATATATATAGATATCACTGCGGTTATAGGATGCATATCATCGAACATTCTGTATGGATTTGATCCATTCAGATTCATCATGCGCATTTGTGAAATTAGTTGCAGTCGCGCGTTTCTTCGATTTGTACGTCAAAGGCGAGAGGTAATGCATGTCCGTGGCGTATATAAACAGCGAAAGGGATGAAGCGTTACGATAGAGAGACGGGTGAGAGGGAAATGGAGGAAATGCTGCGAAACTCGAGCAATTAGAACTAGTAAAGACCGAGTATTCAACGAAACTGCGCTTGAACTTGCTCCTCTTCGTCCGTCCCCGTTGATTACACTGGGACCGCCGAGGGAGATGAGTGGTATACCTCTGCCAAAATCGTAATTAGCGTATCAGAAATTTTAGCATCGTCCTAAATTAAAGTTATCGAGACATTATATAAATGTGCTGTAGTAGTAAACAGGCAATATCGTTACTTTCCGCTTCCCTGTCGCGCGTTTGGATTCATTTAGAAAATAAATACTATGAATCGTGTACGACAAGTATCGAAAGACGATAAATTCACTTTTATCGCGTCCGACCATGTGTAGTATTCGTCGGAAATTTAACGAGAGAGAAGTTCGCGCTTCTTTTAGATTACATGTAACGTTGCCACGGAGAATTTTACATTTTCGTTTAATAAAATTATTTCTGAATTAGATTAATTCTGAAAAATTTTTTATTAGAGGGAAACAAAACGGTAAAGAGCATCATAAGAAATAAAAGATATTGCGAAAATTAAATGCTGCAGAGAGATTTGTTTTATTTTCTAGTAAATTGAGGAACTTAGAAGAACGAATTCCTGAGCGCCCAAGGGCGATATTATTGTAAACCTCTGTCTCTTTTCTCTGCAACGTACATCACACCTCCGCGAACATTACGCAAATAGCGGCATGTTGTATATGCGGTAATACGTAACCGGGTGCGGATTGCCCGAATAACATTACCGAAATGTTTATGTGGGCGAGAAAAAGCGAGAAACGTATGCTCGCGAGGTGCAGGGGCGCGCACGACGAGCCAAGTTTGCAATTAAAATTCCGCCGCGGTGATGTGCACGAACGCGAAATTCATCGCGCACTCGTGTCCGCGTGCCAAGCCTTTACGCGCTGATCTGCTTTATGGGACGATATCCAGGTCGGTACTTATACCCGCGGTATTATCCTGAGTGACCGTCGTACTATGCAAGAACGAATGACGGAAATCCGCGACAGCGAGACGTACATTCGTGAAAGTCGTTGGAGCATCACGCGGCGTAAGTACCACGTGGCTTTGGGTCACTTACGTCGCGGTAAATTGTACCATTTATTACATGCAACGACTGCCCATTTCCGCAACCCTCGGAGCGGTTGACGTGACGCACGACTTTACAGCATCTGTTAGCATTACGTAGAAATGCCTCTTGGACAACATTTTAACAAACCGCGTCGTTACTTATAATTTCTCGAGGAACAACCGAACATTGGAACAAGAAGTTAATTAACATTAAATAGAGTTAAAAAACTATATCTTCTTCTTAAATTGTATGACAAACATAGAATAAGATTTCGTGATATATCAATTTACATCTTCGAAAGTTAGTGTAATGTCACACGGAGAGAACGGTTTTGCCGAATTATCCAAAATTTTAGCTAGATATAGATCTGAAAATAATTTTGTTGGACCATCAAAATAATTTATGTAGGACAACAAAATTTTTGACACTCTAGCAAACAGTTTGATTGTCCTGCATAAATTATTTTGATGGTCCAACAAAATTATTTTCAGATCTATATCTTATAGCTAAAATTTTGGATAATTCAGCAAAACCGTTCTTTCAGTGCAGGAATATCCATTCTAAAATGGCTGAAGAGTTCGTGGATGAAATTTGCCGCGTTCGTTGCCGGGAACATTCTACATACTCCGGCTTAAACTTGAATACGAAAATACATAGTCAAATCCGCGTCAGGTGCTGCAATACGCCGCTATGTATCGTTGATCTAGTTTGCGCCGTGAAGTCTGTACTGAGTAGATAGTTAAGCGTTGCTAGATGCAGAAGGTGAAAGAGCATCGGATAGCGCGGATAACCGAAAATCCAGAAGCTCTGTCTCTCGATTAGGCTTAGACGTTGATGCGTGCGCATGCGATAGCACGCAATCATCCGAGTTAGGTTGCAATAACGCACGCTATCTCTTAATTAGCAAGCGTGTAACACTCATGTTAAAAACGTCCGCGATAAATTATGTGGAATCTGCGCTTACGTATTAAAAAGTAATCAAATAATGAAGAATGTACTAGCATATTCAAATTTTCAATGCACTTTATCGCGTTGTTTTATGTTATTACACGGAAAGAAGGCTATTTTGCTGAAATATCCAAAACTTTAGCTAAATATAGATCTGAAAATAATTTTGTTGGACCATCAAAATAATTATGTAGGACACTCAAACTGGTTGCTAGAGTGTCAAAATTGTTTGCAGCATTATTATCATACTTAAGGGTTCTATAATTATGTGGATGGTGCCACAAAATTATTTTCAGAGACCTATATCTAGTTAAACTTTTAGATGCTTCAGCAAAACCATTCTTTCCGTGTAGGTATAAGTATCGATATATTTTCTTAATTTGTAAATCTTTCATAAACTTTATTACATATATGAATATTCATCGTAGCCAAAGCCAAAGATTAATGCTCTTTCTCCGGTTAAATGACGCATTTCCTTAGATTTTATATTCAAAACTGAAACTTTTCTATTACATAAATATATATCACAAAAATTGCTTAAAACTACAGCATGAGATTTACTGCACCAGACATTAAGGAAATAATGTGCAACTCTTTGCGATTTCTCACTTGCCTTTCCTTTAGTTGCATCAATTGCACGCACAAATGTATATTATGTCCACGCAGTCGAATTCATCGCACGTTTAAACGCGCGTCCTTTACACGGCGATCTAGTTTATGGAGTGATATCCGTCAGTAGTTAGCCGATGCATTAAGCAGGATAAGCGTCATAATGCAACGTGGATAACTGAAACCCGACGCAGCGGTCCAGTATTCTCTCGAATGGGAAAAGTCGTTACACTGCATACGTACCTGCCCGCTTGCTGACTGCTTGCCTGCGTGACACGCAGCGCATACACTGCCGCGTTCGTGCTGCCATGCCGCCTCCACCCGCCCTACGTGCGTTGTGATAAATTATACCGTTTATTACGGCGCGATATCAGACCATCCACCCCTCCTGGTAAACCTGTGTACACGCTGAACGCTACCAATGTATCGCGTGAATTTATGGTAGCGTCGATACCACGGTTACGGTAACCTACTTGCGGAAACGTAATGCCTATTACGAGTGGCTTTTGTGTTAATATATTTTTTTTTGTACAAGATTATTATGGTTGATGTGATGTCCGATAATAATGAAAAATAATAAAAATTTCTTCAAGGATTTCTAAGTCTGTACCTTAGAGGTGAAGAATCGTATTCCCAGTTTGATCAAAATGGAGTTAATACATTTTTCAATATACCAGGAACTTGAATTGGATAATAGTAAAAGGGTCTTATATGTTATTACTAACATAAGTTTCTAAGATATAATGTTTAGAAAAAGTCGTTTTATTTTTTCATAGTGCCTTCATTTGGTCAGGTACAGCGTGATGTCATTGGCAGTGCTATATTAAATATGTCAGTTAAATTTTCAGTTAAATTAATTAAAAACTCAATAAATCAAGTTGCTACTTTTATTTTACATCTAAAAAATACACCAATTCCCTATTTAAAACTTTAAGCCTTATTTTCTCTAAAATCTTATAATAATGGAGATACGATTCTTTACCTCTAAGGTACAGAAATATATATGCAAGGTTATATATATCAAAGTAAAAAAAAAAAAAAAGATTAAGTGCCTCTTTCACGTACATTTATTCAAATTAATTGCAGTAAAACTTTCTATGAGATATACAAATAGTCGTCATTGCGAAAGATGACGATAATACTACTGTCGGTAGAAACGATTTAATATCCTCGTCGCTGTGGAATCCTCACCGTCCTGATTCGCGAAGATTAGAGGGTAGCACGGGAGTTAGAACAATCTTCGTCATGGCAGTAATGTCGTGGAAATAAGGGCGTAGGTCGTCGCTGTGCGACGCTTGCTCGCAGTTGCGAGCATGACGGAATCGCATAAAGCACAGTGGCAATGTGCCAGTGCAACGCGACTGGAATGTCACGTACGCGGAACTGCGCGCGGAGCTTTCTTACCGGGATTCGCGCACTGCCTCGCTTATTCCCGCTGGTAAACCACTTTAGCGAGAGAAAGAGGGAGGGAAAGAGAAAAAGGGATGAGTCGCCGCGCGTGCATGAATCGCAAATGGCTTTCGCGCCGCTGCTATGCAGGTTATTCCGTTTATCGTGCACAAATATCGCGAGAGCACCGATGATAAATTTATTCTCATCCGGGAAGCATGCTCGGCCGTTCGAACAATGTTATTGGCCGATTTGCCGTGCGACTCGCGGGATAAATTGTTGTTTCCGATATAGGAGGCTGATGGCCCTGACCCCCGTGTTGCTATATAGATACGTATTATTTTCAGACCACAGAGCATTATTTCGCGATGTTAATGTTTCATTCGTTTAGCCCTACATACGCGCGTTTATCGCAGACATTTATCGTTATAGGCAGATATTTAAACATTATATAATTGTACCAAAATCCTCGTGGATCTGCAAAACATATTTCCAATCGATTCTTCTGTAACAACTTTGGTACGTAATTTTCATTACATAACGTTTATATAACTTTTTATAAATCCTTTTGTTGATTAATAATTCGAAATTTCCTGCTTACGATTTCTCAAAGTATTCGCCCATATAGAATTATAGTATTGCGCTTTATGTAACAATAAGATAAAGTAAAATTTGATGCTATTGATGCATAAAAAATTATTCAATGCGAGATAAGACGCCACGAAGTAGAAATGTATGGAAATATTACGCTAACCGAGTTGAACTTACGTAGTCGTTTTATGCAAGCACGCTCTATTTCACTGTATTGGAAATCGAAGAATCGCAGTTCGGCGCAAGGAACGAGCTGCAGAAATGAAACCTCGATTCGAGCGACGCCGAAGGAAACGGAGGTGACGCTTAATTGCAAGGTTTCGCTTGTTTGCAGCCGTTCATTATTTTGAATGAACGGTTGATAGAAGTTACAGCCGTTTTATCCGCCATTTCAAAGCGTCTCGCGAAAAGAATTTGAAGATCATCATCGAAATCATCCAACAATCGCAATAGTTACGATTTTATCATGTAATATCCCCATAAGCAATAACAAATTCTTTCTATACGACGTAACAGGTAAAGAATTTATTATCTCAAAATTTCCATCTTTATTGTTTCAGAAAAGTATAACATTATGATGTTATCAAAAATCAAGCATTTTATGCATCTTGTATTTTATCCGGATAGCGTAGAAGCCAGGATGTTTCGAATGTTCGCAGCAGAGATACATTTTGTTAAGGTGAATTACATTTAGAGTACATACAAGGAAAACGCGACCCGCGGAGCCGAAATCTCTGCGCTTGTCGTGCGCGCATTGCCAGCTTTTACGCCGGCCAGATTGTGAACCGTATAATACGGGGGTTAGGGTGAGAATGTTACACGAAATGGAAATTGTACGCTGTTTACGAAGGACGCACGCCTGGAATATTATTCCGCTTGCACTCCGATAAAACAGCGGGGCGCTTTTACTGCCGCCGGATAAATATTCGGGCCAAATTAAAAGCACTATTTTATCACGAAGACACGGCGGGCACGCTCAACTAGGCCGAAACGTCATAATTTGCCGAATACACTCGTTCCCGGATTTACGCGCTACCTTTTTCGTACGATTTCGCTTTTATGCGGTGAAAAATCCCTCGGGTAAATATCCGGAATATTAGTCATCTCGCGGACTTTTTTTTAAAATGAATATGTACTATCTGTACCGCAGAATCCGAAAAATCATCCTAAAAATTCCTATACTGCAGAGAGTGTGTGAGAGAGAGAGAGAGAGGGGGGGGGGGGGGTTGACTAAATAAAAAGTTGTCCATTGTTGGCATTATAAATATTATCTGATATTTAATCAAATACTAGCTCTTTGTGCGCATTAAAAGAGCCGTACGTTGACAACAGATCTCGAGTGAAAGAAGCAGGCAAAGAGTCGACGAACCGCGGTGAAGGTAACTTTGTAACTAACGGCGGATAATCTATTTCGAAAGAGACGAGGGTGGGGAATTCTCGGTTAGATGGTTCGGTAACTAGTAGAAAGGCGTATATGTGGGTGGGGATAATCCTGTCGTCGTAGAGACGCGGATATCCGAGGGCGAAGGAGACGACGAGAACTGCCAGAGCCCACGCCTCGGCGTCAAAGGGATATTCTTTTTTTTTTCCTCTTTCTCTCTCTTTTTTTTTTTCACATCCGCCTGCAGCTCGTTGCAATATAGCGAGCACTTCAGGATATATTGCCTCGCTCGCGTTGAAAGAGAGACCATCGAATCGTATCGCGTTCTTCGTTGGCCGCGGCCTGGGAAACGTGCACGGGATATATGTATGTACGCTCGACAGTAGCGCCCGAACGAAAATGTTTGCGCAGCCGGCAATTAATAACGCCGATGGAATAAATGCACATGTGGCGGCGGCGGTGGCGGCAATTCGGTCGTCGCCCGTTCCGCGCCGCAAATGCCGGCGAAAAGACGACTTCTTTTCGGACGTAGAGAAATTTATTTCGCCGCTAAATCGGCTTGTTTACCTCAAAGGCGGCCGGGAAATTGCGCCTCAGCTGGAAACGCCAGTAACTGGATGCTATTTTCCGTGTCTGTAATTTCCCCCGGTTATTACGACCCCTTTACTACGTCGAGGACGGGATAAAAGAAGATTTTGCAAATTTATGACTTGCGAATCGGGATTTTGTACCGATAATCATCCAGCATCCTGCGTTTTGTATAAAAATGAAATTGATTGCGATTTTAGAAGCAATGCTCGAGCCTTGGTCGAGTCTCCTTTTGTAGAAGACAGTTGCGAAGAGTTATGCTCTGCGATCTCGCGCATTTTTCTATTCAGTTCTTCGAAATGTGTTGCGTTCTTGGCATACCGCGTTTAATTTATTATCTTTCGAAGCTAATCCGAAAATGATTCGGTTTTTTATTTTCCTTATAAGGACTAGAGAGCCTCCAGTTAGGGCCCAGACACTTTCAGTAAGACGTAACAGTACGGTTTCGACCAATCGCATTTCTCGGTTCGGCCGGTTACGGTTACGGACCGCCGAATCGAGCAACACGATTGGTCGAAACCTCAAAACCTTATGTCTTATAATGGGCTGTCTACAATGAAGAATCGTAGGCCGTAGCAGTAAGAAATTGACCAATCACAGTGAATTTTTACAAGAATAATCGATTGTGATTGGTCAATTTCTTACTGCTACGGCCTACGATTCTTCATTGTAGACGGCCCATAAAAGTGTATGTTTGGGTCCTTACTCGAGGAGAGAAGCGCCAATAAAATCAGGCGACAGCGACTCGGGTTGGATTCAGCCAATCAGAATATTATGTCAGCCAATCAGACGACGTTGTTACGCGACCCTGTTGGCGTCTCTCTCTTACTAAGAATTCTAAGAAAGCGATGCTCGAGCCTCGCACGTGTTTTGGATTACGTCGCAGCTGCGAGCTAATCTCTTTTTTTCGGAACTTTCGGAAGGCGCACCGTGGTGCCGATCGCGATGGCAAGCTTTTTTTTTGCGTTTTTTTGTTTCCTACTCGTCGCGTTCGGCATTCCGCGCTTGTTTTTGCAGCGCTCGTTCGCTCGAAGCGATTAGTTTTTTCAAGATGTTTATAGAGATTAGGATCTCGAAAAAGCGATGCCGAGATTCTATAATCGCTTGAACACATGTTTCGACTCGCACGTGTTTCGGCTTAACGTCGCGGCTGCTTTCTTTTTTTTCTCGGCATTCTCGGAACTGAATTCGAAATCTCCCCACCATTTCCCCTTCCTACTTACTTATTTTCAAATCTTCGCTCTTCAGTTCGGTAAGCATCTCAGTTCCATCGCGGAGACCCGGGCGTGAAGACGTATCGCTTCGCGATCGCGCGTTCTTTTCCGTGGAAAGTGAATACGGACAAACGAGTGAATGTCGGGAGTGACTAGTGTCGAATCGAACAAGGGGCGATCATCCGACGCGTTTGTTAGTCCGCACGATCGTCTTATGAATCTCGAAAATTACATCACGACAATCTAACTCGTTCGGTCGAATCGAATAACCGGCGATCGTCCGACGCGTTTTCTAGTCCGCGCGATCGTCTTATGAATTTCGAAAATTACGTCGCGATAATCTTATCTAATTCGGTCGGTCGTTTATATACGGTGGTGTATATCGCTCGAGTGATAATGATAGTGATAGTGCAAATGTATAATAAGGTCATTCAAGTGACAGTGATAAGTAGTGCGATTATCTGAAGTGAGCGAGAGATGCAATGATGCAACCAAGGTTACACACTGCAGTAGAAGGGAGAAAAAGGACGCCGTGTAAAATGGACCGAATTGATTGCATCTTAAAAGTTGTGCGGAGGTAACGTCATTTGCTCCGCGTAAAACGGAGCGTTTTCGCGCGCTTTTATAAATAGAAAGAACGAATATCGAAAGGGGAATATCGAGAGTATCCTGACGCAATTATACTCCGCTTGTACCGTGGCGATTGGCCATCGAATTTTGTTCGAATTTACCTACCTTTCGCTGCGAAAGACTTGGCTAAAATGCATTCTCACGCTGACCTGCGAATTAATTTATTGTCTGATGATATGCTGAAAGTTCCGCGAGTTTACGTCAGCTAGAACTGTCATAGAAGTAACGCGCTTAGCTGCCGCCTTTTGGACAGGTAATAAATGATCATAAGTTGCCCCTCGTCTGCGTTAGTATATATATATAGCAAATTCAATGGACCATGTGTGTTGGGATTCTGTTTTGACATATTATCTAAATGTCCGAAGCTATGTTTAATGTCGTAAACTAAGTTATTTGAAACAAATAAATTTAGACACGTCTCGCCGTGTCCTGGAAATATTTATGCGATTACGATTAGCAGACTCGGAAACAGCACAATGGAAAATGTAAGCACTTGAATTATCTAATTATGATGGAGTTACTACCATCAATATTTTATGGAGACCAACTTACTCGTTCCCCCCCCCCCCCCCCCCCCCCTCTTCTCTCGTACATTCTTTGCTAGGTATAATAGATAGACGCGAGCGTTTCCGCGAGATATTTTCACGTAGCACAGTGTCAAGTGAAAAGATCCCGCCATTCAAGAGTCTTTACAGACATGGCCGCGCGTCAAATGAGGTCGTTTGGGTATTGTACAGTTTTCGAGATAAAAGTACGCTTGTACATATGCCCCCTTTCTCGCGAAAGAATGTCCTGTTCACACGCCTATCGCGTCTCCGCCGATTCCCATCTTCCTATGCTCGTATTTCGCTATCTTATACCGTTCCTTTTATCGTTCTACAGCACGCTTTTCTCGCGCGTTTTCCGTCGCTGATAGTCGCGCCGGACTTTGACGAATGACTTCATTCGTTTTTCACCTCGACCACTGGTCATCTCCTCCTGGAATGTGCCCTCTCGTTCTCTTTTTATTTCTCTCTCTCCTCCTCTATCTCTCTCTTTCTCTGTCTTTCTCTTTTCCACATTCTCTTCCTATCTCGTTTCAGCTCGACCCTTCCTGCTCAGTCCTTTATCGCTCTCGCGGTTGTTATCTGCATCTTCCCTTCGTTTCATGTTTACTCTATAGTGCACGCGGATAACATGGAGATTGAAAATGTTGATTCACCGAACGAACCGCTATCACCATCGGCCTGCTATACAGCTGTTTACAGGTAGATAAAATGTCGCTGATTATCGCGGCTTGACAGGTGCCATTTACTATGTAGTATGGTATGTAGTCGCTTGAAAGTATAGAATCGCAGGATCGGTCTGCTCTTTCACGATGTCGCGTTAACCTCGATCAGTCAATTTGCACGGCTAACTACCTAAATCGCGGTAAAGGAGTCTCCTCCTTTTTTTTTTTTTTCGTATTGCGTCAACGTACGCTTTCGTGTTTTAGACGATTAAGACACCTTCGATAACGCTGCATAAGCCCGCGTGTTGAGAAATCATTGCGTCGTCCCATTTACCCGACAATCTCAATTACACCACTTGATCTTACCTTACTGTCGCCAAGGATTTAATGCTACCTCTCTTGGCGTGCAAGGACGACCAAGGGCTCGAATTATCGCGGGTGTTACAATTGTCCCTTGTTACAATTGACCCCAAGCTCCCCTAACACGTAACCGCAATTTCGAGCCCGAGCAACGACATAAATTCCAATCGGGCTTTGTCGCTAAATGCACGACTCGTTCGTTCTTTAGAATCCCCGCGCGATATAGGAGGTGGCTCTTCAAATGATATCCTTTATCCTCATCTCCTCTACCAACTTCGACTTACGTATAGATCTACCACAGCTATTACATCGATCCATTCGCCGACGATGATTGTGGCTCTCAAAGTCGCGAAAGCTCATAGCTTTGTGCGCTCTTGGTCCTTTCTTTCGCCTGCGACAAAAGCTAACGCGATTGTAAAGTTTCCAGTACGCGAACGATCGTGCGACAATCCGAAACCGGCACGGTTGTCGGAAGTTTGCGAGAAGCGTTTAATTCAATCATTCCGCTGCCTCTCTCAAAGAGATTACTTATTGTTAGAAATATTCATCGTCTACGCATTTGATCATTGAAAGTAACGCCGCTAAAAGTTACAACGAATCGGTGCTAGATTTGAAGGTATACTTATATTTTAAAAATAGAGTTCGCTTTTGAAAGCAATATCAGTGCGTTTATACTTTAACAATATAGTTGTAACGATTCGGAATTGGATTTGCGTCACTTTCAAACTAAATCATTATACATAATCGCTTTCCTTCGCGCAAGCCGAGAATTTACATGGTTGCATTGTTTCGATATATATTTCCTAGTTTGCACATGGGAAATAATTCCGTTTCACTACTGCCTCAGTAACGTAACCGTACTTCAAACATATCTTTACACACATGCATATATTATCCAAGCATAAATATTAGATCGGTTGAGCGGTTTTACTCCTGGGGATAGCCCACCTTGTTTGTAGTTGGACGGTTCCTCCGAGTAATATATGCCGGTGGTACATACTTTAGGTATGTATTACTCATCTAGGTATCCATATGCATAAAACATGGCTTCGTCGTAAGCGCGGCTAATTAATATTATCGATGTGCAACTAAGCGTATCGGGCGTGTGTGCTACAAAATGCAGTGATCTTAAGATTTTGTTATAAATAGTACAAAAAATTTACTCGAAGCTATAATATTACATTTAATTATACAATTGATTTTAGACGCACTTAACTTCGCTCTCTTTTTTTTCTATTACAGTAAATTTTCGTGAGCTTACTTGCTTAAAAATATCTTAGTTCCGGGGTTTGAATTCTATATTCTACTTTTTACCATCATGTGCTTTGATATTAGACCGTTTTCGAATTTTGCATACGTCTATAGTGACCGGTCGCTATATTAAATCTAAAGACAACAATGGATCACCCATCTCCAATGAGACCGGCATTGAAACGATCGCTCCATTGGCGATATCGTCTATTCGGAAGGTCGCGTTCGTTTGTTACCGGCCACTAGCTTTTACGGCATATATTCACTGCATTCCATCCAGTAGTTTTCCCTTCCTCTGGGAGAATTAATGCTTCCATTCATTCCTGGAATTTCAGGTAATGAGAGATATTTCTCTCTCTCCCGCCCTCTTCTTCCTCCTCCTCCTCCTCCTCCTTCTCCCCCCCCCCCCCTCTCTCTCTATCTCTCTCTCATTTCTACAATTTTCTCTATATTTCTCCGTTTTCCCGACCTTTTCCCATCCCTTTCTGTGCTCTCGCTTCATAACTACCTACCGGTTCTCCATAATGGCGCGATATTGCGAAGCATAAAACCGTTATTATGTGCCGATAACATTGTTCTCTCAAATCTTTTCTGAGATGCCGCTCTGATATTTGATTTCGATCTCATTCCGAAATATTTTGACAAATGAGCCACGGATGAGCGCAAACTTCGCATAAACTATTACTTTATGGTTTATTAATTTTTATAATCGATGAAAAAGGAATTATCAAGGAGATTTACATAATTAAAGCGAAATCGTAACTTAAGTGAAAACGTAAAACTATGTAAAGATTCAGCTTCATGTTACACGTTACGTCACTTTTAAACGTTAAGGAGAATAGTTTGGTTGCAACTACCACGCCTTCAACACTCGTGAAACGTAGAAAATGACCAAAAGTTAGATTACAGCAAACAAAGCCAAGCAATTTATTTCGAAGTAATCCCCAACATCGCGAACACACATTTTTCGAAGGGATGATGAAGCTAGTAACTCAATGTGCGCGAAGTTGCACATTCTATCGTTTGGATAAAAACACAATTACGCGAAATGCAAATTCAAGATCGAACAGTTATATCTTTGTATCGAACGATCGTTGTGACATATTTTCGATGAAGTAATGATTCGGCCGTCGTATCAGCTCGTTTTTACCCGCTAATTGGTCTGGTGTAAACGAGGAACGAAGAATTCGTTTCATGGATACAGCGAAAAATATATACAAGACAGAATTTTTGGTACATCGTATCTCGTGCGAAATGTCATTAAAATAACCGCTCGTTGTAGCGGGCATGAGGGAGTTGTTGAGGGGGATGAAAGGTCAGAACGTGGCAGGAGGAGAGAAAAAGAATGAATCAACAATGATAATGAGTGATTTTCCATTGCGTTGGCCCGAGCGAAGATGCGGAAAAATTCTCGTACATTCGGGTTGCGGCCGGCTTTGTGTGCACGCTAAAAAGTTACGCATGGCCGAGTCTTTAGCAGGAGTAACGAGGAGACAGTATATGGAAAACCGCGCGGCGTGTACATCGCCACGAGACGATATTACACGGCGACCCCGTTTCATTTATTTGCTCTCTGAATAGCTATGTCTGCATGGGCGAATGCTCGTCACGCGTGCGGTTTTTCGTGTGTGCGTACGCGGTGTACTCGCGCATGTATTCTGATACGTACACGGGAAAAAAATTTACTTGAAACAAGTAAATCCTGCTAGGGACTATTGGAGTAATTTATTTCTTTGAAGCAATGAAATTTTACTTGAAACAAGTAAATTTCTATTTCGTGCATACACGTGTATACACGGAAAAAAAATTTACTTGTTTCAAGTAAAATTTTATTGCTTCAAAGAAATAAATTACTCCAATAGTCCCTAGCAGGATTTACTTGTTTCAATTAAATTTTTTTTTCCGTGCGTATTGTCTTCCCGTTCGCGAATTAACATTATTATATTGGCGCGCGCGACTACGCCGTGGGACTAATCATTGGGAGCTGTTTTTTTACGGTTGTGTTCTATTTTTTCGAGAAAGTGGCGGATAATCGATACGTGTAATATAATTAACGCGTCTCGAATGTGCTGAAAGTATGCTGCCAAATGCGAAAAGTGCAACGCGAAGTTGCGCTGTGCGAAGACAATAAAACTGAGACGATATATAAATGCAAATGCACTATTAGCCGACGGAAACAAAAATGCATGAGCCAAATGTCGAGAGTGGTCGAGCCGAGACTCTGGGACCGATTAGCTCTTTTCAACGAGAGAGGGAGAGAGAGAAAAAGAGAGAGAGGGAGGGAGAGCCGCCCGAGGGATACTTTTTAACGAGGCGCTCGCTCCTCCACTTCCTACGTGTAGCATCTATCATCGTTAAGGAGCGCGGCACAATTTGGTTTAATTAGCTCTTAATTTAATTCAATACCAACTGCCATGACGCGATAATACAGCCGTTGATGAGTGGGGAGGTAGAAGAAAGGAACAAGCGAGGAACCGACCGAGAGGAAACGGGTTACACCCGGAACATACGCGGACAAGAACTTCCACTTTTTTTCGTTATATAAAACGAATTTAACGTCACAATTTTCTTCATTGCCCGAACCACAGAGCAGCGTGTCGTTGAAAAGTCCAGTTTGCTCGGCGTAAGACAAGCGCAGCGTAGAACTACTCGCGACTGACGACGATAGAAATGAAAATACGCGGAGATTAAAATACACGCCCCAGTTCTTGCGTTTACTCTACACGCGCAGATTGTACACGAATCTCCATCCGAGCCCCTCAATATCGTCCCCCCGATAAACATCCTTTTGCTTCGGAATAACCCGACATACGGTTCTCTTCGGAATCATAATATTCAGCGATCCGCGTTATTTGTTGCGACTAAAAAAAAAGAATAAATAAATGAACAAAAAAAAAAACTGCGAAACTTGCTAAATTATCAATTATCTCAGTTCAATTACGTTCAGTATCGTTTTAAGTGATTTGGATAAAATACGATGAAGAAGGTATATCGAGAAGAAAAATGCTTTTGTTTGATTGTTTGTCAGAGATTTTCCGCCAAGTTTTGTAAAGCACCAAGTCAGTTAGAGAATGTTCTTTTGCGATAATAATCGTCCTGATTTGGAAGATTTCTCCGCGCGAACAGAGTATATGGAATCACAGTTATTTACGGCGTTAGTGCGGGAGAATCGTTTTCTATCGGTTAACGTGATTCTTTCAATAGAGAAAATGGTCCTGCGCGAGATCGTTAGGGAAACTTATTACTATTCCGGAAGCGGTACGAAATTTATGTCCGGCGCGGTTAGTCTCCGTGAAATTTTCACTTATCCCGCTCGTCTGCACCGTATCTTTTATCCCGAAGGACAAATTGGATAGTCCGACGAAAGGGTACGACAGGAGGAGAGAGAGAGAACTCCATCCAATTTGCAATGCACAGAAGCGGCCATGCTTGCTCTGCCGCCGTCTAGCACACGCATTACGTACTCGCGTTTGTACGTACCAGCCTTGATAATAACTTCGTGTCACTCGTGCGTTTTTTTTTCTTTCTTTGTCAATGAGAGAATTGGCCCACGTTCTATTTATATTCAAAAAACTCACGACTATTTCGTCTCGCTTCGTTACGACTCGACACGGTCATTTCACCCTTTCGCGCAAAATTTTTCTTTGTGACAAATATTTAAAAAAAAAATCAACAATTTGCAACAGTTGCGGAGAAATGTAAATTTTTGGTGCTCTTCTTGTATATATAGATAAAAAACAAATTGTCAATCTGGCTACTCGGCAGGAAAAAATCGGCTCGTTTTTTCCGTCAATCCAACTGGCAACACGTGAACATATTAACGCGGTCGCTTAGAGCGGAAAAAAAGAACCAAACAAGCGGAGTAACACGCATTTGGAGAGCGTGGGAGTACGGGACGGGAATGGATTTTAAACAGCGTGCAACGGGTTTACGTTTCCCACGTAGCGTATTCGAGAGTAGCAATCGAGTTTCTTAATTCGTCGTGATAAAGAGAATTTTCCATTAAATCCGTCGCGCCGCGTATACCGTACGCGATTCAGACTGCGCGCGGCGACGACACGTACAAGCACACGTAATGGCACGTCAGGCACACTAAAAGGCACCCGGGAAAAGTATGCGCACGTGGAAGGAACTACCTTACTCACTACTGCATCTGCTCGCCGCGTCCGGGATGCGGGCGTGCAGATTTACGGAGAGGCCGTTGGCAGAGTGACCCGAATATGTACGAAGTGATGCATTACGCGGCTGCTACTGGCGTATTATGAATTTTCAGCTTTTATTACGACGCGTGTATCCCCGGCGACGCCCGCCGTCACGAGCGCCGGGACACACTGCCGACGACGTTTAATCCATTTCGAATTCCGGTGGCCCTCTCTACAAAAGGCGAAGACAGAACAATCGCGCTCGCGCGCGCGCGAGGCAAATGTTAGCGGAAGCACAAGCGACGTGAGATAATGGAACTTCCTGCAGTTATATCAGACATAATTCCCCGCCGCACGAGACGTCTGATGTTTTAACGTCTGAAAAAATACGAAGAACTGACTTGAGCGAAGAAAAATTCTTGGGATAAAACAAAAATTTTTCCTTATTTCAGTCGCTTGGAGAAAAATAGATATTTTCACGTAATAGTATATCGTTTAATTTATATTTTCAAACGGGATACGTAAAGTATGAAAATTGCTTTGACTTTACGGACATAATAGGTACATACGTGCGTAAGTCGAGGAAAAATGTATTCATAAGTACAGTTTTTTTTTTATCGCGTCACGATCTAAACGCCATCGAGTATAACGTGAAATTATGTTCGATGTTAGTTGCGCGCACAGCAATTGCGCTTATTCACCGTTCCGGTGATCTTGATATCATCATTTCGCGACAAAGCAACGACACACACGCGAACTGCGAATTCATTCGATGCTCCAAGTATAGTTGGTGTGTGCGTTGCATAATTATCAATATCCGTGTGCATCTGAAGAGCTACGGTCGCTGAGTCTTTATCGCAGATGTCTCTTGCTTCTTATCCGGTTAAATTGCTCGATCGATTTGAAAACATATCGCGGTGCAGCCCGTCACTGTTTGCAAGACGGAAATACACGCCCGTTCAATTAGTATCGTTTTCGCTAATGGCGCCATACCGTGTCGGCGAGAATGACGATGGAAGAGGGAATTTTGATCGCGCGTTTTCGCGAAGGAACTGAAACTGCGCATGAATAATCATGAACGCTAGCTCCCGTCCAGTCACCAGTGAGCCGACCAACAACGATCGAAAGCGCTGCACGAGTATAGAATCCAAATATATTTACATATTTTTCATCGCGCTCTGACGTTACTCGACCAATTCACTCGTGAGTGGCTTTATTCGCATCGGTCATACGCGCGAGGTATGTACTTGAAAGATCGGAAAAATAAATATCTGTAGTCGGCGTAAAATAAATATTTTATTTACCGTTTTCAGTTTGTTTTCCGCGTCCTCTTTTTTTTACGTTTGCAAGTGAAACAGTCTAAATTATCATCACTTATCTGGAGAACCGCGAGCTTTAATTGCCTTCAGTAGCTAGTTCGACTAATGAATTATGAACGTTTCTGACAGCTTCGCCGGTTTTCTTTAATGCTTAAAGCACGGTTGCAAATATATAGCGAGGTATTTCCTAAGAGTAGAATTCTATACAATGCTGTGTTTGACCACCGCCTGTTCTCCGTCTACCTCTCGCGACATGATTACTGCTTTCCGCAAAGCATTCAAGGAACACTTTCATCTCCGGTCTCTTTCAGACTGGGTAAGAATTCGTACTCGCCCTTTGGTTGGGACTTAAGAGCGTCATTCAATGTAGATCCTGATTTCCACAGTCACGTCCAGCAATCCTTGTAAAGTGAACGAAGTCGGGGATACTTTCTAGATAATCTTCCTTGCGACATGAAGTTCACTCTTCCGCTCCGAAAGTTTCTCAAAATTTCTTTAACAGTGTTAGTATTTCGTTATTTTCAATCTGAACTATATAGAAAGTGTTTCTTTAACTTTCTTCGACTCGCCAAGAATTCTTTGGTCGCAAAATAGAATGTATTCTTCAAATCGAAGTGGTGTAGGAAGATGGCAATTCTACTAATAATTTTCAAAGTTATGGCTTCAGTATCGTCGATAGATGTTCGTTTTCAATTGTAGCGACGTAGCGAGGAATCCATCTGTTTATTGTCGACGGAATATCCGGTAGCGATGGTGTACCATACTACTGTACTCCATATATTCCATACGTTGACGTGCACATAAACAGCGATGTATCCAACAAAAGGGTGGTGTGGGTTGCTTCGTTTCTCTCGGTTCTCTTCGCTGTCGTGGAAGGAAGGCAGCGGCAATGTGGAGGATGAGGAGGAGGAGGAGGAGGAAGAGGAGAAGGCGGAGAAGGAGGAAAAGGAGGCGGTAGGTCGGAGGACTACTCTGTTTGCTAATTACTCGGCGTCGGCACATTTGCATCCACGTTCGCGCCAGCCCTCGGCTGGTGGCGTTAACCTTCTCATTAAACGTAATTGTTTGCAATAATTTGATGCCACCTGTCTCCCTCCGGCCGTTACTACAGCAGGCAACTTCTACACTAAGTCTCTCCGCTTCGCTACCTTCCTGACTGTTGCATCGCCGTGACTGTCTTCTGGTTCTCCATCGTTGCCGTATATGTGTGCCCGACCTTCTCGCGCGTTTAGCTTGGTGGACCGCCCGCGCATGTTTCTCGAGGCGCGAATATATGGTACATGCGAGAGAAATTCTGATTGCACCCTGCCTCCCCGAAGACGTTGCCGCGGTGCCACGCGGAAGTCATGATGCGTCCGCCATGACGTTTTGCATCCGTTATGCTCTATATATTGCGCCTCAGTGAATCGAGACATATGTGGTATTTTGTAAATGATATATTTGTCAACGCTAATGTACAAAAATCGATATGAAAATTCCGTGGTTTATTTAGTCAAAATTAAATACTACTTTTTTTATTAATATTAATAATTTAACATTTTTAATTAAAATTTTAGATTATTATTAATAATCTGACATTTTAACATGTATGCATAATTGCTACATGTTAAACTGCATATCTACTAATAAGATGAAAGGTCTCGGAAAAGGAGAAATTTCATTATAGAATTTCTGAGTTGATGAAAGAGGATTATTGAATTCAGATATATATATATGGATATAATTGTGAGATACGATATTCTATAGGTTTGTGCCTTACTTTGAAATCAGTTATATTAACATGATAATTTGATTCGTTTTTTTATTAACGTAAAGCAACTGTAGATAAGATGACGGATGAATTGCTATACGATCACGCGGAGTGCTGTTAGTCGTCGCTATCGGTGCGTCACGTCGGCGTATAACTTTTGTGAAACTTTGCGAATCTTCACTGTTTGCCCTGCAAACTCGATATAGCTTGTATCGTCTCACGGCGCTACGGCCAATAAGTATTCGCAAACGATAAATCCTTCTCTTCGCTTTCGTTTCTGCTGCTTCCTGACAAACTTTGCTCCGCCACGAGAGAGATGCAGCGGGCAATTCTCGGAACTTTTCTACGTCTCCCTAAGTCCCGAGAATACCGATGTGAGCTTTATCGTATCTACGAATCAAAGTGTGTACTTTTGTATCACAAATTACGCGATATATGTCAATCAGTATCAAATATAGGTATCTCTTGATACAACTCATTAGATTGATAACCGAAAACTTTATTTCGGCGATGTTCGATCGCGCTACATAATTAAGGTTTATCAACGCGCGAATTATCATAAAGATCGACAAGCCAACGAGCGTTGGACTACTTAATTAACTCGTCGCCGCCAAAAATCAGCGGTACGAGATAATAACGCTCGTGACGGCCGCATTAAAACTACACGAGCGTGCTTTTATGCCATGCAGTTATCGAGTGCATAGAGCATATCCAGCCTCGACGCCGCGCCGGCGTCCGTTTATTTAACGCAATATTTCGCCGAGCACGCTGCCGCCTGCGCGTCGATGAACCGTGACGGTAGATAACGGCGTTAGAGAGACAGACACGGCAGGCAGATAGTAACCGAAGGGTAAGGGAGAAAGAGAGAGGGGGGAAAAAAAGGAGGGAAAGGAGAACGAAGCGCGAAGAGATGAGAAACTCGGAAAGATCGCAGTGACGTTCGCGTAAGACCCGACCCTAAGCAGCTTATCTGTTGATGATGCGCTGTATTTTCCGCTGATACTCCCGCGGCTCTCCGCCTAACACGGCGGAGTGTTCCCGTTTGATAGCGTTGTCGTTTTCTCCCGCATAACCCATCCTTATCCCCCCACCTGCCTGGCCTGGTACGGTCCAGGTCCAGGCATCAGTGTTCTTAGCCCCCGGCTCTTTCGACCTTCGCCCGCTATAACCCTCGTCTAACTCCCGCGCGCCCGCGTCTTCCGTTTTCGAGAATGCCACCGGCATGGCATCGCCGACGTGTACACCGTATCTCCTTTCCCGAACAACCCCCTTCCCCAAACATCCCCCCCTCTTCCCCGAATAACTCTAACTCCCTTCAGTAACACACCTCATCGTCAACGACGACAACGTCATCCTCCCGATTCCAACCTCCCTCGGCGTCTCCGCCCGAACGCGTGTTCGACAATTTACGAGACGTTCATTATGAGAGACTGCGCTGCGAAACTATCGTTGTATGCGCGGAATATTTCGGTATAACGGTATGCAATATATGCCGAGATCAAGATAAGATTCGAGTACCTACGTGCGGAACAATGTGTCAACGATTAAATTTTCACGTTCGAGAAACCGCAAAAATAAAAATCACTACGGTGTGCACATACATACATATAACACTTCCACATTAACGCGACATTAATAATACATGGCCGCGCGGAATTACTGCCCGCTGAATCGAGAGAGTAATCCCCCGTAATATTAATGTACATACCTCTGAAAGAAGTAAGGTAAATTGGCTTTTTCTCTCTCAAACTACATTTGATCATTGCTACATTAGGAGCGCCGAGCATTGATACATTAATCGAACGCTATATTTAATCGGAACAGTTCAATGCAATTATCTCAACCTACTTCTACTTAATAGAAGTGAATTAATCTGATTTTATAATTAGGATAGAGATATTTCGTTTAGCGGTTTATTGAATATAATACATGACAATTTAAGAGTAATTGATACGTTTTAGAGAATCTTGTTCGTACAAACCTTACATTAATTACATTATTATTTAACAAAATTACTGTCTACATATATAAAATTTGATTTGTTCCTTATCATGACCTATATGACGAATGAACTCTGTATCTGACTAAATATGCACGAAGCTTGTGATCTATCCTAAGCTTTATTTAATGAAACCTAAAGCGGCTTCGATATTAGTGAGAATTAATCAGCAGAATAACGGTAGATCCTCGAGTAATTTTGTTGCCTAATTTAAATTGACCGGACGACAGCTATTTATCCACCTTTACCGCTAATTATCTATTCATCTCACGTGTTTGTGACCGTCAATCGGCTGTTCTATTTAACGTATCCTGCGATAATTATAAATAAACATAGATTTTGCTTGTGTCGACGGGACCCGTCGCGCTTTGAATCCTTCAATCCCCTTGTACACATTATAGTAATCATTAATCTCGCGTTTGTAAATTGACAGATATCACATCAACGATCCTGTTTAGAAGAAAATGATCCATATTCTCGTCTCATTTAACATTAAATTATTAAATATACATATATACATATAATATGTACAAACTAATGTATCTTATAACTTATTGCAAACGTGTTCGTAATGCGGACTAAGGTTAATCAATTAACGTGTAAATAATTGCACTATGTTGTGATGTAACAATTGAAATATATAAAGCCATTACCTTGTTTGCAAAATGCTTTACACGATGGCGAAATCGCTCTCAGAATAGCAGCGAGTAATCAGATTCGTCGCTAAAGAGAATAATTTCTCTTGTTCGAGATCGTTCTTGTTTTCGATAAATAATTACGGTCGCTCGCGTAATTTTCACTGGTGCGCGCACTGCCGAGTTTGGAATTATGCGACAAATTCTCGTGACGTAATGAACCCGTTTCGCATATGCGCGCCAAACCGTCGTTATACAAGATTATGGCACCGAAACGCGGCAGGCGCCTTAACCCGTAAGCTTCTCAAGTGCTGTACCGTGTTACGAATGTCGAGAACCCTATATTAAATATCTGCGCGTCAGCATTTCATATATCTCTCAAAGCGAATAACGTTCCGTAACAAAAGCCGCGCCTTTCCTTCTGATAGATGGCACAAATAAAAAGTGGAAATATATCAACATAGAAATATTGGCATGCCGATTTATTAATGGTTGATACAATTTCGCTTTTCCACGATATTTGCGTTGATATCCGTGAAGACGAAAGAAAATTATAACATTTAAAAAACGTGGGGGATATAACGAAGTAACAATTGAATAATACGATGATGGCACGAAGAGATAGCGCCCGTTCGTATTTACGGTACATTTTGCTTGGAGTACACAAGCGGATTTTCAACTTGCAGTAGCCGGTATCCGACTAACAATGCGTACCTTCGCTTCGAATAGACATAGCTGCGGCATAGAATAAAATTATGACATAGTCGCGGTATTGTCCGCGTAAATGCAGAAAAATGTTTATGTACTAATAGCAGATATGGAAGTCTGTAAAAGATATCTTACCACTGTCGCATAACGGTGGTTATCTTCTGTACATATCTCTGTTATTTCGTAAAAAAAGATTATAGACGGCAATTGCAGCCTTGTCCCTAATTTCCGGATTTCCATTAAGAGAAACGGATATGCGAAAACATAAAGCCATTCTCTTTATTTGCAAAATATATTATGCTGCATATAAATTATCCAATTACAGTAACAATGCAATCTTTGCAAATTAATATTACGTATGTTGCATTTGCGTATAAAAATACTATCAGATAAAATTATCGTGCGTGTTGTATGTACGTATAAAAATACTGTGCATACGAAAACGGAATTATTTAAACAATGGCTGAATTATTAAAGCGTGCAGCTTAATAAACGAGTCGTTATACGTACTTCGCCAATTGCAACGCTAACGACACAGTTACAGTTGACCGACACGATCTAGGATAGAGCGGCTCTGCAACGCGGGAGCTGCGGCGAAAAATCCGAATAATTGACATCGCAGTGGTTAACGGTGCACGATATGAGGTGTGCGTGCGAAGTGGAAAAAACTCGTATAAAATAAAAAATGTATCGCATAACTGGCGGCGGAAAGTGCGCGCGCATGCGAGATAGAACGTGCGTCGGTCGCGGGAGAGGAACGTCAAAAGCAGCCGTCGAAATTGTCCAGAATAAAAGTGGGTTTCGAGCGCGTGCGGGGGAAAGCAGGGAGCCGGGGAGAAAAAAACGTGGAGAAAACTGGCACGTGCTATCGTATCGGGCCGATCGATGCACCCGTCCGTCCGTTCGTCGCGTGTAAAAGGGCGAAAATGCACCGCGACCTGTCCAGAATCGAAACGCACGGCTGCACCACACCGGTACCGACCGGCCTGCTGTAGGCAGATTTTTTCATTCGTTTGTACATAGAGTTGGACCTTTAAACGTAGATACCAATTTACGCAGAAACCAATTTTTTTCATGCGCTCCCAATTTTTCATTTGTACGCTGCGAATGAGGTAAATTTGACGCGAGTAAATTGCTTTCTCGCTGTTTGACCATGTCAAGGAAAATATTTTTTTCCCGCGCGGGTCATCGCTATAAACGAGTAGGTACCTATACAATAATAATTCGATCGATCTATTTTTTTCATTATTTCTTGAATTTTTTTGATATTGAAACTCACAGTTCGTATTTTATACATAATAATAAAAATTTTGCATATAATTTTTCTATGGAAATCGTTTTTGTCTGTTGTGAAATTTATTTTTAATTTATATCTATTTCAAAGAGAGAGTTTTCTGTTTTAAACATTTCCATAGCACGTATTCAACAATTACATCTAAATTGTTTCATCTTAATTCCATCGTAAGAGCGCTGTGACCAGTGGCCAATTATATACCGTCTGTATTTATCAACAAACACGATTAGACGGTAAACAGTATACGATTGCCATTATCAGGCGTGTACATCGATCCGTTCATGCGTCTCTCGCCTCCAGACGTCGGACGTGGATAAACATATTTATACGGCACGGGACGGGGATGTTAATGATAATGTAAGTTCACGTCTGGTATTCGCAAACCAGACCTGAGTGTCGGGATGCGAGGGCGGCCCGCAATCGTATTGGCATTGATCCAGCCATATATCTATTTAATCTACGGACGTGACGTATTCCGTATTACCCTTCAGCTATGCCCAGCGTTTTGCGACTATGTCGTGCACTATAAAAGATAAATACGCGCGGTATATATATTCGACGATTCCGCGAAATGGCGATTCGTTATCGGCAGGCTGCGCGAACGCAAAACTTTTAATTCGAATTTACGGGTTCTCGAGCCGCCGATACTTCGGCCGTAAATGCGTTTCATAAGTATCTCAGTGTCAGTTATTTCGTTTCCGGCATGGAGCTATCGGGCGCGAGGATGAGATGGGTTTCCTCTGTGCGGTGTTATAAAATTTTCATAGTCACGTTATGTATGAATTTTATTGTGGCCGTTATTATATGACTGCGCCGCCGTCGCCGCCCATATTTGATGTTTCGCCGTAATGTTGCATTTTGCGAAACTTTCGCAAAGCCGGATAATGGCCCGCGACGGGAATCTATTCTACCGTTGCGTTGCGAGTTGCGAGACAGCCTGCATTGTTCACGAGAGAGCTAGATTCCCGTGGCTGATAAATCTACACCATATAATATTATATATTGTCCTGATAAATTGCTAACTGTTGCGTTTGCAAGCTGGTGAAACGCGTCTATAGAAATTACGGATCGCATTTTCGAGGTGACATCACCCTGAAATTGCCCCCTTCTTCGCGCGCCAGCGTCAACAAAATATCTTCGCGCAACCGTTTGCTTTTCCGCCCTTTCATTACCGGCTGGCGGAACTGAGACACGGAGAGTGTCTCACGCCTGTAGATGCGCACAGTTACTTAACGACTGCACACAAGAGGACCTGCATAAGCCAACAAATCCCGTCGTGGCGCCGAGTTACAGGTGTCGTGAAGGTAGCACGCCAATTATAGTAAGTATTCATCGAGCTTGCGAGGATGTAATTCTCGTAACGAAAGCATGGATTGCAATTACTTTGTAGTCTGTCGGAACGTGACATGCAGGCAAACGCGAACAGTGCCTGCGTACATATTACGTACGACGCATTTATTACGAGCACTCGTGGAAGGCAATAACTGTATTAAGTCCGCCGATATCTGAGGATATTAATCTGAAACGAGAGTTGCATATCGTCGCGGGCGTTACCGCTTCATTTCCCATTCAATTACTCGCGACGGCGCGGTGGAATGTTTCTAGGACAGTGGGACGGTGCGACGAACGTCATGAATTTCAGTCCTACGTTTGTGTCTATACGTCCCGTATATATCTACGTACAGGGGAGCGTGAGATGATAAATTATGGCCTAGCTGCTAATGCGAGTGACATTCTAGATCGATAAATGTGATTATATAGCCCATTAATTGTTAAATATTGTTCAGATACGCTTTTTTAAGTAAATTAGTATATGATAAAACGCAACTGATTCTTTCGGAGATACCAAGCTGATAAAAATGATTTATTTTCATTTTCAAACGTTCTTCTTTACGTTGCATCGTAAGCTATGCGATATATTTTTGCAATTTATATATATTTGTAGGTATAATGCTCATTTATAAAGCTCGCTCATGAAGATCTTAATGTCTCAATCTTTTTGCAAGAATCTAGTATATTAACGTCTCTTAATTAATTAAAAATGCAATTATTAATATTGCAATATTCGTCTAAGAGATGTCTTTGCTCCTTGACGCGAAATAATCGCAAAAACGTAAATTAATTGCGTCGCAGCAAAACTGTCGCATTTTATGTCGCATTTGAATGCACCAGCTTTGTGACGGCACTCGGAGGGTAGTTGCTTATTGGACGCTCGGCTTTGCGAAATTACGCGTGTTTCACTATAGTCCAGTAGCCTCTCTAGACGAGAAAGTAAAAGGTCGGGTTGTATTTCTGGGAAAGGAAAACCGTCGAGTGCACTGCAGTTTTCTCTGCGACGATTAATTTCCGGTAGCTTGGACACTGGCACTTTATTACTCCTCACCGGCCAAGGAACAAGAGTGAAGTAACTATACCGAAGGCTCTATAGGATTTCTTCACCTCGCTTTACACGTACTTTCCCGAAGAACATTTATTTTTGCGGCCAACAATACGGCATGGAGCGTGTCGTTTTGCTGCGGCGGCTATCGTACTTATTTTTAGCCGTCATTTTTCACGCCTTCTTTTTCAGCTACTGTCTCACGAACGTTACTCCAAACCTTGCCAAACGCGCGTTACGTTTGAATAAATGTGTCGGATGCTGCGGATTCTCCGGTATTTACTTTCGTATCTACATTTCTTGTAACGCAAACCAACATTCATGTAACATAACGTGAAGTTCTAATTAGCATGCCGTACAAACATTGAGAAACATCAAAGTTTTGTAAGATAAATCGAGGATTTCTCTCGTCTGATTATTTAATCTTACTTTTTAATTTAAAATCTAATTTTCTTATTTAATGCAGTTTTATTTTCTCAGTGTTCTTTTTGTTAAATGTTGTACGGTGCGGGTTAGTTAGCCGATTACATTACGCGTCCCTCTTTTTTTTACCTTGTCTACTTCTCGTCGTTTCTCAGCAAGAATGTTGCGTGAAAGTGCGTTATAACTCGAGCACCCTTGTCACCCAGTTTATGCCCCTTCATCTTCTTTAGACTTTATAAAGGAGGACGCCATCGGAACCCTCTGCCTGTATAAGAACGGCCCTGGCCACGTAGCGCGAGGTACGTCTTCATTCTTAGAGTTCCAGAAAGCAATTTGTCCCGTCTACTTTGCACTGATGAATGTCGCGTATTCATAAGACCGTTAGCCAGCTGAGGCGCCGGAATTCTCGACAGTTCGGAGGGATTAGTCGGTGCGAATTACCGTATAAAATATGACGGAGATGAGTACTAGGCGGTTACAATCGTCGCGTCACGTGCAAAACCGTCGCTCGTCGCTCATTTACTCAGGAATTCGTTTGTGTACACATTGAATATTATTTGCGATAAATACAATGAGGTAAAAGCATTCTGACTATTGAGTGATGTGGCACAATGTTGAGCTTATACCATTTGTAATTTTGAGAAATGAAAGCATCTGCAAAATGCATAATAGGTACTAAATACGAAATACTAATAGCGAGGAATAGGTCACAAAAACATCAGAGTTTTTGCGTCTCCAATATTTAATATAGAATTTTATTACGGGGTCATTTATGATATAATGGTTTATTTTTATCAATTCATACGCTTCTACGAAGTTCAGAGAAAAAGTTTCACAGTTATACTTAGGTCAGTAACATATAGGTATTACATGTTATTTAAAACTGCAAAAATATTCACCGGGCAAAGAGTCTCCCAGAGGGTCTTGTTAGTCGTAACAATTGCCACTCTTTCGAGCGGCGAAATTGAGCTTAGGGGTTGCAAATGTTAATAAAATCATTCGTTTGGACGACCACTCTTTCGAGCGGCGAGATTGAGCTTAGAGGGTGCGAATGCTAATAAAATCATTCGTTACAATAAAGGCGCAAGGTTGTTACACAAAGTAGTCTAAAAATTTTATGGTTCATCAAGAGATGAGAATATGTCAAATTTATTAATACCTAGTATTGTCTGTTTGCATTTTTAACGTATGTCTGCGAAATTCTAGAAAATATCGTGGAGTTTTCAATTTCGCACGGACATTGCAATATATCTTATTAGATTTTATAGAAGCGGCGGACTATAACGCACGTCAGCAATAGCTACGTTTGATCTCTCGCGTATCATAAAATTCTGATTTTTATATATCTCAGTAAATCGTGACATACCGTAGATCAAGTAGGTATTGTGAGAGCGCAAAAGCAAGCCTCAAGATACATTAAATTACAACTTCTCTCTGCTAGCGGTGAATATCGAGAGAGATCGAATATTGTGCGCGACAACATTTCGTAATTTATAATTCTTCGTTCATGTCACACGGCAAGCAAAAATTATTATAACGACGTAAATGAACGGCCATGTTGAAAACTCGAATATTTGTTCTTTCAATGTGTCACGCGTACAACAAGCAATTAATAGAATTCAGACAGCATTATGCATAAATATGTATAAATTATTGGACACGCGAAATTCGCCGGGCCTTAGTCTTTTGCGTATGGAAAATAATTTAATTAATTAAACATTTTATTGGCATCTGATTATTAAACACGCTCGCTCTTTCATAACGTTCGACATATTCCCAAAAAAAAAAAGACTGCTGCTTGTTATCAATTTATGAATTACACAATATAATTTGCATAAATTGCATTGATTTTCAGACGTCCGATTAACTTTGTGATTACCATCCGAATTCTCTTTTGAGGTGTCAATACCGTTGTTTTCAAATCTCGAACCGGTATCGGGATATTCTAGCCATAAAAACTCACATTGTCCTCGTTGGCACTTTTCATCGGAGATTGTAGGGGCAACGAGGCAAAACGGGATAAGGGCCAATCGAAAATTCTATCGTGAACAGCGCGTCGAGACGTTTCTTTACATCTCGAGGCGGGCTTTTATCGGCACTCGCTCGCTCGCGCAACGCCCGCCCCCCTGATAAATGCGGGCATCGTGCAAACTGGCAATCGATTAGAACAAAAAGCACCGCTGAGAACATTTTTCCACCTCTCAAACTTTTCGCATTACCGGGAAATAAGTTTACTTTTGTTCCTCCCTTTCGCGCTTGATCCCCAAATCGAGCTTCCTCCTTGCTTCCTCCTTGCTTCCTCCTTGCTTCCTCCTGCCGTTCCTCTGACATCCTTACAGCTGCCTTAGGGAACTTCTACGTGGACAATCCCTTCACCAACGCCCGATAGCGTCGAGTGGGACCCTTTCCTATTTCCGCTTGTGCGCTTAAGTGAAAAGTTAGAAATATCTGTTCGGAAAAGAACGTTTTATAATTCATTGTGCAAGAGAGCGTGGGATTTTTTCTTTCGGGAGCTTCTCGATGGTCGCTCTTCGACAAACTTGTATTATTTGCGAAACGTTTTGCGAAGATCGCAATGCTGAAATTTCGAATAGGTACTATTGCACGTTATTCGTTCTACCCACGCGAGCAGGCTACAAAGAAATCGTTTCCTATTATATTCTCCGTCATTCACAACATATTTAATACCATTTGTAGGTATACATAAGCAATAGATTACGAAGAAACATCTAACTGCTTTTTTTATTTTTCAAAATATAAATACTGCGTAGCAATGTTGCATATTCTAATAATAAAAGAAGTTAAAATGTTTCTTCGTATTACTATTCTACCTATTGCAAATATTCTACCTATGTACAAATGGTATTAAATATGTTGCGAGTGACGGAGAACATAATAAGAAACGTTTTCTTATTTCGGAATTATCCAAAATTTATTCATTCATTACTTTTAAATGTACCTACATTGTTTGTTGAATTTATTGAGACGTCATATTTTCGAAAAGGACTCGGTACGAGGGGGTACTCAAAAGTTTCCGGAATTATTTTATATATTTATTATATTTTTTATATATTTTAAAAAATATTAGTGTACTTACAGGTCTGAAACTTTAATCCCCTTGAAAGTACTCCCCATGTGACTTGATGCAACAATCCTAGCGCCTCTTCCACTTCGGAAAACACTGTCTAATTCTTTTTCCGGATTGCTGTTAAGGGTTACAGCAATTCTCGTTGAATCTCATTGAATCTAGTCAATGTCAGCAAAACCCCTCCCTTTAAGTTGCTACTTTATTCGTGGAAATAAAAAAAAGTCACAAGCGAGGTCAGTGAGCACTGAGCATAGAGCGGGTGGGACAGTTATATTATTTTATTTTTAGCCAAAAACTGCTGAACGCTCAAGGCTATGTGGGCAGAGACATTGTCGTGATGCAGAAACCAATAATTACTCCTCCACTTTTCCACTCTTCTTCCCCTTGTTAGATTTTTTTTATTTCCATGAATGAAAGCAGCTTAAAGGTAGTGTTTTGCTGACATTGACGAGGTTCAACGACGAGAATCGCTGATTCCAGCCCTTAACAGTATTCCGGAAGAAGAATTTAGAGAGTGTTACCTGAAGTGAGAGAGATGCTGAAATTGTTGCATTAAGTCACATAAATAAACTTTAATCCCCTTCAAAGAGGATTTAGGTCTGTGAAGTTGGCATTCCAAAATGCGAATTTTTACCAAATTTAGGTGTAGATTGTCATAACACGTAATTTACAATATGTCACAATTGGTCCACAAATAATCGTTTTTTGTCCACCTTGCAAAAAAATTTAAAATAAATTAAAGAATTGAAGAAATTTCATCATGTGGCAACCCTATTTAAATTATGAAGAAATTTCATCATAAGCATTTCTAAGTGCGTTTTTTTAAAATTATGTATGGATGTCCATCATTTGACAAACGGTGGACAATTGGAATCCATATATAATTTAAATAGGGTTGCCACAGATCTGGAAAACCGGGAAAACTGGAAATAAATAATGAAAATTTAAATTGGTCAGGAAAAACCTGGAAAAATCAGGGAAATATATAAAAGAGCCTGGAATTTTGAACTTTGCTCACAATTCCCATAAATGCTCTTATTCTAAAGAGTACTTATAATTTCTTAAATATCATATCTCTTCTTAAATATCATATCTCTTGTTTATGGTCAAATACGTTCAAAACTCGCGCATTTTTCAAGTCATTTTTACGTGTTGCTACGAAGAAGTACTTTTGAGGCACTCTTTCATCCATTTCTTGTTTCATCTTCCCCTACTTCTTCTCTTACGATGTTAATCAACAAAATAATTAGAATTTATATTTTATTCGATTCACCGATAAAACAAAATAAAAAACGTCACGTATTTCATAACAAAATAATCTTAATATGAAGTAACTGCAATTAGACTTTTCCATAGGGCGAAAAACAAAATAATAGTACCTTATTTTTTTGATCAAATAATATTAACAGACGTTGAAGCGGAAAAAAAAAGCAAATATTATGACTCATAGTTGTTTATCAATTTTCAAACTTTGATACTTACGTGAACGAACAATAAAGGAAACGTTATCGATCGTGTGTTTCAACTTCGATCTTTGGATTAGAGGAAATCACAGCTGACGAAGTTCGCGTAATACCGCCAAATACTCAGGCTTCGCATTTTTTTGTTCACAATAAATTGTGACTTTTCTCAGACACTCTTGAAACTCTGTCGCGTCGATTTTCTGCTGTAGATTTTCTTGATCGTTCCTCGGGTTCTCATCTTCGTTTTGATGATTGAGTTCAGCAACACGTCGAATTATTTCTTCGTCCGAAAGATACTCTACCTCGAAATTGTCATGACAAATCCACGAGGCCACACCCTCTTCTGTCGTGTTATCTAACCCTTGGATTCGATTGACGAGATCGGCTAGATCTGTATTCGAACAAGTTCCGGCCTCCGAGCAATTTCTCGATACGACGGTATTAGGAGGCCATAATTTGTTCCACGAATTCTGTATGGCTGAAGGTGAAACATCATCCCATGCCTCGGATAACCAGTAAATGACATCTAGGATGTTGATTTTTTTTAGATGTTCAATTACTGCAGTATCATCATCTTGCGCCTTAAGAATCGAAGAAAGCAGTCTGAATCTGTAACGGCGCTTCAAATTTTCTAATACCCCTTGGTCCATTGGTTGAAGCACTGAAGTAACGTTCGGTGGTAGAAACATCAAACTTATTTCACCTTTTTCGAAGCATTTTCCTTGCGAATGAGACGGGGCGTTATCTACGATTAACAATGCTTTTGGTGGTAGTTTTTGTTCTTCCAAAAATTCTTGAACTTTTGGGATGAACTGGAGTTCACACCATTCCTCAAATAACGCAGAGTTCATCCATGCACTCGTTTGATTTCGGTAAAAAACAGGAAGATTCTCGGGATTGATATGTTTGAAGGCTCGTGGTTTTTTAGATTTTCCGATGACCATCAACGGTAATTTAAGAGATCCCGAGACGTTGCAACATGCCATTACAGTGAGTCGTTCTTTATTTTTTTGAATCCCGGCGCTGATTTTTCGCTTTGTCTGACGAGCGTTTTCGTAGGTAGCATTTTGAAGTTCAGTCCCGTCTCGTCACAATTGAAAACTTGATCTCGGGTTAGCCTTTTCTCTTCGATGACCGATTGAAACTTTTTCGATGAACTCCTCTGTAACCGATAAATCTGCAGACAATTTTTCCCCGCAGATCGATATTTGTCTTATTCCATATCGGCGTTTCCATCGAGACAACCATCCATCGCTCGCCACGAAAGATTCATTTCCGCCCATTTTTTCGTTTAACAATAACGCTTTGTTTTTAACAATGGGGCCACTAAGCGGAACACCATGATTTCTGCATTGCGAAAACCACAAAAAGAGAACTTCTTCGAGATCGGTATTTTTCGCCGTAAGCATTTGACGATAGCCGCTTTATCACCTTTCTCGAATGATTCGCACCATTGCTCGATTCTATCGCGATCTTTAATCCACTTGTGAATCGTTGACACATCGACTCCTTGCTCGTGAGCTAAGTCGGATATAGACTGAGACGAGTGTGTCAACTTTTTGATAATATTCAGTTTTTCTTGCATTGTTTTCCGCTGTCCCCGTTTTGTACACTACCATCCTTTCTCACGTTCATCGTGCACGAAAAAGTTAAAAAAACGTAAACGAAGTAAACGAACGTAAAAAGTAAACGAACGAAACAAGCTCTCGTCAAAACGTCTGTTCCGGCGCCAACGTGTTTTGAACTGCGTCGCCGGCAGTTACGTATGCGTCGCGAAGGAAACACGCGAGTAGTGGGGGTACGTTATATTTTATTCGGTGCTTTTATTTAATCGCCCATTTTCCTCATAACTATAACATTCTTTTTTCCAATAGTCATTTATTTTTTGTTAGCCTGAATTTGCATTCAGGATTATATTACGTTATAGGATTAAACTTCCAAGTTTGTGTTGCTTCTAATAATATAGGTAAGCTATCTTTCCTGCAATCCCTGCTCCTAAATGTTAAAATTAAAGATTACATATTAGTCGTGGAAAATTCTTCATTATCGTCTGCAAAACATGGAAAAGTCAGGGAATTTCAAAATTTATTTTTTGTGGCAACTCTGTTTTAAAAAAAGCGCATTTACGAGTGCACATGATGTGAAAAATTTTCAACTTTTTGTTTATTTTTTATGTTCTTGCAAGGTGGACAAACAACAAAAAGATTATTTATGGACAAATGTGGATAAATTGTGAACACAATCAAATGTCATATCAATTTTATAAAAATTCGCATTTTGGTGCCAATTTCACAGACTTTTAAAGTTTCAGACCTATGTATAAATACACTTTAAATATATTTTTTTACATGATTCCGGAAACTTTTGGCTATATACCTACCTTTTTATATATTTTCACGCATGCGATGATTGATGACGTGTATAGTTTTTCCGATATAACAACTAGATATTGTATACAATACATTTGTATACATAGACATGTATAGTTTTTCCGATATAACAACTTGCTCTCGTTAGATCTGATATCGCGAATAGTCTCGTAAAGGCAGCTCGACAACTCGTACTAATATGTGTGGTACTATATCGGTGATTTATATAATCGTGCCTGTATAGAAGTTAATTAAAAATAAAGACGGCAATAGTACCACAGTACGTGTTATATCAAATTTACTTGTCTTTTAGCATTTCAAACGACATTCATTATTTCTGAATAGGCAAACGTTTATCTCACAAATTACAATGTATTGCAGCGAGCGATGACTTATGGACCTATTAAGAGGCCAGCTCACTAGACATTATTTCTGCCGAGCGCGCGCACAATGCGTGTATTTACGCAGCTAAGATAATTCAAATTTAAGCCGATGCCATTGAGAACGCGGATGGCGTCGGCGCTGCACTCGTGACACAATAGCTGTTTCCCGGCCCGGGCGGAAACGGGACGCGTAGCACGCGCGTACCCCAGTAAAATCGGATTGTTATTGAGCACACGACGGCGCTACGTGTCTACAGTATTCTATGCTCGTGCACGTATTTTACCCGCACACCATGTACGAGATGCATCATGCTGTTCACCGAGAAACATCTCCCCCGCGTATGTAATTCTTCGATGACGCTAGATCCCGTTATGCATCCGACTGACGATTGATGAAGGCGATTTGAACCCACTTGCCCGGCGACGGAGGGCGAGGGTTGATTAAGTCATTCATTCTCGCGATCACTGTGATTTCAAGGAGGGAAAGATATGGTGAGCGAGACTGTATAGGCTATGGGTATGATGCCACGAATCAATGCGGGAAGGAATAAACGCGAGTGAGCGAAGCGGCGGGCGCGCTGTTCCATAGTCATTTCGATCGGGTTGAGAGAGGCAGGCGGCCTAAGTAAATGGAAGGATTCTCCGTCTGAAAGCCCGGGGGCGTCCGCCGCGCCGGTAAGATTGGCATAAAGTATAGATTCGAGACACGCGAGAGACGATCGTGTGCCGCGCCGCTATGTCACGCCACGCTTATACGCCACGCCGGTGGCACCAATGGCGTGGTGTTGTGCGTAGGTGATCTTCGAGGGGACATAAATTTCCGCGGACTGACAGACGTGACAAATGCCCCCCAGGATCGCCACACCGCGGCGGGCGTCTGTCTGCTCGCCATCTTTCAAAGACGACGTTAGATTTAATACGGAGGGGGACGATCGCCACGTGTTACGACAGTTTTATAATATCGCGCCGGGTTATCCCGCGGAATCCCGCGCCACAACTCATCCGCCGCGACGCGACGTACGTTTTCCCTTTATACTCGACGTCACGTCGAATCGCAAGGGATGTCGCATCGCGAGCGAGCCCTACGAAGAGGCTCGTGTCAACGCTGACGCGGCATCTTCGAGATATATTGTGCCTGCGCAACAATTTTCTTTAAGACAGTCGGTGGACGATGATATCCGACATTCTCCGGCCCCTCCGAATTATTGCTGCTTCGCTGAACCCTCTTACTACCCTCTAGTACTTACAGACAAGTTATCTCATCATTCTCACGTTTTGTCGGGGATATTTCAATGTTGTTCGCCCCGTAATTCTTCACGGATATAAGGAGCATTCTTTCTGCAATTGGTTTCTTTTTTTCCCTCGAACAGATAGATACGCAGAAAACAGCACTTTCTGAGATTTATTGGTTTATGTTATCTCGTATTTTTGGCAGCCATTTTTACGTCGAGTCGGCAATTGAATCGGACAATATACGTCGTGCATCAACCGCGTTTATTTTTCTGACAAGCGCGGTAACGGGAAAACGAGAACGTTTCCGTAAGAAACATCGCGAAGTTTCGCTCGTCTTCGAGCTAAATGTCTGTTAACGTCAGTCAAGTCGTGTCGATAAATCGCAGAGGCTAGTCGCTGAGGATCATTACTCTTCGAGTTTGCTGCGTTGCTCGATTAGATCTGTCGACTGAGCAAATATGACTCTGCGTTCGCAACCGGCCTTTTTACAAGCTGCAATTTGCTGCTGACGTAAAAAAACGTGCGCGTACTCGGAAAAAAAACGACCTCTAAAATTGTACGACCCATTAGTCGAAATTGCGTTCCATTGGAACGATTGTAAAAATGTTACTGAGAAATGTAGCTGCATTCATTGCACCTTATTCGTATCATAATTATATCTATACGACATACGTTATAGAATATTGATGGAGGCAATATGATAATCGTAAATGCCCCTGCGTAATTTCAATGTATTTTATTTTCCATAGAAAAATTTCTCGTTGATATAAGGAACTGAGAGACAAAAAGTTTAAGATCTATTGTGTTCCTGTATGTAATACCACAGACTTGAAATGCGCACGGGCGTAGATGCGGAGTGCATCTACGAAGTAATTTGCAAGCTTCTAGCGGGGCACGTATACTTTAATGTCGAGAGCTTGACAAAGTTCGACGCTTAATTGACCCACGACCGTCCTAATATAACTTGGCTTCTGTCCACATGCGTGCTCCTCTATTTGGACGAATTAGAGAAGCCAGACGTTCGAACTTGGCGTAATTAAACGGCGGATGCACGCTGACCGAAAATTAAATTTCTCCACGTTGGCACGTCGATCTCGCTTGGAATTAGTTTGTGGCAAATTATGACGTAACTCTGTCAAACTATTTGACGTGGCGTCCCTCCGCACTCCGATCGAAAATTTACCATAAATATTTACATCCAACTTGACATTTATCATTTTTAATAACCAATGAAAATTCGGCTTGTAATCAAATTTTTATTTGTAACGTTGGGAAAAAGTAAAAGTATTATTATATTACAGTTTTATTAAAATTGTATGTGATTGATTTTAGAAGTTATTAATAATTTATTTTGCATAATTTATATAATGTAATTATTATATTATATTCGTTTTGTGTGCATGTAATTTTAATTGGACTGTATAACATAATACCTGTTCCATAAGCATATATAAAAGTTAAAAGCATTACTCTATACATCCCATCCTGTTAATATAAATTACATATATACACTCGGTATTAAATTTGACACGCGCGTACGTTGAGGAAATTTTTATGTTAATCCGCAATAATTTTATTTTCACATCTCTTTTATTTTATATTTTTAACATTTGTATTTTAGTATTCGTATCGCATATTTTCTTCCAGAAACATCTGCTGAAATATTAACCGCTTTTTTTTAAATCGAAATTTGCCAAGATATGGGATCGTAAATTCAAGGTGCAAAGAACAAACTTAAAATGAAAATAATACCTCACGTACTTCGTTTTTAAGTGCATGAAGCAAAACAACTTGAGTTATGATCCTTCTTCCCGATACATAATAACGCGAAGAACGAGAAGCATACCCAGAATTCATCAAATACTTTGCATAACATTTACAACTTTTATTACGTAGAAACATTATTATAATATTTGAATATCATTATTCAATAAGAAATATTGTGTTATCAGTTTGAACGTTAAATCTCAGCGTTATTTATAAGACTATCTTTATTCTTACAAAATTGAAAAGAATTCGTAACATCAATAATCCGAAATATATAATACAATAAACTAGAATTACGTTCTAATTAATCAGTTTTAATTGAAATCTGACAGGCATTTTTAAGGGTTAAAGACTGGCAATTTTAATTTTGCACTTTGGAAACCGAATCGAGTGCAGTCTCAGAGTCAGCGCCGTTACCGTGGCAATTACGCGGCCTTTTTATTCGGTCGTTCGCGTTTACGGTCGTTCGCTTCTGGAAAGACTAACGAAGTGTTTTATGTTCCCTTCGATGTCCTACGCGCGAATTGGCGACCGCGCGAATGAACCGTCCGGTGCATTGATCCAAACGACGTACGCGCATCCACTCGACTGGGACAAGGAAGAGGTTTTTTCTCGATAAATCGAAACACTGTGGCCGTGCCAGTTCCGTCGGATAATTGCGCGCAGTAAATTAAAATTCGCATTTTATTTTTTATCTGTGAAAATCTAGAGCAGCGTAGCCACGTCGTAAACACTTTCCAAGTCTCACGATCGTTATTTCATAGTAGTTTCGTGTGGACATTGAGTTATTTATGAAATCTGCGTTTCCCAAATTCTCTAATTTTGCGCGTATATTAAACGATGTTTAATATAGTAACGCTGAGTAGAGAGAGATATATGTATGTGTAAATTAAATGTGGCGGTTGGTCGTGTCAGCAGTACAAATTTACAATGCGCGATTAAAATTTTGCACGAGTCCAAACGAGAACGAAGGTCTCTGTATCTTTAATATGCGAATAACTAATCGAATTATATACTGTCCCGTTCTTCTTATGTCTTCTTCTTTTTCGGTTTCATTTTATCTCACGAATAGGTGATATAAATTAGCAATTTACCTTCAAACGAGAACAAAGTTTTGCGCTAGGAAATGTCTGCGTTTTAACGACTAACTGCACCAGAGGAGAACTTGTGCCGTAATGACCTGAAAAAAGAGCATTGCGCGGACTTAATCCAAGCGTTGTCCGAACGTTTGCTCTGGAAGCGACGAGGCGGTAAATCTTCGCTCTTTGGGCGAAAGTTCGATCGATCATTGCGAGGAACTTTCCGCGCACTCGGAGAGTCTCGACGGTCTCGACGCGCGTCGTTTACTTCACGAGCGGAACTTTATTGCGATGTGTAACGATACGCGACATGCGGCATATCCCTGCGAAGGGATATAGGTACAAGTTTCCGTGTACACGGCGCGGCGCGGCGGTGTGAATCGCGTCAGATAACCGTCTGGTTAACGTCAGTTGTTATGACACCCGTTTTCTCTTATTGGAATGGACGGTCTCGCGAAATCGCAACAGATTGGTCTCGACGATTATTACTTGCATTACTTGCACGTCGCGTAATTGAAGAGAAATACGATAAAAGAGGAAGAGGCCAAGGAGAAAAGCTTCATACATATATACATATGCGCAAACATACACACGCAGAGTTCTTCGTGGTTCGTCGATTATTCACATAAGAGACTCGCATAGAGATTATTGTTTACACACGTTACTTTTATTTATTTTTTATTTTTATCAATTATAATTATTTTTTCTAAAAGCTATTTCGTTTGATTCGAATTAGCGTATGCTTTGCGCATAACGTTTTAATCGTAAGCAATTGAGTTATCAAGTTGACTACTAGTTATCTGTAGTTATCGCAAACATAGGTATCGCACGTTTATCCCAATAACGTAGCGCAAATACATTGCGCTTGCAATACCGTTCGTTTGGCTATAGCGTATCGGTCTCATGAATTTTAAAGCGCGATGATTCGCGAGAGATATCATTTCGCGCTAACTTCTACCATGCAACGTACAATAGGTGGTGAAATTAATTTGCCTACAATGTTTGCGCACAAATATACCGGACGATGTTTCCACTTCTGTGTTGAGCTATTTATCTGGTCACTGGTGCACGTTTTATGATGTTTACCGATTTTTTATCTTATTCGATCGCTGCGTAATTTTTAATAACTTCTTTATTTCGTAAAGAAATAAAGAAATCATTTTGTAAAGAAATTAAGGATTTATTAAAAATATTTCGTACATGGACATAAAGAACTCATTATTTACGCAAAAGCGTTGCTTCATAAAGATAAAATCCTTCGCTCATGCGAGGCGTAAGCGGCATTTAAACTGTCATAAACACGCTCTGGTCTTTGACAGGAGAATTTATGAACCACCGCATAGAACTTTTGGCGGTTCCAGCTAAACATCCTGGTGCATGTTTTTTGCGAGGGTGTTCAAGCAGTATGCACCTTTAGCCGCCCTTGGCGCTGTATACATATACGTATAATTCGCTTAAACCGTCCGCGTAATAACCTGCACAATATCGAGTCGCTTGTCTTCAAACCATTGCCTTATCAGATTGTCTTAAAAGCTCAGGTGTATCTTTCTTCGTTTGCAGCCAGCGAATTTGGATAATAGAGAAAACCGACGAGACAGAGAGAAAGAGAGAGAGGGAAAGAGAGGCTGCGTCGTGATTTTGCGGTGATGTGGGGCTGCGATACGAGTTTCATGCACACGTGCCCGCGAAAATTTAATTTTAATCTCGAAACGCATCAAACGATGTTATCTTATACGTTTCACTTTGCAAATGAAATTTCAAATTAATTAACACACCTATTTGGCATGTACTATAATACTCTTTGAGCATAATTGCTTTTACGAAAAATCTTTTATATTAACGCAAATGGATATAATAAGCTTAATGACAAAGCAAAATGTCATTCGATGATGCTGACTTAGCGCGCGGTATAGTTAAAATTGCTAATCAAGCGGCATTGTGTGCATTTCAGCTAATATCACGAAAACGATATAGCTCTCGTTAACGCACATGCAACGAATTTGCATCGCCGTCTGATTGATGCACACGACGTGGGAGTTCTATCGCGTTAATCTAACCCGATCACGATCACGCTTCAGCGCATAAATTATAAATTAGTCTGGGCACCACCATTGTTGCTTAATAACGTGTCACTCAACGAATATATACCTGAGCTGATCCAATAATCGCATTTGAATCGAGTGGTTGGTCTTAACACGTTATTGCACACCAAACATCTCGATTAGCAATTATTTTATCACTTCGATAGCTGCATCTCTGCCCATGTAAAAGCACGATTTGCCATGCCATTTGTCGAATACGGATCGGATATTATTAGGTCTATCAGACTATCGAGAATCACTCGCTATATGTGCTTTATCAATATTGATACGTTATGCTAAAAGGAATATATGTGCAAGTAAATATTAAAAAAAATAACATTAGCAATTAATCGTAATATAAAATAATAATATCATATAATAGCATTGTAATCACAGTAACAATTACGAACAATTATTTCAATTTTTCGACCGTTTAATATAAGAGGCTTTTCATTACTTTATTCATTTCATTTGACAATTATAATTTGAATTACGTTTAATGACGATCCACTAAATTTTTTCCCCATGTCTACAAATATTTTTGTCATTATATCAAGTTTGTGATTATCGTGTTTTTTTACACTAACGCTAACGTAGATGCGTTTTAACAGACACGCATCGATTATGCTAAAATGATTAAAATAATACACGTAGTATGCGCATAATCAAAATCGCCGCGTGCAAATTTAATCAGAAAGAGGGATATACTATGAGAATACTCGTATACATACACATCGCTCTCGTTAACGTATACGTGCGGCTCGCGGAAATTCGCGTCGCGCTTCGTCGTTCTCCATCGGACGGTGGCTATCGTCGCGATTCAGATATATTATCGATCATAAGCGACACCTCGGGCGTATAACGCATTATAAATTAGAGGCGAATGCATCGGTCGTTGAACGAACATCCGAGGTATCCGAATAACTGTGACGATATACGGGACAGCGCGGCGCGTCCGCGGCGCGGCGCGCCACGTGCGCACTCGCGAGAATTCGCTCGCTCGCATGTTCGCTCGCATTGTCGCCACCGTGTTAATGAAATCCGGCCTGTCAAATCCACAGGACCGCCCGCGCGCCGGCGGGTACGATCGCCCGACGCGAATAATAAACTGTAGCTGTGCGACGCGAATCATAGGCCGATTGTGTGCGTGTGCGTGCTTATGATTAATAGATAATCGCTCTCCTGTCGATCTAACCGTCGCGTCGCGTCGCGCGTCGCACCGATGGTAGTGTATGTACCTAGACGCGGTACAACGCGCGCGTAACATCGGGTAAACGTCGATGGCGTGCGCGATTGTTATTTACGATCATAATCAACACCGTGCGCAGCCTCGCACGCTCTCGCTCGTATCGCATTTCGGGGATAACGCTTCCGCTGACACGCCCATGGCGACGATCCGGCCGCGCCGTCGATGGTGGACCATAATGGCTGGCGTGATTTACATACACTTGTCCGAGGGGATCAGCAGGAGAGTTCTGTCGCTGACGCACGTGATAGTATGGCTAGATGGTGAAGTCGAACGATACCATATCGTTCAACTTCAATCGAGAAACATGTTGTGAGCTTGTTATGGGAAAAATCGCGCAAAATAAAATTTATTTTTTGTAAATATGCCCGAGACTCTAAAGCCTACACGGTTCGCACATTGCGCCGCGAATCAGAAAATGAAATTATGAAATCCTGATGGGCGCAAAAGGGTTAATACTTGATGCAGTAAAATCGGCACTTAACCGTTACAAATGAGAACTTTACGGCCTCGGCGATAACGTCTCGTGGCGGCGGGCGCGGCGGTACACTTCGTATTTATTGCGTATGCGATGTAGATTAGTTAGAGCTCTCCCGTTCAACGGCCCGTAATCTCCGCGTTAAGTAATCCCCCAGGCCGCGCTCGCGCGGAAACGCTCGCGAAACGTTCCTTCCTTCATTCTCGCGAAAGCATTTATCACGCTACCCGCTTCGTGCTGCCGCGGACTCACCGAGACGCAGTGGTCCCAGCTCGCCGGCGCGTTATTGCCGGCTTTATTTCGCGGGGATTTATACGTTTAACCCGGCCGCGAAATACGCCGTCGCCGCGGGCTTTTCGCGGCAGATCGCGAATTAATGCCGAGTCCCCGCGCTTGAAAAAGATAAGAAGCCGGAACCGGGCTCGCCCGAATCTTTTCCGCATTAGCGGGCATCGCCCACGCTAACGAGTGTACTTAATTTTGCGTTGCGGCGACTGCCGCTGACACGAGATTAAAAACGTTTACGCGAATGTTACTGCAGAGCATAATTTCCAGGCCGCGTTCTGCGTTTATCCTACGAACCGACCGCGGAGACGCGTGCATGCATTCGTACAGTTTATGCGCACCGCGCGGGGAAATGTACGCCCGAGCAGAAAATCGCGACTGCAATCAGCGGGCCGAGCCCGCCGAGCTGCAGCCCCGTCCGACCAAGCACGGAGCTTAACTACTTCGGGCAACGACGACTAGTGACTCGTCTAATTCGTGACTCTGTTAAGGCCAAGACGCGAGAAAATACGAAAATAAAATAGAAGGAGGACAAAATAAGAATCCAATTTACAGCAAATAACACATTGACAAGTAACACTGTATATAGAATACATTATATATCGGAAAGTATAACAATATTTATATTAAATATAAGGAAATGAAGAGAAGTACCTAAAAGCACCAATTAGTAGATCTAACCTAAAGGTAAAAAGCTGACTTAACATTAGCTTTATCGCAATTTCTTTACATATATTTTTATTAGGATTTTTTTACATTATGTTGGAATAGCAATCTAGCTCAGATGAAGCGCAGCTGCCATGCTCGTTAACATTATTTGCATAATTTGCACAGAGTGTCTTCATTCATCCCGTAAACGATATATGGTGCGCATAAGGCGATGGCAGTGCAAGCGGCTGTTTAGCGTCATTCTGTCGCGACGAGCCCGTAATCGCAGCTTAGTGCAGTTTGCAGCCTTAAACTGTCGTATTTCCGCAATTTGAATGAATTTACGTAAGCTCCATATGGAAGCGCGTTCGTTCGCGCTTTACCGAACGATGCAAATTATTTTACTATGCTTATCTACACGGATAATTTTTAATGATCGTGGTTAATGGGCTGTTAAGCGACTACATTATCGCGAATATGGCTTAGCGGGATATTTCCGTGCGAACGTGAAGTAAATTTATACGGAACTGTCGAAAGAAGCGAAAGAAGTAGACTATTCGTAAGCGATCTGTGTTTCGCGTCGGATTACATTTTATAATTAGACGGAATCACGGAAGTTTAATGTTACCAAGTTTATTTGTAATGTTAGAAGAAAAGATTTACGGAATTACAGAGTTTCTGAAGAGGCTCGTTTTGCATGTAGACGGAAGCGATTCTCGTTACATCGCTGCGCCGAGCTAAAATCAAATCGGACAGTGTCAATACTCACGCCAGTCGACGCGGAAATCGTTAAGTCGAATAATATAAACGTAATGCTCGTTAGCCGGCGAGAGAATCGTTAAGTCGAGTCAACCAATAGAAAATGCAAATTGCAATTCTCATCCCGTGTACTTTCCGCACGCGTTTTCGTACCCGAATGCGGCCGCAGCGACTTCAATTATTTATGATGCGCGTGTAAACATAACAATTCAATTTAAATTTATTGCCATTTGCTCCTCTCCCTCGCCTCATGTCGGATCCCGCGGCATGAATATAGAACCATTTAACTAGCGGGCAGGTTTCACGCGAGCAACGTTCAGAATAACATTCGATTCGTTATGACGTGATTGTGAATTTGCGACGCGCGCGCGTCTGTCCGCTATATTTACTTTGCATTACGCGGTCGTTGTTGTTTCAACGACACGTATGTACGGTCGTTTCCATCGAGTCGACTGCAATTTCAATGCCGATGCACATATCAATGAGTGACCATAGCAGACGATGAAAACTTCGGCGCGTAAGATAAAAACGCGAACCGCGGCCGATCGTTCATCCATGATCGAAATGAATCTAATATTGTAATAATGGAAAGAAAATATTTTCGCGACTCTCAAGATTTTCATTTAAAAAAATCGAGTTTTTCAACAATGAAAAGTCGAGCCTCGGACAACGAAGTCTGGCAGGCAAAATCAAATCATCAAAAGTAATTGAATTATTTAACGCAAATTGGAGAATAAAGAACCTAATAAGAAATATTTCTAGACATTTATGTTGAAATAATCTTCTAATCAGATTAACAATATAATCTCTCAGCAAATTAACAGATTTAGAATATTTTTAGCAAAACGAATCTCTCAAGCATAGATATTTTTTGCATAAGTTGCATAAGTTTTGACACCGTCATATATTATATGAATTACAAGTGCCAGAAGAATATCGCGAAAATAAGTGTGGAAATGATTCTCGTGATTGATCTTTTTAGCGATTCATCGAATATTCGTGTATTTTCCCGGGAAGAAAATGTCGGAGTCGTCCAGTAACGGCTAAGTGTCAAGTTTAAAGTTAACTAGATCCACTTTTCACGAACCAACTCTCTTTCTTTCTTGCTTTCTGCTTTTCCGTCATCTCACCCGTATTTCACCGGTCGGAGTCAAGCGACGAAGACGGAAGCTATTCCCGATGCAACGCGAGCATCGCAGATTGCTTTTGCTTTCAGCAACGCGAGCTTTGTGCCGAGACACTTCAGCGAATTCTCGACATTTTCCATTTCCGCCGAAATGCTCGTAAACATAGGAGAAAGGAAGGATAGGGAGCTTGGTGCCGGTACTGCGGGTAGAGGCTTGCCGAAGTGTGAAATAATGTATAAAGCAGGGATGAATAATGACTCGGCTGTAATCCATTGCGGTCGGGATGCTTCAGACATTGGTTTAGTATCTAGCAGAACACGTCGTATGCCAGAAAATATACATAGTGGCCCATAGCGGAAAATGTTAGTATCTCTATTGAGTCATTTTGCAGAGCGATTATAGCTTGCATAAGAAAGATTATATTAGACTTTTTTTGATTCTATTCTTATTCTGTTACCTTGGACTATTAATATAAATTTATTTCAAAACTTGACACGTTATTTATACCTACAGTTAATATTAAAAATTAGAAATGGGTTAAAACTGCAGTTAGAAAAGTTTGACTACGATAAAATTAAAGTTAGAATTTGTTAGGAAGATCTGTAGTAGGTAAGTGTGCGATATCGCCTATATTATGTGATGACGCGTCGATTCTCGGGTAGATTGAATATTTGATTCGCCTTTACTAAATTCCACGCTGTCGGACTTTTCTTCCGCTGCTCTCACCCCGTCGGCGCTTATCTATGCGCCGTCGAACTACCTCTTATAATTTTCACATGACGTTAAAGCCGTCGCTAAACGGTAAGTCGCGTTTAGCGCCCGGAAGTTCCTGATCTTAAGCGAGGGATTACAAGATACTTAGCTCTCCGCTGCACGGCATTAACGTGCACCGGCAGTGACGGCAGATTGTACCTGAAATTCTTCTCTAACTTTCGCTCTAACCGACGTGGTTATCGCGGATCTCGCGTCTTATTCTTCGCCGCGCGGGATAAACGCGTTATCCCTTTTAATGCTACTTATTCAGTTGGCAAACTATTTTGCGAATTATAACGCGTCGCAGCGCGATGAATCGTGGCACGCCAATTCCGAGCCGTCGCGATCCCGCCGAGAGTTCCGCGTCTCATCGTATACCGATAGATCCGAATGAGATAGCCGATATGTTAGGTATGTTTACCATACGTGCCCGCAACATGCAGTATTGCGGATCTGTCACGATCAGCTTTGTTAATGAGTCATTACCCCAACGAGACGACCCATTTCTGCACTGGGGATACCACCACCCGGGTGATCGTTACAAGTAAAGCTTGCACATGGGATCGATCGTCGTACGTCAGCTTGGGCGGATTTCACACGTTCCTCCCATGGAGCTCTGTCGGGATCGCCGATAATAGCCGTGTGTAGCCACTGGAAAGTAGTTCGTGATTACGCTCCTCTGTGTGGAGTTAATAACGTTACGGTGCAGAAACCGCGACGACCGAACAGAAACGGTTGTTTTCTCTGGAAATCGTGACTGTTAATTTAACAAATGGAGCATTTCTCATACGCGTATATATGTATGAAGTATTTTCAACAAGTTCTGACAACACGTATTACGTATTTGTTGTTTCAAGAGAGAAAGAGGAGAGGCAGAATTCATTTTATTCATAAATAATTCGTTGAATAACAAAATATTGAAGTTTTTACCGTAATTCTTTTCGGAAACAAAAATTACGATTGTTGAAGATCCTGGATTATCCTATGTAATATAGGTACGTCAACCATACATATATTACTGCATCATGTATCATAAATACACAATTTTTTGGGACGTAGAAAAGTACAGTATGATATTTTATGATAAATTCACGTTTCGAAGACGAATGATGGTCTGCTTCAACAATGTTTCTTTCATGTGCGCCCGTTTTATGACACACGACATGCAACCCCGAAAGGGGTCGAATACCTGCAGCAGCAGCGATTGATCGTAGTGTGCGATTGTACAAAAAGTAACATTTCTCTTTAGGATAGGTGCGCTACAAAAGGCGTTTTCGAAATTCAGCTTACGCGGATATACTTTCTGGATTTTATGAACGAACTTTATGACAATCTATGAAAGTTTGCGTCGTGATAAGGCTTGAATTTTTATCAGACTGTCAGAGAATTTATGTCAGAGAAATACTATAATAATTTATGTCAGAGAAATACTATAATAATATATCAACAGTTAAAAATGTTTTGAGATATTGTTACTGAGTGTGAGACAATTTTACCAATTATTCATTTTATTGATTTACTTTTAAAAAATAGTTGATATATATGTATATTGTATACCTATGTATATCTATACACACATGTATAGATATACATAGGTATATCCTTGAGGTAATATGTATATATGTATACATATATTTATATGATATTAAATGAAATATAAATACTTTATGCATACAGAATTACATTTAAAAACTTCAAAAATTATTTTATCATATTTACATATTCAGAAAAAAATTGCAAAAGGAATATTAAAAAATATTTTTTATATATTCTTGCGAATAGCAGGATTTTTATCTTGCGATTAAATTTATTTTGGTGAACAAAAATTAACTTGCATTTGCGAAGCGGATGCATAAAAATGAAAAAATAAAGAATAATTCTTTTGACTGAATTAAATATAACGTTATAAAAATGAACACACAGAGAGAGAGAGAGAGAGAGAGAGAGAGAAGTAAATACGTATCGAAGTAATTACTTTTCTGATTAAATGTCTAGAGAGAAAAAAGAATAAGAAAGACCACTTCTTCGACTCGCTCTTAGGGGGGATATCCGTTGAGTGCATTCGACGAGATTGTTTACTTGCACCTAGAAATTCGTTCTATCTAGATACTTAAGAGAATCAAAGAAGGATTATAACGAGGTATTCTCGAGAGTCGATCCATGGTTACGTTGATGATCTGCCGTTGCGCCGCTTAATAATGCCGAATGATGTAACGGGTGAAGATTTCCGCATGGAAACATGATTGTAAATATTGATTATGCTGTAATTAATAACGAAATCTTTTAATTACAAGACTACGCCTACGTTCTGTAATTCAGTTATTACGGCGCTTCTGGAGCAGCCCGGAAAAAAATAAAATATCATGGTTCGATAAGAGTATAATACTCGCGACGTCGATTTCAATCTGCCAAATTAATTTTTCCAGCGTCTGGAAAACCTCACGTCATTCTTAATTTCTTCGAACGAGCTTCAGGACATCTAGAGGAGATCATTACGAGAGACTGTCAGCTGTCAATTGCTATTTCCTAATGGCCATATCGACTTACAGTCACCGTACAAAAGATTATGAGAAAAAAATATATACGTCAAACAAGAACAGAGAAATTACGTTTTAAAGTTTTAGTTTTGAAAATAAAATCTAAAAACTTTTCTCTCCCTCTCTTTTACATAATGCATAATTATAACTCCTCAGATAATAATCGGAATAACGTAATTAAATTTAGATAGCCTTAATTGAAGATATCTCGCGCGATTTTATCATCCAAATTACTTCTGGCAAAAAAGCTTACAACATATGTAATCGTCAATTATTAAGAAAAATATGTATTTCGATTCGATGATAACGGTTTCTTCTGAATTCTCTAAACGTCCTCGAATACATCGTTTTACAATATCAAAACACCGACCACATTTTTGCAACGAAATTATTTTCCCAGTCGCTACTCGTAACACAATTAACTCGCTAGCGCGGCTTGAATACATTCTTCAAAGGCTTTTACGTACACTATAATGATCGTCCATGTACGCTTTGAGCAGATCTCTTGAGGGAATCGTCCCCGATGGACGAGTCGCGAGCCTCAATTCACGATTTTTTTCTCCGCGATTGTCTGCAAAGAGAAAGTTTAATAACCGCTGGGCACAATGTTAAAAATTGATCAGTGTCGCTTAGCGGCATCGATAATCGAAACGCGTAATCGTAGGGTAAGGTTGCCTATATTGTACCGGCTCCTAAATTGTACCATTTCTATATTTCATATAATCTGAAGGCTTAGCGCCTTCGGATATATGAAATATAGAGATGGTACAATATACCTTCCCCTAATTACGCAATAACATCGGCAGCAAGGTGAGGTCATGCGCGAGATGCTTCTCGACAACCGGGCCTGAGATTCCTGAGAACCGGACGTTGTAGGACTTAAGGCGATAGATCACAGTACACGAGTGCTTTCGGACGAACGGATGGACGGTTGCCGAGTGGGCCCTCCTATATGTAGCACCAGAGAGTAACCCTTCTCGGTTTCCGACTGTTCCCGGGAACCGCTCTCTCTCTTTCTCCCACCCGCTCTCTTTCCCTCGACCGGCCTGACCGGCCACGAGGCGCCCATTATTGCCCGCTCGGCGACGCCCGCGCGACCACGCGCGATTTATCGCCACGTGTGTTTTATTGGCTCCTCCCTGCCACAGTAGCCAGCCGCCATACCCGTACCATCGATGTGCTCACGTCCAGATTTCGGGCCCTCGGGTTATCGGCCAGAGATATCGTCCGGCGGACATGCTCACGCTAGCCGCGTCGTTGTCCCTTCGTGATGTATCGACAGCTTGTGATACTTATTCGACTGATGTATTATCTGGGTCACGAAGAAAATTTACATGTTCAAAGAACGCGTTTTTTGATAAAAAAAAAATTGCGTTAAATGTTAATGTTATTGGAATTGATACGCTTCTCTTTTTCTCTCTCTCTGTCTCTCTCTTTCTCTCTCTCTGAGATAATCATCGTTTAATTTGTTTCTGGTTATAAATGTATTTCAAGCGAGAGGAAAAGTAGGATTTGCAGGAAGAAGTAAAAGAATGTACAACAATAATTTATATTTCTGTAACTCAAGCGGCGTTTACACACGCAATGATTAGTGGCGCCATTCGACTAGCGCCCAGTAAAAATGCAAGTGTAAACACTTAATACAAACTGGCGCTAGTAGTGTGGCGTTTACTGGCGGTCACTGGTGCCAGGAAATCGAAAGTTAAAATATTTTAACTTTTAGCAGTACTAGCGCCAGGCTGAAGTGTAATCTATATAAAATTTAAGATTATATGCTTGCTGTCATGTGTGTTTAGATAAGAAATATGCCTAAAAGTGACCCATAGTCACCCATAGTGACGAATAGTCGCACCCAACAACTCAGTTGACAATTTGACGATAAATTTTAAATATATATTTTGCATATTATGCGCCAATAGCATCACTGTGTAAACACTTATGAGTTTGCCAGTTTAATGGTAACGGTTTCTGGCGCCAATGAATGCCAGTCAGTTGGCGCCACTAATCATTGCGTGTGTAAACGCCGCTTAACAATCAGTAATAATGCGGATGCGCGACAAAAATATATCCATATGCCCATAAAAGCGAATTAATTAACTATTGCCTGTGTGTTTCTAATTTCGTCGGAAATAATCTACAAGATTAGATTACAAATTCAATTATTTTCAACCAAATTTATATAATAATGCAAATTTGATGTTTTTGGCTCACGTTATGCAAAATGGATTTAACAGATAGTTTTCTTGTTAGTTATTACCTCCAGGAAATAGTATGTTCAGGAAAGTGTCGCGTAAAACGTAGTATGCATCTAGTTGGTATGATAAACGCTTCAAGATGCCGCGTAAGTCTCATCCTCTTTAACATTCATGAAGACAAGCTATTACTTGCGACGAGTTATATATGTCGCGTTTGAACAGTTTACGATACGTACTTAGTTCCCGGGGCTATTGCTAGTTCCCGGGTTGCGTAACTTCTGCAATAAAAATGATGTAAGCACACCTGCGCAACGAGCAAACGAGGAGGAAATTGCGTGTCAACAGTCGATAAGCAGCTAATATCGATAATCGGGTGAATATTTACAACATCAATAACCCGCATATATATGTATATTTAATATTAAGTCCCGAGAAACCCGTCGCTTCACGACGACACCCGAAAAGTTTGCAATTAAAAAAGTTTCTTTATGCTTCCACACGTGAGAAAGAAAGTTTGGACACGGGCCGGTGTACCGAATCCGGATGGTCACTTCGTTATCTACGTGATGAAATTGCAGTCACAGTTGATGATTAATGTCCCGCTGAATATCGAAGTTTCGCAATTACTCCCGACTCTGACAAATCCCCCGCGATGCGTCGATAACAAAGATGCATCGCATCGCCGCACGTTTTCTTAATTTTGGCATTAATTTGCGGTATTATTCGCGAGAGAAACATTATTATTAAACGTTAAGAACGCTCGTTAGCTTTTTGTTGCGAAAGCAAAAATACGAAAAAATATTTTTTTCAGCTCTTCTCAGTTTCGAGCACGCGAGACTTCGCGACATTAAACGCGTTGTGTGCTTCCTGAAGATGCATATAAATGCGAGAGACGTGAGACATGTGTCGCTGCGTGGTGAGTAAAAGACCCCTATAATGTACGGGTCAGTGCGGAATGCTTTAATAACGTTTCTGTTGCCCCGGAAAAATAATCCGCCTCCGACGATTCTACGAGTTTACTCTAGTAATACAGAACTGCGTATACAAATATCTCGTTGTTAAAATAAAATATTTTTTTTCAAAAAACCATGAAAATTTCATATTAAACCGTTAAACTAAATAAAAGAACTTACTTTGCTAGTAAATAATTAACAACAAAGATTTTTTATTTAACCTAACTGGCCATCTTTATTAATTATAATTTTTACGATATTTCGACTATTGGTTTTGGTCAATTATAATCGTCACAACGTGTTATATCGAGTGAGTAAAACCAAAACCAGTGGTCGAAACGTCGTGACGATTATAATTGACCAAAACCAATGGTCGAAACGTTGTGAGGATTATAATTAATAAAGATGGCCAATTAGGTCGAATAAAAATCTTTATTGAAAATTATTAAAATATTGAAAGGTGTCCATGTGTTAATTCGTTGCCAAACAGCGCCACTACTTTCTCGTAAAAAGAAAGGGGAGGTTACGCGGTTCGATTATATCAATTATTTTTCCAAACAGAATTAGCATCGTAATATTCGTTCGCTTCCGATTATCGTGTTCCAAAATATAGATTTAATCCATATATTTTTCTTTAAACAGAGAGAGATCTGATTGGAACACGCGGTGGCATTCTCCCATTGTGTCCTGTACGCAAATAAAAAATTAAGGTCAATCCAGGCTATCGTCGCGATCCGAGCGTGTCGTCGTCAAGCTGTCGACGTGAGCCGCGCGCGCTCGTCGCAACTATGCACGGCACGCTCGGGGATACAAACTCGCCGCGAATTTGCACGTGGCGGATTAACGCGCGCGGTGCAACGCGACGCGCCCCGTCGACCGAGTACGTAAGCCCGTGGAACGACGGCAGCGGGTGGCTTGGGTGCACACGCCGCGTATGACCTATTAGGCAATGAATGTGGGGGAGAGAGAGAGGTGTCCTATAGCTGCTATTATCGCACGTATATCGATCCTGCCAATAGCAGACGCGTACATGCCTATATGCGGCGCCTATATCCTTTCGTAACACACCCCAACTATATAACGCGGCGACTTACATCCTACAACGAGATTGCGCTGGTTGGAGTGATCACCCTGATTCGACGGCCAAATTAATTGGCCGGAACGTAAATCGTGCGGTCGGCCGCCCGCGCGTTTTGCGAACTCGTTTGCGCGATCGGGGCTTTTTTTCACCGCACACAATCGCGCCGATCGATATATCTGTTAAAAGTCACGCGAATATTCTGGCCGTTGTTATTTTCGACTAACCGCCCGGCGCGCCAGGTTTCACACCTGATGATATCGCGATAAAAGTGATTGTAAATTGGTGCACAATAAAATTTTGCAGCTTATTCGAAAGTTATACTGGATATAATCCACAAATGGTAACCGAATCTTTATATTGCACCGACACAAACACAAATTATATAAACCGTCGTGCGTTTAAAACTTTTTTTTAGTCACAGTTTTTTTATTATCTTTAAAAAGCCGGGGGTGCAGAGCGTAAAGGGTCATTTTGCATCCCCATGAGAGTATCATAGAGTTGAGCTCGGATTTCAGAGGATACCAATTCTGTGGCAGAGTTTACCCTTCGCATGCTAAGGAAGCACAGAGGCGCCACAATGCCGATATGTTGCCCGAAGGAAGTTTATCCTGTCGGAAGGTGACAAAAGCACATAAGCCTTAATTGGTTTGGCCTGTGTATGCGCTGGGTAAATAGTATCGCTCTGTAAACGCGAGGCGCGCCGAGCCAGAGACCGGCCATAACCGTGGTGTAATCGCTCTCCCATATCTGTCGTATACTTGGCAGTTCGCGTTACTATGAGTCCGGCCAGGAGTTCCGTCCGTGTGAACCGCCTGGGCGAGGACGGTTGCCAATAACCCTTTACTTAGCGGTGCATCCGAGCGGAATTACGAGGCTCCTCGCATACGACATAGATTATCCGTCCGGTGACCACGCCTACGGTACCTAGCACGAATATTATGTACGTATGTACACGCGCCCCCGTATCAGGGACATAGACGATGCCCGTCCCTCTCGAACTCTCCCCGTCGCCGATCCTCTCGTCCTTTAGCCCGCAGTGAGCCTGCCGAGCTAATATACCAATCGATAAGACGCTCTCTCCGGGATCACGCGACTACGATCCAGCCAAGTTGCATGCGTTCCTCCTCAGGCGTACTATCAAATACGCCTTGTTCGCCCGCATGTACGCGGAAATTAGAAGCCTCCTTGTATAAATTAATGGAACGTAACATTTAAATATCAGTTCTACATCTAGAAACATGAAGAGAGAAGTTATCGCCTTAACTTGTAAAGAATAAAGTTGATAAGAACATAGTCGCTCGCTGTTATTTTCTCGAAAAGAAACAATTTTGACGAAAACGATATAACAATATCGATATGCACGAATTAATTGTGCTGATTCAATTTGCGGCGAGAGCGCTGATTACCATAAGGAATCAATGAAAGAGTACTAATATCGTTAGTAAAATAATAGCGCGTTAGGTACAAAAGGCTTCGTTATAACAAAGTTTATTCCCATTCGACGTGATTGGTCGGTCGTAACGTGACGAGACTCTGTAAAATCGTGTGTCCATCGTTTCGATCGACTGACGAACGTGCGTGAATGAGAGTAGATATCCTTGATAATCTTGATATCGATAAATCGCGTCCCTTTAAATTCTATGTAATCGCGATTCGCGGTGCTTATACATTATTGACAGCATCGGATGTCCACATCAAAGCGTATGTTCACGTCGCATGATTACGGGTTAGTATAACATATATGTACTCGTAGAATACACGGTAATATAGCAATAGACATGGCATGGAAAATGAGTATTATTTTGCACAATAAACAACAATTTCCGCATCACGCTGTTTGGAAAATACGTTAAACGATTTCGCAATTACAATTCTAATTTATTTGCCCGGTTATATCCGGATGACACAAATTCTGCACGCTATAACACTTAACTTTTCGGTTTGAGGTAAAAATAATTTTTCTCCTCTAAAAAAAGTTTAGTTTTCACACCGTATATGTATAAATTCCGAAGTTTGTGGCTTCACGCCCGTGATCGACGGTGATGAAACGAGTTTCAGATGTACGTCGATCAATCATAATCGTTAAGAAAGACATTAATGGTCGATCTTTCAAAGTTTTAATTTCGTTAACATCGCGCAACTCCATATTTTTAATTCAATCACAAGCTCGCAATTATCTTAAAAACCGTTTATTGAGTTTAACTGTCAATATCTTCATGTACCGCTTCCTGCGGTATTCCCACAAGGCTCAATCGATTCGATTCCACTTTTGTGCTCCGGTACAAATTGTTTGCGGTTAATTTGACAGGTGTCCCCGCCCGTTAGATTTTCGACATGTTCGACCGCAAACCTGGCACGTTGGATTCTTCGAGTGTATCGCGGTCTCATCTCCGTAGAAAGAAGAGCAGTGGCAGCTGTGATGGATGGACTGGGTGTCCGATGTGATAGCGCAAATTTGCGCCTTCTTTCCCGAGTCTGCCGCAATAAGATCGAACGGAAATTTCTCGTCCCTCGCACTGCGCAAAGAAGGGCGAAAAATCCGCCATTCGATGCGGCATTGCGAAATGTCATCTTGTGTGCCAAGTCTGTCTTCCCGCGTTACTAAAGTTCGATTCTTTTCCACTGAACGAGCGCTCAGATATCGCGGGATATTGCCAACCTTTCTTATAATATTCCTTTACCATCGTTTCAGCCAGCACCATTATCGTTACGACTTCTTGCAAGCCATTTCGCGTTGCGTTGTCATACTCTGAGTTTCATTTCCTTGTCACGTTAATCCGACCCGTTCAAGTTGTTCTAAGCATCGATCAAGAAGTGTCTTCTCTTATCTTACATTTCTTTTTTAATTTTATGTTCTTGCATTGATCATGCAAACGACGTAAATTTAATCAATCGGAATCGTCACGACCCTCTTGTCGCTGCTCCCAAGCTTTGTACACATGAACGTTTGCTTTTTGTGATGCAAAACGGCATCAAAACTAACGGATAAACAAGTAACTCGTTATAGTGACGTATACTGGGATGACAAATATTGTGCGTGTGTTCGTAGAAAAGTTTTCCGCACCATCCCTATTCATAGCAGAATCGCTCTTTTCGTTCGCTCACTCTTCTGCCTCTACATATTGCTTTCTATCATGTTATATTTAATTACTTCAATGACAATAATTACGACCAACAGAATACTGCATAAAATCCCCTGCGTGATCTCGCAGAGGAAAATTGGGAATTGTTCCATTACAAAATTGATTTTCACTGTCTAGTACTCTCCAGAGATATATATCTAATGTAAATGGCTTGATTACCAGGACATTTTTATTCAGTCATTTATTATTGTTATGGAAAAATACGGTCTGTGAGAGACACAGCACCATGTCGTTTTATTTACAGTTAATTTCTATGCGGGATGCATACAGTACTTTAATTTGTAGCGTATTTGCTAAAAAATAAGTTTCTAAGTAACTTACAATTTGCAAAATTATTTGCGCATGTATTAGTATATATATTTTTGAAATTTAAAAAAAAATTTAACGCTGTAGCAATATTCCGTAGTCGATCGTTCACTCACTATGCTGCTTCGAAAGCAACTAGACTAGATTAAGGAATCAGGATTCTACCGCGACTAGGGAACATTTTACGAAATCTCTGCCCCGAGATCTTGGCCTCGAAGAATAACTAGAGCCATTCCTTTCAACTCGTTTTCTTTCGCAGCGTAATTGCAGCTGGCGCGCTTGTTCGCGTCGCGTATGCAAAAAGATAAACAGCCATAACGAGAACGGGAAAGTTTTCAGCGTCGTAGCGCAGCTGCGTGCTTGAAAGCTCACGGGACAGCCTGCAAGTGCTAATTCCGTTTCTCTTTTCCCTTTCTTTTATGTCGAGAGAACGTAACGCTTCTTCACTTAAAGCACGCTAGTTACATTCTCTTCTAGAACGCATATATACGTCGGTGCCACCACGGTCGACTTTTACGCCCGAATGAGATAGCAGCGCGAAACTGCGTAGGTACCGTCATATCGCACCGTCGCGTATACATACGCGAAATTCCGCGAATAGAAATTCCCACGGAAAAGAAACGCGCGACGGCTCATGCCATGCAATTTGTAAATTGACGCGCGAACCATGACGCATCTCCGCGCGCGAATCCCACGTTATCAAGAATTCCGAAGTATGTATTTTGCATAAATTTCAGGCACAGACTGTATCTTAAACAGCCGTTTACATCTTTCCTCGCCTAGCGCGCGAGCGCTGGGCTGCCCTATCTCCGGTCTTTTCAACGCATTCGTTTTGCATGCGCTCATTTCTTTTGCATGCAACCGACCTCTTTCTCAAAGAGGAACCCAGGCTCCGCGGAAGGCGCTTTTCTTATCTCACCAAGCATGCTCTTTAACGAACCGAGTTTCCTTTCAAAAATGTCCGGCCGCCGCCATCGGGCGATAATAAAAAGCATTCGGCGCCGAATATATATGTATTTACGCCGCGCGAATGTACTTACTCAATAAAAGTACAAACTTGTTAGACTGAAAGTGTACTTTTTGAAGCTGGATCTTGAGACGGTTCTTATAATATATTATAGCTCTTGGAAAGACGAAAACGTCGTCGTTGATAAATTATTAAACTTTTGCTTCCCATACTTGGAGAAGAAAAGAAACGAGATTATGGATGAGAGATGTTAAGTAATGACAAAATGACGCCTATTAAAATTAGGAATCTTGTCGTTTGCGGGAGAAGAGGTCAATCGCATTTATATTCCCTATTTACAAGGAAAACTTTTTCAGGCCAGAAAGATAGAAGGGCACGGCGGGGCGCTCTTCGAGTTTACGTTTTCAATAACCAACGCGCGCCACGATGAGAAGTTGGTAGAAGAAATTTCGTGGAATAGTGGCACGAAAGTAGACGGTGTACCTATCTTTATGAGAAGTTAAAGATTACCTTTACAATGTGAGAGTGAGGCTTTATATGCGCGCAGCATATTTCGAGATTGGTCGAGCTGTGCTCGCGCCATCAAGGATGCACTACACATTTTTGTTTCCGGATTGTCTAAGCGAGAGCTTCGAAACACCCTTGAAGCGGCCGAGGAGCAAGGGAGAATAAAAACAGAAGCGGGAGGCCAGAATGATGCATTGTTCTCAGCTATTGTCCCTCTCGCGAGATATTCTCTTCGTTTTCCTGCATCTTTTACCCCTGAATCCAGGAATGCTTCCATTCCGGCACCAAGTCGTGCTATTGTCGCCCCGTAAACAATTTGCTGGCATATCGCCTGGTCGCAATTATCCCCTTAAATCCGAAAGAAAAAAAAAGGGCTCGAGTTCGCAGACCTTCTCGCGTATTACTCGCTCGCGTAACGGCATGGTTATCATAATCGATGTGTACAGAATATTATCCGTTCAAAGTTTGATCAGAGTTTAATGAGCTCCCGTAATGCTAATAGTAACCTAATTATAACGTTAAAGTTCAACCTAACAGAAATAGACGTCACGTTTTAGTAAATTATCCCCCTATGCAAAGTTAAATAGACGTTTATATAAACATGCGAATACGTGAATTATTCATTTGAAGAGTCTGAAGCGTTTACCCTATAGAAATATCTCTATCCAGAATTCTGTGTAATAATTTGATACTTGATCTGTGTGACACGGAACACTTCGATTTTAGACGCGAAACCACATTGTTCATCTCTGCTACAATCTGCAATTTCCGCTCGCAGCTCGCAACAATTTGGCGTCAATTCCGCGCTCCGGCTGTCAGACGCAGCGGTCTGGTCGGAGATGTTAGCATGATCCGGCGCGTAATCCTCCGCTTGATTTTATGCTAAATTACATTAACGGGATAAATGGAGCATCCAAGACACCGCGTTAATTTCGCCGCTCGCCGAAATTACAGGGACGCCAGGGGGGATATCACGAGAGCGCTAGCAAATTCGCTCTCCTCTCGACTCGACATATATATATATTCGCCCGTTTGTGCGACGCGAGCTCGATAACGCTATATCGAAATCGTCTCGGCTAATCCTCAGGGCGACACCGGAAAATGCATCGTCGCCGAAGCGCGCGAGTGGAGGTACAAATCGTGCCGGAGTGCACTCCGCGTCAATTGACGCGGCGGCGATGAAAAGAAGGAGGATCGAAATTTTCCGGGCGGAATCATCTCGAGCGAGTCACGGCGCTCCGCGACGCTTCTTGTGCGACGTGCACATATAGGTATATACGTACGTGCACACGTGCAATCGCGCATGCATACACGACCAGGGAGACACGGGTCAACGAATTTACCCCCGGAGTCGGGGGCGAAGGCAAACTTCCTTCGGAAACTTGACTCGCGTCGACGACGTCCCTCCCGACGTTTTCCCGCAGTTCCGCAGAGGATTTCGACGATAACTTTAAATATTTGAAGATCCGTGCTTTCCGTCTGGTCGGCTTCCACTCGATACTCGGTTGTTTATCCGCACGAAGATCCCCTCTCTGTCTTTTTCATCCGCCCAACTCTCTCGCACTTTAAGAAGAAGAGACAAGAAAGGCTTTTGTTAACGATGACGCGGATCGAAGGAAGATTTCCGGCGGACTGTTTCTTGCGTCTTCGGCGACGCCACGTTCAAATAGAAGACGTCGAATGAAAGTCTAAGCCGGGGGTTAGTCTCTTTGTACTTTCGCGGAAGATACGCGCGATATCTTATGTTAGTATAAATCTCACGCTACGTTAAAGCCGATCGCAAACAACGTAACTCTAAAGTAAACGCTTATAGGAGGAAAGAGAAGTCGGGGCAACAAGTAAAATGTAGGATGATACGATACTTGGCTTGGCTGGAACATGATCTTTTTTTATTTTAGAAGAAATAACGAATATTTAATTTACATGGAAAATAGACACTACAGCTCAGATTTTGAATTATTAATTACGCAAAAAATGTAAAGCAATCGCGGTAAACATCGCGAGCATTGCCGGAATGGAATATATTCCTCCCTCAAACCCCGAAGTAAAATCGTGAAATTTAATATTACTCGTTCTTTCGCTCATTCAAGCGTATAATCTCCGAATTTCTTTCTCCGAAATATGGTAGTCGATAAACAGTCGCTAGAACAAGGAACAGCGAAAACGGGGCGGAGAGAAACGAAAGAAAAATCCAAAGTAAATTCAATACTCGGCGGTGCAAGTAATTTAGCGGCGGGACATGGAAACCGAACGAAAAAAGTAGACGTAAAATCCAATTACGCAAATCCAAGCTCGTCGGCAACGTAGCGAAGCGATGCGACGCGACGGGAATGAGCGGGTACCTATGTATATCCCGTGAGGTTAGCAAAATTTACCGTGAAACGCGGCGCGGCTAATAAGCTAAGTATTTGCCTCGGAACAGCTCGTAAGGTCGGCGGCGGAGGGGACTCGCGGGAGGAATCCAAAGCGTTTACGCGAAATTACGCGAGTGTGCGCCGCGGTTGACGCTCGTTACAAGCGGAGCGTGACTCGCTGATATCGGGACGCGGCTCATCATTTTTCCTGCACACTCGAGCGCGACTTACTTTCGAGCTGCAGCTCCGCGGGATGAATGGTCGGCTTAGAGCGGAATTTTCGTCGAGCTCTCTCGGAATAATTCCTATCCGACTAACATCGCGAGGCTTTGCCGGAAAGGGGAAGAGGGGGGGAGAACCTTTTTATTCTTGCCCACTTTACGATTGCGATTCTCTCTCCCGGTGGGAGAAATTAATGCCATTTGAGCGTGCGGAACAACGAAATCGATATAACGTCTCTCGGAAAAATGTCAGATGCGTTTCTAATTTCTAATTCGCCAACTGCGCGTCTCTGACAAGTTGGCTTGCCAACATTTTCCATAATTTTATAGAATTTTATAGAATTTTCCTTACATCCTCAATGATGCCGTTGTAGTAACTTTTTTCTCGGCTTCTTTGTCGTAGATTATATCGTCCCCGAGTAAATTTGCTAAGGATATTACATTTTCATATGCAAACAAGGGGGCGTCGCGTGCTGCTCCGTTCGCGTTTGTCTCAAGCTGGCTTTATTCCGTGGAAAATTTCCTGTTTACAACCTCGCGGGAAAAAAGCTGGGCACCCTTTGATCTCGCGCCGTAGCCACGACCTACTTCACCATGACTTTCCCGTTTCCATACCGGAATTTTCTTCCCTAATTTCGCGACAATGGCGAGAGTGGCGCGCACGCGATATACATAGTTCACCAACCAAAAGATCGGTATAAAAAAATTTTGTTTTATATTAATCTTGTTGCGCGGCATATTGCTATTAAAAGGCGGAACGGAGTGAAGTTTGCATAAATTTTATTATAAGAAAAATTCTTGTCGATAGTGCAATTTCTGTTAACGGAGCTATGCATCTCGCCTATATCTGTTATACTAACTAGATCTACGAGAGGCACGCCACGGTAATTATACCCGGTAATTAAAACGCATGCCATAAAATTCGCGGGATTTACATCAGCGTCCTACCTACGCGCTCGATTAATTAGCAGAAATTCTCGACACAGACATTTTATTCCCACGTATATTACGTTAATACGTTTGCACGGCTGATCGTGCTTCTTTCATGGCAAGAATTTTTCATCAAAGGATGCAAAAATCGGAGAATGTTCGCGTCGTTTGGCAAAATCAGCGGAAACCACTTGGCGTTGCCTCGGGAAAAAATGGTGATGTCTTCCCCGCGAAAAAGAGAAGAGCAGGCAGGAGCAGTAGTTCCGGGAAGGCAGGTACCATAACTATCATAGTTAGTATGTCCTACTCGCTGCAAGCTCGTAGGCAAGATCGCGAGATACGCGCGAGTGCAATTAGAAGTGAGTACGGAAAGTAGCGTTGGGGCGTATACCGCCGCGCTGTGTTTACGTCGGACGTCGGGTGAGTTCCAGGTTGGAAAATGTAGTCGCCATTAGCGCTAATACTTCGGCCAAGACGTAGGGCGTGCCGAGCATGCATTCGCAGGGCCGGCCGTGACTCTTGCTGCAGCAGAAGAAGAGAGAGAGAGAGAGAGAGAGAGAACGGGGGAAAATAGATTCACCCGCTGACGTAGTGCCCGGTTGCAAGTATGCGCCGAGGAGTAGTGCGTATATTACGAGACCGAGACTCTACCCCCTTTCGCCGAGAGGTAATTCCGTTTCGCATGACCGCTGGATGTAGTCCGAGAATGGAGAGTTTGCTTAGGCTATGTAAGAGAAGACTTGGGCAAATAACATGCTAAGCTGCGACAGACAAATCTTAGCGATGAATAACGAAAGAGGATATACGTCATAAATGGGGCACTATTATAAAGCATCACTTAACAAGCACTAAATTAAAATGATGTCAGAATAAAGCTTGAAATTAATAATGAAGGACATAAAACGATTGTCCACTTCCATCTGCTAAATGCATAAAATTTTCTAGAGATACATATGTATATGTCGATATGTCACAGATTTTGAAATTATCTTTAAATTAATATAATATTTTTATATCAATCTAATAATTATTCTAATTATTAATAAAATAATCCGTAAATGAAAGGAAGTTGCTAATCCAGGATACTCTACATGTTGCAAGAAATATTCGTATTTGAAACGAGCTAGTAGTGATTGAAAAGTTAAGATGTTGCCTTAAATCGGCCTTTCGTTGAGACTTTATTTTAAATTATAGCACGCTGTGACAACTAATTCCAAAACAAGATTTCGCAGTGATGTATGAAATCCGAAGTAATTGGGAACAAATTTCAAGAACACGACATTCTCCGTGATCTATGTTCTGTCTCAAGTCTTGACTAAATAAGAATCTTATATATTATGATGTTTTTTCTCATCAAGCTTAGCATATTAGTGTAGTAAGTTTTCGATATTTATTCATATTTTTTGCGTATAAAACTTTATTCATTTATTAAATATAATATCTTGAATTAAGTACGTTAAATTTTGAAAAGTTATAGTATAGAAGCATTCTGTAAATTAACAGTAAACAAAATGAGGAAATAAAACAGTAAATTAAGAATGAAGAATAGAACAAATTGTTTAATTAAAATAATTTGTTAATTATTTTAATTACTATCCACTATCTTTATTATGTTTTATTTATTAATTAATTTATTGTTTTATTTACAGAATGCTTCACTGTAATAAATTATTTAATATAATATGTTATTAATTACAATAATATCTATAATATAATGTATATATATAAATTAATGTAATATACCTAGGTATATATTATCTTATATACTCAATATATATTTGAAATTTCGCGTAGTGAATTAGTGAACTCGCTCGTTTGTACATAGCATTGCTTGCAGTCCGCTTTGTGGAGTGGGTAGACGTGTTTCCTCCCTTTGTGAGGTCAGAATCCTACACCTTTCGAGTGTCTGTACAAGCGTGGGAAAGGGACTCTCGGATTTCTATTCAGTCCAAAACATCGGCAGAGATGTGGCGACGGCGGCCTATCTCGCGCAAAGCGTCTCGGCTACATTCCTATATAGAAGCTTGGTCTCTACGGCGCTTAGTTATCGAGATATACAGCGCCAAACAGAGCTCCAGCAATGTATAACACAGGGAGAGAGAGAGAGACGTTGGTCCGAGAAACACATTCCAACCGAGTGAGAGGTGACTCGAGCTCGGGGGCTTCGAATTCCATCGGTGCCTGCGGCACACGGATAGCCCCGTTAGAGCACTTTGTCGTCCTTGTCGTTGTCGTCGTCATCGTCGTCTACGTCCCGGCCGCGATACAGCCACAGAGGCAAGAAAGGAGCGCGAATCCGAAGGAGGAGGCTTTAAGGGTCATCCGAAGAGAGACGAAAGCAAAAAGTCGCTGCTGACAGCTAAGGAGAAAGAGGAAGGAGAGCCATCGTAGCCATCAAAGCCATGCGCTGGTCGGTGCAATCGGAGGGTTAGTATTGGCGTTGTCCAGACGCGTATCGGAGGAAGAGGCGAAGGAGAAGGAGCACCGGAGGAGAAGTTAGCGGAACGATTTCAGGCTCTTAGAAGTCGTTAATTGCTTTGCTCTGCGTGCGAGGCTCGAAAGAGGCTCACCGCGTGAGAGGAAACCGACGAAGAGTTTTACGAGCATTACTGGTGTAACACGTCCTGCCGATCTATAAAAAAAAAAAAAAAGTTTATAGTCGACGAAGCCGAGGAAACGCGAGCGAACACACATGCGCACGTATCAACGAAGTTATCCTCCCTGCGACGAGCTCGTCTGTGAAGTTACGGCCGCTCGTTGACCGATTTTTCAGTAACGATCGTCGCTCACGGCCCAGCAAGCGAAAACGAATGTATGTCTGACTATAAACAAGCTTCGTAACCGTATGCTATTTTTTTGCGTGATGGTGCTTATTCTTTCCGTTATAAAGTATGCCAATCACACACAAAAACGAGCTTTACAATCTGTAGAATCTAATTTGGCGCAATAATTGTTTATTTTTGAGACTACCTATGTAAGAATTTAATGGAATATTTGCTGTCAGCGATAATTTGTCAATTATTCGTTTTATTTTGCAGACTCCTTATCTTGTTCTCAATACAATTCAAGACTTTTCTCGAGAAAATTTTGCCGATGAATAATCTCGCAAGTATGTAAATAGATCGATGTTTGCAAAATTATATAAGACACCATTATTCTCATGTACGTCTCTTTGTCGAATGAGTGCTCGAATGCACCTGTATAAAGGTAACGGTTCGCGACTCTCAAGAAATCTTAAGTTTTTTAAAACTAAAATGCGACCCCGTTTCAAAACCCGTATAGCTTCGTTTGACGATCGTTAAAACTTTATAGAATCGCTCGAAACTTTATAAACTACCGTTTATATCTTATAGAGGGCAGCTATTATATTAATATCTCCTGTTATTACAAGAATGTATTTAAGCTGCCTGTCGATCTCACAATAAGGAAGCTACCTCCAATGATGAACTTACACTACTTACTACAGTATCGAGATCACTTCGTCGGCCACTAATTATTATGTAACTCTATAATATCGATGCTCTTTATACACACAGGCACACCGCGCGATTTTCATACTTCAGTCATCGCGTGCGACTATATAATTAGGAGCAAACGTGCAGTTGAAGACAATTGGACGCCGGGGATGATTACAAGAAACTTGTTATAGCTTCCGTTGCGAGCGTGCCGAACTAATGGCGGTATCGTTCTCCTCGGCGATTACGCTTATACCGCTGTTTGAGTGAATCTTACTGTAAACGAGGAGCATCCGGAGACTTATAGAGAAACTTCCGTCTGAGCGGACTAAAAAAATCAATCGCGAGAATGCCGAGCGAATTAAAGAGCCGAGAAGAAAAAGCAGTTAAGTTCGAAAACGTAAACTCTGCGCTGCAGGCAAAAAAAAAGCTCTTGTTAAAGTATAATCAATTGAAACTTTTGCATAATGGGGAAGCTAATTATTCTAAGATAGGGGAACAATATCAGCATTTTGTGCAAACCTAACGTAAACGGCGAAAATAGGTATTTATATAACGAAGATACTTGAGTTTTGCGCAAAAAAAAAAAAATTAAATTTCGACGAAAGCGCTGGTATACACTATTTGAATTATTCTTATCTCAATTTTTTTATTTTATGTCGAGCACATTTAGATAAAAATAGGAATTTGAATTAAATTTAAAAATAGAATAGTGCAATAGGAATTATGTATAAAGAAAGCTGTTTTGTCCGAATTAAGCTCGTTATTTTTACGATGTAGCCCTTTTAAAAGTTACGAGCGAGAACGAATTTGAAAAAAAAAGAAGTACCGAAGAAGGACCTATGTAGATCACGATTAAACGCATCCCGCGGAATCGTCATGAGTCCCGGGCGCACGGCCCGGACATTTACATAGAAAATCGACGTTAAGTCAATTCCCAGGAATATGCGATTAGGCGCAAAAACGATCGGCGCAGCCGCCGCCCGGGAGCATTATCCTGATCTATATATGATCAAACACGTCCGCGGGGCATCGGCGTCATTTCCATAATTATCGCACTAGCTATAAAAAAGAACTTTCAACGAACGAAATTCGAAGGGCAGGCACACCATATTTATAACAGCAATAACAATATCGTTTTGGCAATTTTATTGTTCAACTCCCCACGATCCGAATATCTTCGTTGCTTTCATCCTTTTTTATTTTCAACCAACCAACCACTCGCCTCCTCTAGCCGATCCGCTTCGGTTTTGCCCGATCTTATGAAATACCGACGACGATGGATGCTGCAGGTTCGATCGGCCTCTACGAGCTACTTGTAGCCCGCGTATAAGGCCGGATACCCGGTATTCGCCCAGATGCATATCCTACTCCTCTCGAATGCCCGACCCCGGGTATTTGCATAGCTGCATGTATTTCGCCCCGAAAGAGAGCTTTCCGCTCGACTGATCCTCGCCGTCGTCCTTCCATCTCCGACCACCGCGTCTTTTCCCCGTCCGCATCCGCGATGATGAAATCTTCGGCGTTACGGCGCCGTAAAAGCGGAATGAAACTATCGAATTTTTTCGCGGACTTCCGCGCACCCTGATGGCAAGAGCCAGCCTTCGTCGTCGTCATGGTCGTCTGTTGCAGTACGTATTTCTTCTCCCGTAGTGCAATCTCATATACGTCTCTCGTGAATTTCGCCTTCCGCCCGAGACGGGCGACTTACGTCGCGTGAGATTGTTTTAAATGCGAGCACGGCGGATGCCGCGCGTGCGACGTATAATGCCGGAGTTACGACGTCGGCGCTTGTTCGAAATCAGTTCATGAATCTTCGTGCTCCCACGTACGTGCCGCGTAAGTCATCTTTTGTATGCATCCTAACTTCCGTCTTTCCCCTTTCTCATTCTTCACGGGCGAATATGCGCGGAATGACGACGCGACGTACTAGATACTTTTTCATTATGCGACGTGGCTCTTATTCGGGTTGCTCAAATTCTTTGATTAACAAATAGATATCCTACTTACAGAACGTTATAGAGAAAGGGATCGCGTATTCAGATCTGTTTAAATAAAAAAATTTATTGTCGAAAATGTATTTTACATAAATGAATCGTGTCTTCATGTTCTTCTATTTTATCTGAATATCAATTTGTCTCTCTCTCTCTCTCTCTCTTTCTCTCTCTCTCTCTCTCTCTCTCTCTCTCTCTCTCTCTCTCTCTCGCATCTATCAAAAAGATATCGATTCAAATGTCAAATGATCCTGGATTAAGGAATAGGGATGCTCTTAAAATGTGAAAGGTTCAATAATGTGCTCCTTGTTCTTACTTCGCATCTAAATGTATTATAATTCTCATTTATATTCCTTTACCCCTGATGCGCTGATGTTACATAGTTATAGCCGTCGTAACTGCAACGCAGCCATTGAACTGGTATTTGAATTTTAAACGGTATTCGTCGATCCTAGAAGATCGATTGTTAACCCCTTGATCTCTCGTCCACATTAAGATGAACAGTTATCGGAAGGAAGGACATTTCTTCTAACTTATTCATATATTCTCTGTGCTTTACATTTCAACTCGTTCAATTCTAGAGATTTTTATATGATAAAATCCGAAATGTTATTTAATCAATACAGCTTTGAGAACTCGTGTTCCATTAACAACACAACATGTATAGGTAATAATAATATAACAACGAACTCTGTCTGAGCTAACAACGACAAAACCAAATAAACAATTTAACGCGATGTTTATTAAATTGTACATTTATACATATTGCACTTAATTATGCATTACATATTACAACATTGCAACTAGTTTTAGTGTATTCTTCTGAAGTACGGTCACAACTGAATTAAAATGAGAAGTAGGTATCGTCTCTTTCGCGAAAGCTGTCTAATTCGGACACTGATGCGTATACGATGATTCGAAATTCCGAATTTGGAACGCATTTGCAGTTTATAGTCAACCATAATGTAATTAGGATGAAGCGTCCTGTTCCTACTGAGAGTGATGATTTTCAAACTGCATGGATATATGTATTCCCGATGAATACGTTCATATCCCACGTTAATTAACTCGCTCGACCAACCGGCTGCCTTGTAATTTTGCAAAACATATACTCTTAATTATCAAGTGGATAATCTGCCGAAACTTTTCGTTATTAACAAACTAAGTCACCTCGACCGCTAGATTCATAATAACCTACTTTCCTTGATGTAGATGTTATAACGTTATACTATATTATATATTATCGCCAATCTTTTTACTTTTTATATTTTTAAGTTCTATTCAATCTAAAATAACAATCCAATTGCTCGCATATAAAAGAATTCTATATTAAAATTTTCCTTAAAATTTTTAAAGAGATGTGATAATATTTTATTTTATAAAAACAATGTACGGTATATTAACATACTATTTAGTTTCCATTTCCAAAATTTCTTGTTGACACATTAATTAAAGTTTACCAATTCAGAACATATTGCAATTAAAATTAAATAATAAAAGAAAGAAAGAGAGAGACTGTTAAGTTGATGCAAGAAACGTGGTGACATTCATGGAATGGAGAGGGCTAGAGAGTTGGTACGAAACGCGCTGATGTTTCCGCAAGCACCTAACTATCGGCCATTCATTACGGCAGCCGCTTCAGTGGCTCGGAGCCGAACTGCCGCAATTCATACTGTGACATGATGCTTGATAACAAAGGCGGCCCGGAGATCTCCCTCCTTATTAATAGACGACCGAGTCTGCCATAACTAAGGGTGGAATGGTTAAAACCACCTACTCTCGCCGGTGAACGAAGATCGAGAATAATGTATGACGCGCGTCTTGCGGCTTTAAGCTTGCACCGATCCCAGAGGGAGGAAAACGGCAGTGCAATAATTAGAACTGTATCACACAGCGATGTGTATATATGAGCACGCGTGTGTTAATTCATACTAGTCATTAGGGCGTGAATCGTCGATCGATGACGGGATTAATTATGACACTGAGCAGTCTTAGGATTAATCCCTCGAGCTCGGTGTTTCGCGAATGCGTCCCTGCGCGACCCGTTACTCTCGTAAAGCGACAGAAAAAGAAAGGCATTTCCGCTTTGACGACGTTGTCGCAACACGCCATGATCGATTGTGACGTATCACGTTCATCAACTGCGAAAAGAGGACGGCACATATTGACTTTGCCCACTTTGAAATCGCTTTTTGACATTACGCTGCGCGCGATCACGCTTATCATCTAGCCGCGATCTCTACTCGACTGCTAGGCTTATACGTATCGCGCCATGTAATTAACTAAATTAATTCTACGTTTGCGATGTATATGATCTTACGAAGCGATAAGCAATTTTTGTAATTAAACCGCACCAACCTGAACGCCTATGATACGTCAAACTTTATGCATAATCATACAACTAAAGAGTCAACGGATTATAGAGGGGAAGAGAAAATCTTTCCTCCGCCTTTATTTGTCACGTCTATGAATAAATATATGTATTCGCATAAAGTTGTTCGCGGCCTCTAAAAATCGAGGAAAGAGGTGATACACGTGATCCGTCGAATCAGTCTGCTCGTTCATGTCAATTAACGTGGACCGTCATAGGAAAAGCACTTTCTCAACGACCTTCTCTATATCTATTTCGCTCGTAGCGCACGAGATTTACCATCGTACTATTATGACTCGCGTTTGTCTCATAAACGAGACTGTTATAAAATCGTAAAAGCAAAGAGACAAACTTTAATTGTGGATGGAAGAAATAGAGACTCACCTATTATGTTGCTCCTCTTCGCGCACGTAGCACTAAAAACTGGAAAATCTCTGTTCACTGAACACTTGTCAAACACGCCGGTTTTCCCTCACAACACTGTTAATCGGCGCCCTTCGTCTCGCGTTGCGAGAACGAGCCGCGTTCTCCGCGCTTGGCGAGCGATCTATCGTTCGAAATCTCGTCGATTCGACGAGATACCTCTCGGGCGATTCAGCCCGCGGAGAATCCCCACGATTGATCCGGGGGCTCTCTCGAGCGGGATGCTGCGGTCGCCGGGAGAACGAGAGCGAAAGGGAGAGAGAGGATAGTCGCGCGCGCGGCAAAGGCGCGTGCGGTCCGGACACGGAACGTGAGTGCCGCTTGGCAGAAGCGACTGAACCCACCAGGCCGGCGGAACGCGCAGGTCCTACGGAACGTCCCACGTCGAGCTTCGGCTCCGGCGGCAGAGCCAGCGGACAGGTACTCGTCGCTCGGCGAGGGAAAATACTGCCGAGCGCCGTGCAACCCCCGGAACGTCGCCAAGAATGCGCCGCTTAATACGTTCGCCCCCGAACTAAAGGCCACGAGAGCTCGCGCACGAGGGGCGGAAATGCGCATATGCGAGGGACTTCGGACTTCGGGGATAGGGTCGACCGGATAGATAGCTAGATGGATAGGTGGAACCCCAATATCTTGCGTGTTCTGAAAATTAAATTCCCCGAAGAATTATTTTAACCGTTCCGTGACCGAAAGCCGTGGGGAGAATACGCTTAAATGCTTGTTCTTTGATCATCGTACGCGAAAATATGTAATGCATTTTCAGATTATGTTATATGTATACGCAATACGATTGAAATAATTCAGAAGCGGAATCATTTCATTATAAAAGTTGATTGCGTCTACGTCGGGCACGCTGAAATACGAAACAGTGAAGGAGCGATGTATAATAGGGGTAAATAGTACAGTGATTGGCCACTTAAGCAAGATAGCAAAACAAAAGAGTGAATTATGAACCTAAATTCAGTAATTTTGAGAAAAAAATCACTACTAATAGTTGCAAAAAACAATAATGATTTATAATAAAATAAAATCCATCAAAATAATTCAAGAATTAATAAAAATTATGTAAAAAAAACACTTATCCTGTCAAAAAATATAGTCATTGGCCATATTAACACCGTTATTGTCCAACAGTGCGACAGTGATTGGTCTCTATCCATGCAAGAATGAGTAAATAATTAAAAAGTAAAAAAGAAATAATTTGGCACAAAAAACAAAAATTATTAAATCAATATATTATATTTTTTAGATGTAAGGGGCCAAAAACTGTCACACAGTTTCCACAACCTCAAAACAATATTTGGCCGAGTGACCAATTACTGTTGTAAAACGTTAATCGTGTGTTAGTCGTTGGCATAGTATAATTATTGTATCTGAAGCAGAAAAGTGTATTAAATATTTTTGTATTTATAATTAAAAACATTTTAATAGTATTTCTTTATAATCTTTAATTTTTTAAGATGTGGCCAATCATTGTAGAGTTTACAATGTAACAATAACTGTAGGTACTGTTTACCCCTACATAATTATAATGAGATTTAATGAAGTATGGGTTAATTGTGATATCTGGAAAAATTTCAATTAAATAATTAAATTCGCGACGATAATTATATTTGAAAATGATAACGGATTAAGCTTCGGCTTCGTGATGTCTTATGAAGCAAGTTCTGCATTGCCACTGGATTTTCGAGCTCTATGGAATTGCGATTTAATTAATTAGTGCACGTAATAATCGGTGACAGTTATAGCTGACGATCGATATAATAACGAATATCACGCGATGAGAAAAAAAATTCATTTGGTGTACATTTTACGAAATTCATCATAATATCTCTATCTCTTACTCGGGACCTCGGACCTCGCCATTTTTCTAGACATCCAATTATATCCAGCACGCATTCACGGACGAAATTTTCGTGCTCTTCGTGATTATCGCGTTTCCACGAATCTTCTGGAAAAGCTCCTCGCAATTAGTCAGTCGGTCGATATCGCGATTGCCGCACATTTGCAAAGGTATGAAAACAAATTTGCGCTGGTATGCCCCAAAAAAAAAAATTATTCCTTCCAATCTATATACGTACTGCAAATTATACGATGGAGGTACTATTTATTCAGTAAAATATGTATGTCTCTGTAATATAGACACCATGCCGAGTGTGGGGTTCACGGAACGTTGCTTCGCCGTATATGAATCTCGCGTAAATGAATTAGCCGTTTCGGATCGGTTTATTCGCAAGTGTATCCTCTCCCTCGTAAAACTCGAGGAGCTTATTACTGGCTAATACTACTTCGCTCCTTATTTATGGCCGGACAAGGGCGCGCGCCGCGCCGTGCCGCACCGGTGTAATACGTGTGGCATGCGAATATCGAGTTGCGCGATTCACCATGCATAATATTAGCACGATATTATAGTTCCGCCGTGGATTACAGTAGGGGTCGGGCCGAATACCTAATAAGGATTTTACGACTGTCTAGGAAATCCGTGATTAGGTTCTCAACTATGCGAGCAGAGTCGCAACGTAACCATCGCTTGCGCGCGTTCGAGCATTCGTACCTCATCGACATGCCGCCGGCTCCGTGTCCGGATATATTGATCCAAGACGAAGATGAAGCTCCAACGTATTGTTTGGTGAAGCACGTTAGACGCGTATATAAGCGAAGATTGGGAACTTTGCTACGGAAAAATTGACGTAAAATTTCCTACAATATGATACGCATCTTCTGAAATATCCTGTATAGGTATATTTGTTTGGATCAAAATTCGCATTTTATTATATATATATCTGACTGTTAAATTAAGAGTTAATCGAGTCGGAAGTAAATTTCGTTACAACGTGTCGTTGGTGGATTTCTTTTGTGGCAAGACCAGAGACTAGCATACAAGAATGACAAAGTCTTTGCTCCCACAATTTGTTCATGGCACATGCGTACCGTTTGCATTTAGATTCCGTGTCAGAGTTCACTTTACGGGTCTCACGTCACGTCCCTTACCCCGATTAAAGTAAAATAAGAAGCGGAATTTATAAAATTTTCGACGACGAAATCGTTGTTTCATCCGTTTCATCTTGCATTGCCTTTCCAGGTAAGACCCGATAAATAAAGATATTTTATCCATATTATTTATGGAACTGTGTTTCTAGACCTTCAAGACCGACAAATAATTAGCGCGCAGTTTGTTGAGTGGAGAAAAGTCTATAAATTTACGCAAAATATTATTAAGCTACAAAAATCCAGCTCGATCGAAGATGGCACTTCTCTGTTTAATTAAATCAGCTTAGCAAACTAATTGAAACACAGTTTTCGTTCGGAACAATAAATTAAATGTGATTAAGTCGATAATCGATGTAACTTTTTGACGCTAATAGGCATTCTTTAAATCACTGTCAAGAATTTATTGCGAAAAATATTACCCCAGTCAGGGATAGCATGCCTCAGTAGTCGAATTAGTAATGACGCGCCCGTCACAGATTGGAGGGAGGCTCAGGTTCGTACCGTCGTACCCCGGCTGTGGTGATATTTTTTGCAATAAAGTCTTTACAATGATTTAATGGATACTTATTAGCGTCAAAATGTTAAATCGATAATCGATTTAATTATGTTGAATTTACTGTTTCAACGAAAACTCTGTTTCAAGGCTGACAAATAATCGGCGCGCAATCTGTTGGGTAGAAGAAAGTATATAAATACACGCAAAATATTATTTGGCTACAAAGATTCAGCCCGACCAAAGATGGCACAATTCTCCATTTACTTGTAGGATTCACATATCGGTTTCACTTTTACTGATTTAATCAATTTTATTATGAAACGTTAGAAATTAATTATTGTAGAACGAAGAACATTCTCGGTCTCAAACACGCTCAATACGCCGTAAAAGTGTGGCCCATATGAAAATTCCAATAACATTCGTCGTACCGTCAGGTAATTGCGCAACGAAGCATTCCGCGCGGAAATTGCCTAGAAATTGCGGAGAATACGGCATGATCTTACGGCCCGTCGGTTACGTTTGCGCGGGAGCTGTTTCACCCGCGGCTTATTATTGGATTTTCGACAAGTTCGAATACTTATTTAATAAGATTATTCCGGTGGGTGCCGCGAGAGTCTGCCGCGCTCGGGATCCTTGTTTCGCTGGTTAAACAGTTTCTCCATGACAGCGGCGCCGAGTTCGCGTTTATCGATTCGCGTCCGCGCGCGTTTGCGTTTTTTTTCGCATATGATTTATTAATGCGCGTACCGCGCGATGCTTCGTCTCAATTAGCGTCACCCATTCTCGCAGTGGCGGCTTTAAAAGTGATCGAGATAGGCAGTCGGTTCAGAGCATCAAAAAATGGAACGCTTGGTGTGACCCATTACAGTGAACAAAATTTTAGATATTAATTTTTGTAAGATACTGTTATATTATTCTAATTTAATAATCAATTTTTTGTAATAAATATGGGTTACATTTAATTGTAAGCGCGAGAAAAGGAAAATGTATCGATAAAAGTTCTAATACGCGCTGTGCGTAATGATAGAGAAATGCATGTACAGATAATAAAATTAAGATCTCTACGCCAAGAAGACGATTACTTTCGCTATGTCATGACACATCATGGTACTGTAATGATTTTACGCCGTCATACATATATCATCGATTCACGGCTTTTCCTTCACGCGTCGCAATTAAAACGCAATGAAGCCCCTGCATCGAACCTGATTGAACATGTCATAACCGCTGTTGCGAGTTGCGATGGCTATACCGATAATGTCATCTGCTTTACTTTCCGGTGCAATGAAAAAACTCATTTGCGAGCGCCGTTCTGTCTCTGATACAAATATACAAGTGGCCAGCTCGTATCGCGTTAGATTTCAATTCTGACGAATTTGTAATCGCACTTTTCATAGATCGACTATTTGAAATAATCTTTCTGTTTTGTTTTGCAGGTGTTTCGAAAATGTGATATCATCTAAGGAAACGAGAAGAGCCAGCGACAGGAACGAGGTAGCGTAAATTCATTAATCTTGCTAAAAAATTAAGGAAACTTTAACATATATTAAAATAGTTTAATTTTTAGTAATTGAATTATTAAACTAAAAATTAAAAAGTTTTAATTGAACTTTGAACTTCGGCCTTTGGAAATGAGTTCGTAGAACCAGGCAGTTTCAAAAAGTTAAGAACACATTATAAAAAAAAAATTATCGATAATTCCACGAAAACGTGCAAACATTCCTCCAGCGGGGAATAACTGGCGCGAGATACTCCTCTTCGTGATAAATGACACGAATATCTCAGCGTCACTTTCGTATACTTTCCCCCCGTACACCGAGGGCGGCTTATTTATGACTGTTGCGCCGATAATTCGTCATGCTACGTCGTTGCACAGGCCGCGAGCGCAATTAAACGCAATTTCGCTCGTGTGTTGCCTGCAAGCGCAGCAGTTGCAAGCGCAATCATTGTCGCGCACTGAAACTGCAAGCCGCACTCCGAGGGAACCCGGGCGTTCGACTGCGACGACGACACGTTTGCGGAGCGGAACTTTCGGCACGATCCAACGATTTCGCCGGCAAACGCCGTCGCGTGCTGCAATTACACCCAGAGCGGTCGCGGACCCGACGCGACGCGCGCCCCGAGTGTAACGACAACGGCCGCGGCGATCGCCACTTTTCGAATTATTACGTGCCCGCTCTCTCGACCCGGAATACTCGCGACACGTGCGCTCATTGCGCTCGGAACACGTGCGACCTACTACCACCACCGACCGACGATAGTGAATATTTCGTACGTTGCCCCGGTTCCTGGATCTGCTGTCGCCCGTGGCAAACAAAATCTTTCGCCGTCTCGTTATAAATACTGGGTCATTTAGGGCCGGTTTTTCAATAGTCGTTTAAACTGAAGTTTAGCTAAACTCTGCACTCTTCGTCTTTTTCTAAAAGGGATAGTTAGAAAGAGACGAAGAGTGAGTTAAGCTAAGATTGAAGTTAGGCGCGACTATTGAAAAACTGGCCCTTAGTGTTTCGATCTTTAGCTTCGACCACGGTCTTAACCGCGGCTTCGACAATGGATTTTTTTAATTTGTTTGAAAAATTAGATCAATTTCTTTTTTGTATTCTATAGTTCTTTAACACTTCACAATTTTTATATTTCGAGGATTTTTGATGTGGAAAATCGATATACGCAAAGTTCCGTGGTTAGAAGATACGCTGCTCTAAGCGGATGTTTAATTCTGCTGTCACCTAGGATTTGTGTACGTAAATACGCCGCTTAACCGCTTAACCTCATAATTGTGGCGTTATTTTACCTGTGAAGGGCAGGCGCTCTAATTATTTATTTGATGGATAAAAATCACAATAATTGACGATGGTACGAATAAATATATCCGCGTGTGGAGGTGATTTAAATGAAACGTGTCGCAACGTCAGGGCTTTCAAGCGTGATAACTATTAATGTTCATTACCGCTTTTGATTTAATAACTTCGTTGCAATTTCATTGAATATTAAAAAGACATTATGACATAATGGGGTAAAGCCATTTTTGACATGTATAATATAACCGTGTGACGCTACGTGCATAAATGTACGGTGCATTGTTCGTTCGACGCACTTGACACCTCTCGACGTACAAACGAGAACGATTATTGAATCCGAATTAATGATTAATTTCGCTTGTAAATGAAGATATACGCTGGCGATGCATTATGTATTAACATTATCCGACGTGAGGTCGGAACAAAAACACGTTCCGGGTCTGTGACGAGCGCACGATCGGTAATGATGTTATCGGTGCGAGAGCGGCGCGATGGAAGCGGGGCGCACGCTTTTAGTTTATAAAGCGGCGAATTTCGAACAACGCGACGGAAGCAATTCGACCGCCACTAACGTTGCCGTTTTTCAATTTATTACAGAATGATCTGCGCGGCGGTAACGTATGCGGCCCGCACACCATCGTTGCGCTGAAATGCGCGTTATCCCACCGCATACATTCGTATACATGCCGCTCTCACAAATGTGCATCGCATTTGCGTTGCATTCATTCGTACGATTTCCGCGTGCAAACAACCGCACGCGACTGTGGTTATAGCGACCGGCATAGTTTAAACCCTCATTTACCGATAAGGATTAATAATTAATTTAGGACTTATAATTGATGCATCGCATATCATGCGAAGGACCGATAAAATCCAACGCAGCCCATAATAAATTTCAATATATTATATATTGTCGGCCCGCGCGTCAATACAGTCTTATTTAATCGTCCGCTCGTTTCATCAACACATATTTATCTCCCGATAAGAGAGACGAAATGAAATTTCTGTTTTTTTCACGCGACACCGAAACCGGATGAATGCAACGGAAACGTGCGCCTGCGACAAAGGGCGTTTTATAACAAATCCGGCTCGCTATTTTTCCACGGTTATAAACACGAAATATATGATAACAGCTGCCGGTACTCATTATTTCAAATTCCCATGAAATTCGCGATTCAATCGATTATAATTATACGAGGATAAATAAGATCACACAATTAACACATACGTGTTTATATCACGTTTAAATAACATCGCGGGAAAGATAAATAAAATAACGTCGTTATAAGTTTATCTCGTTATTTGTTAAATGTGGATTTTTTGCAAGAGTATACATTCAATAGTACAAAATGTAACCGAAATGTGTCGTACTCATTTAAAAAGTAAATTAGGAAGGACATGCATAAAACATTAGTTAAAAGTAGCATCTCTGACACCGATATTGCTTCGATCCTAAAGTAAAATTCGTTTATTACATTTCCTCTTTACCCAATTTCCATTTTCCATTTTACCCTTCGAGGTATAGCACGTTAAGGCCCCCGCCAATCGTAGTCCGCGGTGCCGAAATTGAACTGCGCTTTGATGCGTCATCGATCACAATGACGAGCGGGGCGAAAGCGTTTCGCGATATTTGGAAATGCGACGCAAACGAATTGGACCACACAGTCCCGCCGAATAGCGATGTGCAGTTTTTTTTTTATACAAAAGGTTATCGAATTTCGCCAGCAAATATTTACCGCCCGCCGCGTTGCCGAGTAGGCACTAAAAATAACCTGACGGCCGCCGCGTCGCGTCGCGATCGTGCGGCATCGTCGAGACATTGGTATTTCGGCGATGCAGCATGCCAAACTCCTCGAGCGTGCAGTTATGCCGAAAAACCGTGTTCGCAGTTCAGGCGTAAATATATATCTCAGGCGGTTGCTGCCGCAGCTAGGTAGACAAATTCACATGAGTGTATAATATTTCTAGAAATGATAAAAGTCAAAATTTTTAACGTTTTGCCAAAAAGATAAGACAATATAGCGAGCTTAGGATTTCAGAGATTCTAAAATAATATTCATGGCATAGATCCGCATCTAAAAATATTGAAATTCCATAGATAAGCAATAATCAGTGATATTTATTAGATGAGCAAACAATATTTTATTTGCGAATTATTATACAATCTATGTAATTTTACATTTTTATACAACTATTTGCTTTAACGAATGTTTCACACGCATCTCTTCACATAACGAGCTCCAAAATGAAACTTCACGTAAGATTTTCCCCGACCATAAATCCCGTCGTCGTTGCGGCGAATAAATTTCTGCCTCGCGCAGGAATGGACGGAACGAGAGAAGCATGACGTTGGTGCGTGTTGCAGTTCGTCACGCAATATTGTTGTCGTCTACGTGTAATCTCATTTAACATGTAGTCGGATGAGCGGGGAAATTTTTGTGGCTCGAAAAAAAGAAACGCGCGAAAGTAGCGCGGCTGCAGTGGTTCTCGAGACATTCGAGAGCCTGCAGAAGTCCAGACCCTCTACACCCACACCGTTTCTCGGTTTCTCGGCATGATTCTGGACGACCGCGACGGCGAAATGTAGGGAAAGCGGAGAGGAGGATAAACGTACTCCCAGGGGAGTACGGTTACCTGGAAACTTATGACGTTACGGTTCGACAACCGAGAGTACCTACGTAGTCGCTCTTTCCGCATCCTTGAGCCGCGAGACTCGGGTTCTCCCTGCACGATCTCGTCGTATTCACCGAGTACCGCGCGTGTTACAGCTGTGGCATACATACACGTATGCATAACGTGTCCTCGTGTTCGCTCACGCAGCAGGGAGACGAGAGCGTTTCCGGGGATTTCGCCGAGCGAGACTTCACGCGAAACCGCCCCGGCGAAATTCGCATGACATTGCGGTATGACGTTTTATTGAGGTCTTACATAATGTTGTGATTATGTGTGTATAAGCAAGCTTTGATGGTAGTTTCAAAGCTGTGTGAGCCATCTCGCTGCTTTCTATTAAAATATTGATCCCAAGTTTGTTACCATCGTCAAAACACGTTTATAATATACATAATCTAACAAAATTTCTGACGATGTATACATATATTATAATATTGCGTTTCTATATGAGCACGTAAAGATGCTTTGCCTGATAGGAAGAAATCTCAAACGAAATTCTGAAAATGTCCGACTTGATTGAATCCCATAAATCCTATAAAATTGGACAGACGCGTGTTCAGAGAAAGAGAGAGAGAGAGAGAGAGAGAGAGAGAGGGAAAAAGAGGGGGAGAGAGCTTACTTGGCAGAACCAGGAATTCGGTTGCACCTGCGAACGACTTTATCGCTCCTGAAGGAGCGTAATTACCGTGCCATCGCCTCTCAGGCTCCGACAATCTAGAAGAGTATTTTTTCGATGGACGAGATTGATTCTGAGAAAACTAGAGCCCTGAAGGCTTATTGAAGGTCCGCGTCCTTACTTTCTTTTCATTTCTGCTACTCTTTCTCTCCTTGTCCTTCCTTGCTCTTGCCTTGTTCACCAACCAAACGAGTTACCCTTTGAACAATCGGCTGGCAATAACTACAGTGCGAGCACGATGAGTTTCCTTAACCTGAATAGCTTAAGGAAATCGATTCGAGCGAGCGAAAATAGAACGAACAATTCGTAGTCATACGCAGTCACCGATGATTTATAACATTATCGAATCCTTTTTGGCACTTAATATCAGGTCAGTCAGTAAATTCATGTAATTGTGATCCCGCAGATATGTTTGGCATGATAAATTCTTGGATAGAACAGAGAAATATTGCCAACAAAATGACAGTGAATATATAAAGCGGATTAAAAAAGTAATATTATAAAAGTATCATGAGAAGTAGATCTCACTTCAATAATATATTCGAGAGGAACTACAGAGCAAGACTGCACCAAGTAAGGGAAACTAACGAGCAATTTAGTGCACATTATAATTGAAGGAATGAAGGTTGAAGGCACCGCGACAATCGATATTACTTCCACGGCGAATGAACATCGACATTGCATGATGCAGACCTATGAGCGGACGAGCATTTAGCCCGGGCTTATCCCGAGATCTCGGTATATTCGCGGTAATACTCGGCCATTTATAACCCCGCAGTTAAAGGGCATAAATCACGAGGGAAAGTAAATGTACGCACATTTAAGTTACTACCGCGGACGCGTGGTGTACGTGCCATTTCGCCATTGTTCCGACGGCCAAGATTCACGGCGCCCTGCTTGCCCGGCTTTTGGAATATGATCTTGCTCTTTAGTACATCGAGAGAGGAAGCGGAATGAAGAGAGAGAGAGAGAGAGAGAGGGAGCCGCATTTGCTTGAAGCTTTTCCCGCAAACAACGTAACTCGTGGCGAAATTGTACTCGACATTTTAATACGATCAGCGCTACAATGAAATGCTTCTAATAGATCCTTCATGCGCACACATTATTTAGTAAAATTGTGGCTCACGAGATATGGAGTTTGAAATGATCGTTATAGTTCTAAAACTGCGTTAATGAGAAAATAGGTAGATATAGTGCTGAAAACTTATTTTCAGATTGCAACAGATGTCGATTTTTCTATTGGTTACGTAACGACTTTAAGTATCAAAATTGCGGGAGTTCGAAAATTGATCTCTTATACATAAAGTGGAACGACGTAGACGTGTCTGTGACCAGGTTGAAAATGTATATTAGAGCGGCGAAAGTTACAGTGGAACTAATTTGACGCAGTGGGCTCCTTTGGTTTCACGGCCTGTGAATCTCAATTTTATGTACGAACTTGTTCAGCGAGTTGCTCATTCAAGTTGGAATTAGGTGCACTCTTAAAGAGATATTTAAGTAACCATGATAGGTACTCATGACGACACAAAGATAAAATCGCAAAGTTGATAAACGATATAGAATAAAACATATATTTTTTTCAAAACACTCAATATACCTCTAATATTAAATACATATGCCGCAAGAAGAAATTCATTAAATTTCACATTATCTAAAACAGAATTATTTTTAAAATATTGCAATTCGTAACGACATCATCACGATTCAATTATTACAAAAATGTAAATTTAAGTAATTTAGATATCTGAAATATTCAAATTCTCGGTCGACAGCGTCGCAGATATCGAGAGAAATAGGGAAGGAACGGTGTTGTCGTGCGAGAATAATCGGATGTGTAAAAATTGCACGTAGAATCGGCTCGTACTGGTCAGACTAGCGTCACAGCGGTACCGAAATACCGCTGATTCTGTAGAACGAAAATACAGTGGCTTTCGGTGAGCCGGCCTTTACGGAATATTGATCTCGCGTGGCACCAGAGAACCGTGGCTCCGAGGTTTGCTACAGTATTAAATGTTGTTGTAGGACCGCTGACACGGTACACGACGACGTTTTGCGACGCGGAATATTACGGAAAATTTACTCCGACTGCTGCACACGGAACGTTCATACATAGCTGCGTCATGCGGCCCAAGTCATTCGTTAGAGAAATCGCCCCGGGTGGAGAAAGAAAGAGGGAGGAGGAAAGAGAGAGAGAGAAATAAAAACTTATTTTATTCTGGAAAATATAGTCTCCAACAATAGAATATGATGCGGTATATAATAACAAAATAATCAGAGATATTAATGCCACCCGATGCGCTCGCATCCCGCAACATACAAGTCGCTGATTCTTTCTATTCCCTCACAATGAAGTAGTTAAGTTACATCGTTAATTATACAAGCGAGAAAATATATTTCTTAAATGTCACAGAGAAAACCGCTGAGTATGGGCTTTTGCTGAATGACATTAACGCTCACGTTTGTACAATTCTAAATAGTAGATAAGCTAGCATGTTCTATACCGTCATTTCAATCAAGGAATATTTAATTTAAAAAGTATTTATGTCAAGAGGGTAGGGAGAAAATCTTTCACTAAATTGAGGGATGCAGATTCCAGGGCACTGCACATATTAGGAAATATACAAGACAAAAGTGTGCAAAACAAAAAAATGAGAACGTTCAAGGCGGAATGATGTTTTAATTTCACGCTTGAAATATCGCGAGTGAAATGTGCACAGCACTTTGATATTATGCGTCACTTCGGGCAAAAAAAAAAGTGATGTAATATACTCGACAACGGAACAGTTGACATCGCATCGTGTTTGTTAACGGAAAAAAAATACAGGGCACAAAAATAATTTTTATTAAATTGCCAGCCTGTTGCGGGAATTTCGATATTTCGTTCCGCGCGTGATACGCATAGAATTATGAAATATCCCGAATTAAGCGGCGAATTTTTTCATAAAACGCAAAACTCTCTGTGACCCAGAGTTAGGACACGTGTTACCGTGCGTTTCGCGTGGTAGCGAAACGACCGTCGTGAACGCGAACGAGGAGATCGATAAAATGACAAATTTTCGGTGTAAATTCCAGGCCAGGTATCCTCCACGCTCGAGACTCGAATGGACTCTCTCCACGTCTCTTCATTAACCCGCATTAAAATTAATATCCTGCCACATCGGGCGTTTTGCGTATCTGTCTTCGCGGATGCCTCACGATGTCGTGGATTGGCGAACCGGTCTTCGTTCGTTCCACCATAGTCGCATCGCTGCTCTTTTACCGATCGTTACTCTCCATCGCTCATTCATGCGGACCACGAAGTCCTTTTTGTTCGTTCCCCCAATTAAGAATTCGCCCACGAGCGGTGACATTGCGGCTGCCGATAACGACGAGGTTAACAATGAAGAAGATTTTTAGATGGGGTAATTAATGATTCGCCACTATTCGTGATGCAGTTATGATCTTCGGCCAAGTCCAATATGCATATTGAATTCTTTATTCTTTGTTTCTTAATCATTTCATTAATTATTCTTCGCAATTTTATTGTAACTCCGCTACGTAAAGCGGAGTCTCCAATGAGAATTTAAGGCGTAAAATTTAAGCTTTAAGCCTTAAGCCGTAAGAAATTGACAAATCACAGTCGAATATGAAAAGAATACCCGACTGTGATTTGTCAATTTCTTACGGTTTGAGGCTTAAAGCTTAAATTTTACGCCTTAAATTCTCATTGTAGACTCCGCTTTACTCAATTATTATTATCACGAATATAGTTTCGCGGTGTTATCGTTAGTTTTCCTTCGACTGTTTTGCGCATCTCGGTGAAATTTATATACGGCATTTCACATCGTCGAGATTTAAATCCGACGCGGGTGCGGGAGAAGGGGAGAATAAAGTTTGCAACGGCGAGAAGGGTGTTTGCTCATCTCGTTGCAGGTGCATACCTGCGTAACTAATCAAAGGTACTTCGAGTTAGCGCGGCGTTCACGATTTATATTCATTAAGCGGTAAAGGTATAAAGGTATACACGGCGCCAAGAAGTTGCGAGGCCGGAAAGTTTGACGACGAGGTCGTTTCATAAATCGCTTCGTCCGGATTTCTTTTTTTTTTTCAACTAGCATAGCAGTCCTTTCATATCGAATAGTCAATTTTCAAGACTGTGTTTGTATCATGCGTTTTTACTTCGTATCGACTTCATTGGAATACCATGCCGGTTTTTATGCAAAAGTCACTTTTACAGGCAGGCGATTAGAAACGGTTGGAAACTTAAAGAAACTTACTCTGTTTATTGACCTGTAAGGGCGCGCGCAACTTTTTAACATAATTATATAAACTAATTGAATGGGATACTACTTGCCAAAGAAGAGAAAATTAAAAACTTAAAGGAAGAAATAAAAAGTGTAATCTTGATGTATATCCACTTTTGTTTTTTAATCTGAAAAATTAAACAGGTAATTGTGTATCCTGGACGTACATGGCAACATGCAAGAAAATAAGTCACGTGGAATTAGTTTCCTCGTAGGCCATCAAAAATGTCGGCTATAAATGACATAAAATAGCGGCGAGTTACCGTTGCAGAAGGTAAAAGCTTTTACGGGAAATGAGCGCGGGGGTTTCCCTTCCGGTTTGCTGGCTCGCCAGTAGAAACGCTTACGCCGACGCTTAAAAGCAAGCGGGTAAAGCGACTGCAACTATAGGTGGTGGGTATTAAGCGTAATCGATAATAGGTATCGACGGGCGACGGGGAATTTCCGCGATCATAGGAATAAAGTCGGACAGTGGTAAACGTCGCGCTATAGTCAGACGGCGACCAATATAACGCGGCAGGGCGGCTGCGGCGGCAGCCGGCCTGTAACGACGGGGCCCCGTAATGGCACGCCGTGAAGTTGTAACGTCGGACTAATGGCGGCGATTAGTAGAAGTCAGTACGTTTTATCCTGCGGCGCATAGAATTTCAATAAACTCCCGCCCGGGTGCCGGCGAGGCGAGCCACGGCGGGAGGGAGGGAGGGAAAGTGGCGTACCACCGACGATTCTCACATAGTTATAACCGTAGACGGCCTCGAATCCCATTTATTCGGCCTTATCTAGAACGGACATGTCCGTTCGCGAATAGCACACGCTCCCACCGCGAGATAATTAAAATTAGCTTATCTCGCCGGCGAACGGCTCGCACGCGGATAGGATCGGCAATAACATACAAGCGCCAGCGCGAACGAGGTTTTCTTTAATCATCGGCTCTAAAGGATGGGCTAGCTGCTCTCCTCCGTCGATGATAATCGCCGGGTGGACGTGCAAGCGCGTTATTTCACCGCGCTCGACGTAACTTATTGTTAGGATCCCGTTACAAACACGCGTTACAGTACGACGCGCCGTCCGCTGTACATATACCAACGCCGACTATATCCAGTCATCTGAGAACGTACATTAAAGTCGTGCCAGATAAAACGTCCTACTTGTCAGCGATTTTTCAACGAAAGATAGCACGCGGGACGCGGAGAGCAAGAGCATACAATTTCCATTTATACTTTAGTGTCGTCGCGATATATTTTTAGATAAAACCGCGCGATGCGAATTTTTGATAACTCATCGCAAGCTGTTTCCATCCGCGATTCTCCATTTTCGAAGCAAGTATCTTCGTTAGGTTAACGATGCGCTCCGCCGATATCCCATTACGGAACTTGGTGCATAATTCGCGGGAAGTTCGCGTATCAGGGGATGTAGTTTTGATTAAAATGGTATACTTGCGCACTTTATGCATAGTACCCACTGAATAAAGCGCCGCGACACACAAGCATATAGAATCGATATTTATTTATTCTCATACCGCATCAAAAACGGTGAACGTGCCTATAATTATCCTGCATCTCGTCGCGATTCGACATATACGTTGGCTATATATCGAGCAAAGGTGTCGCAGGACTAAGGCATGGGCTAACCACAATGTGGCTGCCGGAACTAATGCAACAGCTGGTATTCGACAAATTGGTGGAACCTGTCAACGGGATGACAGCTACACATAGATACGCTGACACAATCACATTTATCTCCGAACGGATAATAATAGAAACTTCGCGATGTGAGAGCCGCAAACGAATGAAATAATAACTATTGATTGATAGGAACGACGCGACCGTGATGACGGGAACTGCTGTCTTCCTTCGGCAAACTAATATAATTGCAAAAGGCATATGAATGTTTAAACGTCGCAAATATTTAATCCGTATTTTCTAACATTTTATTTAATTAAGGAACGCATGTTAATTTAGTGAGTACGCGGTTATTTAGTAATTAAAAGCTGCAAGTCAAGCACTTATCGCAAGTGCTCACATATAAATATTATACGAACTTGTTAATACGACAAATTTTCTCTAAGTAGAATTTTTACATATTACAAAAAGCGACATAAATAGATAAAAGTCCCATTATTACGTAATCGTCAATTCGCTTTCTTCCGAAATGGTACAGGGAATTTAGCGCAATTTTCTCCCGTTAACGGCTGCAGTAATTATGAGAGCGCAACTGCTCGTATGCTATTATAACGAGATAAACCTGCGCGAGAGATCCATAAATCCCTTCAAAGAATCCTACAACGTTCTTTTATGTCCATTCTTCGTAGAGCTCGCGGCTTTTCTTTCGTCGATGCGCACACTCGGGGATGAGTGGACACGATCCCTCTCAAGGCAGAGAATTTTAATCCATTCGGATCCATTCGGAGCTTACGTTTGAGCATTTAGCCGAGTGAGGAAGTTGATGATGCGCATTTTAATGCACTTCTACGATTGTACTCTATGATATTACGATTGTACTTTATGAGATTATCTTTTCGAAGACAATCTTAAAAGAATTTATTTGTCCTGAGAATATAAATTAGTAGTTTTTTTCCTAAAGATTTATAATCTATTTCTTAAGGATATATTTTATGTATTTTCTTTTTATTTCTGTGAAAGATTAAAATATTTTTGAATCGTGAAGATGGCCTTCGCGTAACGTTTTGAATTATTTGTGCAAAAACAAGATCTCGTAATGGCATCTTTTAAAAAGCTAGTACAACGTCTGAAACTCGTGCAAAGTTTCCGCAAAGTCTCGCGGACGTGCCGATCCAGCGCACCGCTACGAATGTTGTTATCTCACAAGTTTGTGACTCCAGAGTGTAATACAAGCGATGAAACAACGAAATTTCAAAGAGAGATTTTCTTTCTTGGGGAAAATCTTCGTGGAAGGTACGCTTCTTTGCCGCTTCGGAAAATGGAATATAAACGGAATAAACCTCTCATTACAGGGAAATAAAACATGCAGAAAATAGGGCAGATTAACAAGCTAGACACTGTATTAACCATATTTATTTAACTTTTTACTTACCTACATACAAAATAAAATTTGGCACTCTTTTAGTATCATCTTTTGTAAACAGTATATTTTATATAGTTTGAAAAATTTTGATACTGTCAAATAACAATATGATCTCGATCGACTAAGCAAAACAGCTAAATAAATCAAAAACGGCCAATTTTCGAGCAAATAAAGGATGTTGCAAATAAATTTAATAACTTTAATAATAATATACAATCACGCGTAGTGTCTCGCGCCAAGTACGCGCGGAGCGAGACAGCCGTGGCTCTATATACGCGACGCGACGAGTTATATATATGTTGAGAGTACTCGAGATTTTGAGATCTCGATAACTAGTGAACGGATCAAGTTTTAACTAGGCTCAATGGAAAGCTTGGACCAAATTTATATAATGAAAGTATTTTTATTTTTCCCCTACGTGGCCTACGAAAAAATATATTGCGATGCAAAAGTCCAGACCTGAAAATTTTACATTAAGATACGTCGTCGTCACTTTCACATCCTCGCCACGGCGCGCGGCGCGCCGTGGTGGTGGGGGTAGCGTTACTTTCATATTCTCGCCACAGTGTGCCGCGGCGCCACTGTTTCGTGTCACTTTTATTTTCCTTAGTTCGATCGATCGATCACATGTGAAGTGACAAGAGTAAAAAACATAACCGTAAAGTGGCCTATACACGTCGCGAGTCCGGCTCGTCTCGGTTTCCACTCGTTCGTGGGTGAGATGTTACAAGACGGGCTCGGCATCCGACGAGCCAAATTTCGGGACTATTCGGGAGTGTGTGTGTGGTGAAAAACGTTCAAGTCCGGCTCGCCGATAAATAAATAAATCGCGTTCCTGAGAGAGAGCGAGAGAGCGATATTGCCAGTCTCGAGCGTCTCCATGAAAACGAAAGAGACAGCATGTTTATGTGCAGTGACGTGACTGACGTGTACGTTAGTTGGTGCGCGAGGCTGCGTTTACATTTATCGTAATGTTAAGTTCCTTACGACGATTGTAACGCTCGACAGCTATCGTAACCTCATTATATGAGTTTACTCAACTTGAACTCGGAAGATTGTGACACTTGTCTAGCGTTACAACAGTATAACCTAACATGTCGGCCTTCTCGACGCGCGAAGAAAAGTGTGTTTATAGTTAGATATATTAACATAGATATATTGTTTACGACAGCTTCTTTGCTTACGATCACGATCGCAGCGTTACGATGGATCGTAAGCTCATTACGACGATCGTAACGTTCGTCGTGACAGTTATCGTATGAATTATTAAGGTGCGTCTACATCTATCGTAACGCTGCGATCGTGGTCGTAAGCAAAGAAGCTTTCGTAAACAATATCGTGGGTGAGATGTTACGAGACGGGCTCGGCGTCCGACGAGCCAAATTTCGGGACTATTCGGGAGTGTGTGTGTGGTGAAAAACGTTTGAGTCCGGCTCGCGAATCAAACTCGTACATGTTATGGGCCGCTTTAGACATATGTCCGCGTCGTCGCGTCCGAACACTCCGAACGAAGTGCAGTGCTGGAGTGACAGAGTTCGCGCCTTGCGGATGGCTGGTTCCTGGGATACACCCTGTGCGAGGGTCGCGAGGTTATATCTATCGTACGTATTGCTCTTTTTCGCGGTCACGCTCGCGTTCCCGCTCGCGTTCTCTCTCTCTCTCTCTCTTCCTTTTTCTCTAATAATGACTATCAAATATATCTGATAAAATTAAGTCTAAATATTTTTGTATTATAACACAAAAATTATATCTGACAGTGACATCCTTAATTAAATGTGCAGTGTAGTTTGTATTATAAATTGTTAATTGCCTTATTTTGTTAACAAACTTTACTATATATATATTATCTACTATGACATTCTGCCAATAGCATCGTACATGCCAAATTCTGTATCAAATCTGTTTTTCTTTTGACAAAATTTATTTATAGCAAACACTGCATAATGTGCTCTCGACAAATTTGACTTTGCCTAATATATTCATATTTTGTGTCTTAATTTTTTTAATGATTTATAAATTTATACAAACTGCACTGCACATTTAAGAACGTCAAACTCTCAGATATAATTCTTGTAAGTTATAATACAAAATATATTTACATTTGATTTTATCAGACATAAATGTCGATGTCGATAGACATTATGGCGTTTGATGTATCTATAACAAAAAGGGGTGATATCCGTACAAAATTACCTTTTACAAAAAGGTAAAAAAAAGACGCCAAGCACGCGTGGTGTACCTTGAAAAAATCGAAGTAGTTATCTTTGTACCTCGAAAAAATCCAAATAATATTTTTACCTTAAAAAACCAAAGTAATATATTTACCTTGAAAAAATCGAAGTAATATATTTATTACAAAAAAAAGAAATGATATCTTTAAATTATGCGCCAATTAAATATATATTATATCGAAAAATAACTATGGTTCTTTTAAAAAATGTATTCCCATTAAAGTGAAAAAATTAATATAAAATGTGAAAAATTTTAGTGAAAAAAACTTGGCGCTGCCAAATTTTAAAATATTTGAAAGCAATAAATAACTAATTTAAAATATTAAATTAATAATTACAATGTGAATGTAGAGACTTTCACACATTAATTTAAAGTACTTTTTCCATTTATAGAAATTGTTTCATTAATATATGTATATTATTATGTTTAGCAGCGCCAAGTTTTTTTCACTAAAATTTTTCACATTTTATATTAATTTTTTCACTTTAATGGGAATACATTTTTTAAAAGAACCATAGTTATTTTTCGATATAATATATATTTAATTGGCGCATAATTTAAAGATATCATTTCTTTTTTTTGTAATAAATATATTACTTCGATTTTTTCAAGGTAATATACAATCACGCGTTAAACGTATATTATTATTAAAGTTATTAAATTTATTTGCAACATCCTTCATTTGCTCGAAAATTGGCCGTTTTTTATTTATTTAGCTATGTTGATACTGTATTATTAAAGGCCATTAGCTCCAAAATGAAATGTCAGTTTATATTTTCAACTTTGTATACGCAAATAACCTGCTTCTAAAAATTTGCACGATTTTAGTTTATTTTATATGTATACTTGGGTGAATATTTCAAAGTTAGCTACTCGATGACAAACGGACGAAAATCCGAGCGAGTAAGTCGAGCGTTCCGTAAGAGATCGCCGAGTAGCGCAACATTGCGCTCTGCTCGGCGCAAGTACCTAGCAATCCTCCGAACCCGCCGCAGGTGGTACTCAGCACTCCGGAGCGTGCATATCGCAGAAGTCCGTCCAGTGCCAAAGTTAAATTACGTCCAGAGCCGCTTCGACATCCTTCCGCCTTGATCCACGAACATAACGAACAAATTGCTCGGAAGTTAAGACGACTTTAACTGATTGCCGTGCCACTTATCCTCCGGGAACTGATATGGAGAGTTTGTGTGAGAGGCGGGTAAAAAGAGAGAGTTTCGGTAAAAACGAAACGGTAGTGCCGGCGGGATCCCGGCAGAACGCGGCGTCGCGTCGAGTTGAAACATAATATTGGCACGGCAGAGAGGGATACGAATTGACGTTGAAAAAATCTGACCCCGTCGGTCATTTAATTATTCGGTGGCGAGCGCGGCACAATGTGCGAAAGTACGTTTCCATTAGTCACGAAATTATAGTGGGCCGCTCGCCGCAATTTTCGATATTTCACATTGGGATACTTCCGTACGCGCTAATTCGCCGCCGTAATGACGCTATTACGAAAAATTTGCCAATTATAACGTGTCTGCTGGGTGCTTACCGGTCGGATATTCTCTGAAATATCGTCCCGCTGTTGAAACGGGCTTGGTACTTTTATATCGTGCCACTTATGCATGCTGGATTATTATGCGAAGGTTCATAATCGCGCGTTATGCGGACGCGCCTGAACAAACGGAGGAACGCGTAAAGCGCGTCGAGGAAAGAGCTAAGCAGTTTAATCGCCGCGAAAGATTCTCCCTCAACAAGGCAGATGTAAACGTTCCACCGGTGATTGTAATTTAACGATCGTCTGTAGTCGCTCTTTATTACCGCGCGCGGTGGACGGCCGACATCCACGGTATTTCATCTCGAGTTCATTAATATTCCCGTCCGGGAACGGCGGCAGAGGCGGCCGTGGCGAGACGAGGCGAAGCGGGAGAAGAGCCGTGCGCCGCGGGATTTTATATGTCGGGACACGTGGCTCACCTGATGTACGCGCCAAGTTCGTTGCGCGTTCATTGCTGGGAATCGGTAACACATCGGCGTCCTGTCTGCCGCCGCTAAGTGAAATTCTTGAGAAGTTTAATTTAATTATACGTGACTTCGGCCGCGCGAGGCGATTAATCCTGTCCTACCAATAATCTCTCGCATAAGATCAAATCTCCTCCTGCCTCTCCTCCCGCATTCGCTCCTCGATCAGCGGCATCCCATTTCGCCTTTCACGCCGAGTGCTCGTCGATGAAAACTTTCATGGAGAATATCTTACCGGAATAGTGAGTGCACATCTTTGGGATAACTATGAGATAGTGTTAAATTACTTATAGTGCGAAGGCGCATATTAACCTTTTAGCGTACTTTAGATTCACGATTTTGAGGCGCGCTGACAAGAGCAAGCGAAGCATGGCGCGCGGCAACTAGACGGTCGCCATTGTCCGAAAAGCGAAGGCTCGCATAAGAATGTACAGGCGCGATAAATTTCGCGTCTGTCGTCGACTTGGCCTTAAAACGCGTGACAAACGAGCGATATTTTATTGGGACGCCAAGCGAGGACCCGTCGAAATCTGGCGATTTATTACCTTTCGCGGTCACGCCGAGACTCGCGACCATTGTCTCGAAGGAAACCTATAAATTGCCCGATTTTTAACATAATAATTCACCGGACATCTACTGCAACCGTCGCGACCTGAAGTCGATTTTGTGAGGCGAAGGGTCCTCACGCCAAGTTTCAAGAGGCGTCTAGAAAATAACCGCGGCCACGAGCGCGAGCATCGCGACCTGAATTTAAATTCACGAGGGAGAGGGTCCTCAAAATTTCAAAACAATCGTCGCTCTAATATCGCTCAACGTCATTTCACTCCTAACGTCCACCACGATCAACTACATCAGATCTTCATTTGCATGCAATACTTCTGAAATACCATCGTTTCAGTTTGTGGACAAATTTGAAATTTGCAATTTCAATTAATTTAATTTACGGTTTTTTAATAGATATGAAAAACGGATAAGAAAACTACGAGTAAATTTATGTTTTAATAAGCAGATTTGATTCTGGAATGGTTAAAGAGAGAGCGATTAAGAGAAAGAGAGTGAGTGAGAGAGAGAGAGAGAGAGAGAGAGAGAGAGAGAGAGAGAGAGAGGGGGGGGGGTATGGATTTGCACAGCTGAGATACGGTCAGCATTCGGGATTTGCTGCGCTCTCGGTTGGGCAGGTCGTGCACACATACGCCCGCATGAGGCTTCATAGTACCTTCGCACGTGTCCCAGAAAGCCTTACAGTATCTCAGTTTGACCGTCAGTCCAGCAGTAAGCGATGTTAAATGAGTTAAGCTCGTTCATCAAGCGAAGCAGCTCAGCCTCGCTCGCGCTCGCGCCATTACGTCGTTTAAAGCCGTTTACAAACGTCTACCCGAAAACTCTACTCCTCGACGCGGTCCTTCATACGGTAAACGTGCCAGAATTTTCGTGACGAAGCTTAATTCCAGCTGGATCTTACTTTAGAGCTAGAAGCTGTTATATCCCACGCATATTCGCCGCTTTACTTAATACAGTTATGATGTATTTTATATATAGCTTCAGATCTCAGATTATGTATTCCATTCTCCGTACAAAACTTTATTAACGCGGATGCTGAATATTATTAGTTATCAGAAATATGAAAATATCGAGGTCATAATATATGTTTGAAGTTATAAATAATTAGAGTTGATTTAAATGGTGTATTGCTGCATAAAATATTCCTTCTCACAATTACATCCATAATTATATTCATGCGCATATTTATTTTTTTAATCTCTGTCTATTATTGATTTTCACATCTCATATAATATTGATTTTGATATGCAAGTAATTTTATTAAATAAAAATTTGATAATGAATAATTAAATACTTCAAATATTTAAACGAATGACTAAATTTAATGTTAAATTAAAATAATATTTTATTTATGAGATTAAAAATAAAAATTAATTTATTGTTAATATCTTAATATTTCTAATATCTAATATATTTTTACATTTTGACTAAAATTATGTAATTTTTATAAATTAAATAATGAAAATAAATCGTTACTTTCTTGCAGCGATTTAATTTCGTATTTTTGATTTTTTTTAAATCACATAATTCTTGATTTATTCAAGTCACACAATTACATTCCTCTCGGAATGTAAAAATTTAGAAAACAATGACAAATATAAATTAATGTTATACAGAAATATCTTTTCGAACATAACAAAGTTGTGTAAATTTTATTCTGTAGATAAATATTATATTTAACATACGCTAATGCGGTTATCGAACTTGTTAGAAACGTAAAAAAATATCTGTAACGTACATTGCTTTCATAGTGGCTAAATACAATAAACTATTTCGTTGTGAGAACAAAATTTGGTTTGCAGCCTTGGTCTTGGTTTGGTATTTGTTATGACGTATGGTGCACACTGTTGTGATGTAAGGTCGCCACACTGCTATTCGTATGTTGGCACTTATTGTTAGTGCCGCGTACCGTTCTGTGTGTCGCGGTAATATCCCTTGAAACGCGATAAGTTTCCTTTGAACAATCAACAATCTTTCTGCTCGCTTAATTAACTCGCACGATAAGTGAGTCGAGTACCGAGATAATAATTATTTATTGAAGCAAATATATATGTATTTCGCGCGATTTTGTTTGCCATGAAATCGAAGTAATAGAGGATATTCGTGTGATAAGCATTGCTTTAAAGATACTTGGGTTCGAATGTATGTCACATCATGCTTTAAAGTTTTCGTCGATTTATATGTAATTTGCCGACTGTTTCCCGATCGAGGGCACGAAGTAACATACATACACACACGTAAGCGCAGTTACGAGTTTGAACGTGCAAACTCTACGCGATACCATTGTTCAAATTCGCTTATAGCTTGAAAAATATTGTAACTTCCACATTTTTGTATCAAGATTCTTGGTTGTAACAAATCTCTATTTATTTTATTAGAATGTGCTATTAAAATATTGTATATGGTTATGAAATTATTTTGAAATATAAAGAACATAAATTCAATATTACAAATGTACAGCGCAAAATCACCGTGCTGTCATTCATACTCGAACGAGCAATACGAGTCACTCCGCATATCATTGAATTATTTGAGGTTATTTTTTGTGAATGATTAACAATTATTAACCTATACCAATTAATTAAGCGTTCCGATTAAAGATATATAAACGTATCGTTAATTAAAGATATAGACGCCCGCACGGAATGTAGGGAGGTCCAGATTCGAATCCTGGCTGAGAGGTGATATTTTTCGCAATAAATTCTTTACAGTAATTTTAAATAGAATACTCATATATATTAGCATCAAAGTTACATCGATTGAGAAGAACCAAAAGACCCATGGTCGAAACGTCCTGACGATTGTAATTGACCAAAACCAAAGGTCCTATTGTCGTGACGATTATAGTTAATAAAGATAGCTAGTTAGGTCGAATAAAAAATCTTTACTGTTAAACGTATCGTGTTTCAAGAGATACTACGCAACGAAATAGGATTGAATAACGGAAAGCAATGATATATCGAGTGTTTATTAATAAGTTCTGTATCTCATTTGCTTTCACGTTGTGTTAATCGGAAATGTGCAAAGTCCTGAAATAATTTCAATTTGATTAACGTATGCGCGATCAAAATTAATCGTGTTCCCACGAATGAGTATGTAAAATTAAGTGCAACGAAGAAATCTGGGAAGAGGAAGATGCTTAGAAAACATTGGACGACAATGAAACAATCAACAGAGATTGTTTTAATCTATTATTTATATATTATTTATTACACACTTGCAAATTTCGACAAGATGCATAAGCTGGTTGCTTCTATTAGAATTTTAAAGTAACACCCTATTTTTTGCCGATACGCCGGCCACACGAAAATCTATGATGACGTGATATGTATGTTATCGTAAAATATAACAACGAACAGAGAAATGTCCGGTGACGAACGATCACGGACGACAATTTACCGTCGCTCTGTCTCGTTCCACTTAATTCCGTGGGAATTTGACTAGCGGTGGATGTAAGCGTTAACTTTAGTGCTGCTGCTTCACTACGCTTCTCCGCTAAAGTAAACGATGACGCTGCGTAACGTATAAATTTCGCTCTCCGCCTTCGGCGCGTCAGACGGAGAAGCATTTCCGCTGCAACGCGGTTGAAGACTCTTCCACTGCGTGTTTGCACTGCCGAGGTGCAGCGATGCAGTCGTCTCTAACAGCGTTTATCTAACGAGTCTTTCTGATGGTGCGCGAATCCCTGGATATTTTCGCGAGTTCGCGCGTTAATCCCCCGCCCTCTCCGCCTTTCGCAATTAGAGAGAGTTATTAGCGAAATTACGCAAAATAAACCGGTTTAATGCCCCGAGATGTACATCGGCCGCCGGCTGATTTATTCGACACGACTCAATTATCCACCGCACGATCTTGCGTTGGTCGTAAATTAATTAACGCACGATACGTACATTGCGTACGCGTATCGTGATGTTTTAACCTTAATCCAACTCTCGCCCATGTTTCAACCGAGTATACACAATCCCAAAGCGACGTGCAATCTTTTACTTATTGTTAGCATTTGCGCTATTATCGGCTCACTACGAAACCCAAGCACTCACGTGTTCGCGATTCAGACGAATTATCCAGATCACCGTATGTTTTTAGATTACAACTGGTAGTTTACGTCGTTTTACGCGATACGACCGGCCTACAACATGTAATTCACGTATATAACGTTAAAGTGGATGATATCACGAGGCGACACAATGACCGCTGATTAAACAATGTACATACATACGACACGAGCCGTACCTACATGTTGACCACGTGCGCGCGATTATTTATCATAACACACTTGAGTGGCCAAATTGTTGTTATCGAAAATTAATTTCTCGCCACCGCGACATCCATCTTCGGGCAAGAACGTGCGGCGACGATCTCGTGAATATCGAAGGCGTTATATTTATATGATGAGCTCTTGATTATGCGCTGGATTTATCCGTTTAATATAAAAAAATTGCAGCGATTGGATTTTCATTTCGACGGAAATTACCAGTAAGAAGTCTTTAAAATAAGCAAATTTTTCAATCGCGACGTTTACTATTTTCGAATAATAATGCAATAATGAAAAATCGATAATTATTTGATTCAGATCACATGGAATTATTAAAAAGTCGTTATGCTCACTTCGCCCAGTCTGCTTCATGCCATTCACGATGGACGGAAATGGAGAGTCTCGCTAACTTAATGTTGAATTTTTTTTTTCCCGCGAATCGTATACCCTTTCGTTTCACTTTGCGCGGTTCATTCGGCGTATACGCTGGCAAACCATGTGAAATTTGCATCTGAAATAGCGCAAGCCCCGCAAAATGGAAACGCCGTTAAAACATGGGGGCGAGAGATTCGAAGGGCCCGGTGCACATTTTTGTGACGTTGCCGTATGCCAACGTGACTTCGCGGTGGCCCGTCTGGAATCGTTGAAATTGCATTTGCGCCGCTCCGCGATTCAGCCGGGAGGGACAAACCTATTGCCAGCCAACGTATGCGGCACGTATATATATATATACGTACCTACATACGCGCAGTCAGCGTGAACATGACAGAGTCCTGCCGGTATAATCTGACATCGGCGCAAAGCGCGAAACAATACCGCCGCGCACCGGCCGGACTCGCGTGACGAGGAGTATCGTGACGTGCGGTGACGTGACGAACTGGGTGACGTGCGCCGACGTTCCGTCCATGGGATACCCTCGCTTCGAGCGTTTTCATCGAGATTTATAATCGAAACACGGAATGATCGGATATTCCCTTTGCTATCTATTCTGCTGTTTGTTCTCTCGCATGCTCGCGCGCGCGTCCGCGCGCATATTTAGTCGATGGAAATCGAGTATATTTACCTCGGCCGCAAGAAACATTTTATAGACGATAATACGACATTTGTGAAATTTATTTTCTTCGTAGAAAATTCGCTGCTGATTATTTCGTCGCGCTTTATTATTTGTTCCTGGAGAATTCCTCCTAGAATATGATAAATTTCTTTGCCCCCCCCTCCCACCTCGCCTCTTTAGTCTCCCCGCTGTGCCGCGCTGCCCTTTTTTTTTTTACCGTCGAGATTTCGCCGAGCTCGGCACTTTGTTGGTTCACCTCGCACTTCCACGAGATACTGCTTAATGCGTCGACAGGATAATTCAGGGAGCTTACACATCTGCGGCAGTATAACAAGTTCCCAGAACGAAAGTTTCGCGCGATGAAGTTAAGGGGAAATTACTTAGCCGCATTAAATCGCTTTAGCCCGCGGAATGATGGATATTCGGAGCGAACGCGCACTCTTTCCTACTAGATAGTATAGATACGTAAACCCGTACGCTGCACAACAAGACTGTTGGGACGGGGATTTGTTGCATCGACTACACGCATTGTGTGTGCATAAAGCGGTATCACGCGGAGCGCAGGATAACCTGTTGCGGATTCATGATGATCTCGCGGTGGAAAACTGTGCATCTCTAAAAGATTAGAATATCTTTTTGTATTTAAGCCGTGACTCTGACACCGAGTTTCATCTATCTCGTGATCTTAGAGAGCTCGCAATACCATATTGAAAGAGATTTGCCTGCATAATGAAGAATAAAATTATCTATTTTATATGTACTTTTTAATTTCAATCGCCGCTTCTTTACTAAATGAAATTATTCAGAAGTAAAATCATTTCTTATAAGTTTTGCATATAACCTGCTGATAAAATATTCTTATCTAAGATGCTTTAAGATAGTTTATATTTTATAACATCGAAGTTTTTATTGAATAATAAACGTACGGCTGCTTTTGAGTGCAACAGTGTTCTGTAAATGTGTTTCGCTTCCTCTCTCCTGGCGGATATTGTATAATACGAACACTATAAATTGGAACGCGACATGACACGTTGACACAAGGATATAACATTGCGCGAGGAGACGTTTACTGTGCAACCTCGTAACTTTGTGATAACGGAGAATCTAAGCTTTACCCTTACAACATCAAAAATATGCCAACGTGTTATATACAGAGTTATTCAGGAGGAAAGAGAAATATTTTGGAAAATGATAATATGGGTCATTATATAAGTTAATCTTTATAATTATGGAGATAGAGCTGTATTTAAATTTAATAATTTACAGAAGAATGGCAAAAATAGTTTATTCCTTACATTCACAATAAATTTTCAAAAATTTCACCGTCAATGTCCATGCACTTTTCAATTTATGCTGTAAGATTGCGTTATTCTTTTGAGTTCATCTTATTGTTCCTTTATGTGGGCAGCAGCATCAAAGATATGTGCAATGAATTCTTCTCGTATATTCGCTTTTCTTTTGTAAACTTTAAAAAAAAAATTTACTTTTTATTCAATTTTCATAAATAATAATTCAATGGAGTGAAATCCGAAGATCTTCAAGATCAATAAATCGGACTTCTTTTTTTTAATGGCCCATATTATCATTTCTTAACATATTTTTTTATGAAATTATTTCACATAGCGTACTTTTTCATTTTTTATACCTTTTGCCATAATATGATCGTTTCTAATATTCATCGTTATGTAATATTTGCACAAGAAAATGTCTTTTCTGTTTATAGATTGAAATATGAGTATCCATATAAAATTCACGCAATGAAATTAATGATATTAATCCTTCATTATAGATTTATCACGATGTAAGTTGAGCTTCTAAAATTTTATGAAAATCAAAGTGCACAGCGTTTTATTAAAATGTAGAATATTTCTCAAAAGGAGTAATATCATTTTGCAAATAAGTGCTCGCATATTATACCGTATTGGAAAAATCCTCCGTAAAATCTCAAACGTATGCCAATCCTCTTTCAAGCGCTATCGCCCCGACGTGGAATCCTTATGGTCGATCATCCATTCGATGAAGCTCACAGGACCGAACACCGATTGATCCGTACATCTCGTAGTTGGGGTACGGGGCAAGGAATCGCGGAATAGAAAAGACGCGAGATCGAGAATGCGTCTTGAATAGCCGTGCCGGGGCAAACTGAAGGCGATGCAGCCGGAAGTGTGTAAGGTGTAACGCTCGATGTGCTCGTGGCTGGGCGTGTGTGGCCGGATTAGACTGCTTAAGCCGGACACACACAGGAATAAGGGGGCCAGGGTGGTCGTGACGAAGTTTATTTATAAAGGGGGAGAAGTTCCGTAGCCAAGCAGAACGCGCGCCGCAGCCACGCTAAGCTCTTTGGCCGGATAAACTTTCCAGACTCCCGGTATCGCCATCGATTGTGGCCCTGCGCCAAAACCTCCTTATCCTACATAATATTTTACGAACGTATACCTTGTTTTGTGTTCTCGCGCGAAGGCGGAGTAGGAATGAAACGCCGTGCACCTAGTGGCGTGCGCGGAAAAACGCACAGAACCGGAACACGTTTTTTTTTCTCTTCCGGACCTCAATCGCGGTGTCTAAATAATTGTGCGAATAACCGGAAGCATTCGTCGGTCCAGTTCGATCGGGCACCCGACGACCCGGCTGGAGGAAAAAGAAAGAAACGTAGGTACTCTCTTTCGCTCGCTGAACTTGAAAATTTTTGCGCTCGCATGAGAATCGCATGGCGAGAGCAGTGTTCGCGAAACGCTCGTCAAAGGAAACGGTTGCATTCGCGAATAAAACGTGAATTTTTATCAACTCCACGATAAAAATAGGTTTCACTGCATGCACTACAGACGTTATTATTCGGAAAGTTGCTTTCAAGTGTGCGCGTGCTCCATTCTCGAGAGTGAAACTTTCAAGCGTTGCAGCGCAGAACACCGTATTTGAAAAATTGATCATAAAACGTGATATTTACTACATCAATTATTTTATTCGTATATATGTATGTAATGTATTAATCTAAATATAAATATTCATTGAAATTTGTTATATTCGAATGTAATTGCAAATTTTTGCGGGGACCAAGAAGAGTGGCAACCAAATTAAATAACGGTAGGCAAATAGTGCGAAACTTCGATTTTGCTCACGCCGGAAGCACTCGAACGTTTCGCGCGAATGCAAATAATGGAGAGCGAAGACACGTAGTAGAATATTCGTAGTATACCTTAGTCCACATGATCTTCCTCCGTATAGCAGCAACGGTTTACGACGCGACGCCGGTGTAAGCTCCGCGGATTTTACTGTCACCGGAAGTCTCGGCGTCCGACTTCTCGTCCCTGGCAACATCCGGAGTGTCCAGCCGTAAATGAAACTATCACGGTATAGCCTGGTCTGCAAATCGTCGTTGCTCGTCATCCTGAAGATTAATCGAGAAAAGCATCGTTTGGGTATTGAGACAAGCGCAAAGCGATTTCAGATTTGTCTCTTGATCGGCGAGTAGAGTCCGACCAAAACTGAAATTTTCTTGAAAATCTTAAAAAAGCCATATGTATACACGCGTACATATATACTATACAATACACTATTTCTTTATAAATAGGTATTATTTAATTATTAAAATAATAATTACACATATTATCACAATTTTACTATTATCTACTATCCTATTATCACAACCTGTAGTTTCGGTCGGACTCTATAGAACTGTAATATGTAGTAGGATTATGATAATATGTGGAATTATTATTTTAATAATTAAATTAATCATATTTATGAAGAAAAAATGTATAGTATTATATACATGTGTGTATGTGTGTGCGCCTATACAAATGGCCTTTCTAGGATTCCCTAGAAAGTTTCGGCTTTCAGGAAAGATCGGACGAGAGCAACCAAGTGCAGGTGAATCTTAAGCTAAATCTTTAGATAATAATTTCGTATGAGTGTCTTTCTGCCTCGCGAACGTCGCAAATGATTTTGTTCCGTGTGAGAAAACGTCCGTGGGCCAAGCAAGTTGAAGTGTATAATAGCGGGAGCACTACCTTCTAAGTGTATTAATTAATCTTCCGCTAATCCTGCTAAGTATACATCGCTTCGAAACTTCCTGACAATCCGGGGCCGGGTTTATGTTTACTGAAAGATTACGCACAGTAGGATGGTAATTGCCTTAATACCGTTTTACATGGCAAAGCCAGCCTCAGACTACGACTAGTGCGATATGACAGTAGAACGAGGCAATAAATTAGACACGACAGGGTTTGTCTAGAACGTGAACAGCGTATGTTACAGCGACGTAACATAAATATATGTGCTCTTAAGTAATAACTTATAATATTCCAAGTGTATATCGTTGTATATATATTATATAAATATCTTGGCCAATTTTGCTTAATGTGATAATTGTAGGAAAGAAAAGAAAGATATCCATCTTTTTGTGAAAACAATATATTTTCTAGTTCCTCTATTTATACTAAAACATTACATCTTATATCGCAGTATATTAATCAACGACTCTTAATAATCGTCGGAATACAGATTTCCCCTAAAGTTACAACAATGAACAGTTTTAAAAGAAATATAATTAGTTAATTTACGTCACGAAGTTCTCTCGTCATTTAATTTGAATGGCGGCGAGCATGGCACGACGATAAATCGAAGTTTATTACATTGGTTGACTCGTGCTGTAATTAAGTTTCGTTCTACTGTTTAGCCACGGATTCCTTTATTTTTAGAAAATTTTTCGCTACAATGACCCGTTTAACAAGAACGTTCATCGTGAACTACGGATATTTTCCGCACTTGGAATTTTGGAAATAAGCCGGCAGGAAACCGTTTCGTGCCACGTTTATGTCACTGCAGGCTGCGCAACCAGTTGGATGCAAATGCGGATGTTAATTCGTGCTATCCGGCACGGAAGAACACTAGCTCATATTGGAACCTTGCTCCGAATGTTGCTGCCGCCGCATCGACCAATTTACGGTGGAGTTTCTTAGACCTGCGATATAATTACATCGTAATGAACTTCGATACAAACGTTAGAAAAAGACGCTACTGAATTCTGTTCTACCTTTTCTCTGGAGCTACACGAGAAGACATATTGGAAAATATAACGACAAGTGTAACGAGAATTTTCCATGAAATGGAAACGTCAGTCAAATGTCAAAGACGAGATTTGGTTCTTAATAGAACCAAAATAACGCCAAATCAATTAAATCAATGAGTTTAACAAAGTTGCTCGCATTTAACACAGTTCACATTTTTACAAATAAAACGTACGTGTCGAGATATGATGAGATATCTTTGGTGTATTTAATAAATAAAAAATAGATTTTTGGAAAATGATTTTTTTATACAAAATTTTTTAAATTGATTAAAGCGTATTGTTCCAATTTATTTTTTACAATTCGGTTATTTTATTCTGCGAATGCTTGTTGCTGTAATAAACAATACGAATTGATAACGTTATATAAAGAAAAAAAATGCAATAAACGTCGATATTGCTCTTCTCGCCATTTGATAAATTTAAAAAAATTGAGTTGTATTTTCTGTTAGTAAAAATATCGATATTGTAAACATTTTGAAGTTATAAACAAAACGACTCAGAATTGATCGCCGAATCCTTGGGTGAAATTTGTATAAATTGTTATACGCGAATTATCTTGAGATACACCCGTAAAATATTAAATAGCTCAGAAAAAAGCGGAGCGCCAGAGCGAGGTGCATAAAATAAAATTTTCTTTGGAACGTTAACTTTGTATTCGCCTGAAAATTCATTATGCGGTTTTTACCGCTGTACTTTGACTCGGTGGTTTCTCGGATCACTGAAAAGGGCTCTCGACGGAAGTACGTTGCGATTCAGATCAGGCAGATGGACGGAGGTTTGGGACCCTTCGTCCAACGGCGAAGTAGATAATATCGGGCGGTCGCCCAGCGTGCCGGAAGTTCCGTTCCGCGGCGAGAGAATATCCGTCGTGATCGAAAAAGCGAAACGCCATTCTCTCGCGTGTGCGTGCACAAAACGCTCGTCGTTGTCGTCGTTGTCGTCGTCGTCGTCGTCGTTGTCGTTATTGTTTCGATATTCATTGTCGCCGTATTGTCGAGCGACGATAAATTAGAGACGTCCGCAAACGATCGCGGTGATCGCACAAAGAATATTGAATATATCGGGAGGGATGTAGGGGATGCAAACGCGGACGGAAAAATAAGAAAGCATCTACGGCCGTTCAGTGATACTCGATGATTTACAACGCTAACAGTCCACCGGAAGTTCTGCAACGTCCGAGAAGATTCATCGTGTATACCGATGAACGGCGGATTATATCAGATTTATGAAATAAATGAATAAAAAATAAAAATATATAAGGATAACGAAATTAAAATATACAAAAATAACGAAATTATCAAGAGCATGAAAATTATAATTGGAATATATAATGTCATAACTTCATTAGTTTTTAGAGGAAAACTGAAAAACTTAAATTCAATGTTATCAGTTAACATCAGCATTTTCCGTTTGATTGAGTTTTATTAATTATGCTTTTGATTATTTTCCCAATTATTTTTTTCTTTTTCTCCAAGAAAGCAAGCTCGGTGTTTCATAAACGTAAAAAGAAAATTCGCAATCTTTGCATAAATGCAAAGCAGTTTTAGCGAGCTGTTTACTAAGTGTAAGACTGTTGTTCAACAGCAATAAGATTTATATCTGTGTTACGTTAAGTTATTCTAATTCATTCAGTTTTATATCGTTTTGTATTTATGGATAAACTTTCCTTAAATCAATGCAAAGATTCTGATTAAGCTCAGGCAAACTTCAGCGTCTTATGAAATCCTACTTTAAGTTCAAAAGGAATCGTTCCCGGAATAGCGAATATACTGAATGGAACATGATAATTTCGTTAATGGATTGATTCAATGCATCATGCATACGGCGAAATCTATTAAATGGCCATATCGCTAGCTTTACTGGCGATATGTAATGCAGCGACGGATAATACAGCGGATTCGATAGCAAGGGTGGAGGATAGAGAGGAAATCAATTTATTTCGTCCGGCGCGAGAGTGCCGTAGGAAGAAAACATTCTTTTCGGAGCATTGCTGCTGGAATACGACTTACTGTGTCTATGTGCCGGGCGTTTGCGACACGGCGACATTGTACACAATGCGACGTCGTATTTAATTTCGTCGTCGTCGTCGTCGTCGTCTTCGGCATCCATCGCCGCTGAAATTGCAGCGCGCTGTTTGCCGTGGGCCCAGCGTCGACAGTTGTTGATTTATCGCGACCGAACAACCGAACCGTTAACGCCTGCCTCGACACGAAGCATCCCCATCGCCATCGTCATTCTCTCTGCGTCTCTCTATCTCTTTCCCGATCGACCTATCCCCGCGGCGTTCACCATCGAATTCGCTCCGAAGTGGATTTATCGTTGTTACCGTGGCATTGGACGCTTTTTGCCCCGAGGGGCCCCGAAGGGCTCCCGAATGAGTTTACAGGAGCCTCCGACAGGGCCGAAACTGGGACTCGGTTATGCGTACGTCTACGCATATGCTCGCACGCATATGACCGCGCGTTAGGGAGTTGACCTATACAGAACGAGACAATCTCGAAACCGATGCAGGATTTATTTCGTAATTGATTCACAATAAAATGTCAGCGATCATGACAGCTAGCGTGAGATAGCTAGTTTTACATTCTTTTCCAATCTAACGCTCTCCCTTTTTCATATATGTATATATATATTTTAATTATATATACTGCGATCTTATTGGTTAAAAATGGGAGGAGGTCCGGAATTGCTAAGCAAATTATCGAACGCGGACTTAATGAGAGAATCTATTTAATGTTGACGGCTCGGGGCAACAAGAAGTAGACTGTCTTTGTGCGGTATTACGGGTCGTCAAAATAAATCTTTCCTACAGATACATTGTCATCATGCGAATACACTTGTCAATAACATATTCGTTAGTTTTAAAATCTAGAGACCACGATATATACATTTAATTTTATATATATGTACCTCCATTTTAATTTATTTATATTTTGCATTTTGTATTCATTTTTTAGTAGCCTCATAGGAAATTATGTATAATAATCGTTCAGTTTACGTACTGCAATGTGTTTTGGTATTTCTCTATCTTCGATGTTTCGGTTTCTTCATCTTTTGTCCGTACGTAATAGCCTCTTTGATCAAGGAGTATAATAGGCGGCTTAATCAGTATATTAAACGGGTGTTCCGCATACAGGAGATATAATCTATTCGGTGCGAGGGACCATAATGCCGCACGGTCTATCTTGTCGCTCGAAATAGCCGCTGAGAAAATCTGTTCGGAGGCCATTTTCGAGTTAACATGCCGCCGCAGTGTCAAACTATCAGAGCGGAACACGCGCTATACATGACGCAAACGTCGTGCCGCGCGCGTTCAATCAAGATTTAATGAAATTATAGTCCGGATCGAGGATATCGCTCGCATTTCGCACGTCGAAATATCCTGACCGTTACAAAATTAGTAATCACGAGTGACGCGGGAAGGACGATAATTTCAGGATGCCCACGCCGTAACACTAGCAGAGGCGCGTGACACCTGCAGGCCCGAAGACGAGGGCGAGAGCAAATTCGACGTTCGAGTCGACTCTGAAAATTTCAGTGGTAGAAACGGTGCGGCGTATACGATGCCTCTAGCCGTGACAAATGAACCGTAGAATTGAAACGCGAGTACATCAACGGTGATTTTTGAGTCAACCATTTATTACGCCGGGCGGCGTAAATCGCAATGAGAGTAATGGCCACGGCGGAAGAAAGGCGGTCTTACCAAAGGCGATCTATTTTCGTCAGCGTTCAAAAAATTTATCACGCGCCACTTTTTTTAATACCATCTCTTGGCCGTCGACGTTTTTTTTTTTTTTGCATTTAATAGATAACGGCGTATCGCAGATCGTATCGATTATCGCGCGCGGTCGCCTATTGATCTCGCGGAGAATGCTTTCGGTGAATTAAACTTTATCGGCGAAAAGTATAAAATAACGGCGTAACCGCGCAAACAGAGCGGAACAATTCTACACGGGACTCCGCTATCGCGCCGAGAAATTTGTTCTATTTTGTGTGACCGGCGTGGATCCGGTGATATGGCCGGCGGTCGGTGATACATAGCGTTTCCGTCGGGGCCATTTCGTTTCAGCACGCGTATCGCGTGCAATCGCTACTTTCGTCGTCCCGGCCCCGGTGTGTGCGTGCGCGCGTGTGTGCCGTGAGTTCCTCGTACGTTCGCACGTGGATGTGCTCGGTGTACGCGTATGGATACACGCGACCCCTGTATACCTTCACGTGTGTGTACGTGCGTATATATATCACGAGCGAGTTTCAGGTTTCAGTAGCTGACATGTTCCTTCGACGCTCGCGATCCAGAGGCAATTACTTTGGAAGCATGGCTCGACACGCGTGGTCCATTATATCCCCGGCTCGATTTTCGACGCCGGAATTTTATTTTGCCGCAAGATGTTCGGGATCGAGGTAGCTCTCGCGAAAAGGCGTGGCCGTTTAATTCGAAAAGACCTCTGTGGTTATGCGATCTGACCATACGTGCCGCATTTATCTGGCAATTTTACTCATGCACATAAAAGAGTTTTAAATAATTGCATCACATTCCGTAAATTCGTTGATTAAGATATGACAGATTTCTCCCACATATTCTTTCCGGCCCTTTTACTGTTATTCTCTATAATTAATAGTCATTAGATTATATCAAGCTTGATAAGGTATTCATTTTATCGACCGCTAAAATATCGAACGTTTAATGTTCCCCGATCAGTGATAATAATAATAAGTATATCGTCGCAATTCCGTGGGCATCCGCGTTCCGATAAATCTATCGAGGCTTGGTCACTGAATTTGAAGGCTCTCTGCGGGACTCAAAAACGAAGTGCGCGAGTGCAATTCCTCGCGACAGCAATTCCACACGAAACGTCCGATACGCCGACTCGATTGGATTCTTTCGAACCGAAATCAAGTGGCCGTGCCACTTCGGCAATAGCACCTTCACACGGCGACGGGGGCATTGCCCCACTGCTGATGTGGGAAGGCACCGGACTGCACTTCCGGTCGCCGCGCGTTGTCCGAAACACCCTCATGCTGTCCTCTCTCGCCTTTTTTCTCGCTCTCTTCCCGTGCCGATCTTCGACGTCATAAATGTTGGGATGCACAGCACGTAAACGGTCAGATACGCGGCAATAATGGAAAATTGGTTGTGCTAACTTTTCGGGGAAGCTCGGGTGTTAAACTCGTTATATCGTTACTCGGTTTGAATGTCGATGCTTTCTTGAAGGCAGAAGGATGGTAGAGTCATCTTTAAAAGTATCAGGCGCGATTCACCGCAGCGCGCTGTTGAGTGCGCGTCAATCAGCTCGAAAGCGTATGCTCAGAAAATAGCGAGAGAGAGAAAGATTATTTATTTCACGCTCTAGTAAATAAATTTCTAAAGCTTAAAAAATACAGTCCATGTGTCTACATTAAAATTAAGGAAAGAGAAAAACAGAAAGAAAAAAGGGTTAAAGTGAGAGTGAAAGAGGAGAGCTGCAGAGATCACACAGCAGCGATGGTAGCGGTTCTGGAACCGAGCTTCCATTGAATTTGTCGCAAATAAATAGACATTGTATATAACGTTGCCCGCCCTTTTTGAGTCGAACGACGGCGGTGGCAGCGACGGCGGCAGCGGGGGCGGCTGGTCGGTGTCGACGGACCGCGAAATCCACGCCGGTCGGCGCTGTGATGCACGAGTGAAACGATCGAGAAATACGGATCGAGATCCCAGATATAAACGCCGAGAGAGAGAGAGAGAGAGAAAGAGAGAAAGAGAGAAAGAGAGAAATAAAAAACGGCCGACGAGCTGCACGTAAAACAGGGACGCGAGTTCCTGTCGCTGATCCCTGCCGATGTATCTGCCTACCCCCTGCCTGGTCCCTCTCCTCGTGTTAACGCAGAACTCAGCGTTACCGCGATGCCCCGTTTTTTGACGGAAAAAGAGACCGGACGATTTAATGTTTTAACGAGCTTTTTTTCAAGGGCGAGTTCTGTTACGGCCCCGCGGCGCAGATGTTCGGCCGCGAATAGCGCGCATAATTGAGAATATAATGCAGTTAGTGAACTCGCGCGGGAATCATGGAGATTCGTACGAGAAACGGACGAGAGATTTTCCCGAAATAGCACTTTGCGCAGTTAGGTATATGCATGACAATATATGATTACTGCGCGTTTAATATCGATATTAGTAACGCTGTACCATATATAGGCCGTACCATATATAGGATTAACATAAAATTATTGCCGATAGTTTATCTCTTTAGATAGATTAGTCGTAGGAACTTTGTAGGAAAATCAATAGAACACGCGCGTCACTGGGACGACGTAAGCAATTCGTGAGTGGCACTCATGGGACGACAGTTAGAACTTACGGGGTGAAGTCTTATTGACCGGAACGAGCAGCGACGCGCGTAATGACGCGGCATTAACATCCGCTTTGATTAAGTATCCGCGATTTAATCAAATCGACTGGCGCAAGTTTGTCGTCTCTCTGTTGCGCTCTTGAGAATTCGGACGTGGCCCGACTGCGCGAGTCAACGCCGCGATCCAACGGCATTTCTCACAATTTACCTAATGGCACGTCGCTAGAATTCTGATGGCCATTATCATCCCGCGAGGTGCCCTTGCTATTCGCGGCCCGTGCGAGCGCACCCCCCCCCCCCCCCCCCCCCCCGCACGACCTCGAGCCCGTGTCATAATTAGTAACTGCATTTAATGCGCTGTACACTGCCGGCGGCGAAGTGCGGAAGCGTTGCGAAAAGTTCGGACAAAAAAAGCGACAGACGAAATAATAGCGTACGAGATTAAACCGTCGAGCGCTTTTTCGAAAGATTTCGTGTTAACTCTCGTTAGACGAAATTGTTTCTTCTTCGCGAGTGGGGAATGTCGACTCTATTTCTATCATAATAATAAAACTCTGATACACACCACTAAATATTCTTTTGCACTATTTATCGTGTGGAAAAAGAGTAATAATTTTGATTCTAAAAAAAATGTGATAATTGTTTTCCAAATATATGTGTGGTATATTTATTTAGTGACCTGCTTTCTGATTTATGAAATTACAGTAGATGAAAATATCTCTGCAGTACAAATGATTAAGTAGGTAAAATAGAGATTTGTTTGTTTACTATTCACGGTAATTGAACACAGTCAATCGTGATGTTCGTTAGGTGAAATTAATTTGTATTCGCAAAATATCGCAACAGGTATATAATGGAGTTATTTCAGTACAATGTTTGTTTTACCTTTTTTTCCTATCCATTTTCGCCGAGTGTCGCGCAATTGTAGTCTCGCTTACTACATCGTTTATTGCATGTATCTTGATATCTCGTACAAATTGACGAGTACAAAAATAAAAATTACTTCGATGATTAGCCATCAGCAGATGTGCCCGGTATGTAGAGATCGAAAATAACAACGTGATTTATTCTCGTGTAATCAAAAACTGGCGTATGCCAACTTTTATATTCGACACGATATCTCATACGTCCGTTAAATTATTCACATGCTGTTGATGATACGTTGGAACGCGTATCTATGTTTTCCATCACAAAAACCAGGGCGATGTACGGATGCTATTGTATTGCGAATTATCTCGAGTTTTTCTCTCCGAAATTAAAAAAAAAAGAATTGGGTCTTTCTATTTCGCCTGTCTGCAGCACAAACACTCGAATTGCTAATGGAATCAGTGTGACGTGAATACCGTAAATCTGTCATTTACAAATTGCAAATATGTTTCCCAAGGAATTAGCCAACTTCCCGGATAAGCGCTTAAATAAATTTTTAACACGTAAATTTGTAATACTATTGAAATTCCAAATACAATTCTTATAGCTCTCAGGATATACAATCAAAATATAGACAAAGGCAATTGAGAGCAAACGCCGGTGGTTCAGCGATATAAAAACATATATTTAAGATTCAAAATCTACACGACAAACGTTTCAAAATATATGTTTTTATATCGCTGAACCACCGGCGTTTGCTCTCAATTGCTTTTGTCTATATTTTGACTAGAAATTCTGTTTTTCGTAAAGAACATCAATAAAACTTTATTTTTCAAAGTAAGATTTAACGTATGGTAGACAGGAAATTAAATAAGAGGTGTCATGTTGAAGGAGAGAGATACGGTTTTCGTATACGACTTTCGTGCGGTTAGCAATTTAGGTATGCCGCGGCCGCGGCCGGCAACCTGGGAACGCTTATACTCGAGGCTCGCGATTCGAGGTGTCGAATTTTCGAGGTAGGCTTCCGTTTGCGCGGCCCTCCAGGGTTTTGCGGGTATATCCCACCTCTCTCGCGAACGGCCGCCGGCTCATATATTTTACGGCGGCGCGCAGTAACTAACAATTCGTAGTTTGCGGCCCGCCGCTATATTTTCGTCAGTTCATTCCCGCGGGGCACTCGAGAACCGCCGATTTATTACCGAGGCCCCCTTGCTACCCCTTCCTCTTTCTTTCTTCCTTTCTACCTTGTCGACGTCCGGATGCCCGGCCTTCTCCGTTAAGGCGTAAAATTGCTTCGTGTTTGATTATTCAGGGATAATCACGTTCGGGATGTGAGACGGGAGAGCGAATGAAAAAAGTTTTCTCTTTTGTTCATTTTGTTTAATAAATGACTACGTCCACTTAACAGCTCAAACTCACCTATATTAGCGCGTTTAAGGGGATCCTATACCCGTCTGTATACCGACAAATTTTCGCACAGCTGCTGCTTCTTATTGACTGCATGGAATGATAAATCCTTCTCCAGGATTAAAGTATAAACGCAAACTGATACGGGCATTATTCGATATTACGCCGAGGAAGGAAGAAATTATAAAATGACATTTATATTTACCTTTAGAGTAGAAAAAAATTTTTCGGGGTATTTAACGTGCCGTCAACTGCCCTATAACCACTTTGGAACCTTTACGCCGGGGTTATATGACATTTCTCTCAAAATATCCTTAATCCAACACGAATTTTAAGTCCTATACAGACTTTGAATCTTTTAGATTCTCACTCTGTGAACCGCCAATTCCGGACTATTAAACTTTGAATTGGCTTTTGCAAAATTCTTTTAAAATTATATTAAAGTACGCACAAAAATCTAAAGGGCATCAGTCGAATTTGTATCAAAAATAAAATAAAATAAATTTAAAATATTACTTTATTTGGGCACATAGAGCTATTACCTGACAACAATATTTTTGCTTAATATAAAAGAACTGTAGTTTATATATGATGATCGAGTTGTAAAATGAGATAAATCCCCTTTAGGGAAAACATGTTAAGAACAATATCGTAATTAGTGTAATTAGAACTTAGATAAAAAGCCTACCCGGTAAAAAATTTTTCATATAAAAACAAAAATATATATAAATATATATATATAATTATATTTCACATTTGTTCATACATGTATGTGTTTTTGTATAAAAAATTTTTTACCGGGAGAAAAAAGATATAATTACTTTTCTTAAAATCGATTCTTTTAACAGAACGGCATCACTACTTCTTAGATCCCGACGATCCGATTAGTCTAGCGGATTTTTCGATTGAGTATCACTGCTCAGTCCTGGTATAAATTTAATACTTAAGTATTGGTATAATTATTATTACTTATTAATTACTTATTTTGATAATTAAAAATACTGTTTTGCTTTTAATACTCTCAAAATAAGTAATTAATCACTAGCCAAATAATTATTTACAGTATTAATTAATTTCTGTAAGAAAGTCCGATTAGAAATTCGACTTGTTGAAAAGGGCGAAAATACATGCTACTATAGACGGACACATGTGGATATCTGTTTTTACATTGGTTAACCAATCCATTATAATTTATGAATAATGGTTTATCAGTATCACGGTTCTCGAGATGCAACTTTTGCAATTTAGCACATTGCTCGAGAATATAATAACATCTTTCAGGTGTCACAAATTTCATATTAGACAAATATAACTCTTTCAAATCTCTGCACTGCGTTAGTAATTTCAAATTGCGATCGATGAGGACAATACTCCACAAATGGACTTCTTCCAGGTGTTGACAGGAAGAAAGTAATTTGTGCAAACTATCATCAGTTACTGTGATCCTGTAACAAAAACCATACTATTGTTACAATACTTTAATCACAAAGAGAAGAACAATGTAACTTTGTCAAGATGCTTGCAAGAGAATCAAGCACACAAGTTTCAATAAAGAACACGGTAACATATATTTTAAAAGAAAATGTAGCACACGCTTACAAATCAAGGTTCATTTTTCGTAAATTTTTACAGTTAGCGAGAGCATTAATACTCTGCGATGTAACACGATATACACGATATACACTCTGTAAATTTATTACACCCTGTAAATTTATTATTTCTAAGCCTTGACATAAATTTGATAATTTTATCAAAACTGCGTCTAGGTCTTTTATAAGCAGATGTTCCAAATTCAATTCACGCATCCGTTGATTTTTTTGCAGTATTTTGCAAAGACTTTCAGCACTTATCCGTGTAAAACCAAGTCTTAAATGTTCCAGATCCTGTAGATTTCCGAGATATGAAAATCCTTCGTCACTTATGCGTTTACAATACCTCAGATCCAGTTCTAAAAAAAATAATATATATTGATCATATGCAATTTACCTATAATCTCGATAATCATATACGGGCGATTCAAAGGTCAGTCCCAAAATTTTAAGGGGTGATAGGGGACACAAATATTTTTTGTTAAACAACATATTCGGCGTCGCGTTGTTATCCCAGTAGGCGACACGAAAGTCGGGAGGGTATATTGATGGTTCGCCGTTCCGAGCTTTGTTTACAGGTCAATGGTGGTCATTTTGAGCAACTTCTGTAACTGCGGGTGGGTACATATAGGCAACCGTTACCCAGCAATGCGATGTATTGTGTGCAGCGCAGCCCTTCCGACCTTCGCGACGCCGACCCTATGTTGTTTAACAAAAAATATTTGTTGTGTCCCCCTCTACCACCCCTTAAAATTTTGGGACTGACTTTTGAATCACCCTGTATGTATACGTACCTTTCAAATTTTTGCATATCGTTGACATTTTTAATAAGACAGAATCATCGATATCTTTGCAATGACCTAATCGTAAGTGTGTTAAATGCCCGCCGCAATTCTCAAGAAATTTTTTGAAGTTTGAAATATGAAACTTGCTATATGTGAGATCTAATTGTCGCAAATATTTACATCTAGGTGATGTAAAGAAACGAAATATATTATGAATATTCGCAGGATTCCCACCGCATATATTTCGCACATTTAAACGTGTATAGAGTAGAGGGTCCCATGCTAAATTATTAAAGCACTTATTTACAAAGCTCATGCTGTGTAACGTCATTAAATCTAAGTTCTTCAATATTTGTAGTATTATTTCATCCTGCAAAGATAATATATAAAACGTTAATAACGAGATAATATTGCGAAAAAAAGATATTATTTTATGAGATATAGATTTCTTAATAGAATACTTTACAGGAAGCACAGATAAACTGCAACGTGGCTCTTTGGATTTATTTGAAAAAAGTTTATGCTTTGCATAATTATTTTTTATTGCAATAAGATGCAAGTTTCTCCGTGTACATAATTTCTTTTGCACATGTTCAGGGAATTGCCCCTGATATACTGTTTTAAATTCGAAATTATTCGGATAAAGTTTACTTTTATAGCTGCAAATAACAAATTTATTTATATTGTTAAGAGAATAAAGAAAGATTGAATATTACTTAATGTCGATGACTGTAATACCTTTTATAATAAACACAATATTTAGGAAAATTCTTTTGAAGATGGTATATATGCAAGTGTGCAGTTTTATAATCCGCTGTCAAATTATGAACATCCTCAAGGTCAGGATAACTCCAGTTAATTTTCTTTAATAGATCAGTTAAACTTTCGGTAGGATTTTTAGGAAAAATCAATTGTGATGTACCGATAAGCATCACAGCATCTATTCTTGTGTAATAGTCTCTATAGTCGGACTTAAATATTAGTCTAAGACGACTGGTTTTAAAAGTACACGACCGTAAGGGTGGGGAAAATAGTCTTGATGTCAAGGGCACAATCTGAGGTGATCCATCCCACAATGGATACCACGTATATCGAGGATCTTGAGCCAAAATTTGAATTATATTTCCAGGATTATATATTTCGTATATAGAGACTCTGATTGGATATACAGCTTCATGAAAATTTATATCTTTAAAATAGAAAATATAATTATAATTTCTTCTCAACAGAAGGGTATCTTCTTTAACAATATCTGGTTTATCAATTTAAATATTACATACCAAGATAATTACTGATCTCAGTGGACGGATTATTTATACGGGACTTAATGTTCTGTGGTTTATAATCAATTTGTGTTTTGGCTTGCCATGAAGATAGTGAGATGTCAAAACCATAAGTTCTCTATATTGAAAAGTAAAAATGTGTCAAATATCACAAAAAATGTTATAGGTAAATATAAAATTAGATTACGAATTCTTTCTACAGAAAAATAACAGATAACACCAAAACTCATACCATAACGAATGTTTCTGGAAAATCTCCATAGTTTGGAAATTTCGTAGGTGTCCCAATTATGTACCGGGCAGTATGATATATGTTAGCATTATTGTTGATCGGAGAGTAGGCACCATCTTTCACAAATTGATAAATAAAGTCAACATTATCTACCTTTCTTACTGGGACTTTACCAACATAGGGATATCGACTAGTACCCGTACAATATAAAGGATATCCTATATAGGATGTCATAATTTTCTCTCTGAAAAAAAATAGAAGATGTGAAGTGTTAGATTTGGTTTGCTCTCCTAATACTAGCGCTAGTAATTACTAATTAGATTCAAATTGCATAGATATAGTGTGGTAAGGGTACATCAAGTGCCTCGTTCACGCGCGACTCTCTGTTCCCGCAGCACTCAGCACGCGCTTATAGTCAGCCGGTCGAGTAAAATGTTTATATCAGTCTGTAACGAAAAATTCTGAATTATATATATAACTTTGCGTTTAAAACTAAACTACCGGTTTCTTCATTCCACCTTCCACACGTATATAATCTAACATAAAGAAAAATAATATTTGTGTTTTTCTAACATATGCTAAAATGCTGCGTTATAATATCATAGGTATTATATTATATAATATTACATATTATATAATAATTATACTGTAAAAATTATATAATCTAAAGGGCTCTGCACTATTTATATGAAAAGAATGTTTTTGGTCAATTAATTTGCTTCAATTTGCAATATATATATTAGAGTGGTCCTTAAAAAGGGTAATTTCGAATTTTGACTGCTCGAACGGTTCGGAAGGCTCAAAATACATAAAAAAAAATCTGTGCAAAAGCGCAGCCTTCTATCTCAATTTTAACACGTGCCGCAGAGCACTTGAATTTTCCTATTAAAATCAAATAGCAAATGATTTTAGTATGAATGCAATAGCGATCGGAAAAATTTGAAACTTGGCAATTCTCTTACGTATAGTTGTACTTATCTTCTGATATTTTTATAGATTTTTATCTACATATTTCAGGTTGCTAGTGGTCGATGAAAATAATTTTTTTTTAATTTTTGAAAAATCAAAGGAATCTTGTTTATTTATTTATTTCAATAATTTTGTTTATATAATTATAAGTTTTGTCATCTACGCATGACTCACGTCGGAATCATGTGTCCCCCTCCAAACCATATGCAACTTTTATCTGATACATTTTTCAATAAAATCATCGGTATGCGAGATGTAGCACTGTAAACTTTAAAATTCGACATCTTGCTCTGGGAGAAATTTTGACCGTTATTTTTGTAGTTAAGCAACTTAGCATTTTGGTTAGTGCCCCTTAAGTAAAAATTATGTTTGCGTAACTGAATATCGACAGAACTAATTGAAAAAATTGACTAGTATAACTTAAACATTTTTGACATAGACAGAATAGCTAATTGCGATTTTGAGTTACGCGGGGTTAACTAGAAATCTCGCTTAAGAGAGAACTGTGACGTCACAGATGAGGACGGAACGTATCTCTAAATCTTAATTACGTTTTTGCAAATGTCAGTTGTCGGTGGAAAGTTTAGTTAATCATCTTACAAATGCGATTACCTTAACTCATATTCATAATCTATATAACTTGGAATTGTGGTTGTTCGAGCTCAGAAATATAAGTTTCAGAACAGTAACTGTAAAATAGATTGTTAGCTCAGCGTTAGCGTACTATGCTACCATTCCGGAATCTTATAGGTTCTTAGGTTCGAATCCCGTCAATGCGTGCGTATACAAAAATTGTAAAACAATGCGTAATTATAAATAATAAAATAGAATATATGCGAAACCATGAATACAGATTAACTAAAAAATAGAAAAAATAAGAACAATTTACAAATAAAAATTCTTTTTTTTTTTCGTTAAAATATCCGTAATAGTCGTTGTCTAACTGAGATGTGCAATTACTGCAACAGCAATTCGATGATATAACTGTGTTTGGAGGACTCGAGATGTCTTCTCATAACCAACACTCACACTTGCTTAAGTCAATTTTTAGGTTTTTTAACTGATATTATTCCTCTGACGTCATCATTTTGATGACGTATTTCTAGTCTAAATACGAGGTTACGTAAAATTAGTGTTACGAGCAATCCAAATAATTTGATTACTAGTCTTGGGCCCCAAAATGGGTTGCTTAACTATCTTTTTTTCTCCAAGAGTGTATACGCATACAACACATAACACAAGTGCAAACATATCGAAAATTCAAGCAAATTGGCCGAAAACGTTTTTTTTCGTATAAATTGTACGGGATCTTTTAACGTAAAACTGAATCAAATATTAATTAATAAAACTAATTTTTATCGATTTTCATATTAACTTACTGTTTATCAGCGAAGCAGGTTTAATTTTTTCCGTATAAAATGAATTAATAATCAATGTGCAAGAAAGAGGAAGTGCCGGAACACTTGGCCTGTGATTATTGCAGTATACAGAGGCCGACTAAGGATGTACCCCATGTGAGATTGCAATCCCACGTGGAAGAGAAAACGGAACGGAAAAGCGAAATGGAAAAGAAGCATAATGGGAGGTAACCAATCAGAAAGTTTCTCTAAGGGCGCGTGCACACGAGCGACTTGCGTCGCGCAGCAGAGTACTCTTTCTCTCTGTATCTCACACGGCGCGGGCGTCTCTCTCTCTCTATCTCGAGAAAGAGACGCCGCGTGAGATAGAGAGAGAAAGAGTACTCAACACGCGCCGCGCGACACAAGTCGCTCATGTGCACGCGCCCTAAAAGACGATCCAATATGTATAGGTATTCTTCTGTCATTCCGTTCCGGTTTTAAATGACCAGGTTTCCCATGCATCTGAAAAACGGAAATACGGAAATAGTAAAAGTTATTTTTTATTAATTAATTTAATTATAGTTTATAGAAATAATTAATACTGTAAAAGTTATTTTAAAAGTTATTTATGAAAGTAAAATGTAACAAAATTATATTTCTATAATTATTGTATATCTTTTATCAGCTAGATATTTGGGGAATGTCGGAAGAAATTATATTGCTCATATAGTAGAAATATAATTTTGCTCATGTAACAAAATTTATATTGTTAATACAGCACAAAGCATTACTAAAATAAACATTCGGTAGAACGTTTTTTGTACGCGTTGAATCTTACTTCTACTTGCATGATATTATATTCTTACATGTTTTCCTTAGGTAAAATGACAAACATTTTGTATATTTAAACTGCAGTATTTTGTTTTAAGCAAATATTGTCGTCAGGTAACAGCTGTATGTGCCCAAATAAAGTAATATTTTTAATTTGTTTTTTTATATAAAATCGCGTGTTTGAACATAGATTTTTGTGCGTACCTTAATTCTATAAAAGATTTTTGCAATTCTGTAAAGCCAATTAAAAGATTTCTCTACGAACGATAATGTCGGTAAATCATACGGCTGCAGGATCCCCTTAATACGCGATATCAATGCTTGCATGAACGCGTGAACAGAAAGTTTCAAAACACGAATAACCCGATATCCATCGAAACAGAATACGAGGAATTATATATATAATAATATTCATAAGCGCGCGCGCGCGTGCACAAAACAAAATTAATAGGATCAAATATATCAAATATCGCTTATATACGGAATAAAAGTACGAATATAGATACATCCACTGAAATAAATAAAACGCATAAACTTTGCACGCACTAAATAGAGGTGTTAGCTTGATTCGACGATTGCGACCGTTAAATCCCCCGTGAGCGACATTAGTCTGTCGTGGCGGAAGTTTCGGGGTCTCGTCGTCCCGCGCTCTCGATCCTCAAACTTTTCAATTATCGATGCGACGGAAACGAGCGACGTTTTCAAGAGTCGTCGCCTCCATGCCGCGGCCGTCGAGAAGTATCTCATTCGACGTGAAAAAACGTTGGATTATTTAGAAAAGAGGCTTTTATCGCGCCGTGGGGAAGATAAAGTCGTAGGGGTGGCGGGAGGCAAGCAGAAGCTCGTGATCGACCGACCATAACACCATACCGGGCTCATTCTCCTGGGAAGGACTGCGGCGAAGGTGTAAATTACGGGCTCGGCGAGTCTGACGGCGGCTCTCTCGCGGACTTGAAGTATTTGTTGAACCGCAGAACCGTCGGCGGCGTTTCTCTTTTATATGGCGCGCGTGCGCGCAGCGAAGATTCGGGACCGCTCCTCGCCGCGCGAACTACTGCCTGAATACTTGGGGCATAATTTATGAGTGAAATAAACTCGCCAACGCGCGAGCCATGAATATCTTCGGTGGTGTAAATTCCGCGCTACCTGCATCAGACACGAGCGAACGCGACGACCTGTCGTCATCTTCATCGTCGTGGCTCTCGTCGTCATCATCGCTGTTGCGGCACGGTGCATTACGACGCGAACACATTTTTACCGTGTGATCAGTTTTGTTGCATTAAAAGGAGAAAAGTAAAGCAACGGTATCTCCGAACGTCTTGTGTGCCGTTGAAGTAAGAAATATTGATACGAGAATTGTAAATTATATATAGCTTATATAACAAAGCATTCTTTTTCATCTTATTATACATATTGATCTCTCTTTCTTTTTTTTTATAACGCATAATATTTTTATTTTATAAATATTATATAATACGTTATTTATAAATACTTTATAATATATTATAAAGTGCGTTACGTTATAAATGTTACATAGATATACGATATTTTTACGATATTTTAATTTATTAATATAATATCGCAAATAAAGCAGATTTTAAAACGTTGACACTTTTATATTTATATTTATTCTATAACGAATATAAAAAGAGAGAAAGAGAGTGATAATGACATAAAAAAATACGGTAAAAAATATGATGGCACATTCGCTTTTTCGCGAACCTACATTCTATATCTGAAAAATATTAGTCCAAAATATCACCATGGTTTGTAATAAAGATTATTATCGTATGGTTATAGTATTATTTAGAGCGAGAGATAGCGACAGAATTGGATTTATGGCATTATGATCCTCGATGATGTAGGTACTTTGTAACAGTCCCCTCGGGTCTTGAGAACTAACCAACTAACGCAATCCGTATAATCCTTGTATCTGGATATACTCTCTCGTCACGGAAATGGTCATCGCGCTTGGAGGAGCAAAACCTCGAGAAAAGAACGGACTACGGAGCGCGGCTCGCAAATATGTAAGCGGCCGCATTCATAAATTGCAAACTAGACGAACCAACGCGCGTTTCTGCCGGCCGCTATCGGTCGACCCCTTCGCTTCGGAAAGTGTTACGGCGTAATAGAAACCGACGCGATAACGTTATCTGCCACGCGCTCTGTCTGCGGCGGAGTGATTAATACGAGGCCGCCGCCGACGTCCATCCCGTTTCTCGATTCGCCGCAACGCCGGCGGGGGAGAGAGTGAGAGAAGGAGACGTTTATTTCCAAAAAGGAGCAACGAAGGATTATCGGGAGGGGTCATAAATCCTCCGTTCCAGGTCGGTGAGGGACGGAGGGCGAGGGCGAGGCCGAGGGCGAGAGCGAGCCGTACGCGAATCCTTCGGGGCACTTGCGAGCACTACATCTGGTGCTGAAAAATATTGGAGCGAATTAGCACGCTAATTCAAGGCGTCTCTAATCGCCCTTCTCGTATTCTCGTAACGGAGATAATTGTAGCGATAATTCCGTTACAATGACGCGGAATTAATTTGGCGCCTTTGCGCTAATTAGATCAGTCGGTGCAGAAAGGACGTGAGACAACTTTCGTGCGGGTGTAATAGAAAGAAGATTAATTACATAGGTGTACTTCGGAAAATTGTTTTTACCAACAATAAGTCGCGAAATGTAGAATGACCGGAAGTATGAAAATTTGAAGGATGCGGGTATGCTTTATTATGAGCTCAACAAAGTTGTCGCTAATATTTCCTATCGAGACAATAAGACGATTGGAATACAAGCCTAGTCAAACACACTGCGATCGAACGCACAAAATAGATCCTCTCGTGATCACCACGCTATTCGTGGAGCGAACAATTACGGAGGATAACGATAATCGCGTTAAATCGCAGCGCGTGCTCGTTTGATTAGTCTCCGTTTGATTCCTTCTTCCTCGGCGGGTGATCGTTACTACCCGCGATCTAAACAGCCACACAGTTCGGTTCACTCACGAACTGTCAACACGCAAACAGACATGTGCGACGTTGACGTCGTATCCGCATCCTTTGTTGATCAGCGCGCGATTGCAATTGCATTCGCTCAATGGTCCAGTTACCGATCTACCCATCGCTAATCTCAGGAAATTGGTGGAACGCACGAAGGGATTTCTTTATGGATATTTTGTGAGCGCGCGAAGTAAATATATAAATGAATACGTATTTTTTATTATTTATGTAATATACAATATATTAAATTATAATATATTTTTACGTTAATTATATTTTGCGCGGAACAATTTGCCAGGTCTTTATAAAATCGAACAAATAGCGAAAAGATACATTAATCAATTACGCTGAATGTAATTAGCATTGAGCGATAGTACATATTCGTCCTTGTTGACTAAATGACGATAATCTAAACGATTTGTTTTTTTCATTTTCAGAACTACGGTTCAGCTGTTTTTCGACAACTTTTTTTTGGCGCGGTGAAACACTTCTGCGGATAAAACTCCCGCCATCGCGCTAGCTGCGAAACCAATTCACGATGAGCACTCGACAGGGATATGCTCCACCACCTCGTCCGCAAATGCAGCTGCCTACTCAAACTGTCCTCTCGCGCGCGCACGTGTGCAACCGGCTGCATCCGTAATGTGTACGTAAGTACGTACGTGCAGTATTTTCAGAGGGGTCGCGGCGGGTTGTTTGGTGGAGTTTGGCCTCTCTGTGCCCGCGTTGAAAATCAATGTGGACCGTATACGAATGGACGCGCCGCTGCGCCCCGCACACACGCAACTAGAATCCAATCGCGTCCGTTTTTGTGGCTGCGTTAATGCCCGTTTTCTGCGTTCCTCATTTATAGTATTTTCCGCGACCGCGGCCGCGCGCCGTGACCGCGCGCGAGCTCTATTTCGACCGCGCGCGGTGGCGCTATTAAAGAAACATTTCTCTCCCTCGGTGTTTCCTTCGCCGCGGCATCGTGAAATTCTGATCGGGATTTTATTCGAATTTATCGTCGGTCTCGGGCAAGATTAAATGTAGATGATACGATATTAAATTCTTCTGCATGGATTTCATCGTCTGTGGCTCGGTGTGTAATACGCCGTCGCTGATTCCGCGCCGTTGCACATTGAAGATAACGAGAATTGTGTCCGGGATTGTCTTCGGTGAAAATAGGGTCGCGACTAGAGGAGTTTGTTTGAATACATGAATCTTTCATATTACGTGTTCCGCGTTCGAATATGTGATTTTATATCGTGTATAACTTAGTCCGGAGAGATATCGATAAACACTTGTAGATACAACGTATAGTACGTCGTCCCACTAGATCCGCCGTGCGTACATACATACGCCGTTCTTTGTAATGCCTTATGCTTTATACATTCGCAAGAGAAAAAGCTCGGGAGGCCAAGGCACCACGGTTCCCGTCTTCGTTTTATACGATACAATCTGCCGTGACCCAAGATACGAAATATCTTTTCAGCATTTCATGCCTTATTTTCACTCTGAGACATTTCTGAAACTCCGATGAATGGAAATCATACTTTCTCCGTTGAATCGGAAAAACTTATTCGATATATTTAATATCTCATATTCACGAGAAATATCTAACACATAATAAAAGGATAAAAGAGATCGTGTTAGGGAACTGAAGGACCGACAATCGTAAAAGGTCCATTTACCGTTAAATAGCCCGGTGTGAAGATTTTTTAGCGGCAAATATATTCTCTCTCTCGTGGATGCGTGAAAAAATACGCCGGGTTATCGCCGGACTGTGAAATTCAGGAAAGGGTCGAAAAAAAAGAATAGTACAAGAACGGTCCGAAAAAGTTCAACGACCCGCGGATACCGCTGGTTTTACGGTGAGGCATCATTATCAGCGATGCTCGCGTTGGTTCCGTCGGACTCGCCATGCTGGTGTAGTTCATCAAAGTAGAAATGCAGAAAGAGAGAGAGAGAGAGAGAGAGAGAAAGAGGGAGGAGGGAAGAGCGGTACCGAGACGCGCGCATGCAGCATCTATCCGCGTTGCGTGCGCGCACGTGTGTCACACGGCACGTCCGCAACTCACGAGATCTCGTTGGCGATTCCTCGCGGATTGCGAAACGCAATCAAAAAGTTTTCGCGCCGCGACACGGCCGCGCTTCCGGCTAATATCCGCGCGGGCAATGGAGCAGAGATAGTTCCGCGCCGCGCGCGGCAGTGACAATTTCCAATCAGTGCGCGGAAATGGCGCGGGCGCTATAATATTTCGTGGCGGAGGGGGCCGACGCCGACGTCGCGCGTCTCTCTCTGCGAGAGCTTCGCGCCTTCCCATCCTTCTCCCCCTGCGAGGCCCTACGCTTCTATCCCCCGACGACGTCGTTCGCCGTTATCAGGCGTCTCAGACGGATATGAAATCCTCCGGGCCGCGGTCGCAAAATGGTATCCCAAGGGTAAATTATTCCCCCGGCGTTCCCGGCGGTAGCGGCGTCGCGTCGCGTCGCGTTACCACGCGGCTCGTCTCGTCGCGGATATATTATATAATCTTAATCGATATACGCGCGAATATGAAACGATCCTGCGCCGCGACGCGACGCGACGTGTCTGCGAACGCGAACGGAATCGCGATCAGACGCGGGCTCTCTCGCGGCGGACGCGAATGCGCCATTATTCAATCGTCGAGGCGGCACAGATAGCACCGTGATCGAGCACGTACAACCTTTTTCCCCCTGGTCGTTCACCCCCTTTCAGCCCCCTTTTCTCCCCACCGCGCCGCACATACGCCGGGATACGATGGCCTGACCAAGGTACGACCCAGAATCAATATCCCAAATGTTGGGTCTGATGGATTTATGACCGCGAAAGGTGTCCAGGTCGCCTGCGAGTTTTGGCGTAAGAATTATCGGGGGAGATATTATGTCACGTCGTGGTTCGATGAGGAAGGGAAAGAGGAAGGAGATGCGGAAGGACGGCGGAGATTTGAGGCTCGACTCGCCGGAATCGGGAGAATCGACTTACGTCACCGTGATGCCGCGCGGCTTCCCGCGGAATACATTAGCGTCGACAACCTAATGAGTAGTCGCGATTTTACATGATTTCGCATTAACGGTAGATTTGTCGGCAAGGTATAGGGACAAAAAGCGACATCGTAATCTATCGACTTAACGATTAATTATACACCTCTCGTTAATTAGCGGCTGATTAGCGTAACGATATTACAGCGAATTTACGCTTAATATTCTCTCGATCGAGCGAACCAGGTAAAACGTCACTCATTACTATTTTAATTGGGCGTAACGCGGGTTAACGGCAAAATTGTCAGATTGCCGATGTAATTTATGAAGAGATTACGGTTGCACGGAAATTTGCGCGGCAATCGTAGATGTCATCTCTGAGCTTCTCTCCTGCCAACTATGAAACAACGTAACAAAATCATCACATCCAACATCATCACGTCATTCGGCCGTAGCTGTCATCTCTAAGCTTCTGTCAACAATAGAACAACAACGCGCGACGTGTTTATCACATCCAGATCCAGCATCATTACGGGCCGGTTCCAACCTGTTGGTAAACTAGCTAATAGTTCAATCATATGTCTGTCTTTGTCAAATTTGAAGGAAGAAACAAAGACATAATATATGATTTAACTATTAGTTTTTTTTTTTTACCAACAGTATATCAAAGTGACTTACTTCTCCGCATTCAGAGAAAGAGAACGCTAAATTCAAGACTCTTCTTTATTCTGTTAAAGAAAGAACGATTTTCATTTTTTTTTTTATAACCCGTAAAATTCGTCAAAAGTCTGCCTCCGCAGCAACTTAGTACGTCGACGTTCGTCCGAGCGCCTCCAGAAATGAAGAGCGACACTTACGTGAAGGTGAGCACGCGCCATAAAACGCGATAACCATCACGGGTGCTTTCGACGCGATCCGACATTACACTGACGTTAATCGTTCATCGTCGCCTCGACGGCATCCCCGTCATCGACACGTCGTAAAAAATCTCTCGCCGTGCCTCGTCTTTTTCTCATCCTTTCTCGTTGTACCCCATTCACTTTTCACGTTCAGATGACTTACCTAGCTCTCGCCACTCGTTCTTCCTTCCTTGCACCTGCTTTTCCCTTTATCTCTCGATTTTCTCGTTTTCTCCGTCGAAAGCAAAGGTGCGAGCGATTACTGTCGGCAAAAGCGAGGAGAGGAATGGCGGGACTTGAGGAGAGGGGAAGAGAGGGGGAAGGGGGAGCCGAATAATTAAACCCGGTAATGTCTAAGCATTAGAGTAGATGATGACGTCATCAAACGCCCAGCCCTCGGCTTGCCAGCCTCTCGCCCTCTATCCGCCCCAAAATTTGCCCTCCGTGCAGCTCTCGACTTCCCCGTGCGGAAGGAGTTCCATAGAGTATTACCGTCATTATTCTTCCTTTACCCTGCTCCCCCTTTCCACTGCTACCCCCATTTACCGCCCGGCTTCTTCGACTTAATATCCCCGAGTTAAAAACGTACGGGTTAAAGATAAAGTCGTTGGAAAATCTTATCTCTCGGGGGGGGTGGGCGTGACGATGTAATCTCGCCTGTATTCCAACGATCGTATAGGAAATTAAGAGTTCTGTTATTACGCCACCGACGGCATTGGCGATAATTCCCGGCGTCCGTTGCGAAAAGACCGATGGAATTGATGGGTCAAATTGGTGGATACACGAAGGCCGACTTAATCGCCCTCGCATGGAGCTGGAAATTTTGCATCGATTCACCGCTATTTGCTATTTGCGGAGTTGGACTCGATATTTGAATTTAGCTTAGCACGAATTTTATCCTGCGTCATGTAATACATGCACTTAAGTCGTTAGAGTATATTGTTTAATTAAATTTAGCTATATATCGCCCGTAACTTATCATTCGCTAAGCTGATGCATGCAGTCGTAAAGGCGACACTCAACGTTGCGGATATAGTTGTCAACAACGAGGTCGCGAGCGATACTCCTATTTTAAAAAGCACTCGTTTATTTCTCGGGAGAGAAACGGCGAAATTACCTCATTATATTTTTTTTTACGTCGCGTCGCGGTAACGCACGAGGGGCGCATCGCGTAATGGCACGAGGGCCAGTTCCAGGCTGGTGAGAGAGTGAGATTGGACCAAAGAGACGGAAGAGAGAGAGAGAGAGAGCGAGCGGAAAGAGAACCTCATTCGGGGCTGTTAGGGAATAATTAATTCGGGCCCTCCTCGCGCGCGGCGGCCGACTGAGCCTTATGTACGCTTCATGGTCGTACCGTATGGTAATGCGCTTCAACCCGCGTGACATTTCGCCCTCCCCTCGCACCCTCTCTCTGTCCTCCGCAACGCGGAGGGCAGCCGAGCGTTTTCGTGTTCCACCAGCTTGGTCCGCGATCTGTGCAAATTACGGTCGACGACGAATCTCTCTCCTGCGCTCAACGTACGTAACATTTCGACGCCGGCTGTCGTGATTTAGAGACGCCATCGCATCGGACGAGAAGTACTTTGATCCTGACGCGGTACATTGCAATCGCTATGCTAACATCGGGTGCACGCCTTATAAAAGTAGTATCTCGACCGATTATCCATTCTCGCGCTGCGCGACGGTGATACTTCTTCTTCTTCCTCCGTAAATGGCGCTTGCAGCCAATCGGCTTTTGCCACGGCTTTTGCAATTTGGCCAGGCCTAACCAACAGTCTTAAGCTGCAAAGCGGCGCTAATACCTACAAGATCAAAATATATAAAACAATGCACTAGAGGCGTTAAGACAATGCACAAAAGGCAAATGTTGCATCAACAACGATTCAAAAAAATTTGCTGGACGAGACACACTCGTGCACTTCCGTACACTATTGGGATTGGTGGTTTTGACGTCACAAGGCAAGATGGCCGAAGAGAGTAGGCCACTTAGCGCACTTAGCCTACAAGTGAAAGAAGAATGATATCCCTTGACAGTTGATCGCTGGAGGGACTTCAGTATTCCGCAATCAGAAGTTCGTCGATTTTAAGCTGTCGTGTCAAGCTATAAAAATAATATCTATACAAGGCTTTGAAGATGCGCAGCCGGTGTGTTAACATGAATTATAACTTTTCGCATTACGTTGGATCGTATATTAACGTCTTGAGGGACAGATAAAGAGATTAGTGGAGTTTCCTTCCCGGCGAAATCAGCAAAGCTAGAGAAAATGCTTCTGCCAATACCACGAGCGTTGGTCCAACACGGACGCGAAAGTTGGTCCTCGGTTAGGATTGTACGAATGAACTTCGGCAAAATGTCACGGTTCGACGGCCGGCCGGCCGGCTCGATCGATCCGGCTTATTTCGACGACGCGACGCGACGGTTTGACGTCAAGGAGGCAAAAGTCACTGTGCCATGTTGTACTCGTCCGACCGCGCGGAATGCATTTCTCCTAATTATGTTTGACCCACGTTGTCAGGAATTAGTTTCGTTAACGTTGCAGGAGAGAGTTGGTCACTTATGGGCAATAAACCACTTCTCGTTAAACGCTAATCGGAACAAAGCAAATCTTGCAAATCTCAAGTTCCGGAAATTAAAATATATATCAGAATTAATTACTTTAAATCGACTTAACTGGCAATATTTAACATCTTTCCGATATGAATATTGAAAAACTGTGAGCCAACTTGGTTTGTCGGATTCACACAGTACTTTTCGGATCAATCGTCGAGACGTTAATTCCGACCATGGGTTTTGGTCCGTTGATGTAATTTCTTTGACGCTTATATATAAGCATCATATCAAATAATTTTTAATTTTTATTGCAAAAAAATATATATCAATTGGAAATAAAAATTGGGTATTATAATCTTTTTAATTATTTGCGAAAGAGATTATTGCATTTTTAAGAGGAGAATTATATATACAATTATATATACAATTAGACTTATCGCATAGGAATTATTGTACGATCCTATTAAGCACACATCTTGAAATGCGAAATTCGTGTACTATCGCGTACTATCTCCATACGTAAAAAGAATTTTCGGAAAATTTGAGTTTTATGCAGGATGTATGACAAGTCACGCCATACGTACTCTTTTACCTCACTTTCTTTCAGTTCGACTTGGAATTCAGCAGGGAATTGATAAGTAGAAAGAATATACGGAACTCTCATTGCATATATTCCCATAGACATACCTCCTTTATACCAGCTTTAGCGTTCTTTTGACCCACTTTATCTTCGTCCAAAAGATGCCGCGAAAGTATTTAGAAACAAACAGGAAGGTTACCGTCCTGGAGTTTAACAAAACATCTGACAAGTACAATATGTCTCAAGTATGCAAAAACAAAATACTTGAGGGATGATAGTCATTTCTTAATAACGTACGAATGCGCGGAATTTCATTAAGCGAGGGGCGCATCCGCCGACCCGCGACACACTCGAAATGTATTTCGGTGCGCCGACGTAGTTCCGCGGGCGACATACACAAAAGCGACCATGTTCACCGAACTGTCCCAAGCGACAGACCCTTCCTCGTCCCTTCGCCGCCTTTCCGGCCAGCATTTTTCCCGTGATACGAAGGCTGCCAACGATGTCGAGCGGCAGAGGTGGATAGAGGGTAGCCGGCCAGTAGATAGGGTGGTTAAAAGGGGGATGCGCGGATCGCGCGGGAGTACGTGCGAGCGGATTCAACTGCACGGTCCAACGACACGGTCGGTCGCTTTGGTAACGATCGACGGTGACAAACGGGTCAGTGGAGCGGGAATCGTTTATCCAAGCTATTGTGGCTCATGATTTTTTTGCACGCCCGATGGGAGAACCGTTAACGGCTCTGCAGCGGCACGAAAGTTACGAACAACGTCGGATGCGAAGCGTTTGGTTTAAACCAGGAAATCGTCAGGGCGAGTATAATTTCTCGCGCGTTCGCAGATTTTTATTATCGCACTTAGTACAGAGCGGCAAAGCTGCAAAGGTCCGGCGGCGGCGAAATTATCAAACCGCGGATAGCGATTTCAAAGCGACGCTCGCGGTTGAAATGCAAATTACCCTTTGAGTCTACTTATTAATTCCATTTCCTGGCTGCGATCTCTGTGCCGCGCGGAGTTCTTTAACGTAATAACGTCGTTTGATATTACAATAAAATAAGCGACTTTTTTCTTTTTTTAATGTAATGAAAACTTCTCTCGCCTTCGTTACCGCGCCGCGATAAAAATTTTTAATTGATAGACAAATCGGTCTCGCGATTTTCATTACCGGATTTCACGTTTTACGCTAAATGGGCGGTAAGAATAGGGCGCAAATGTCGTTGTGCCGTCGCAATGATGAATATAAAAGACGTCAAAATCGCCACGTAGAGGCTGAGGAGGAAGAACGCGCTTCAGGTGGAAATTTTCTACTTCTGCTTTGCTTAAGAATGTCGTCGCGCTGAATTCTTTAAAAGTTACGGTCAAAAAGTTACGCGTCGAGAATGGCGCGGCATACGTATTCAATCGTGGAGTTCCGAAAATTACTCGCGACGTCCGAAGTTTCCAAATTTGCCGAGATTCGTGCGACAACGTCGTCAGCGTCGCCTGAAAAGTTATGAGGAGATACGTGAGATATATCCGCGCGCGGACTGTTGCGCGAATGATTGTACACATAAGCGATGTTATCTTTTTGTGTTTCCGCGTTGAATATACAGCGACAATCTATTAGGATTATATCAGTCACTTCATAAAATTGCTGTATATTGATATTTTTAAATTTTTTTCATCAACGGAAATTAAGTCGGTCAACTACTTTATATAAGATGTTAATTATTATAAAATAATTTGTGATCGACTCTAAATTTGTAACGACACCTTAATTGCCTGTATGCGAAACACGTGATTTTATAAATTTTGAAGTACAACTGAACCGAGTCAGGATACTTCATGGCTCAACACGTAACGGGACTTCATATCAAATTAATTTTCCCGTGCGTTTCTGCCAATTAGTGACGCAGCGTCTCCTCCCGATGACAAGTCTCGCATACTCAGGAGAGAAGCGTCATTATTTAGGGCTATAGCAGAAATTGAATCAATGATACCTTTCGTTCGCGAGCCAATTTGCGCGTCGGCTTCGTTTCACACGTTAAGTGTCACGTTAAGTGACGCGAGCATACGTTGCGTCGTCGCAGTCGCAAAGCGTATTTGATGACGCTAAAATCAGCTCTGCGAGTGAAGTGACTGGAAATTTATCCTATCCCTTTAATCCAATCGAATAAATCTTATCTTACTGCCGGCGGCGCTCACGCTACGTTTACCGAGTGAAAAATGCACGTCCCAAATTTTTGGACAACCTCGAAGAAAATAAATTCGGAAAATCCAGGGAAATGCCCCGCCCCGCGCATGTTTTGTCGCCGACATCGCGCGTTGATCGATCGGTTTTCGGGTTATTGACAATTATGAGATTTTGCACCGGATCAATTTTACGCACCGCAACCGTTAGGTTGACCGCATCGCAGTCAACCTAACCGACATGTCGATATGGTTGTAGCGTTACGTTGCAAACGATAGCGAATCGTGTAGCGCGTTACCGGAAAATATTTGACAAGCACGCGAGCAGCGAGTATTGCCGTTAGCCTGACAAATGAAACAAATTTCTATTTGAAGAGGAACGCTGTACTTTTGCGTATCTAGAGAATGGGAATCGTAACATCGTCTGGCATCACTTTTAAGTTTGATACGCGATCAAAAAGCAGATCGAATGCGATTCCACCTGGGAAATTGGGTAACTTCGTTTTAATAAATTGGCGAGTTTCAAGAGCGGTCTCCATTCGGTCAGATTTTTTGAATTATAATTTATCGTTTCAAAACATGTTACGTTTTCACGTCAGGATTAAAAAAATATATATAAGATCGGGAACGGTAATTGATTCGAAAAACCATTAGCGCGTGCAGAGAAGGGACATTCCCGAGAACACACTTGAGAAATGAAGATAAAATCGAGGCGAGCACTGCACCTTCCTATGCTGTTGAAAGCGATTCGACTTGAATTAAATTGGTCTTCCTTGGTCGCCCTTTTGAAACCGTAAAATGTTTTGCGATTATCAAGATCCGGGCTTTTAATACAGATTTAATTCGCTAATATTAGCAAAGTTGATACTTGATGATAACGTTTGTATTTCTATAAAATATAACATGGTAATTTGAAACAAATTATATAGATGAATATCTTCTTCGAATAGCATTTCATAAATCAAGTTAGTACAATATTTCGGATTCAATTTCTGTACTTATTAATGTTTCAATATCGAATGACAGAGAGACATACTTATTCATTTGAATTAAATTTGAAACTTCTCGCATGAAAATGAGAATAGCGTCACCTATTTAGTATTCAGCACACCTCGTTCACAGAATGCGTTTTTAAGACTTTACGGCGCGAAGACCGTTCTTCGGGGACGGACGTTTTAATCAAGAATGTTCAAAGTAAAACCGGAATTTCTTTGGGCATCAGTAATTAGCTAATGGAACAAGATTAAGCACCTTCTTATCTCGGGAGAAAAATACCCTTAAATATTCATGTCACGCGGATAAATTACTGATATGCGTCGTTTCACGATATATCTAGAGGTTTCAAGTAGGAGATATTACAAGATGTAATAGTTATTAAATTTTGATTTGTCATCAGAATAATGGCTGCTAAAGCTGGAATCTATGTCGTGCGATGAGTAGAATAGCGCGGTCGGTTTTCTTTTAAAATTGTCACAACTGTACAGGCTCACTACTATGTATGGAATTAAGTGGATTATTATATAATCACCTATTCCGTTTGATCTTTTGAAAAACTGGACCAACGATCCTTATTTAACCACGGTCCAACCATTTTCTTGAAAAAGCTCCTAAGTGTGTCAGATTATATAATAAATACGTAATGTTCTCTTCTGTACGTGGCATACATAAGTTTAAAAAAAACTGTCTCTTCTCTCATTGTCAGATAAAATGTAACTGCATGAGGAAGCTATTTTGCAAATTTATTCACGTAGAACATAATTAATTTTATTGTGTTCGTGTATTTTATTAGAGATTATTTAAAAGATTGCGACAATTCTTGAAAATATTATCTATTAATTATAGAAATATTTTTATTTCTATACACGTACAATTATACGTACGTACGTATAATACAATTATTACATCTCACTAGTAATTATATTTTCCAAAATATCATTTATATATCAATTACACAATGTCGTTCATGATCACCCTTTCCTGTTGACTCGTTATAGCAATAAAGACCTGATAATAAAATCGCTGATTGTAAATGTTACGATATAACGATGAAATTACATCAAGAATCCTTTCTTATATTGAACTGGCACTTTCATTCGTTGATTAGTTTAAATAGAGATGCGTCCTGTGAACTTTCGGACGATTGCCAATATCTAAAGTGAACCAACTTTGAATGTGCGCAAAAGGCAATAATTCCGAACGGTTTGTTAGTAGTTTCCGCGTCCGATCTTCTTCCTCTAGTGATTTGAGAATGTTTACAGTCGTCCTACGTACATATCGTCAGATTTTACAAGAGCTAAGAGGCAGCGAGTTTCGGCGGTCCAGTTTGCGAAGAATAATGGGGCAACGACACATAGATGCAGAAGCCATGGAAAACGCGCTTGGTGCGCCCGGCGAAAGAAATACATCGTCGAACGCCGGACGTGCTTGCAATGTAAAGATTACTGAAGTTACGATCTACTTTCCGGATAAGAAAGAATTCCTGGCGGCAGAATAAATATTAACATTTTATCCGGTACGACGGGGCGGCAACGAGGAGGCGCTCTAATGCACGTCGCGTTGGTGAAAAAAAAAAGGAGAAAGATCGTCGGGGAAAATATAATACATTCCGCACGTGCACTGTCTGCCGTGCCGTGTTTAGTTTGCAAATCGCGAATTTTATTATCGGTCGAGTCACCAGGCATCTCTTTCTCTCTCTCTCTCTCTTTCTCTTGTTGTATTCGGGGACACGGCACATACATGGCGACGGACAAAGTGGCGGCGTTACCTGAAATACCGTCGCGTGACCACGCTGGGAGATTTAATCTGCCGCAGCAGCCGAGGAGATAAGGATAATAATAACACATACTGCAGCTGACGGACGGGGCGAGATCTGATAACAGTTAAATATTGAAATCTACGTGTAATTTGCGCGCGTTTAAATATTTTAACTTGTTAGATGTCGTGAATTATTCTGGTTTGGAAGACTCACTCGTTTTTCTTTTGCTATATATTATTACTAGATTTGCAGTTGTATTTAAGGCTATATGGATGAAATCGGAGAAAAGGAATCTCTGGTGCTTAATTGAATTAATAAAACGAAAATACGCCATTTATTTATTGATAAACGTACAAACCTTAAATTATTACCGAACATGCGATACTAGTTATACGCGAATGCTTCTGGAGTAGGTATATGCCGCAACGCAGCGCCGTGTATTCTGGCGATTTCCGGCTCAGAAGTTTCCAATGCTCCATAACCGACGGGGTGTTGTTCGGTCAGCAGACGTGTACTAATTAAAGTACCTTTACAGCTATCGCTCTAGCCGCTCCGCTCACGATCACGTATAACGTGCGCGTACATGGTGCGCTAAATGATCAGAGATAACGACCGTCGTCGATGGATGTTTCTCTCGCAAGACATTTCGCGTCGAGTCGTTTCGTTATTTCGAACATCCGAATCGATTGCCTTTGCCAGACTATATTCCAAATATTCGTTTCATGAATATTAACTTAAATGTAGTTTCTCTCTCGTCAAATAAAAGATTATATTTTTAATATCAACGATTTTTGAAAGAAATAAGAAAGACGATAGACTCAATGAAGATACGATATGAAAATTGAATAGAATTTATTTTCTGCGGCATCATATCGCTATCTGATCCATCGCAAATATCGCAACTATTCTTAACTGACTTTCCACGAAAGTCAGTTAAGAATATTTGGAATAGTCTGGCAAGGCAATCGATTCGGATGTTCGAAATAACAAAACGACTCAACGTGAAATGTCTTGCGAGAGAACGTCCATCGACGACGGTCGTTATCTCGTCATTTTCTTAGCTTTATTTTTTTTTCTGGTTAAACCGAAACGTACCTAGTCAAAATGGAATACTCGGTTCTGCATGGTTCTGCTGAACGACTGCACCTTTGGCAACAGCTCGCGTTTACAGAGTGAAAGTTCTGTAAGCTGCCTTATCCCCCTCTTCCCTTCCTTTCGTCCACTTCTGTATCGAGGACTTCATCGACGGGTCAGGTTATTCCCCGAAACTTCAGGCTCGACCAAGAAACGCGAATAACTTTCCTGTCGTCCTTTCCCGTCACGCGGTCAGATGGGATGCATAAAGAGAAACACTACGATCGTGAAAGTATACGACGGGCTGCGGTAGCGTGGATGACGAGTGAATTTCGCGGCGATAGTGGCACGGGGTTGGGGATGTAGGTAAAGGGATGACGCAAGGAAAGAATGGGAAGGGAAAGAAAAGCCAGCTTGCATCTTATGGCGCTTTGGTATCGGTCCTGCTCGACTTTCCTCTCACCATTCTCGTCCACTGGAACGCTTCATTCGCAACATATCGTGCGAATCAATCTTTAGGAGACATCGAGAAAGTGGTCGATTGCATTTCAAAAGGGAGGGTGAGATAAAGGGTGGGACTTTCGAGAAAAGTATTATCGGCACAGTAGTTTCAGTACAATTTCTCGAAAATACATGCATACGATAATTTATACATGGAATTACGTACGGTCTGCAGACTTTGAGTTTCGATCTATTCAATACGTGCTACGCGTATATTTTGATATATTAGTTATTAACGTATAATAATTAATTTAAGGCAATAATCCTTTTTGATCGTAATATTTTTATCACGGATATAAATTACTATACGATCTGAGAAAAACGTAACGTGCAATCGCATAATTAAAGTATTTGCCATATGCGCGTGGTTTATTAAGCTTTTTCGTCCTCATCGGAAACGACCGAGCTACAAGAAACGTCTCGGCTCCATGTGTTGCCCGTTACGAGCGTCCCGGTATTATGAAAATGCGCGGCTGGTGCCATGCCCGATCATAACTTTATCAATAAATATGCCTCGCATTTTTGGCCGCGCGTTTGGACTACGGTAAATCGATCTCGGCTGCAGCGCATCGATATACCGGAATCTACCCTGTACGAAATCTCACTGGAGCCTCAAATTCAGCGTATTTCTTTCGTATTGTAAGACGTTGTAGGAAGATATCTGAAGTATCGCTCCCGCACGAATATATTTGAAGACAGCAATCGAGAAAAATAAATTGTTCGTGCGCCAGTAAAATCGCTCGTATCTAAATGCTTTTTAGATGTCAAGCGTATAGATTGTCACGAAAATTTAATAAATCAAAAATCCAATATCGCAAATGAATTTTATTTAGCAGTTAAATCTAATTATTTTTTATATTTATATATATCAAATTGCAAAATTAAATAATAAAATAAAAATTCAATTTACTTATATGTAATAAATTTTAAATATAGAATAATATCTGGTGCGCCAAAAGATGACCCGGTTTCTCGAAAAATCACCATCTGTTCTTGCTGCACCTTACCGATCTTGGCACAGACGACGAGAATAAATTTTCCGCAAAAGCCGTAATCGACACATGGACGCTAGCGTTAAATCACGAAGATAGATTTTTGGTGCTGCCGGTGCTCGTCTGAAGTTTACCTGTAGGAGCTAGAATCCCGAGCGCGCGTGGGAGCGAAATTCCCTCAACATCGGGGAGTTTCCCCGCGGAAACTGGATTTCTATGGCGTGAAAACTTTTGTCTGTGGCTCGTAAGAACGCCTCGCTTCGCGCACACATTTCGCGAGCGCGTCTATTTTCTAAATTTCCGCGGAGCGACGCGACGATACAACTCTATCCAGACGTGAGTTTACCTGGTGCGCGCCGACGACGTGACGGAAAAGGAGGGATACTTTGTCGTTTGATCCGCGCCACGATATTCTATGTATTTCCGCTCTAAATAGCAGCGAAGAACGGTTGGGGACGGCGGGAGGGAGGGACGAGAGGCCAGAATATGCTATACGGCGGCGAGAGATCGACCGCTGTGAAGCGCATTAATTGCCACCGATCTGACAGCGTTCTCCTACAGGGTTGCACAAAGCACTTAAGAGAGCAACCCAGTTCGCCTCCAATTCGAACAATGTCGCCAGAAGGGATCGACCTCATTTTCTTAGCGCTTTATGTCTTCCACCGTCGCGGCTCTCCTTTTTCGCGAATATCGTCTCGCGACCCGCTTCTGCATTATATTAATTTGAGAGTATCTTGAGAAGCAGTTTCTATTCCCCCCCCCCCCCCCCGTTTAAGAAGATTCTCTATTACGCGACGGAATCTTATTTACATCTTATTATTGAAATTAAGGTCACAATGGCTTATATACGAGAACATGTTGAGAAATTAATGCTTCTAAAATAAATACGCATATAACGATATGCTTTTAGTATAGATGATAGATTTGCAAATAGTCAAACAAAATTAAATGAAGCACAGACGGCGATTCAGTGATCGCGATTATCTGAGCGAGCCGGTATATATCGTCCAACTTTATATACAAACATAAAGAGCCGTAAAAGTTAAGAGACGCATCAAAGAGACGTGGCAGTGCGATATCTCGACTAGACACTTCTCGACCCGCGCGCCTGTCATTCGAACGGTATAGAATCAATCATCGGATAACATCTGCGCTCTCATATACACCTTTAGTTCTCGCGGAAGAATAGCGTAGCGAATGAGACGTGAGACGTATTGCCGATGGCATCGTAAACGGCCGGCATTGTTAGGTTTCTTGCCGACGAAGCTGCAATCTATATTGTCGCTCTGCGGATTCCCTTTATCATCGTTCTAATAAGTATATATTTCTCTGTCCATAGACGCTAAATCTCGGGGAATAGACGCGATAACAACTGGGCTTTAGGTTAATATCGTTTCAGGGGCGCACCGCGCGCACGGAGTTGACCGATAACGAGCAATCTTAGCCTCCGGCGACAGATCGGACCCGGAGAGGGCTGCCGCGACCGAGAGTCCTCATGCCCCCGGTCAGATAACATAAATGCCCGGACGAATGAGACCGGGGAGGTCAGGACGAAAGAGGCTGGCCCGCCGATAAATTCAGCCAAATGTGTCGGCTGGTAAGCAGTGGTGTATCCACTATCCGTCGAGGCTTTCTTCGTGAGCGAGCGTCGGGAGCCCGAGGCACGTGTGAGCACGTAACATGAACACACGCGTGAGAACACACAGTAGAACATTCCCTCGATGGAACTTCTCGAGAAAGATGAATACACGCCCGGCAAATCTGAATTTATTGCATCTTCGAGAGTAACAAATAATAATAAATGCTGCTTTAGCTGACTTTTCCAACTGAGATTCGATTATAAGAATATACGCGCGTTAACGGTTAAATAAAGAGCGATGCTTGAGAGATCTCGACGTCTCATATTCTGCGTAACAAGACAAACGGTGCGTTATAGCGGGACATGCGATGCACCGCCGTTAAGATCCGCGAGAGTGCATCTCGCGGAGGAGAAAACCGCGGATGGGACGATATAGCTGACGAAATAGCGTATGTAGTGGTGAATAGCTAGGGCGTCGTCGTTCTATAATTTGCACGGTGAACGTTTGCGTAATATCACGCGAGATAATATTCGAGGGGAGGAGAACTGTAGTCCCGGCATTATCAAAATATTTAAATACAAAACACGATAGTCGTCCTCGTTTGTAAAATAAGGTACTTCGCGACGAAAATCAAAGCCCCCGTCGTCAGGGGATGTGTTTTTTTTTTGACGTGGTTATTAAATTCCCGCATTTTTAAAAGCGCGACGTTGTATCTGAGCACCTGATGATCGACGCGTATCGCGCGCTTCGGGGGAAAAGAAAATTTATAGTCTTTCACGTCGCGGGCGACATGTTCTACAACGGGACAACGTATAGGGAGAAGTTGACGGTGGAGTATAAATATTACCATAATACGATAAAGGCATCCGCGTTCGCTATTCCGCGAGCAAAAATGTGTATTTCAAGAATTTAATATTTCAGGAGAAATTATACTTTTAGATGAGAATAGAGGATCGGAGGTCGCACGAATCAGAAATGCAAATTCATCTTAAACGATACTCCCTGGCGAAAATGTAAATTGATTTCGTGCTACTGCAGGTCTTAGTTCGAAGTATATCGATCCCCCTCTTTAATCTTTATTGCTCCTGTACGGACTGTAACTCCTCTACACTTAGAATAATTTTATTACCATCTTCCTGTCAACACGATGTCGCCGACGAAACCAATTTCGCCGACGTTAGAACGTCGCCGTTTCATGTAAATTTTGCCGCGTGCTTTCATTAGATACCCTTTAAAAACTAAGTCGAAGTAAGAGAAAGGAGTTCGAGCTATGCATCGAAAACGTTCTATTATGTCGTGGAAATTGGAGAAGTCGCGTATAAAAGGCAATAGGCAATAATAAATTTTTAATGACTCGTCTTACGGCTCACGATATTTTCCACTGTTAGTTAAGTTGCCAGACTTCACAATTAAAATTGCGAACTTTAAGTATGTTCCGCTCTTCACTGTAAGCTTTTAATCGCGACGCAACTCGGCCGCCTCGGCTAAATTAAACGGACGCTTATTTAACTCAAAGAAGAAGTATTAGCCTCTTCGCGTTTTAGCGAGGTCGTGACTCCGTTTCCTTCGGTGGACGTTCGACAAGATTCGACATTGGGAGTGATATCAATGGATACCTAAAGCCGGGTCGAGTGAAAGGAATAGAGGAGAACGGAAAATAGAGGAACGGGGGGATCTCCATTTTAAGACATCCACTGAATTCAAACGACGGGGTGCCCTTACTTAAACGAATTTCAATAATGATTTTCTTCAAATTTTATGCCCGGGTTGCGATAAGGCTGGCACCGCCTCTCTTCGACATCGGACTCTTTCGGGAAACAAATTGACTCTATCGACGAATGGAATCGTTAATCCGGCCGAAGAATGATCTACCGACGATCCGACGACGATCGTGTTGCCGCGTTTATTGCCGCGGAAGAAAAGGCAGAAAAGAAAGATACACGTTAGCCTCTCGTCGAAGGGGGCCTGGCGGAGAGACACGGGGGAGTCTGGTACGATCGTTGTCGATGACGGTGGCGGAAAAATAAAGCAAACGAACGAGGCGCGAGAGGCGATCGCCATAAAGCGTCCATGACAAATGCGCCGTCTTATCTATTGCATTAGCCGGGTCGTACATCAAGTAGAACGGTTCCCGATAGGAAGAAATTCCTATATTCGCGGGCGTATATATATCTGCGGCGGTGGGGGATGGTCTCTCGCCGGAGAGAAATTGCAAAATGTGTTCTCCGCGCGCAAAGAGAGAGGAAGATAAGAAGGTATACGTATACTACGTACAGTATGTACGAAGAAATGACTTCCTGTACATTCCATCTTATTGCAGTCTACGTGTAGTAAAATTGAAGTGTATGGCGCGTGCACGCACTCGTATACACACGCTTTACAAGTTGGCAATAAAGCTTGGCACGATGCGGATGTCGTTGAAAAGAGAGAGAGAGAGAGAGAGAGAAACCGCGGAAATACATATAAAGCTTATGTTATTTAGCATAGCTGCCGTAACAATGTTGTGCGGAGCCTATCAACTCCAACAAAGAGTTTAGCTTTAATGATTCTCCCGTGCTCGGGGTACAAAGTTGACTTTTCTAGCTTCGTACACCCCGCCCCGATCAGAGCACACAATAGATTCTATCCGAGCGAATTTCTTGCGTGAATTTCCTGTGTTAATTTCCCGCGTCGAATTAATAATGCTCGCGACACTCCCGCGTACAATAATGCGGCGTCCGCGCGTGTTTGCTTGATAAACACCGACTGCACGGCGCGACGCGTCCTGATAACGGAGATAGAGGATCATGCGGTCGAGCTCTTTGTTCTTTATTCGATAATACGCTGCATTCCCCTTGATCGTTTTCTGCGCCCGGCATTTGTACCCCCGATATTCGTTATTGAACCGTGACCGATCTCTGTTGCCGCTGAGAATAAAGAGTCATTTAATCCAGTATATCTTTTAAAAGACGCAAACTTTTTATTTTCTTTTGCATTTAGAAATAGGCGGTAATTTCACGCAAATCCGATAATTTTCCTGAGTTTATTCAGGATGGTGTTTGAAAGCAGATATATCTAGCCTATACTGCCTCTTGATGAACTAAGAATAAATTACCACGATCAGATTTACCGCTATGAATACTCAAAGGGTTAATAATAGTAACCAGTGTGCCGAGCGTGAAACGCTCCTTTCATAACGCAGCGGCGATCTTTCTCGGTATAGTGGCGGGGAACGGGGACGGGGAGACGACGGACTCGTAAATTCTCGAGGCTGGTCATTCCGCTCATAGTTTTAAACTCGCACTTCCTGCCATTAGAGCAACAAATGAATTCCAACACGCGGCGGCGTTGGCGGTGGTGTCCGTTTATCAGGGACAGATGTGGAACACCCCCCGGAAACATTCCTCTGCGATTTTGCAGGATGAATATTCATTTGTTCTGAGCCCCGGCGGGGCTGTATCTGCTTCTACCCCCTGTCTACCCTATGTGCTTAGAATCAATTAGAATGATACATGATTCGCGTGCGGTGGCCCCATTATGAATCGTTGCTTCAGCGGTTGTCGGAAGGCAACCGCGGATTATAAATTTATCGAGTTATCGTCGCTGAAGAGCGATTGCGCGCGCGAGCGTGCAACCCTTTGCGTCTTATATTCCGACCCTTCATCGTGTTATCTCTCGTTTCTCCGCGATAAACCCTAAAGGCCTAAAGATCTTTGTTAACAGCCAATTCAATTTTGATACAAATAGCTTGGATTATTTAAGTACCTATATTAAGTGCAGGTATATAAAATGAAACGCACGCGAATACAGCAGCGTGTTTTAAGAACGCAATCGGTTTTGCGGATATTTTAGATTTAGACTAACGTTTGCTCGGCAAATAAAACCGAATCTACCGTGCGGCGAAATCCGTCGTATCTGCGGCACCCGCTCTATTTTCCGCACACTAGTCGGGAGATTTTTATTTTATTTCTCGTTCCCCCAGAACTGAAAATCGAGCTTCGCGAAGAGAGGTTCGCCCGTGTACCAATTAGTCGCTGTCAAATAAAACCTTTGCGCGCGAAAGGGAAAGGAATCGGGTTGTCCCCGTACAAAAAACTATCATTACGCTTTAACATTTCCCCGCGCGTGTATATCGCTTTTTGCGCGATATATCGCTTTGTTAATAGCCAATTCAATTTGATTACGCGCTTGATATAGATCCCCGAGATATATAACCGTATATCGCGAACGCGCTTTAAACGATCGGCGCGAAATCGTGCCGGAACACGGTTAATCGGCGAACCGGCCGAAATTAGTCGCAGCCGCGGGGACATTGTGAAAATTGTGGAAATCCACACGCATCGTACATCACTGATGTTCACGATAATAAAGTACATTACGCATTTACGCGCGGCCACATTCCGCAATCGCCGCGCGGCGATTCGCGGGGCCCCGGCCGCGGAGCGAGCCGGGGTCTGGGGAGCTCCTGGGTATTGCAGAGAGCTTTTTTGCTAGTCTGCTCTTTCTCTCTTCCACTCTCGGCTCGCCGGTAATCAGTTCAATTGTAATTGGAAATCGGCCAAATGAACTGTAATCCGAGATCGAGGATGCTCACCATAATTTAAATTGGACGCTCTGGATGTGCCAAAACGCCGACTAAGAATGACGTTGTTGCTAACAACGTCGGATTCAAAGTTAAAATTCGATCTTTCCGCGAAGTATGACGTTATCAAGACGTTGTTTCTTTTGGCACGTTTTGAAATTGCCTACTTAATTTTAACTTACGGCTTCTTTTTAATGATTGCAAAATCGTGACAGGAATTTTTGCTCATTTTATGAATAAATAATGAAAATAAGATTCAAAATACGATTAGTTTTTCAACTAAAAATAATAAAACACGTTTTATTTTATTACGCTTATATTTGATTATAATAGATACCTACTTACATATATTTGACTTTTATTTTATTTATATTTTCTTACTTAGTGTCATTATAAATTAAAGTCTGAAGACTCACATTAGCCATAGTGGTGTTTAATTCGAAACATTCAGCGAATAGCCTAGCTAGATAAACCGCTATACATTTCAAAAGAGCACCGAACGGCTGTCGGTTCCGTCACATGAATTTAAATCCACGTTTGGTCAATTGACTTCCTCATGGGCCGTCACCGATGCGCGAACCGGAAACTTATTGCCTCGGTCCAGATTTGCACGCGTGGATGCGCAACGGGGTAATGATTGAATCTCGAGGGGAGGGTGATAGGGGAAACGGAAAGGGACGAGGTGACGGGAAAACGACGGGGGCGTGGGGGAGGGGGGGGGGGTGGACAGGCAGAGCGAATGCAAACCTTTATTGTCGCTAGGTGCCTACGATATTGAACAACAGCGGCAATCTATCCGATCGAATATCCAACAAGCCCCGGCTCAATGGATAGTCGCAAGGGGACGACGGGGGCAAGCAGGAGAACGGGGATGTGTGTGTGTGTGTGTGTGGAGGGGGGGGGGGGTGCACCCGCGATCAAAAGCCGCGCATGCAGGATCCCCCTGGATAACGGCATTAATTGAATCGCTATCGGACGTGCCGTGGTCTCGCGTTATTCTATTACCGAAGCAGCTATTGTCTTCCGTGGTTTATAGTCACCTCTTCCACCCCGCCAAACCCGAACCCCAAAACCCCGGCCGACACTTCACACCTTCCCCCTCCCCTCCCGCCACCCCTGTCCCGGCTTCCGACACGTACGATCTCGCACGATCTCTATCGCCGCGCCACCCTCCTCCCGCCTTTGCCCAAAATTCACCGGTTAGTCGTTCGATTTTATCGACTAACGACGATTTCACAAATCCGATCGATTTAATCAAACCGATCTATCTGGATGTCCAGTCCTTTTGTCTTTTACCGTTAAAGCCAGCTCATCGCAAAACGTCGTATGGACGCATTAATAGTCAGTCATCGTTTTAAATAATTGCTTAATGAACGACGACGGATGTTTCTTTTATGAGATCATGAAAAAGAATTGGCTCTGAATCTATTTCAGTGTTCTGTCGTTCAAATAATTGTAGAATTTGAGCTTGTAAAATAACACTTGATCGGTCTGTTTTAATCATTCGACGAATTATCCATCTATGTTTAAATGGCTGTTTAAAAAGCACCTGGAACTTGTCGCGTTAAAGCATTTCTCTAGAATTCTTATCCCGTTGCGGAAACGTTGCGCGCATATATCTCTGCCCGATGAATTATTAATGTTCACATTAATTTATCTATTTAACGAGCTAATCTATATGTGCGAAATACATACCGGTATGACTGTTAGTGCATTTAAACATTATGCAGACTGTTGCCTCGCCTATGATAATCGAATTATTTAATTGATTGAATATACAATTACGCGCTATAATTAATGTAGTTGGATAATTAATTTGATAATATCTTTATATATTTGCGCACAAATAACGACTTGCAACACACTGTGTACGTATTAGTTCATTGCTATGTAACTGGAATAAATCTAACAGACTATTCCTAGATATTATATAATTTTATGCGTGCAATATGCACTTCTGTCGCTATATTATCTCCGCCGGTTAATTATTAATATCCCGCCCGCGAGGTAGCATATTATTCCAGGCGAGATGCAGAACATTGATCGATTGTCAATAGCGGAAATTTGTGGTTTATTATCATAATCGAATCCATTGTTTCGGAACGTGTGTTTATTTTTCGTTCGCAGCCTCTTCGGTTATATATGTATACGGATCTCTTTCTCCGCGCGTATCGCACGCACTTCCACGTAATTCCAATTTCACGTAAATCTAGCTTCTGTTCCGTGATTTTCGTACGAAATATCATTTCTGGATAATTGGTCCACAAAAATCTCCCCTCACGCCGTCAGTGGAGTACCCAACTCGTTGCGATGACCGAGGGCCGCGGCAAATGAGTTTGCTTGACTTAATCCGGCGTATGGATTGTCAATGTGCGACAGGTAATCCCGGTCCTTAGCGTAAACGTGGGGCCACGCACACGTGTAACGACGCGTATGAACTCCGGCGCGTCCTCGCTAAAGTCCCCGTAATTTCCGACGGTAAGGCGTGCGCTACCTCCACCTCGGCATCGAATAGAGACATCCTTCGCGGGAAGGGTGGTCGGAAGCAGCTAAGAGGATTGCGGGACACCATCAACGCCTCCCGACTGTCATAAGCGGCCCATCGGCCTCGCCGCGTCGCGGTCGTTCGTCCGCTGCTGCCATACCCGTCCCGTAAACGTATTATTAATAGAGAGACGCTCTCTCTCTATAAAGCATGACGTGTATGAAGAGCGCGTGTAGCGAACGACCGCGATGGTCCGATTGCCCGTCCGACTAGCTGTAAAGTATTCTCATTCCAAATTAACAATCATGCGGATGTTACATGAACGTGCTAAAGTTAAGATACTAACTTGCGTGATGTGCGAATAGTCGTTATTCGAATAACACTAAAAGCAAGATTGAGTGAAATGATAGCCACAGGGTTGAAAGGTAGATGGTTCTTCACACAGAAAAAAAGAATATTCTTGATCTTTAGTTTTAACATGGAAATCTTGAAATAAGATTATATTACGTTATTATATTAAACGATTATATTAAACGAAGAAAACTTGCTTGAATGAAGTATTTATAAATATAGTTCAACTAAGAAAAAAATGTTGAAATAAAGAGTTGAAATTTTTATAAGAGAATTATAGTTGTTTCGTATATAAGCAAGATTAAATACTTTATTCAAGCAAGTTTTCTTCGTTTAATATAATTGTTTAATTATATAATAACGCAATATAATCTCATTTCAAGATTTCCACGTTAAAACTAAATAAACATATTTTCAAATCAAGAATATTCTTTTTTTTGTGCACGAACGCGACAAAAGACCATTGCCAATTTTAACGAATTTATATTATATAAGCTTTATACGTAGATAAATTAAATTTGATTCTCAGATGAATTTTTAATGAGTCCTAATTTCAATTCGTAGCTTGTTAGTGTCATCGTAATTAAAGAAGAATTGATTTTTTTAAGAGAAAAAAAATGCGATTAACGTAAGTTTAAACCGCGAGCACGGTAAAATGGCATCGCTACAGTTTGTCAGCGCTGCCGTATCGAGTGCCTGCCGTTGAAAAGATACCACTGCAAAGCCAGAGCTGGAAGATAAGTGGCTCTCGCAGCCAACATCTCTCGAGTGAGTGGCTCGACTTAGTTGAACAGGTGCTTCGGTTAGATGTGTAGATAAGGTAAGAAGAAACTGTTTACGACCACGCTTCAGAAACCAAAGTAGCGTGCAAACGAGAGACTTTGCCGTAACGTGCTGTTTGTATATTTTCGCATTAACGGCGGGTTAAAAATACGTCTCAAGGAACTACTTACAAGTATTGCGAAATTGACACAGATAACTTCGTAAGTTATCCGATACATTTTCAACCGCTCCGATTTCTTCATTATTTTTGTAAAGTTTTTATTTTGGAGAAAATAATTAATAATAATATCGAATTAATTTATTATAAATATAAAATACACACCTAATGTACCTTATACGTAACATAAAAATCACCAAAGTAAATGTTGTATTTTTAAATTACTCTCACTAGGAAGGTAACAGAATAACCCAAAATACTCGATATCTCAAGTAAGTATCATTTTCTATTTCAGCAGATACCAAATAATAAATGTGTCTACTTGGGGATATATAATTTCGCGCGACGTTCCAACAGTTCTCCGTATCGGTTCGATTAATTCACGATAAAATCGCAATTACACGTCGTGATTCGTGAACTTATACGACGATGCGCCACTTCCGCCGGCCAGTCTCTGTCGAAGTACGTTATCTATCGCTGGCCGGCCGATGCGCGGCTTTTAAAAGTGTGATACCGAGCGTAAGATACGACCCAGTTTCGTTCCGGTCAGTTCCGGTATATGTATACGCGCGGTTGTCAAAGTTGCCGGTACACACGGAGAAGCAGGCAAGTCCCGACAGGAAGGCGGAAACTCTGTATCCCACGAGGGTCGCACAGTCACCGGGCGTCCAACAGTCCTCTACCCGCTTCTACCTCCTTCAAACCTTCTGCACGATAACGACCTTCGTGCCGGTGTTAAGAGTCGAGAGAGTTCCGAAGGAGCCTTTTCATTTTAGCTGTATCCTTGCCTGCTGCTCTTCAAGTGGTAGTCTTCTCTGCGAGATCTTACCTTGGATCCTCAGCTTCACCATTCTGTGATCAGTTTCATATTAATGTATCATATATACGGGGTCTGTCAGAAAAGTAATGAGATTAAATCGATAAAACCTTTTATTATGCATTTGTGACTAATATACAATGGTGCTCTTTAAAATACGACCCATCAGCATCTAGACACCGCTGCCAACGATGTTTCCACTGTTCGTAGCATTCAGCATAATCGTTTATAGTGAGGCTGTTTATACTGTTTATCCGTCTCCGCTTCTTTAATTGATTCTAATGATTCAAAATGGTGCCCCTTAACGTTTGACTTTATTTTTGGAAATAAAAATAGTCAGAGGGGGAGAGGTTTGGTGAGTAGAGTGGCTGTGGTAGCACTGTAATCCCTTTTTTTAGCCAAAAATTCTCGAACTGCACCGTACGTGTGCCACTGAAAAATCTGAGTACGTGATAAAATATATATATGATCACCAAATGCTTTTTTTAACTTTTCATAGCAATCATGACGCTTTTTTTCAATTTTACACAAAACTTTATCACATATCTTTGTTCAATATTACTCTGTATACATATAACAATCACGAAAACGGTGATGAAGTCTATACCAATGTACACTTACAAAAAACGTTATAATGACATATGCACGTAACCGAACGAGTCGAAACTTGTACTGCTTTTAAAGAAAGGACTATACTTCACGTTCTGCGTGTTTATAATTTTTCGGTGTTGCCACATTGTGCGCTACAGATTTAATCTCATTACTTTTTTGATAGACTTCGTAGTCTTATTTAATATTATGTCCAATTATCTCTGTGAAGCTAGCGTAAAAAATAAAAATGGCATTTATATTAAAATTAAGTGCTTTTTATATGCTAATTTTGTGCTTTATCCCCGATTTTGTGCTCAAGCGGATTAGGAAGATATTGTGATTGAAAATGGGGACGCTGACTAAACGTCAGCACCCTTAATTGCGATATCCCGTTAAACCATTCAAGCACAAAAATCAGGAATAAAGCACTCAATTCTGACACAGGTACAATTTTTTCACAGTGGTGTGCTAGCCTTTCACAAATGTTTAACAATCATGTAGCTATATACATTGTGACGATATTCGGGTGGGATAAAGAATTGACTTTATGAATGGAGTATAAAATCGATTTCATGAATGGAGTTAACACAAATTCTAGAATTAAGTAGTTGAGCACCGTTTCGCAAGTTGTGCAACGAATCTAAGAGGCAATTACGCGTAATAAAGGCGCAATGGTGCCCGAAGGAACAAAGAGATACACAGGCAGATACTTGGCGAATGAATATATAGCGACCCTCTTGCAATCGAATCGGGAAATGCTGCGAGGGCGCAATGCTGTCGTTCTTTTTAAGCCGCGCACGGCGCCGTAACGTATTATGAGATTTACCCGGAATGCTTTATACCGCGTGAGATAATGCAAGCCATGGGCTGAGCGGTGGTATCGTGGCGTTACGAATATTTGCGAGTGAGCGAGCGAGAATGCAAAATCTATTTGCCGGGCATACGACGGACTTTTCATCGCAAATTCCACCTTGTCCCTTCTTCCACTTCTGTCTCTGCGGTTGCGAGCGACCCGCACCTTTGCACTTGAGAAGCACAAGTGCGAGAAAACGGGAAAAATGTAAACTAAATGAGAGCTTGTCGCGTGCACCAATCACTGCGAAATAACGTCTCGTGACGCGCGAGGTCCACGAAAGAAGATAAAAAGGAAGATAGGAGCGGAAATGAGAAAGCCAGAAAGTTTAGCGCTCTCCTTCTCTTTTTCTCTCCTTTTCTTTTCCGTCTCTCGCCACTCCGTCTCTCATTGTCTAGTGGTTGATTTATCTATAAATAATCTGAGCGAGTCTTAAATTGTTTTGAAAATTTCTAATTATTTTTTTTTAATTCGTAACACATGCGTATTATATATTATATATATATATATATATATATTATTGTTACTATTGTAATACTAAAAATATTACGATCTAAAGTTTATCTTTTAGTGATTTTAGTTTTATATAAACTCTGATTTTATATAAACATTTTTATCTCGATTTTATAGCGTGAAAAAAGTTTATATTATAAGAAAAAAAAAGTTATAGTTCGACTACATATCGTAGGGTCTCTAAGCTTAAGTTTTCTTTAGGCTTCTGGAGCTCTATATCCGTTGCTATATACTTGTTTTTCCCAGCGTTTCGTCGAACGACACGACGGCGAGATGCATGTGATGCAGTAGCGGCATGCATCGTTATGTAAGAGGAACTTACTCCCTTTTCTTCCTCTCTCTCTTTCTCTCTCTCTCTTTCTTCCTCTTTTTCTACCACAAAATCCACGAAACGCGGGAATTGAATATCGGAATCGAGCACTCCGCTGAAGGCGCAAGAGCTTATAGCTACACCTGGCCGCGGAAAAGCCATTGATATGGTATTTCGGCGACGGCGGGGATACGGAATGGGGGAATTGCGGTCTATGATAAGCAAAGAGACGGATAAAAACGGAAATCTGTTTCCGATATGCGCGCGGCTGGCATTAAAATGCAATCTCATCGCCGGTTAACTTTTTTACGTTCTAACCCGCAGCGCCGGCGCCGGCCCTTTCTTTCCGCCATTCTCCCCGATCGTTTTCCAAGGGCCTCCGCAGGTCCTCCCGCCCCTATCGCGCGGGCGCGCAGTTTTATCCGACGGCGTATACTCGCCCTCGGGATTAGCTGCCAATCTGTCGCCGCCGGGGTGGAAGGGGGGGGGGGGAGGAGAGACCGGAGAGAGGAGAAAAATTTTCTCGCGCTTTTCTTTCGCGGACGCGCGCGAGCACGAGAGAGATCGATCCGGCATCGGAAAAGGGGTCGTGCCGGCACCCGTCCCGAATTACCCGATGCAGTGCGCTTTGTTGTCCCGGAATAAATTTCGCCTTCTAGCGCCCCCTCTTGATTTACATGTGCGTACTCGCCCCTCTCGCGATATATCTATATAATATGAATTCGATAATATCTGCCGGGGTGCAATTTGTCAAAGCAGGTCGAAAATTTAAAACGCTCGCAATTCGAATGTCATGATATTCGACACGTATTTCGTATATGCTGATCAGTGAGAGGAAATTGGGTGCAAAAGAGTTCATTGATTTTTAAAGCATCACGATTTTAATAATTAAAAGTTATCATTTTTTTTTCTTTATCGAATATGTCATATAAGCTAGAATTTAAAAAATTATTATTGCTAATTGTTAGGTATTATTAGTTTCTACAAACGAATCATTAATTTATATAAAGAACGTTAAATAGCTTACTATATACTTTGTAAGAGCAATGAAATGTGAAATTTTTAAATATAATTACGCAAATGGCGCCGACAATTGCTGAAATCGCACGAATGATTTTTCTAGCGGAGAGCGATTACCACCGAACGCGGGTATAAAATGAATTCGCCGCTTAATTCGCGCACGAGACTCGACTGTGCGCCCCGTTCACAAAGCGCGGGGTCGCGTATCCCGGGCAAGATCGGCGGGCGTAGACTTCAAACAACTGCATATAGCCAGCCGCTGCAACGCGCGGCGCCCCGTAATTTCGAAAGCAATTAACGTGGCTCGACTTGGCCCGGAGCGCGCCCGTAAAAGTGCGATACTTCGTCCGCGCCGCCCCTAAGTTTGCGCATCCCAAAGTGGAGGCTGTATTTCGCGGATGTGCGAGGAAAAACACCCGCGGAGATACGTCGGAATTTCCAGGAAAGTAGCCTCTCCACGTCGCCATGATTTAATTGTCCCCCGGCGTTCGTTCCTCCACCGCGGATAAAGAGTCACCCGACGTTAAGAGAGAGCACCGGAAAAAAAAAGGGAAAGAGTAAAGCGAAATAGCTTAATTTTTTAGCGACGGATTTACAAGGGATAAGAGAGAGAGGTAGACTTTTTTTTATCTTTGACGCGAGAATGTATTTTGTCGTATCTGCAGTATAATGGAAAATTTCCAGTATTCAAAAATTAAAAGACTTCCCGGGTCGACAGACGCGTAAATGACGTCGCGGCGCTTTGCGCCGCGATTTTTTTTCTCCTCTCTTTTCCTCGCCGTTTTCGCGTTTCGCTCTCGTCAGAGGTCCGACACGTACCTTGCTCGCCGAGCGATTTCCGAGCATTACTAACAATTTACGTCAATTCCGCGAGACTGACGCGAGGCGCTCGCCCTACGGTATGGTTTTAATCGCGGCCGGTGCTCGCTTGAGCCTGCTTTTATTTACCGGGTGGCACATAACTACCGAGCGACGGCAAAAACGACCATCGGGATCGGGTCGTCTGCCGGGATGAGGAGGAGTAGCGGCCGGGGGGGGGGGGGGGGGGATAACGTCGCCCCTTTTTTTCCGGTCTACACGCATTCACCCCTGTGGGGACGCCTCGATGGACACACCGGCCGCGTTGTACCCGCCGCGGCCATTCGCGTCTACCAATAGTTTAACAGATTCATGGTCGCATTTGCAATGCATCGAAAAACGACGGCGGCGTTTGTTCAATTCGAGCCCGTATGTTTGGTCCGCACAACCAGATATTGAATTCTACGCGGTCGTTTGGCCGCGTCGCGCCGTGTCGAGATGCCCCACCGGATCGTCGCGACGCGGAAGAGCGCGGCAGCGGGAGCGGGAGCGATGCCGAGCTTGCATGGCCCGATTTAACTTTTAAAACGTTAAGCGTCACCGTTGCTGTTTCTGTTTGCGCCCGCCGCGCTTCTTTCGTGCGACGCGCGACATAACGAACCGATGTTATTTAGTTATTTCGGCGGAAAACCAGACGCGGATCCGGGAAACGAGTGTACGTTCCGATTGTTATGTACATATTCGACGAATGAAAAATACGCAGGCGCGCACGCGGTTACGTGTTTTATGCGCCACCTCTATCTGGAAGTGACGTTTCCCTTCTCGACTTATTTCAATATTCCGGTGACATTACAACAATGACAAAAATATAACGGCTTTTAGTATAAATACATCCGTGAAATTCAAATTAAAAATTGCGTCGAAGCAACTGCGAGCTAACGCGAGTTATTTACTTGAATTAATAACATTCGCTCATTTTCTATTTGCTCTTTTTTTTTGCAAGGATTTCTTTGTAGAGACCGTTTAATCGCGCGAGAGCTAAAACTCTCGACTCTAGGCTATTTTCGTTAATATTATTTTTTTTTTAACAAAAACATTTGACAATTGTACTGGCAAACAGAATATCGATATAGCTTCGTCGAAATATTGTTGAAATGAATTCGAGGCGGGGTTTGCCTCGAAAACATGTAATCCGCCTCGCTTTGATATATCCATACTTGACGAGAAATGAACGAAGCATTATAACCAGAATCGACCGACCCTATACATATATTCACCTTGTGCACCCAATCAGCTGAGATAACTCGTATTTCATGAGAACCATCTTCCACCTTTCAAAGCTCTTCGCCAACAGCAACTCAAAACCGACAGTTTGCCTTCGGTATGAAAGCTGTCCTTCTATAATATTGACGATGAAAGAATCGTTGCTTGAGTACACGAGACGAAGGATCTCATAATTTATCTCAAATTCCTACAAAAATAACATTTTTAATTACAATTTTTACATACAACCGAAGCTTGATTAATACCGTTTCTAAATTAATTCTTTGGTACCTAAGTATTGTGTAATCACCTCTCGCAAAATATTCTTTATTATTTACAGAAAAATAACGATCACACGATAAATAATATTTCTTCAAATTGATGCGGTTTTTTTTTACTCCCGACTGTTACCAATCGAAGTGTCACTTTTACTTTAAAATATAGAGATATGATTACTGTATAATTTTACAATAATTATTTACAAATGCAAACAGTGCAGAGGAATTATATGTGAATATTAAATGTTTATTTCGGAATACTTGCTATTTTAAATATTGGGAAATTTATTATTACGAACGTACTTATATGACGCTTCTTATTCTTCGAAATGCACGCGGGAAGAACGAGCTGTCTCGCTCGATAACGCGGTTCCGGGCACCGAATTCCCGTGCAAACACGTATCGCGAGAATTCGTAAACGAGAAATCGGAGTTATAAGAAATCACGTGGTGAGGCGCATTTGGCCTGGTATATAGGCGGAAAAGCCACTACGCACCGGGATACCTCGGCAACGAGCTGCAAACCGACGCAATATAACGCCCAGCACTCAGCGAGCTTTTACAGAACGGGCGTGGGTTTTCTCGAAACAGAAAGTTATCCGGGATTACTCTTAAACATAGCGGCCTGCGTAAAACACGCCCGTAAGGGTTGCGAAGGAATACGGAACGGGGAAATTGTCGGAACGGGCAAAATCTCGAGATGTAAAAATTACAGCGATTGAAAATCACATGCAAAGTATTACAGCGATTGAAATCGTAATTTGTCACGACTTATCGATATTCAAATATCTTAGCAATTAAACCTCGATTGAAACTCTGAAAAAGATAAGGCGAATATACTTTTTTTTTCGTTCAAATATTTGTACTTCATTAAAACTGAAAAATTGAAGTACGTCTCACATCGCCTGGAGTTCATCTACCTTTCTATTTAAAATATCAATAATATGCTCGATTTCTCGCGCAAGTCACTTCGGAATTTTCGCTCTCGTCCCTTTAACGGAGAGAATCTGTGCGCGAGTCTACGGTGTCCGATTAGCCGACAATCAAGGAGCATTAACTTTATTTGAGAACTTTATAAACGCTTATAACGCGCGGAGGAAGATCGTCAGAGTTGCACGCGCCTTTTTTTTTGTTCTATTCGCGAAAAACTCTCCACGGTGCAAACGGAATGGAAACTTCGGCTCTACTGCCAATGCAAACATTTAAATTTAGTCTGTTTGCACTAACTATTATTGCGATATTTTCGCGCTTCCATGATCGAAGAGTTAAAGCGTGCGCATCCAGCACTTCATAGCCGTTCCGAAAAGTTTTCCATAAATTATTAAAATATTTGCCATCTGACGATATTTGCGTCTCTTCTTTTTACAGTGACACTCTCCAGCATGAATAACTTGCTGAAATGTCACCGTTAATTGCGTACAAAGTTCCAAAGACCAAAGTCTCACCTACAACGTAATTAAAGAAACCGGCATGTTAATTTATTGTCGTGCGACGATGTTTTTAATGGAGCGAAAACTTTTAAATTAATTAATGGTTTAGAAACAGCGGCGCTTATACGCGGTATAAAATGTGAGCTTTCGTAGCGAGCTTTTTTTCTTTTCCTTTTTTTTTTTCGAAAAATCGCTCGAAAAAAATGCAAGAGGCATGAAACCGCGAGATCGGCTAACGACGCGCGCGCCGCGCGAAAATCGTCGATCGTGTAAATTGGCTGGCGGGATAAATTCCGCGGTTTGCGACGATTAGAAGGAGGAAGAGGAAGGAAGTAAAATATGTAGAAACATTTCGCGCGCGGACGCACGGGACGTTTGCCGCGGCGGTGTGAGAGATAACGGCGGAGAATGTTGGCGCGAATGTTCATTGGTAAAATATCGGCGTAAAACCAAATAATACCCGCGACATTCGATAAAATATCACACCTTTCTCGCCAGGCGAACCCCACTTGGTCTCGATCTCCCCCTCGCGCAGTTGCTCGGCTTACGTATTTCCCGCCTCGACGCGACGACCGGAGCGAAAGCCCACCCTCTACCTACTCTCGGCGAGACCAACTTGTTGAGTAGCGACTCCCTCCGATTTGCTGATAGTAAATTCCGTTATCGCCCCGAGTGGGCTTTCACCCCTGATTCCCCCTTTTTTTAACGATAACGAGGCCGATTGGTCGGAGAAAAACCGAAGGGTCGCGATAAGATAACGAAGACGCCGTGGCACTTCCGGAACGGCGCGGGTGCTACAGTTTCTCGCCGACGGCTCTTTACGCCTCTAAATTATTGGAAAGAGAAGAATGCTTCCCCCCGTTTTAGCGATGTTATCGACAGCGTTAACCGGGACTGGTTTTGCCCGCCGAACAGCGGAAAACGAAGAAAGAGTAGTCGTTTCGAAAATTACAGCGACTGCGGGCACTGCGGGCGTCGGCGTCGGCGGAGGCGGCGCGCCGTGTACAAATCGATACACGTTGGTAAACGATTTAGAGATTTCTCCAGGGAGTGCTCGCGAAGTTCCTGAAATTTGCGGAATCTGCCGTCGAACGTTTTACTTCTTGTTGGTATATACGTAATGCGGCAATATATTTGTGATTCACCGCGTGTGTGCGAGACTAACGTATTCCAAAGGTAGGTATATACGTCATTACTTTGCGCCACTGGAACTCCGCCGTTTCGTGATATTTTTTCGCTTCTCATATTTTACAAGGTTTGCCAAACGCGCGGTAAACGTTCCTTGAGAGAGACAAATTCTTTTTTCATGCTCGCATAAAACGACACGCTTGGTGGTTTTTCTTTTTTTTTTAAAGCCTTTTAGATCCCCTGATTCTGCATCCTCTGATGATGTAAAGTTTGTATCGCGATAATGAATGCGCTTGTTAATTATTAGATATACACCGTGTAGAGTTTCCTTGAGATAATCCACAGGCGTGGTCAATATTTATCTTTTTTGCCTTTTTTTTTTTTTTTTCATTACTCGACTCTCCCGATCCCTGCCTAACCGTGTTATTTGTTTCGGGCCGGCCGCACAGTTTAAACAAACTATCGGCGAGGAACTACCGCGGTAGCTCGGGGAAAATGCTGAATTCGTTAACTATTTTATCCGTATAAGCATCGTCCGAGCGCAGGCAAGCATCGAGAAGATGATTAAGTGATTCTCGTTAAATGTTATCCGCGTCGTTATTTATTACATCGGTATATTCACCCGAGGGGGGGGGGGGGTGGCGAGATATTTGAATAACAAACTTCCTTTGTTCGCTGTCTGAGCTAAATGTGCGCGCACAAACATAGCGCGCGCATATAGAGCGCGGCCAATTAGTCCCTTTATCGCGTAGAGAATGCAGCGTATTAAATTCGCAACGATTCTATCGGCAATCGTGTTACTTACGTTACGTCAGCCCGTTCGAGCCCGCCGCGTGCACCGAGCCATTCCTATTTCAGAGCAGTTACCGCGTGATCGTTTATGGCAAAACGTTGCGACCTCGTTTACCTTCGCTTCCTCCCTCAATTCGGCTCGGCGGGCTCATCGTCGACTCGCAAAAACCACGTCCACTGTCTCTAACTTGCTTAATCAACTTACAATTAGTAACAATTAGTAGTTTCGTACATATACTAAAATTGAGCGTTATACAAATTGGGAATTTAACTTCTTAATATGAATGACACATTATGTACGCCGATATTGTATTCATTTTTAGAGCTGACGGTTTATAGGCTGAACTTTATTCTGCAGAACCCGAGAATAATGATGTCTAAGCACTTTCCGGGACTCCGTAGTGCTGGTGGAGAAGTTTTCGCAAGGTGCCATTGTCGCTCAGTTACGAGCCTGTCGAACGTACTGCATTATTTATATCGTTAAGTGGCAAACTTGATTTGGCGCCGTTGCCGGTTGCTCTTCTTGCTGCGCGAGAAGGATTACTCGGCGATCTCTTAGTTTCCCTACGCTTTTTACTACTAGCACCAAACTGATTTATTACTTCATTTGTTTCAATAAGCTTCGAGAACTTCCTTCGCCGATTAACCCTTTCCAATCCGACGATCTTTTTTTCTCCGAGACGAAGGCCGTTACGACGAATCGGGATAGTAACCTTAACGGAGAAATGAAGTCATCGCGGGACAAAAGCCTAAATCTTTGTGCTCACGGGGTATTACAAGTGAGCGTAAGAGCGTAACGCCAAGAGATACATCTATGAAGTAAACATGGAGCGGAAAAAGATATAGGTACTTGTATCTCAAATGTTAGGAAAGTTCTCCTAAAGCAATCAGGTTTTAATCTCGCCCTGCCTCTTTGTTTTTTTTTTTTGCGCAAAAGTATGGACATTTCGCAGGAAAGTTCCGCGTGAAAAAGGGAGAAGTAATAAAACATCGCGTGGTTTGCGCGATGAGACAAACCGCATATCTAAACGGGGCTGAGAAAAATAACAAATCCAAAGGGCAGCGATGCTGACTTTCGTTACGGCGAAATGAGAATAGGTTGCGAGTCAGTCGTAGAACGCGGACAAGAACGCGCGCTTTCGCCGAAGAGGGAAAGCGCAAAAACCGCGACACGATTACGCGAGCGTAGCAAATGATTCAATTTCATGCATTTATTGCACGGGGGCTTTCCTTCGGTTTCGCGTAATGTCGCCGACGCGTCTTCCCTCGTAGCGAAGAAAACGCATTCCCGGCAAACTAATTACCGTCTTCCGCCTCATCCCGCCGCGCCGCGTTTTTCGATCTCACTCTCGTCTTCTTACCCTTCCTTTCGCCGCCCCGTCGCCGTTAAAAGTTTTCATCCCGCGCGCGTCGCGTCTTATATTTTTGCCCGGAGATACATGAACTCGAGAGAGCGAATGAGCATAAAAACTGACGCTAACTGCGCTTTTTACGAAGGCAATAATATCTTTATACACGACCGGGCGGCCCTTTAACTGCAGCGGCGCGACGCGCGAGGAACGGCGTCGGCCGGCTAACAAAACGGAATTAAAGAATCTCGTTTGTGCAAAACTCGTTTGCTCTGTGACTAATGAATTGCGTTTCACGCGTGGAGGGTATTATTTGGCGCGCGGAAAATGCTCAAAGCGAAGCCTCAAACAATTTCAACGAGCAAAAGCCGCCGGCTGTCCGCTCTTAAATTTCGCTCTCCATCGCGCATTCTTTTCATGAAATAAAAATTATATGGCAGTACCACGGTGCATTAATGTATTAAAATTGCAATTGCGCGATAGGTAATTATTTTAGCCGCTATTATACACAAATGTTCATTAATCGCTAGCTTTTATACGGCACAATTCTATCTCACTTTTTAAAAATTACGTGTACGTAATTTGCATTTTTAAAGAGTATTACGATATGTCGTAATACTCTTTAAAAATGCAAAAGAGAATATACATGGAGAAAGAATTCTCAATCGCCTCTTGTCCGCCCAACTAGGAGAAAATACCTTTGTATATAAAAAAAAAACACGTCCCTTGCAAACAAGCATTTTCAAAGATCGACGAATTCGCGGTAACGGCGGGCAATCGCCGTTTCTGACGTGACACGTGGATCCTCGTTCCGATCCGAAATATTCTCATGAAATATTCGTATAGCGCTGTACACCGAGAGAACGATCGTAGGGCGAGTTCTCGTCAGCTCCGTAGAGACCATCCATGCCGTGGTCAGTGAACTCCGCGCGGAGTACCCTCGTTCTCCTCTGCACGAGGAGTTCACCGAAAGTTGCATTGGGCTTGTCATACTCTCAAACGATGGTGTTGGACGTTTCTTCGCGCGTAACCGAACGGAAGTTTGGACGAACCCGTGATCGAAAAGCGAGAGCGAGAGAGACAGAGATGGAGCGAGAGCGAGAGGATGGACCAGGGGTAGGTAGAAGAAACCGACTGCGCGAGACGTACCACACGTATACCTACATCGATCGAAGGCCGGCTGTTTGCGAAGAGCAGCCTTGTTAAATATATACCGCGGAACGGTTCAATTTCCTCGGGAGGTCGGATGATCTCGGGGAAATATGGGCTTTCCCTGAGTTATACGAATATACGATACGTACGAGATACGAGTCAGCGCGACGCGATCGCCGCACACATGTTAGACATCAGGTATAGGACCCTCTTACATACAGGACATGCGTTCGCGAGACGTCTCTCGCGACAGCGGTGGTCATCTTATTGTTGGACCCGTGACGCGCGACACTGTACTCGCTTCCTCGTGTTAGTGTACATGTATAAACGGTAGGTCACAGCTCCGCGACACCTGGAGACCAGCAAGATTGCAAATATTTGTTGCATTATGGCGCCTATAAATTTCAATAATCAATAGCGGTCGGTCCGCCGCTCGCTAGACCACCGTCGTCGCGGTTAACCGCGCCTATTGTCCATTCCGTTTGCCGTGTATACGCTTGCTGGTCAACGTGGACGTATATATTACAGCTGTATATTATATCAAATATACATGCGCACACGCGCGCATATTTACGTACAGATATACGACGAGGAAAGGGAGAGCCTGGAGAGCGATATGAGGTGCTTTCGGCCTTTAAGCCCAACAGCTATTCTATTCGCGTGATCTGCAGAGCGGCCGTCGATTTCGCCCCGGAATACGAGCCGCTTCTGGTTGAATATTCGAGCCTTGTAAACACCAAAGATGGCTCCATATGCATCTGCGACGTACATACGTGTATATACATATGTGCGTGTTCGTTCGGATTGCGCTCGTATACATGTATGACCGACCGTACGTCGGGCGCGAGTCGCCAAATTGATAAAGTCTCTGCGGCCTCGCTTCAATTTTTCTGCCGAAATATAAAATACTCTCCGGTCACTGTGTACATCATGTCCTGTGTATACCTTCGGTCGAGATAAAATCCCTCGGCCGCTTCTTCACGATCGTTCGCGAACGTCAGCTTTAAGGAAGCCACGAGTTCGCATTTCCGCGGATGAGATATCTTCGTCTCCCGCGTCGCATTGTTTCCGTGCTATTACTGTCGGGCCGCCCCGCGCCCGGGCGCCGGCCGCCGTGTCGACGACGGGCGGAAATTAAAAGTTCGCGATTTGATTCGCTACCCAACGTCGCATAAAACGCGATATTTTCATCCCCATCTGACAGTTGATTCGCGAAATAATTCTACTATATCAAATTCGATTAATAATACACCGTGAATAAGTAACGGATTACGTTCGACTGCAATGAAGATAAAAAGAACTGTGAGGCAAGTGCCGCGCGCTTCTTCTCTGGAAACTGCGCTTTTCCTCTCGGATTTACCCGTAACATCTTTTACGCCGCACTCGCGCGCGTCACTCTCACAGGCGCACTTGTGTGTTACGTATCCGTTGCCTTGCGGAACGCTCGGCACAGCAACTCTGTATTTTACGTTCTCTTTTGACGGAATAAGTCGATAATATTTTTTTCCGAATCCAACAATAATATTTCTCAGACAACGGTTGCCGCAAAACGTCTCTCTCGATATATTTTTCTCAGACTTCGATTATCTTTATACGTATGGCTTCCTGCAAAACGGGCGTTATTTCTCGACGAGCGGGAGCGACTTGCAGTCGTATAGTCAAGGATATCAAGGAGAAAGCAACGACGGCACGAAGGCGAGGTTCTGATTCGCGCTCGAATAGCGACGACTTCCCCCGGCTATATACATGAGCCGTACACAATACGTGTATGTACAAGCTCGCTGCCAGTTACACCTGATTCCGAGGCAAAACGGCTATAAGGAAGATCGAAGAGAACTAAGCTGCGTTCGCGCACGCCTGACGGCCGCAATGCCGGCGCGAATCGTTTCGCAGCTCAGCGAATTTCGCAATTTCGCGATCTACTACTTCTAATATCCGTTCTTCTAATATCCGTTCGCGGATACTCGGTTCGATTCGGAGGAGATTCATAATTGGTGCGGGCTAAGTTAAATTACGAGATGCTAATACTCATCCGCGTTCGGTTTATTAATCTGTAATCATATATATATATATATATGTACGCGCTCACTGACGTATTCGATAATTCCTAACGCCATTTTAACCATTTACGCGACGTAATAAATTGCATTCGCATAATTTGTTGCGTGGCACGCAGTTATCGATAATGCACTGGACGTTGCCTCAAAACACAGTTTTGGCACGCTCCAATAAATATCATTTAGATAAACAACGTTTATTTTACTTTGCTGGCAATTTTCGTGGAGATATGCTTTCTCGCTTGTCAGGCAGATATTACTAAATTATATTAGAAAATACTATAGTAGATTTTAGGTTTACAATTATATCTATATTAATTTAAATTTTGGAATGTATAATATACCTAATCATATTTTATTTTTAAAAAAATAATTTTTTAGGAAGCGACTCAACTGAATTTTATAGCGCAGTATAAAATTTTTTTTTATACATCGCAAATAGTATTTCCAATCACTTAGTGAAGTTCAGCACACATATTAAAACCTATCCGATTAGAGGGTGACAGTGGGAAGGAGAGAAGGAGAGGGAAAGAGATTGACGGGCCGTGGCTGACCGTTAACCGACTCCCACTACTGCGGTTCTAAGCGGTTGGCGTTTACGATCGGACGCGCGAACTGCGACCCGATCCCGGGACCCGGACATATCCCTCCTCACTCCGTTTGATTTCGGAGAACGGAAAAAGAGATCATCCGGCGCGCGTTAACGTGCACGCGCGTTCTATGTAACCGGCACACGGAGCGACTCGGTAATTTCGGAATGCCGTTGGAGGCGCGTCCAACAATGGCGCGGTAATGCGAACGTCAGCCGTCAACTACTTGATTGCGTATTGTTGTTTGCATTGTACTACGAGCCCCGGCCCGCATACAATCGCCCACTTTCATGGAACATTCGCGCGCTCTCTCGCGCGCGAGCGAATCAACTCTCCTCCCCCGTCCCTCTCGTCATTCCTCTCACTTCCGCGAATTCTTTATTTGTACCCTTTATTCGTGACTGCAACTTCCCTCCAGTTGATCCGCGCGCACTATCCCTCTTTCTTCGAAAAAGTCCGCTTTTTTCTTCGCAGTTCGCCGTCTTTTTCTCTTTCTCTCCCTCTCTCTCTCTTACTTGCATGCTTGCCATCCACACCCTCGGTTCACCGAGAAGCATCTCTCGTGTCTCTTTCGTCGCTCTTTAGTAAAGACATCGCGTCGACGACGGCTGACGTAGATGAGAACCATCCTGCTCGTTCCATCGCCATTAATTTAAGCTTTACCACCCCCGCCCGCAAGTTGCTCTCTCGCGCATATCTCCGCTGTCTTGCCCTTGCTCCCATCCCATTAGACGGCACGTCGATGCGCGTGCGACAGACATTCGCATGAGATACGCGCGATCGCTCGTTCCGACACGATTTGTCAGCAAATATCCTGTCAGCGATACCCGATTGATGTATTTATACATCATATCGTGTATTATTTAGCGAGGCTGGCTTTATAAATGTCGACGTTTTAAACAAAATTTTATAATGTCGAAAATAGATAAAATCAACTTGTCAACGCAACATTTTTCCTTGTAAATACATCGACTCTAACTGATTTAAAAAATATATATTTTGACAGTTTACAACATTGCTAAATTATTTTAGCGTAACGTGTATTATGTTTTTATACATATCTAATAATCTTTTTTTTTATAAAATTATTTTGTAGATACTATATGAAAAATTCTATCTCGCAAATCACGGTTTTTGACTGAATCTCTGGGGAAGCATCACTCGTGCTTATAGCGTGGATTCCTGTTTGCTTATGAAGCTGCACGAGCACGCGTGAGCTTGTGCAAACGCGCATACCTATACGCACGGACATGCGAGGTATGCGCCTTTCGAAGAGAAAGGAAAGGAGCAAAAAGAGGCAGGGTGTCGGTAGCATTTCTCGCGACTTCAAAGAGCGGAATTATCTGAAGCATCATGCAGAGGGGTATCACCTTCAGCAATTATATCTGAGACTCGGGCGAAGCCTACGGGGGGATTCGCCGCCCTTCCTTTTCCATCCGTTCCAGCCCTCGCTTCACAGCCACTGTCTTTCGCGCTTCGGTTTACCTTACCGCGCCATGATGGCGATGGTGATGTAAGGTTTAATAAAGCCCCCGGGATGTCGTGCCACGTTATGCATAGTATAGCGTGCGAAATTTATGTAAACACGGCCATTCGTTCCGGAGAGTCGGTATCCACGCTCTCTTTCTCTCCTACTCTCGCACGTCACGCATCCCCGGCACGGCGCCTGAAAATCCTCACGTAGCTGCCAGGATTAAGCTCCTTTATGACTTTTTAATATCGATCCTTGCACCTCCGCCACAGCCGTGTCCTCATGATGGTCGCGCGCGCTGAATGCCACGTGCGGCTGATCGCGAAATGATTGTCTCTAACATTCTCATTGCTAAGTGCCTAACCGACGCGACGCGCGGCTGTAACGAAAAACTGGACGCGTATAGCTGCACGATTGCGTTCAGATGCATCAGTTCCAAAACACCATGCACAGTATATATTTAAATCTTGAGAAATAATTACATCTTTGTGGTTACTTCGTTACTACTTCTTTCTTTCTTTTCGTAAGCCCGCGACGATAGAACCTGGTCCTAACGTGCATTTTTAATCCTCGGTTGTCACACCTCTTTTTTCGAACACGTTTGTCACACTGGGGTCAAGCAGCATGCCGTTAAAAAACTAACAGTTTAAGTAGATCGCAAAAAATTCTAGAATTAAGTTTAAACATTGTAGAATGTGTTCTCATTATAAAAAATTAACTTTTTGAGCGGCATGTTCAAAAAAATCCTAAAGAAATGTAAGTTCTGGAAAAACATGGGGTTTTTTGGACCCCCTAGTGACAACCGAGGGTTAAGGTAGTCGTCTTGCTACGTGCTAGTCATACGACTGCTTGTTGAATATCACGTTTAGAAAGACACTTGGGATAATTTTCCTATGTGAAAAATAGTTTTATGAATTAAGGTGTAAAAGTTTACACGTGTAAAAAAATATCTTACTTTATATCGCAGAAATAAATTCTGTTATATTTTTCGTTTGACTCGGTTTCGATCAGTTGTGCATCCGAGCTGTCAGAGAGGAGTAATGGGTGAATAGCTAACGAACATACAAGGTAACATCAAATACTCCCCTAATATGAATTGAATTGTGCTAATTACTCCAAAAAGAGTTTCGAAATGCAAGAAAAGAATGCCATGAGTCACTATCTTTAGCCGGCCAAGGAAAGCGTATAGCATAACTTATCAGTACAGTCATTAGGCAGCGGCGTTGCCAAGTCTGCCCAACCTCACTACAGAACTGTCTGCTCGACTGCCTCATTTTCACGAATTCTAAATAAAATCTCCGGTGAACTATATATTTTATAGGTTTCGTTAGATTCCTTGGAATCTAATCTACAAAAAGAAATGTTTTTTTTTTCACTTTGTCTAATAGAAAAGTGTGAAAATTTTGTGATTAAAACCGTGACGGAAGCATTTTTATTTGGAATCCCATATAAACTAGTAGTAATTTTACGATTTTCGCGACTTATTTTCTAGTCTAATTAGTCGGTAAAGAGCCGCATAAAAAATCTGGTGCAAAGCTGATCGCATATTTTTATACATATATAATATCCGGGATCTAGCACTTTATCTGATACATGCTCTAATAAGACGACTATCTTAACTCGTTGTTCCTTTTAACGTGGCTACCTTTATCATCAAATCTGAACAATTAATGTGCATGAATAATAAAAAAATAGGGTAGGGATTGCTTTCCATAATTTATTAACGTAAATTATTACAAATTCATTAGAATCACATTACCCAAATTTAATCACAAGCGCTGTTGAGATTTAAAACACATCGAAATACATAATTGTATACGAAACAGTTTTGTAAATTAATATTGCGATAAATGTATAATGTAATTATTCCATAGAACAAGCGAAAATTAATAGTAATATCGATCACATCCATTACATTACAGCTATTGCGTCATGCAAAGTTTGTTCTACTCGGAAGACTTTCTTTCTTTCTTCATCCACTTGCAAAACAACAGGTTCAACGCATTAATATGTAGTAACGACGTTTTTTTTTTTTGCGTGACCGTAGCTATAGCTCAGGAGCAACATTAATAATGCCGCTAGTGCAACATCATCTTCTTCCTTAGTTCGCAATATTTACAATGTAACGCCACGGACTTTTATACTGCTATTTCCGCGTGTTCCAAGAAAGATATTGCCATTGCAAGAATGCACAAGAAGAGACAGCTGCTTTTATACGGTCGACTGCCACGGCGGACACGAATAATATACACGGAGCGACGAAACTGCGCCGATATAATGCGCCGAGAAATACTATGCTCCTCGCACTCGCGCGCCATTCTTAAGTCTCCGAAGGAAACACGTAGGCAAGCACGGGGGAAATTATAGTAAATATTTGAATTACGTTTACTAAATGTTCCGCGTCTCTGCTTTCCTCGCAAGGCGGTCGCGTGCATCGCGATGGCATTTTCGCGCTATAAAAATACGCAGAGAGCGCTGAACGCGCACGAGGAAGTCGAATGTGCATCGCATTCATCTCTTTTCCATCCGTTCTGTATTTATTTCATTAATTTTTTTACAATTTGCGACAAGTAGACGACACGATGTTTGAATTTCTTAGAAATACTTAATATATACATATTTTGTAAGAAACCGATATTTAATGCACTTCGTATTTCTCCATTATAATATTGCGTTATGTAATATCGTATTACCTACTATACTACTACATATAGGATACTAGGAAGTAATTACTCATAATTAGCAGTCGACATTCCAACTCGTGATATTGATTTATTACGTGTACATATTTTTTCGTTTCGATTATTATTAAATATCGCTGAGCACCTATCTATCTGGTTTCATCATACTTCTCGATTAACAATACGGATTTTTCCACGTATCCTACATCTTTCTCTATGCGAAGAATATAGAGGATAATCTGCGATAATAAATCAATGAAAGAAGCCGGTGCCAGTTAACGCTGCGAGTTAAGGATTAATAAAAGCTCGATATTGAAGATCACGACATATTATTCTCAAGACAAAAGCCACCCAAGTGTCTCTCTCCTTCTCTCTCTCCTGCGAATCTCTTATTAGTCGATCCGATCTTGCGCGGCGACGTTAGTCGCGCGCTGGAGAAACTTTCTGATTTAAAGCCGTTCGAAAAGTGGTCGACAATATCGTCGGAGATATTTAAGGTTCGAGTCGTCAGCGATTGTCTATGAGCGTTCTTCCCCGTCTTTCTCGCCCTCGCTTTCTTTCTCCTTTCCCTCGCTCTCTCGCCACGCCTCGCGGTCCCTCCTCCGTGGCTGGAATACGGCGGAAAGTGGGCGCGCTCCCGAGTTAGACGGGACAATGGAAACTTGCATCGTACGTTAGGCAGCAGACGTGCCGTGACACACACATGCCCGCACATTGCAGCAGCGGGGGCGGCGGACATCGTCGGCACAGAGAGGAGAGGCAGTGGTGGCCCCGCGGAGATCATGTACACGGACCTCGAGATACATGCACGCACTCTCTCATACACATATGCATACACACACACACGCACACACACACATACATGCGCGCGCTGTTCTCGCTAGGACGACCCCGGTGTAAGGCGGGAGGAGATAGAAGGGGCCACCAGGCGGCGGAGGGCCGGAAGGGACCCCGCGGAAATATGCGCTTGCCCATTGTCTGCAAATATTAATCGTCGACCGAAGTTCGAGTTCGGCCGTCGCGTCTCGCCGCCTCACCCCCTACAGCGCAGCCGCCCCCGTGAAACTTGAGAGCGTGTTCTTCCTCGCTCCGATCTCTCACCCTCTCCCCGGTCTCTTCTCCTTCTGTATTAAAATATCCGTGGGATAAGGCGGCGGGGGTGAGAGAGAGATGCATGGCGAGCCCGAGAAGGGGAGGAATCGGAACGCTCCCGCCGCATGTAGATGGGCTTGGTTCGACGGTTACCAGCACACACACGTACAGCATTACATACACACACTTCACCAGGATGTAAGCGGATGTAACATTACCGCGCACTTTCTTCCTACGAATTTTCTGCGTCCTCCTCGGCCATTAGGATACGGCTGTTTCGAGGATTCTCAAAGGAAGTTTTCGGAAGAGCACTTATGCGTTCTCGCGCTTCGATATAATCCGAGACCTCCACGTTGAAGCGTGTTGCAAGAGCGGGTGCTGTTTATTTTCTCCGGCTACGTGGTGAGGTGAGAAGAGGCACAGTTCTGTCGAAGGATACCCACTCTTGGAAATCGGGATTTCCATGACTGTTCCAGATCGTATTTCTTGATTCCAAACGGTTTTTTTTTTTAGACACAGCGCGATCGTTGACAGGTCGGATTTTATTCACAGTTGAATTTATTATCTTGTCCGCGAAAAATAAGCACAATTCGTAAAGATTAAAATCAGGTCTTGGAATAGTTTAATAAGAGGCAGCGCACAAAACGTTTTCAATTATTAATGTAATTAATGGTTAAATTGTAATTCAATTATCGATTTATTATTAATTAAATTCCTGATTGATACTATTGTGCAGTAAATTATTCCCACGGTGTAAAATATTCTTTTCCCCGGAGGGAACTTTAAATGAATAGAATTTGGTGTATTTAACGAAAGCTAATGAGAACAAGGCTCACGAAGTTAGGGAAAATACAACACTGTAAAACATAAGCTTCTATACGAGAGATGATGATAAATGAGATGATGAGTCGTGAAACTATAGTTGGGCGAAGTCGGAAAATGCATACGCCTCGTGCATTATCAATCAGTCGCGGCCTGACGTAACGGATACACTCTTTCAAACTTATTAAAACACAGACTGGTGGTGTGATTTGATTAACGTATTTATCACGTGCCTGCTGAAAGTGCTGAAATCTTCGTATCACATTAGAACACCAAAAATACACCATGATTATTAATGATTAATCGATGCTGTTATATATTGTTAACTAAACGTATTCTAAACTGAAGATAACGATCGAGATTATCGGAAAGCTTTTCATATCTTCTTTTAGGTAGGAAGAACCTTTCTATTTTAGATTAAACCTTTAAACCAGATTGAATGGAATATCTTATGGTTTAGCTTCAGAAGTTTAGCTTTCGATGAATGCGATAAATGCACTGCAACGGAATTGCGTTAACTTCCGCGCAGCAGTGACTGTCTGTTTGCGTAACTTCGCGGAATTACCGTCCCGGAACTCCTTTCTCAGCTCAACGAGCAAAGGTGCATCTGAATGGATACCGGTTTAACCGGAAGTAACAGTAGTTCGGCCAACATGTACACCGAACTGGTGCGAGCGCGGTGCGTTTGAAGAGGGAAATTAATCTGTGGCAATTAAATCGCGGCGCGGCGAAGATCGTGAAGTTAAGTCGTGGACGGGACACGGCCGTGCCGTCATGAGGGACATTTATCGAAGGGGAAAACGAGAGGTATGCGACATGTCCGGAAGATCCTGTGCGATCTAATTTCGTCCTGAAGCACAACCGAGCCTCGGTATACTGCAACCGCAAAACCTCTCTCTCCGTCGCTTACATCCCGAGAGTCGCACGATCGATAAACTAAGTCCGTATATATGCGACGTGTATTCGAATCGCCCTTAGCGGCTAAAACCGATGCGCGGCGTTCCCTCAACTTTATTATCTTGTCAATGGTGAATGGAAAGCGACTATAAGGATAAATTGTTCAACCCCCTCCACTTCCCTCTCGACACGTGATGGATAACTCTTTTGACAGACGAATATGTGCTAAAAATTGTTTTTCCTCCTTTTTTATTTTCGTCCATCGAATATCTCTGTTTCTATATACAGATACTTTTAGGAAAAAGAATTTTGTATAGTTTTTCAGACGTTATTTTTTACCATGTCCAATCGATAGCGTTTTGCTACGATATTTTACAATTTTATAACGAATTTCCCGGACTGTTTCACTTTATCAAGTTTCGTAAAAATGTTAAAGTATCACCATCACACACATCAGATGTGTTGTGTTTCAATGGAAAAATTCGTTGAAATTATTTTGTCCTCTAATATCGATATCCGGATATACATTATTAAAACCGTTGGAAGCTGCTTTCAATTTTATGCTAAATGAAGCGCTCTCGCTCTCTCTCTCTCTCTCTCTCTCTCTCTCTCTCTCTCTCTCTCTCTCTCTCTCTCTCTCTCTCTCTCTCTTCCTTGGTATAAACCACAACCGCAGACTGTCGATCAGTGAATATTGAAAACCTGAGAACGCGCCCTTTCGCATCCCTCTCTCGTTCTCTCTCTCTCTCTCTCTTTCTCGCTCGTCCCTTCACTTCGCCGTGATCTCTATCCTCGTTCATTGTTAAACGAGTTGCGGCGACTGGACAGCGCGAGCCCGGGCGAACGCTCCGTGGTATGACGTAGGGAAGCATCTCCCAGGAATTTAATAAAGAACCAGCGCGATCTCTTTGTTCTGAACAATCGTGTAATGTGTTCTCGGGGAAAGAAAAGCTCATCGTCCGGCCAGGAGAGATTGGGAATTCTGCAGCGCATTATTCGTGCCCGAGTTATTCACCGCCGCAATAACGAGAAGTGGCTCTTAATATCGCCGGCTGTAGTATCCCGCAGTCGCAGTTCACGCGCGATTAACGCTCGTCGCGAATATCGTCGATAAACGCGGGCGGTAAATGCACTCGTGGTAAATGTTTCTGTCGCATCCATCCGATCGATCCGACGAAACTTTTTATTCCCGATCGACCGACCGATCGATCGATCTTATACGGCGAGAGATCAAATTCGCCAAAAGTCAGCCTGGCAGTTTTGTATAGAAAATCGAGATATGACCTCGCGGAGAGATTCCACCTCTGTTATTTCGTTAAATACACATCGACGATCCGCTCATCTCTTTCCCTTTTATCTCTATCCAGGTGCGCGAGGGCTTACGGCGTTCTCCACGACATTATCCACGGCGCGAGCGTGATCGCAAACATCGGCAGAGCTTGGTCGGTTGTTTCACGAAAGCCGGACTGTTGCCGGTAAGTACTAAGTGGGCAATTACGATTTGAATAAAGCATACCTCGGTGTAACTCTACGATGCGGGGAAACGCCGCGAGATAGGGAGAGAGGGCGGTCAGGGAGGGAAGGGTTGACCCGTCTAATTCTCCTCGTAGCCAACCGCTAATGATACGGCGATACCGATCCGCTACAACTTCATCCCCGATCCCTTCGCGCAGCTGATAATAATAAGCCATTAAGGTGCTGGCGCGTTCCGCGAGTTATGCCGTAATCGATAGATGTTAACACGCCAATGCAACGCACCGCCGCACGACTGCAAAGAGAGAACGGGAACGCGCGAGGGGTGGGCGCGAGCCGGGGGGTCGGGGGGGTCGGGGAGTTATATATTCGAGGATCGAGTAAACCACGGAACGTTTCGTGCCGTGCCGTGATTCGACCCCCGAGGTGCTACCGATCTAACGATTACTGGCCACGCCAGAGAGCCGGGGGGTGGCCGCGGCGGATGGAGGCCGCGCATCCGGCGCAGACGGTACCGCGAGGTAAAGTCCGTTTGAAGGAAGGAATTACATCGGCTATGCAACGCAACAACCGGACCGCAGAAGAAGCCCCTCCCCGCTTCGCCTTCGCCCTGAAATGCATTCTCGTAATGGGCCGCCGGGTGATTATTCGCATTGAATATCACCGCGTCGGTATTTAGTACAGATTGAACCATGTAACTAGGCTTATTTTGATAACATCATCGTCGTTGGTGTTATTTAACGCAACAGAAACTGCAAAAATTGCGTTGACTTTTTAAGAGCCGAGATCTATAAGATCGCTCATTTGCTGCAACAATGACATAACTCAAAAAGCAGTTTTCCAGAAAATAAATTTGAATTATGTTTTGAATCATTAAAATTTTGTAGTAACATTTTTAAATGCAATTTTGGTGTGATAACTGATTATGGAGGAACAAAAGTATCTTACTTACCTCTATATCTAGTTATTCATTCAGTGTATTGAATTCTCACCATTCTTTAGCAAACAACTCAAAAGTGACAATTTTTGAGTTATGTCGTTGTAGCAAATGAGCGAGATGATGAATAAAAGAATCATACTGTTCTCTCCGCATAGAATTGACCTATCGCGAATCTTAAAATCGTAAGAGAATTAACGATTTAAATTATTTGTCAGCTCTTTCATCTCAATCTCTCAAATGTCAAATCAGTTTAATTTTTAAAAAAAGTTATATATGTACGTTAAATGTGTCACATATCACGGGTCACACGTCTAGACGTTTTCAAATTTATTATTAAGTGTGACGTCTGTGATGATATTGTATAGTTATTAAACCAAATAAAATTTCTTAAATCGACGTAACTGGCAATCGTTCCTGACGGTCATAATCGTCAGGACTTTTTAGACCAAGATTCTGGTCTTTCTATCTAGTCGCTTAAATTTAAGCATCTTAATTTAAAATAATTTAATTTTTATTGCGAAAAATGTTGTATAGTTATTGTCAAATTTTTAGGTCAGTTAAATCAATTGGCAAAAATAAGCAATACCTAATTTGGGATACGAATCCTTGTTTAACCGTTGAATGTTATTTAAAGTTCGATGAATATAGACTGTTTTATTTCGCACTCCTTAAATTATTGTGCCTGAAGAGGGAAATGACTATTAATGGCATTCGTGGTAATTATCGAAATGCGAGGCTATTTCCGGACGAATTGAGGGAACCTTTAATCGCGCGAATTGAACTTAAGGCAACAGGTTCGACAGCGTAAAGGATCCCATCGAGAGAAGGACGTCGAGCCATCGGCCGTCCATTACTCATGAATCGCGGTCTGCAGCCGGAATCCTTGCAATCCTGTAACCGTCGAGGCGGCTAGATGAAGAGGTGGCAGACTCAAAGGCCAAAACAGATTGCGCACCTTGATGGCGTCGTTCTAGATGGTCGGCTATGGGACTAAACCGCGAGAGATAGATAGCTAGATAGATAGATATAGTAAAATACAAAATTTGGAGATATATATATATATTATATATGTGTGTACACACACACACACACATGAATATTATATGGCTCAATGTGATAATTACGTTGTCTCTCTTTATCTTACGGTCGACTTAATCGTACAGCTTCTGCTCTTGCAGACTTCCGGATTTTAAATACGCGCGAGAATGTCGGATTTATATGACGATAAAAGTAAAAGAATTGCGAAAACATTTAAGTATTTTAATGGACTGTCATTTAGCGGTCGCGCCAGAAAAGTGCTTTTGAGTGTTAGGAAGTACCTACCTATTATGCTAGAACAATAAGATGTTATCTTAAGGTACAAAAAAACGCTTCGCTTTGGCATGGTCACGTTTACGTTCTTCAAATCGACTTGTTTCTCTTGTACGCCTGTGGTATCTACTTATGAAAAGAATAACAGTTGAGGAATTGTGCAAGGAAAATAGCTTCGCTGGCGTACAAACAATTTTTGCTCGACTACGTTTTGCAAAACGCTTACAATTACATTCTGTAAGAAGCTTTACAAATCGTTTTTTTGTTTCAATAAAATTCACGAAAATTTAATTGAATTGATATTAAAATACTATTAAATTTTATATAAATTTAATATCAAAACAATATCGAATTAAAATCGTATTGAATTCATTTAAATTCACTGTATTAATGCATATTAATGTACATGCGAGATATATATAATTCGGCGATTAAAACGTAAAAGCGAAAATAGAACCGTACTTGTATAATACACTAACATTTTACAAATATATTTCCACACAGCCGTTTATGTACATCAGTTGTAGCTGAAGCTTTATAAATTCTCCTATTTACGGCGAGAATCTCTCTCTTCGTTTGCCCACGGGATTTTACCCCGCGGCAGTGAGAGGGAAAAGATCTGTACGCACGTTGAAATTCACGATTCTCCCTTTTCCGTGTGGGCGATTGTCAAGACGGCGACGGCGACGAGCGGCTAAATAAAGACGTCGATGACGATGAAAGAGGATGATGCGGTCGGTATAATGGAGGGCTCCCGACGCCCTCGAGGGTGTATACGCGGGAATACGTATAAGGGGGATGCTGAGACGGGTCAGCAGCTCCGGGCGATACACAGAGACGTAGCAGGGCTGACTTGTAGCCGTTGTAAGAGAATAGGTAAGGGAGAGCGTCTCAGGAGCGTAGTCATCAGAGCGAGGTTCGCGTGAGGTCGAAAGAATTCCGGTTACGGATGCTGGGAAGAGAGAAACGCAGACCGCGCGCGTTCCGACGCCGCGCCGGGTGCTTGACGCGATATCCGTTACGTAATCTCGTGAGATGGATCGGAAACGTTCATTCATCTCGCAGTTAGAAATGGCCTTCATGAAGGATTTTACGAGCTCGCGGCGGATATGCGCGCGCGTCGAGGAGATACACCGCGATTTCGAGCCGCTCGAGTTACGATCTCATTTGATTACTTCTTTCCACAGTCATGGGATTGGAGCCGAGTCGGATAAGATCTCCAGTGTCGTCGGATTACTGGAAGATGAAAAATCTCAAAGCGCTTGCTACCTGATCGCGATACCGCGGCGGATATGTGCAAACTAAAACATCGTTGATACACGTTAAAACGTATGTAACATATCGTTTCCCTTTAGTTACTAATTGTAAGATAAATTTAAAAACTTTCGTATATATCCTTCGCTAAATTTATTTTATAAATAAGGTAACTTTCTAAAAAAAATTGAGATATTTTCTTCTTTAAAATTTTATCAAGAATAATAGATATTAATACTGGAATATTAAAATTAATTATATTTTTGTGCGAAGTATATTTCAAGTATAGTACATGCGAAATATTACAATTATACCGCAGTCGGAACATTCACGGATATTCGAGACCGTTCATCGAACCGCAATTCGCGCAAGATACCCAATCAGTTGACGCGGAAATGACGTCTAGAGACGTCGGAGATGAGATTTTCCAAGCCGGATCGTTCCGCCTTCAAGTCAGATGCATAATCTAAATTTCTGCCAGCGCTTTGAAACTGCGGATGGAACCAATTTTTGCTTAGACCGACAAAGCTCAAGAGCTATACCTCCAAGCCACCCGTCTTCCGCAACGTTGAACCGTGCTAATTAGCGATTTCGCGGTTTCTCCCTTCCATCCCGTCTTTCCTCTATTTTCTTCGCGTCCTCAAGTAGCTAGAGTTTCAAATCTTTACAAGTTTCTGACAGAACGTCTCGTTAGTTTGTCAATCTCGGCGAGGTAAATGTGCTTTCCATACCGCGAAAGAGCTCTGGGCTCTTCAAACGATGGAACACGTTATATAATTCATTAACATAACGCGGATTGTCTCAGTTTTGCTTAATTTCCCCTTTGGCATAACTGAAAAGTAGTAGACAAAGTAAATATAATGTTTGCCTCATAAAAGTATCCTGCTTGCTAGTTATACATTTTTTACATTAAAAAGTAACTTTGCCTCTAATGTAGCTGAAACTGAATAATTTTATGACGCAGGAAGTTACAATACGGTTAGTAGATGATCTTCCAGCAACATTAATCAGAAACGACGTCTGTTTGAAGCAAGAAATACGACAACGATCGTCAGGATGCATGCAATAGTCGCATTAATAACCAACGATTTCTCTTTCAAATCTCGCTCGTAATGATAATGTATCTAACTTAACGATAATAGTTGCACAGAGAGGACGTGATAAAATCTCGTAATTTTATTATAATCTCAAAGTGGTTTTTACGATTGTAACGAATTAATCGTTGGAAAGACATTCTCTAACACGGAGACAAACGTTTCTCGACACATCACGATTAATCAGCAATTCCGAGGTGCGTTTACAGATCTCAAAAGCTACAATACGAAAGAGCGCGGTATTTAAAAATTTGCCCCCAACTTCTCCAACGAGGCTTTACGGATTTAAATCTCTTTGTCGTCTGCGAAGTCCCTCGCGCGGATCACAGTGATGGCGAAATTACGCAGTCGTCTCGGTTCTCGCCTCTGAATGGCGAAACAATTTGCAACTTCAGCAGCTCCAAAGGGGGCTGACGCGGGGGCTGGCTGCCGTTGGAAGACGCTCTTCTTTCGATCCGCACGAACAATACCGTCCCATTAACAGATGCGATCTGCAGCTGCTAATACTCAGTGCGCGGGCGATCGTTCGTGATAACGAGCAACTAGGTCGACGGCCGCGTTCTCCTCGCTCAGCTGACGTGAAAAATCATTGCGTCTCCCACGACGGTGGGTTGGGAGGCCCGAAACGACCCGAGAAAAAGGGAACGCGAGAGATACAGGGTGTTCTGCGCGTTTGCCGTATATACACAACGGTGTTTAACGGAAACTAAAATATTCATTATCTAAAGAAAGTGCATGCCGTAATATAAATAGCGTTCCAATTACGTTCAAAAGATAAAGCTCTTGATAAATTGCATCTAATGGATGCGCATAAGTAACAAAACTCTTGTCGGTATATCGAAAATTACAATTTGCAAAAACTGCGAAAACGTGTGACATTTAGTTAGAGGCAAAGAAACAATTGTTTCAATTTTTAACAAATACTATCGTTATCGTTTTCTAAATGTCAAACATACTGTATGAAAAGCGATAAAAGGGAACAAGGTAAAGAGTAGAGTGAACGATAACGGGAACGTAAATCACAACGATGCGGGAGCGAAGTGGAGAGAGGGGGATTTTAGTCAACGACGATAGAGCAGCTTCGCGTGGTTGACGTTTTCCATACATCCCAAAGCTTCCGCGCCCATTTTATGCTCTCCGCTTCGTTTCGCCTTATCTTTCTCGGCGCACTGATTTTTATTTCCGACCGCCTATTTCCTGCCCACGACTCTCCCTGTACAAACATAACTCGGCGAAAGAAACCGAATCTTGGGTCTGCGGCCGTGTAAATAGCGCGAAATGGCCGGACCGCTCGCTGAGAAACCATCAGATCTTATTTATCCGTGTCGCCGACACACAGATACAGTTGGGTGATGGTGACGGGGCGGCTGCATCCACCGCAGCACGACGACGACGCGCGACTATATGATCGACGGCGTGTTGGCGACGGCGCGCGAGGCGTGTGTCGATGTGCACGCGTGTGTGAAAAGGAGATCGGTGGACGTGATACACCAGTGACCCCGGCGATAGGTGAGAGAGCAACCGAAGAGAACGGCGACACAAGTAAAGGACAGGGTGAAAAGGGGTATAAAAAAAAAAAAGAAGAACCCGGCGGCGGCGACGACGGCGGTCGATTGGGAGGCTTTGAAGGAAGGACAGTCCGACTTTGATTAACCCTTTGACGCCGCTTCAACGTTCCATCCCCCCGTCACCAGGGATACCTCCCGCGCGCGCGATGCAGCTTCATCCCTAATGGAACGCTCCCCCACAGATGAACAGATAAAGACAAATCTTCTCGTCCGTGCAGCGCCCGACGTCGCGAGAGATCACGAGCGAGGATAATTGATTTTCGAGATGTTAATCCGGTCGCCGATAAGTCTCTAATGGAATTTCGTCGATAATGGTCGTTCACTGTCGTTATTACGTTTTCGAAAGGGAATTTTTAAATCGCTCTGTGAAATAGCGGTGTCGCCGTAACGACATAATTTACGTATCGATTAAAAAGCACGGATTAAACGACAAACGGCCACTGGTTAGCCGATACGAGTCAAAGAGACACGCGAATGATATTGGCGTATTGTAGTTTTCCTTTTTTCTTTTTTTTTTACCGATACACATACTGCGGGCGAGTCTTGGTTACAGCAAGCCGATTTGCGCAAAGCGGAAGTTTCGACGCGTTGTCATTAAAACGCATCCGCACGCACAGTATTAAATGAAAGCTTTTCATGTAAAAGCCTTTTTATCAAAAGCCATTGCCCATTAACCACCGGTATCAAGCATATTCGCGGCGATGTATATATTTCCCGCGAAATATATTGCGATATATATTTTTCGCGAGAGCTCTTTGATATGTAATAACGGTCAGCAATGGCAAAAGTTATCGCACATAGATTTTATTAAAGTAAAACTCATCTATCATACACGCACACAATTGTTAATATTTTATAAAGATCAATGTTATGAGAAAAATAAAATAATTCGTCGTCGGTAACATGCTTACGGTGATGATACGTGAAATTGCGGAGTGATTATCGGTCACAGATGTTTATAGTGTCGCTTGATTCGTAATTATATTCGTAAAATGGAAGGTGATAAAAATTAAACGTTCTTTTTCTCATCGAGCCATCGCAAGTACTTAAGATACCCAAATGGACGGCGCTCATTATGCATTTACCTTGGCGTCGCATTCGCTATCCGTCCGAGATGTTTCCCATTATCCTCGGCGCATTCGGAGATAATCGGCGGTTAAAACACGGCTCTCTATCGCGTACACGATACAAATCTCCTTTATCCATTTTATTTTACCGGTTGCGGTGCGGCGCTCTTGCAACAGAGTACATTCGTTATTATTTAATAAATTTAATTTGTTTAAAATTAAATTTAATAAATAATAACGTTATTATTTAATAAATTTAATTTGTTTAAAATTAAATTTAATAAATAATAACGTTATTATTTAATAAATTTAATTTGTTTAGAATTAAATTTAATAAATAATAACGTTCGATCGTGAAATGGATATTGCGCGGAAGTGTACGTCGCGCGATACGGGTGTTCGGACAAATTGACTTTTGACGTATGTTGATTGCATCTGCAAAAATTAACCGGACGCAGTCATGCAACGAACGCGAATCGCTTCAGTTCATCGTTTGTGCGTTACGACGACGGGGACAAATAAATACGGCAATTTACCGATTCAGCAACACTGAATCATTATGAACGAATTACGCATTCAAAAAGCCGTAAATCCTGCTATTATCCACTCGCCATTAAAAACTTTCACGGAGAAGGAGATGGAAACGCGCCCGACATTGAAAGCGTCGTCCCGCGCGGATAAAAGCGCCGCAGCATTACGGGAAGAAAATACGAGAACTTCTACATTAAAAATCAATCTTTATGTAACGATCGGTATAAATTAACTCTCATATTCTTCTCAGAGATGAACATGGCCACTCTGCTGAATAAAATGAATATATCATATACCGATTAACTGTTGTTGTTCTAAAACATAAAATTTTATTTCTTGTATTTTATCTGGCTATTTAATGAAATTGGTAAATATTTTAATGAACAACCATCTGCTACATTTTCCCCCTTTGGAAACGCCTATATAGTGTCCATTTATATCAATGCAGATTAACCTTAATCTTGGTTTAACATACTTTTTATCTTTTTCTCTAATTCTTAGAACTAGAAAAAGGTAAAATGTAAATTAAACCGGAATTAAAGTTTATCTACATTGGTAGAAAAGAACATAAATCCCATAAACTCCTCAAGATCTTAACTTCGAAATTTCCTCGGATCACGTTCTTCTTCACCCGTTTCCCATCAGATTTACGGCGATCTTGACAGCAACAGTTGCTGCATCCGTGAGTGAAATCACAGTTGACGCGGATCGCACGCAAAAATTAATATCCCTCGCTCGGCGTACCTGTAAGTCTTCGTAGATCGATAACGGGAACAGACTCGGATGAGGTGGTTGCGCAGTGACTGTCCGACGGCGCATAGATACGCCTCGGACTCGTACTGGCTCGTAGTAATAGCAGTCTCCCTGTTCGCGCACGTATGTCCGAGGGTCTTCGGACAGTGCTACTGGCAGCATATTGTGCTGATTTCTCGAGGGATATAACAGAACTCGGAGCCGTACGTAATGTCAATCCAATCCACGTTCTAATGCCTGTACCGGACAGCCCGGCCAGCGCTGGCCCTTCGTGCTGCAGAATCGCAGTCGTTCCTTCAGCGGCCCGTACTGGAGCGCGGCTCTCCTCCCTTAGGGATAATTCTCCCCGACACACCAGTTGGACGCGTTTCTCAATAACGAAGAGGAAAATAATCGGCCGGCCGGTATATTTCCGGGAGGTGCGGCTGAGCAGCGGAAAGCCGAAAGGGGGCCTACGGGGGCATATGAGGCATGAGTTTGCGAGAGTAAACCCGCCTACAACTAAAAGTTGTTAAACCATCGTCGACTCGCGCGATCTCGCGAACACGCACATATATATATACACGTAGATACCGCCGAGCCACGCGAGGCAATGTGCGACACGTGGGTTCCACGGAATCCAACGACTCCCGGGGATAGAATCAGAATTAACCCCGACTGGCAAGTCCGAGAGCGTGTTCAACGACGACGAGGACGAGGACTGGCGAATGGTACGCGAAACGCTTTCCCACTTCAGTTTCGTAACTAATTCGTTATATTCAACTTTGAATAGCGTAATCCGGGGGAATCTGGAGTTTCGTAATTGCTAGGCGGAATCTCCAAAGGGGATAACCGCCAGTCTTCATAAGGAACTCATCGTAGGAATTACCGCCGCTAACGCGCCCCGCCGGCGCTCATTCGGAATGATTGTTTTCCGCGAGTTTCGCGGACTATAATGCGTATATATGCATTACGCGAGAAGCACACGGCGCGCGCATTGTCGGCGAAAGGGCAGGGAAACTGACGTTTCCGGGCTGCGTTGCCCGATTTACACGTTATAAAGTTGACTTAATTGCAAGCGATATGTATTGTTTCAAATTGGACTCATTGTGCGAGATTTTCCTGCGGCGCAGAGGGATGTTGAGACTTGAGACTCTTGCAATCCTCGAGGACCTCGGTACTCCAAACGGTCCAAATCTCGCCGTGCGCAATCCTCTTAAAGTGCGCGGTACTTAACGCCGTGTTCCCGCCCTCTCCCCTTCTTTCTTTTCTCTTTTTCTCTTAAAAAGCCTCGCGTTCGTGTACTCTCGCAGCGAAAAAAAATTACGCGTACGCATTTATTGACGCGAAAGTCTAAATTAACGTAATATATGTGAAACGAGATTTTTCTGCAAAAGCGATGTTTTAAAAACATGACGTATACATACCTTTACGCATTATATGCATAATAATAAAAGTGCTTGATTTTACATAATTAATGGGTACGGTACATTTATCTTTGTAATGAGCAAAGAGGAGATTTTGTTTTTAACGAAAAGAGCTCTCTCCTCCGTTCATTTATCTACAATCGCTGCTGTTTGGTCAACAGAGCGATTTTGCTCGAGGCAATCATCCCGTATCGAGAGATACGTTCTCGCTAACATATTTAACTCGCTAACTTTTTCAACACAGTTATTTTTCTTGAGTCAATTATCTCGGTCGGAGATTGTTTTCAGTAGGATCAGAGTATCGGTATATAAGACGAACGAAAACATGGGTGGGACTTGAGATCAGGAAAGTCCAATATTATCCTACTTGCCTCCATAGCTACGTTGACAGGCAAAACATTAGTAAGAGTAGGTATACTGTTCTCGTAACGAATCCTGAAGATATGAATCAGTGGATTTTTATCGAGCGCGAATTTTTTTTACTTTTTTTTGCAGGATTGTCCTAACAAGACAATTACAATTACCTCTCGAATGTCCGAGTGTAGAAAGAAACGTTCTTTTAATTAATTCCTCAAACAGAGATCGTGGGATGATACGGTAATTATTGATCTGAAAAACGCGTTTCAGATTCGTTGCTGCCTTTGTTCGCCTGTAATATACGTGTACCGTTGAATATATTTTTCTAGATACGAGATGAGCAGCGCCGAGTCCATTTGTTTCTGACAGACGTGTATAGGAGAGCCTCAAAAACTTTGCTGACTGTATTTCGCGACTGACAATCCCGCGAAACGAGCAGAATTGTCAAGCGTAAAATTCGCTCGGACAGCGCAGCAGGGGGGGTAGGACAGCGCGGGCGTGGGGGAGGATTGGCCGGAAATGGCGGATGTCACGGTTGCCCGAGCTCCCGAACGACATGTTGGTAATCGAGAGAGTATTCAAATGCTTGGCCGATACGTGACCGTCCTCCGGAAACGTACTCGCCAATGTAAAGCACCTAATGGCGTTTTGGATAAACGTAGTCGTGTGCCATGGCCCCCCCCCCCCCCCCCCCGCGTGGTTCGCGCAATCGCGGCTTTGTCCAACTTAGAATTAAATGCGCGAACGCGCATCGTTTAACAACACGGGGATATTGTATGGATGTTAATACGATTCTCTCCTCGTATGGTGGAACTATTTACTCTTGTTTGTATCGAATGCCAGTCACGTTTGAGTTTATTAATAGGGATGAAAATCGGTTTGCCCATCTTAATTCATGCTTGACCGGAATAGACGGGCTGAATATAATGTAAGACGTGTCTTTCGCGAAATAATTGTCGGTAATATACCAAATTTTATGGGAAAGAAGATGTTTGTATATCGTTCAAATTTATTTAGGCAGCTCGTGCTTCTCGTGAGAAGAAGAAGAGTTTTGAGTACAAAAGTTTGACCGAACAAGGTATTAAGTTTTCATATTATACGCACACATACATTTATACAAAAATTGCGCGGATAAATATTAAAACCATTGAATTATTTGTTGAACTTTGAGAATTTGTAATAAAGTACGGACGAAAATTTAAGAAAATATTTAAGTTACATGAGACTCTCTCTCTCTCTCTTTGAAACACAATTTTATTTCTGCGTATCGCCGATCGATGGAAAGCAATCAAAAAAGTTTATCATCAGTTTTCCATTAAACGTAATTTAACTTGTTCTCGTCTAGCTCGCACTCGTGTAACTTAATTTCTTTGATGTTCACCGTCCGACCAAACTTGCAAAATTCGGCACGGCCCGAGGGTGAAATTACAGATTCAATCTAGACGGTTATCAAAATATAGATGGAACTTCTTGACACCGTGTTGCGCCAAAATGCCACGTCTACCTATGCTATCGAATAGATTAATAAAAAATGTAACGGAGTATCAAACTGTTTAACAGCTTAATTAAACAATTAATCTAACGTGGTAAGAGATATATCACTCGATACATTTTTGAGCTCTTGCCAATCTGGCGCGTAATAATCATGAAACAAGATATAAATTTCTGCACTTTTCCCTGGTGTACCGTAAATCAATGATGGCGGGTACAAATCTTAATTACCTTCGACATCGACGTGCGATCGATATCCCGAAAGTGCGCACGGTCTCATATACGAATGGCTAATCTAAAAATCCATCGCTAGAAACCGTAAATCACGGGCCTCCGGCGTTTCGCATTATATGAGACACGTTCCAATAATCGCGAATTGCCTCGGAACGTAATATACCGCGACTCCTGCCAATAAAATTCCTTTTTGCCGTCTGCGATAGTCCATATACGAGTCTGCAACGTGACGAGAGGGTCCTTCCATAGAAACCGGTACCGGATATAGTAAGAAATAAATCTCTCGCCGCCATGTGATCTATTCTTGGAAATAGATCGCGCGAGACGAATTAAATCGCGCACGTTCGACCGGAAGGGTCGTGAAAATAGAATTTTAAGATGTGAACGAAATTTTGTATTGACTCTACCTAACTGCTCGCGAAATTAATTAGGTAACTGGGCTTCTGTAACGCGTACCGCATAAGCTATTAGCATATCTCCGTTCATTCAATACACCTCGCTTCTTTTTTACTTTCTCGATTCTCTCTCTTTTTCTCCCATTCTGTATGACAATTAACACAGATAATTAACATCCTGAATTATTCGTCATTTTAGTGGCAACTCAAAAAGATAAATCTGAGAACTTTGTTGAACATCATGTAAACGTAATTCAGAAGAGAATTAAGCAGATTATTGGTGCGTGCTAACTTGGCATCGACCGGCAGTTTTTTTAAGATAACGTTAATTGCGATAAGAATTACAAATATAAAAATCCATCGTGTCCCCCTCTCCACGCATTTTCACGACCTAGAATACGGTTCTTGCGCGTGGTCAACATTTGTACTTGCTTGCCGCGAGAATCTCTCGTGTCCATCAATTAGACAACGCTTCGCACACGCGAGATCCATGATAATCCACCGTGGCAACGAGGTGAGCTTTAAGTTTTATATAGCAAGTCGAACAATTGATCGATTTTGCCTGAAAACCCGATCGAATAATCTGTTCAAAATTAAGATAAAAAAGCACTAATTTTATTATTAATGATAATTTCAAACTATAGAAATTAATTCTACAAAGATAACGCTCTTGTGGTCGTGCTGATGAACAAACTAATTTAAAAAAAAAAGCGAGATTATTGAAACAAAAGAAATCTGCGACAAAAAATAATTCGATGCGTTAGACGTCGCGGGTTTTCACAAGAATTCATCTAAATCTGACGATTCAATTCCGTGCGTGTTGTCATTTTACGCCACAAAGCGCGCGATCGTAATCGGCGCGAGAAAAATACGCGAGATTAGAGAAATCATTAAAATTACTATGGCATTTAGATCTGCATGCCCGCACGCTATACGTGTACACGGCTGGGGTATATTAAATCCACCGGCGCTAAACCATATCTTTTATGCCCTCGTTCCGTAAATGTTCGTGTATATCTTTATCGTTGGGGAGTCTATGCAGCGCGGCGCGAGTGGCTTGTAAAAAAAAGGAACGAGGATGTGTGCGAGATATTTCATTCGGGCGGGCGTGAGAGAATCCGACACGACGCGACGTTCCATTAGTGCCCCTCGTTCAGCAAACTCGTCATTATCGCGGATGTAACGGGTAGGTGCACACCTGCCGGATCGTCCTCTTTTACTCGAATTTTTTTTTTCTTTTAAGGGCGCCGTCTGTCTCCGCCATTATACTATGAAACATTAGACACAGCCGTGTTTTCATTTAGAGCTATTTCGCATAATTTTGCGGGATGAATCCTTAATTGATAGGTATATGTTAAAAATAAAATGTGAATGTCGACCGAGATAGATCAACTTTTTCAAACGAACGAATCGTATATGCATCAGTGGGAAAAAAAAGATTCGTTATGGCTTACATCGATCATGGCACATATAGTTCGAAAAGTAATCTGATTAAAGCGCTTCATCGTTTATTCATTTACTTTGCCGAGTCACGCGTCGTGCTCGCACTCGAAATCGGAAATGTCTCGTATAATCCACACACGACAATCCTTTTGATACTTTTACATTTCGCCGTGTTTTGCAAAATATTCGCGATTATCGGAGGCAAAATAGCGGGCGTTTAATACCCCGCGGAATTGCTACACGGATTATCGGTAGAATTTATGACTGATTTCGTTTTAATTCTTGATTGTTATAAATTGACAATGCACATTTTTCACAGTGCACTGAAAATGTGAGTAATTAAAGAGCGATTGGCAAAGCTCAATTCACTTAATAACGAATCGCAGTGTCGGCGATACCGTCGGGTTTGTCACTTAGATTATTCAGGTGCGAATTACTCTCGCTATTGCACTTAACTAATTGGTCCATTAAATTATACGTTACATTTTAATCAGAAGATATTACGCCGCCCCGGTATTCAAATAATATACCTATATATCTCCGACTCGTCGACATGCAAATTCGTATTCACTGCGAATCGCAAGATAATTTGTCCCTATTACCGACCCTTTAATCATAGTAATAAGTAGCATATCGAGGATAAAAATCGCCCGGCTCATAACCGATGCTTTATGACTCAAAAGCCGCTTTTTAAAGCCCCCTCGAGAAGACGTTCCTAATCGCGACTGATGGGGAGGCGAATAGATAGGGGAAGGGAACGAATAAAGATCTAAGCTTCATAATTGGCGTTTGATCGCCGACTTATGAGAGCGCTCTATGCCAAACTGTCGCTGCCTCACAATCAATCAAAGCTGACGTGATTAATAAGCCGAAAGATAATGAAAAATGATCGATCTAAGGCGACGCGCCCGCGCGAATTAATCCCCGTATTCACTTGCTTCGAGATTATCACTTTTCCGAACGTTTTTGCTAATGATCGCGATCATTCGGCTGTATTATAATGCAGTTGAATGAAAGCAAATCGAAATATTCACGTAGCTATTTCATAAGAATCTGAATGGACAATTATTTTTTAATATGGCGATGAAAATTCTATATCTATAACAATTTCCGTTCCGGTATATTGCTGTCCCTCGATTTCGCTGTGCAATAAGTATTATAATAATAATAATGGACAAGGGGTGATTCAAAGCCCGTGCACTGCAGCCTAGGAGGCTTATTGTGCTTTTCCCAGTACAGTCACAAATGCCCTAGCATAGCTATAACTCTTCAAAAAGAAGTCAATGAGCTTTTGCCAGGGTGTTTTGTGCGCTCAAATAATTTTTTTCCCATTCGTACAATATAAGTGTATAATTTCCCTAATTTTTTTTCAAGATAATTTCCACCGAACAAACAAAAGTAAAAAAATCTGAATGTTAGATGCGATGTGTTCCGTCGAATCTGCAGCAACTATTAGGTACCTACTTATCATACCCTCTGATTGTTTTATTTCGCGGATCACATTTCTTAATTCGAACTTGCTCGTGTGACGTTCACGCGTTCGCAGCGTGTTTCGTCTAGTATTTAATTCAGGTGTCACCTGTGTGCTTAAGCACGCGCGCTTAAGGCTCACACGCTGCACCGCATTGCACCGCGCCGCAACGCTACGAGCTAAATCAAACAACGCCGCAAATTGCAAATGGGAACTAATTGCTTTCGCGCTTTACTTACAACCGCAGTAACGTTTTAACAAGCTCCGACGCAGAGGCGGTGCGAGTCCTGCATCCGAGAGAGCCGGACCTCTCTCTCTCTCTCTCTATAAACGGTAGGGAATTTAATGCGTATGAAGGGCGCAAGTACGCAACGCACAGAGAAATTCCCAATTAGCATCCCTGACAAAAGTGAAACTCAATGATGCACGCCCGCACACGCCCGATGTCGATTGCATAGTAACGAGGGAAAATCGGTAATTAGATTGCAAGAGAATTGCGGGTACGCTCGAGCGAGCGCACGCGACATTTCCCGCCGACTCGACGCCGGTATATATAGAGAGTCACATAATTATTTTAATGCGCATAATTTGCGGGAGACGGCAGAAGCTCTCGCTAGAGCACTTTGATTACTATATATATGATCAAAAGATACGCCATTCACACGAGAATACCCCCCGATTTAATTTGTGTCGCGCTTTCTATCGAATAGAATATCGTGCGCATCACATTTATTACGCACAACGGAATATTAAACGTACGTTATTTTTTATACATTTGATTGACATTTGCGGGGCCACGCGAAGTATTTTGTGAGTTTATCTTTGAGCGAAAAAAAAGAAACGGTCGTTTAAAATTGCGCCACGGAAGTTGAGGATCCATGAAGAATTAACTTTTACGAGGCGAAAGAAACTCGTCGAAAGTTAATCGCGCGCATTTCATTGATTATCTCTCTTTTCGAATCCGTTAAATCGAGCTCATAAAACTGTCTTATAAACTGATTTACATCGGAATCACACGCAAAGGTCGGCATAACGTCGATTCCACGAGCTACATATATATCGTTAAACATCAGCGAAGTGTAAAATTCCTTCGCGGAGACGATCTTGCGCCACGGACGGAGCGCCTTTAACGCGTGTTCTTTATTTTTAATAAGGACGTGAACGGCGAACGGGTGCTTGAAGACGAGCGACGCGAACTAACGATTCTTCGATCTATTGATCCCAGAAATGACGTTGATCGCGAAGCAAAAGAAGCAACTCCACGGTGCTCCACATCAGGATGATCGTTTCGATCTCTTCTTCTGCTTCGATCTTCGTCGAACGACATCAACGGTTTGCTACCGGTTCTCTTAACGATTTTGCAACGCGAAACTCGCGGCAGAGAATCGCAGAGGTCCGTCCCTCGAGGAACGCGCGTTGATAAAGCGGAGGATGCACCGTATTATACGGAGCATCAACGCTTTCATGACGCCACGACGTTGTTTGTGAAACGGCGTTTGTGCGCGGCCGTGTGAGTGCGTCAGCTATCGTCGGTGTGTTTGCCTTGATGATACAATTGTATGTACAGTACAGCGCGGGAGGCACTGTTCGTCCCGGCTCAGGCACGGCACTCGTGTTGCTCGGCTAGTCGGTTGGCGACGTGCATAGGCCGCGCCAGATATCTGTGTTTGTACATCCAGAATATGCGTTTGCCACAGCCGGCCGTTGCACTGCTAGTTTGTGATGGAATTATCAAGGAGAGCCCGATGATCACCTCGTAGAATTATAATAACGTGAGGATGGAACGTGCTGCATCCGTTATTTAAGCGACACCTGCGAATGCTAGCATATATCGTTTTTAAAAATTATTTAGATAGATATATATATAATTGACGCTTTTATTAATTTTTGGGAAATTATTTGGATAAAATAACGTTTTTTCTTCGTAGAGTTTAAAAGTTCCTACATTTCGAAAGAGAATTCTGACGATTAAATTTAAAAAATAAAAGTTCAAAAATCTTTAAAGTTCCAATTTCATGTTTTTACGAAAATTAGCAAAAACTTCTTTATTTCAATCTCGATATTTTAGAAACAGAAAAAATTTTAAACAACTTATTTACAGTTTAATTAATAGGTAAAAATTTATTATAATTGAGACACGTTATTTTCTCCTTATTTTTCTCTTTTATATATTAGGATAATTAATAGATATTTATTAAAATGATGCAATTTCTATTTTATATTTTCTTCCTCGTATTCTCGTTCTTTAAACAGCGTTAAGGATAATATTGCAATAGCATTGATATACTGATTCGAGAGCGGGTGGCGGTTTTAAGAACAGGCTTTCTGAAATAAGGAAGCAAATGGAGTTGGCGGAAAGTATTAATGCGAGGTATGGAAGTAAGATAAGTGAGCCGTGGCGGCCGTTACGCGCCACGGCCGCCAGATATATCCGGGATCGCGAAACTAATTCCAGCCTCTAATGGTTCTGCCAATAGCAATTTCTATAAGACTGAATAGTGATTCTCAGATATTAAGAGAGAGCGAGAAACTTTTCTTTGACCCTTTCCATACGGAAGGGATCCTGTTCCCGTGCAATTTCCGTCCGCTCTTTCCTCTCTCGTGCCCTGTTCCTGTTCCGTTCTTCTATCCCTGACCGCCCTATAACGGTATAGAGGCATTAAACACCTAATGGGCTTTTTTTTTCGTCACGCCGATAGCGAAAAGAACTGCAATGATTGATTTTCGTCTAACTAACGGCGAAACTTTTTATCTCGAACAGACGCCGCGAAGAACAATTCAATTTAAGCCAAATGGAAACCTCTTCGCCGTTTATAAAAGTCCATCTTCATTAATCGCCATAGATACCACTCGATTATTGACTATTTAAAAAGTACCTATTTCCCGCGCGGTGAGGATTGTTTAATAATGAAAAAGTTACAAACGGAAGAAACTGGTTTATTACATTTTTAACTACACAGATTGATTTAAAATATATTTACACGTTTGTATCGGTCATTCCTACTTCAGTATTTATACTCGCGTATAATTTATTCATTATTTACACAGTGATATAGATAAATCCGTATTCACTCTTATCGCTAATTAAATCTCTGCCAACGCTTTACTTTTAACTTTTAATATACTTTGTCACATTTAGGTATGTCTTTTTTTTTTACAAATAAATCGATTTCCGCCGATATTTTTGGATCCGACGATTTATAAAGGAATTTGGCATGATACAAGAGACATCCTGTTGTAAAATCGGACTCACTTTGAAATATAAAATGTCAAATATCATACGATTTTAGACTAGTTTAAAATAATGCGCGATATAAATGGATTTTGATAATTTCTTTTTTTGGGCTGTTCGATGTCGTTTATATATCTGCAAATATATCATTTCTCTTGCACGATATAAACGACCCGAGCAGTCGTTTACCGTAGCGACGAATCGATACGACGCAGTCTACTTCCGGCGAGTCTCGAGCTTATATACCGCATAAACTATCACTTCTATCACGGGCATCAACGTCGCGAGCAATCTCAACGCGGTTGGTCAAAAATTCGTTTGCTCGTGCATCTTGAAAGGTCATCTCCTTCGACTTTCCGCTCGCGATTTTCAATTTCCTCCTTCCTGTCGATCTCCGTTAAGAGCGAGCGTCGTAGGGCCCGATAGAGATTTTCGGTGAGATTTCCTATAGTACGAAATTATCTTTCTTTAAGACGCACAATTTACGAGAGGCAATATGCTCTTTCGGTATCCAATAGAGGATCCTCCACCCGTGGCACCGGATCGAACCGGAAGCGTCGATTCTTCGTTCTTCGGCCGCGCGCTTCAATCGTTCAGCTCCTTTTGTATCTGCACAAAGGTCTTGCCTTTCGTCTCGGGCGAGAGGCGAAGAATCAGAACGGTGCATACCGTCACGATCACGAAGAATGTTAGGTAAGGTACCGAGTGGCCGTAGTTCCACGTGACGGCTACGAGAATGTAAGTCTTCGCCGCTATCACGGCGAAGCAGCCGCTGGTGGTAGCCAGGAGGCACGTGGCGAGAGCCTTGACCTCGGTGGCGAACATCTCGGACATCATGATCATCTGCATGGGGAGCAGGCCGCAGTTGAAGGCGAACACCAGCAGCATCGCCGCGATTAGAAACACCGTCGAGTACGCGGACACGTCCGCGTTCAGATAGTCCTTCGCGTAGAAGAAGACGCCAATCGCGAGATTTGACGCGGCGGCAGTCAGGCCGGAGAAGAGTATCAGCGGTTTGCGGCCAAGCTTGTCGACCAGGAAGATGGTGATCGCCGAGGAGACCACCTGCACCACGCCGATAACGATATTGGCCGTGTGATCGGAAACCGTCTGGAGCTGAGCGGATTTGAAAAGGAGCTGGCTGTACGAGATCAACGAAAAGAAACCACCGACTTGATGGGTGACCGTGATGAGATTGATGATGATAAAGGCACGGCGACTGGCGCGCGTGGTTAACAGCTTCCTTATACCGCCGGTCTTCCGCTGCTGCTTCTCGTCGGACATCGACTCGACGATCACCTGCAATTCTTCCGAGACGTCCATCTTACCGCGCAACTTCTCCATTGCCATCTCCGCCTTGTCCGTTTTCCCCGTCATGGCCAGGTAGTACGGTGACTCCGGCATGAAGAAAAAGGCGATCGTGAATCCGACGGACACGATCAGCCAGATGACCGCCGCCGTCGATATCGACAGGTACGGCGCGATTATGAACATCGTGAGAATGCCGAGATTGAACATAATCGTGCTCGCGGCCCCTCCGGCGCCCCGCGTGCTCGGCGACGCAATTTCCCCGATGTACATCGTGAATACGCACATGAACTGGCCCAGGCACAGGCCGCCCATAAGCCTGGCTACATAGAGAACCTGTAGTAAAGGGAAATTGTATTACTAACGTGCCGCTAGATTCTATTAATTTCTTTAAAGATTCTGTGAATTGAAAGAGAGATTATTACGATGTCGAAGAAATAAATTAAAAGAGAGAATGTTATGATGTTAAAGAGAACGAGAGGAGAAAATTTACGCTAACAGATTACATTTGGACATAAAACAATAAAATTGTAATTTTCCCTCTGTGATGGAAAAAAATAAATCTCTGAATAGATTTTTCGCACGCAGCATTAATTTACAGAAACAATTATATTTGCTTTGCATAATGTTTCACAAGACGATCTGCATCATGACATTTCGTGAAGATATATACTCTTGCTCACCCAGATATTCGTGGCGATCGTGATAAGGCCCCAACAGATTATCGATGATATTCCGCTGACCAGAATGGCCTTTTTTCGACCTATTCTGTCAACTATGAATTGGTTGATTATCGGTCCCAGTATGTGACCGACGGCGACCATGGATACCAGAGTGGAAATGTTGGAAACGGTAACCGAGATCGGCGAGTCCGGCGCCATCAACTTTATGGTGCTCGGCGAGTCCCAGCCTATGATCGCTCCGATGCACAAGCTCATAATTGAACCTGGATTTTGCATAATTGCACAACGTAATCGTGACGTAATTCGGTCGATCGAGCGAGAGATCGCCGACAACGGTAATAATCAGCGGAAACAATTATAGAGAATTATCGTCGTAGCGACGGTAGTAAGCGACTGTTTCGCGCGAAAATTAGGACAGAAATCGCTCTTACAATTAAAAGTGATCAGATACTCCCAGATTCTCGAGCCCTCCGGCATCGCGTATTTTCCCTTCTCGGCGTTAGCGTCCATCTCGATCGAATTACACCAAAATCCTCACAAAAGCGAACACCTTGCGCGATCCTGCGATCTCACGGCACTGTGCACTGCAATAAAGCGCAACGAGAGCGTAACGAGAAACGATTCTATATTCTTAATGCGTGCTTCAACGAGATAACACAATAGGTGCTGTGGTAAGTGCAAGTATGATTTGTGGCAGCACTAATACAACGAGAGACATATCCAAGAATATCGTTATCAAGTGATTTCATATCTTTCAAACTACGTATCTTTCAAATATAACGTGTTCAACTATCGTAAAATATTGACTATTAAGAAACTGTGCTCAATGTCCATCCGTGATGTTCACGCTTGTGACATTGTCATGTACTTGATGTACGCGTGTGCATTCATATTTTAATATGTTTTATGTGCGTATTCTGATTCCGTAAAGTAAATATTTTACGTATTGCACGACACGTAAAGTAATAAATAGAATTCTATTCTGATACGAATTTCAGATCGTTAGCGAGCTACGTTTCACTGGATGGAATTTGAGCAGCACGTGTCATTGATTTCTAAAATAGGATAAAAAGTTTCGCGAAAAGGTCAGATTTGAGAGTACTTGCCCGGATTTCTGTTAATTAAGCATTAATTAACAGAGTCAACTAACAAAGCCAATATCCGCACTCCCGCAGTTCGCAAAGCCGAAATAGAAAAAACAAAAGTCATGCGACGTTGGGAGATCAATACAAACCGTGTAAAATATATGTGTAAACGACAAACTATACATTTTTTATACTACATTTCAGATATATTTGGAATACCTATCTGTCAAAAATACATTCTGTAAGAAATTGATATATAAAATAATATTGAATTAGTACCACTGCACAAATCACATAAATAAAATGTTCAATGCTTCAAATATTCAACAGAGAGATATTTTTGTGATAAAAATATTTTCAGATTATCTTATTTATTAAATATAATCAAATAAAATAATCTTAAAATTTTACTTTGTAATTGTACTGCAATTAGTTTTATTAATTATGCAATTCACACACCGCTATATTTGAGATAAAGAAATTAACTTTTGATTTGCGGATTCTGAAACTGTATTACGGGGGTTTAAAAACTATTTTAAAACTTGTGATAATGATTTTTAGATTCAAATCATTTGAGCTGGTCTATTTGTTCAAATTACATTGTCATAATGCGGAGATTATATACACGATAAACTTTTGCACACTCAATGATACCATTCATCTCGGTCAAGAAAGAATAAATATAATTAACGACTTATTTTAATGGAATAAACTTCTCCATCAATCGGGAATAACGCGCAGCAATTGAATTTTAGTTGCACATATGTTAATGCATCATTTCACTTTTCACCGGGCACATCAATTTCCACGATAAATACCTCAGTTTTAATAATTAAACTTGATTCGATTCTTCGAATCCGAACAGGAGATATCCACCACCGAATGAAATTAATTGATCAAGCGTTAATTCAAGTTCCAGATGTTGGTACTATTACCCCTTCATATCGGAACCATTCACTTCTTTGTCGTGTATTGATGACAAAAATAGAGAATTAGCTTAAGATACATCGAGGAATACCGTTCCGGATTCGAAATAATCCGGAAATGTACGGTTACATTTTTAAATACCGGAACATCCGAAGACCAAACTTGATCGAAAACGGCGGAGATTTTGTAATTCCATTCGCATTTTTATTGCAATATGCACGACCGCTATATTGGCTCATCGCGTCGCGCAGCGTCGATTGTGACGAGCGATTACTCCCGGCAAAGCAATTTTACATGCTTCTCTGCAAATGCACCGCTTGCACTGATTCAACGTTTTCGTTAGAGAAAAAACATCGATCTGATACCGTGCTGCCATTGTTTGCGCGGACCGGCTTCTGTTTTAACGCGGACGCGCTGTTAGTAGAACAAATATTTTCGCACGAGTTGTACATGAAACTGCAGATGCAGTTGTTTGCGACATTGCGTTAACCGTGAGTTCTCCTTTTCTTTCTTTTAATGACATGCTTCTCTTCATCGCTGATAAGTGCGGAAGATTACACAAATGGTTTAACAATCGCGAAACTCGGCAATGAACCCGCACAGCTGCATCGTACGACAGCACAGCTGCTCATCTATGTATCGGATCGACAACTGCATTATAGTATAATTTTCGGTTGGTAATTAATTTCACGTGTCTTAATAAATTATCTTTAGGATATTATCTTCTCTTCTTAAAATTTTATATTGATACTGTGAAACGTTAGAAAGGAAGATTTATTTCGTGTTACATATTTACTAATTATGCTTCTAATTTTTTGCTCAACGGTTATTAGATTATTCAAATAATTTCTAATATTTTCCTCTCTCTCTCTCTTACTCTTATTTTAATCAAATTCGTTTTCTTGTACGTTTAAAATGATTATATAATTTAATTTAATAAGATTTTCATTTACTTATTACTAGTCTTTCGAATTTTGTTTGTTAAAAATTTATTTGTTAATAACTAGTTTAATATGTATCAATTACGTACGTAGCACTCAGATAAAAATATCCGAATAGATCGAAATTAATTTTTCTGGATGAAGTGGTAATCTATTTTAATATTTTAATGGATTTTTCTCACCGCATCACCCTTTTTGTTTGATTCATGTTGGATGCCGTTTTTTCTGGTTTTGATTTATTAATCAGTCTTTTGATTTTTTCTTATATATTTCTTTTTTCATAGCTAAACAAAAAAATAATTTTCGAGCGAATACTGCATATATTATGCCAATTTTCGAGCAATATTAAGGTGTTAAAAAGGATATCTAATTAATTTTAAATGTTTGTTTAACTGAATAAGCTTACGTTTTGATCTTAATTGGTTTTCCTTAGAGCATAAGAGAAAAAATATCGAAAAAGAATAATAATGAAACGTTGAAGTCCACATTTAAAGCATTGAAATAACAATTAAATTTACAATGTCAAAGTCGAACTAAACGTTGGAATAATAAATAAGATAGCGAAGTTTATAGTTACCAATAACAATAAAAAATGTAATGAATTAATGATCGAAGCCGCAAATGAAAAATTCACGCTCCTCGTCACGTTGGAGTAGAGCACCGATGTATTACGTCCGTAAGTGAAAGGAGATAATGTCCGGTGTTTTTGTCATATAATTATTAGTTATGACCAAACTTAGTGGCAACTATGTCAAAAACGAAAAAATAATTAAGTAAATCTACGGTGCATAGAGAAGTGTACATTTGCACAGAGAGATAGGGGATAAACTTACATAAGTGGTCGAATATAACGAGGTACGGTGCTGTAAAGAGCTTATTGTTAGCTCAGACCCGTGTCTATCGGTGCGAGGATGTACGGCTACTGACAACACTCCAACGTTTAATTTGACTTTGACCGTTGTAAATTTGATTGTTATTCAAACGCTTTATATGTAAACTACAACATTTTATTATTACTTATTTTTTTAATGTATTTTTCTCTTATGTTCTGAAAAAGACCAAGTAAGGTCGATATGTAAGCTTATTTAATTAAACAAACATTTAAAATTAATTAAGATATTCTTTTTAACACCTTAATATTGCTCGAAAATTAGTATTTTCTTGTTTAGCTGTTGCTTTCGACGAGCGAAAATTATTCTCTCTTTCCTTATATTTTTCTCTTTCAATTCATTTCATGCATGATATTTGAATTAATATATGGATGATTCTTAATGACGCGTACAGAGAAAACGAAATAATTTCGGTAACTTTAACATTTTTGACAATTCTGAAATTTAATTATCCATAACTAGTTCTGTTTTTACGAAAATTACGAAAAATGAAAGAACAAAAGTTCTGAATACTGAGAACTATCACGACAACAAATGTTACGTAACTGAATATATTTGTAGCTGCGACAACAATATTGAAATTGTTAGTCGAACTTTGTTGATATAATTGTATGTTAACATTATCTCACTTGTAATAGTTGCACGTAACTATTAAATAGTAGTGAAATAATTGAAATAACTAATATATAATAGTTAGATTCGATAGATTGTGACAATTATATTCTTTCGGTTTGGACATTCTTCTAAAATGAGTCATTATGCCATAATAACATACATATTTCTTATAATTCAATAATATATTTTTAATAAAACTATTTTACATTCCCATTCTCTCGTATGCTATTCTATCATATTTATGGTTAACAATAGGGGCACGGACGGAACCGGAATCAAAACCGAAAACCGAATTCATAACCCTTTCTTTAATTGAATCGAAACCGTAAATAGTACCAAATTCTAAAAATAACACTGAACATCATAACTGAACCAATAAAATTATTTTCAGTTTGTGGTTTTTTTTACTCTTGCGAGCTCTTGATCTATATATAATTCATTTATACTTTTATTATTTTAAATATTTTATCTCTTTACATTATTTTTGTTCTTTTGAAGAGAAAAAATACAATATGTATGATTTTTCGTCGACCAAATGTAGAAAAAAATCATTTTAAATCCTTCTCCCTCCGCGTGCATAACTAAATCAAACCGAAAAAACTGTAATTTTAACGGTTTTGGTTTTCTTAACTGGTCAAGAAACCGAAACTGAAGCCGGAACAGTTATATATTTGATGTTTTATTAAACCATAACCGGAACCGAATTGAAATATCCTTTCGGTCCGGATCTCTGGTTAACATTACTATATTTCCTTAGGTACCTAATTCATTTTTTTTCTTATCGTAACTTATTAATAGTAGTTGACATGCTATTTCTTTTAATTAAGTTTTTTTTAGTTGTTGATGCTACTTTTTTCTCTAATTGTAAGTACGCGAATATGTAAGAAGTCACAAACAAATACTATAATTGGAAAAAAACTGCGAGAGAGAGAGAGAGAGAGATGTAATCGTTTAAAAATACTGTAGAATTTCTATCTACTTTCGTGAAAATGGACCATCTCGCGTTCAAGGGGAATTTTCAGTATCAATTGTTCTTACGCTGCATGATTTTCCGCGAAATTGTATCTATACTTAGTAACGGCGTTACATTTGAAAAGAACCCGAGAGAGATAAACGTCGCGTGGGGGGGAGGGGGGGTGGGACGTCCCCTCGAATCCTATCACTTTAGCTGGGGGATACTACTACGTCGTCCCCCGAAACAACCTGCACGGAAATCGATTGGTCGGTCTTCCGGACGGCGACCGGTGAGACAGGCACCCGCGTACATTGATATTCAGTAGGGGTCCCCGTCTCTTCGAACCGTCCAAGAAATTTTACCCGGGGCATTGCAACACGCGCGTCCCCCGTGGAATCGCTAAGTTCCCGCCACGTCGACAACGGCGGCGCGTCGGGTATCGAATAATTATACAAGTCGAGTAAGTAGCCTGGCGCCGTGACAAGCGTGACGAGCTTCGGAATTCGTTATCCACCGTGGTGCGCCGTCGTCGTCGCAATGGAATTCCTTCGAAGGGTTCTTCTTATCCCGCGACGAGTATATCGATTTGCCCCCCCACCCCCACTCCCCGCGTTACTAATTACACCCGTCGCGAAAGTTGGCCGTTTGGCCGGGCTCGCAAAAAAGGGGTGGAGAAACGCGGCGTTACGATTATTATTTCGACTTTATCGCGATATTACACCGCTCGAATTTATTTCGGTGTTATTATTTCGAATTTATTTCGGTATTATTATCTGAACTGACCCCGATATCTCTGTTTCGGAAAGAGCTCGTATTTTCCCTTCTAGTTGATAAATCTATAATCGATTATTTAAATAAAATAAAAAAAAAAAAAAAAAAGGAAATCGAACGTGCAATTTCGGCGATAGTAAAGCCCCGATCGGGTGGTCGATTTTTCTATTCTGCACGGCGAAAAATCCACATCTATAACATTCTATACCGATATACGTTTCAGGGCAACAATCAAAGAGCAGAACGGGCTTTGTAGTGGAATGGCTTTGATCGTTCTATTAAATATCCCTTGTCTATTGAATAAATCCATATGTGGGCACGATAGATATTTCTATTCGCCGATGAAAACAATTGTTGATATTCCGGTCCACTTGTGATATTCCCCCCCCCCCCCCCCCTCCTCCCTCCGCCGATCTGGCAAAACCGATGCATTCAGGTATTAAACTGAAATATCAAATCAACAGCCAGAATAACCGTGTATCTCCACGCGATTTTATAAATCCGGGTCGAACTGCAGACACATCCCTCCGCAAAAGAGGAAACTGTTGCGCAACAAATGTCGAACGACACGCGTGCAATGAAGCCTCATAATATAAATGTTTATCGATCCTCTCACGTGCGTAGCATGTGTATAAAACCGATCGATATCAATAAATCGTAATAACGGAGAATTATCGATAATATTTTCATTATTATTTGTCGAAGACGCGTTATAGCGTTGTATTAAAAAATTTCCGGACATTACTGCCGATTTGTTCGCCATACATCTATTCATCGAGCTGCGCGCTGCGGACTTATATATATTGTACGTACGTATATTAATTACGTGGCGATGTGAAAGCAATTACCGGTAGAAATCAATCTGTGTCCACGTTGCTTCGTCAATTTTCGCTAATCCGATTAATATATCGGCTTTGAAACTGCCGGGCATTCAACTGGTGTAAATTAAATTATTTATCGGGTATTATGTTGTGCTGAATGAGAATTTGAGCGTCGCCTATAGCCTCGCTTAATGACAAAATCGTGTCCGTTACGCAACTCTTACGATGAATATCGCAAAACGTCTACAGCAGCGCGCTGAAAAATATCGATGCGAATGCACGATATTTATCTGCCATGGGATATTAATAAAGAAAATGTAAGGGGATCGAGGGTATATGTATATATAAGAGGCGCGCGCGCGCGAAGAGGAAATCGACGAAAAGTTAATAGAATGTGAAATGTTCGCGAATCGTAAGGAAATCTCGATTGGCACTTGAAGCTTCGAAGGCGAACGGGCTTGTGATATTAAATTAGAATATTCTCAACATGTATACGTATATATAGTCGACGTACACAGGTATATAGGTACTCGCGTAAGGCGCCTTCCGCGAAGATGCGAGCGCATCCACCCGCCTTGAATATCAATTCCTTTCCCGGTCTCTCCGTAAAAAGAGAATCTATATTCACGCGTCCCCACACACACTTGTAGGTTGCATTATAGTGCGTCGCGTTGAGTTCTTTTCAATTTACCGACCGATCGATTACCGCATCACTTGGAGTGACCCATCCATTTTAGTAGCTGGTATTTATAAGAAATCGCTTTCTTTTTCCTACTAAAGATACAGGAAGATGAACTGATTATAAAAGTAATATCGATCGTTCCAGATAATTATCAATAAATTTCTAATTACGAGCAATATTAAATGATCTTGTGGACAGTTATTCACGTTACACGAATATGAAGTTACACTAACAAGTTGAGTAACTCGATAAAGCGCCGATTATCAGTTTACAATAAAAATCAGATCGAGATTATTGATTATTACTGATGATATTCTTTCTCTCCTCGGAGCAGCGATTACGCAAGCAATCTGAATAAGATTCCAACGATAGCCAGTAAGTAAAAGAAATGCCCGTCGCGTCAAAATACACAAAAAAAAAAGAATATTCTTGATTTGAAAATATCTTTAGCTTCACCGTGAAAGTCTTAAAATGATATATAATTCAAATAAGAAAAAAGAGTGAAATAAAAAGTTGATATTCTCATAAGAATTCTCATAAGATTATAGATTGTTTTATATGTATATACGAGTATATAAGTTTTGATTTGAGACTTCTTTTTCTTCTTTGTACAAAAATCCGACAGTAGAAAGCTGGCGAGGCGTTCAATCAACCCTTTTTCGAATTGATTTGACTCGACTTGACTCGACTTGACTTGACTTGGCTTGACTTGACTTAAGTTGATTCGATTGGCTGCGACGTGTCTGGAAACAGGAAGAAATGATAATACAGCCCACAGCCTGCGTGTCCAGTGCGCCTATATGCAACCCTTATGCACCCCCGCTATGCGCGGATGCCTCGCGGCTCGCGGATGTGCGGCTCGCCGAAGGAGGATATATTTATGTGCGCCGTAGCGTGAGCGCAGGGCATCGCCTCGGCCCTTCTTAACTCCAGCAGCTCCGGAACCGTCAAGCACACACACACACACACACACACACATGAACACTCACATAAGCGCCTTTGGTGGAACGTTACTTCGAGGTGTAATTCGCTAGATTACCATCGGATTGAGTAATTTCAACGTAATCACGTACGGTCGAATACTTTCAGCTGACCGGCTCCTTCGACGCGTGTCGAATGCATGCATGCGACGCCAAACGACCATAATTTCTCGCTATCGTATCGTTTAATAACACGTGTGTTGACGAATCACACGGAGGTCTCGAAGGCGAACAAGGTGTTCGGGAGCGTGGTCGCGCGGCGCGGTACACAGCTGCGAACACGCCAAGACCCGCGAATATACGAGGCATGTCCGGAAGGTAAAGATACAAAGGCCTTAAAAATTTTTTAAAAATATTTATTTACAAAACTGTTACTAATTGTAAGAATTACTTACATATACATAATTTTATTAATTTTATTTTTCCACATAGTCGTCGCCATTGTCTAAGCACTTATTAAGTTTGGAACCCAGCTTCTGCTTCCCCGAGTCATAGAAGTCTGCCGCCAGTCCTTTAAACCACGTGATGACTTCTTTCTTTACTTTATCATTGTCGTCGAACTTTTTTCCGGCCAAATGTTTCTTTAGATGCAGAAATAAGTGAAAATCACTGGGCAAGATGTCCGGACTATACTTACGCCGGATGATCCAAAACGTCCCACTTGAAACTGTCCAGCAGCGCAGTGGTGACACGCGAGGTGTGGGGCCGAGCATTGTCGTGGAGCAGACAGACTTTCACTTATTTCTGCATCTAAGGAAACATTTAGCCGGGAAAAAAATTCGACGACGATGATAAAGTAAAAAAAGAAGTCGCGACGTGGTTTAAAGGACTGGCGGCAGACTTAGCTATGACTCTGGGAAGCAGAAGCTGGTTCCCAAACTTAATAAGTGCTTAGACAATGGCGGCAACTATGTGGAAAAATAAAGTTATGTATATGTAAGTAAGTTTTAGTAACAGTTTTGTAAATAAATATTTTTAAAAATTTTTAAAGCCTTTGTATCTTTACTTTCCGGACATGCCTCGTACATAAATCTACAGAGCGCGCCGGAGATTCGTTTCAGTCGTAACGTAAATGAGCTCTCTGGAATTAAAAGGATAATGGTTTCACGGAATATCGGAGGAGATAATCGAGATTCGATTAACGCGGTTAAAGGAAAGAACAGCGATCCTCAATGCGACTCGGTGTGATCTTTTGCGCACGCCAGAATCGTAATATCTCACCTGATTGACCTGATTATATAGAATGGCGGCCGTAAAAACATATTCGAGTTTTTTTAACGTAGAATGTTCCCGGAATGACCCCATCAAATAATATTTCGGGCGTGTAGGTACTCCTCAACTACGTCGATCTTGATCTTTTTCCTGTTTATGTCCATTTCTACCAATGTAGATTAACTTTACTCTCGGTTTAACTTACCTTTTACCTTTTTCTGATTCTTAGAACTAGAAAAAGATAAAAAGTAAGTTAAGCCGAGATTAAAGTTAATCTACATTGGACATTGGAAATGGACATTTATAGTGTCACAAGTAAATTAGTGAATAAATTCGCGAAGATTGATTGTTTCACCGAAGCGATTGTTTCAATACGGACACGAAGCCGCGTTATATAATCCACTGTAATTCAAATCGACATGCTTAATAGCCAGACGAGCCCCGTCGGAAGGGCGTGGTGTGGCGCGATCGTGATCAATTTCTAAGTCCCGATGACGACGAGCAGACCAGGCCTAGACTCCTACAATCCTACAATCCGGGATTAATAGAGTGTGAACTAATTCTCGAGTGTTCTAATAAATTCTGGACCGTATTCTCCCTTTCGGCTACCGATCGCGCGATCGCGCTCAGCTCGCCCGATTGAGTTTCTCCGTGTGGAACGAGAAACCGATCGGTCGGTGGTCGAAGAACCGGCCAGACAAATTCGATTAATGCCCGGTTTCTGCGAGTTTCGTTAACAACTAACAAACGCCGAACGTTCTTGACTAACGCGATTACGTCTAAGTCCAATTTGTTACCAAGAATCCGTGGCGGAAACGGCGGCAACTTCTGTCCTCGTACGGAGAAGAATAAGGAATTGAAGTTTCGAACGAACGAACAAACGAATGGACGGACGGACGGACGGACGAACGGACAGACGAACTGGGTCACAACACCCCAGTCAAGCCGCGCCGCAAAGTTTCGAGTCTCACTGGTCCCTACTGCCCTATATGTATAGCTATCGGATACCATATTGTTATCAAGCTGAATGGCTGACATTGCTGACAAATTTACGCCGACGAGTTCTCCAAAAGGCGGGATTACGCGGCGTTGAATGAAACGCGCTGATGGTTCTCTTCGCACATTACACTTTGCGTATTGTAATACGCAGATATGAAAAGCATGTAAGAGAGCTTGCTCCGGGAAAAAAAGCGGAAGCAGAAACGCGAAGCGTCTTCGCTGTTCTCAGTATCTATTTTTGAAATCACCTCAGCCCTACGCATCTATGTTTTTATAAAAGTTACATTTAATTGAGAGTACATTTGGAAATTTGTTATTATTCATCACAAGAGAATCAGTTTTCTTTTTATCTATTTATCCAGATAATTGGTAATGAATTTAATGAATTTTACGACACTGCTTGGCTCATACCCATATGTAACAGTATATATACAAGCGGCGAGTATTGCATTATTTATTTATTACGTTAAAAAAATTTTTTTTTACAAAAAATAGAAACCTGGGTTCATACGGCCACATACATGCACTGTTGATGTTTGTGTTACATAATATCGTATTTTAGCCTTAGACGGCTTAGACCGGTATTTATAGTTTGATCTTATATTCAAGATCGTCGAGATGTATTTCGTTGGTTGGATGGAGTCTTAAGGCTGCCCAACTCTCCAGACTTAAGACGATTTTGAATATATAAGATCGGATTATGAATATCGTCCTAAGTTTTATTTGTAGCACCGTTTAGTACTTTACAATTAGCTGACCGAATCTCAATTCTTCAATATATTATATACAGGGTGATTCAGAAATACACCAACAAACTTGGGGGATGAGTTTTTCACATAAAAACAAGAAAAAAAATGTCATTTGATAACATATGTCCGGAAACGCACCCCCTCCGAGCTACACTTTCCCAAAGTTTTCCGAAAAAACTCGAATTTTCTGTATATTGTCTAAACTTGGGCTTCGAATTAAGGATATATGTACCAATTTTCGTAAAATTCGAAGCAAAAGTTTAGACAATATACAGAAAATTCGAGTTTTTTCGGAAAACTTTGGGAAAGTGTAGCTCAGAGGGGGTGCGTTTCCGGACATATGTTCATATAAAATTTTTTTCTTGTTTTTATGTGAAGAACTCATCCCCCAAGTTTGTTGGTGTATTTCTGAATCACCCTGTATCTATAACTTATGTTAGTAGATAAGCCGTAAATAGATAAAATATGTAATGTAGACAATTGTTAAACATTATTAAAACTAGCTTACTACTAATTACGCCACATTTTTTTTATTATTAGGATCGGTTTACACTATCAGTCCGCTCACGCTCGGCTCACGGTCATTCTTTAATTCATTGTTTATAATACATGTATCCACACACAAGAATGCATGTAATTCACACACAAGACATACAATGAAAGAATGCCCGGGAGCGGAGCGTGAGCGAACCGATAGTGTAAACCGACCCTTAAACGAAACAAATGGTATTGGGATCAAGCCCATTCTGCCAGTACAGTTGGAATTATGCCAAAAATTTTATCTTATTGTATGTACACCAAAATTCATAATATATACATGAACTGCTATCTAGCGGTACACGTTAAAAAGTAGTACCCGACAATTATGTATTTTGTAAAAGCGAATTCTGCAAAAAATACCGTATCTTCTGTCGGTAAAGCATTATTTTAAAAATATTTCTCTAGATGGCAGCTGCATCAAGCTTGCTGACTCACTCTACTTTCTGTTCTGTATAGGACTGCGTCGAGTCGAGGACTGTGGAAAATATCGGGCATCCGTTTGAGGTTAGACAAAGGGTGTCGCGACCGCGCTTTCGCACTCGTGCGTTTTCAATCATTGGAAAAGAAAAAAGAGTAATTGATCGTGCATGCGACGTGACAACCAGCCGTCATCATGAGTAAGATGTATTCGACGGCAAACCTGTCCGACAAGGAGCTGAAGGAACAGGGAAACCGTCTCTTCGATCTACACAAATATGAGGACGCAGCCAATTGCTACACGAAGGCGATCGTAAGGCTGCGTGTAATGACACTAATGACATTTCTAGCGCACGCTCAATATCGCAAGATCGTGAATCGTGATTCTGGATTGTCGCACGCCTTTGTGCGCCTACTCGCTCGCTACGGTTGTTATTGCACCAAATATTTTTTGTTTTGAATCACGAATGCACGAATCACGATTCACGCAGCACGCGTGATGATAACGGCTCGACGCCCCTAGCGTCCAGCGTTTGAACTAAAATTCGGCGAAAGCGAGGTGGGTTTAAATCCGTCGCGCGTCCGAACGGGCGAATGAGAAGACAGCAACTTTGCTCTAAGGGCGATTTTGCTTGAGGGCGATTCTCTTTTTTTTATTTTCTTTATTATAAAAAAATATTAAAAATTATATAATAAATTTATTATTAATAATATTTTTTGTTTACTCTATTTCAGATGAAGAATCCAGGCCAAGCGTTATATTACACAAATCGGGCGCTATGTCACTTGAAGCTGAAACGATGGGAATCCGTGTGCAAGGACTGCAGATGGGCCTTAGATATAGATCCCTCTTTAATGAAAGGTCACTTCTTCCTGGGACTCGCCCTACTGGAACTGGAGATCTTTGACGAAGCTGTGAAGTATCTACAGAGAGGTAAATTATAGCGAGGCATACTTGCATCATCTTGCTATTTTTCCAACTATGAAGTAGATTTGTAATATACTTATCTCAAACAACGTAGCTGTAGACCTGGCGAAGGAACAGAAGTTGAACTACGGCGACGACATCACCAGCGTATTGCGCCTAGCCAAGAAACGTCGATTCCAAATAAGAGAAGAACAAAGAATTACCCAGGACATCGAGCTGCAGACTTATCTGAATCAGCTGATCGCGGACGACGCGAAACGTAACTTGGCGACTCTGAAAGAACAGGAGACGGCAAAGGATTCTGATGTTGATACGAGCTCGGCCGAATTTGCCAGGAGAAAAGAGGAGATCGAAGAGAAGAGGGATACCTGTATATCAAGACTCAATGATCTCTTCGCTACGATCGACGAGAGAAGGCGGGTATGTACCTTTTTAGCTGTTGCTTTTAGAATGATCCTTTGATTTCATATTCCGTGATTCTGTTAATGCAATACATAATGAAGGGTGCAGAGAAAAAACGATCAAAGTCCACTTTTTGTCGAAATTGATCTGATCTTGCTATCTTGTAGCATTTTTAAAGAACTTTTATAATTCTCATTTGTTTTGAGCAAGAACAGTTACAATTCATTAGAAATAAGGTCGAGAGATGGTACGAGGAAAAGCAATCATAGTCCACGCTTGTGGGGAAGAATCATCAGAATCCAACATTACTTCGGATGGACATTAATCATTTTTTCCTCGTACCTTTTATATACAATAATACAATTTTATTAATCTTATTAATACAAATATATTTTTCGCAGAAAAGAGAGGTACCCGATTACTTGTGCGGCAAGATTAGCTTCGAAATTCTGCAGGAACCGGTAATTACGCCCAGCGGAATCACGTATGAGCGGAAGGACATCGAGGAGCATCTCCAACGGGTCGGTCACTTCGATCCAGTCACGCGTGTGCGTTTGACGCAGGACCAACTGATCCCGAACTTGGCGATGAAAGAAGTGGTCGACACTTTCCTGCAGGAGAATGAATGGGCCTTGCATTACTGATGCCGATATGCAGCTTACTGCCATAAGTTTTTAAGTTAAGGTGGTGGCGATTTTCAGCGATGGAAGATGTGAGCTTTTGATGAAGAGATTTAAAGGAGGATACATCTAGAAGAAATTTCGTCAGAGTGTAAAATAATAGACTGTACATGTAAAGGACTAAGTATCTTGTTACCGTGAAATATTTTTACACGCCATATGAGACGTGGAAGCTATTGTTATCGAACGTAAGTATACTACTGAATAGTTACACCAATAAGGATCGATTAAACACAGGCTATATATATAATTCCGTAAGAGAAGTGCTATATACATATATTATTAATTATACATAGAACTTATTAATTTACCTTTCGATATCAGCAATCTCTGGTTTGTAAAGATGAAATTTTCGTATATAATAGTTGCGTTCAATAAAAACATGAAATCGAAATTTTAAAGAGTTGAACAAAAGCTCAAGAGTTGACTGAAAGTTCCAACACACAGTACAGTGGCTCAAATAAAAACATAGGATAATAAGCGCTATGTAGCATCTGTAATTCTTGTTTTACCATAAATAATAAATTATTTATTTTATCACCAAAATCTCGAGTTTTTAACCATAATATTGTATGTTGGAAGAAATTCCGATTTCTCAAATATCACTAGTGAAGGAAGATCTGAATCCACTCAAGGTATTTATTTTAACATTCAACTGACAACAATATATTCATGTATGTATATATATATATGTACAGTTTTACGTATACGCAATATTGTATAATATGTATCGCAATCGTCGCAATTATATGTAATAATAATTACTACCGTCCGCCGTCGGTGTATTGTTTTGAGTTATTGCGTAAGCTACATCGACAATATACGGTTAACAAAAATGCGATAGGATAGATCACTCTCTTTGTAGCTCCAACAATAATTATAGCAGCGCGATAATGAACTGCTGCAATATTTTCCCTCCTTTTTAAATACTATTTTTTTAGACTTACCCTTAAAAAAATTAAATTCGAGAGATTGTCGATTGTATTTTAAAACATTAGAATTTAGAAATGTCAAATGGAAGATATAAGTTCAGTCAAGAAATATGTAACATTCACTGAAGAACAAAAAAAGATCATTGTCAATTCATATAAATAATATCAAAATTTTTAAGAGTACGTTATAAAACGCATCTGACTTCTAAAGGAGTCTTTTTTTTTAAGAAGATCGAACGAGTATATAAGATAAAAAACTAGTATATGCATTGTAACGAATGATATGATATCAAGATATGATTTATCTTTCGTCATTAATTAAGCGATGACGATTTTCGTCATTGCTTAACTGAGGACTCCTATTGTTTATTATTTAAGTAGTCGCTTAACGATTGCTAATGCAGTTATCCTCTTTCTGCTTATTTTTACTAATAGATAACTCGAAAAAACGAAATTCTACTTATTGTCCGCGTTAATTTGTACGTTTTAGGCGACTACTCCACAACCGAGTAGTCATTAATTCATTAACTCTTTGCACTATAGAATATCTTGTGTCGGAATATTCCAACGTGGATTTATAAAATTTTGTTAGTCCTTTCTGTGTATTCAGTAACGTGAGAAACTTGTATCTATATTCCTGTATTGCTATTGCTATGAGAGATCTAATCTATATGTATATACAGGGTGTCCCAGAATTGATAGTAAATGAAAAAGAGGCATATTCTACAGGTCAAAAGAAGGTAAAATTGTCCTATAAACATATGTCCGGAAGCGCACCCCCTCTGAGCTACGCCCTTCCAAAGTTTTCCGAAAAAACTCGAATTTTCTATATATTGTCTAAACTTGGGCTTCAAATTTTACAAAAATCGGTACATATCTTTGTGCGTTTTATTCATTTTTCTTGTTCAAAATTGTTTAACAAAATTTCGAAGGGAGTTTTAAGGTGGAGGGAATCACATTGAAATGTAGCCCTCCTTTTACAACCCCCTTTGAAATTTTGTTAGACAATTTTTGATAAGAAAAATGAATAAAACGCACAAAGATATGTACCGATTTTCGCAAAATTTGAAGCCCAAGTTTAGACAATATACAGAAAATTTGAGTTTTTTCAGAAAAACTTGGGGAGGGCGTAGCTCAGAGGGGGTGCGTTTCCGGACACATGTTTATAGGACAATTTTACCTTCTTTTGACCTGTAGAATATGCCTCTTTTTTTATTTACTATCAATTCTAGGACACCTTGTATAATCGTATAACTGAATATATATGATATACATATATACGTATATAACTGGATGTAAAATAAAGTTTCCTGTATAAAATAATATAATCAATATCTATCTTTTTTTTTAACACAACACAGAAAGATGTTCAGAGTGCAAAGAGTTTAACATATTATAATAAGTTTAAAATATCACTGGAAGATATCAGGCCATTTGAGTATTGTCGCAAAGTAATGCGAGCAGGAAGATTCCGTGAAATATTCGAAAATATCTTTATGTTCAATTTCGACCTAGATTTTAGCTCATTCCTTTAATTAAATACGACGATGCGTATATTATACATATGTATATATATTTTTTTATAATATATTCCACATCAGGTCGAATTTGAACATGCGCAACAGGATGAAAACCAGAATAATAATTGACCTACGTGAAACTAATTAGTTGATTAATCTATGGCCGGGACGATGATAATATCTCTTAACCCGAAGAAACCAATTCTATCGGTCAATTAATTGCCTTTCGGCTTTCTAGGCATCCTCGAGTGCGCATCGCATTCTGCGCACTGTTAACATTATTGTCAAGCATGATTTATTCCAATTATTATTGTCATCAATTTTATCCTCTTTATTGTCACATTATCAGTCCACGTAATCAATCGTGGATTCTTGGATCCTTAGATCTTTGGCAAGATCTCGTATTCTCTTAGACATTTATATATCTTGATATACTTAAATTCTTAGATCCTTGCTTGTCCTATGCTTTTAAATACCTGAATGTCTCCATTCTTCACCTGAATATCTTATTAATTTATTTACTTATTTGCATTCTTGGATTTTTGAGTACTTATGTGTGGAATTAGGTCTTTAGATCCATTTTTTTTCAAAATCTCGATTCTTCAAATATCCATAGATCTAAGGATCCAAGTGCTCTCTGATCCGAGACTACCTATCTAAAACAATGTTTCGGGTATACCCACCCAAGTCCACTGGACGGCTCCTACCGCTAATCTTATTAAATCTGACGTTAATCGCAATCGCTAAAGAGTAAATGTTTCATCGTTAACTTGTATAATAGGCAATTTTCTCCGTGAAAGATTACCTTTCATTTCCGTCCACGCGACGCGCGATTGTGTTGTTCGCTCGAAAACTGTGTGCAGATGGTTGTCTAGTATTCTTCAGTATCCGCGAAGCTTCGAAAGCCATTTCGCATTGTTAATATCACTTAAGAAACTCAAAATTGCGAACGAGTTATATCTGTTAGATGAAGATACATTCACAAATGTTTTCGAGAAAATAAATATTTTTTTTATCGAAAATGCTTTATCGGTGCTAGATACTTAAATTCCAGATACTATTCTTTAATCAGAGAGTTTTAAAAGAGAATCTTTGAGGAAAAATGTAAATTTGATAGTTAACAACTGTTAAAGTTGATTGAAGGAAAAAAGAAAAATAAAATTAATTTCTTTCACGAATGTATCTCCGTCTTTGCATTATGAAGAAACGGCTCCTACCGCCGAAGCTTACGTTAATTGACACAATAGACAAGATCCTACCGCGCGGATGCGCTGACTACAAATCGACCAGATTCACCAAAATGGATTGCAGCCATTTTCGACCAAACAGCAGCAGCCGAAAATGATCGTCACAGGATGAAATAGAACGTTTCTCGAGGCAAGATAATCCACGGAAACGCGCGTCGCGATCGAGATTGATCCTAGGTGAGGTCCTCGTCCTCGTCATCATTGGGACCGCCCGTAGGACAGCACAATCCTTCGGAACCGTCACTCCTGATGCAAAACAGCAATGTCTCAGCCACTGTCACTTCGTGCGGCATGATTCCGTGGAATTCTTTCAAATCCGCCGCGGGGAACCAGGCCTTTTCGTTGTCATCAATGATAAGAATTCCAAAGTATCTGGAAAGGATCGTTGAAGATTGATATAAAACGCACATAAAACAAGATACAGTATTGATTAGTGTTAATATTAGGTATAATTAATATTAATATGCCAACCTGCAAATAGCGACTGCTGGTATCCATAGAACAGAAGTAAGAATGAGAACGGCGATGAGGACTAGAGCCCAAACGGGCCAATCGTGTCTCTCCGTAACGCCTTTACTCGCCACCCAGGCTGGATAGCCGGTCCCTTCGAAAAATATCTCGACAAAGGACGCAACCAGAATACTCAACATCGCTAATGGACTGAGGTACTTCCAACATATTAACCAATAGAGGCCAGGTCGGTTGCCAGTCATCAACTCGATGTCGTCAGCGAATCTGGAATCATCGCAACACGCCGATTTATATACATCTCCGATCCAAGCTCCTGAAGCTCCTTCTGTGTATTCACCTTTTTAAACCATAGACATAAGATACTCCTATACATTCGAAGAGCGCGATTATGAGCAATGGGAAGTTTCCGCTGAAACTGTCGAACAGCACGAAGACGTAACTGCCAGCTCCATGAGCGAAGGCCATAGAGATCATGCAGCATATCAAACAAATCACACCTGCGCACAAAATTGAAATTATCCATAACTTCTTTCACTATTCTTTTTACTATTGCAAGAAGTACCTGTCAGAATCTCCTTTCTCAAGTTCGGGAAGAGCTTCATATCGACGATACTGGTGACGACACCTTCCAAAGTACCAAACTGGGAATCGATTCCCAACGTGAACAGCATCAGGAAGAACAATACCGACCAGAATTGAGCACCAGGAAACTGATTGATCGCCTCGGTGAAGATGATAAACGCCAAGCCTGTGCCCGCCGCCGACTGTAATCATTGTGATTATCGTTACTCGTGAATTACGCAAGCTTAAAGTCACTTTCATACTCACATTATCCAACTCCTTCTCCAAATCGCACTCAGGCAGTTCCGGCATTATCAAATTGTCCAGCGATCCGTTGCCATTCGTAATATTCAGCAGCGTGCCGGCAATCGGAATATCTTCGGGTATTTTATCGGCTTGGCCGAATATACTCATCAACGTGTTATTCTTCTCCGATAAGCATTGTTCGTAAACCATGGTAGCTTTGAACCCTGTTGAAACAGAACGAGAAGCATCAGGAATCAGAAATTTCCGAAGAAATAAATCACACGTATACCTATAATCGAGAAGACGACGATCCCCGCGAACATGGACGTGAAACAATTCGTCAAGCTGACCATGATGGCGTCGCGATAACAGTTATTGTTTACTGGGTTGTACGAGGAGAACGCTATCAGACCGCCGAAAGCTAGCCCTAGGGAGAAGAAGATTTGCGTTCCAGCTTCCAGCCAGACTACAGGATCGGTCAACGTGTACCACTGAAACGTAAAAGCAAATCAATACTTATTTAAACTTTCCTAAGCGTTTATTTGTTTATTAATAATTGTGATGTAGAAGAAAATTGTGAGAGCGCACTTTTGGCGTGAAGAGATGCCGCAGACCGTCCGACATACCCTTCAACGTTACACCTCGGAAGAAGAAAATGATCAGGACGATATACGGAAACGTGGCGGTCACGTATACGACCTAAAAAGAATGATTACTCGAAGGATTGATAAGTAACTAATTTTAACTATAAAAGATCTCCCATACCTTGCCTGAGGATGCGATACCCTTAATCATGCACATGTAGACGAGGATCCAGGCGATAGTCAGCGCCAGTGCGATTTTCCAATTAAACACTTCCGGCGTATTGATGTCCTTGGATATCATCAGGGTGGTTCGATACCAGAAATATTGCGTAGGGCTGCTGATCTGTTGACCGAGTCTCGCGTTATAAACGAACGCGAACTTAATGCGCGCGCATGCACACATGCGATGGAACAATTCATATTGTAATTAAATTTCGGCGTTACCAAACACTCAGGTTCAGGCGCGTAAGATCCATTTTGAAAGTACCTATTGGGACACTCCGCCCAAGGTAGCTGCGATTGGAAACTCTTTGAACAGATTCAATTTTCCGTGAGTGACTCGCACGATATATCAATAATTGAAATTAAAGCAGATCTTACGTCGTTTACCTGAACGAAATAAAATAGGCACCAGGCGATAATTGTATTATAGTAAAGAGCCACGTTGAAGGAGACTATGGCGCTGCTGATTCCGATACCGCCCATATACGGGGATACCTTTTGAGGGAGAGATACAATAGAAAACTCATCTTCAAATATTCGCTTCAATCTATTCATAAATAATGAACTCTTTGTACTACTCACCTGATTCCACACTCCGATAGCGCCTTTTCTCAGTCTCTGGCCGATTGCCAATTCCAGATAAAATATAGGAATACCCTCAATGGCCAGCATCACAAAATAAGGGATTAGAAAAGCGCCTACGAACATTAGAAACATTAGATCGTGCTTACAATTTTTTTTTAATTCTGAGCCATCTAAATGAAATAAACGCACCTCCGCCGTTTTTCTGAGCCAGATAGGGGAACCGCCATACGTTTCCAAGGCCCACCGCGTATCCTACGGTCGCCAGAAGAAATGTGAGCTTGCTATCCCAATTTTCACGCTCATCTTCGCCCGCTTCCGGTCGAAAAGTCGCCTTGCCATCATTGTTGCCGGGGCCGTTTCCTATTTTGCTCTACGAATTTGCGGATTTTCATTGAAATTTATTCAATGTTGAATTCATGTGATTTGCAGGGGTGAATATAAATAGACATATACCTTGTTGGGACTGGTGTCTTCGAAGGCCGCATTAGTGGCCCCGTAATTGGCAGTGGCGACGTTCTTTCGATTATCCACCATTAATCTACCACGCATCTCTTTCATCTCAAGCTTATCGATGCTTTTTTGGGGCTTTAGATCGCGGGAGCTTTGCCGGCGAACGAGATGAGCCGTGTTCGCCATTTCTTTTCGTTTTAGTCTTTTTCAAATCCAATTTTGATTAAACGAAAAGGTCTAAGCGCTTCATCCTACCAAGAAAAGAATTGATTGAAGTGATTACTTGAAGAGATGCAAGTGAATGCTAAGCAAAATGACTGACAAAAATCGTTTATAAAAAGAAGTTATCAATTTTCCTAAGAATATACTAAATAGAATTTTTTGCGATATAAATTAATGTCGAATTAGTATAATATATATTATGACATAATATTATAATACATAAACATATATGTTATAAGTAACTGTAGAAAGAGAAATTTATATTAAGATTGAACAATTATGGTGTGTCAGTAATGCGCTATTTTTAATCATTGCAACACATGTTCATGCGAATTTAATTCGCTGTTTAATTAGTTAAATTTAATTCTCTCATACGGAAATTGTCCATATGTGCATGCGACATTCAACTAATATTGATGTGTGTATATATATATGTAAGTATATTATATATTTTCTCTCACACAGGTATCGATCACAATCGAGCGCACATATGCTTCCCAATTACACACGTGTCCTTTTCACGTATTATAAATTTGCGTATATACCCCTTACACGCGAGAAAAGCGATTAAAAACTTCACTGAAAATTGATTTTTGCTTTGACGTAAGTGCATGTTCCAGCGCGCGTGCACAGACGCGAGTTTTATTAAAATTTCTACGCACATTTGTGAGAGAGTGAGAGAGGAAAAGATGCAATTTTGATAAAATAAATATATATATATGTAGCCTCTCGATACATATGTAAAAACATCTTCGTCTTCCACTTCGTCGTACGTATTAACGATTGACACAGAAAACCCAGATTCCTTCTCTCGCGTAAGTATCGCGAGACAGCTTTATTCGGATGCACGTATGCGTTCTGTCGCGAGGAAGGAACATCCGTGGAATCATCCGCGATCGTTCGCGTATTCCGCCACGAGCAGAAGCCCTGAGGAAACGGAATCCTTACCCACCTGTCGGGGACCAAAGGGGGAAACGCGCGAGGACCTTGTCCGCGGTCGAGGAGCGGTTCGCCACTGGTGACACCCCCCGTGTGTGCTGGTGATAGTAACTTTTGAAACCACGGATATATCCAAGAGAATCAATAGCTGGCGCCGGCGCCTCGACGCCTCTCTCTCTCTCTCTCTCTCTCTCTCTCTCTCTCTCGCGGAACGCGAAACCGCGCGCGAGCCCTTCTCCGAGAGGAAGACACTGGGGGTAGGGAGAGAGCGAAAGACAGGTCATGATTTATCGTTACCCTGGAACTTAACGCGTAAATCGTAAAATTGTATACACATGCACTAAGCATATATATTTAATTTTATATGTATATAAAATTAAAAGATTACTCTCATATAAACATGAAATTAGGATAGCGATTATACAAGAAATTAAAATACGTGGAAATTAATTAGGATTATTTTACCTCGGTAATTAATTACACTATTCTTCATGTATAATGAAAAATGTTTATTATAAAAGTAGGTCTTGTGCAGAGAGTGTTGTAATTTATCAATGTACAGTATAAAATATCTGCACGTTCGCAAGGTTTTATCCGTTTGAACTTCTTTGCTTCCACTGGATCCATATATATCTTCGCCTCGCTAACGTAGGGTCTCCTTAGCTAGAAATTGCGTAAAAGCAAGAATACCTAAAACATATGCAGTCCTCGGTTAAATCTTCCTACGCGTATTTGAATAACTGAACTTCAATATTTGTGAGGGAGTGCCGTGTACGCTCGAAGCGATTGCAAATTCGATGTACTCCACTTTGAAATAGCGATCGAAGGTATAATTTTAATCACTACCGTATGTATGTAACGAAAACAATCGTGGACGTGAAAATCGAGGTAGCAAGTGATAGGAGTAAAACAAAAGCGCGGAGTTACATCAAGCTATACTCGCATATCTTGAGCTATGTACTCTTCTAACAGCTTCATTAGGCAGAGATGAAGACATCAATTATACCTACTATTTATATTCTTCCTCCCGCGCTTCTCTTCCGCGAAAGAAGAGATCAGATTGTTAACGGTCTCCTCTGCCTTGTAGTCAATTGATTTCATGCAATCGATGATACGGAGATACCTAAAACAAGCATACGTAACATACGGTAAATTATATCGAAACGATCGCACTGTCGGCCGTTTTAAAAAGGATAAATATTATACATATTATGGAAAAACTGGAAACCCTCCACGGCCCACTGCAGGAGCAGTTCGAGCGTCGGTCGGTAAGGCGTCCCTTTGATTAATTCTTGCATCGTTTCATCCTTCAAAGACACTTTGCTTCTGGCGTTCTCCAAATTAACCAAATGGTTCTTTAAATCCTGAAATTAATAAATTTAAACGTCGGCGTTCTCTAAGCTTACTCGCGGAATGAAGATAATACTTGATTGGCGTCATTAAGCTGCGTCAAGATGTCCGAGAGGAGCGCAATTTCTTCCTCGAGGCCCATGAGAATTTTAAATATCAATCTTCCCCGCGTTTCCCGATCCACGCTATCTTCCGTCCCGTCTATTTTTTCACTGCGGAAAGAGGTAAAAATCGACTGATTAATCGATGCTCGAAGTCGATTAGTTCCCTGATGTTTTTAAATTATTCGATTAAGCCCTGCTGTATTAATAACTTTTTTACCCGACGTTACTAAATTTTATTACTGGATTAATGAACGGTGATTATACATATAAATTTGTTCTCTTATCGTAGACTATGTTTACACAGCGACTTATAGTCCGGTTTAATAACTACCGTATACTATCCAATCCAAAATTTTTCTTCCTGTTTTGATCATAATGATCATTTAATTAGATATAAGCCTTTTTCGATATTTAATAAGTTCATATTTAAATGATCGTTATTATATATAATCAAAAGAAGAAAAATTTTGGATCAGATAGTATATATTAGTTATTAAATCAGATTATAAGCCGCTGTGTAAACGTAGTTATATATATTGACTGAAGGTATATGACTTATTTCTAATATGTTGAAATTCAGTTCTTAAAACTAGTTTTTTATGTTTAATTCCTTCCTCTCTATTTTTAATGTTTGATTTCTTGTTTTTTATTCTCGCTTATTGTATCTGGGCTGTTTAGGGTGACTTCATTCGATTCTAATTAACTTAATCCGTAACGAGATTATCAAGTAATACCCATATTATTCCGTTACACGGACAGAATTATTAGCTTTCACCGTGTAATATGGAAAAAAATTAAGAACGAGATTTATATACACGGAAAAAAATGCTGTTTAATTTAAACAAAAAAATTAAATTTGCTTCAATTAAACGTCGACGTCACGGGCTGCATAAACATAAATAGTTAATTCAATTGAATATCATTGGACCAAATATTTGGATTATTAAAACAACTATCTGATGTTTTTTGGTCATTAATATTGATATTGCATCATAGATTTTATTTCAATTACACTGATACTGTTTATACATTTTTTTTCCGTGTATAGATAATATTTATATAATATACATATATATATTAAAATAACGATCAATTATACTATGTATATAATCGCCTAAATTAATCGGAGCTCGAGAATAATTTCGACGATAATGTCCATTTTTATCAATGTCGATTAACTTTAATCTCGGTTTATACATATATATAACTTACTTTTTATCTTTTTCTAATTCTTAGAACAAAAGAAAAAGATAAGTAAAGTTAAATTGATGGTGAGATTAAATAAATTAAACTGATTGTGAGATTAAATTATAAATCTACATTGGTAGAAATAGACACAAATTCCGATTAGCTTTTAATCAACAAATAATTCATCAAAAAACATTTACTAAAAATATATCTTTGTTACCATGGATAAAATTATTTATTTCTTGTAGCTTGAATGTGGAAAGAAAAATGAAAATTAGAGACAAGTGTTAGAATTAAATTCAATTTTGTTATAAGCGCTTGTGTCGATTTAATTAATCAGTGATTAAAGTAATCAAATTTCGATCAATATTAAAATAGTTATAAAAATAAAATTACAAATCGATCGATTACCATTGATATTCTTAATATAATATTATCAATTATGAAGAATCGTTATAAATTATCTGGACGACAATTTATATTTTCAACATCGTCCATCCCCACTTCGCCACGACAGTGGCGTCACCTGGCCTGCTCTCGTCGAAGTTGCTGTAAGGGGATCGTCGGCATCGTCTGTCGTCAATCGTCATCGTCCGGATGCGTGATCAAGGATCGCCACTTGTCCACTTACTTCGTGACATGCCGCAATTGCTCCGTTTGATTAGCGAGAGTTTTGAGCGGTCTCTCGGCCGTCCTCGACAATTCCCTCCATTTGTCGTCCAGTCTCTCTAGACGCTCGAAGTAACGGATGAGGCACGCGTGGAGTTCCCGTGCCATCCAGGCCATCCTCGCTGATCGGCTGATCCTCACATTCCTCCACATTCCTTCACGGATCCGGGATCACGGATCTCGAGTGGAAGCGTTGGGATTTTTTCGCCGCTCGGGAAAAGCTCGCCTGATTCCCCAAATCCCTAGGAGCTATCGCTAGTATCGCTGTGCAGCGACGTTCGGCCGCACGTCCATCTACCGATTTCTCGCGTACCGCGGTGGTCACCTGTCGCCTGTCGGAGTCGGACGAGGGTTGCGTTGGGTTGCGTGCTACATGCTACATCGCTCGAACCCGAATCGATCCGGCGGGCCGGGAAAGAGGAAACGACGAGCGGGCATCGCGACGCAGGAAGTGAAAGGATCTCCATCGCGGACCGAGATGAGACTCCGCTGAACAACATTGCTGTCTTTCTCTTTCTCTTCCTCTCTCTCTCTCTTGCATGTCCGCGCATCAGAATATCAGATACAGACTGTCTGTCCGCCTGCGCCTGTCTGCGTGTGTGTCTCTCACTTTCTCTCGCCGATATCGCCGCGAACAAATCAACAACAATGCAAAGTGTAATAAATTCCGTGAAGGGCACTGCGCTGGGCGTCGCTGAATACTTGACGCCGGTGCTGAAGGTAATTTCCATCCACTTGCTGCACCGGAAATTGTACGTCGGTAATTCGGAGTAGATCGTGTATATTTTTGTTTGATCAGCGCTGAACAACGAAGAAGGGAGATGCACAGGAAATCCTGATGTAATCGATGAAAAAAAAAAAAAAGGAGAAACGAATAAAATATGCAGGATAAATTCTCTTTACTTCTCGAAGATTATATAACTAAAAGAATCATTCTGTAAGCACAAGTATTAACAGAGTGAATTGGCATCACAACTGCGCTAAGCTTCTAGATTAAACTCATATATCAACATAATCTGACAGCAGATTTCTGGCAGAAATCAAACGGAATTTATCAGCTTGTCTCCATTTAATTGGAACGTGTCATTTAAATGATGACAATATGACAGATATCCGCTCGGTTTCTACAGTCAATTTATCATTCTGTTTGCAGATTTCTGTTGGCATTTTGCCGATAAAATTTGTAACACGGGCTTTACCAAATGTCCAAATACAGGCATTTTTTATCAAAATTGCTTTTGATAAAAAAAAGCAGATTCGGCTTTTGGAGGAAATTCTTATTGATTTTTTTTTACATAACTTTATCGTTGTTTTTTTACATAATTTTATCGCGTTGTGATTTATAGGACATTTTATATTTATGTGAAATTGCATGATTTTTTTTTCAGGAGAGCAAATTCCGAGAAACAGGTGTCTTGACACCAGAAGAATTTGTAGCAGCCGGCGACCATTTGGTGCATCATTGTCCTACGTGGCAGTGGGCCACCGGCGACGAGGATAGGGCAAAGTCTTACTTACCAAAAGGCAAACAATTCCTGCTGACTCGTAATGTTCCTTGTACGCGTCGATGTAAGCAGGTAATATCATGGCTTGAAGTAGCATGCAATTTTTGTTCTTCAGTTTATATACATATAACAATACTGTTCATTCTGCATTTGTAGATGGAATACAGCAACGAGCAAGAATGTATTATAGAAGCTGACGATCCTGAAGGTGGTTGGGTAGACACTCATCATTACGCTAGTGTCGCAGGCCTGGACGAAAGAGTGACGGAAATGTCACTGGAGGGATCGCTGGGGGAGCCATCTCAAGTTCAAGACAACGCGGACGAGGATGAGGACGACGAGGACGCCGCTGATATGGAGGCCTTCGAAATCAGCGGCATGTTGGATGAGCAGGATAAGGTAGCAAACACAAATCTGCGGAAGAAGAAGGATTTTCCTGAATTAATAATTGTAGAAATCGATTTTTTTTATAGCATGCGGCGACGGAAAGCTCTAAGAAAACTGGCCACGAGAAACGAGACTCATTTACGGAGGGAGAGATCATTCACACTCGCACCTATGACTTGTACATTACATACGATAAATATTATCAAACACCCAGATTATGGTTGTACGGTTACAATGAAGTAAGACGCATATTTATTTCTTCCTGATTTCTTAAATCTTTGAATTATTGCATCTCCTCTATATAGATCCACTATATTAATTATTTTATCATATTAGAATCGGAAACCGCTTAGCGTAGAAGAGATGTACGAAGATGTTAGTCAGGATCACGCTAAAAAGACGGTCACGATGGAGACCCACCCGCACATACCTGGTCCCCCTATGGCTTCTGTTCATCCCTGCAGGTAAAAAGAAGGCGAAAAAGTATTCGACTTAAATTCGTTAGATTCACGAATCTTGATGGATTAAAGACTCATTGTTTGCACAGGCACGCCGAAGTGATGAAGAAAATCATGGAGACGGTGATGGAGGGCGGTGGAGAATTAGGAGTGCACATGTACCTCATAATATTTCTGAAATTTGTTCAGTCCGTCATACCGACGATCGAATATGACTATACGCAAAATTTTATGCTAAATGCAATCGGCTAAATGTGTCACTAGCGTTAAGTTATTAGCATTGTATTGTGATTAACATAAATTGCTTACCAACTGTATTTAGTGGATACGCGGGATAAATGTGTATCGATGTTTACTACGTTTTTCATCATAAGTGCAAAAAATATAAGGATATTCGAGATTATAAAGGATCCGACAGAGTTTCGTGCATCTTGAATTGACTTTTTAGGATCCAGAAATTATGATAAGAATATCGAACGATATAAACATCCACTCCCGAGAATCCAAAGATATGAAACTGTACGGATCTCGAGTGTTCAGCATTTAAGGATCCATTTTTGTACACTCGTCCTAATTAATTTTAAGCAAACATGTACATCTCCACTTTTTTACATTGCAAGATACTGAGTTGAACAGATATTTGACTTGACAACCGTTAGACAATAAGCGAAGAATAAAGGTTCGCTACACGAAAGCAACGAAAGGAATCGGCAAAGAGAGAGAGAGAAATACGGAAGTAATTTCCTGTTTCTTATAGGTTTATAATTAAGCTGATTTTTGTTAATTTATTATTTACAAAAAAGCTTAAATATTTATCAAAATCGGTTATAGTTATAATTAGGTATTACAAAAATAAATTGGAATAATTCGAACATTATCTGTGTGTGGCCAATTTATTTATCACTCGCCGTCACAGCAAGGTGACTAAAATTTAGCCTTTTCCGGTCGACCGTTTCCCCTCTGATTTACTTCCTTGCACGTTAAAGAGATACACATAATTATTTCTACCGGTACTCCGTGACATTCCCATAAATCTACCAGTATATAAATTAACATAGTGCGATTAAATGAGCAGCTGACAGAATTATGGAACATCATGTGACGCGATGTCGCACTCATTGTTTTATAAGCAAATCAGATATAGTAAACATAGATTAGATATAGAATTTATAGAGATATATAATAGTTTACTATTTTATCGAAGAATATTGTTTATTATAACGTTCTTGCCTTTTCCAACATTGATTAATTATGTTTACAAATAACTGCTTTAATGAATAATAAGATAATATAAGATTTTGTGTGCGATATTTTCCAAAATCTCGTGATTTAAAAATATCTCAATATTGAAATATCTCGATATTGCAACAGCACAATATCAAAATATATAAAATTATTATTTTAAATATACATATATAAATATGTTGATAAAAACGTAACGTAAAGTAAGGCAATAACATATTTCTTATGAAAATTATTGATAACATATTTATTATGAAATATGTTATCAATATAATTTTGTATCTAAAAAATATAGAAAGATAAAATTTACACGTCTTAATCAATGGAATTATTACAATTATACGTATGTCTGCTACATATCTTATGCATGTGTGCAGACACATTTCTGAATGATAAAAACGACAATTGGCCATATATCTATAATATATTGTCTTATCGTTAAATGATAAAAACGACAATTGGCCACATACCTATATATTGTTTTATCGTTAAATTATATGTAGATACATTACGTGAGCCGCAGCTGTTGTTCATTTTAGTATAAATAGTGGTCTCAAAGTCGATCAAGTATTTCGAGCGTATAAAAGAAGTATTAAAAAGTTATCTAAAATTTACTGCATTTATTTTAGAATTGTTATTTCAGAGAATTACTTATTTTAAAATTTTACTATCTGCATTCTTACAAATAGTTATAAAAATTTGTGTTCTTATAAATATGGTGCTTTCATGTTTATTATATAAAAACTTATCTATATAAAACTTTTTAAATATTTAATTAATTTTGTGGGAAAAATTGTGCATATTCGCTATATCATTTAATAAATAATCAATTAATAATTATTCTCTTTTATTTCTTTTATGTTTGTACCTTTTTTATTAGGTATGTTTGTATTCGGCACAATTATACAACTCTGCCAGGAAGAATATTATCCGACGTTTGACGCGTGTGCGTTCTTTATACACACAGTAAAGCAAACAGGGCGATATTAGATAACGGAATGTCTCATAAATTTAACAGTGTATAAATTAGCAACGTGGCTTCTTATATATATATATTGCCGTGCGCAGGAAAAAAATTCCAAGTTCGGTCTGTCCAGAAATCCTTTCTTGTTTGGTGGAACCTCAGATGAGTCACAATGATAAGTCGCACTTTTCGACAATTTGCTCTTACTATTGTGATAATATACGCGATTGCAGTTGGTAAGTATTGACTTTCAATAGTGAGTTTAACTACATGATTAAAAAAATTCATTAGCTGTATGATTAAGAAGATATAATTATTTTATTAGACATTAATATATGATACCTCTTTTACTGAATTTCGAAGATCTCAAGCAAACAGTAAGTCTTTAAGAAAATTAATTCTTATATTACATTGAAGAAATATTTAAAATATTTTATTACAAATTATTTTTTCTTTGTCTTGTTTAAATATAAGCAATGTTTGATATAAAGAAAAGGATTATTTACGTCTCCTAAGAAAGACGCGGGAGATTCCAGGTTCGAAAACCCTGGCTGAGGTAATATTTTTCGCAATAAGTTCTTTTACAGTGATTTTAATATTAAATCGATATCGATTTAATTAGGGAAGGGACAGGGAATTTTTAATGTTCCAATGATAGCTGTGTTTAAAGTCCGACAAATAATCGGCGCGCAGTTAATATGTTGGAAACTTACGGAATTTCGGATCTTGTATCTCGAAATTTAATCAGTTATGATTTAAAATACGCACCAAGTACCGCGTTTGACACTCATGGCCAATCATATTGTATTTGAATTTTCGAGAGTCCTTAAGGATTTATTGTTAAAGAAAAGGAGTTACAATTAATTAGAGAAGATTAGAGAAGATGCTATTTTTGATCAAGCTGGATCTTGGTGGTTTTTTGTACCTAATAATAATATTTTTGTGTGAATTTTTTGTTTCTAACTCAGTAAATTGTACGCCGATTATTTGTCGGTCTTAAAACGCAGCTTTTTGGAACAATAAAGCCACATACTTAAATCGATAATTGATTTAACTTTTGATGCTAATAAGTATCTTTTTTAAATCATTTTAAAGAATTTACTGGGAAAAATATCATCCTAGCCAGGTTTCGAATCAGGATCCTCAAATTCGTAACGGGTTTACCAATTCGACCACTGAGAAATTTGATCACAAGAAGAAGTTTATAGTCAAATCTATTTTTAGGCAGAGCGTCTGGCGAGGATGACTTTGAGAGCATTTTTCTACGTATTTTTATTGGGTACTTATCTTTACACTTTCGATTTCTTTTATCACTTTCATTACTTGAAATTAAATTAATAAATTCTCGAGATAAAAGCAATCAATTGCATTTTTTTTTGTACTGATATCAATCTTGTTTGACGCAAGATAAAATTAATTTCCGAGAAATCTATTTTCGGTATTGGTATTGATCTAAATACTTATCTCCTTTTTAGAACCACCATGGACGAATATGTCGACTACCCAGTGGAGAATGCCAGCGCGATCACATCTCAAATAAACAACAATAAGCCAACGGTGTTCTATATTCACGGCTTCACGGAACATGTAGAAAAAGTGAGCGTGCAAACGGTGGTGCAAGGTATATACTTTGACGATCACAAATAGCGTGCGTTATGAAAAGCATTTAAATTACTTTTATTTTTTTTTTCAGCTTACTTAAAGAGAAATGATCACAACATTATCGCAGCGGATTACGGTAAATTAGCGAACAACTCGTACCTAAGTGTGACGATGAATGCCCCCCGCGTTGCAGACGTTCTCGCGACGGCTCTCGATCAGATGAAAGAATCGGGTTTTGATACGGAAAAATTGCACATAGTCGCACACTCCATGGGCAGTCAAATCGCTGGTTATATCGGCAGAAAAGTCAGCTTTCCGATTCCCAGAATTACAGGTGAAAGTCCACAAGTTCTTTATCAGTTGATTTCATCTTGATTTCTGTATCCATTTATGCTTTATTAAGAACATTGTTATATTTAGAACTAAAGCTAGTATCTCTAACGAAAGATCTTAAAATCTTTGATAATTTTCGCTCCCTTTTCCTCTCTTATACAAATTCACAATAATGAAGTAACACTGAAATATACTCTTGATTATTTTCGAGTTTCATACATTTTCACAAATAAAGTATTTTTATTTTTTATTTTTTTTTTTTTAAGAATAGAATTCTTGTTTGCAATATTTAAGTCTTACATCTATATAATCTCGATTGAAATATATGTATTTAAAAAGATACTTTTGTATAGGACTGGATCCGGCCGGCCCCCTTTTCCATCTTCTCCAGCCTAGTCTTACGTCTTCTGACGCTCGTTTTGTGGATATCATACACACGGATTATGGATTTTATGGCATTGCTAAAACTATAGGCACAGTGGACTTTTTTCCAAACAGTGGTAAACGCATACAACCCGGCTGTCCGCTACGCCCTAAATTTTTCAGCGAGGAAGGTATACTTATTTTTTTCTTTCTTAGAACTTGCAAATAAACTTATATACTTGTAGATTGTACTTTTCGCATCTCGATTTTTGTTATTTCAGATTTCTGCAGCCATCATCGTTCCTGGAGATTCTATGCCGAGTCTCTAATCGATGAATCTGTCTTCTTGGGCGTACATTGTCCTTCGTCATTTGAGTTCACCTCCGGTAAATGCAGTAATAGTACACAGACCGTTATGGGATATGCCACTCCGAGCAGCGTGTCAGTACAAAAATTCTGTATTTTAAAGAAATAATAGAATAGATTATTATTTTATAAAATTATATATATAGATATTATGTACATAGTCTAGTAGTGTGCGTAAAAAAATTTTTTTAAATTTATCATATAATTTTTCCAAACTTCCATATAGATTTTACAACTTTTTATAAAATTTCTCAGGTTCTTTATACAAATTGAAACACTTTTCAGAAATGCAGAAAAAATTTCCATCTTCTCTAGAATTCTTTGTTTATGTGAAAAAAATCTGAAATATTCTAAAAATTTTTATTCTATGTATAATTTCGATTAGAAGAAAACAAAATCTGAAGGTTTAAAATATTTTTTTAGAAAAATATCTTCTTAAAATTGAAAATCTGAAAAATTCTTAAAAATATATTATATGAGATATATCTGAGAATTTTTTTACCATGCATTTTTGACCTTTTGGAAAATCTTTACTTTTTTTTCTTTTTTCAGGCAAGGAACCGTCTATCTTGTGACGAACGATGAAAGTCCTTTTGGAATGAACGAGGAAGGAATTACGTCGACAAATTGATTGTGTCATATGTTGAGAATTTCAATATAAAAAGGATACCTCAAGATTTTCAGAAAAGAACTGCGAATTCTCTTGCTAATACGAAAGAAAAAGAAAAATTAGAGAGAAAGTGTATCGGCCTCTGCAACGCGCATACTTTATTATGCTACGTTTATTATATATTAATGAACAATCGAAGGCAACGTCTTACTTTATTTCTTGCAATAACCGAGTCGTCGTCGTCGCTATATTATTCCACTATGTTCGTCTTCTGCCTTCTGTTGCACGCAATAATGATGCCATCATTAATTCAATATTCAACTTGACGATTGTCACATCACTGCGGCTCTTGATATTTTTCTTGTAACTCGCGTTTAAATGTGTTAAAAATGCAAAGCTGATGGATAAGTTTGAAACTTTGAAGTTTCGAGAAGTAATTATATGTATATAGAGTATATATAGAATAAGATGTATTCCAGCGCTGAGATCCGAAGCTCGCGTATATCGATCGCGACAATGACAGCGGGATAGCGAACATAGTAAATTTATGCTAATGTACATTTATAAATAAGGCGGAATAAGGCGGAATAAGGCGGAAAAGATGGAACTATCGTAATAACTGTGGCATGCCTCTATAAATAGCGTACGATAGTCTTTTATTGCATGTAATGTTTCACGAAACGATTAGAAGAAAAACTTACTTGTGCATGAATTATCTATAGCGAAAGTCAAAGTAATTCCTATAGTGAGAGAGAATAGGGAAGCGATATAGCGGTATGAAATGTCAAGAAACGGAAACTGCAATATAATAGCATCCTCAGAAGAAATATTGTCTTACAAGAATTTATTTTTATTGAGATACCTCAAGATCTTCGAGACCTTCCTTCAGACTTTTAACCGCGAACGATGCACACTCTTCCCTTATCGTTCGCGCTATTGACGTACACCGGATACTGGCGACCCGTCAATTTGACATCCGTCAAGTATTGGGCGTACATCGTTTATTCTATCGCGATGAATTTTCTACTTTACTCATTCACATTTTGCGGTTTGGTCGATTGCTTCATAATCGAGGATCTCGAGACGTTCATCGAGAAATTCTCGCTGTTCTTGTCGGTACTCGGCGTCAGCTGCAAAGTGACAAATCTGACGCTACGTCGGGATGAGATCATCGATCTTTCCGATATGCTGCTGAAGGACATCTGCGTACCCAGGGACGATCGCGAAATGGATATCCAGCGACGCTTCGATCGCAGTGCGAAGTGCGTATAGTGAAATTTAACATTATGAGAACAATGTTAGAATTTCATATCATAATTTTTGAAACAACTTTTTATATGAGACAAGAATCCAAGAGAAAAATTGAGGATTTGACAATTAATAGACTAAATACTTATAGAAATATTTATATAAGTATATATAGAATCTAATAATCCCCTTTTAATCACGTTCGCATTGCTCGTTTCTCCAATCCCTGGTGAAAATTTTTCTCAGAAAGTTTCTACGAGTTTTTCATATTTTAGACTTATAAAAAATTCTAAAAAAATATATCAACAAAAATTTTTCAAGTACCTTCAGAAATAATTGGATAAAGATTTTTTACATATTTTATTATCTGTATGTATAAAAATTTTGGATAAATTACCTGGATTTTCTCATATTTATTCAGACTTCTACAAAGATGTGTTGGCAGGAAAAATCTGAAATGTTTTATTATTATTTTGTCTGAATTTATTTTGTGTTCTAATTTGTATTAAAAAATCTGAGAAAATTTTGAGTCTTATAATTTTCATAGAAACTCTGATTAACCCTCAGAACTCTAAACTTACGTAAACCCTAAACATGGGTAAATTTTGCGCAAACAAAATTTTTGCGGTTTTTCTTGTCGAGAACGCTTAGGTGACGAAGCGGCTAACAAAAGTCATGCCTTCCAAAAGAGACTAATAAACTGTAAATTTTAGGCCTTAGTGTAGTGCTGCTAATCTCTTATATTTTAAGAGCGATAACGTTTTGAAAAGATGGTCTGAGTAAAAATTTTACCTATGTTTAAGGTTTCTCAGGGTTAATATAATATGAAAAGTTCTGAGACATTTTTCTACTATAGATATTTTCCCAATATTTCTCCATTGTTTTTTTTCCAGGATAATCACCATATGCTGCGAGATACTAAACGAGTCGGCTGTCTTCTTCGCCACGGTCGCTCAATTCCAGTTCTTCATCAACACACGGACCTTACCTCTGTCCGACTGGGTGCCCTACGACATCTCGTCAACGACCGCTTTCTGGGCGACTATGTTGCATCAAACCATCGGACTGATGGTCTGCGCGAACGCCAGCGTCGCTCACGAGACTCTCATATCCGGTTTTATGATCCAGACCTGCGCTCAACTGGATATACTCTGCCATCGCGCTCGCATGTTGCCGGATTCGCTACAGGAGGCCCGGAAATGCAGCACCTCGAAGGACAACCTCAAGGCGCGACAACGACGACTGATCCGCGAACTCGTTCATCATCATCGCTTCGTGTATAGGTGAAGAAAAGAGCTTATTCGCGCGCGAAGAAAATAAAAGTAATTAATATATAAATATCTATATACTGAAGATAATCGTAATGGTGCAGATTTGCGGAACGCATCAATGCGGTGTTCACCCTAATGATTTTCGTACAATTCACCATAAGCTCGACAGTGCTCTGCCTCAGCATCTACAAAATGCTGACGAAGAACTTGCTGAGCCTCGAGTTCGCGTGGAGCTCGTCGTACCTCGGTTGCATGCTTATGCAGATATATTTATATTGCTGGTTCGGTAACGAAGTGACATTAAAGGTCAGTTATTTAAAAATCTTAAACTTTTAAAGCCGCTATCTTCTTCAAGGAATGTCTAACTTATTTGAAGCCAGTTTAGTGAACATTTTTTAAATTAGTTTATTCTCAAATACATAGAGCACTGAAGTCGGAAGCGCTGTTTACAAAATGGATTGGCCGATGCTACCTGCTGATTTAATGAAGACCCTTTTGGTGATAATTACGCGATCTAAGAGACCAATCAAGATAACTAGCGGATACATCGTTACTTTGTCCAACGAATCGTTTATGAAGGTTCGTAAGATATGATACATCACGGTGATAGATATAATTAGCAATACTAAAAATATTTTAAATAAATCCAACACGGTTATATTTCGATTTGCATGCTGTTTTAATTCTCATTCTTTCAGATCATTAAAATATCTTACTCGGCGTACAACGTTCTGCAGGGGTCTTAGTACAAGCGAAAGCAATCATTTTCTTCAACTTCGCGTCCTAAAGAAACTTGGTGGCCAACTAATTATCTCCACAAGAATAATACCGCTTAAAAATTTATAACTATTTTCTTAAACATTCTTATACGTGTGTCTCTTAAACCGAGGGCCGAGGATATTTCCCATTCCCTCACCGGCCTTGAATCGAATGTGACAGCAACAGCTCGCGGGAATTCGGAACCAATCACGGATGACCTTGCCAGTTTCGTCAATGGCAATGAGCTCGCGATAAATGTATTTCTGATTGCACGACGTGACGTACCCCTCAGCGAAACCGTCGATTATCTTGCACTTAGCATCCAGCTCTCTGAAAAGAGAACATATTGTGCGACATTTCTCGTCCTATACGATCTACATATTCTGTATACTCTTTCTATAATTTTCTTATTCGTATTATATATACAGGGTGTACCAGATCTCGCGTATCACCCATTAATGGCAGATTCCTGAGATCATTTGGAGACAAAAATCTTAATGCCAAAATGTCGAGGCTGCCAAATTGTCATCCCGATATTCGTCGGTCTTGCGAACAGTGTACAAAGAAATAAAGTAAATAATAATTTCAAATATTTCTATATCGAGTTGAGTAAAGTGTGGAAGAGCTGTTTTTACATGCAGCGTTCCTGAATGCATAAAATTTTGACAAGCACACTAGCAAACTTTGAATCTTTCCCGTTTTAACACTGTAGCAGCCTCGACATTTTGGCATTAGGATTTTTGTCTCCAAATGATCTCAGCAATCTACCATTAACGGGTAATACGCGAGGTCTGGTACACCCTGTATAAGTATTAAAAGACTGGAAAATTATATATATATAAATATTAAAGAACTGTAAAACTGATTTATGGCGTTTTTTCTCCACTCACAAGCAAGTTTCGATTCGTAACCTTTGATGGAATTCCGGCTCGCCCGACTGGAGGATGTACCGCCACTGATCATTCTGGTTTACAGCCGTTTTTGGACTAACTAATTTCTCCTAGAATTGTATGTTGTTTTTTACAATTTTAGAATTTTGTATTAATATTACATACGATAATAGATCACAATTTAAAGATAATTTTTACCTTAGCCAAACAAAGTAATTCCTCTTGGTTGTCAAATCGCGGCGTAAGTGCAATCTATTAACGAAAGAGAAAATTCTGGATTAAAGTTTCCTGTAATAGTTTTGGGAATAAACGATAATTATAAGTCTACTAACAATGTCATTATGTGCGTAATTTAGCAGGCTGGAGTTCGTGATGAGCATCTGCTTTACAAAATTCTGAGGATAATTCGGGACGTCCTCGCAATAAGTTTGTCTCATGTGATCGCAACGTGTCACTTCTGCGTAATTATCGCCGCCATTTCTCACTTGCCACACGTCCGAGGATCCAATATGATCCTCGCTCGCATGTATACTGTTATCTAAAGATGTACCCACTAAATGTTATATATTTGAACTAAAGATCGCAAAAATGTAGATATATTATTTTCTGAGGTATAAATAGATGAATTTTGAATTAATTAATTTTGAACGGAATATAATCACGTTAAATGTCCAAAATACTGTTTTAGAATTTTATATGTCACCTCCATTACGGTCGTAATACGATTCCTTGGGCACTTCGTAGGAAGCGGTCGTTAAATGTTTCGATCGTCCACCATTAACTCGCATATCGTAATACTGTTTATAAGACTCATGCCCGTGAAAACGATCCCCGAGAATAATCTAAAACGGAAAAATGCGGTTTTTTAATGCTTTATTTATTTTCTCCAGCGTTGTTCTCAATTCACCTTAATCGGTGCAATATTCTATATCTCAATAATGTAGCGATTAATAACTTCAAAATCACATTTTGTTTTCTAGAAAAGAAAACAATTGATTACATATGATTTATCTCGAATGAGATCACTCGATATTACATATCGCAGAGATTGATTTTTTCGACAATTGCCGCTTATCTGATTGCGCAAACCCGTGTTTTACTTGCGTCGCCGTTAAGTATCGTCTCTCCCTTTATTTTTATTTAACTTATTCGATATTATGAATTCAATTCCATTAATTGATATTAAATCTACCATTTAACACCATTAAACAGCGTAATAATTTTTTCTCTCAACGCACAGACCGTACTTAAAAATTTCCAATTAAATCCTCGACTTGAATAATCCAAGAAAAATTTCACGTACCGGTAAGATGATGAGGGCCTCCGTCAGAAGCACTTCAGCAAATTTTCCCATTATTAAAAAAAAAACAACTTCTCTTTAATCACTTGATGTGATATACGCGATATACGCGATATAAAGCAAGCCGAGTATAACTGTGCAAAATGTCAGTGCCACCGAAGCATACGGTGACTGCACAGCTTGTGAGCTTTAAGCAGCTCTTCGTGGACTACTTAAACTGATTTAGGTACACGACGACTTCCGACCACAGACTGATGACGGTTTTGCCTTATCGGCCGCATTATTATCAGCTTCTGAAGCTTTATCTGCAATCATCGATCACGTCAGAGACCGGTCGTTTGCATTTTTTGCGATGATTTAGATTAGCTTATCATATATAGGATAGGAAAGCTGATCCGACAAATCTGGCGAGGATAATACTGTAGGTACTCATCGAACGAGAAATGAAAAACTTAAAAGGACGCATGCTGGTTTCCAAATATAGCATGTCAAAAGATAACATAGTGACGTATTTTCTATTTTAGTTTACCAGGCGTCATTATGTTATCTTTTGACGTCAATTTCCATTTAAAATTAATCTCTCGAAATCTAGAAATTGACATTGTTGAAACTAATAATTAGAGAATACTGAATTTCTTGCTTTTCATTTATCTTCCCGTGCTATTCGATTCAGTTTACCATATCCAGCTAAAAATAAAATATTAGTATAATACGATATGGCATAATGGTTATATATATATGTATATACTTAGAATCTGACTGACCCACGTAAATAATACGTATTAGATAATTCCGTATTAATTAAATACGTTATGCTTTCGTTTTAGCAAAATGTTATTTGTTTCATTAATACTGTTATTAAATTAATAAGATTATTTTCAATGAGACTAATGCTGAAATACAACATTATTTTTCCATAAGAATGCTGTTGGATCTATCGTAACTCGACCGATTTCTTAACATTAAAACATCAATAGAAACATTAAAACGCTAAGTAATACTGATACATTAAGAAGCCTTGAAGAAAATGTTAGCATATATGCTAGCAGTTTGCCAGAAAATTTGAGTAGAATATTGCGGCAGATTGACATCAACTGCGTCCACCTTAATCTCGTGTCCTTTAAAAAAAAACCTGTCAATATAATCTAATCTAACAGTAGATTACTACAGCACTATTTCTTATTTTATACTATCAAAATGTAATTTATGTTATTTAAGCAGTTTTAAAAGGGCAGATTTAATTCGGTTTCTGCAATCTGCCATTATATTCCGTTAAACCCGTATTACACTACGGATTAGGATTAAAATTGGATTAAAATTTAATCAATCAGAATGAAGAAAATTAATCTCAAGTTTAGTAAACTTTGCTCTGATTGGTCTTTCAATCTAATCTCAATCGGCAATCCTAATCAGTAAGGAAAAGACTTTTTGAGATTTATACGCTCAAAGGATTAGGACCCATGCACTGAGTAATGACACTCCGTACTTTAGCGTAAAAGAGTATATTTATACACGATGAGGTTTCGCGAGTCGTCACGATAATACTTATAAACGCGATACGTGTAGTGCGCTATTAGGTACTTTTCTAAGCGATTTCCCGGACTTGTTGCTATATATTGTTGCTTATATATTGATTAATCAGGAAGGAAAGATTATAGTGACCCTGGTCGAAGGGTATCGTACTTCATTTCTAAATCATCTTTTGAATGGTCTTCAGCTTCTGGGAGCTTGACTGTGACTTACGTGATTTTGATCACGATTTTCTTTACGATAAATTTATCTTTCCTTTATCTTTTTAATAATTGTTTAATATTTTATAATCTGTACTTCTTTTCTTATTTAATATTTCTTAATTTTTTTCAAGGCTTCTTAATGTATCAGTGTTACTTAACGTTTTAATGCTTCTATTGATGTTTTAATATTTAATGTTAAGAAATCAATCGAGTTACGATAGATCCAACAGCATTCTTACATGGAAGAATAATATTGTATTTCAGCATTAATCTCATTAAAAATAATCTTATTAATTTAATAACAGTATTAATGAAACAAATAACATTTTACTAAAACAGGAGCATGATGTATTTGTTTTATTAATACGGAATTATCTAATACGTATTCTTTACGTAGGTCAGATTCTAAATATATATAACCATTATGCCATCGTATTATCGTCATTGCACTGCGTCAAGATTTGTTACAGACCGCAAACAGGAAATCCGATGACAGGTTCTTGCGATAGACTGCACGGCGATCGGTTGGTATGAAACTTAATTTTTGCTTTCACAGCTTCTATGCGTTTTGCGAGAGTTGTCCATTGTTTTTAATTTTGCGAAAATTCCCGACTTGTATTTCAAAGAAAAAAGACCCGTCTATTGTTTTAGATTTTTCGAGGATTCTCGACTCGTATTTCAAAGAAAGAGATCCGACCTTTTCCAAAAATTTGAAATAAAGCCTAAGAATATGAGAGATGACCTTCCAAACAACACAATGTCTAAAATCGTGACATAAGACGTCCTAAAGACGTCATTAAGACGTCTTCAAGACTTTTTATAATCTGACGTCTTGAAGACGTCTTTAGGACGTTCTATGTCACGATTTTAGACATCGTGTTGTTTGGGCTTTGAATTGGGAGGTCTTTAAAAGCAACAAGAACTTTGGAACAGAGATTCAACCTTGTCATATCGACAAGATAATATCTATACAAGATATTAACCCTCCGTGTGCATATGTGAATCTACGGCGTCCGAGCCAAAATAGTATCTGCTCGTAAATGTTTCTGGCAAGCCTGCCAGAAAATATTAAATAAATTCTGTTTATCAAAAAGACTATAAATCGCCAACTACAATGTAGACAGATGTTTTGTGAATTTTTTCAGATTTTTAAAAAGATATCGACAAAACGTATGCACACGGAACCGTTGAAGATCATCGATTTTATAAAAATTCACGTGACTATTAAAATTAGATATTAGATATTACATATTAGTTAACTCAGAATATAATGTTAATTTAATAATTTATTATTATAATATTTCATAGACATGTATATACAGGATGTCTATAAAGTGAGTCCCCACTCCCTATATTTCGGAAACGGCTCAAAATTATGAAAAATCGCGAAATACGTGTTTGATTATTTCGAGAAGCTACTCATTTAAGGGGATTGGGGGAGTTGTCTCTCAAAGGGAATGCCCCAAGGTGACTGAAATATTTTAAGTGCCCCATCTTAAACTTTTTCACACTGTTTACAGTGCATTTTTATGTACATTTGCGCTAGTAACCCGACGGCGTGTTTTCTAAGTCGAAATAAAAAGTTACAAGATATTAGACAGAGAGCGCATATTTAATTACAGACTTTCTCGACCTAGAAACACTATTGAAGATGCCTTTGGGATTTTAAATGCAAGATGGCGGATCTTATCTACTACAATCTTTGCTGATCCTAAGAATGTAGATTTTATGATTATGGCCATAGTTTGCTTGCAAAATTTCATAATGAGTAAAGAGAATGAAATTGCACCTAATAGAAGAAGATATTGCCCTCCTAACTTTGTTGATAGAGAAATGGTGACAGGCCAATTGGACGGGGCTTGGAGACTGGACCCACTAAACATGAAATATAAATGCAACATTTTAAATTGTATTATTTAGATTTCAAATGATACATTTTACGTGTATGTTTATGTCAAATTTCTTAATCGTTACGATAGAGACATTCCATAATAGCTTATATTGTCACCAGTCGTCACCCATCGTGTAAACTGGCACCAGTAAAATATCTCAAATGTATGTATTTAGAATATAAATGCATTTATAGATATTATTAAATATCTCAAAAGCAAATTCTTTATATGTACAATATGTGCGTATTGTATAATTCTGTATATACTTTGTACTTTTTGTAAAATAAATTGTAAATTATATATTCTGATATATAAATTTTTATGTTTATACATTTTTGTACATAGTTTTACATTTTATGACAAGAAAAATATAATAAGTAATAAAAAGCACATATCCAAAGAAAAGAGGACCGCTGATTAAAGACGATGGTGGAGTATTATCGAATATTATCGTTGATCTGTTTTTACCACATAAAATTTCAATCAAATCTCGAAATAACAACTAATTTAATATAATATCAATATATAACTAAAAAAATGCGAAGTCAAGTTTAGTCAAAATTAATGCATTTAATTGCATGATATATTCGATAAAAGCACAGAACAACTTAATTATAAAAAGATATATATTGCTTATTTATTTTCCTCGCGATTATCGTCAGATAATCGTATAATAAAGTAAAATCGTGCATTATCAGACGAGCGAAACTGAGCTATTCTATTCATCGCGTAGTATAGTTTTCTTTTCACGAATTAAAAAAAAAAGAGAAAAGATTAACTGTGCGAGAAGTTAAGCTAAAACGAACAGGCCCGTGATTAGGCCTAATGATTCTATTTTTATACTGATCTTTTTGGTAATTATTTAGTATAGGGAAACCAGCTCCAATCATCTTGATCTTTATATATGTTGTTAAGGACATGTCCCCGAGTAACTTTTCCTTATAACTTAACCGGCGGTCTTTGCTTATTAAAAAGTTATTAACCAAAAAATATTAGAAAATATACAAGTTTACTGAAGTAATTTGACATGTACATGTAGATATTGTAGATACAGTGAACTTTACTTGGTGTAAATACCATATTATTTACATATTTGTATGTTTTAGTAATTCAGTACATGCTATATGCTTAGGTGTGTATATATAAAGTAATTACAAATATTATTTTCTACACAATAATTTTATTCATTATTATTTGTTACAAAATTGTATAATTACCGTATCGTATATTTACCAATACGAGCATGCGCCGTGGCATAAATGATGCAATTATTTAAATTATTAGATACTAAATAATTATATAAAATATGAGATATGAATAATCTCTATTTAATATATTTTATATGTATTATTTTAAATGCGGAAAGCATAAATAATGCAATTATTTGAATTATTAGATACTAAATAATTATATAAAATATGAGATATGAATGGATCAAGAATAAATTTACAGTTTAATAATAACAATGCAATTTCTAGTATAGGTTCTGCATATAAATTATATATATATAATCGATTATTGCAATAATTTTTATATTGAGAAGCTGACTTTTAACATTGAAAATCAGGTTTATTCTCGGTGAATCATCTTTGACATAATTAGGAGCATTGGGACCGAGCTGATTGTAATTCAATTATTGTTGATCGCGAAAGTTCGGGTTTGGATCAACGACGATTTATGGCGCTACATGAAAATATTTTATTTTGTTTCAACGCAAGAAATGTAATTATATGTACATTTTGCTGCAAAAGTAAAAGGCTGTTTACACACTCCTCCATTTCTCGCATCAAAAATTTAACTTCCCCGATGAAAGGGTCCGTTTGTTCTTTTCGAATAAGAATATCCTGAACTGGTGCACGTTAGTGCAATAAGTTAGAGTGAAACAAAATATACTTGTCTTATTCTAACTTATTGCTCCAATTCAAACAGTTTTTTGAAAAAAAACAGACAGCTAGTTGAAGAAAGACGTGCGATTTATTTGAGACGTGTGAGAAATTTATTTGCATGAGATTGAAATTTCGACATTTTCTTATAAAGATATTTAACGTGCCATTTACAATCGAGTATATTTGTTTCCGGTTTTTTAATACATCAAGTTCTTTGGCCTTTTCAAATCAGTTTAGACGTGTTTCATAATAAACAGACCTGCACAACTACCGAGAGTATAAGGGCAATAAAAATAAATATAAAAAATAAAGACTCGAGCAAAAAGGATTCTTGAGGGGGTCACACTTTGACGAGAGAAATATCATAGTACACGAAATAAAATAATCTCTCAATTACATAAAGAGAAAAAGCATTATTATTATATTACCACATTATAAAAGTACGTTGGGTCTGAAATCTATTATAAAATTACAGTTTATTATGAAATTAGGGTGTTTTGTCATTTGTCGCTGCTCTTTCTTCGAATAACATGCAAAAAAAAGTATTCTTGATTAAAAAATATCTTTAGTTTTCTTTAGTTTGGAAATCTTGAAATAAAATTATGTTGCGTTAAAGAAAGAATAATTGCGTTTAACGAAGAAAACTTGCTCGAATGAAGACATTTAGATACATAGTTCAACCAAGGAAAAAATTGGTGAAATTACACGTTGAAATTCTTGTAAGATTATAGTGATCTTACGTATATATGAAACAATATAATCTTCTTATAAGAATTTCAACGTGTTACTTCAACTTTTTTTTTTCTTGTTTCAACTACAATATATAATATGTATAAATATTTTCATTTTAGCAAGTTTTCTTCGTTTAACGCAATTATTCTTTCTTTAAGGGAGGACACCACGGTAACTTCCCATTTTCGACTGCCTTCTTTTTTTTAGAAAAGAATAAAATATATGGTCAAAAAAAGTTATAAGTTTTATCACACATATATTAAAGTACGTAAAAAAAATTTTTATTTCTACAAAATGGCGGTGCATGAGTCGCTATAGCACTAGCAAACCCTCTCCGCGGCACGCAGCAGAACTCAAACAATTTTTATCCGATCGACTTGAAATTTTAACTGTAACTTCTCAGATGAATTTAACAGTCAAGTACGAGCGCATTTTTCGATTAATTAAAATTTGTAAAAAATATATCACTTTTTATACGAAAAATTATGGTCGAAAATTATTACTTTCTATTCAAACTCGCCTCTATTTTTTTGTTTTATATATTTTTTAATTTCCCGTTGTACTTGATTGTTAAATTCATCTGAGAAGCTACAGTTAAAATTTCAAGTCAATCGGATGAAAATTGTTTGAGTTCTGCTGCGTGCCGCGGAGAGGGTTTGCTGAAAACCACTAGTGCTATAGCGACTCATGCACCGCCATTTTGTATCTTTTTTAGAAATAAAAATTTTTTTTACATACTTTAATATATGTGTGATAAAACTCATAACTTCTTTTGACCATATATTTTATTCTTTCCTAAAAAAAAAAAATACCAAAGAAGGCAGTCGAAAATGGGCAGTTACCGTAGTGTCCTCCCTTAATGCAATATAATCATATATGTCAAGATTTCCACGTTGAAAAAACTAAAGATATTTTCAAATAAAGAATATTTTTTTTGTGCTCAAATATACACCGACAATATTTTTTAATAATCTAAAACTGCGCGTGGTTTTTTTGAAACAGTATATGTGATTCTTTATAAATGCGTGTAATTCTTTTCAATCCGCGTGCGTTTCTTTTTAAACCGCTGCAGCTTTTCTCAAACCGATTTTTTCATTTGTGCAAAATTGCAAAGAGTTATTCAATAAGCTAGAATCTTGCGAAGATTGAGTTCTGCAATTGGTTGCCCTTACCTGCTATTGTGTTTTTTAAAACTCACCATGCGTTTTTCCTCCCATAATAGATGCAACAAACGCGAATGTCTATACTCAACGCGGCGTAGGTTATTGCGGGGCCGAATGTTACAAGTCGGACGTGCATACGAATTGCCCCGAGTGCTTCTACGGGTAGTGCAACGAGGAAAAATTGAAATCTCAGAAGAACGATTCGGCTGCTGGGCAAAAAATGATGGAGATCTTTAAGGGAGTGCATGGACATGTGTTGGAGACGAACCTGGAGGAAATCTTAGAGGATAAGTTGAATGAGAGGAGCATCAGCGGCAAGGATTATCCGTTGAATTCACACAATGAGCAAGAGATAATTATAAAATTGTGACTTGAATTTTGAATATCTGAATGAACTCTCCATGGTGAGCCTAATCCGAAGCAGAAAGACAAGAATTTGATTGCGCTGATAAAAATGGAAAAGTTACTGTCCAAGGATGCCGTGGTGGACTCGACTTGCTGTGTGGAAAGGGAATTAGTTCAGTTTGTTAAAGAGGGCATTAAGGATGCTTATAACGATTTAAAATATCTTTTACATGTACCGTTATTTAACGATCTGCACACACACACAGATTGGTAATAATAAATTTATATGCTCAAAATAGTATAATTAAAATTGTACAACTAAACGTTATTATTTGCGTTTAGAAAGTGTTCTTTTGCGTACACTTTAACGTGACGAACGAGATATACACTTACGCATGTATCGTTCTTTAATACTTTTAATAGACCGGAGATTATTTTAACTGCAGTGCTGAGGAAGCTGCCCATATTTTTCTGACTATATCTGTGGAAACATGAGAAACAATGAAATCTTTAAAGATGCTGATTTGGCAATTGAATCCGTTAGAGAATATATAAAAAGGGTGAATACACTTACATATTAAAATATAAATGTATACAATGTATTATTATAATGTATTATTATACAATATATACTTGGGTTCATTGGTTGGCACACAGGATGAACAAACTTCAGCGGCGTTAAGAGAGAAGCCGGCGCTTGCATATTTTACAAAGACCAGACGTCGAAATGGAAATCTATAAGTACATCCGCGGCACTCTCCGAGCTCCACCGATTACTGGCAGCAGCGAAGAAAGAAATTTTAATCTGCAAGAGCGGCAATCAAGAATTTACAAAGAGATTTTCGCAGAGACATAACGACGATGCAAACCTGTCGAAAGAAAGTATACTTCTGATGTGTTCGAAGAAGCTTGAATATTATTAATCATGAGTAAAAAGCGTCGGAGCAGGAGTTTTGTAAATGCAAAAAGATTTATTATTTATTAATTATATTGTACACTATGGTATCTTATTAAAACAAGATTAAAACAATATTAATATGTCATTTAGATCTCAATTCAATTAATGTACACATATATATTTTTTTTAATCGACATGTTCTATTTCCATATCAGTGCTTTGCGACGTTCCTTCGTTTCCTTCGACGTTTCTCTGGTTTTCGTCCCATTCCGCAGCAGCCTCTAAAGCAAGGGATGCTAATTTCTTGATATCCTTGTTTTCCATGTTATCGTTCTCGCTCAATACCCTCAGTCGTTTCTTTATTTTACTTATTTCCATAAGTTTTGCATTGTCCTTTTCTATTTTTTTTATCATATTTAGTGTAATTTTAATACCCCTATATTGTAAATCTTCGTTTGAATTAGCGAGTAAAAAGTGTAGGAATGCAGGAAGAGTGTCGAAATCCTTGACACTTTCCATGTAGGTCTTGTCATGGAAAAATCTATGGAAGTAGGCCGTTTTGGACAATAGGTCATTACACAACGCTGATGGGAATCTCGCCGTGGCCCTAACTAAATGTCCAGCCGTTGCCTTGTAAGGAATTTTATCTGTATCCTTGTTCAATATATTCCACACACGTATCATAATATGTGGCTTGTCATAATTATGAGGATCAGACAACATAAATACATCATTACTAGCAACTGCATTACATAATGTCAAATTGTCGAGAAGTTGTGCGGACCTAAGTTTTAATATGTCGTAATTAAAGTCAGGTATATACTCATCGAATTTTTTAAATCCTATCTCGTTGAATATATGTTCTCGAATGCTGTCGTTAACACTTGCTAGATTGTACAAAGCTGTTAGAATCTCGCATTTCTCATTAACGGAATTCTCTGATGAATTCAGGAGATTTACGATCGGCCGTACAACTTCCATAATCATCTGACCGGGAAATGCAATCTCAGGATGGATAGTGAGTGCCTGCAGAGCTTGCAAATGGACCAGGGCTTGCAAAGCATGCTTCTTTGTTTTGTCCGTGCCATCCAAAGCTAATGACAACAATGTCTTCGTGCCGCCTTGTTCAACAACTATTTTTCTCAAATCCTCTTGACGGGATAACACGTTGAAAACGTGCGCTATCAATTGCTTGAAGCGCTGGAATTCCACGGTTTCGGCGAGGCTCACCAGAGCTCTGGTCACACCGGCCTTCGCTAATACGAGTCGTCTTTCTCTCCCGAAGCTGTCTTTGCACCGTAAGTAATTCTTAACATCAAAATATTCGGCAAATTCTGCCGTCTCTGGTATGATTGCTTCCTCGCCATAAGCGCTGCACAAGTTCACCAACAATATGACCAAACCTTCTTGTTCGTACTCCGATAGATAGGGAGTCTTGACCAACTTGATCATCGCTTTAACGGCTTGTGCGTTTTTGATCAACTCGTTTTTAACTTCGGTGTCGAAAGTGAGATACGACAGACCAACAACAGCCCATTTTCTCATATCTCTTTCTGCTCTACGATTGATCAAGCAACGTTTGCAAATCTCCAGCCACTTTAATATTCCTCCACAGTCGAACAGACGGGGAATTGACAGAGAGAAGAAACGGCGTAATTTTGAGAATTTTCCCATCTCGCAAAAACCTACAAACACTCGAACCAGAATTGAATCATCCTCAGAATACTGTAGATCCTTCAATATAGTTAAATATCCATTTATAGTTAAACATCCACTTGTAAACCAGTTGTCATCCCTGTCATCAACGTCAAATCTGTTCACAAAGGCAATAATAAATTCGCAAATCAATTCTTGTAGCAATATGTTATCCGTTTTTGAAAAATTAATGATTTTTTCAACAAATCCCTCTTTAGCCATAATTTGGGTTTCAACATCAAACGGTAAGGTTGTCATCGCAACTACTATACGAATCTATAAAACAATCGATTAACAATTTATGAATTTTTACGTTTTATGAAATATATAATTTAAAAAAATCAAGGCAGTTTTAGTATTATCAAACTTTGATTGAAAATAGGAGAAATCTTTAATTAAGATGAGTAAACAAAGCTTTAAAAAATAAATGACAATGTTATATTCTTTAATAAAATTCGATTACACTGTGTTATAATCATATTTGAATTTAAAAATAACAGAATATACAATATCGACAATTTCTCAAATATGCTATAGCTAAAAAGATACTCGGCATTTTATTTTGAAACAATTTAAATCATCAGAAAAAATCGAAAGTTTCAAAATTCATACTTTACGTACTTTAGATTCTTCACGTATTTTAGGTTCAATAGATTCTTCGGTAGTATTGAAGAATTCATTTTCAAAAAATTCATTAATGGCGTTCAAAAATTCTATTTTATCATCAGCGCTGTACATGTTTTCATATATTTTCGCTAAGCACACATAGGTTATAGTTTGCGTGGAACACGTGATGTCTATTGAGGATTCGTATATGCCATCCTCCAATTGACTGGCCACCTCCATTAAATTTTGCAAACCTTCATCAAGCTTGACCAATTGTTTGGCCCAGTTTAACGTAGTGTAATGAATGTTACGTGTAATAAATTGTATTAGTACGTCTCTAGCAAGGCCTGTTATCCTTTCATTTGTTATATTATTCAACAACCACTTCAGAATCGTGTCAATTTTTTCCTTATGCAACCTGCACAAAGCCTCGTCGGGTTTTGAATCGGGCTCATCATTCATGCCGCTGAAAGTGTTCAATACATTCTGAAACCGAAATATGCAATAAATTTTTCATTACTGAAATACGTGTATAATAACTGCACGTGTTTCATTTGATATTTACCTGTAAACAATACAGAGATGCGTAATTGACTCTCTCTATATATTTGCTGTTTATCATTTCCAGACATATTTCCATGCCGTTATCACCGATTTTACCGTTATAACTATATTTCATAACGGCCTCGGTTCGACTAATATTGTTTTCGCATAACTTGCCTACAATGCGAATTGCAATACAAATCACTTCCATTTCCTCCGCTTTTTCTTTTCCTTCCACAAGTTGTGCGATTTTGGATATACCTCCCTGTTTGAAGATCTCCTCGGCACCAGCTTCTTCACTTGCGAGCACAAGCAGATGAGTCATGGCGTCTTCACGTTTCTTCTTACCTGCGCTTACGTTAAATGCTACATCCAGCATTTCTTTTACCTAATACAAAGAAAAGTTAATCGTGTACTTGAATACAATGATATGTAATAAAAATATAAATTAACTGTAAAATATTATATTTATATGTAATTTTTAAATTTTTACCCATATAGTGTGTGTGACTATATTGATCAATAAGATTAAATAATTATAAATAATAAAAAGGAGACAAGAACTCAAATATGTATATATATATATGTATTGTATATGTGTATGTGTATGTATATATATGAAAAATGTGTTACACTTTTTATATTGTCTAGACCAAATTATCGTGTCTTGCGAGTTGATGCACTTTTATAGTTGGTATATGTATATTTACCTTGGCACTGATGGTTGTATTTTCCTGTGCAGTCACATCTGACCTTTCCATGGTGGAATAACTCTATAACACAAAATATATAATGCTGCATGTTACGTTTCAAATTAGAAAGACTCTATGACATTTTATACGTATTTTCTAAAATGCGAAAAGCTAGAAGGTGCACTTATTACTAAATAATTATATATAGATATACAAGTGTAAGACATTAATGGTTTAAAAATAAACTTACAGTTTAATAATAACATTGCACCTTCTAGTGTGAGATCTGCATATAAATTGTAATCGATTGTTGCAATACTTGCAATAATTTTTATATTAGAGAGCCGACTTTTATTAAACATTGAAAAACAGGTTTATTCTTTGTAAATTATTTTTGACATAAATAGGAGCATTGGAATTAATGTAGACTCAATAATGCTTCCGACAGTTCCGACTCGCTGATTTTTTACTATTGACCACGAAAGTTCACATTTCGATGGGTAACGATTTCGCTACAAGAAAATATTTTATTTTGTCTTAACGCAAGAAATACAGTTACGCACTCTTCGCTGAAAGAGTCAGGAGCAATTTACACTTCTCCCTTCTCGAGTGATATAAAATTTTTTGATAAAAGCGTATATCTGAGAAAGACGTGCAAATTATCTGAGACACGTAAGAAATTTACTTGCGTGAGGATAAATTTCGTTCTATCGATATTTTTGTTTATATGACGGTATTTAACGTTCTGTCAACTAAGTGGTTTGTTTTCGGTTTTCTCTCTGACACATCCAGTTCTTTGGTCTGTTTAAGTCAGTTCGGATGTGTTTCGTATAAACAAACTGACACAATTGCCGATAGTGTAAGAAAGCTGATAAGCATAAAAAACTAAAGACTTGAGAAACAAAGATTTTGGATTCGTAAAGGGTCACATTTCGACGAGATAAATATCACAGTACACAAAACACGGACGTTAATTTTTCAGTTATGTATAAAAGAAAAGAAACATTAATATAATTTTTATTATAAAATTAAAAATGTTACGTCATTCGTCGCTGCTCTTTTCTCGTATAATATGAGATGATTTTAAACTTGCGTTTATGTTAATGCTCTATAATTGCAACTCAATTCAGGAGAACTTATGTACTATTTAACAGCTTTATAATGGAATTAATGGCTTGTTTGGATTTACCGTTTCACTTAAATATAATATATTATAGGTACAATAGCGTGATCGAGCGGGGATAAAACGTTTCGCCCTGCCTGCCACGACAAGTCGTCGAGATATTTTCGGCCAAAAAGTAATAATCTCACGTTTGTTACGAATACTTTTTTACATCAAATTCGATCACGGTAAGCCTTTATTGAGATTGTCGGCGAAACAGAACACAATGTACATCTCTTACCTGACGGATAACTTTCTCTTTGTTCTCTCGTGTCGCTCGAGCACCCTCAAACTTCCTCTACTCGCTCCACAGTTGTCGACGATTCTAGTAGGTACTTTTCAACGAGTAATTTTAACCGGCGAGAATCCGAAAAGATGGTCATGCGCCGTCTCTCTGCGATAGAATTTAATTCTGATTGGCTTTTCACAGTCACATGTAACTGAGTAGCTAATGACGCACTATATGCTGTGTGTCAAGTGAATTTCGGATACGAAACTCGGCCTCGTGGAAGGCTGTCAGGTTGATTTTTCGCAGAATTCAGGATGAGACATTATTACGATAATAAGCTCGAACTTGTTGAACGCAGCGTATTAGAAAATAAAATAGGATGCAACGCGACGCGACGTGATACTTCAATGATATATGTTGTCTATCGTGCGATATCTCAATTTAAATGACCAATAGGAGTGCTCGGTTTGAATTACATCGAGATTAACGCTAAGACTAAATCTTAAATAAAAAATGCATGATCGTCAGCAGGTATATACTTTTATGTGCGCTAATGATTTTTAATTGACTGATCGTAGCGATCGTATTTTTTATAATATTTGAATAGCGCGGCAGTGGTAATTAATTTTGTAATATCCAAGTGCATGGCCGTGCCATGCATGTTTATTTTAGCGCACTTGAAACGATACAACGGCCAAAAAATTTTTCTTTTTTTAAATTAACGATTGTTCTCAAAAGAAAATGCTAACGTCTTTTACGCGTTGTAATAGAAGGCCGGCGTTTTTTAAAAAACGCATAAGAAAACACTGATTTGTTTGAAAAACGTTGGCGTTATTTTGAAAATGTGCAAAAGTCCGGCATTATCTTTAAAACGTGAACGAAACGTCTGCGTTCCTTTAAAAACGCGCAAAGAAAAAAAAATTCTTGATTTAAAAATATCTTCAGTTTTTTTATCGTAGAAATCTTGAAATAAAATTATATTGCAACTTGCGTTAAACAAAGAATAATTGCATTTAACGAAGGAAACTTGCTCGAATGAAAACATTTATATAGTTCAACAAAGAAAAGAAATGTTGAAATAATACGTTGAAATTCTTATAAGATTATAGTGATCTTGCGTACATATGAAACAATATAATCGCTTTTTATAAAAATTTTAACGTGTTATTTCAACATTTTTTTCTTGGTTAAATTATATAAATATCTTTATTCCAGCAAGTTTTCTTTGCTTAACGCAATTAATTATTTTTTCTTTAACGCAATATAATTTTATTTTAAGATTTCCACGTTAAAAAAACTAAAGATATTTTTAAATCAAGAATTCTTTTCTGTAGTCAAATACACCGATAATTTTTTTAAGCCATTTAAACCTGCGCGTGGTTCTTAACTGAAATTGTATGCGATTCTTTACAAATGCGTGTATTTCTTTTCAATCCGCGTGCGTTTCTTTTTAAGCCGCTGCAGCTGCATCCTTTCTCAAACCAATTTTTTCATTCGTGCAAAATTGCAAAGTTGCAATAAGCTGAGATATCGCGAAGATTAAGTGCTGCAATTGGTTGCCCTTACCTGCTTTTGTGCTTTTTAAAACGCAGCATGTTTTTTTCTTCCCATAATAGATGCAACAAACGCGAACGCCTGTATACCTGTTCTCGATGCGGCGTAGGCTATTGCGGGGCCGAATGTTACAAGTCGGACGTGCATACGAATTACCCCGAGTGCTTCTACAAGTAGTGCAACGAGGAAAAATTTAAATCTCAGGAGAACGATTCTGCCGCTAGGCAAAATATGATGGCGATATTTAATGGAGTGCACGGACATGTGTGGGACTTGGTTGGCACTAGGAGACTAAGTTGGAGGAAATCTTAAAGGATAATTTGAACAAGAGGAGCACCAGCGCCATGGATTATCCGTTGAATTCACACAATAAGCAAGAAATAATTATAATGACCGACACTTTAAAAAATTATGACGTGATGAATGCTTGTTCTTATACAAACTTATATCTTTCAACTTCTTGACTTGGAAACCAGATTTCACAATTTCGAAGATCCGAATGAACTCTCCATGGTGAACCTTATTATCCGAAGCAGAAAAACAAGAATTTTAATTGCGCTGATAAAAATGGAAAAGTTACTGCCCAAGTGGGTGCCGTGGCGGATTTGACTTGCCATGTGGAAAGAGAATTAATTTAGTCTGTTGACGACAGCATTAAAAATGCTTATAACAATTTAAAATATCTATATACTTTGAAAGATGTACCATTATTTAACAATTTGCACAAATTGGTAATAATAAATTCATATGCTCAAAATTATAATTCAAATTGTGCAACTAAATTATTTGCGTTGTTATTTGCGTTTAGAAAGTGTTCTCTTGCGTAAAATATAACTTGACGAACGAGATATACACTTACGCATATATCGTTCTTTAATAGACTGGCGATTATTTGAACTGTGCTGAGGCGGCTGTCCATGTTTTCTGAGTATCTGTGGAAACATGAGAAACAAAATAAAATCATTAGATTCATTGCAGATTCGGCAATTAAATCCGTTATAGAAAATATAAAGAGCGTGAAAACATAAATTACATGTTAATATAAATGTATACATCATAATGTATTATTATAAAATATATATTTTTATTATGTTTATTGGTTGGCACACAGGACGAACAAACATCAGCGGCGTTAAAAGATGCCGGCGTGTCCATTTTGCAAAGACCAGGCGTCGAAATGGAAACAGTCTATAGACCCGCGGCACTTTCTGAGTTCCACCGATTACCTACTGGCAGCAGCGAGGAAAGACATTTTAATCTGCAAGAGCGGCAATCAAGAATTTACAAAGATATTTTTGCAGAGACATAACGACGACGCAAACCTGTCGAAAAAAGTATACTTCTGTGTTCGAAGAAGCTTAAATATTATTGAACATGGGTAAAAAGCGCCGGAGCAAGAGTTTTGTAAATGCAAAAAGTTTTATTGCTTATTAATTATATTGTACATGGTATGATATTAAAACAAGAAATAATATTCTATTAATATGTAATTTAGATTTCAATTCAATTAATGTTCACATATAATTTTCTTAACGACATGTCTATTCTATATTATCATCAGCGCTTTGCAACGATTCGTTTCCTTCGACGTTTCTCTGGTTTTCGCCACATTCCGCAGCAGCCTCTAAAGCAAAGGATGCTAATTCTTTGATCTCCTTGTTTTGCACGGTATCGTCCATGGTCAGTAATTTCAGTAATTCTTTTATATTTGTTTCCATGAGTTTCGGCCAAACGACCTCCATGACCATCTGACCGAGAAACGCAACCTCAGGATGTTTCGTGAGTGCCAGATAAACCAGGGCTTGCGAAGCATACTTTTTTCCCTCCTCTGTGCCATCGAGCGCTAACGGCAACAATGCCTTCGTGCCGCCTTGTTCAACAACTATTTCTCTCACTTCCTCTTGACTGCATATCCCATTGAAAACGCGGGCTATTAATTCTTTGTAGTTTTGGTTGTCCGTTTTAGCGAGGCTCACCAAAGCGCCAGTCACACCTGCCTCCGCTAACGCGCACCGTCTTTTATTCACGAAATCGACTTGGTTCGGTACCAAATGTTGCACCTCAAAATATTTACAGAAAAAAGACTGTTCTTTCATCTCGGGTATCTCGGGTATTTTGGGTATGAGTTTCTTAAGTTTCTTCATTCTGTATTTCGGGTATGATGAGTATTCTTCATCGTCATAAGCGTTGCACAAGTTCGCCAACGTTGTGATCACGGCGTAGAGTATTGATTGATCGCCTGCAGTCTTGGCGAGTTCGAACATTGCTTGAATTGCTTCTTTTTCCACGATCAACTCCTCTTTGACCTTGGCGTCGAAAGTGAGATATGATAGGCCTTTAATAGCCCATTTTGTTATATCTTTTTCTTTCTTGGAATTGGTCAAGAATCGCCTGCAAACTGTGGCTAATTCCTTCGCCGCTTCATTTTCGAACGGATCATCGATAGTGCGGATGTGTTTGTGTATGCTCCATTCAAATCTGCACAACTTGCACAAACCCACAAACGCTCGAACCCGAATTGAATCATCGTTAGAGTTGTACAGGTCCTCTAATATATCTATACCTTGCCATAAAAACACGTCGATCTGCTTAAATTTGGTCGCAGCGGCAATGATACATTCGCAAGCCACTCTCTGTTGTAATACGCCATGCATTTGTGATATAGCGAAAATCGTTTCAACAATCTTATATTTAGAGATAATTACGTCTACAATATCTAACGAGCCGAGTATTAAAGTTGTTATCGCAAGCACTATACGCATCTGTAAAACAATCGATTAACAAGTTATAAATTTTTACGTTTCGTGAAACAATATTTGATTTAAAAACAATCAAGGCAGCTACAGTGTTATTAAACTTTGATTAAAAATAGAATAACTCTTTAATTAAGAGTAAATTAAGCTTCACAAAATACTATAGACAATCGTATTCTTCAATAAATTTCGATTAAACTCTGTTACAATCATATTTTAATTTATAATTTACAGAATATACAATATTAACTATTAAAAAAGAAGTCCTAAAGATTTTTGCTTTAAAAATATAATTTAAATGGGCTATAATTAATAACACGTTCGGCTATTTATTTTGTAACAATTTAAATAATCAGAAAAGATCGGAAATTACCGGAATTTATACCTTGGATTTACTGTCAGACAAAAGAAATTTATCTTCAATAAATTTGTTAATGGCGTTGGAAAAACTTTTCTTATCGTTGTAGCACATGTTTTCATATATTTTTGCTAAGCACTTGCTGATTATAACTCGTGTGGAAGACGTGATGTCCATTGAAGATTCGTGTTTGTATTCCTCGATTTCACTGGCCACCTCCAATAATCCTTGCAAACCGCCAAACTCGACCAACCGTTTGGCCCAGTTTAACGCAGTATAATTAATGTTACCCATAATAAATTCTATTAACGCGTCTCTCGCAATGCCTGGTATCGTTCTACTTCTTATACTGTCTAACACGCACGACAGAATTTTGTTAATATTTGTCTCATGTACCCTGCACGAAGCTTCGTTTGGAATACTCAATTCATATTCGTATTCAATAGAATAACGTTTGTTATTCATGCCGCTATAAACGTTCAATATATTCTGAAATCAAAATACACATTAAATTCTTAATTATCGAAATACGTAATATATGGTAACTATATAAGTACGTGTTTCGCTCAATAATATTTACCTGTAAACAATACAGAGAAGCGTTGATTCTCTCTGTAGATGTGCTGTTCATCATTGCCAGGCACCAAGATATACCGTCATATTCCACAAGGAACTCAATTCGGTTAATAATGCATTTGAATAACTCGCCTGCAATACGAATTGCGCTACAGATCAATTTCTCGTTTTTTTCCACTTTCACAAGTTTTCCGATTTTGGATTCACCGTTCTTTTTCAAGATCTCCTCGGCACCAGCTCTCTCACGTGCGAGCACAAGCAGATTATTCATAGCGGATTCACGTTTCTCTTTATCTGCGTTCACGTCAAATGCTAGGTCCATCAATTGTGATATCTAATAAAAACAAAGTTAAACGTATATATACTTAAATGTAATAATCTGTATAATAAAAATATAAATAACTGTAAAAACAATATTTGTATTGTGTAATTTTTACCCATATAATTGTGTATACACTGTATATCTACTATTAATCGATAAAAATTAATAATTTTAAAGTGTTACCGTTAGAGAACCCGAATTTTGTCAATACCCGATTTAACTAGTCGAAACTAGTATTATTAAAGATCTTTGTAGCAGTCAATACTAGTATTCAGTAACTAGTTAATTCTAGAAATAACTAAATATACTATTACTTAAATCGGGTATTGACAGATTCAGGTTCTAACGGTAACATATATATACATATTTACCTTGGAACTAATACATATATTTTCATTTCGACGTTTTTGTACAATTTCACGTAAACGCGCTGCTATGAACAGATTATTTTTGTTGTTTGGATCAGCTGAAAGAATAATTTCCGCGTCCCGATGTGCCTCCTCAAATCTCTCTAACGCTTCTAGTGCTTGACATCTGAGAAACAGTGCCTCGAGATCGTTACTGCATTTAAACCTTAACACACTATTGCACTCTGTAATCGCATTTTCGTATTCCGCCATCATAAAATAAACGGAAGCTCGCTTTTTGATGTACACCGCTTCCTCATCAGTGTCGTCTTCTACTAGGTGCAGTGCGTTTTCGTAGTGACTTAAAGCTTCAGACCAATTGCCTTCGTTAAACTCATCGTTACCTTTCTTTTGCCATAGCTGTGCTGTCATATTTGACTTTCCCCTAGTGGAATAACTCTACAACACAAAATATATGATGCTACATTTTATATTTTATATTTTCTATTTTAACATAGAAAGACTCTCTATGGCATTTTATACATATTATCTGAAATGCGAAAAGCATAGAAAGTTCAATTATTACTAAATAATTATATGCAAGTATAAGACATTAATGAATCGAAAATAAACGTACAATTCAATAATAACGACAATTTGTGAGATCTGCATATAAATTGTAATCAATTCTTGTAATAATGTGATATTGAAACGCTGACTTTCATTAAACAATATAAGAAGAAGACAGTTTTAAATTGAACGCTTTGCCTTTCGTCAGGTGATACCATCTTTAGTTGATGGATTTATATGTCCATTTTGATAAGATCAATATAGATTCATTTTATACTTTGTTTAACTTTTGTTTTTATCGTTTTCTAGTTCTAAGAATTAGAGGTATAGAAATGGACATTAGGAAGTTTTCAAACCGGTTTTCAAGAAGACGGCTAGCAACTGGATTTTTTCAAGTTTTGTCACTGCAATTTAAAATTGTAGATTACGGTTCAGCTCATTCAACATTCATTCTCAGAATGATCCAGGTGCCGTTTGTGCGTAGTATTATAAAAAATGTAAAATTATCCAGACCCAATATAATTCGCGAAGGTTTTTAATTATTTATGACAAACCATTTTCGACATTGTACGTTATAGAAGCATTGGGGTTAAATGTAGACTGAATAATGCTTTCGACCGCTGATTTTAACTTAATTATTGTCGAAATCGCGCGACAGTTCGCATTTTAATGGACAACGATTTATAACGCTACAAGCAAATATTTTATATCGTCTTAATGCAAGAAATACAGTTATGTACATACTCTTCGCTGCATGAGTCAGGGGCAATTTACACTTCTCCCTTTCTCACGGGAATTAAAATTTTTCTATGAAAGAGTGTCTGGGAAATATGTGTGAATTATCTGAGACTTGCGAGAAGTTTACTTGCGTGAGGATGAATCTCGTTCTACCGACAGTTTTGTTTAAATGAGAGCAATTAACGTGCCGTTAACCGAGTATTTGTTTATCGGTTTATGACACATCCAGTTCCTTGGTCTTTTCAAATCATTTTGGTTGTGTTTCATATACAAACTGTCCTACACAATTGCCGGTGATATAAGAGTAGCATAAGAAAATAAAAACTCTCGCAACAATAACTTTAGATTCGTAAAGGGTCATATTGCGGTAATAAGATAAAAATATCACAGTACACGGAAAATAATTTTTCAGTTACATAAAGGAAGGAACATTAATGGTGCGACGTAAATATACATTCGTTGGATCTAACAATAAAATCTATTACGGAAATTACAGCCCATTATAAAATGGAATGCATCATAGCAAGGTGACATACAGTCGCTGTCTTTTTTCATGCAACATGAGCTCTTTCGTGTAACATGACATGCATATAAACATGCGTTTATGTTAATGCGCTAATCGCAACTTACTCAGGAATTCTAATTTACTGTTCAGCAGCCCTGCAATGGAACTATTGGCTCGTTTGGCATTACCGTTTCACTTGAATAAGTTATATACAATAACGCGATCGAGCGTTTGAAAGAAATAAAAGAGATTCGTTTTGCAATATAACTTGCCTCGACGTCGAGATATAGGGTACGCAAGACACGTTATTTCTTATGATATTCAAATAGATCACACGATAAACCTTTATTCAGACCGTCGGTGAAACAGAACAAAATGTAAATTCCTCACCTGTCGAATAGGTTCCTCCTTGTAATGTTCTCTTTGTGCCGCTTCAACACTCAAACTTCTACTCGACGATTGTCTACGATCTTATCACTTTTCGACGAATAATTTAAACCGGCGAATATTATGCGAAATTAGCGCGGTGCGATAGAATTTTATTTCGATTAGTTTCGTGTAGCTACAGGTGATTGAGGTAACTAATAAGGCATAACAATGCGTGTGACTTTCATGCGACTTTCTTCAGAAATAACATGCGGTTCTTTTCGAACCGTGTGCTATTCTTTTAAACCAATGAACAATGAAATCTTTAAGAATGTGGATTCGGCATACGTTATAGATTGTTTCTATTTTATAGAACTTTCAGACTAGATAATAAAATTTTAAATTATTTTGACAACTTAGTGTGATATATTTTAAGTTTCAACCATATAGAATATTAAATAAACATGCAAGACTTTAACAATGTGTGAATATTAACTTTCGACATTGTAGGTATTTGTATTTTAAATTTTGGCAATGTAAGGTGATGTACATACATTTTATATTCGTGGTGCTGGGCACCAGCCTATTTTATGTAGACAGGAAGGTGAAATACTCCTATTGCCGGCTAATCACAGTCGCGGCAAATGAGTGTAATGGTTTTACGCTTTTTTTCACGATGCGCGAAACACGACCGCGTCGCGAATTCGATTAAACTATAAATTAATTACGGAATCATTATTGTCTAAAATCTATTTATTACCTTATATATACATTATAATTTACACGCGTGATTACATCTTCAATTGTGAATAATAAAGACGTTAATTAATCATAGCCTCTTAATCTCCAAAGAGACTTTTAACCAACCGTGTATAATTCAAATAAAGAGTACTTTTCGCGAATAATAGGAACTTTAGTATAAATACGATAAAATCAGAAATTCTTAATTTTGACAAATGATTTTCAATGAATAATGAATCGAGTATAATCCGAATAAGCTCGTTACTTTTTAATTTAATTGCATGATATTAAATCTCGTTCCATTGATATTTTTGTTTATATGACGATATTTAACGTTCTGTCAACTGAGTGGTTTGTTTTCGGTTTTCTCTTCAACACATTTAGTTCTTTGGTCTGTTTAAGTCAGTTTGGATGTGTTTCGTATAAACAAACTGACACAATTGTCGATAGTGTACGGATAGGCATAAAAAACTGAAGACATGAGATACAAAAATTTTAAATTCGTGAAGGGTCACATTTCGACGAGATAAATATCACAGTACACAAAACACGAACGTTAATTTTTCAGTTATGTATAAAAGAAAAGAAACATTAATACAATTTTTATTATAAAATTAAAAATGTTGCGTCATTTGTCGCTGCTCTTTTCTCGTATAACATGGGATGCGTCTAAACTTGCGTTTATGTTAATGCTTTACATATCATTACAACTCAATTCAGGAGAACTCATGTAAAATGTTTAACAGCCCTACAATGGAATTAGTGGCTTGTTTGGATTTACCGTTTCACTTAAATAAAATGTACAATAGCGTGATCGAGCGGAAATGAAACATTTTGCCCTGCCTGTCTCGACGATTTGTCGAGGTATTTTCTGGCCAAAAGTAATAATCTCACGTTTGTTACGAATACTTTATTACATCGAATTCGATCACGGTAAGACTTTATTGAGATTGTCGGCGAAACAGAACACAATGTACATCTCTTACCTGACGGATAATTTTCTCTTTGTTCTCTCGTGTCGCTCGAGCACCCTCAAACTTCCTCTACTCGCTCCACAGTTGTCGACGATTCTAGTAGGTACTTTTCAACGAGTAATTTAAATCGGCGAGAATCCGAAAAGATGGTCATGCGCCGTCTCTCTGCGACAGAATTTAATTCTGATTGGCTTTTCACAGTCACGTGTAACTGACAATGAGTAGCTAATGACGCATTATACGCTGTGTATCAAGTGAATTTCGGATTCGAAAGCTCGGCCTCGTGGAAGGCCGTCAAGTTGATTTTTCGCAGAATTCAGGATGAGACATTATTACGATAATAAGCTCGAACTCGTCGAACGCAGCGTATTAGAAAATAAAATAGGATGCGACGCGGCGCTATACTTCAATGATATATATGTATATTGTCTACCGTGCGATATCTCAATTGAAATGACCAATAGGAGTGCTCGGTTTGAATTACGTCGAGATTAACGCTAAGACTAAATCCTAAATAAAAAATGCCTGTTCGTCAGCAGGTATATACTTTTATGTGTGCTAATGATTTTTAATTGACCGATCATAGCGATCGTATTTTTCATAATATTTGAACAGCGCGGCAGTGGTAATTAATTTTGTAATATCCAAGTGCATGGCCGCGCCATGCATGCCTATTTTAGCGCACTTGAAACGATACGATGGCCAAAAAAATTTTTTTTTTTTAAATCAACGATTGTTCTTAAAAGAAAATGCCAATGTCTTTTACGCGTTGTAATAGAAGGCCGGCGTTTTTTAAAAAACGCATAAGAAAACACTGATTTGTTTGAAAAACGTCGGCGTTATTTTGAAAATGTGCAAAAGTCCGGCATTATCTTTAAAACGTGCACGAAACGTCTGCGTTTCTTTAAAAACGCGCAAAGAAAAAAAATTCTTGATTTAAAAATATCTTCAGTTTTTTTTATCGTAGAAATCTTGAAATAAAATTATATTGCGACTTGTGTTAAAGAAAGAATAATTGCATTTAACGAAAGAAAGTTGCTCGAATGAAAACATTTATATTGTTCAACAAAGAAAAGAAATGTTAAAATAACACGTTAAAATTCCTATAAGATTATAGTGATCTTGCGTATATATGAAACAATATAATCGCTTTATATAAGAATTTTAACGTGTTATTTCAACATTTTTTTCTTGGTTAAATTATATAAATATCTTTATTCCAGCAAGTTTTCTTCGTTCAACGCAATTAATTATTCTTTCTTTAACGCAATATATAATATTATTTCAAGATTTCCACGTTAAAAAAACTAAAGATATTTTTAAATCAAGAATTTTTTTTTTAGTCAAGTACACCTACGATTTTTTTAAGTCATTTAAACCTGCGCGTGGTTCTTAACTGAAATCGTATGCAATTCTTTATAAATGCATGTATTTCTTTTCAATCTGCGTGCGTTTCTTTTTAAACCGCTGCATCTTTTCTCAAACCGATTTTTTCATTCGTGCAAAATTGCAAAGTTGCAATAAACTGAGATCTCGCGAAGATTGAGTGCTGCAATTGGTTGCCCTTACCTGCTTTTGTGTTTTTTAAAACGCAGCATGCTTTTTTCTTCCCATAATAGATGCAACAAACGCGAACGTCTGTATACCGGTTCTCGATGCGGCGCGTGGCCTAGGCTATTGCGGGGCCGAATGTTACAACCTTACAAGTCGGACGAGCACAAAAGAAATGTTATTGCACAAAAAAATTGCTCCGAGAGCTTCTACAGATAGTGCAACGAGGAAAAATCGAAATCTCCGGAGAACAATTTGACTGCTAGGCAAAAAATGAAGGAAATCTTTAAAGGAGTGCACGGACATGTGTGGGAGGCACTGGGAGACGGACCTGGAGAGGAAATCTTAGAGGATAATTTAAACGAGAAAAGCTCCAGCGGTAAGGATTATCCGTTAAATTTACACAATGAGCAAGAGATAATTATAAAGACCGACACTTTAAAAAATTGTGACGTGATGAATGCTTGTTCTTAAGGTGCGTACTCACCAACGGAACGAGCACGAGCGAGCAAGAGCTAGCAAGAGCGAGCGAGCATTTGCACTCAATGATCGTGTGGTGTGTACGGATTAGCGAGCACGAGCGAGCAGAAAAATGCTTGCTTGCTCGTGTTCGCGAATGAGCCGATTGATTTGGGAACATTAAAGAACAGACGTGTTCGCCCTTGTTCGGTGTGGACGACCGTTTCTTTGATTCGACTGTTCAGCGAGCAATTTATTTTGTGTCTCCTATATAGAACTATTGGAGTAGTACTTGTAATTGTCGGTTACACATACCGGATATATTAGGATATGTCAGCGATACCTGACGGTGATTAGGCGAGCGAACTAACCCTGAATATCAGCACGGAATCGGAGTATATTCTAATCGGAGTAATAGTTATCGTGTAATCACGACCTGCTCGCTGCTTCTTTTCGGATCAATTGCGAACAAAAGCGAATTCATGCCAGTATGGACATAGGGCGAAAATTTTGATTGAACACGAGCGAGCATTTGTGAACACGAGCAAACGCTCGTTCTTGCTCGCTTGTCTTCGATCCGTTGGTGTGTACGCGGCTTTATCCAAAGCAGAAAGGCAAGCATTTTAATTGCTCTGATAAAAATGGAAAAGTTGCTGTCCAAGTGAGTGCCATGGTGGAGTTGACTTGCCGCGTGGAAAGAAAATTAATTTAGTCTGTTGAAGACAGCATTAAGGATTCTTATAGCAATTTAAAATATCCTTATACTTTGATAGATGTACCGTTATTTAACAATCTGCACAGAGTGGTGATAATAGATTCATATGCTCAAAATTGTAATTAAAATTGTGCAACTAAATTATTTGCGTTATTATTTGCGTTTAGAAAGTGTTCTTTTGCGTAAAATATAACTTTACGAACGAGATATACACTTACGCATATATCGTTCTTTAATAGAATGGCAATGAACTGTGCTGAGGCGCGGCTGTCCATGTTTTTCTGAGTATCTGTGGAAACATGAGAAACAAAATGAAATCTATAAAGATGCAAATTCGGCAATTAAATCCGTTATAGAAAATATAAAAAGTGTGAATACACTTACATATTAATATAAATGTGTGTACAGTGTACACATTATAGTGTATTATTATAAAATATATACTTATTAGGATTATTGGTTGGCATAGGATGAACAAACTTCAGCGGCGTTGAAGGAAGCCGGCATGTCCATTTTACAAAGACCAGACGTCGAAATAGAAACCGTCTATACAGACCCGCGGCACTCTCCTAGTTCCACCGATTACCTATACTGGCAGCAGCGAGGAAAGACATTTCAATCTGCAAGAGCGGCAATCAAGAATTTACAAAGAGATTTTCGCAGAGATATAACGACGACGCAAGCTTGTCGAAAAAAAGTATACTTCTGATGTGTTTAAAGAAGCTTGAATATTATTAATCGTGAGTAAAAAGCGCCGGAGCAGGAGTCTAGTAAATGCAAAAAATTTTATTACTTATTAATTATATTGTACATGGTATCTTATTAAAACATCTTATTAAAATATTCTATTAATATATCATTTAGATCTTAATTCAATTAATGTTCACATATAATTTTCTTAACCACATTTTCTATACTATCGTATATTATCATTTATCATCAGTGCTTTGCGACGGTTCGTTTCCTTCGACGTTTCTCTGGTTTTCGTCCCATTCCGAAGCAACCTCTAAAGCAAAGGATGTTAATTCCTTGATCTTCTTGTTTTGCACGGTATCGTCCATGGTCAGTAATGTCAGTAATTTTTTTATATTTGTTTCCATGAGTTTCGGCCAAACAACCTCCATGACAATCTGACCGAGAAACGCAACCTCAGAATGTTTCGTGAGTGCCAGATAAACCAGGGCTTGCAAAGCATACTTTTTTCCCTTCTCTGTGCCATCGAGCGCTAACGGCAACAATGCCTTCATGCCGCCTTGTTCAACAATTATTTCTCTCACTTCCTCTTGACTGCATATCTCATTGAAAACGCGGGCTATTAATTCTTTGTAGTTTTGGTTGTCCGTTTTAGCGAGGCTCACCAAAGCGCCAGTAACACCTGCCTCCGCTAACGCGCACCGTCTTTTATTCACGAAATCGACTTGGTTTGGTACCCAATGTTGCACCTCAAAATATTTACAGAAAGAAGACTGTTCTTTCATCTCGGGTATCTCGGGTATTTTGGGTATGAGTTTCTTAAGTTTCTTTATCCTGTATTTCGGGTATGATGAGCATTCTTCATCGTCATAAGCGTTGCACAAGTTCGCCAACGTTGTGATCACGGCGTAGAGTATTGATTGATCGCCAGTCTTGGCGAGTTCGAACATCGCGTGAATTGCTTCTTTTTCCTTGATCAACTCCTCTTTGACCTCGGCGTCGAAAGTGAGATATGATAGGCCTTTAATAGCCCATTTTTTCATATCTTTTTCTTTCTTGGAATTGGTCAAGAATCGCCTACAAACTTTGGCCAATTCCTTTGCCGCTTCATTTTCGAACGGATCATCGATAGTGCAGATGTGTTTGTCTATGCTCCATTCAAATCTGCACATCTTGCACAAACCCACAAACGCTCGAACTCGAATTGAATCATCGTTATAAGAGTCGTACAGGTTCTGTAATATACCTATACCTTGCGATAAAAACACGTCGATCTGCTTAAATTTGGTCGCAGCGGCAATGATACATTCGCAAGCCACTCTCTGTTGTAATACGTCTGTTTGTGACATAGCGAGAATCATTTTAATAATATTATTTTTAGAGATAATTACATCTACAATATCTAATGAGCCGAGTATTAAAGTTGTTATCGCAAGCACTATATGCATCTGTAAAACAATCGATTAACAAGTTATAAATTTTTACGTTTCGTGAAACAATATTTGATTTAAAAACAATCAAGGCAGCTACAGTGTTATTAAACTTTGATTAAAAATAGAATAACTCTTTAATTAAGAGTAAATTAAGCTTCACAAAATACTATAGACAATCGTATTCTTCAATAAATTTCGATTAAACTCTGTTACAATCATATTTTAATTTATAATTTACAGAATATACAATATTAACTATTAAAAAGAAAGTCCTAAAGATTTTTGCTTTAAAAATATAATTAAAATAGGCTGTAATTAATAACATGTTTGGCTATTTATTTTGAAACAATTTAAATAATCAGAAAAGATCGGAAATTACCGGAATTTATACCTTGGATTTTCTGTCAGACAAACGAAATTTATCTTCAATAAATTTGTTAATGGCGTTGGAAAAATTTTTCTTATCGTTGTAGCACATGTTTTCATATATTTTTGCTAAGCACTTGCTGATTATAATTCGTGTGGAAGACGTGATGTCCATTGAGGATTCGTGTTTGTATTCCTCCATTTCACTGGCCACTTCCAATAATCCTTGCAAACCGCCAAACTCGACCAATCTTTCGGCCCACTTTAACGCAGTATAATTAATGTTACGCATAATAAATTTTATTAACGCGTCTCTCGCAATGCCTGGTATCGTTCTACTTCTTATATTGTCTAACACGTACGATAGAATTTTGTTAATATTTGTCTCATGTACCCTGCACGAAGCTTCGTTGGGAATACTCAATTCATATTCGTATTCAATAGAATAACGTTTGTTATTCATGCCGCTATAAACGTTCAATATATTCTGAAATCAAAATACACATCAAATTCTTAATTATCTTAAGTATAATAAATAACTGTGAAAACAATATTTGTATTGTGTAATTTTTACCTATATAATGTGTGTATTAATCGATATAAGAATTAATAATTTTATAGTGTTACCGTCAGAACCCGAATTTCATCAATACCCGATAACTAGTCGAAACTAGATTTATCAAAGATCTTTATAGCAGTCAATACTAGTATTAAGTAACTAGTTAATTCTAGAAATAACTAAATATATTATTAGTTAAATTGGGTATTGACGGATTCGAGTTCTAACGGTAACATATATATACATATTTACCTTGGAACTAATACTTATATTTTCATTACGACGTTTTTGTACAATTTCACGTAAACGCGCCGCTATGAACAGATTATTTTTGTTGTTTGGATCAGCTAAAAGAATCATTTCCGCGTCCCGATGTGCCTCCTCGAATCTCTCTAATGCTTCTAGCGCTTGACATCTGAGAAACAGTGCCTCGAGATCGTTACTGCATGTAAAACTTAAATCCATACCTATTAACGCTATATCGCACTTTATAACCGTTTTTTTGTATTCCGTCATCATAAAATAAACGGAAGCTTGTTTTTTGTGGTACACTTTTTGAACCTCAGGGTCGTCTTCTACTAGCAGCTGTGCGTTTGTGTAGTGACTTAAGGCCTCAGACCAATTGCCTTCGTTAAATTCTTTGTTACCCTTCTCTTCCCATTCCTGTGCTCTTATATATGACGTTTCCATGGTGGAATAACTCTACAACACAAAATATATGATACTGCATTTTATATTTTAACATGGAAAGATTCTCTATGACATTTAATACGTATTATCTAAAATGCGAAAAGCGTAGAAAGTGCAATAATTACTAAATAATTATATGCAAGTATAAAACATTAATGAATCTACAATAAACGCACAATTCAATAATAACAAGACAATTTGTAATGTGAGATCTGCATATAAATTGTAATCAATTCTTGTAATAATCTTGATATTATATAGAACGCTGACTTTCATTAAACAATAGAAGAAGAAGTCAGTTCTAATTTGAACGCTTTGCCTTTAGTCTAGTGACCATCTTTATAGTTGATGGATTTATATGTCGGCGAAGCAACGGCGAAGAAGACGGCGAGCAACTGAATTTTTTCAAGTTTTGTTAATGCAATTTAAAATTGTAGATTGCGGTTCAGCACATTCAACGTTCATTCTCAGAATGATACAGCAGCCGTTTGTGCATATTATTATAAACAGTGAACAATTATCCAATATAATTTGCGAAAATCTTTATTTTCGATTAAACATCTTCAAAATTGTAAGTAGAAGAATTAAAGTTAAATGTGGTTTGAATAATGCTTCCGACTCGCTGAATGTAATTCAATTATATTGTCGATCGCGCTGGTAAAAATTCTGATTAGCAACAATTTTTGACGCTATGTGCAAATATTTTATTGTGTTTTAACGCGAAAAATAATTATGTAAGCTTGGCTGCAAGAGTCAGAGACAATTTACACTTTTCCCTTTCTCGCAAGAATTCGAATTCTTTGATAGAAGCGTGCATGTCTGGGAAAGATGTGCAAATTATCTGAGACCCGTGAGAAATTTAATTGCGTGATGTTAATTTAAATCTTTATCGATATTTTTGTTTATATATAACGGTATTTCTGTCAAGCGAGTGGTTTGTTTTCGGTTCTTTCTTTGACACATCCAGTTCTTTAGTCTGTTTCGTATAAACAAATTGACACAATTGCCGATAGTGTAGGATAAGCATAAAAAACTGAAGAATTGAGAAACAAAGATTTTAGATTCGCGAAGGGTCACATTTTGACGAGATAAATATCACAGTACACGAAACACGAAAGTTAATTTTTCAGTTATGTATAAAAGAAAAGAAACATTAATACGATTTTTATTATAAAATTAAAGTGTTACGTCATTCGTCGCTGCTCTTTTCTTGTATAACATGAAATGCTTCTAAACTTGCGTTTATGTTAATGCTATACATATAATTACAACTCAATTCCGGAGAACTCATGTACTGGTTAACAGCCTTACAATAGAACTAGTGGCTTGTATGGATTTACCGTTTCACTTAAATAAAATGTACAATAGCGTGATCGAGCGGGAATGAAGCATTTCGCCCTGCCTGCCTCGACGATTTGTCGAGGTATTTTCGGGCCAAAAGTAATAATCTCACGTTTGTTACGAATACTTTATTACATCGAATTCGATTACGTCGTACGCGGTAAGCCTTTATTGAGATCGTCGGCGAAACAGAACAGAATGTACATCTCTTACCTGACGGATAGCTTTCACTTTGTTCTCTCGTGTCGCTCGGAGCACCCTCAAACTTCCTCTACTCGCTCCACAGTTGTCGACGATCCTAGTACTTTTCAAGGAGTAATTTAAACCGGCAAGAATCCGAAAACGGTCATACACCGTCTCTCTACGATAGAATTTAATTCTGATTGGCTTTTCACAGCCATGTAACCGAGTAGCTATTGAGGCACTATATGAGACGCTGTGTGTCACGTGAATTTCGAATTCGAAAGCTTGGCCGCGTGGAAGGTTGTCAGGTTGATTTTTTGAAGAATTCAGGATGAGAGACATTATTATGGTAATAAGGTCAAACTCGTCAAACCCAGCGTACTAGAAAACAAAGTAGAAAGCGACGCGTCGCAATAATTCAATAATATGTATTGTTTACCGTGCGATATCTCAATTGAAATGACCAATAGAAGTGCTCGGTTTAAATTACATCAATATTAACGCTAAGACTAAGTCCTAAATAAAAAATGTCTGATCGTCAAAAGGTATATATATACACTTTCAAGTGTGCTAATGATTTTTAATCGACCGATCATAGTGATCGTATTTATTGTAATATTTGAATAGCGGCACTGGTAATGAATTTTGAAAACGTCGGCGTTATTTTGAAAATGTGCAATAGAGCTCGGCATTATCTTTAAAAATGTGCACAAAACGTCGGCGTTTCTTTAAAAACGCGCACAGAAAAGAAATATTCCTGATTTAAAAATATCTTTAGTTTTTTCAACATAGAAATCTTGAAATAAAATTATATTGCGTAAATGAAAAATAATTACGTTTAACGAAGAAAACTTGCTCAAATGACGACATTTATATAGTTCAACCAAGAAAAGAAATATTGAAATAACACGTTGAAATTCTTATAGGATTATAGTGATCTTGCGTATATATGAAACAATATAATCTTTTTATAAGAATTTTAACGTGTTATTTTAACATTTTTTTCTTGGTTCAATTATATAAATATCTTCATTCCAGCAAGTTTTCTTTGTTTAACGCAATTAATTATTCTTTCTTTAACGCAATATAATCTTATTTCAAGATTTCTAGGTTGAAAAAACTAAAAATATTTTTAAATCAAGAATTTTTTTTTCTGTAGTCAAATGCACCGACGAGTTTTTAAAGCCATCTATACCTGCACGTGATTCTTAACTCTGAAACCGTATTCGATTCTTTATAAATGCGATTATTTCTTTTCAATCCGCGTGCGTTTCTTTTTAAACCGCTGCATCCTTTCTCAAACCAATTTTTACATTCGTGCAAAATTGCAAAGTTGCAATAAGCTGAGATCTCGCGAAGTTTAAGTGCTGCAATTGGTTGCCCTTACTTGCTTTTGTGCTTTTTAAAACTCAGCATGCGTTTTTCTTCTCATAATAGATTCAACAAGCGCGAACGTCTGTATACCTGTTCTCGATGCGGCGTAGGCTATTGTGGGGCCGAATGTTACAAGTCGGATGTGGACATGAATTACCCCGAGTGCTTCTACAAGTAGTGCAACGAGGAAAAATTGAAATCTTACAAGAACAATTCGGCTGCTAGGCAAAAAATTATGAGAGTGCACGGACACGTGTGGGAGGCGAACCTGGAGGAAATCTTAGAAGATAATTTGAACGAGAGGAGCACCAGCGGTAAGGATTATCCGTTGAATTCACACAATGAGCAAGAAATAATTGTAAGGACCGACGCTTCAGAAAATTGTGACTTGATGAATGCTTGTTCTTACAAACTTATATCTTTTAGCTTCTTGACTTGGAAAGATTGCACAATTTCCAAGATCTGAATGAACTCTCCATGGTGAGCCTTATCCGAGAAGCATAGAAAGACAAGCATTTTAATTGTGCTGATAAGAATGAAAAGGTTGCTGTCCAAGTGGGTGCCGTAGTGGATTTGACTTGTCGTGTGGAATGAGAAATTTAGTCTGTTGAAGAAAGGATTAAGGATGCTTATAGGATTTAAAATATCCTTTGATAGATATAGGTACCGTTATTTAACGATCTGCATACACACACACACAGATTGGTAATAATAAATTTATATGCTCAAGATAGTATAATTAAAACTGTGCAACTAAACGTTATTATTTGCGTTTAGATTAAAGTGTTCTTTTGCACACTTTTTGTACACTTTAACGTGACGAACGAGATATATACACTTACGCATATATCGTTCTTTAATACTTTTAATAGACTAGAGATTATTTTAACTGTGCTGAGGAGGCTGCCCATATTTTTCTGACTATATCTGTGGAAACATGAGAAACAATAAAATTTTTAAAGATGCTGATTTTTGGCAATTAAATCCGTTATAGAAAATATAAAAAGAGAGCGTGAATACACTTACATATTAATATAAATGTATACAATGTATTATTATAATGTATTATAAAATATATATTTAGGTTTATTGGTTGGCACACAGAATAAACAACTTTAACGGCGTTAAAAGAGAAGCCGGTTCTTTTATTTTACAAAGACCAGACGTCGAAAGGAAAACCGTCTATAATAAATCCGCGGCACTCTCCGAGCTCCACCGATTACTGGCAGCAGCGAAGAAAGAAATTTTAATCTGCAAGAGCGGCAATCAAGAATTTACAAAGAGATTTTTGTAGAGACATAACGATGACACAAGCCTGTCGAAAAAGAGTATCAGTATCACTCTGTGCTCGAAGAAGTTAGAATATTATTGATCGTGGGTAAAAAGCGCCGGAGCACGAGTCTTGTAAATGAAAAAAGTTTTATTATTTATTAATTATATTGTACACTATGGTATCTTATTAAAACAAGAAATATAATATTCTATCAATATGTCATTTTGATCTCAATTCAATTAATGTTCACATATATAATTTTCTTAATTTTCGACATGTTCTATTCTATATTATCGATGCTTTGCGACGTTCCCTCGTTTCCTTCGACGTTTTTCTGGATTTTGTCCCAGTCCTCTAAAGCAAGGGATGCTAATTCCTTGATCTCCTTGTTTTGCATGATATCGCGTTTTTGCTCAATTTCTTTAGTGGTTCCATTATATCTGTTTCCATAAGTTTTGCGACGTCTTTCAAGATATTGAACGAAAGATTAATCTAAATTCAAAAAGATAGCTGTAATCAAATGTTCTTTTTCATAAGTCTGAAATTACTAAAAGGATATCGATAGGTCCGCTTCGGTTACCCGCGTGACGAAGTGATCACGCTGTGGTCGCGGAGCCGGCCGAGCCGGCCGAGCCGGCCGAGCCCCGCCGAGCGCCGCCGAGCGCGGACGAACATAACCGAGCGTACGGGGGTTAGGTACGCGTCGGAACGCAGGGAGCAAGTCGCTCCGGATTCCGGAATTCGTCGCACTTATAATCGGGAAAGAAATTAGTGCCGCGTACAAACGAGTGCCCGGGGCGCTTCGTGGGGACATCAAGTGTAATGTGGAATACGTGTGAGACGTTGAAACCATAAGCTATGCCTCCGTTTCATGTTATATCCGCGATCGGACGATTCGCCTTTCGAACTCGGAAAGATGGCCGAGCATGCGCCGCACACGGACGACGGGCGACGGACGGTGAGCGCCTTTGAATCATGTCGGTCGATGAGTTATGCTCGATGTCTCGGTCAACGCGACGAGTGAACGTCGACGCGAAATAAGGCGCGTTCCTTCTCGACTGCGAAAGTGGCGAAAGAGCGTCACCGGGAGTGCCGTGCAAAGTAGTCGCGCGATCATCGTGTCTTACGTGGAGTGCCACAGTGTCGTGCGAAAAACTCTTATTAATAATTAGTCCGCGCGCGATTGTAGTATATATTATCCGCGAGTGTTTTTCGCGATCGCGAGTGACCTGTGCAATGGGAGGAGCAGAAGGAGGCCCGATCGACAGTCCAGACATCCTGAGAGGAGGAGGCCTGGCAAAGGCATCGGACCATTCAGACCCCGGCGGAGCAACTTTGGGGTAAGTATCATTTCTTATTTAAAAATTAACAGTTTTTTTCCCATTTATTCGGGCCGTTTTACCTCGAAAAGTTGGAAATAATTTTAAGAAAGAGAAATCACATAAAATTGTATAAAAGTTAATTCTCGTAAAGATTTTTCCGAAAAATAGATAATTATATTAGTAAATCTAATTGAAAGTCTGATTAGACGTGTGTAAAAATTATTTTTTGAAACATTGATCATTTTGAGCGTTTCCTTAATTTGAATCTTTCGTTTTTGTGTTACAGAATTATCGTAACTACGTGACTCCGTATACAAGGTGGTTCCCGACATTTGCGACAAACTTAAAGGGGTGCTAGATCTCGGTAAATTGAACAATTTTTGTTAAGTAACCCGTGTCCGGCCGGCGACGCCTCCTTAAGGCTAAGCTCTGTAATGCACCGTATATAGATGCAATGCTTGTATTGAGGTTGCCGGTCGTAATTTTGAACATTTGTTGCAATAAAATACACAAAATAAAAATTAAAAACGTATAATTTTTTTTATTCTAATTTAACCATACAGAAATCAAACAGCGTTTGACAAGTCTAAAAACGACACTTAGCGCCTTAAGGAGGCGTCGCCGGACACGGGTTACTTAATAAAAATTGTTCAATTTACCGAGATCTAGCACCCCTTTAAGTTTATCGAAAATGTCCGGAACCACCCTGATGTATAGGTACTCCGTATACGGAATAACTCCGCCCGTTGCTCATCGGTCGGAGTGACGAATTTTTTATTAATTTTTTATAATGGGGTAACGAATCTGTGAATATTAGAAACGTGATTTTTGTATTCTCTCTATATGTATAGTCTAGAATAAAGAAATCGAAATTACTGCCGAATAAAACACCCTGTGTTACTCAATTCTTTAATTACTCGTGAAGAAATATCATTATTATTTTATGTTGATCAGATAATTACGTACAATTTGTCTCATTACGATATTATATTATCTTAAATTATCTTATTATTTACTTGCTGTTTTTATTAAATAAAATATACTCGTGTGTAACTCATTATTTTATTATTTAAGTACATTTTTCTCAAATTATTTTTCGAGAAGATATTAAATCTAACAATAAGGGTAACTCGAGAAAAAATTCTGACACAGATGTATCTTCTTTCAACATGTATTTCTGATGTATCTCTTCGCGAACTTTCTTTGCGAACGATGTAACTTATTTACACGGCGACAACGATTTAATTTTATGAAAAACAATTTTCAGGAGGCTCGTTGTTGCATTTGCTTCTTCTCCTCCGCCTGCGGACGATTGTCGAGTTCTGGGGCCGACTTCCCCGGCGGCGGATGCGCTGTTTTCATCGCCGGTGAGTGCAACGCTTGCATGCAAACGCTTCTATTTCCTGTAGCCCAGCTTGCGTAGGGCTTTCAGGTCCACGTCGCCGTAATAGTCCTGGCTGGGAAATGCATGAAAATTTTGCATGTGACTTGATCGTAACGTGTGATCGCCTTCAATCGGAACCACAGTCTTTAAAATACGTGAATCGCGTGAACTATAGAATCTACGCACTGATATTTCTACGATTTTTGATTTGATTAGGTCTGACAAGGGAACAGTATAAAACTGTCAATTTAGTCCCAAGGGCGGACCAAAACTATTCAATAGGGGATAATATAAGAAATAATTATTTCCAGAAAAGTAGGTGCGGAAATTAAACGCACAGAAAGAAAAGAAGTGTCAAATTAACACTAATATACTTGCATATATACAAGAGTATGTAATCTTGAAATAAGATTATATACTCGTTAAACGAAGAAAACTTGCTTGAATAAAATCATTTATTAGTTAAACAAAGTTTCATATAGCTACAAGAAAAAAAATTGAAATAAAAAGTTGGAATTCTTATAAAAAGATTATATATTCAATTGCGTATATCCTACATATACAAGTATATCAGTGTTGATTTGATACTTTTTTTTCTGTGCGATTGCCGAGATATGCGGTTCAAAATGGAAGGTAGAAATTCTTGAAGTTACAACTTTAATGCAGACTTATTATAATTCTATGTCTTTTTTGTTGTGCACACTGTAAAAAGTGCTTTTGCATAAACCACACTCTAATTCAAAAATTGCACATAAATTGTATCTAATAAGTCTGCATTAAAGTGATGATTTCAAGAATTTCTACCTTCCATTTCAAGCCGTGTATCTTGGCAACCATTTAACCCTTCGTAGTCACGCTTCTCTAGAATCCCGCGGAAGTCACACTGGGTCGTATCGACCCAGTCGATTTTTAAATGGTTGCCATTTCAATGGTATCGGTCCAATCGGGTTCAAATAATTCTGGAACATACCTTGAACATTCTAGAATATAAAACAACTGCGGTTTTGTGAGAAATCAAATGGTAACATGTTGAAAAAAAAAGGTATTTATTCCGTTTTATGAAGAAGCCCAATTTTGGAGTGGAAAAAATGTAGATTTATCAGAAAATAATGTGTTTTTTATATTTAGCTCAAAATTTGAGGGCTTGGTCGTTTTTACCCGCAGTGACTACGAAGGGTTAATCGTCGCACCTACTGACTTATTATTCTGGAAATAATTATTTCTTAATACTATCGCCTATTGAATGGTCTTGGTCTTTGAGACCAAATTGACACTTTCATACCGTTCCGGGCCTTGTACCTAAGTACCTAACTCTATAAGTCGCGTAGTCCGATTAAAGATCATGTTAAGAATCGGAAAAAATCTATCTTCGCAAAAATAAAAGAAAGGTTTTGAATAATGGTTTTTATCAACTTTAGTTAATTTGGCTGACATTATCTTAGCTTGTCAATTTTCTCCGCTTTGTGTAAATCGGGCAAGAGCTCGTAAATATTTTATTTTTTTATTTCTTATTTAAGACAAATAAGAAAAATCTGAAATTTGCGACAAGGTTAAAATATAATATGTACATTAAATAGTATAATATACTCTCTTGGAGTATAATGTACCTACATACATTTCCTTCTATCGCCGCGTCAATTATAATTATGATAAAGCTAATTCGATACCTTATATATACAGATTCGACACGTGTTAAGATGACAGTTCTTAAGCTTTAGGTAAGTTAAGATTTTCAGGCTTTGATCGATACATTGCATACGTTACGATTAAGTTATATACATCATTAGGCAATAATTTTAACATGCAACAAGTGACTATGCAGAATGTGCTAAGAAACCTATAAATATATTAAGAACAAATAGAGAAATGTGTCAATGATTAAGCGATCGATGGATTAGGAAATAGGATTCACAGGGCATATAGACAGAGAAATTGCTTATATTCTCACCACACATTTAGTATCAAACGTGGCTATCTAATTCCTTTTCGACGTGACATACAATGCAATCGCAGCATAAAATAAACAGATTTCAGAATTCCATGCAATTTTAGTATTACATAATTAGATCTTAGAATCAAATATGATTTTAACGTTACATAAATAGATCACGGAATTGTTATACATAGAAATTTTAACGTCAATATCAAATATGCGGTGAAAATACGAGTCGAAATCTTCCAAGAGTTTTCTTTTTTTTATTGTATGGACTTTTCGCTTTTACTTAAAGATACACGACAAGCCGGTCAATCCTGCTTACGTAATGGCGTCGAGAATCAAAAGGATTTCTGAATTGTAGATCATGGATCGTGGATTGTTAATTACGCGAGTCCGATGGATTTCGATTTCATGCGCGACGTAAAATCGATGTTTTTCACTGTTTCCCAATTATCGTGCGTCTCATTCAGGAATTAAAACCAGTATAATTTCGTTAAATTTAACTTTTGTCCTACTTCATTCGAGAACAATTTTTGCAAAATTCAACTGTTTAACAGTAAAAATTTTCAGGAAATACATTTTATCGATTATTTCCATAGTTATATACATTATTTAGAAACAAATTGAGATTATTAATAAATTAGTTATCACATTAAAATAAATCAGTAGCTGTATTGGTATATAATGACATAGACAATGATCATAGATAAGTAATCAATAGAATATATGTTTTTAGAAAATTTACAATTTTGCAAAAACGGCCCTCAATTGTCGCGTTATTATTATTACGAAATTACAAGTTTTTAATTCCTGGTCTCAATAAAGAAAAAAAGAAAAAAACAGAAGAAAGATAGATTAGATATAGTTGAAAGTGTATGGATAGATTAGAGAAACAGTTAAGAGAGAATGAATTTTATATTTATTAAGAAGAATATATTAAACAAAATTGCCGATAAGGGGCGTCACGATTAATATAAATTATTAATATAAATTTTCAAGTTCTTTATGTGTGCATGTGTGTGTGTTTGTGAGCATTTGTCAGGAAATTTTTGGGGAAAATTTTATACTATCTCAATATTAATTATTATCAATTAAACATTGTATCAGCAGCGATAGAAAACTGACAGAATTTTTATCCTATGTAACCTAAGGGGAATCTTTAAATATTATAAACTATAATTAATTCTGTGCAATGTGTATGTTGGAAAATAATATCTAAAATACTTATATTAATTTAGGCAATCTTTCCAGTTTTTACAGAAATTTGTTCTGATAACAAAAAATTACATTATTTGGTTTTTTAATAGCGACGCGTAATATTGCAAAACGTGACATATATAAGTGGACAAAGTTTTATGTAAATTCTCGGAATTTGCAATTACTCGTCGCGCTAATTGATCGTGTATGTGATGTGCTTCTGTTCCTTTCCTTCTATTATATTCTATAATTAGAATAACATACGCTCTGTGCATCGAGATTGTATAGAGATGCGCAATTAGAGCGACGAGAGAGAATTTCGCGAGAATTAGGACACGAAATTTATAGCAGCTCAATCGCGCATTTCTCATCCTCTCAGAATCTCGCGGATTTTGCTCCGAGATTTCGTCTCGAGATCGATCCTTGTGGGCCGCCGATTACTTCCTTTCCAGAGAAATCCTCTTTATGTAATCAGGGCTGCATTTTTCCTCGATTATGTGTATGCGAATGTATGTTTATTATGCGTGAAGAAACAAAAAGAAAGAGAGAGAGAGAGAGAGGAGTGAAAAACATAAAAGAAGTAAGAGAAGAACAAGATAAAAGAATAGAGAAAAAGAAAAAGAAAAAGAAAAAGAAAAAAAAAGAAAAAAAAAAGAAAAAAAGAGAAAGAGAAAGAAAAAGAAGAAAAAAGAAACGTACTTTGATACAATTTAATGGTGTAAAATCGATATAAATTTAAATAATACGAAGTAAATCAACTGCAACATTGCATTAAACAAGTAAAAAATATAAAGGAACTTAAATAAATTTGCGAATATTTTTATCACAGAAAATTAAAGTAGTAAAATAAAAAAATCATTTTTTGTTTAAGGCATGTTTAATATTTTATATTTTAGTAAAAAATTAGGCATAATTTTTTCTCTAAATTTTTTAATTATTTACATAATTATATGAATTATTCATATAATTATTTAATTTATACAATTATATAAATATATCATATAATTATTTTACATAATTATATGGCTCTTATTAACAAATTATATTGTCATAAAAAATCATTATTCCTTGTAAGGAGTGCTACATTTAAATTTTACAATCTAGATTTTAGACCAATAAAACGCGTTAAATAATAGAATTCGATTAAATGGTAGCAACAAAGAGAAAAAGAATGAGAGAAGTAGAAAGAAAATGAAAGAAAGAGATAGAGAAAATGTGTGAAAAGGTGAAGGAATGGAGAGAGAAAGAGCGAGGTAAATCAGGATTTATTCTTGAATGGGTGAGGGCCTCGTGGGCCCTCCTACTGTTGTGGGCCTAGGTTTGAGGTTCGCTGGATTCGGCTTTCTGGGCTCGCTCTGGATGCCGGTATGCAGCTCGCTCTTCCGGATGCTCTTCAGGTCCAGGTCACCGTAGTAATCCTCACTGCGGAGCAAAACCGAGAAAAACCCGGGGGTCAAGACATGCTCGGTGCGCGCTACTGCGTACTGGCGTGCTCTTGTCGTTATGTTTGCACATGCATACACATAAAGGAACTATACTTGCACTTACAATTAGTCATAAAAATTTGCAAACCGCGCGGAATGTCCCGGAGTTATTGTTGGTTTTTTTCTATTTAAGACATTGTAAAGTGAAGCAAGAAAGATCCTTTTTCGTCGCCTTATTTACAATTAGATGTACATGTGTGCAAATTTTCACAAGTAGTACTTCTACGATTTGTTACATAGATTGCCAGGCAATTAGAATCATGTTGATTCTACGTCTGGACCGTTGATATTGATTGCAATTTTGATTTAATATAAATTCTTTAAATAAATATAGGTAAAATTGATAGAAAAGAACAATTTTGTATTATGCTTTTCTGGACAACATACGAATGAGAGAATATAATATTACAACAAGATATTAGAATGATGAGACAGTTAACATATATGTACGTTAGCCACATGTTAGAGGATCATTGAAAAGTATAATTACTAATATTAGTATTAATTAATACACATAATTATTTGCTAGTTTATGATCAAGCGCTTAATGTTCGAAAAAAGAAGTTCAGCTTTCACAGATAAAAATCAATTCACGATGCAATTTTTAAGTGCACGATTTGTTACATCAAATTTTCATTCAGATTCCCATTCAGATTATTTTTTCACGGTGATTACGCAAAACGTTATTAAATACCGCGAAAGTGTGCTGTAACGCGAATATCTCCTTAATTACACATTATCCGCGAATGCAATTCCTTCCCAAAAGTTCTCGAATACGACTTCATCTGGAATAACTCGACACTTCCATCGGATGACTGTAATTACCGAGATAATCGAATTCGGACATTTTTATAACGCGCCTATTATTATTTATTGCACAATGCATCGTCGTCGTCATTTTCGTACTTTTATTCACTTTTAGCACATATTTCTTCGCAGATTACGCTGTTAATTTAATATTCACTTAATTCAGTCTCTAGAAAATAATATTAACATCAAATTTTCCACGAGACGATTTAAAATAAAAAATTGATTGATTAAAATTATATGGAAATATTAGAGAAAAAATTCAGAAAAGTTAAGAAAAATTCAGTTTTAAAAAACAAAAAAAAATGTAAAGTTCTTTATCGCACTCAAGAAATATTCTTTTTTAAAGTTTTACAAAATTTATTATACATATGTTTTTTTAACTTTTTAGAGAGATTTTTAATCAATTTACGACTTTTTTGCATTGAATTTTATAATCCCCCCAGCGATCGTAACGGGTGAGACTTTGAATTCTCGATTAATGTTCTCATCATCGAGTGAAAACGAAAGTAAACGAATTCTGGTAGATATGGATTATCCATTTATGTCGCATTCGACTACGTGGTCTTAAATTAGAAACCGATTTTTTAAAGTGATACCCCCCTCCCCCCTTCCCATATGTAATAATTGTTTCGAAAATCGGTCGTAATTGTATAAGAATAAATGAATTAAATAACTTACAGAAAGAGAAAAATTGTTCAAATAAAGATTAAGTAATTTTATTCTAATATTTAAAAATTCTACCGTCCACCTTTTTTCAAATTCTAAAAATTTATTACAATCTTCTTTGCCCATTCTTTCAAAACTTCTTGATCGTTCTCGCAATTTATTCATTCCTACACAACTAGAGCTTCGAGACAAAATCGTTTACACATTAAAAATGGTGCTTACCATCCGGGAACATCCTCTGGGTCCTCGCAAGCGCCGCTGCCGTCGGCGTCGCCGATCTTGAAAACGGTGCCGATCGGGCAACCGTACTCCCTGGCGATGCCCTCAAGGCATATGTAGTATTTTCTGCAATCCTCCGGATGGGCGTGTCTGCTGAAGCTGCCGGATGCGCCGCTCACTTCTCCTGCAGCCGGACACGTGAAACCCCCGGCGACCTCTGCGTAATGCAATAAATAGATATGTAATACAAGCGACAGAGAAAGGCATAGTATTTCTTTGTAATTGCGATACTGATCGGTCTTGAGTTGGCGAATGAAAGAGGAATACGTGATATACATGACAATATAAAATACACATGTAAGATAAGGAGATATATTTGAAACTTATATATTAACTCAATCAATAAAAAAGTGAACTTGTCTCATAGTAAATATGTATACATAATGTAAGGGAAAAAATATTGTTTATTTTATTTTTATAGATAGAGTAGATAGAGAAAAATCACAAAATTGTTATAGAAAAGAGGCGAGTAGAAAGGAAATAGAAGGATTTGTGACAGTTATATATCTCGGAGTAGAGAGGTAGGATTGACTGTGTATAGTTTTATATAAGTACGTCCTATTATCCGCGTCAAATCGCCGGCCGTGACGAGTTCCTGGGTGAATGGATCAGAAATCCACACAAGACTATTATACGTTATAATACTCGATTTGACATCAGCGCTAGTATAAAAATATTGTTGAAGTATTGATTAAGGAATTGCAACAATTAATTTTGAAGGTCTTCCGTAATAAAGAAAATTTTAGACTATGAAACTCTAGAGGAAGAAACTGAAGAGGCATTATGCGATAAAAGAATTATCTTATTATTATCTTTGATGGTTTAGATATGTTTGTGTGATCACGGAATATCATTTTCGTTCGAATTCTTCTTCATCTGAACCGTTCTAAAATCCTCGGAAGTCAATCGAGCAGTTCGATACATGCAATTTACTTAAATCCAAACTCAAAATAGAGACTTGTGATCAGCGAGATCGATACCGTCGTTTCTGCATTCGGGCACTTGGTCGGCCCACATGCACACCCTGGCCTCACGGTCATAGGCCAGCCCGGGGCTGCATTGGTAGCGGGAGGCCTCGCCGTTCCAACAGTTCCAGAAGACGTCGCACTTCTTCTCGTCGGCGAAGATGCCGTAGAGGCGGGAGCAGTGCGGCGTGCTGATGGGCGGTTCAAGCTGCGTGCGCTCGCCGCAGTCCACGTTGTGCAGGTAATCGCAGTTCTCGGTGAGGAACTTGCTGTCACTGGAGTCAAATGCTAGACCGTTGCCGCACGTCTTCAGTTCCGCCACGTTGTTGTCGCATTTCCAATACTTGTCGCACGATATGTGATGAGGATAGAACCCGAAATCGTCCGGACATTTGAAGGACTCCTGACCGTTCGTCCCTGAAATGATCAAGCATGAGTCGAATTCGACGGATTCTCTCGACATTCTTCCCTAATATTTTAATTAATCGATATTCTAATAAAAATAAATCGTATAGGGTGTTTGTAGATTTGTATCACAATCGTATTTCTCATCAAGATCTTACGAAAGGCAATATAATAATTCTTTTTTTGAACAATTATGCGCAGTGTCTACAAATGAGATGAGAAATAAGCCGAAGATGCATAACATATTTTTTTTTAAGTATCTCAAGGATATGGTAAAATACGTAAGAGGCTTCGTTTTCTTGTATTTCCATCCATCAGGAAATCAGAAAAAATGCTACTTCTAATACTTTCGTATCCTCGGATTGCTACGTCGAGTTTCTCGGATCGCGGTTAAAAGCGACCCCGCCTTTAGCTTGATAGCACCGTTCTCCGTAGGAAATCGCAGGCTAAAATTAACTGCCGGCCGCGAGAGAGCCTCCATTCCGGTTTCCTCTTTCCATTCCCCCTTTTAACAGCAATGATCGCGAATAAAAAATGGCGGGTGCAGCAGGAAACGTATCGACATCGTTTACGGGAGAATAAAACCCCGGGGTAGATGGATAAAGTCCCCTTCGAGAAATACCGCGCATACCGGTCCATGATGTTGATTGCGTTTAATTACGCCTCTTTCTTTCTTTCGTGCGCGTGCGTACACGCAGCATATAACGCCTGTGAATAAGCTAAAATGTCTTATGTAAGGGACTGTGCGGGACGGTAACTTTCGCCGGGCGCTTTCACTTTGGGCCCGCGGCCAGGCCCCGGCCGCGGCCGCAGCCGCTCGTGACTGGGCCCTCCCAGCATCCCGTTCACCCGGTTCGAGTCGCAAGCCCTAGTGCGAGTCTGTATACGAATGCGTCCGCGTGGAGCTGTATTCACTTTCGTTTTCCACGGAACCGGTACCGCCACCGAAAGCGACTTCGAAATATTCGTCGGCCAGGGAACCACAGACAGGATCCCCCTTCGCCCCGTCCCAGTTTCGTTCGACTTGTTTTGTAAAATATGCGGAATTAGGTCGTTATATAATTACTTGTTTAAAGTATGCAGTGGTTATATAAAATATTAATTTACATATATATTAAAATGATTTGCGTGTTAAAAATCAAAATTCTACAATTAGATGGAGAATTGATATTATTTCATTGATAACATTGAACGAGAAGAAGATAGAGTTAGAAGATATTAAATAAATTCAAGAAACAGTATAAATTTAAAAATCTTTAAAATATGTGTAAAAAAATTTAAATTTTCTTGAGATTTGTAAAAATTTTTTTAAAAATATTTTTTAATTTTTTGTTATTTTTTCTTCGTTACCATATGCTCTCTTTCTCTCTCTTTCTCTTCCTATGATATTAGCTAAGAAAGTTTCATTATATGTATATGTGTCTTACGTGGGAGTCTAATACACGATACGTAATAATCAATTACATACTTTAGTTATTAATTATTTCATCATATACATTTATATAAAGTATAATGAGAGAATATGTTTTATGAAAGAAATTTCTTAATTTGTAAGATCCAATACAAATCTCTTCGTAATATCATATTTTCACTGAAGGATTGCGTATAATTTTCCTTTCAATAATTGTACAACTTAATCAAACTGTGCATAGAAATTCTTTTTCTGAGATCTTTTTCATAGATCTGTAGAATTTTATATATATTACAGCAGTTCTCCAATAAAATTAAATATTAAAAAACAAAAAATTTTTAAAATTATCTTTTAATAATTTTCTCAATTATATGTATAAAATTCTTAGTATTTCAAAAATGTGTTCTCCATTAAATTCTTGACTATACTTACGGAAAATCGGTATTTGGTATGCGATATACATATGGAAAATTTGATATTAGTTTACATTATCGAGGAAGTTTCAAAATAGTTTTCGTCGCGGTTAATCGTATCCTTGAATTTTCCTTTAGCAAGAAAGGAACGAAAAAGAGGGTCAAGATCTGGGCCAAGGTTATGCCGCGATAGCAAGAAAGCGTGGAAAACTTTTTAGACCGGGGGGGGGGGGGGGGGAATTTTTAATTATTACAATGTTCAATTAATGCGGTTGCAAGGAAGTTAATATCGAGGAATTTAACATTTTTTGAGGCAATTAAAACGTGATTTTAGTGTGAAATAATGAATTTTTCCAAGATAAACATAATATTATTTAATTAATATAAAAAGAGAACTCTAAATAAATCTTTTAAAATATTTTGAGAGATATAGATACAATTAGAAAATATTTTTTATTCTATATTTTACGAAGAATAAAATGATATAACAATAAGCATACTGAATACAATCGTGATTGCGGTTAATTAAATTATTTTGTTATTAGATATTGTACATACTTGCATTTTATGTCTTGCATCTTTAAGAAATATGTAAGTAATAAATAAACGTATTATTTGTTCAATATTATAATTATATGTGCAAATATAAAAAATATTTTTATAATCAGACAATTTTAACACATTCAAAAATATATTTTATATTTTACAACTTGAAAGATTACATTTTGACATCACTTTTATATTTTTTAATCTTTTAAAAATATATAAAACTTTCTGCTTATCTTTCAAAATGTGGGATTACGTTGGTAGTATTATTAAATGATATTAAATTTGACTATAGGAATATAAAATAATAATAAATTAATAATTAACGAAAATGATTTAAGTTAATATATTACGATAAAGAGAATAAAAGGAAGAAGGAGAGGAAAAGAGAGAGAGAAAAGTATCTTTATAAATTAAAAATTTGCACATGTGACCACGCGAATACAAATCGAACGATCGCGATTGCGTGTTCGGAAGAGTTTCCAAGAACTATCTCCGCGGATCCTTCTGATGCGGCGAGATTCCGGCACAGGACTCGGTCCCGATCATATCCTGCTCTCGGACGCACGTAGGGCGCACTGCGTCTACTCTACCACACGCGCATGTTTCACACACTAACGATGAAACCTCCACTTTTTTTTTATTGTTCGAAGAATATCGCGTCTCACTCGCGATCTTCCGCATTTTTAACCGGCCTATTTTAACTTCACCACCCTTATACCTCCCCCGGTGATGGTTGGTCTGTATTTACGTACCGGCGATCAGTATGGCGGCTATCACGTAGTACGTCCTCATGGTTCAACGAAAAAGTCGACTGTGCGACGCGGGGCAAACGAAAAATGAACTAAAAAAAAATTCTACAGGCACTTTTAAGGACACCGCCTCCGCTGCGTCGAGAGATAGAACTCTGTGTTTGGGCCCAGTCGTTCGCCACCTTTATATAAGTCATTGGTCACGTGTCATAGGTCCCTCTCCCCCCCTTTTTACGGCTACCACCTCCTCCTTCGGACACTTCGAGAAGAGGTGCACCTCTCTATAACTTTTCTCGTATTTCTCTGTCTTCTCTCTCTCTATCTCTTTCTCTCGTCTCTCACTTTGAGACTTTCTGTCTTTTTTTCCTCTATAGTACTATCCCTCTCTCCTCGTTCGTCTGCCTATCTCTCACTCTCTTCCTCTTCCTCTGTACTATGAGGCAGATTTGTAAAACAAAATACCACACTGAATATTCGATGTATCTCCATTCTTGTCAGCCTCAGCTATCTTGTTCAAATTCTTGAATGAAGAAAATCATCGCATAAAAAGAGCGTTGTAGTGATAACGGTATCTCCAGGGGAACAAACTTTTAAAAGTTTGAGTTAAATAAAAAAGCTAAAGAAATATAAAACACACGCATACACGCACACACATATTTATACATATTTATTTTACTTTAGCTTTTATATATATATATAAAGCGAAATTTCAGAGAAACGTGACTTAGTTTCTTTTATTTTATGCTCTAGCTGCAATATCGAATCTGTTACTGAAATAAATTCTCCTTTCCCTTCTCTTGGAAATGTCGTTTGAGGTCTCACGACATCTCCGTCCTTTCGCTGGTGAATCCTCAAATCGTTAAAATAACTTTCGGTTCTTAATTCGGTTCTACAGGCGTATTTCTTTTTTTTTCCGTGTTATCTGCCGCTAGTCGCGCGACCAGTTTCGAAGCCAGCTGGTTGTCGTAGCGAAAAATAACGCACTGTTATCTTCAAGATGCTTTGTTCCTCCCAAAAGTCTTGAAATTTCGCGTCAAAAGCGAGGAAAAGAAGTCTCACGTACTACGGTCGTTTTTTACGATACAGGCGAAAGGAATGTGAAGCCAAAAAGTTATCACTTGTGTTCCAGAGTCATAAAATATCGTCTTAGCCCGAATCCTTATTTCTTAAAAGAAAAAAGCAGGATTTAACTCGAGATGTTTCAATATTTTTGTATTAACGTTTCTCAGAGAACTTTCAAAGAATTTTTCGACGGACTTATAGTTTAAGAGATCTGGGCCATTATTCGTAATTCATAGGAACAAAGCAGCAGAGGATTTTTTTTTATAAGCGCAATATTTCTATAAAAAATATGCGTTATTAATTATCTTACGTGGGAAGACGGCGGGAGACGCGTTTGCATACATCGATAAATTCGTCGAACTGCTTTCGTACGCAGTCGGCGTGTACCGATCATGGTCGCGCGATTTGCAAAATGCCGGTCGGCTCATGGCTATAATAATAATTATACATACGCGGCTGTGATACGTGGCCACAATGATAATCGTAAGGTCACGGCAGTCTGCGACGCGATAGAAAATAACGGAGTAAATATGAAGGTCGTGCGTCGTGCGCTCAGTCGCATTATTACTCATTCCGCCGCGCCGAGATCCTCTTCGGGATCTCATCCGAAGCGCCGCGGCGTATAAACCCGTTATAAGAAGGTACACAGTTCAATTATGCTCTCTTAGGTCGAGTTTTACAAACATCGGTTAACTGTGTTAACATGCGTTAACCGTGAGGTCCGTGAGTTAACTCATTCTCCGTCTCCTTCTAAGGGAAAGGTTAGAAAGTGACGGAGAGTGAGTTAACCTACGGTTAAAAGTTAACCGATGTTTGTGAAACTCGACCTTATTAGGCCCAGTTCCACAAACGTCGGTTAACTTTTAAACTTAGGTTAACTCACTCTCCGTCTCTTTCTAAGAAGGAGGCTAGACACTGCCGCATTGGCTGCGTTTAGCAGAACACAACTGTTGAGTTTGTCTTATCAACACTCTACGCTGATTTGTTGGTTCTAAAAGTAGGAGCCAATCACGCTTGATTGCTACTGAGCAGCTCTGTCTGCTGAACGCAGAGCCATTGATATACAATTTACGGTCTTTTTTTGGAAGTGGTGACAGCTCTTGATGAGAGTTAATAGGCGCTTTCCATTTACACTCAAGTGAGCTGAGTCACTCCGTTATGTGAGTACTCTAGACTCATTGTCAGAATACTCAGATGAGACGTCAGTTGTTCAGTGAGCAAAAGGAATTTACTTGCTTATAATTTTATAATTATGGTGACAAAGCTATCGCATAAGTTATGCGATACATTTGTAACGAAGTAACGAAAAAAATTCGTTACTCGTTACATTTGTAACGAGCAACGAAAAAAAATTCGTTACTCGTCACATTTAGTAAATAGTAACAAGTAACGATCGATACAGATTTTGGACATCTCTGCGCATAACAATACAAGAAGTCTAAGGACACGGTCTCGATTGTGAATAAAAATTCAGTTGAATCTCACTTGCCATCAGCATCAAAAGGAACGTGCATTCAACTGAGTTATGACGTCACAAGTGAGAATTAACTGAATTTTGATGTAAATGGAAAGCTACTATTATCTTTAAAAATGTGTTGGTTTTATAAGAATATTTACTTTCAACAAATATTGAGGATTTAAAGAAAGAGATATTTGATTCTATTAAAACATTTCTCTGGACTCAATACTTGTTGAAATATACTAATCTTTCACTTACAAACTCATTATAAAATTGTTTATTAGACATAATAATAATATAGATAATTAGACATAATAATAATATTGATAAATATACGTCAATTACAAATTATATTAATTTATTACATTCTGAATTAGTTGAATTGAATAGTGATTAAACAACAATAAATGTAATTAAAAATTTATATATAAATCTTTTTAATCAAAAGTAATGTGTATGGATGTTTAAATGTTTTCATCACAATTGGTATATAATCATTCTCGCCAAGACAGGAGTAAAAGTTTGGAATTTACATTAACATCGCGTGCACGAAAGTAGAAATTTACCTACATTCAACTCTCCTTTTTGCTTAATTCCACCTTCTTACTTAAATCTAGTTTTCTTTTTCTAAACAAACATTATTTTTCTTAAACTCTTTTTATCTCTTATAATTCTCTTTGTAATATTCTTTTAAATTATTAAAATTTTAATATTTTGTACACACATAACATATAGATATGATATTTTTTCTATTCAAATTGATGGAGTATTACATGTTCCATTTTTGGGCATTACTGAGTATGTAGGGCTGTTCTTTCAAGGAAGTGAAAAAGAACTGAATGCTAGCTCCGAAAGTCGAATAATTAACTGCAAAACGAGTTATGTATGCGAAAACTCATGCTTATATATTCTGCTTATATATAGAAAAAAGCTCTGCAAATTTATTTCACGTTTTTTTAATGCAAATTTATTTATTAAACATCAGTTCTTTAACAAAAATTAACGGGTGGTAACACGCAAGCACACAAAAAAGTCACGAAATTATACAGAATTCAATTTGTATTTTTTTTTATTTCGTTTCTTTGTTGTCGAGATTGATTTATGTTCTTCATACAGATATAAAAATCGCTAAAGGCATTTTGGTACGATCGTAATAAAATGGTCAATTGAAATCGATCTTAGAATCTAATTGTAAGTAGCACAAGTCCTAATACTAGTTGTCTTTCTTTATTCCTAAATAATTCTTATATTTTCCGATCGTGCAACACGCTTTTCGGTTATACAATTATATTTTAATTCACAATTAATTTGTTTTATCGTCTGTTATTTTGTAAAATTATTTGTGATTATTAGTATGTTTATAAGTTTTATATTTATAAATTTTTAAATATAAATTAAATGCTAGAAATTTTTAGTTAGACTCCCATTCAGAGTTTTCATTTCTTGAAAAGTGTGAAAATATACTTACGTCATATAGAAACTAACAGAATTGGTTAAGTTTATTGATACGATCTATGTTTAGTGATTACGATCTTCTCGGTAACGATAGGCACGAGTAATTCATGTAATTAAGATTTCGTGGAAGATGTAATTGATAACGAACAGACAATATATTCATTATTTATATGAATGGTGTATTTTTTAAGATTTATGTTCCCTGGATTTATATACAAAATCGCTTTTTCTTCCGGGGCTTTTTCAAGTCAGACACTATGAGAACTAGTTTTTGCAATATTGCGAAAGGTCGCATATCGATCAATCGGATCACGCCATATCGATTTACTCATACCATCCGTTTACATTTCCAATGTCTGTTACGATTCGTCACGTAAGAAAGTTGCACGGGTTTTGCAACGCCGCCATTTCTCGCGACAGTGGATGACTTATTTCGTCATATATATAGGAAAGTCTTTAAGATCGGAAGGAAGGAATTAGAAAAAAGATGGAATGTGAGAAATAAAATTACAATTACAAAATTTATACAGAATCAATAAAGAAATTTTACCAAAAGAAAAAAATTTTCAGTTTGTGATAATTTTACGTTGTCTATAAGAAGACAATATAGTGTAAATAGAATTGCATTTAGATATATGTGAGCTCATATCGCATTAAGGGAAAATTCTACATTTCTGGGAAATTATATATTAAATTTAATATTAATAAATAATATAAAATAATATAATATATATTATAAGGTAATGATAATTAAAAACGTAATGATATAAATATATAAATTTAAAGTACAATGATAATACTTCTTTTATTTCACTAGAAATTCAATTTTATTACGTGGACATTTAGATCCCTACTTTTTATGCTTTTTGTTGAACATTATGTAATTCTACTTGACGGTCAATGGAAGTACTTTTTCGAGATTCCTTTAGAACGAAAATCGATCTGCGCATGTTTCTTGTTGAGACCAAGGACGATTTCGATCCAAGGTAGACACGCATGTTAATGCAGGACACTTTCGACGACGACGACGACAACGGAACTTTCTCGCTCCGTTTAATCCAGTTTCTCGAATAAAATCGCATCGCCACTGTCGTTTGCCCGAGTGAGGTAACGAACGTGCGCGAGATTTACAAGCGCGCCCAATAAATATAGCATACTGGCTATTGAATCTAAGTAATAGACATGTACTGTACACGCGACTTCTGCGTGTTTTTTTTTCTGTACAGTTACTATTCCAACATAACTTGTGTTTTGTGATAAAATGCGATGATTGGAATAAAAACATGGTAAAAGATATGGTAATAGTGAAATAATGTGTGTCAATAAAATAAACATTATATGAAAGAAATATCGTATAAACATCACATTATTATTTTTGAATATATGATATATATATATATATATATAATAATAAATTAATATATAAAATAATAATATAATGTATAAAATTAAACTCACACAAGTATATGTACCTATTCTATAAATTTTAATTTACCGACGAAGCTCAATTATCATCGGATTATTTATCATTGTTTAATATCTGTCCATCTTATTATCCATCTTACCGCTCGAAAAATTTGATTTGATAATAGCCAGTTGACCAAAAGTGCCGATAACGCGCGACGTATTTACCGTATGCGCATTCCGCGCACTTCTCATGCGCGTTATCATCGCGGGTACTTCCGGTAAAAGCGATTTGATTTCCAGCCGTCTGAGCGAGTTTTCGCGGCGCCCGCGCCGGTGATAACTTTCACGTCCTTTACGGATCGTAGACAGTATTATATTCCAAGTTAACGACCACCAGTTGCCTCGCCTCAGCTCCGAAGATATTTTCATGTCGGAGCGTATTTCAACGTTAAATCGAACTACTTTCGTACTTTCGATGGCTCGCGATGGCATCGGTAGAGCAATAAGAAATTATATCTCCGCATAAATTTCTATCGCGCGTTCTATATCAATTAGCTTGACTCTACTAGACTTTTTAATTTTTCTATTGGATTGGAGTTCACTCATTTACTCTGTTTCAATTTTTCTTAAAAAGAAAACACAAAATGTAAAAACGAGTGCATAAATTTCTAGAAGTAGAAGAAATCGCGCAACGCGTGTGTTTCGAATGAAATGCGAGGCGCATTTTTAAGATTGACGTCGTCGGAGAGGAAATGTTCCGAGACGACGAAAAAGGCGAACCCTCGTCGGATAACGGTAATGTTGCGTCGCATTCAGTGCATTATTGCGGTATACTGATCGGCATTACGTGTACAACGTGCCAAAGATGCGTGTGTCTCGATGCGATTAATATTCGGCCCCATCCGGCCTCTCTCCTTTTTTGAGCAAGACCCGTCGTCCTTTCGCAGGATCCCCCCTATGTGGTCGTCGCACCTCTTTCACATTTTTCTTCCTGTCTTGCGGGTTATCTTTTACTGAGAAAAAAAATTTGTTGAAAAACGCAAAATGTGTTTCATCCAACAAAATATTTAGTATATAGTATATCTCGAAAACTAGAGCAGTTAGCCCTATAAGACCTATATAATTTTTTGTTTAGCGTAAAAAATGCTACCAGAAACCACCCTTAATATAACACTTACCATTCTTTTTACCATTTTATTTAAAATTTTTATTTATATTAAAAAAAGTTTATTTAAATAAAAGTTTTAAATAAAATGGCTTTCTTATAGCAGTCGCCAAAATTCTTTTTAAGGATTTTCATTTTAACTCAAAAGGAAGCTTTTCACAAAGTTTCAGCGAAATCGGAGGTGGACCGTTTTCGGAACTTTATCCCCAATTTTAAACAACTAAACAAATTTTGCGCGCACAACAAATTTTTTTCTTAGTGTTCTCTCGTAGGAATCTTACCGAAGGTCGAGGAGGTTTTCTCGGAACGATCGAGTTCCGATAATAGAACGGGACGTTTAATATAATCGAAGTGAAGGCGCCATGAAGAAACTTTAGTCAGAAATTGATTAATAAGTTGTTTACCTCGACGATAAATCATTCGACGTATTTACGAAACTGCTTTTTTTGCACGGCTATCAATCATTATTTATGAAATATAACAAACTATTTTTTTTCTTTTGCACACGTGTATACCTACGTAACTTTGTACTCTTGTATCTCTTTTTATTACTTGTTTCTCTTTATTTTATAATTATGTCGCATACTGCGTCTAATGTATATTTTCTGAAATACAATGTTTTTTTTTCTTTCAACGTTTTATGGAACAGTATATTAATTAGAGAGGGGGATTTTAACAGGACAATAAATCTTCGTCACTTTCGTAAGACCCGCGAAATATCGGTCCGCTCTCTCGCGCAGGCATGTTTCGCGGCTTTTTTCTTCGGTAACGCGGCGTGAAATTTAATTTCCGAACGTTCATCCTCTCTATTAGCGATTTCGCGCTCGGTGCGTCGCGATCGCGGCAGCTTCTGGCAACACGCTGAGGTAACATCTCCCAGGCGACTTGCATAATAGCGTTATTGCGGAGGAGGAGAGGATGGACGATCGTGCGGCTTTTGCCGACTTCGCGATTTCATCTGTCGGCATCTGCCGCGGCATATCTATCGCGCACGCGGGAGTGAAAGTGAGGTGCTCCTCGCTTTCGACGGATCCTCCGCAGCATCCGCGCCTGTACCCGCACGTACCGTCTCGGCAAGATCGCATGACTCGCGGACGATGACACGTTCAAAGGACGACATAACGAAACGCTCTAGAATGATCGTGACGGAAGATTTATCACCCAAAAAGATTGATATAAATTATATTATGAACATATCTGAAATAGATAACGCGCAAAAGATTCACGACGGTCAGGAAATAAAGATGTGGAAAGCAAAGGGATTTTAACTTGTCTCTTTCAAGTTTCTATTATATGCAATGTGTGCATGAGTGTGTGCGTAAGTGTGTGAATGTGTTTTTCAGATAAAAGTCAAAATTAGTTAAAAATAGATTAGAAAGAATCCTTAAGAAGTAAGCAAAATTTTTTAAATAAGTGAGGGATCAAACAAAAGGGCGATTTTTAATTTGTTTGATAGATTAGATTCAAATATTTTGAAGACTATCTACTCTAAAAAAGTTACGAAATGTGAATATACATACATGTATATTGCAAACGTAGTTGTAGCTTTGACTGAAAATTAGGTCGAGGAACACTAAAAGATGAGCGAGATTTACGCAATATGGTGATTACGACTGAAATCGGTCTTCACCAGTAAAATTAAATCAAGAGATATCAAAATTATAATTTAAATTGTAAGTGGAAAATTATGACAAACTAATTTTGGTCGGAAAATTTAGACCGAAATATAGTTTTACTTAATTCCTTTCTAAGATTTTCTCGTTTGCTTTAGTCGGAAATTTTAATTTTAGTCAAGGATTCTGAAGAAATGCACGAAGGTTCGATCAGTTACTTAATTCCTTTCTAAGATTTTCTCGTTTGCTTTAGTCGGAAATTTTAATTTTAGTCAAGGATTCTGAAGAAATGCACGAAGGTTCGATCAGTTGAACTTTATCATAATGATACAGACGTGAACTTTAGCATATGTATATGTTGTTCTCTCTACGTGGAGAGACAAGTTGGTTAATTTAAATGCCTGATTTTTTTGACATTTATAAGTTCCGAGAAAAAAATTGCATTATGCATGCGAGGAACTTTATAGAATTGCTCTTACATTTTTAAAGAAGTTTTTTTTTCTAGAAATAATTATGTCGATAAGTTATCGAATAGTTTTATCAATCAGATTTATGCTTTTAAAACGTAAGATAACATATGCGTGATATTATACATGTGGGAAGGTAACGCAAAGTTAATGCGATAATAAAATTTATTATTAAAAATTATAAATACATATTATAAATTTTGATTATAAACAAAACAAATAAATTAAATATTAATATATTATTACGCATATTAAAAAAATTATATTAAATATTTCAAATTCTTGGTCACGTTCAAATTTCAATATTTAACTTTTTAGTAGTATTCAAGATATTTGTCTAGCAATAAAGTAATTGCTTCTGTTGATTTATGGGAAATTTGATCTACGTTTATACATTTTTTTAATGTTTGAAGAAGGTTCTTGTGACTTCCGGTAGAAAAATTTAATTGCTCACGCTTATTAATTTATGAAGAAATTAATCGAGTCTTTTCGCAATGATCGATTATGCATTGCATTAAGGCGACATCTGAAAGAAGCTCGTCGTGGATTGCGGCGCGTCGGCGAGGCGGCGTGGGAGGTGAAAAAAAAGCGCAGGTGGAGAAGAGTGCCGCAAGAGGTTGTTGACACCTTCCTCGCGCATAGACACCTTCCTCCGGGCGTCATGTCCCTCGACGTCGCGGTACGTGCGTGATGCACCGCGAATGTCAATCAGTCGGCTGGCCGCGGCTGCTCCTTCTTACACGCGCGCGACTTGCATTCCCTATTTCGCATTTCCTTCGCGTCGGACACGCGAGGAGATCGGACCGGGAGATTGCCCACAGATGAAATTTCAATGAAAGGTGTCCGACGCGCCGCTCTTCATCAAGGTCCCCGCCTTTATTCCCTATATTGTCCCTTGATGCACTTGCGTCAAGTTTCCAAGTGTATTTGCGAGTGCATTCTGAATGCAAATGTATTAAAAAACGAGCCAACTCGGAACAAGACGCGATTGATTGAACCATAAAATTTTCCGAAGTTACAAAAATTGGGAAAAAGATATACTATTAATTAATTATTATGTCTAACATAGAGGTATAATCGATTATCTAATCTCTCTTCTTTTTTTCCAACGGCCAGAAATTGTTATGGAGTATGTTAGCTTCACTTTAAAGAAAGTGCGACATATGCGATTTCGAATTCAGCCAGATGCACGTGTTCTTCTGTCGATCCGCCGTTTCTCTTTCGCGTGGATTCACGACTCTTTTATTCTGTGACGCGCTCTCGAGAGCAATTTTCCCTCCTCTTCCTTGACGCGACGCGACGCGACGCGATGTTGCGACTTTTAAATGTTACCCAGTTTTTGGACTCGGACTCCGATTGTATCCCGTTTCGCATGCCGTTTCTGCACCGACAGTAGACAGGTAGGTAGACTGCCTCGCGCTGAAAGATTGGCACATGTCGCCTATCGTGCGAATATATCAAAAGTGAAGATTACAGAGCTGAGCTAAATGGACGATATTTAACTCAATATGAGTGCTATATTATATGAGTTTATGTTCGAAAATATCAATTTTTTAATATAATTGAACACTAATATAAACATGAATTAGCATCTGGTTAAACTTGCCAATTTTTAAGTATAATTTTGCTTTAGAGTCGACTTTTCTTTAGAGAGAACTTTAAAAGATTATACTGATTTTTTCTCGGATTTTTTAATTTTAACATAAATCTTTTTTTCTTTTAAAGCTTTATATGTATAAGCTTATTAATTGCAAAAATTTTTAATATTTTTATTCAGAAAAATTGATTCAAAATTTCTTAGAAAATTCGTTTAAAGTGAAGATTATGAGCAGTGAGATTCGTGCACATATATATGTATACATCGTGTTTATAACGTAGCGTGAAACCGTTAGATCTCGTGCGCGGACAATGTCTTCCAAATAGAAAGGAGGATTCCTCGCGCGATGAGTGCATCAGCCGGTCGATCGTGCAATCTCCCTCGTTGCATTCAGAACGGAACCGAGATATCGCTTGTATGTTTTCAGGATTACGCCTCCTCGCCTCCTTTCGCTCCTATTCCTCACGTATCCTTATAAGGATATAATTGTCGAATCTCGTTCCTCGTGAGATTTAATCTCGATGATCTCTAATCTTTCTCTCTTAATTATAATTTATGAGATGTTAAAAGAGACGAAAAACACTGGTTATTTTTACTAATACCGAAAAATAAAAATGTAGGATGACTATACATATATGTATGTATATATATTTATGTATGTAATTTCACAATTTTGTCCCATTACTCGCGTATAGTATCGACCCATTTATTTAATTTGCAGTTTGCTCGATATTTTGTGTGCTTACATAAATGTTAAAAATTAAAAGTGTTGAAAATGTTAAAAAATTAGAACTCTACTTACGATCACGGAACAGAATTTAATCTGTTCGATACGATACGCGAGAATTAAGAGAAAATGTTGACACAATTGTCACGAATATGTGACATACAGGCACCATAGAAAATTAAAGGTTCCACAAGACGTCAGTCTTTTAAAAATAAATCATCGTTGTCGGGGTGTGCGTCTCGTTTATGCTTGAATGACCGTAAATGTAGCTCTGCTGGTGGACACGTCATCGCCTTAGGATGTGCAGTGCGATGGCACTTAGCGGTAACGCGGATCCGTAACGGCATATCCGTTTTACGTCGCCCACGTTGCAATTGCGGCGTAGAAAAAAAGCCGCCGTTGTGCCGCCGGGAGAGGAGATGCATGCGAGCCGGAATGCGGCACCGAAGCCCAAGGAGAACCACTTTTCGCTGCACCCTACATATTCCGTGGCTATCTCCTCGATTCGCGCGATGCCAACTGTAGCCGGCCGGCCGGCCGGTCGGCAACAATGTTTGTCAATTTAGCTGTTTTCGCGATGGACGCGAAAAATCGCGATATCTTTTTATTTCCTCATCGGATTCCGTTATCATTCTGGCTTTATTTACAACGATTTCCGCGGTTTTCGCGGTTTGTTTCTTGCTATTTTATTAAATGGATTTAATAAGATCATGACTAATTAAGCTTTTAATTACATCAAGAGTGTCTAAAACTCTCTTAATTGAAAATCAAGAAGCTCCCGTTTGGCTTTTCCTATCTGGTGCGTTATCTGAACTTCTACTCAATCCTTCCGTGACATTTGAATTAGTTATTAGATAGACGATAAAACCTTACGTTGCGTATACTAGAGCCTCGGGCCCTAGTTCGCAACGCGGTCGTAATGAATTGCAGACGTAAGGCCCGGATACGAACGCGAACGACCACGCACGAGCGAGCGCACGCGTAACTATAACACGCGGACGAGTTTGCGCGTAATTCGTAACGCTTCGACGAGACGAGTTGTTTCTTCCGCGATCGAATGTTGCGCGAAACACGGGCGAAAATCTTACAGTCTTTGAATTTTCTTGGAAGTTACGCGGAAGAACGGTGCTCATGAACCATTTACCTACTTCAAATTCGAGAGATGTCTATAGTAGTGTGGAAATATTTTGTGCAATTAATAAAAATGCAATGGTATACAAATCTAATTTGGCTACTTCGCGAAAGATTTTCTCGAAATTTCATTAATGTTTGATCTTAATTACTCATTTTACGAAAAGAAAAATGACAGTTTAACATCTTATGTTTATCAATTCTGTTGTGTATTAACATAGTAACATACTTTTCATAATGTATGTTAATATCGTGCAAAATTTCGTAATAATTATTTGCATCTCCTGCCGTTACTTTGAAGGCGGATAGAACGTATAACTTTCTTGCGCGGCGCATAAAAACGCGCGGCTCGCTCACGCGGCGGAAAGGATAAAATAAAGAAACCACGGAGGAAATGCAAGCGCCGCGAATGCATTTACATTATAGAGAGGGCTCCGTGTCGCGTTGTTGTATTTACTTTTGCGCACGTTTCTCGCTTTCCCTCTAACGATCACGATGCGATAGAAATATCACCGATGACACGCAATCCAAACTACGGCAAAGAAAATGACTTTAACTTGCTAACGCGGCTGCTCTCATTCTAATCCGGTTCAGCTAGTCAGTCTGATCGACTGCCTATGCCATTTAATTTCTTGCTGCCAGAATGCTCTCACTGAGACGCGTACACGGCAGATTAAGTTTCTCCGCATCTCTCTAAAATGAATTAGACATAAAGGCATAAATTATGATACGTTATATGTTTGTGCAGAAATAGAAAACACTGTACATGGTATTTTGCAAAGAGGATTCGAGTTTTTGCGATCTGTAACGCTTATTTACTTCGGTCTCGCAGACTCCAGTGATCCAATTTTCTTCTTATTCGGGTCACGGTCGTGCAACGAGAATCCCGCGTCCTACAGCCTACGGATGCTGCGTGCTGCGTGCAAGTAGTAAGTACCATTTTCGATCGGACTTGCGATTGTGGGCTCGGCCGCGCCCTGAGCCGCGCGCGCCGATACGACGCGACGACGACGAAAAGACGAAGAAAGCAGCTATCCTGTAGCCGGGCCTGTGCGGTGAAAGTCGTCCAAAATGTCAACTCAATATGTGCACGCACGCACATTCGTTGATACAGAGAGAAAGAAAGACAGAGGGAAAAAAAAAAGGTAGAGAGGAAAGGAGGGAGACACGTTGGGCGCGGCGAGAGTATAATGTGCCGTTGCGTAATTGCCACTTTCTGGCAGCTGAAACGCATTAGGATGATCGACGCAATTTAGTCGAGGTTGCAACGGTAGCCTTGGTCAATCGAACGATTCGAAAGACTGTCCGATCCTCATCACACGAGTATTTAGGACAACAAGAAGTTTGACGCGTTAAAAGCTGCACAAATCTCACTTTGCTTGGTTGAAACGGAATCAAGCATTGAATATCCAATGCTATTCAGTGCGGTATAATGTTACAACATATACATGTATACATGTATATACATACTGGATGTTTCCTTCTTCGCTTTTTTAGCCAATACTTGTAATCTTAATTTAATCAGATTTAATTTACTCATAATTAACATATTACATTCTGCACATAGTTGTCTGACTGCATTTTGTATGTCATTAGCACTAACAATTATGTGCTTATCTATATCTTTTTATATTTTTTGAAAGTGTTAATTTACGACAATTTTTAATAGTCTTCAGAAAAGTTATACTTTAAGGAAACCGATTAAACAATTCAGCGGTTATATCTCCCATATTGTGTTGTTGACGTCATCGATATGCACTATCAGCGAAAAGTATAGTTTTCTTCCTGGCTGTTGGCGATATTTCGCGGTATCGTCCTTTCACGAGTCTAAAATTATCCGCGTCGAGGACGGTTAATGTGTTCTGAGAAGCCTGAGAAGGTGGTTTACATCCATCGCTGCACAAAGACCCAGCCCTCCCGACTTAACCGTCGACAGATCTCCCGAGGTTCCCCTCTGACGCGTCATTATTTTCCCCAAACCGGATTTTCGGGCCGCTTTTATGCCCACTGTTTCGTTCCGTTGAACATTTATCTGTCTATCGGAGTTGCAAAACCTCCGGCAAGGTGACCCAGTTGTATCTTCGCTCCAAGTAGGTAGGTTGGAGAACCGTCGAGAGGTAGAGAATAGTAGAGATCCATCTTGATCTTTCGATTCGGAAATCTTTGAATCTCGAAAAAAAAACATATTCTTTTAAAATTTAAGATACATAATTTTTAAATAATCTAATTACACGTGTGGGTCAGTTGATAATTTTGTATCTTGTTCTAAACTTATTTGAAATTTTTTTGTTAAATCCATTAGTATTTTGCAATATGTTAATTCTTATTCTATTAGTGTTCTATTTTACTGTTGAAAATAGATAATAGATAATGGAAGGTAAAGCACATATTAGATAACATTAATTAAACTATTTACATGTAGGTACCTAATATAACTTTCTTTTTTGACAATTTACTTAACATAAGTCTTTCCAGATAAACACATAATTTTATAAATTGGTAATGGATAATATAAATCACTTCAGAGAATTAATATTTACTTAATTACAACATTTAAATCTAACGGGTGATTCCCTCGGGATTAATCTACACATGAAAAAGTTATAGTAAGAATTTGTTATTATAATTCCTGTGAAATGAATATTGAGTCGTATCATCAATTTAAAATGCAGTTTGTCGCGTGCGTTCGATAGCTTCGTCTTGAATTATACGTTTTACAAGAGCATTCATCGCCTTTTGCACTTCGCTCTTTCACGCGGCGAAACTCGCGGATCGCGTATCGCATTTATGAAGATGTACACCCAAGTGTATCGCAATAGGAATAATAGGCATTCTCCATCTCTTAAACGAAGTCGACCCGCGGGGAAAGTAATGACGAGAGACGAGGACGGAAAGAGGCAGGTCGAAGAATTCGAGTCACACCTAGGGGACCTTCCCTGCCAGCGCGAAAAAAAATCGCGGAACGCAATGGCGAAACGTAGGCCGCGGGAATGTCTCTGTGCCTCCTCCGGATCGCCGTATCGAGTAGCACCTGTGCTCGTTTCTTGAAACAAGAGATCGCGGCACGTAACAATTGATTTGAAGAAGGAAGAAGAACGTTCGGCGTATATTTATTTTCCGACGCGCGATGGCGACGAACCGGCTGATCGGGCTGATACATAGCGTTTATTTTTCTATATTCTTTTCTATATTCTTTGCGGCGTACGAGCACGTCGCTACGTATACGCGATCACCTTACTGTCATTTGCACGGCGACACGAGAACCGGTAGGCGCGAACCGCTCCATCACATTATTCTTCGAGATACGATTTAATCCTTCTTGCTTTTCTCTTCCTCGAAACGCTATTTTGCACATGGATAGATCAGTCTCAAAAGTCAGTCTCTCTAATTATAAAAGATGATAGGGGTTGTGGTTGAATTTTTTTTATAAAATAGAAAAATATTGATTATAAAAAAAAGTTTGCATATTGTTAATATATTGATTATAAAAAGAACACGTATATTATCAAAATTTATGTATTGCATGATCTACAATAAGAGATATTTATTGCATGTTCGTTGCATATTGGTTTAGAGCAAGTGTGGCAGGCTTTTCGTGTCTTTCTCTGACGTTTGTCGGGAGCTGCATAACAAATATAGCATGATCTTTTAACAGGTATTCTTCCTGTATCGTCCTCTGTAAGAGAAAGGCTGTTTGTCGATTGTCAAGTTTTCTGTTGGTCTGTAATGTTTCTTCAAATTACTGTTCAACATGGTTCATATATCAAGAATCGGCGCTGTTTTATCATCTTTCAGACGTAAGTTTCGCGTATTTAAATCATCAAAACAAATAAATCTTAAAATATTCCCGAAGCGATTAAAACATTATACAGGGTGACTCACATAAAGCTTAACGAGCCATTTTGAACAAGAGGTCATGATGGCATAAAAGTGATGTTGAAGTGGCGTCAATATAACTTTTAAATGATGAATAAAGTCATGATGAAGTTATTGTGAGTTTAATGTTTTATTTGGGACCATAATATCCCGATAACTATACTATCAATTTTAATCATTTTAGTCTTAAATTTTACAGATTTCAAAGACTTTAAATCTATGTTAAGATTAATCCCTATTTATCCCTTCCCGAAAGATAAACTGAGAAGTGTACTTACTCATTTCGAGACTGGATTATTATGTCATGAAGTGTCCTTATATGTTTTTGCAAGTGTACACAGTCCTATATATAAGATATTATTCTACCACAATCTTACATTTTGCTTTACATCCTGGCAATTCCGAGTAATACTGCTTTAGTTTAAGAGGTAATATGCGGTCATTATTGAGAAATATTTCATATATATTTAAGTGTTTTCTTAATTTTCTTGTAATATTTGGTTTATTGAATACTCGAATTTGTTTATTACACTCTCTGCACTTTACCAGCAAAGCTTCTAATTGATCGAAATAATCCCGCAAGCAGAAATAAATCTTGAAAAAAAGCTGTTGTGTATTTTTAAAAATTTAATCAAAATTTAAAGAATATTTAATGCAAAGAAACTTGATGCTACTACATCGAATAACTTAAATTTATGATATATTAATATTATTTATAATATATAGTATTACACATCTAATATTAAATTAAATCATGTCCATCCCATACATACACACACATTTTTATTGTTTTCAAATATTTTCAGATGTAGCAGTGCTAAATTTTTTGCATTAAATATTTTTTAAATTTTGTTTAAATTTTTTACAAATACACAACAGCTTTCTACCAAAGATTAAAATATACAATATATAAATATAGCTTCTTTCCAATTAAGATTTATTATTATTATAGACGCGATAAGTTATGTGAGCGTTATTCTATTATATTTAAACGTGAACATTTTATTATTCTCTGAAAGACAGCAGACCTCATTTGCATGTGACGCGGTGACGTAATAAAATTTTTCATCGACTACATTTCACGCGCGAGTGTCTGGCGGATTTTGTATAGCAAGTCTTATTACGCTATACTTGGCATATCGCGATGTAATAACATTTTTCGCTGATGCTGTATACTACCTGCTTAACGGGAACTTGCATAATGTTCTATTTGTTGCTCCGATCATGATGTATAAATAGAATAAATTCCCCGCCTGCGGAACGCGCGCTCGGCTCTCGACTCGCAGCTCGCGACTATTGCTATGAATTCAAAAAATCCGAGCGGAAAGGTCAGCGAGACCTTTCGCTGAAATTGCAGTGTTCGATGAGCTTAGTAATATTTCAAAAGGAGATCATCCTTTGTGAAGCTAGTTGTATGCTTTATGCCTGCTGCACGAAAAGATGGCGAGCCGCGTTAACATTTAACGATGCGTCGTTTCGCAGCTCGGTCGCCGAAAGGACGTTGTCCTTTGGGAGTCATTAAGGTGAGAGAAAGGCGATTCCCCTCGCGACAGAAATTTCGTAACGACGCACGTGGATTTTCTTACGGGCTCATCAGTTCGCCCTCCTAAGGTGCCAATTTTAGAGTCATTGGTTATTATATGTACTTATATCGAAAACTCAGTAATCCATTAAATTGTTATAAACTTTTTTTCATATCTATAATTATAAATCTTGATTAATTAATTTCTTAATAACAGTTTTTTAATAATAAAAATAAAATCTTATTTACATTAATTTAATAATGTCTTTGTGATCTTAAATGCTTTCTATATCAATACTTTTCTTATCATTATTTTCTTTTATTTTTATGTCAGATTATGTAGAGATATTAGACTTTTTTACTGTTCTCCGAATCCATATGGACGGACTCTCTCACTTTGTAAAAAAAAAGCCGCGTTTCCGCGATATATGGTGATTATTCGAGATTGATACGCGTTGCATGGCACGTGCAAGAGATTCGAGCGGCAAGCATACATTGTTGATCTTTCACGCGTGCCTAATCGTAGGGCTCGTTGACTGCAATTTCCAATTCCAAGCTTTCCCGGAAAGGTCGAGGCCGCCGCGTCGTAGTCGTGCGGCTAACTCGCAAATACCTTCCTTTCTCGAGCGAGCCCGACGGGAACCTTCCGTAATACGAATTACGTGATTATCTCTCTTATTCCTTATTCTCCTGTCGCGAATCATTATCGCAATCATTTTGTATGCCTCCGTGAACGTTTACCATTCAATTCTGATTTTGTTTGTTCTGTTTTCGTTTTATTCTGTGCCGATTGAATAGATAAAGACTTTAAGCGACGATCAAGATAAAAATGTACAGTATATCGCGTATCTTAAGTACATTAAAGCAGTTATATTTTATGATTTCGCTTTACATTGATCAGACTTGATATGGAGCATTTTCTCGAGCGCTCGCAGAAGTAGTCCAGCGTGGTAGCAGAAAAGCAATAAGAAAGCAGCGGAAAAGTGATTTGATTTCTTTAGCGTTACTGTCTTGTCCAGGGATGAATTAAATTTTCTGATGTCTCTTTGCATTTACGTAATAACTAGATAAAACATTATATTGGTTAAAATTAAACTTATTTAAAAAATTCAAATGACAATAGGATGTTCTTAGTTTAACTGTTATTATAAAAAAACGTAATAGTCTTTGAGTTACTTATAATAAAATAATAATAATATCTAATATATGATATATTAGTTTGAATCGTAATAAGAACAACGAGAGATTGAAAATAAAGCTATTTTTGTACTTTATTTATATTTCTTCGAAACATGACAGTTACTTTCGCTATTTTAACCAGAGATAATGATTTTTCTATCGCGCTAAAAGATTTTTGTTTGAGTAACACTTTAATCGCATTTTTGAAGTTCGCATATTCAATGACTTCCCACTCCGCTACGTTTTTTACATTTCACCGGGACCTTTTGCTGTTTCATATCCGACGTAACGTCGCGTATTATTACGTAATTAGCAAGTTTTGCGCCACTGAGTCCGAGTGAAACGTACGAGAGGCGTCTCCCTGGTAACTACTTTCGATACTCGATCGCCCGTTTCTAAACGATTTCTCGACTTTTGTTTGGCCAAAACATCCGGTTTGCTCGAAGCACTTTCTTCATTAAAGGGAAGAAGAATATCGATTTTTATTGAATAATAAAATTGCAAAACATTTTTTACACCATTCTTGTATTTGCCTATATCTGCGGATATCTACTTTATAAGGTGGAAACTTTGGTGACAAAAATTTCGCGGTTATTATTTACATATCTACGTTATATTTACATATCTACGTTATCGCAGTGCAGTTTTGCTACCGTTACATGATCGTTATATTACAACTCCACGGCGTTATACAACATTGTTGCGTGATTATATAGTCATTTGTTTATATAATTGTTACACAGTGTAACCACAGTACCTGACTCAATTTTATAACCCATTAATAAGTGATATGTGCGCGAACTTTTGAAAAATATTTTAAGATGTCCGAGTAAATTTTTCCTGTTTTCTCAATTCTATTTTTTTTTGTTCTTTTCCTAGACAATACATTTTTTGCCATCGATTCTTTTCTTACACGTGCGCGACCAAGCGAGGAATTCCGATTGCGAGGAAAGGCCTTAAAAAGGTCATTGCGGTTGGTCCCCTCTTTGACTTCTCCCGACCATGCATCGCCGGAAACGGGAAAAGCGAAAGGGAGAAGAGAGAAATTCATTGCTCGATAAAAAATGTTGCCTTGAAGCTTGTCAATCGTAGTAACAATTAAATTGAAATATTAATTATGTAACCTACCATTATTAAATAATAAAAAATATATATTGAAAAATATATATATTTAAAAATATATATAAAAAATATATATATTTGATTGCGGAGATACCTGGTTTTGCTCGGAACTCACATTATTGGGACTACTGCGCTCAAGAGACCATGTTAAGTCTAAACACTGACCACTAGCGTATGACTAATATGACTTTGCTTTAACGTTTATAATTTGACTAATGTAATTTTCGTTTAATGTATCTTTTTGCTCTGACGATGACTCAAGAAAAGAATCGAAACGTCCGTGAACTTTTGTATAATTCATAAGGAATATATTTTATTGCGCTATAATTACTGCGCCTGGCTCGTATTGCCTTTCTTTTGACTTATTTTAGATTTAATCAAGGGAGCTTTTTAGCAAGTTAATAAAATATATATATATATAATATGAGTGTTGTGCATGTGCTATCGATATAAGAATGACATCACGTGTGGATCACTTTCGCAATAATATCCTACTCATTATATCTAATTATATTCTTTCAAGCTCTCGCGCTGTTCCATGCATTAAAGTCTTCGATATTGAAGTATTCAATGTTGAAAATTCAGTTTATAGAGACATTCAACATTTAAATTTCTAAAACTTGACTTGAAGATTTTTACATTAAAAGATTCATAAGTTCAGAAAAATATATTATACATTAGATATTTCTATTATATCGTAAATTTCAACATTGAACGTGTCAACATTGGAGATTTCAATGCATAAACATTAACTCAAAACAATTTAAATTTGTATCTATATTGAATCTTATATATGTTACCGTCAAAACCCGAAAAAACTAGTCAAAACTAGTTTTACCGAAGGCTTCTCGTCAATACTCGAATTAACTATAGTCAATTCTAGAAGTAACCAAGTGTATTTGACAATACCAGTATTCCCTAAAAATTTGTTCAGTTAATACTCGCTCTGACTAAAATCAGTTCTAGTGAGGCACACTCACTGTTAAAACCCGTTTTCAGGTAAAACTAGATGTAACTAGTGAAAAGTAATAGTAAACGGGAAGTAAATGAATATGTCGCAGCCACATGCGGTAATTTAGCACTTCGTGATGAAGTGTCTAGACACATCGCGAAGAGTCCAACCACAATGGACACATGCTGTAATTTAATCTTTAAATCAAAAATTACCATACACACATACACACGCACACATGCGGGGGGGGGGGGGGGGGTGCAAAGAAAGGCTTTCGATATCGCTTGACTTTCGATGATGAATATCTCGCAGCCACATGGTGTACAGTTGTACTCACGCACACACGCGGGGGATGCAAGAGGGGGGCCTTCGGCCCCCCCCTCCCGCAACCCCTCCGCCGGTAGGCAGGGTAGACCTTGCTTTACAACTTAGCATGTACTTTGCAAATTGTAAAGCGTGGTCCACCCTGCTTACCAACGGAGGGGGTGCGGTAGGGCGGGCCTAAAGCCCTCCTTGAACCCTCCCCCTCCCCCGCGCGCGTGTGTATGTGACTGCGGCATATTCATCATCGAAAGTCAAGCGATAAATATACATAGGTTTCAAATTCACGCACTTTTGTATGCGCGTGCAGCCACGGAGCATGCGCATGTGGCTGCATTTGAAAATTAAATTACAGAATGTGCCCACTGTAGTCCCCTCCGCATCCCCCCCCCCCCCCCCCCCCCCCGACCCGTGTGGAACGCGTTTCTCTGTCCGCATGCATGTACTTTAGTATTTAGTCTTTCATAATATCTTATAATACTCAAAATAAAGGTATTTACTACACTTTTAAGTTTTAACTGGTTCAACTCAGTGACAACTAGTTTTATCTATATAGGTAGTAAAAACTGTTAATACATTTTAACATTAATTTTTCTAATCTAATAGATTAGATCTAATTTTCACTAACAGTACGTAGTTATTTCTAGAATTGACTATAGTTAATTCGAGTATTGACGAGAGGCCTTCGATAAAACTAGTTTTGACTAGTTTTTTCGGGTTTTGACGGAATTCGGGTTCTGACGGTAACATATATAAGTCCGCACCAGATTTCTTATTTAATTCTTATTTTATTATCAGTAATATTATCGTCAATATATTAATAATCGTGTAACGCGCGAAATAACGTTAAGATCATTATGATTCGCTTTACAAATGTTAAAAATTAGGACGAGCCACTTGACGCGGATTACGGTTACGATCCAATAAATTCGTTAAGCGGCGCAACAGATCGCTTATAAGAGAAATGAAAGGATCGTCCGCCGAGGCAATTGGAGAAGAAGGCACGTGTTAATGCACGCTCTCTAGAGCCGTAGAAAAACGCGTTGTGTTCCAATTACGTGCTGATATATCGAGCAGTAGGAGCTCGCCGGCCATCTCAACTCCGTCGCAGGATCAGCCGTATTTCGTGACTATACATTTCTCCGTAAATCAATCATGCTCCAATTCCTCGCGGAGTGATTTCCTCTCCGATCGTTAACCCATCCCTCATTCCCTCCGGCCTCCTTCCGTTCGCCAGTCCACAGCTCCGCTCTCTTTGCCCTTTGGAGAACGCGTGCTGCAATCTGGTGACTTCAATATAAAGCGTATGAATTGTATGAATTTTGCGAACTCTTTACCGTCGATATAAATTTCCTATAAAAATAATTTTTTCTTTATTTTATTTAATTTCTTAGAAATTCAACTTTCTAATAAGATTAGCTTTTCAGATCTAGAGAAATCTGTTTTTTTATTTAATTATGTGTTTATCTAAACTGGATTGGGGAAATTGGGATTAAAATGTAAAAAAATATGTGCGAGAGAAAGAGATAGAGCTAGGTTTAGCTTATATTTATTTACAAATTTGAAAACTGTTGTTTTCTTTGTAGCATGGTACATTAAAAGGTAAATGCAAACTTTGCAGAGTAGGATACTAAACATCATTAACAATACTTGCTTATTTATTTCATTTTAGGCCATTATTATTCTCGAGAAATCGCTTTCAAATTTGCTTACTAATAATTCTGCTCTGCAGTTATTGCTTGAAGTTGTAATTAAATGTTATCGCACAGAAAGTGGAAATGGAAGATAATTAATTAACTTGGTGATTTAGTAAAAGTATACTTTTTAAGTTTGATGCACGGTCCTTAGGGCAAAATGGGAGGTGTTGGTGACTCGAGATTGCTGAAATAAAAAAAAATACATCAGTTTAAGTCACTTTTTAAGAGATATTCGTATCAATATATATTTACAGTATCTACTTTGTTTCTTTTAAATAATCTTGAATATATGTATATTCAAGAAACAAAGAGCTTTAGAAAATACATTTAAAAAATGGCCTTACCATACTGCAGTGTTGAAAGGTTTACAAGAGTCTGATGAGACATCATACGAAAGTCCCGATGGACAATCTATCGCTACAGGCTTGTTGTTCCTACAAACTACCACCTTAGTACAAAAGTCATTGAGCTTGTACACTTCGCCGCTATTACACGGGGCTCTCATTAGCTCGGATGGTATCTCTTGGAGCAGGGTCCATGGATTCGTCAAACTGGAAGTTTCTATCACGTCATGCGCGGGCTGGTCATCTAATGCTGGACTATCGGTCGATATTTCTTGTTTCTCTATCTCTTTATCAATTTCCAGTTCGGTTGCCAGGTTTCGCTGATGCCAGGGATCGGACTTGGGCTTGTTCAGCCAAGGATTTCCAGGGTACGAAGGGGGCGGTGATGGGTAAGGCTGCGGCTGATAGCTCGGTGGTTTAGGGGAATAGGTTGGTTGTGGCGCATAAGTCGGAGGTTGCGGAGAATAAGTCGGTTGAGGCTGATGAGTTGGTGGTTGAGGCTGATGAGTTGGTAATTGAGGCTGATAAGCCGGTGGTTGAGGCTGGTAAGTTGGTGGTTGAGGTTGGTAGGTCGGTGGTTGAGGCTGATAAATCGGTGGTTGAGGCTGGTAAGTCGGTGGTTGCGGAGGATAAATCGGAGGCTTGGGAGTAGTGGACGGCTTGATCGGGGCATAGGTAGAAGACGGCTGCGGAGATTGAGTCGGCGGTTGTGTAGGCCTCAGTGGTTTTGGTGTGGCTGTGCCTTTGCAGTCCACATTGTATTGATAGTCGCAGACGTTCAATATCTGGAAGATAAAATCTTAACTAATACTATATATTATGTATTTAAGTATGTAAGTATGTAATACTAATTTTTCTCAATGAAAATGAAAAGTCGATGGGAATTGTGATAATAATCTTATATAATCCTCTTTCTATAAAGATTTATAGACAAATATTTTACATAAATTAAAATTAAAAAATAATAGAGTAAACATGAAATATAGGTATTTTAATAATCTAATATCGATTATATTCATCAATTAGGTTTCATTCTTCTAAATGTTCTATATAAAGCATTAACAAATTAAATTTATAAATATTAAAACATATTTTAATGTTTTATAAATTCTTTTAGAAAAATTAATGTAATATAAAAAATATTTTAAAAATTTATAAATAAAATACAGTAGAGTTGGATCTCTTTTTAGAACTTCTTTGTATCTTTTATGGTTTTTATGCTGTTTTTCAAAGACAATAAAATTGTTACTTAATGATTTTATGTGTATATTACATTTGGATGGTTTATAAACATCAAAATTATTATAAGATCTGATTATTGAATTTATACATATACAATATGTTTCTCTCTAGTAACATATTATTTCAACTTTTTTTAAATTTTTCCAGTAAAAATAGATTAGATAGAAGATAGAATATATAAAAAGCAAGATTTCGCGAGATCTATTTTAAGCTGCATTGAGCATATTGTTACGTCACTCCGCGATTTAAAATTCGGCGAGTGTTTACGCCGCGTTTTTTTAGAATGAACCCTTACGTCACTGTAGACCAGACCGAGGGGACAGTAAAATTTGATCGGTTTGCCCGCGGCACACACGTAGAATTCCGAACAGTTGGTTGAGCTTCTGTAACGTCCGTTTGGATCCGGGCATAGCTTCGATCCCGCCGGCAATGGTGGTTCTGCCAACAGAATTATTCTTTTATTCCTTTTATCTGTATTTCTCATATCATTAACGATATAAAGAGACAAAGTATATTTTTTTTTTTTTTAATCATTAAACTCTTATATGAAAAGTCTCAACGGTGTTTTCATACAATTCTTAAGGGTAACAAAAATTTAATACATACATATCTAAATTATTATCTCACTAGAGAGAGTATTATTGAAACTCTTTTTCCGCTCTCTTGCTTCTTGTCGGTCTTTTCAAGCAAACTTTTTTAAAGCCTTGCTTAGTTGATTAAGGAGGTTGGTTGGTGTCCCGCTGCGCGGCAGGCGGCAAGAGGGAAAAGTTTATAGGTATATTCGCATTGCTCGTACTTACGCGTTGCTTGCACTTTTAATATTTTTGCTATGTATAAGTTATGTATAATGTATTGCCCAATGTATAAGAGTATAATTTCAATAATTAATTACTTGACAACCATGCAGACAATTGTCTTCGAGTGGTTGCTCAAATCCGCTAAAAAAATAATAAGAATTAGTTTAAATTTATGGAGGATAAGTATTCGTGTATGGGAATCTGTAATCCATCATCCATGCCAAAGTTGAAGACAATTGTCTGCATGGTTGTCGAGTTATTAATTATTGAAGTTTATAACTTCAATAATTAATAACTCGACAACCATGCAGATAATTGTCTTCAATTTTGACATAAACGACTGGTTCCCATAGACGAATATATAGTTTATAACTTCAATAATTAATAACTGGACAACCAGACAATTGTCTTCAACTTTGGCATGGACGACTGATTCCCATAGACGAATATCCTCCATAAATTTGAACTAATTCTTATTATTTTGATTTGAGCAACCACCCTCCTTAACGAAATCGCAATTAGGGGATAATTGAATTAGTCATCGCGATTATCATCGCAATTTGAGCGGGCAATTCGCACCGTAATTATCGATAACACTCACTCGGCGTAGCGGGCGGTCGATCACCGCACTTGACGTTGTACGAAAAATCGCAGTAACCGGCGACGTCGTTGAAGAGTAGCCCGGCCGGGCAGGTCTGCTCGATCACCACATCATCCCAGCAATTTAGATAATTTGCACAGCTCTTTGGGCTGGAATACTGGCCCCTCGGTCCTAGGCAGCCCGGCGGGGGTTTATATGGCGGTGGTGCCGGTTGTACCGGTGGTGAAATGGGATTCGGAAGCTCATTCGTGTCACCCGGATTGCTCGGAAATCCTGGGTATTGCCTGACGCTATTGAGAACTATTCTATTGTTTCCCGATGTGTCATTCTTCCAGGTCCCCGCACGAACATTTAATCTGTGGCTGTCAAAGTTGTTCCACAGAGTCTCTAGTTCTGAAAAATGGCGATTGTTCTAATCCACTCATCGTTATCGAAGATAACGACAGTAATATTATATATCAACTCGCGCGCGATTAAGAACTGATAATTAATAATAAATTGTATAATAACGGTAATAACAATTTTTGTTAGAATTGAGAATAGAAAAATAAAATAACTTACAAATATGCAATAAACAATAGAAAATGTTATTTTATGAATTGATTTGTAAAAGCAACATTAATCGTGAATTTGGTAAAACTAAAAGAATATTTATAAATTATTTATATTTAATTAATGAGAGAGAGATAAAAGATTATTTGTGATATATAATTTATTTATACATAAATTATATAATTTACACAATGAAACTATAATTCATAACAATTGAGAAACTTTCTAATTAAATATTTGATTGAAACAGAAAATAGAGTATAACGCATTAAAGAGAATATATCAAAAACGATTCAAAAGATACTAGAGAAATTAGAACAGTCTTTAAATTATCTTTACGTCTTTTGGTGCATTTCTGTAGCCTAAATGAATTTATATGTGTTATCGTTATTTTACTCCTAAATTTCTGTAATTGTTTCTATAATTGTTATAGGAACCTCTTGCAAAATTCTCGAGTCGTAACTCTGAAGCAGCTGACACTGACCTTCGGGTTGTTCAGCGAAGGCGAACTGTCTATCGATGAGCGACGTTAACGGCTTTGTCGTCGTCCTAGGTCTGTCTCTTCTCCTAGCCGCATCAACGAGTCCTAGGGCAAGGACCACAAAAACCAATATCACGTTCACTCTCATCTTTCCCTTGTTGTGCTCCTAGTTTTTCTTCTCTTCGTCTTCCTCGTTTTCACCGATGACAGTTGCCAGAGGTCAGCGCCCTTTACCAGGATGAAAATCGCTCTTCTTAAAAGCTATCTCTCCGAGATAATTTTCGCGGGTGATCTGAACTGATCGGCAATCGACACCGGTAATTCTCGAGGTGGCGCGAATCCGGACGCACGGTGTCCTGATGCTGGATGGGCTGGACCTGATCGCTTCCAGGGCTTTACATAGGGCAGCCCCCACCGCCGCTCCTCGTAGGGTCCGCAGGACCTCAATTACGCGGCGGTGCGCCACGTAGGATCCTCTTCTTGTTGCGCAGGAAGTGCTTGCGACCGTTGCTTTCGCACCGATTCGTTCATCCTCCTTCTCTTCTTTTTCTCGAATCTCCCTCCTCTACTTCTTACCCGAGGTTTCGAGAACTCCTCATTGGACGAGATTTAGGATGCACCCGAAGGATGCGTGCACGCTCACGGTGATCATTCGTTCCGTCCGAGCTGTTTATCTTTTCTTTCCTTTTTTCCTGATCTTTAAGGGGTTGTGGTGCTGGATATTGTTACCGGACGAATTTAGGACTTTAACCCTTTCGTGTCGTGTGTTAAATTCATTAAACGTACGTTCCAAAGACTTGACCGTGCGGTTATAAAACTTTCATCCTGGACATATGGTCCCGGTAGATTCAACAACGTTAAAGATAGCCCAGTGCTTCTGGATAGTTGTTTTTTAATTTACTGGTCTTGTCTCTTACAAAATAAAAGAGAAACTTATTGAACGAAATTAAGGGTCCTGTCGGCAATTTTCTGGGCTTCTTATTCTCGACTTTAATTATCGACGACAGACTAATCTGTTCATATAACGAGATCAAAAGCTTTAAGCGCAAGGTCGAGTTGCTTTGTCGCATCTGTGATTGATTCTGCCTCCTTGAATTTTGCTAGGCAATAATGCCAATTAATAAGTGCATCATCAGGAAATAATTATCGCGCATAATTTACAACAAATATTTTTTTAGAACTTATTATTTTTTATAAAGTGTTTCACACGTAAATATTATATTTTCACTTTTTTTAATAAAATAAAAATAAAATAAAAATAAAATAAAAGAATTGTTTAAGGAGCTGAATAGATATGTTTTAAATAATCAAAAAGAAAGAAACTTTATAAACATTATTTTCATAAAAAATATATGATTATATACCTATTTCTGTTTTATATTATATGATTCTTTACATTTATATTATACCGGATTAGATGCTGTGAAGTGGCTCGCCTGTGCTTATACAAATTGGAATGGATATAATCCGTGTAACATTTTTTTTTCTTCTGGGACACAAGGATGTCTTATCATCGATATCCTTAAAATATCTTGCTATATTTTTTCTTACACTTAATTTATCATTACGTTATTATTACAAACTCCTAAAAATACAATTATTCGTTATTTTCCAAATAGCTTAATAATAGAGTCGATTTCTATGAGTTAAAAAAACCATAATGCACATTCGCAAATTTCGTGACGACATCGGCGACTTAACCGTTTATGGGATTTCCTGTATGACCAAGGCGGTGTCTTGCTACTCAGGAAGATGAGGAAAAAATTCCACACCTGTGAGAAAGAGACGGAGGGAAAGGACCGGGCATCGGTATGCAAAGGTGGACGCACTCTCGAGAGGACTCGTTACGCATTCGTTACCCGAAAGTGTTCCGCGAATGGGTCCTGGTGGCTGCGAGAGCGCGGGCCGCGCCGTATGTAGGAGGTAGGAGGTCCCATCGTCCTCCGGGGAGAGCTCATCGTCCTTTTTATTATCCGTTCGGATAAGAGATTCGGCGGTCTCGGCAATAAGGAAGAATCTGGTCGATGCGAACGATGCGGCCAAAGAAGAGAAGGAAGAAGACGATCCTATATCGACGTAATCCTGGAATCCGTCGAGTTTTCGATTCCTCTCCCTTCGAATCTCGCGTCGTAATCTTGAGTCACTCGCGCTGACCTCGCTGTTTTTCTTCGGATGACGTGTTGTCGGCAAGATGTGCGATATTTAAGGACACGCATAATCGTGCGGATCTTTTTTGCATGCATAACGTCGGGACTTTTTGGAGATAAGAAGAAAAAGGAACAAAATTTTAATCTGATTTGATGGAATTTTAATCATCTTATCTTAATAATTTTATGTATATTGTGAGATTAGAATATTATTATTTAAGCTGACAGTTACAAATACAATTTATCTTATACTTCATAAGAAAATAATAATTTATTTTTAATTTACAGCTAAATTTTCCAATCTTTGGCGTTTATTAACTCTTGGGAAGTTTATATATATTTTTTAAATTTATATATATAATTTAAATTGGGAATTTGTATTTTATACATTCAGTAACAAAAATATCTATTGTCTTTCTTATTTTTTACCTAGCATATTTTTAACTTCGTATTTGAATTATTATACAGTAACTTATAAATAAAATATTTAAACTATAATAGCCATAGTTTGAATGCGTTTAATTTATAATTTATTATGCTATCGTTTGTAAGTAAATTAAATTATCTATGGGATTTATGAAATTGTTGGAACATTAATAAGAATTTAATAGGATTTCTCGCACGATAGCCACTCGCAAATAGAGACATGTGACCTTATGATCCAAGGTATCACGAGAGTGACACCCAAGATAATCCTCCGTCTAATTCTAGCAGTTGACATTTATATCGCGCGTTCGACAAAGCCATCGTTTCTTCGCCGTCGTCTTTCGCGTCCGGTCGAGTCCTTGTCGTTGTTTTAACTCGAGTGGCGGCTCGCTTAGACCTTAGACCGCAGGCCGACAAACTGTAGGGGGATCTAGGATGGAATGCCGACAGGAGAGAGAAACGAGACGGGAATCCCGCTTGCTGGACCGCGAGATCGGCTCAGGGAGAATAGCAAGAGTTAACCCTTAGATGCATAGAAATTGCGACGAATGAGAAACGAGTCATAAACTGCAAAACGAGTTATAAATTCCAGAAACGTGCTCTTGCATCTCTACTGTTTAGTTATAATCTCTAGTGAAACTAATCTCACTGTCAAATCTAAATAAACGTATATTTTTTAATAATTTTGATATTTAAATTAAATTTTTCTACTTAATTTGTAATTTAATTATTATATAGTCTTCGGTTATAAGCTTACTTTGTAAGACTACAAATTTGTCTTGTACGTATTTCTAATACTTCTTGAAACATTGAACGGATTGTCATTATATTTAAAAGAATACAATTTTGTCCGATAAAGGGTTTTTGCAGTTTTATTTTGTCGGAGGTTTTGCAATTTGATTTTTATTATGTTTAAATACAATATTAATTTATATTGTAATCAATGTAATCAGATTTTATTAGAAAATATCGATCTCGATATTATTTTTTTCTTCGGTGATGTCATGAACGTTGAATATTAAAGACACTTGAATTCGGCGAACCTGAAAATTTTGCTCTTGTCGAATGTTATCGGTAGTGTAACAATGTTTTTCGTGTGCGGTGCTGAATCGAATACCAAATCGCATAATAAATTCAAAGTAGCTTACACGGCACGCCACTTAGGTCCAAATACGAGGGCGATATCTCTGCCGAGAACTCGCAAATATCTTGTCGAGGCTTCTTTTGCGTGAATCTCTGCATCGATAATGAAAACGATACGAGAGATTTCACAGCTTCTTCAGATTTCTTTTCAAGATTTCGGCCTCTTTTTAACTATAATTTTTATATTTAAAAAATTTTTATTTTTTATAACTATAAATGAGTATTTTAAATCTTAATTTATTTAACTAAAAGATTGTTATTGTTAAAAAAATGACAATAATTTTGTTCATGAATATATTGTATAACGTTTATTTAAGAGAAAGATATAAGTTGATGTTTTGAGACTACCAGATTTAACGTTACAAACGACAAAGTTGCAAGGTGTTTTGGTCTCTCGCCGAGGTATAAGTTTTCGATGCGTTCGGCGCAGTAGGGAGCAAATAAATTTAAACCCTCTAGAAGCAAAATGATTTTATGGCCGCGTAGAAGCAAACGCGCTAGCCTGAAGAATGTTGGAATATTATTCCCTGTCACCTATGATAAATGGCTTTTGATGCTTTTACTTACAATAAAAATTTTAATTTGTTAATACAAATAGAATACATATGATATTACATTTTAATTAATATATGATATTAAGAGTGTATGATATGTGTTAACATCAATTTTTTGGCTTTACTGTTTTTTTTTTAGCAAAAGACATTTTTTATTTGCCAGAAGATGATTTAATAAAGTGCATGTTTAAAAAAAATTTTCGACGCCTTAGCATTTCCTCGAAAGCAGAAAAGGAACGGATTCTCCTTCCAGAATTTTACTTAAGTCTTCGAATTGAGCTAAAGCTTTGTCCCGCGTGCGCACTGCGTTCCGTTTGCGCAATGGAACTCGAAAAACAGGTTTGGGAAACGTTGTGTATTAAGCCAGGAACCATCCAAAGCGACGTTAAAAATGCAATCGTCGCGCGCTGATACCGTAATGCTCATTCGAATTCATTTCGGGCGTATCGGTACGTCGCGGCGCAGGTTGAAGTGCACGCGCGTTGAAGAACGTGCCTGTCGTAGGTGGTCTGTTGCTACTCTTACATGTTTGTAATTTAACGCTGAATGATAGAGCGAATCCCGCGGAGGGTTATAAGCACTTAGCGCGATTGCCCGAGTGCGATAACTTCTTCCAACGATGTTATTACTATCGAAATAAAATTCATGCCAAGTAGCATCGATTACACTCAATTATTTTCGCATTTTGTTTATGGACTTCTTGTCAGTAATAATGAAGAGCAATGATCTCGCTTAATTGTCGTTTAATTTCGAATCTTCTTCCTCGAAATTTATTCTTCTTATCTTCCAAGATATTTAATATAAAGTTATGTAATTGTAGATTAACTGAAAGTATTTAAGTACTTTTATTTAAAATTAACGCGCTGGATGTTTTATCCGAAAGCTATTTACTTAAGGCTTTCTTCAAGTGCTATCAAGGGACTATCCCGATATCCGAATAATCACGTCATAAAACATTTGTTATCCGTTTATTGAATACCTGAATAAAATTCTATAAAATTCGAGTATTCGGGAAAACGATAAAATTATTTTAAATGCGAAAATATAAAATTTATAAAAAATAATTAATTTTTTAAAAATATTGATTTACTTTTCGACTTATTAACAATAAGTACAAAAATAAATTAAAATTCAAATGCGTTAACATTATCTGATACTAACAGATTATTAATTTTCGCAATTTCTTGGAGTGAAATTTTACTCTAAATAGAGTGAACATACTGACTCAAATTTAAAATAAATTCAAACTCTCCATAAAGAGTGAAAATTCAATCCAAGGGAATGAATCTCCACTTCAAACTGGAGTGTCATTATTTACGTTGTTGAAGTAAAATTTTCACTTAAAAAACTTACAGAATACTGTATAAATTAGATTGATTTCTGTTCAATATTTGGACTATCCAAATTATCCGGATAATTTCAAATATTCGGATCATTCCTTTATTATTTTTCTCTATCGAATGTCCAGATATAAAAAAATAAAAAAATTTAAACTATCTGCCGGACACTACTTTTTTTCTAGATAATTGTATATATCTATATGTGTGTTTCTCTATATAATGTAGAGTAATTAAAGAAAAGCATTATGAAAATATATTTTTACCTTATTTTAACAAATAAGTAAATTTTATTGAAAAAGTAATAGTTTAAAATATAAAGAAAATAAAACTGTGTGTGTATTGCAAAAGACCGCAGATGAGGGACTGATTTCTGGTGGATTTCGAAATAAGAGAAAAATGGACACAACCTAGAAAGGTCGTTTATTCTTTCCCTCGTTTGTGATCAGCTTTTTATGATTAATGTCGTGGTACAATGACGTCAAAATTCGTTCGGAACCTAAAGCGGAGAGTCGAGTTTGCATAAATAACATGCGCGGTCAAAAACGAACAGCAAATTGCAGAATCGACGATAAAGATCGTCCGTGGGTGGATGTTAGCGATAAATTCACGCGGCTCACGTTATTTTTATACGAAACATGTACAGAGTAGTCCAAAAATTACCCTCATAAATAAGGTCAATTAAAGAAGCCAACATATTTTTATAGATATATGTATAATATATATAATGTGACTTTTTTATTAAACATGATCTAATTAAATATTAAATATAAAATACAATAAAAGATTATGAATTATTATAAACATGTAAAAATTAATATAAATAATTTAATAAATTTTTTTATGTATTTTAATTACGTACACAAAATACATAAATTATTATTTTTAATTACATTGCAATGTTTTATTTTTTTGGCAGATACAATTCAATTTTTAAGCCTCATTCTTAGCTGGAAAGTGTCACTTTTGAGACACTCTATATAAAACGATCCTTTATTTCGCGTTTAGATATTTGCACTTTGTGAGCGGCCGGCCTGTTAGAAGAAATGGTCCTTTTAATCGCGAGTCGCGACACGCAAGCCATTCTTATACGAGTCTAAAGTGGTAATATATGACAAAATGACGATGTGTAGGCTATAGGTGATGCACACGTAGGATACACATCTGAGATTACGCGTTGTATCGCCGCAGCACAGGTAGCTTACTAATGACAAATGCTACGCCTTTCGCCAACTTTATCATCGCTTTCTGCATTCACAAACGAGAACATTTAATATATCTGACATGATTAATTATCAGATATTTTCTGAGCGACACTTTTATTCCGAAAGATGAGACAATTCGACAAGCTTATGCAAATTTTCAGTCGGCAAAGTACAAGTATAACGATAATAATATTAATAAATTAAAAAATTGCAAAAATAATTACATGAAAATACAACAATTTAGAAATATTCTAGAAAAATAACAAAAAATAAAGTTTGCAGTTTGTTAACAAAAATTTCTACTCCACACATGTATACTATACATAATCTGAATCTTTAATTTAATTTGAGAATTAAATTGCGACAATTGAGAATATATATGTACAGGTATATACGACGAATTATTCGAGAATGATTAATGTCTCACAAAATTTTCAATACAGTGCATTCGCGGCCGTTCATTGGCTAAGTGTCCTATGATGGGAGTATAATGATGGGAGTTATTTCGGGGAAGAGACCGTTGGAGGAAAAAGCGAGAAAGCGAGAGGGGGGCGGAACGATGATAAAACAATTAAAAAGGACCCAAAGAGCGGGCAGGCCACGAGAGGGTTTCGTCCGACAAAAAAGGACGATGCAATAAAGAAAATAAAGTGGCAGAAGAACACGGTGGACTCGAACGCGCGTCCAAGGACCAGAGGTCCTTGCTCTCCGGGTCATAGCGGTCCACAGACTCCTCGCAACACCTTCCTCGGGTCTCTCTCAGAGGCTCTCAAGCCTGGCCTATTCGGGCCCCTCGGCAGGCCTATCAATATCGCCGTGACCATATTGGGTTTACAATAGACGGGGGTATTCTTACAACAGATATCATTATAGTGGACACGCGATAGGATATGATAATACTTGTATGGAAGACGATTGATGACTAGTAAGTGGATTGAGATATTTATCGCGCTGAAGCTATCTGTAACAAAAGCGATGACGGATTATGTCGCGTGTTACAATTAATCTTTATATTCAGGAAGATTTGTTAGTATTATTTTTCGAAATTTTTTAAAATTTATCTTTTTTATGATACTTCTTAAATTTTGATCAAAAGAATTTTGTTTCCACTTATTTTAAGAATTTAAATAACGCTGCTTTTGAGAGATTATTTAAATTTCTACTCTAATTTTGATGCAACTTCCACTCACTTTACGATTACGAGGAATATTAAATACTTATACGGATAATATATAACGTAATTTGCTGGAAAGTAATTCTGTCGTGACATTTTATCTAATTTACATAATCAGTGATATCATATATCAAGTGTCATACCGATGAAAGAGTTGGCCTCGCCTCCATGAGAGGCGTTAGAAAACACGAGACATTTCCTTGTTAATTACTTTCTCGCCGGGACACTTACAATCTCAGCATTTTACGTGATTGCACGCGACCGTAAGTTCCTCGCGCCGCACGGCGCGTTTCGTAATTGCGCATGGTGACAGGTGTTCGCGGTTTTCAACAAGGTTCTGATCCTTGCAACACTGACGTAGCATGTAGGGTAGGCAGAATCTTAATTATACGCCTAACAATAAGTACTAAAATAAAAGTAGTTGTCATCGAGATATAGAATAAAATATTTTTATAGAAAAATGTTTGACTCATACAAAAAATATACAATACCTATTAAATATTAAAAGTATTATGGAATGTATAAAATATCGAACAATGTAACAGAAAGGGAAATATTATAAATTACAAGATATAATAACACAATAATATGATTCTTTTGTTAAGAAAAAGTCGATTATATGGAGAAATTTTTTTTCGTCTATTTTTTTTGCAAACTTTTTTGAATTAATGCATTGGTTATAATTCGCGATTTATAATGTTATGCACAAAACTAAAAATACTCTAAATGAAAATTTTGAATCAAGGCTTGAAATAGCTTCCGATTATGTAAGTTTGACAAAATAGAAATTTGTTGGCATGCGTCGTACTGTTACTGCATCCAGTCAATTACGGCAATGTGTGTAACGCGTTAACGCGATTGCATCGCGGAAAGTTGCACTGTCGCGGAATTTTGTATGAGGCTGGAGAGAGTGGTAGAGAGAGTATTAACCCTTAAACTTATATATGTCAGTCATTCTCAATAATCTGTGAATATCTTTGTACGCAACATATATAAATTAATTTTTATATTTTACATTACATTCTATTTTATATTATGAAATTAATTTATTAACTGTGCAAGATTGTATAAATGCGTATTTTTAATCTAAAGACTGAAATAGTTTAAATATAGATAAAATAAAATCAATTATCTAAATTCTAAGAAAAAAGAAATTTTTTATATACAGTGAATTTTTATATGGGTTATATTCATCTATTAAACGATAAAATTAAACGATGTCTCTATCGAGATGTAACCAGTTTTACTCTAGTGCAAAACGGCTTGCCACTGTTTAGGCGCTCTCTTAGAATGTATTGAAAACATTTTAATATTAATTTTTATAAGGAGTTATAAAAAGTAACATTAAAAAAATTTCAAATATATTTGCCTTTAATATTTTCTAATCATTAATCTCTCTACTTTATATAAATATTTCTAAGAATTAATTCATATTAATCTCGTACTTTTCTCTATCATTTATTCTTTAAATTTATCACATTTTAAGTAACAAGACTCAAAATAAAAAGCAATTTAAATTTTGCAAATCTTATTTGTTGTGTCCTTTATCTTGATAATTTTATTAATTATATATTTATTTGTATATAATTAACTTTTTTTTAAATTTTTATCTTAGAACTTTAGTTACGCGATAGAAAACACGAACGTCCGCGTGACCGCGTGAGTAATTTGATACGTTAACGATCGACCTCCTCTTTTGCAAATCGAGGGTGGGATTGCGAGATAGTTGCGAAACTGGGCGTCCCATTGTTTCATTCTTATGTGTCTCGTTTCCTCTTGTGACCATTCCCACCGAGCATCGTGATAATTTTATCCAACAAACGTCCGTTTTTGTCCTCTCCGTTGTTGCCTTCACTTGCATAAGAGCACCTAGTGAAAATCCTTGAAGTGCCAGGCTCGAGCTCCCTTCATCCTTCCGGGAAGCGTCGATCATTTAATGCAATATTATTACATTGTTTATTATATTTCAATCCAAGTATCCGAGAAATTGTCGTTTTCCGTATTTATCAACATGTTGTTTCTAGCAGAAATCTTTTAATTGCAAAAGTTGGAAAATTTCCGCCTTTTGCAACTCGAATCGATATGCACTGATGCGAATGCGCGTTACATAATATCCATTAAAAATATCTTTATCTATTTAACTTTTGAACCGGAGGCAAATACATTAACATCTTAAAAAGAATTATTCTAACTTATGTATACGTAAAATCTTTTTCTCTTGTGTGATTCTGTAACTAGAATAAAGAGCCTTAAACAAGAAAAAAGTTATATCCTTGAAACACCTTGAATTCCTTCGGTCGCGAATTTCCGTTGGAATTGGAATGTTGCCGCAGTGAGCAATCAGGATTTCTTGATAGTCAGGATCGGCGTAGTGATTTGTAGAAATTCTCAGTGGACCACGAGGAAACGAGTGAAAGGAGGCAAGGAGCCACTAATTTGTTATGTCTTTCTATGCTCTGAATATTAAGATTACTGTGTTAGTTATACGTACATAATACTAACAAGTGTTGTGTCTTACAAATTGCTCGACATCTGAATAGACAGAAAGAATACCTACAACGAAATATGTTATAGCATCTTGAAATTATTAAGCAAATTTAAAAGTCGTTTCTCCCTCTCGCAGGCGGTGTTCTTCATTCTGAAAACAAACCTCCGTCTTTCATATATTATTACGTCTGTTATATAATCATATATTGTCGTATCTATGTGACACGATTTGCATGAGAAGTAGGCATCTCGTGCGACTTATCGAGAGTGTTTCACCTTTATTTTCACCGTCTCATCGCGTGAAGCTGGTCGGTTGGCCACCCGGGGAGGGAAAGAAACCGTGAAGGCCTCGTCTCGAGGCCGCTCATGCACGCGAAATAAACGTTGCGGTTAACGGTAGCGCTTCGAGATAACGGAAAAGATAGACGCCACGTGCTTGTGAACATCTCGCTTCAGGATATCGCGATAATTATAATGACGATACACGCGATAGAAACAGTTTGATTTTTTGATTATCATTTGAAACTAAGATAAAAGCGTCTGGAAAAAAATTAATTGATTAGACCAAAATTGTAAATTAAAATTAAATTAAAACATTGAAATCAATAAGAGTGAAAAGATAGTTATGTATAGGTAAACATTAGATATTATTATTATTATAAATTAAAATAGTAAACGATACTCAAAAAGTAATATCCAAAATCTAATCAAATTATCTTGCACTTCTATTATTATCTTTATATCTAATAAGTGATGCAATATATGTATATAAAGATTTATAAATATACATAATATTATAATAGTTATATTCTTAGAACGTGATAATTATATAAATTACAAATATTCATTTCTTTTCCGCTGACACAAGAAGTGAATTTTTTCCTGAATGAATTTTCTTTCCTGTGTGTAAATGAAATTTATACTGAATGAATTTTATTCCTAATTAACGAGCAAAAATTTTACTCGCACTCCGTGACGATCTCGTTTTCTTCGGAACAGAATTTCACTTCCCCTCTCTTTCGTGGCGGAATACCTGTTCTTCGATCACGAAAGAGTACGTGTTGCAGGCTGAAGACTCGACGGTATCAACTAGCTATTAATTAGTCCTGCTCCGTCGAGCCTGGCAATGTTGTTTTACCTACAGAAAATTTGTATCTGATGGAATAGGCAAGTTTTTGATACACGCATGCTATCAGCACCGATTAGTACATGGTTGATTTATATAGAGGATTCGACAGAACATGAGATATTAAAGTTTTTTGGATGATTTATGGGGATATCTCTTTTTTCATTGTATGTCAATTTTGTGACAATTTTCAATTATATTTTAACGTCAGTAGTAAATTTTGTAAATGCGACTTTCTATTCATTTATCTTTCTTTTCATCTATTTTGTTGTTTTACATATAAACACAATTATTATTATTATCTTTAACAATTATCTTTTTATACAGCGTATTACCGATCACATATACAGAAATAGATTGACGAGAAAAGTATTTTAATCCTTCGTGGTCACACCTCTTGAAAGTTCCGTAATGGTCACACCGGGGTCAAAATTACCCCATCGACATTTAACCGTTACCGTATTTACAGTTTTCGTTCTATTGGATCACAAAAATTCCTGAACATACTTTAAACATTGTAGAACATATAAGAACAGCGGTTTTGTAAATATTTTAATTTCAACATACTAAAAAACAATCGCGAAAGTGACGCGTTACGGGCAATGCCAGTTGTCCGGCCCCGAAAAGTGAATTTTGAACTGCAGTGTAATGGCGGGTCAACCCCCATTTCGGAATAAGAACTTAGAGCTATAAACCTTACACTATTTTGGGGGTTTTCTGGACCCCGGGTGACCAGGAAGGGTTAATAGAAGTTTCGGTATTGTTGAGATAAGATATTTACTAACTTGTTTACCGGAGCAATAATATAAAAATCACACTTGTATTTACTAAGCCATGGTATTTAAATCAGAGATCTCGTTTTTCTTTCTTAATTTATGTTATTCTTACGCAAACGATAAATCCTAATGAGAACTAAATAGAAAATGAGGTCGTCAGCTACTATACAAGTATCATTACATCCAAGGAAACATAGACAATCATAACAGTCGAAGCGTTAAGCACGAGCTAATGGCCTTCCTCAATATATAATAAATCACCGGGTACCTACAACGATTATTATTATTAAGGACGTGTGTAAGGACTGTCTCTCCTAATGAGTCACGTGAAGGGATTCCATGTGGCGGATGCGTTTTACGACGATGTCATCGGGCGGCTATCAGCTTTAGAACGATAGATGAAATCAGGTGTGTTCTCCAGGTAGAGCCTTCCTATGCGGCCCCAGAGATCGGCCGGGGATGGAGAGTGGGGCGCTCATATAAGACACCAAGCAAACGCCTCTCCCAGTGACCAGTCTCGACACGAAAACTCATCAGCCGAGCTTCCTCGGCTCCCACACGACGACGCAGAGAAAGAGAGAGTTTATTCCCCAGGCATAAACCGGAATATTTTGCCGACTAGGGATTGACATTTCGCGTTAGATCTATCGTATCGCCGTTTCCTCAGGATGTCACAGCAGATCCTTCCGCTCGTCCTGGTGCTCTTGGCTGCGCAGGGTGAGTCCTTCCGCTTCTTCTTCTTCTTCTTTTTCTTCTCCGTCTTCTTCGGCTCCTCCTTTGTTATTCCTTGCTTCGCCTTGAGGTTCATAGGGATTGATTGATTGAATCGACCGCGCAGATTAATAGTGTTAATTTATCCATATGCCTAGATATATATTAAATATATATTGGTTTACATTTACATTAATTAAGACGTTTGAGAATTTTTCATATTCTTAATGTTTGTTATCCATTACTAATGTTCTCAATAAGTAATCTCGTCTCTTAGCGCAACATGATATCTTCGTCGTTTTGAAAATTGTATATTAATATAACTTTTTCAATATTTTAAATACAATAAATACAAAAATTATTTATTTGGTATTGGCTTGTAAATAATATTTATTTAACTGCAAAATGGCTGATAATTTTAATTAATGTTATTATTTTATTTATTTAAACTTTAAGTGGAATTTGTGTATATGTAATCAGATTTTTTTTGTAAAAGTAAATTATAATAGTTTTTAAAATTTTATTACACTATTATTGTTAATTTTATTATAAAAATAACACCAATAATGTTATTAAAAGAATAGGCATTTAATTAATTTTTTTAAATAAAAGAAGGTGAACTTTTCTACAACGTCTTAATAAATTTAATTATATAAATATTTAATTAAATGTTTTTATTTTTCTCACATTTTTTGTAAACGCCTTTTGTAATAATTTTTATATTCTTAGAATTTTGGAAATGTTATTAATTATTAGTACACACTATTTTTAATAACATTATATAAATTAATCATTTAAATTTTGTTTTTTAAATTAAAAAATTACATTTTGTTCTCGATAACGTTATTAACAAGAAATTAATTATAAAGTATTAAAAATGGTGATTTTTTAACAATAATGTATTTTGATAATAAAAATGTTTTAAAAAATCTCAACAATTTTTATCAATGTTTATAAATTATTTATATAAACAATAATTATACATATTTTTTGTTACGATAACATCAAAGTTAAATAATTAGCAATATTTGTTTAAATAAAATCACGGAAATATCTGACATTTTTAAAAGTGGATCGCCTTTGATCTTGACTTGATCTATCGACCGTTCGGCTTTCACTCTCGAGATAGGTACGTCCGCCTGGCTATCTTTATAAATAATAAGAGTCGATCAATAAAACCGAGACGTGCTGAGCGCAGTGCGAGAATGAAAACGGTGAAATTTCCACGCAGCCGTCGTCGTTTCGCAGTGAAACTGAAAAACCGCACAGATCGTTCTACTTTCTTTTGTAAAGCGATAATCGCGAGCATTACATCGATTAAAGCAATCGTCTCGCGAGACGATGTCCTTCGCGAGATCGATGATGATTCATGAGAGCGACCTACTTCATTTTTTCACGAGCGGCAGTTATCATTCTATCGATACTTAAATTATCAGTTACTAGTATTTATTGTCACTTTCGCATTAGGTAGGAAATATTATTGGTTTTCTATAAAAATATATGAATTATAATTTATCTATAATTTGATAATTAGAATTATCTTATTTTGTTTTTTTATTAATAACATGTGCAGATAAAACAAATTAAATTAATAATTGAATTTATAACTTAATAATTTAATATATTACATTAATAATTCCATTTTTTTGACAATTTTTTTATGATAGTAAAGGAAATCAGGGGGGGTCTTCTTAACCCTCCCTCCTTAAGGGAGTTTCAACTAATTTTATATAATATAATTACATGTTATATAATTATCAATTTATTGTATAAAAATTATAATAATTAATACGTGACAACCATATTTTATTAAATTAGTTTGATGTTCGCGAAAGTAGAGAAAACTGTCGGGCGTCAAGTAGTTTCGCATGGCAAAATTACATAAATACCAATCTGATAAAGGAGAACAATGTCGTGGAGTTAGATAATGAGCTCGGGTACAATTTTCATTGCACAATCTTCGCGACACTGCAGAATCTCTGGTAAACATCAGGTCCATCACTCCGCAATTATTACACGCATCTCCGTAAGAACAATGGTGGCCGTTCACCAGGTTTCACACATCTCGAGAACTTTCTCCCGTGTGCCAGGAGTGAAAATATGAAAGTAGCTCACTCTATAGTTCTCTCTCTTCCTCTTTCTCTCTGCTTCTTTCCGTTCTTCTCTCGATTATTTGTAGTCTTATAATATAATTATTTAGTAAACACCCTTTGGTTGAAACATGCTCGTTATTATCCACTAAAATTTTCGAGTTTAAATCTTTAAATATTTCTAAGAAATTTTATTTTTTTTCTGAAAAATGAGAATAAGAGAAGCAGGGTTACTTCGATTAATGTATGAACCAAGTAATCTCATCTTCAATTTCTAATTATCTGAATTTTTATGATCATATACATATAAATTATTTTATACTTGGTAGATATCTTTTTTTTTCCACGGATTCTTGAACTTGACGTGTATCACACTTTTTATTTCTATTTTTCTTTTTAGTTTTTATCTTTCTTATAATTTTATTTTCAATTTTTCTTTCAGTATTGTATTGTTTCTTTCAGTATTGATTTTACTATAGTATAAAAATACATTTTTTTATAAATTTTAATTTATATATCTTTGCATTATTCAATTTTATTTTTAATCTTTCTCTCTCTCTCTCTTTCTTTCTCTGTAGATTATGTTTACATCATAAATGCATTTTTATCATATTTGTTTCTTTTCATCGGCACTCGTAGACATCGTTGATAGCGGCGAAGGTAATCTATCTGACTCCTCGAAAATATATGATTGTCGATAACTCAGCTTTATAACGTTTACGCAAGAGGTCTTACTTTCTACGGCGACATTTGGAAATATTACTTCGGGAGTGATCGGCAGCCACCGTGCGTAATCTTCGCGGAGAAAAGTTCCATTCATTCATCCATTTATTTATCTACCTGCTTCCCACGCCTGCTTTCCCGACTTGCGCCTACAGCGCAAAGTTGCAACGTTAACGTTGGCCGATTCCGGAAGTGGCGGTGTAATAGCGTCGAGTATAACGTTTCGCTCGGCTTGAATTATCTATTGGACGATAAAAAGGGTGCAAATAGGAAGGAAAGGAGAAACGGATCTCGTAAACGCCGTTGTTGTTCCGACGCGGAACGCGCTTTTGTCGAGGAACGTTGCGCTTTGCCGAGTCTAAGTTATAAGGCGGGGCACTAGCTTCGCGTTCCTCTGGTTTCTACCGGTCTCAAGAAGGATCGAGTTTGCTTATTTACCATGGAAAGGAACGTGAGAAAGCCAGGAATAAAAGAGAGAGAGAGAGATTTATGATTTGCTATTTGAAAATAAGCCGAATACATTTTTTTGTCTAAATCCGGTAAACGGAATTTACGTGACATTTAATCCGATAGCAGGAAATTTAACAGGGAACGTTTTTATTTCAACTATTGGCGCGGGTGACATTTAACTAAAAATTTCGACAAGTAGCCACTGATATTGAAAAAATGTGAAATAACAAAAATGAGAAATGCTAACATGATAAAGATAAATTAAATTAAAATCTACCCGAGAAAGGAAAAATCAGTATAAAATCCAGATATATATATACAATATATTAAATTCTTTTAAGCCAAATTTATTTCTTGCTGCGAAAGTTCCGTCTCGCACAAGAAAATCATTTCCCCCGAATCCAACGATAAAATTACGTGAGACATTTTTTCAAGCTATTTACATTTTTATCGCGCGTCATTTCTCAAGTATACTTTCTAAAAATTAATGGTGATGTTTCACGCGCTGATCATCCATATAACCGCCAATAAATCTATACCACGCCGCGAGAATTCTTCCTGGCAGCGCAAAGTCGATTCCTCGTAAATCCAAGCGAGGGACTTCCTTAAACCGTCACTCATCCGGGGCTTCGTGTTTTGCGCGCGGAGCGTGAAATCCTCGCGAGGAGCAAAGCCGCCGCGCCGCGCCGCGCCTGCCGATCCTGCTTTCTGCGGCGAGCAACTTGCAGCCGCGCCGAGCCATTGCGGCTCGGCTCCGACTACTTGCCTATGAGGAGTCGTAAAGGAAGGGAAAGTAACCTGGTGCCATGTTAACTAAGCGTCTCGCTTGCGTAATTCGCTACGACGCGACGTCTCCGTGAATGTCTCCACCTATTCGCGGCACTGTGACGACCGCGCGCGCAAATCGATTAATCGCGCCGGTCTTACGGCCAACTGGATTTATCTTCGTCATTTTTTGATCGCGCGAGATCGCCCTCATGGGTGGCCACACGGCTCTTATTACGAATCCTTGACGGCATAATTCTTGAAGGATAATGCCTAATAATCGCATTACTGTGTCTGGATTTGTCGCAGTCATCGACGATCGCAGCGGGAATTTTTTTTTATACCCTTTCGAGAAAGAGATGAGAATCTTTTTTACATTCTTTGTTGCTTGATTAATAAAAAATAAGTGAAAATAATATCTGAGATTGATAATTAATATTATATATAGCAAATGTATTTTATAAAAATATTATATTGCAAAATATATATATTGTAGAAATAGAGGTAACAAAAATGCTGCAGATTTTGATTTTGCAGTCAAAGCGAATTTATCTTAGGAATCCAAATCCTTTTAATATTTAATATTTTTGGAATTCAAAATTCCATGACTGTTTATTATTTTACGTGTGAAGTAAAAGAACATTTTAGAAATACATTTTCCAGTTACATTATATATTTATAGGCTTTTCAGATTTAATGCTTTTAAAGTTTTAAAAATACATAATTTGAGGAAATGCAGATATATTACCTATTATTTAATGATTTAGATATGTTATAAGGATATTTTTAGCGATAATTAAAGCTATACTTTGCGCAATCCTTGCCGGTGGAAACTCACAATCTCTAGACGTCCTTTCTCAGACGGGCAAAGCTTGCTTCCCCACGAGATTATTCGTATCGTGAGATCGATCGTGCTTCACTTTCCTTCCCTTATCCGTTCAGACTAGTTGGCCAACAACGTGCAACTTTTCTATGGCTAAAGGCTATGACATAAAAGTATATTTATAGCATATAAACATGATAATCAACAGGACGATTACTATCGAGGTCGCATAGTTTGACAGAATCTGTTCTGACTATATTGTTTCAACGCTTATGCAGATAATAAAAATTCGGAAAATTCTTTTCAATATCGATCCTCTCCAACGTCCTGAAAGATGTAAAAAATTTTGTCGTTTCGGTACTTCTAAATGCATTTTCAGTGTTCCTTGTAATATGTACTATGGATTTTGTAATCAAAGATAATTGACATAAGATAGTATAATCAGTCTCACGATTAAAGTAACTCTAATAACGTAATCAAGATTGAGATGAAAATAAAAGATTTGAGGCGTGGTACCACACACATTAGAAATTCCTTGCGAAATGATTTCAGAGATAGGGTCATGATCTCTCGTTTTGCTCCGAGCACCGAGAGACAGAACCTGTCGAAGATTCCGGTCGGTTCCTTTCTGAAGATCTTTTATTTTCATCTCAATCTCGATTTACAGATCCTAAGAGAGAAAGAGATTGAGCAAGAGTGAGGGCTCCATTCCATTCTCAGATTATATCTCTTAAGGGTGGGCGGTCGGAACAATGTAGCTTACAAATTGAGAAAAGAGCAAGAGAAGAAAATAAGAAGAAATGAGAAATAAAATTGAAATTGTTGACGAATGATATGCCAGTTTATACTTTTTGTTTCATAAAATAAAATGAATGAAATCAACAGAAACTTCTTCCTTTGCAAACTAAAATAAATTAATATCATCGTAAATTCTCTTATAACGTAACATTAACTTCTTAAAAGGTTAACTAAAAATAAAATCGAAACAAAATTAAAATTAGAATAAATTAAAAATTTACATTAAGGATGTATCGGACCTATCTTTCAAAATAGTACGAAGTCGATAAAAATTTGTGAGATTGTTCTTTTAGTCTTTCTGATGTGCTGGAAAAAAAGTTGAAACAAATCCACTAAACGGTTGCTGAGTTATAACGATTTTAAGGATGTATTTGAGGTATTTCAAATATATTCAAAAATGGTTGTGAGATGTTTCTAAATTAAATTAAAAATACTCTGTAAAATTTTAAAGTGATTTACTAAACGATTTTAAAAGTTATTTAAGTTTAAAGTTGATAAAATTAACATTATTCTTTATAGAGAATCGACATTTTTGCTGTAAATATGAATAAAAAAGCAAGATATTTAAAACTTTTTTTATATGTAAAACATACACTATTGATATTGTATTTTAAGTTTTAAAACTTTTTGCTAAAAAAAATTTTTTTTAAATTGCTTAAACAATACTAATTATTTAAATAGCAAAAAAACATACTCAAACTGTTAACGGTAACCCTTTATAACATATAAAAAATTTTGAGTTGTTTGACATACATGCAAAGTCTTCATTTTAGTAATTTTTTATCAAAAGTTTAACTTTTAGCATGGAATTGTACCTCGGATACATCCTTAAGTCAGGATTAAAGTACCCGTAAGGAAATAAGATCAGAGTAAAGTAATAAAAAAAATTGAGAAAAATTTATAACATAACTTTAGCAAACATGATAATGGAAGATTCTTCCAACTGGAATCGAAGATGAGAATGACATTAGGTTAATCGACCGGTCGATCGAATCTTTCGGCGTGCGCTAAGGAGGGCCGATGAGGTCCATAGAGATGGAGCAGGGGTGTGGAGCAGAACTGCCCCCGAAGGTTGCAAGTCAAGGCTAGGCACTTTCACTCGAGAGCAGTCTTGGGAGCGCGCCTCGTGCCGGCTTCCCACCTTATTTTACTATTTGCTTTTCCGTCGAATCATTAGCGAAACGATCGGACATCATGGTAAAACGGCGCCAGCAGTTTCTGTTGCGTTATACTTTCGATTTGTGCATGCTACTCCGACGCAGATCCCGAATAAAAATACGATAGTTTTCTTAATTTCCTATTTAAGTAGGATTAAAAATAAAAAGAATAAAAATAGAAGTATAGGCATTACAAAGTAAATTGAGCGACTTGTTCAAATCTTCTAGGAAAGCTTCTAAGAAAAGTTGTAAAATAGTCCCGTATATATAAGCTCCGTAAGAAAAAAACAACATATTTATATCTTTATGATAGGAGTGTTCTGAATGAAAATACATACATCTTGAAAGGACAACATCATTGGCATTTAGTCTCAATTTTTCATCGGACGTGGACGTCCTTGCGCGAGGAATCGCGCATAATCATTCGTTGATCGGCGAAAGTGATTCGTGATGTCATCCTGCCGTGGAATATTAAACATTTTCTATATAATGCGGAAAAAAGATATGCATTCCATTTTGTATTAATCGACCGAGCGATATATCCTTGAGCGACGATTTAATTCCGCGCATGTAGAGATAACATCGTATAACTTTCGAATTGACTTAACAAATTTCGATTTATCGCGACGCTAAACGACTGCGAAATTGCACTTTGCCAGAATCAAATTTATATGCCGGCATATATCCTTGATATTCGAGGCGCTCGGTGTCCTTCGACGAGGACACGTGCAGGTGGAATTCGTGATTTTGATACGTCGATACATGCACTCTGATATTTCGTAATCGCGTCTCGTTAGACGGGAACGAAAGGGAAAGGAATAAGGATAATTAACACTTACCGAAAAAGGTTAATGACGCGATAAATTGGCGGATAAATTTGAGAGCTCATTAATGAGCTTCTTAGATAATTTGCGTAGCAGCGATTAGCGTTGAGAAAGTAGGGAATTGAGGCAAAAGGAAACCAGGAAGAGAAGAAGACTATTATCTTCAATCATAAATTAATCATGCACGAATGAGGAAATAAGTGTTCTCCTAAATTCCTGCACATGAGACCAAGCTGCGTCCTAATCTTCCAAAATGATTTCTCTTCCTCGCCGTGATCCCAGGCACGAAAAATGATCCCATCCAAAGGAGTACGAAGGATAACCCGGATATAGTTGGACGAGTATTTACACTTTCACGCTTACAGGCTCGCTGGGCCAGAAGCAGCAGCAGGAGGACCCGTGCCAGACGAAATCGCGGGTGGTGAGCGACGCCGAGTACTGTGATCGCTATTGGGAGTGCGTGAATGGCCGCCCGGAGCTGTTCGACTGTCCGAACGGTCTCGTGTTCGCCGGCAAGCACCGCGGCGTCACCGAGGGCTGCGATTATCCGTGGCGTGCGAACTACTGTGACGGCAAACGCCAGGCGAATCCGCCGATCCCGACCGAGCACTGCGACTGGCTGTACGGAATCTTCGGCCACGAGACGTCCTGCACCAGGTACTGGACTTGCTGGAACGGCACCGCCACCGAGCAGCTCTGCATAGGCGGTCTGCTCTACAACGAACGGGCCAGGTCCTGCGACTGGCCTGAGAACGTCGAGGGATGTCAGAAGCATCGTAAGTACGATGATCGGGAGGCCGAGAGGTAGCGAGCGGATTTTATTATGGAAAGTTGCTGGGATTTATGTGTCGAGACTTGAAACGTTTGATGGTGAGATATGAATTATTTCGAGAGTATATTGTCTCTCTCACAAGAAATAATGTAATTGATGATCAGATGCGGCGCTGTTTGAAAACCGTGGAGTGTTTTAAGGAATATTTTTAGGAATAAGGAAGCGCGATATTTCGCAAATAACTCACATCGAATATTTTCAACCCAGTTGTGGATCTTCTTCACTTTCTTATTTATCTTTGTAACCAGAATTAATTGCATTCGGCTGAATTTAACGGAGACATCTCTAAAACGCGGTTTTAGACCGATTGAATTCCGCGATAAGCGGAATCGCTAACGATCATTTTCACTTTCGAAAGTGGACGGACAGGACGATGCGTTTCCTCGTATACCTACTTCTCGGTTCTTTCCAGGAGTCAGTGCCCCAAGGAAAAATGGGCGAGGCACTTAATTAGCATTCGAAGTGGCAATTCTCGTCGCGCCTTTCTCCCCCTCTTCGCCCTCGGGATCCGATAAAACGAGCTTATTAATTCGCATCGCCTCTCTCTGAATGTCAAACGCCAGCCGATGCCTCGATTGTACGCGAGATCATATTTCTTTTTTTAAAAAAGGTTAAAACTGTTGTGGAGAATATTTCGAAATTTGGATAAATATTGAATATTTTTTGCAATATTTTAAATGGAATATTAAGGAGAAAAAGATGACGAAAAATTAATCAAAACATAAATTTTAAAGTAATTATTTACATATAAAAATGCTTTGTTTAAATATCGATGATATTTAACTAATAATTGTGTAATAAGTTAATTCAATATTTTTGGAACTCTTCAAGAAGTCTCGAAAATCACACGGGCAATAGCTTCCATGCATATGCAGAGTGAAAGAAAAAAAGAGACAAATATATACACTGCATAATTAAATTTCGAATTAACCATCATTGGTAGATCCCGAATGAAAGTTTTCGACTTTCACCGAGTCGATATCGCGTCAGTTCGCAACGAAGCAATAATAAGAAATTCATCAAAAACAATCAACCAACACAATTTGCAAGGCCGTATTCTTGAAACGCTTGATTTTTACTTTAATAAAACATCTTGAAACTCTTAATAAAATTTGTCAAAATTATAATGGTCGATAATATTTTTAAGCATATGAACAATACGGTTGTGCATATATCTCGGTCGTCATTAACTAGTTCATTGAAAGCGTCGAGAGCTTTAGGCACACGTCCCAGTTAGTCCAGAAATAAGACGTAGCCTGTTTGCAGCACTCTGCAACGACGACGCCAACGGCAACGTGCCGCTGGGCAAGTCGTGCAACCGTTACTGGCAGTGTCAGGGTGGTTACCCGCGGTTGCAGCGTTGCCCGGCCATGTTGGTGTTCGACAGGCGGTCGTTGAGGTGCGTGGTGCCGCCGACGGAGGACTGCGACGTTCCCACGACACCGCCGCCCACCGAGGGCGAGTTGTCCGATGGTCGCAACGAGCAGGAACCTGAAGAGGAGAACCTGCCGCCCGGTGTGCCGCCTCTGCCATCGGGCGCTTTACCGATTCCCCTGCGGGCGCGCCCCAGGAACTAAAGCCGCGGCAGGTCGTCCTATCCGGCCTGGAAGGACGAAGGAAGCGCCAGGAGATCCCTTCTCGATGAGCGAGATCCCGAAAATTGTCAATTTGTGCGGAGAACTCGAGAAGTTCTCTCGTCGAGTCTCTCCAGGTTCTCACGCGATCTTGCAGTTCCGTATAATTTCAAAATGCTAGAATTCTCGTAGGATCGACTTTTGAGATTTTTACTACTCTTAGATTTTTTATTGTTCCAAAATTAATCCTCGAATGTCGGACAAGTTGAAGTCCCGCGATTCCTCAAGAAAAAGTTCCGTTCTTTCTCCTGGATAAATTTTTTATTTCACCTTCGGCATAAGGATTTAATTTTCAGATACAAATATAAAATTCAAAGTTGAGTAAAAGTGAGAGTGGCAACTGCCTATAATTACACAGCTCGGTTCTTCTTAATTAATGAGGAACGAATTTATTATTTAAATTAATTCACGAATAAAAATGCATTCGTGAGAAACTTATCATTTGAATGAATTAATTTCAGATCTTAGATAACTCAACTCACATGAAAAATTGAATAAAACTTTCTAGCTATTTAATAACAGAAGATATACAGAAGATAAAAGTTCTCAAAGACATTTGAATGTTTTTACAAATCGCGAAAGACTATAATAAAATCAACCAAGCAAGAACGGTCTTAAAAGTTTCAGATAATGTAAAATAAAAAGTCTCATGAAAATATTAAATAAGAATAGTAATATCGAATAAATGCAACAAATTCAATGAAATGCTTTTTATCAGAAATGTTGTTCAAAAAACTGACTTAAAAATGAGGAAATTATTTGTGAAGACCGAGACTTGTCGACATTCATCGATCCGTTCATGTCTTTGACCGATCGCGAGCTCTTCTCTTCCTTCAATGGAGGTTTGTATTATTAATTGATAGTAATGTTAATTAATGGACATCTCGTTTTTCGGTTCCTGGACCGTTCACTATTCGTCTCCGTCGCATCAGTCGAGATGTAAATATTTTCCCCATTCTCTCACTTCCCTCTCCCTCCCACCTCCCCCCGCGCTCTCGTAATCGTAAGACTCGTACCACGTATATGTAGATCGATTGGAATAAACTGTACGTTGTATATTTTTTATACGCATGTCCAGATTTTATTCAATGTTGCCTGGCTGTACATTGTTACTATATTTATCATAAATACATTATATGTATTACATATCGTATTGCATAAATACACTGTATGTAATACATATCGTACTTGCTCTTCACGCACTGTACATGCAATTGGTCCCCTCTAAACGTCTATTATTAATAATAATTTACGTTTGATACATCTTCGTCTATTGGCAACGCCAAACCGAAATCTAACAGGAATATACATCTATTATTCTGATTTTGCTAATTAATTTCTTCTAATTACTCTCTGTATAAAAGCATTAATCACATCTTGTAATTTATATTTGTAATTCTTCTGATTTTTATAATTGATTTTTTTTTTTTAAATTAATTTCTAGAATCAATCTTGTCCTGTGATAATTCAATTTTTTACGATTCTACACGTAATCTTCTTTTAGCTTTATCTGTAAATTTTCAGCTAATATTGTTATACATTTTTTACCAATATTTAATTCATAATCGAACGTACTTATAATTTTTCGTCGTTTGATGTTCGTTGATTATATTTGTGTCCTTGATTTAAAGTACCGGGTAATTGTCAGGAATGTCTCCACTTTTAAACACCATTTGAGCTAAAAGATATATAAATATACAGTTAGAAAATTAACATATTTTTACTTACACTCTGCAGACATTAAACTAAATTGAATTAGCATATATCTCGATTTCAATAATTAAGTAGTTTTGTACTTTTTATCGACAATATTTTAAGACGTTTAAGTTTGTTTCAAATCAAACAGAAATTAAGGTCTCGACCTGTAGCTTTTAAAACTTGTAAAAAGATTTAAATTGTACAAACCAGTGAGGAACTTCTTCCGGGTCCAGGCAAGTCAGGCTCACCGAGTCGAATAGTTTTCCTTCTCCGCAGGTGAGAAGTCGCGGATGTCCGTCCACACAGGTGATCAACCTACCGCAATCACTCGGAACGGGAAATCTGAAAATCGTTGCCATTGAAAATTTTTGGTTTGCGTGGATAAATCTAAAAATCTTAATTTATAATTTAATACCAGTGTTTAATAAAAATTGCTCGCTTTCGAAATTTAGCGTGATATTTACGACTCCGTGACCGAGAAAAAAATTTAGCAATTGCAAATTATTGCAATATTAAATAACAAATAATAAAAATATTATACCTACTGAACCATTTTTCTCTATTTTGGATAGGCGTGCCGAACAGCATAATACGGCATAATTCGAGAGAAAAGAATAACGTGTTCGTTAACGTGGCAAAAAAATTGAATATTCAAACAAAACATGCGCGTCGACATTTATTTCACCGTCTCTTTTTCTGTCTTTTTCTCTTTCTCTCGATTTTTCTCAGAAGACGACCGGTTCTTAAATCAAAGCGCCACGCACAAACGATCTGACATTTAACGTTGACTCCTTTTACTCTCGCGATCTTCAGTGGCAGGCAATATTTTCTCTCAGTGGATCTTCCTCGTAATAAAAGAGAGAAATAGGAAAAAAGAAAGAAAGATGAAGAATTTTATTATACCTTGCGGATGTGTGTGGTAAAATGATTACGCACACATTTCAATAAATACGCAATCGAGAATTTACATGAACGCATGGGTCGTGCGTAGGACGATACGATTGAATATATGTACCTGGTACATTGTACCTGTCTAAATTTTTATTACAGTTAATACTGGGAAGAGAATATAAGAGATATGTTGAGCTGTCGAGAATCTCGAATATAATCAGTCATCAGGATATAATCTTTAGGGAAATATTTAAATTAGATATGAGATACGAATAAATATGATTGTGTTGCAGAAATTGTTGCAAGCTTAATTAGCAATTGATGTAATTGATAAGCTAATTATCAATCAGTATTGAGAAAGGAAATGGTATTGATAACGAGAGTGCTCACAAAAGCTTGAGAAACAAAATTCTTTTAGTCCTTCAAGAAAGCGAAGAAGAAAAGAAAGCGAATACTTAAAAATGGCGCCTGCCCGGAGTGCGTTGACCCCAGTCGCCAGTTTTATTTCCGCGTGAACTCTCATTACGAGTGATTTCTCGGAAGCGCGTCCCGCATATAATTCGCGTGGCACGTACACATTACCTCGGGTAGGGCCAGAACTTGGCGGCGGGACTGTGGGGGGGCAGCTTGTGCGGGCACTTGAATCCTACTATAGCCTCGGGGTTGCAGAAGGGGATGAGCTCGTCCGGCCAGACGCACGTGTGGGTCTTGGCGTTGTAGACCAGGCCAGGGTCGCAGTGAGCCTGAAGCGGGTCACCGTGGACACACTTAATGTAAGTGGTGCTGCAACTGTCGCTCTCTGGATACATACCGAATTGGTACTCGCAACCCGGGCTGCTGATCGGCGTGTCTGCAAAGAAGGCCGAGAATCGTCCTTATCGATCATATCGAGAGTTCTGGGGTGAATTTGAAAATAAACTAAGGGTCACTATTACCAACGCGTCGGTTAGCGGTTAACAGACGTAATTGGTAATAGTGACCCTAAACGCGCTATTTAATAAGAAAGAGATTCCTTTCTTCATGGTTTTTTTTTTTCATAAACATTGTAAAAGAATACAATTATAAATCCTCCCGGCTAAAAGAATACCTATTTAATTAACTATTAACTGATGAATTTTTTCCTACGCATGTAGTAGAATAAAATGTATTGATATGTTGTTACTGGTTTTTATTAGCGTCAACTTTTTGACCTAATAAGTATATGAAAAACAAGACTGGAAACTGGAAAGTCATGCGATTGCATTTAATCATTAAGCCGGTTGAGAGATAAGCGATCTAAAGAGATTCGCTTCAGGGCGAAATCATAATGATTGACGTTAACGTGACCCAGTAAAGCCGCCAAAATTACTTGTCTCGTACGACTCTTACTTTCTCGGCAATGTTTCTTTCGCGTGACTGATTTTTACATTTATATACAGTTTACATGATTTTACAAAAAAACAATGGTGTAAATAATAGCATAAATAATAATATATATATATATTTAAATGATAATGGAATGACACATCAACTTTAGTATAATTTATTTAATTGTAATATATCTTATTTGTTATTTTATGTCGTTTATATGCCATGTTCGATAACACTTTTTCAAAAATAACATCTTTGTCAAATGTTCAATATTTATCTTAAATAAGACAGATAAAGATCAAAGAAACTTTCAATAAGTAACGAATAACTCGAATATCGTGAATGCAGCGTGGTACTTACAGTCGGCCTTGCGATTGCCGCAATCGACGGCCCAATTATAATTGCAATGATTATGGACGGCACCGTGCCCGTCAAATAGAAGTCCGTTCTCGCAGTATTCGAAGGTCAGCGTGCCGTTCGTGCACAAGAAGAAGGCCCCACAGTCCTCGGGGTGAGCGTAAGCATGGACCCCGTAAGGATCGGGGCATGGCGGAGCATCAAGTAGAGCGGCACCTTGGGCTGTAAAATGAGAATTTACGTGACGAAATAATAATATAATTCTCCATTAATAATAAATTTTTATTCTTTAATAATTTGAGTGATAACGTTGTAATATTTCTGAAGCAAAAATATTGTTAATTAAAATCTATAATAAAGCGCAATATAATTTACCTTCAATATATGACATACGTATTGTAATGCATCATATTGATTATAATACGTATTGTAAATTATAACTTATTTTATATATAATAAATTATAGCGTTTTATTATTGAAAAAAAATTGGAAAAAAAATTCCATTACAAAAAAATTTCCATTTACTCCATGTTCATCTAATAGATGTTTTCTCAACTAAGACAACATTTGCTAGATAAGCATGGAGTAAATGGAAGTTTTATGAGGTTCCAATTCTCATTCACCACTACCTCATCTCCACACTTAACCCTTTAACCTTTGGACCAACTGCTCTTCCGAACGTCTCTTCCGAAAGACGGAGCCCAGTTTTCCCCGTTTGAGAATCCATCTCTTGCGTGGAAGGGCGCAGTTTCGGAAATAAATTCCATGTTTACGTGCTCAAGTGGACTCGAACCTGGTTCCTCAGATTACGAGTCTGACGCTCTACCATACTAGACTACACTGCCGCCCTTAGAGTTTTATTATTGTATATTATATATAAATAATATAAAAATATGTAGGATAATTATATTCTATATTGATCGTTATTCCGCGAGTATTTGTGCAAACACATGCAAATATATTTTAATGGAGAACAAAGGCAAAATATGTTTTATCATAATTATATGGAAAAAAATACGTTAACAAAACGTAAATTATGTATAGCAATATACACATATAGCTCGTTCTTTTTCAAAAAGTGTGCCGCATTGTCTTGTTCAAATAAACAATGACAAACGATAATATCGATAAGAAACGGTATTTTGTCGGTTAAGATTGGTTAACGTGTACAGATTGAAAAAAATTCGATTCGCATGACAGCCTCGCGAATGTCGGTTCTCCTAAATTTTTTCGCAAACGCGCGAAAGCGAAACTTGCGACAGCGTGGCGAGATATAACACGGTCTCCATATTTATCTTCCTACACAACATAAACGATTTATATCAAGAAATGCAAACTCAAGACCGAAAAAAAATAGTGATAGTCAATAAATCAAAATTATTTTTTTTTTAAATCTTGCAAGCATAAAAAAATGCTCGTGCATAAAATAAATTGAAAAATAGATATAGTTTTAAAACACAAAATATCCAATGATTTTTTTAAGATTTAGGAAGCGCGATTTCTCTAAGAAAAAATTAAACTTATTATTAAAAATAATTATCGAAAAATCATCCTGGCTACACAACTCAGCCACATCGCAGATCGCTCCGTTACATTTTTCATCGATCACCTCGGAATGTCCGCCGTTATGTCACACACGCGGATCTTAACATATGGTGTCTCGTCAGTGAAAGCCCCGTGAGCTCGAGCATGATGTTGCAACCTGTCAGGAGTCCATGGAGAAGAAGAAAGCGTTCACGCCTGCGAAGAGGCAGTCCTCGGTGCACAGAGGAAGACGAGAAGCGCATTCCAAGGCGGAGATGCACTGCACGCACGATGCGAGGTATAGGGTCGCGCGTAGGCGAGGTGAAGGTAACCACCTCGCGGGTTACGGTGGTTGGCGGTGGCGGTGGTGGTGGACTTACCACGTGCCAGGACTGCCAGGAACAGCAGCAGGGTCACGCTCCTCGAATAGCTCATCTTTCCAGCACTCTCTTCGGCTTGACTACTGTCTCTGACGGCGAAGTTGGCGATTGGCGCGCACTTTAGGTGTCGGCCTCGGTGCACCTCCGGACGGTCCCGTCTCCCTTCACTCCCTTCACCGCGGCTTCGTTGAAACCCCACCAGGATCCCCCTTGGTCGCCGCTGGTTTGCCTATACGTGCTCGGCCTGCCGACCAGCGGCGCCGAGCATGATGAATTGTCCTGGTGCCGCGCTCGGATCCTTCGATATCGAGATATATCGATTTGGAGAGAAAGAAGAGCGAATTTTTTAAGCTGGATAAACTGTGAAGCTATTGGAGAAAGTCGGAAAGAGGTTCTCTAGAATGTGTGCAAAACATATAAAAACATGCGTCAGCAAATAAATCATGCAAAAGTGTCGCAAAAAGACGCTAATGAGAAAAGAAATGATTCTGCCAAGATCGCAGGATAATAGCTGGAATCTAAATAGCTGGTTCTTTTGTCGATATTTTTTTCAGATAATGAGATATAAATTTCATCATTTCACAAATCAATTTAATAGAATCTAAATTTAAAAAAAAAAACTAAGAACTATATCATTGTTTATATTCAAGACGCAAATCCAAGAAAATCCGGATACAGTAATGCGGATGTAGTGATTGAATATGATAAGTTAATTATATCTAAGCGATGCAAAAACAATTGTAATAGGCACGTTCGCAACAATCATCGTATCGGAAAAGCTGTCAAGAATTCTATTTTTAAGCGGCTAAGCACTCTCTATACGTCTTACGTAACCATTTGTAAGAAACGAAGAGTATTTCTTTAGCCGCAGAGGAGCGACTCGCGATTCATCATTCTTCTAATCATATCCTAATCTCTCGCGGCATCGCGGTAAAGCCGGTATAAATCGCGGGAGAACGCATCGCGTGTGAATACTTATATGATGTTGGACTGAATGCCAAAGCATAGTCTTCCCGCGCCTCTCGAAATGTCTGAGGATGCAATGTCCCCAACACGTACGCTCTGCACTTAACTATGTTGCACAAGCATGCTCGTTATTTTTCCGCACGCCTTAATACCGCGTGTATAGCATTTGTGCGCTTTCGGTGAACGGTTGCGCAAATGGAAACATTATCGTATCACTCGACGCTTCTCATAAATAACAGTTCGAGGGATCGCGCTCACGGTGCGATTATAGTAGACGTATTTGGAAGATGTTATTAATCAATAAGGAAGCTTTTTCTGATTAGAAAATTATAATCTTAACGAAGCTTTTGTTTCAAGTCCGATTAATTGTGGTTCAGTTTAAACAGCCGTTTTTATAAGAATTATTAGATAATATAATATAATCAATAACATAAATAATAATAAATATATTAATAATATAATTATAATTGTAAGAAATATTTGTCTCGATTTTTTTAATATTATATAGCCATCAATTGTGGTTTAATCTTTTGTGCGTGAATACGCGCGTTCTGATTAAAGACATATTTTTTATCGGCAAAAGAAAAGCGAGTTTCTCGGGGAAAACAGAATACGGTAATTCAGCAAGGACACGTTGCGTTTAACGGTTAATGCCAAGGCGCGATCTTCCCCTCGTGACATCACTGGCCACCGGTGTAATACGCGCCCGCTATAAATGCGCTGTAATTGACAAACGCGTGTAATACTTAAAACGTGCACGCACGCAGATAGATATGTTCTCGGTATATTAACATGGTGAGAACGCTGATGCCTGCGCACGTCGGTGAGGCCCCTGGGGCCTTAACCAGCCTTACGCAAGACCCATCACGCTCGGGGAGGAGGGACCAGATTGCCGGATAGTGAAAGCAGCCGAGGCGAGCCGGACAAGTCGACAGATCGACCAGACATTCGAATTGAATACGTCACGATGACGGTCAGTTAATTAGTTTAGACTTTCTATGAACACAAATTGTCGAAAATATTTTGCCAGAAAAGCGTCAGAAAAATAGCATATAACTAATTTAACCTAAGAAGTCATATATGATATTACGTACTTTGTTCCATCGATATTAATAATAAAATAATAGATAAATGCTTAAAGAAAAGGAAGTGTATATTTCAGCTTGCTTAAGAAAAGATATACATTGTACATAACATGCTTTTACTTTCTTACTTTATTAAGACTTTTTATTTCACAAAAGTGCCAGGAATAAGAAATTTATTTTGACCGCGAATTTATCTTGCGTTGCGAGAACAAAATGCTAATTAACGATTGTGATATATTTCGCCGAATGCTTCGCGAATTACGTAAAGAGAAAGGTTGCTATCAGGCAAATGAAGAGAAATTGTTAGCTCGGAAAACCGTGGCATGTTGTTTATTGTGCACCGTAAATCGCGCCGAATCGCCAGTTTTCCAATATTCGAAAGTACAAAATATAAGAAATAAAGCAAATTTTCAATAACGTACAATAAAAAATATAAAAGAAAGTAAAATAAATTACGAAAAACGTTATTTTATAATCTGTTTAGTTGATTTTTCTTTGCTTGTATTAAAATACCAAAAATACTTTAACAAAAGCAAATACGACTGAAGGCATAACATCTGTAACGTCAAATGTTGCAATGTAATTGTATGATGAATGGGTTAATTAACTCTCACGCTGACATTTGACTCACCGAAGTGAAATCCAGGATGCATTCGAAGAAGTAATTTCGCGAGTGCATTTTGCGTTGTATTCTGGAGTATTGTAGGGTGAGGAGATTTTCGACGTGCGATCTTTCCCGTCAGAGAAAGTCATGCTTATTGTAACACATAATATTAACAATTTAACTCGTACGAATATTTATAATATAAAATGCGTTTGATTATACGATTATAGCAATGCAAAAACTTACACAATTATTATACTTCGCTTAATTAATTCTCTTGAATTTCTGCAGAAATATTTTCTCTCGTTTATCTCCTCAACTTAAACAGACCTAAAAAGTAAACAATGTTTTTTATATTTAATAATAATTTCTAATCTAATAACAATTATCTTATTTTATTTATTTTATAACATATTTATCTTAACTTTTTTTGATGATATACATTATGTTTAATATATTAAAAATATAGTATTTTTCCGCATTTTTTGGATTAAATAATTAGATTATCTTTGTCGAGAATATTTTAGAGAATTTAAGGGAAATCATACAATCATTTTACAATGTTTATATTTGATTATTTTTTTATCTTATGTATTTATCATGATAAAATTTGCATAAGTATTTCTATAATACCTTTGATAAAATGTGAAAAAATTCTTCATTAGGTATATTTTAATACAAATATCGACCTTTTTATGACTTTTATCCGCGAGAACTAGAAGAATTTAAGTTTATTATTAGAATAAGAACTCATAATTAGAGAAATGAAAATGAACATAGAATCTTGTGTTTAACATTAGTATGTCAAGTAAATTTTAATTTTATTACAAAACCAGTTAATATCCAATCAAAAAGTTTTGAATAATTTTGTAAAAAGAAACTGATTCAGATAAAATCAACTCCAAACTTGTGAAAAAATTTGTAAACAAACTTCCATAGGACATCGTGCACATAAAATGTATATATAATTATCAAGACGTAATAGTGTGTAATTCTTGCAACATTAGTTAAAAATTATGTTATCTAAGATAGAGTCCATGCAGAGTGAAAGACTTATTTCCTTATTAGAATATAATAAATAAATTTCATTCCTTGAGTTATTTAATCGCGGAATTGTGCGGGCGACGCATTCGCATGTGTACGCGCTTTTACAATAAAATTTCGACATAATCGATAATTATATAAAATCGGACCGGTTCGAGCGGAGGGTTTATCTAACGGATGTTATATAGAACTTGATATCGCGGGGGTTTTCTTTTCACGGGTTAATGGTCCGCGACCAACGACGGCTAACTTTATTACGGATTTTCCGAAGGCAAATTTCTTTACGTAAAAGGAGAAAGGGGTAGTAATACGTCGCGGGGAGGACGAAAGCGCGATCGCTCTCGCAAAGATCACGCAGCGATTTTTACGTAAGCATGCATATCACATGCATTTATTGTTCCTATGAGTAAAATGATGAGCATTACACACGTAGCTGCGGTTAACTGCGGCACCCTTGGTTCTCCAACTCAGTTCTTACGCTTGTAATAGTCCTCGCTGAAACATTACATTTTGTTATAAAGAGCAATCTTACGTATTTTTTGAAGTAAGCCTAATTTTGAAATTTAGAGAAAAGTGTTGAAAAATAAATAGAGAAATTAACGAACAATTATCGAGATATAATATATACGAATGCCTAACAAAGAATTAAGGATACCTAAGCATAATTGAGAAATTAATCTCAAAAATTTATGAGAGAATCTGTCATTTAAAAAACGCAAATTAAGAGTTATTCTATGTATGTTATAAAAGATTCGGCCAAGGATTTAAAAAAAAGACACTCACCATCCCTGTACGTATTCCGGTTCGGTACACCTGAAGCTCTCCTCGTTGTACACAGTGCCGGGTTCGCATTGGCCCTTCTGCGGTACTACACCGTTCTTGCAGATGTAGAACTTGGCGCAATCCTCGGGATGTGGGTACGTGGGATGCGGAAGGATCCTGCCGGAGGGACCGGCGACATCGCCGTCCGGGCATACGAAGCCGTCGTCCAGGACGTCGCGTTTCAAATTTTCGCACAGGCGAGTGGCGTCCGCCGGCCAGACGCAACTCGACATCTTAGATTCGTAGATCAGTCCGGGTGGACAGGGCACTACCTGCACCACCCCGTCGATGCAGTTGACGAAACGATCGCACGCGTTCGGGTCCTCGTGGCTGAAGATGCCGTTTGCGCGCGGGCAGCCCTTGCTAGGCTGCGGCTCCTCTGTGCCGTCAAAAATATGTTATTACGTAACGCCAATGCACATATAATTATGTAAGTTTTATATTAGTTATATATACATAGATATAATTATTATATAATTGTGATATAGCAGAGTTTATTTCTTTTGATATCTAAGTTTATCTTGATATTTGTAATTAAAAATAAAGTCTATTCTTTTTGATTTTAGTGATTAAATTAAATATTAAATAGAATGATTAATATTTAATGTAGACATAAATTTTTACGGTAAATATTTAAAAAGTAGAAAAAATATTTAACTTAAATTTGATTATAGTTTTATTAAATTTATTTTAGCATTTTATTTTTATTTTTAATAGTTTTTTTTCTTATTAACTTTGTTAATTAAAGTTTTCTCTGTACGACCTATATATATATTATGGTGAGATATTACAGATAGTATAGTAGGTAATATGAAAAAGAAATACGAAAAAGACCGAACCCGAGAGAATTCGATCGTCCGTTCGTCTAAAAACCGGTTCATACCGAGTTCTATTTTTGCGACTGTCTAATCGGCCATTCTTCTGGTTTGTCGAGCTGTAGGAGAATATGTAAAAAAAGCGTAAAAGAAATTTCATATATAACTTTAGAACTTACTTCCTTTAATCAAGTATTATTGGGAAGAGAATTCTCATCTCGAGCGAAAAATCTCTCGACTTTAAAATGGTTTATAACATAAAATTAAATGATACAAATAAAACTAAATATATATTTTTTAAATAAACTTCTTGATAAATCTTAAACAATTTTATTTCTCTGTTAATTTCTAATTCAAAGAAAGAAACTTACTTCTCTTTGTATTCATTAGAATCATGTATCAAGATAAGTTATAGTAATGTAGATAAATCTATGTGTAATAATTAAGAAAGATTTAATGAGTCTGGGCGATTAACATTTCGGAACTTACGCAAAAGCGTGCGGTCGCCGCAGGGCACGTTCGCCGGTATGTCGCAGAAGTCCTTTTTCGGATTATCATCCCTGAAGACGAGCCCATCTTTGCAAAGCCTCTCCTCGGGCTGGCCATCCACGCAGGCGTAATAAAGATCGCACTGTTCCGGATCGGGGAAGAAACCCTTGGGCTCCGGGCACCGGAACTGCGCCTCGCTCATTGCCAGAATCATCAGTGGCAGAAGAATCACGTGCTTTCCCACTCCCGTCATCCTGAAGAGAGTCCCAAATAGATTCGCGAGGTCTATCAGATCTCCGTCTTGAAGGTATTCCCCGAGGAAGCTTTCCTCTCCTTCCTCTTCTTTATCTTCTTTGGCCTCCTCTTTAATTTCGTCGGCAGGAACGCGTCGCGACGCTGATAAAACGTGACTGCGAGTTCGAAACGAGTTCTGTTTCGCTCGGCAGTCTCGCCACCACCTTGGTGGGTCCTTGCTGCTGCACATTTCCCGACCCTCCCTCCTCCCGGCTTCGCCCCCCTTTCGCCGAAAGTCCCTGTCTTTCTCACTTTTTCTTTCTGATCGAGCAGCGGTTTCGCTGCTCCCTTTTCTCCCGTCACGAGTTCTAATGGGTGCATAGACGTACGTTTTATTGCATTGCGTTATTATCGGCGCATATAAATTCCAAGACACACTTCCGGGTGTCGGCGGCGCGACTGGGTCGTTGTCGTTGCTGTTGTGCTACCGTTTTGCATCCCTCACTTCACGCTTGGGACCCTCGTGCTAATGCGGCTGCCATATTACGTTTATCTTAAGTCTCCGATCAATTTTATCAGCCCGAAAGCCGAGATATTTTTGAAAGCGGAACGAGAGAAATTGTTTCGTGGGTTCGGAGAGAAACAATTATTTATTTGTTTATTTAAGTTAATAGAGCAATTATGCGTCAATTAATTGTCTAAATCTATCTTTCTGCGCTGCGCATTGTTGTGGAGAAAACAAAAGTGATGATCTTGTAGAGATACAGAAACAATTATCTATTTATTTAAGTTAATGTACCAATTGTATACAATAATTAACAATAATTAACAATTTTTGTAATTTGAATGGAAGAAATACAGTCTCATGAATTTAAGAATAATTGAAATACATAATTATAAATCAGAGATTTTTTAAACGTTATTTGATTTTGTGATAGTAGCGCGATACATACCGCGTTAAAAGAAAACTCTTATGTTATTTTCAGATAAAATTATAATTGTTGCAAATGATAAGAATATCACAATAATTGAATATCACATTATAAGTGCATAATTTAATTTATTCTACTCCTAACGAGTGGATTTAATCTTCAAAAAGTGTTCGGCAAGTGGCATTTGCGACGAACGCTCATGAATTGGAAAGTTAAATGGAAGAATACCGTGCATAATAACTCACTCAACTTACCTGCCACGCGAGAGAAATAAATTGATCTCTCGCCGAGGAGTAACGACATTTCTGTAATTCAATGCGTCATGAACTTAAGAATATAAAATTGCCATTTTCTTTGTGGTGCTTTTTACTAAAGCGCTTATAGAGCTATGATAATTTGCTTTTAATATTTCGTTTTTTTTTCTTTTTCTCTTTCGTAAATTTTTTATTTATTTTATTACGTACTTTTAAAGATCTAATTTTTTCACTTTGCTTTCCCGTTTTTTCTTCCACCCTCTTTTGGCGTAAGAGCTATTTTGCATTTTATTGTTGACAAATATTTGGGAAAGCGGAGCGAGCGAACGCATCTGTCGCTCATAATCGATGCAACACGAGAAAGAGAATGAGGGAAAGAGGGAGAAAGTGAATCACAGAACGAGAAACAACAGAGCAGTTCGGGAGAAAGTGATAGTTAACTGATCTCGTAACGAGAATGATTCAAGGCCCCTTGCACGTTCCTCGAATACCGTTTCGAGAATCGATCAGCGACTGAGTCACCATTAGCTTCTCCTGAGAAATATTAAAGTTATTTTAAAATTGGTGCCAGTTAATTAATTTTAATAATAGGCATAATAGCATCTCTTTTTCTTTTTCTCGTTTTATTTGCTGTAAAACACAAATTAAGTTTTATTTAAAAGCTTGAAAATTCAAGCAGTCGAAACAAAAAAAAGAAAAATATTTACGGCTTTAAAAGATTTATATGTATCTTTGTTTAATAATTGAAATAAATAATATCGTTAGTGAACTTTTAAATATTTTCGCGAAGAAACATTGATATTTATAATTTATAATTACAAGCTTCTTGCATTAATTACACAAATCGAAGTCACGATGTTCTTTTCATTACGTAAATAATTAAATTAATTGAATGATTTTTGTAAGAAGACATTATCTCAATTCTAATCTCCGGCGCGTTTTAATTAACGGGAAACTGGGGAAAGGAAATCGAGTTCTGATTGACTGATCGAAGACTAATAAAGTAAAAACAAAATATATTCCAAGACATTCAAATGGCTAAACACACACATGGAGTTACATGCTGGGCGAAGGGGGGTGACAGAGTGATTAAAGTGAATGTGCGGCGTCCCGATGCGGGACAGATGAGCGTGGACGACTTCCTTACGGCTTCTTGTCGTCCTTGTACCAGTCCTCGCTGCAAGGTAAACGACAATTGTTAAATTCCTCGAACTTTTAAATGAAGCACAGCAGTAGCACCAGTATAACTTATTTAACTTAAAATAAGAGATTTCATAAGAACGCAATTATGTAATAATATAATAATGATTCAATAATTTATATAATTTCGTTATGCAAATAGCGAGAGGTGGAAATTAAATCTTGAAAATCACAATCACACAAATCGACAACCTAATTAAATTGAACACGTAATATTAAAAAAGTTAACTGGATAAGATTATTAAAGTTCTCTTATTTATTACGTTATAACGTGTTCAGAAAGCATTAGCAAAATTATATATGTGTCTGCATAAATATTCGGATGATGTCAACATGTTTATTCCTACGTGAACTTTCGGTGATCATAATACCTACTAATACGCTAGCTCGTCGTGTCAATATAGAAATGACGCGGAATGATAATATGGTAAATAGCAAACGGCTCGTACCATCCGGGAACGTTCTCGGGTGCGTCGCATCTCTGCTGCTCCTCGTTGTAGACGGTGCCCTCGCTGCAGCCTTGCTCGCGCGGCGTCACACCGTTCAGGCATACGTAGAACTTCTGGCAATCCTCGGGATGCGCGAATTTGGGATGGTCGACCAGCATGCCTCTGCTGTCAACCTGGCTCTCGCTTGGGCACTCGAAGCCGTCCTTCAGCTTCTTCCCAATGACCCCGCAGCCCTGCATTGTGCAGCATATTTTATACGTTATCATGTCGTTGCATTAACAAGGAACATCGATCAGCACTTTTTAGTTCGATATAGCAATTTTTCAGTGAACTTGTAGTTGAAGATTGACATTTCTTTGCTAGATTAGATGCTCTCTCGGTGTTTAATTTTCTTAAAAATAGTTCTAATTCTCTTTTTCTATTTTTTACAACTTTTGTATATTAATCTCCCCAGTTTTGTCTTAACGTAGTTTCATAATAAGAATTTTACTTAATTAGGCATGGTGTTAAAATTCGATCAAAGAATTGTATTGTAACATAGATAACCGAAGATTAGGATTTCCTAAACACGTTGCCTGTCTCGTGAATGCTATTTGTTGCTTAGGGACTACTAAGTTCAGATGCCAACAGAATTGCATTGTTAACCTCGCGTTAATTGCAAAGAAATATCTCAGACCTACCCGAGGATCTGTAATTATAATTGGGAGAAAGTATGCGCGTTGCAGGGTGTATTAGACGTGCGTACTTTCTCTTAATATAGATTTTGTTACAATTCTAAATAGATTCCTCTAAACCTTTGTCAAGGCAGCTCTATATAGAATTAGACGCAAAATACGACTTCGTTACGTATACATATAGGGTAAGGTGCCCAAATTTTGCCCCCCTTAAGTTTTTTGGCTCGTATGTAAAAACTAATCCATACGAAAATCTGAAAAAATTCATATCATTACCTTGAAACTTTAGCAATAAAGCCCTTAATTCATATCTCATAAGTTTATACACACAGAATAAAAAATAAAAATGTGAAAACATGCATTTTTTTGATTTTCAAAAAAAGTGGTCCTAATTTCGCCCCCTTAATTTTAGGGGAAAATAAGTTGAAATAAACTTTGTAATCAATTGTTATGTGTTAAGAAAATGTTTTACTTATAAAAATACAAAATAATCATGTCAATAATTGAGGGAAAATGCAGAATATCAAAAGAACAAAATGCAGAATATCAAATTATGAATGTATATGCAAAAATCGCATAAAAACTTTTGTTTTGAGGTGTGGATGCACACAACATAGCACCATTTGAAGCACCCAGTGCACCCACTTTTCTCCTTTAGCGTCTGCTTATTACACAGAAAACCGGAAGGGGGGGGGGGGGGGCGAAATTTGGAGCTATGTAAGGGGGCGAAATTTGGCACAGAGTTATTTTCAATTTCATGCTTGCTGGTTCTAGCCTGCAGTGGCAGAATGATCGTCACTTCGGCATATGAAAATGGAGACAATACACTATATCTAAGAAAGAATAAATGATAGAAGCACATATCTTAGATGCCTGAAGTATAACTTTGAAAGTCACCAAATAATATAGTGCGCTACGCGTGAACAAACAAAATGCTTTTAATTGCTCGATAACAGGTGAGTTGCACGCGTGTATGCTGCCAGCTCACTAATGTCATCTCTACTATAAGATTCTAAGGTCAAAAGCGGGCAGCAGTAATTAACAGCGAAGATCGACCGGGAGGGCAAAATTAGGCGCGGGAGCGGCATTTGGGCACCTTACCCTATACAGTGTAAAAGTCACGATTTTATTTTCGGAACTTTTAATATCAATTAACTTTGTTCCTAACCGCGTGTCGTAATCAATGAATAAGTATAACAATTATTTCTTAAGCTTTCTCACCTCGCGACCCGCGCTATCCGGCCACACGCAAGTTCCGCTGTACTCGTCGAAATGCAGCCCGGTGGTGCAAATGATCTCGATCGCCTCTCCATCGATGCAATTGTAGAAGACATTGCACACTGTCGGGTCAGGATGCGCGAAGAAACCGTTTCGTCGCGGACACTTCTTCCTTGGCTGTGGAGGTTCTATTTACGAGAACAGTCAATCAATCGATCGTGCAGCATTATTAACGCTACATTTGGTATTTTAACGCTGAAGAATATTATATTTAAGTTTATACAAAATATATAAAACGTGGTTTCTTTTCATTAAACAGATAAAAAAAGGCATTGATGTTACTTTTGTATATAATCATAAAAGTAACGATTTGCCTAATAAGAAATGCCTTTAAATTTAATTTATAATTACCAACGAAGATAATGTTAATATAGAGATATTATACGAGAGAAAATTATTAAATTATAAATTATATATGTATATATTCGCAATGCCAAAGAATGTGTTTATTTTTTAGAATGTTTCGTCATGAAATATTGTTTCGTTTTAACGTCTTACGTAATTCGAGACGGTCGCCGCAGTCGACGTTGAAGACGTGGTCGCACTTGTTGATCTTGCGATTCAAGGGATCGAACACGAGACCATCCGGGCACAGCTTCTCCGTTGCCGCGCCGTCGGTGCATTCGTAATACTTGTCGCATTGCCTGCTGTCCTCGTATTGACCGTCCTTGTTCGGGCAATTGAACGCGGCGTCTGTAATGTTATCGATGATAATACTACCGCGGTCTTACCGCAGGCGGAAATCGATCTGGCGTTTCCGGTAGACAGAGGTGGTCGAACCCGTTTGACCTGCCGTCGAATTCTTGGATCGGCATTATTTCGTCGTTTATTACGTAATTTTGACTTGGCCGCGCTCCGACTGTACTTATGCAACTAACCGAACGAGAAAACTGACATTTACGATTTAGAAAGTTCGCTCTCGCACTGTCTCCGTACGTACTAATTCTAACGGATATTTCCACCGAGCCAAAGACTACTCTCTTTCGCACTTTTCTCCTTTATGCTTGTTGTAATAATTCTATCAATCAATAAATAATTCACTAATATTAAACAATTTGTTCATAGACAGTGCTATAAACTAACATTTCAGTAATAACAATCACATAATTTTATTGATAACCGTGATAAATAGTTTATTATAATTTTTCAATATCAAATAATTCTATAATAGAGTTTCGTTCGGCTACTATAAAAATTAAAAAGTCATACAGAAATGTACAGACATTATAGAATATATGACACATTTACCTACATGACGTATATACAATTTTTGTTACTGTAACGTCTGTAACATTAAATACGTTTATCATATCAAAAACTATTTAGAAGGTTTGAGTATAATCTGAGATATCTGAGAATGGGTTGGAAGGAAGTCAGATATAATTGCCTAACTATAAAACATAATTAAAATTTGTAAGGATCGAGTTCGAAGAAAAGTCAATGCTAATTTTGTAACTAAAATGTTTGTGTTATAATGGGATAACTAAAATATTCTTATTCTTCTTTTACTTTTAACTAGAGCAAAGTTAATTTAGAGAATGGAGCACGCAATCATAAGAAAACTATTCAATATATTCTTTTACAAAATTACGAATAAAACTTATTTTACTTCTTTTTACAGAATTTTACATTCAGTGTACATTTAAATTTGCCTGAAGTAGATAGTATTATAAATAACAGTTATATTAATAATAAATGATAATTTATACCTAATAATATTGATATCGTCAACATTTAATAATTAATTTTTTAAGAATAGAATTAATTTTGATATTACAAGAGAATACTTTCAAGGATTTTAAATGATGCAAGAACTACACTCTTTGCAATACTTTAGAACGTTTCTTTCATTCCCGTTTCTCCTTTGACAATCACGAACAATCGATTATACTCACGTGTCAGCGCAATCGCGCCTAGCAACGCGACAATCCCGGCCGTGAACATTCTTCTGGTTTGCTTGTGCTTTCTTTCGTCGGATCGTCGCGAGATGATCCCTAGATTCACTAAGGTTCACTGAAACGGACGGACGGCTAAAATTAGGCTACTTAATTTTTGATCCTTCTTTGAAATGGCCCGAGGTCGTCCTCGCGAAACTGCAGCTCTTCGGCTACTCGTCGACTGGGTATACCTCGCGGATCCCCACTATTACCACACGTAAATCCCACTTTCGCCGTCACTTTTCATCGATGGACACTCGTCGAGAATGAAGATTGAGAAGACAGGAGAAGGAAAGAGAAAGAGAGATAAAGAAAGAAAGAAGACTTTTACTCTCCTCTCTCCTCTCAGCGCTCTCACTTCGATGTCCTTCGTCCCGTTTTTCTTTGATGAGAAAAATGCAAATCGCAACCACGCTGCTTCGCAACGACAATTACGGACAAATGCTGGGAAATTTCGTGAATATTTCAGTTATACCATCTTTTTTTATCTCTGGGAAGGTTTAATTAATTTTTCAAGACGGATAAGCAGGATAAAATTTATTGCACTTTAATAAAAATATAATTAACCCTCCGTCGGCCACGTGATTTTGACTGCCGTTCGACTGCAACCTGGGTCGTTGACGCCAGAGCAGAATTTCTTATTGTCTCGGATTAAATAAAAATCTGAAAAAATTCTTGTATACTGGTGAAAGCTTTAATAACGAGTTTTTACCATAATAGAAGTCTGATTGTATTTTACTTATTTTTTATAGATTTAAATCTGAGTGGGTAAATTGAAAAAACGTGATGTCAGTTAAAAATTCATAACTTTTGTATTATTAAATATATAAAGAAGTCCGTTCAGGTTATAATACTTGAGGATATGTACTTTGGAAAAAAAATAATGCAATGATGTTGGCTTCAAAAAGTTGAATATTGAATAGTCTTTTTGTTAAAGCAGAGAATAGTTGGTATACTGAAAAGTATATATACAATTTTATGTCTTAGAAAGCGTGAATACAAAGTATATATTCTCTGCTTTAACAAATAATTATTTCTGTTACAGATATTAAGCGTTAAAGTTGACGAAATAGAGTAATATAATAATTTAAGGATATACATTTTAATAGTTTATACGCTTTGTTAAAGCAGATAATAGTTGGTCATTGAAGGTGGTCATTAAACCTTGTTTTGTCAATAACCAACTATTATCTGCTTTAACAAAGCTTTAACATGCTTTTGCCATGATTAAAGCAGAGAATACTTTGTATTTATATATACTTTCTAGCATATAAAATTGTATATACTTTTCAATATACCAACTATTCTCTGCTTTAACAAAAAGACTATTCAACATACCAACAATTCGTTGCTTTAAATAACTTTCCTTCGTTCATACATGTACTATTTCCACATACATATTAGTCGATTATGCCTTTTAATACTCAAAATAACTGCTATATTTTTCAAACTTTAATTGTTAATACTTTTTAATGTCAACGTCAAGGTCATTGGAGAGGGGTTTGGTAATCGGTATATTTACCATGTTCGAAAGTTTGGCAACACCTGGAAAAATCGTGAACTCAAGATGAATAAAATAAACGTATTAAAAATCTAAGAAAGCGTTAATATCTTGAAGAATCGTTTGCTCGCATTTCTAAGCGAATGATTTCAAATAGAGGATAGTAAATTACGCATCACTGACTGCCAGGAAATGACAGCTTTTTGTCAGGCTTTCTTCTCTTAACTGTCGTTTAACATTCACCTTCGCTCTCGCTTCGATTGTTCTGACAATAAAAAACTGGATTTCTGTGACAATGTCACTGTCCGTTATAGTATTCGCCTATTAATTGAGTAAGATATTAACAACAAGTTTGAGACATAAGTTTACATATCGTCAACTATTAAACTAACGCACATAAAATTTTGGACTTAAATTTTCTTTTTAATAGAAAACAGAATTTTATATGACAGTCTTTTTCAACATATCTTATAAAATTATTTTTTAAAGTAGATATATTACAAAATATAAAATATTAAAGACAATATGGCCGGTATTCATAGTCAGATCTTATATTTAAGAACGTCTTAAGTACCTACAATCTTAAGATGTAATAAACCAATCACAAAGCCGTGAAATAAGATCCGACTATGAATACTGGCCTATAAGATATCAGAAAACATGTAGATTTAATTAATTACTCGTTTAAGTTTGTCATAATCTTTTATTGTTTATTGTTGGTGTAAAATTACATGCATAATAAAAAATAAAATTGAAATTACTTTAGTGAAAAGGGGGACTATATTTCTTATCAAGTTGATACTGAGTTGATACTGATCATATATCAATTAGAAGTATGACATACCTACATGCTTATTTTAATCATTTAGATTCTATTAGATTCTAAATGATTAAAATAGGCATGTAGGTATGTCATACTTCTAATTGATATATGATCAGTATCAACTCAGTATCAACTTGATAAGAAATATAGTCCCCCTTTTCACTAAAGTAATTTCAATTTTATTTTTTATTATGCATGTAATTTTACACCGACAAGAAACAATAAAAGATTATGACAAACTTAAACGAGTAATTAATTAAATCAGTGCTTGCAAAGATATGCACATTTCGGGCCGATTCCCTGAGGCGACGCCTACTGTTTCCCCACTACCGCTCGAGACTCGACGGCCGAGCCGCCGATCGCGCGCGTGACGACTATTTCTCAAAAGCGTCCCTATGTCAGAAATATGTTGGGATCATACCTTTCGTTAAACTTAAAGTTAAATGGTTAAAGTTTAACACTAAATTTTCTCTCTCTCTGTTATTAAGTCTAGTATTATATATGTATATGTTCCATAATAATATAATTATGAATTAACGTAATTTTATACCTAATAATATAGTTATATGTATAATAATTTCAACAATAGTTTTCTGCATCACCCATGAGATACTATTATTGATGCGTTTTTTTTTATGTGGTTTCCCCAGTAGGCCTATTCCACTAAAAAAGAAGAAAATAATAAAATATATGGCTCGGCAGCAAAGATAAACTCTATATCGTAAAATATTAAAAACGAACGAGAAATAAAGAGGAATAGAAACAATCAATTTGCATAAAAATATATTCTGATTATTTTAAAAATAAACATTTAATTTCTGGGTCGTTTGCGCGATTTTACTAAGGAGGTACATCCATAGAAATTTTGGAAGAATTAGTGAGCATCAGCGAGGATAATGATGCTTCGCTCAAAGAAGAACGTTTATCATTTTTATTTTGGAAAAAGAACGTTCGCATAAATATGTGGAGCCAAACATGGAGAAAATTCGAAGACCGAAATTTCTGAGAGATGGATAATGCAAGGCATTCAAAATTTTAAAGAAATCGACTCCTTTTTCTGATCGCGTTTTTAGAGAAAGATTACATTGCAAATCGCAAAATTCTGCCTGAAGATCTAGACTCTAGACTCTAGATTTTTTAATGCATTCATTGGTTTGCGAGATATAGCACTGTTTTAAGACACGATCTGAATTTATTGCGGAAGAGTTCCGATTTTAAGGAAATCTTGCAAATTTTCGCGAGAAACGAAAATAGGATTATTGTCGTTAAAATAAAAGAGCCGAAGATATTAATACGGATGTTAATAATTAAATAATAGTAAATGTAATATTAATTAAATGAAAATGTAAAAATGTCGCTGGAATACCGACGAGCAAGAACTTCGAATAATTTTCTTCGGAATTAGTAGCTTATTTTTTCTAAATTGTTTAAGGCTACATTCATGATTTATTATCTGTCTAAACAAATTATTTTAAAGATAGGATTTACGACGAAATGTATCTTGGAAGACGTGTATTTGTAATAAAGATAAGTTTATTATACAATAGAGCGGTTTAAAAATAAAGACTTAAAAACCTACACGAATCTAAAATTTTGACTTTATACGGTCGGTCTGCTGCTTTTTCTTCTGCTTGGTCCACCGGTGGGCTTGGGTTTTGGCGGTGGATTCTCCAAAGCGTCCAATTCTTCGTCGGTCAGCTGACCCTTGTACCAGTCTTTGCTGTAATTAAATTATCTGCTTTAGACACATGTTTAATGATAAATGAGAAGAGGAATATGTAAAGCCGCGTAAACTATATTTAAATTAAATTTTTTTAATCTTTCAATGGACTTGATATACATTAGAGACGCGTAGCTCTAAAAATGCAAATAAATTTCTTTCTTCTCTTTACAAAAGAAGAAGTTGCTTTGTTTTTACATTATCTATATTTATTACGTTTTTTTTAAATTTTTTAATGTGTTCAATTTTCAGTTTTTTTCTGTTTAATTTTGGGAATTAATTTTTACTTATTTTTTTAAATGTATTTTTTTTTAAATACTTGGAATACTTGGAATCTCCACACACGCACACATATATTTCTCATTACTTGTATGAATTTTATAAACTTGTTATTACTTATATAAAAAATAACTTGTAGCAAAAGATTTATATTGTTTTTAAATAAAAAAAAAAAAAGATAATTTTTGGTTTATTGAAAAATGATAATTTGCACGATTTCGACTGGTTTCTTATTTTCTAAGCCAACCGTCATCGCGCGTGATACGTAGAATCATTCCCTTTTTATGTTCTTTAATAAGAAAATCAAGTTTTGCTATATAATTCATACCATTCGGGTATTTTTCTGGCCCAATCGCACTTTCCGGTGCGCTCATCGAATGCCTGGCCGAGTTTGCATCCGCTTCGCCTCGGTACTTCACCGTTGACGCACACATAAAAGTACTGACAGTCCTCGGTATCAGGATAACGCGGATGCGTCGCGGCAACGGACTCGTCGACCTTCGGGCAGGTGAAGTTGAAGAGCTCGCGGGAACCGCAGCCCTTCTTCTGCGCCTCATCCGGCCAGTTGCAGATGCCGGTCTTCTCGGAGAAGACCAGACCGTCCGGGCAAGTGATCATGTTGAACTTGCCCTCCACGCAGTAGTAAAAGGTATTACAATTCCTTGGGTCCTCGTGGGCGAAGTAGCCGTGCATGCGGGGACAGTGTGATGACGGTTGTGGCTTTTCTACGAAAGGAGTAGATATATGTAGAAAAATTAAGTAATTAAAAAGTAAACATCTTTTAATATAATCAAAAGCAGATTATGTAAAATAAATTTTTAAAACTTATGTATCATTGTGAAAGAACGCACACATGTAATATTAAAATTTTTAAAATAATGCTCTCAAAGCACTTGATCAATTTCGTAAATCATTGAATGATATATAAACAACAGAACAGCTCGCTTACGTCGCTTGGGTTTCTTTGAGCAATCGATGCCGAACGGCAAATCGCACTTCTCGTGCTGCGGGCTGAAATCATTAAAGACGAGACCATCAGGACACAATTTTTCCGTTATCTTGTTGTCTCGACAGTCGTAATATTTATCGCATTGTTCCGCGTCCGGAAAGTATCCGTTTGGTTCCGGACATTGGTCCAGGAGCTCGTCGTCATCTTCGTATTCCTCTTCTTGTTTCTTCGGCGTCGCGGTCGTGGCCGAAGCGACCTTCCGACGGCTTTGCTCAGCAGCCTCTTGCTTCCTCGTCAAAGCAGTGGCAGCTCCTATTGATAAAATTTTATATTAAAATAAAATTGAAATGAGAAATTATATTTATTGACAAGAACAAAAAACTATAACTGAATTTTTTAGCATTCTTTATTCTGATCATGTCTCGATATTATTTTATCAGCACTGAATCGTAAGAAGTACTAAGAAATCTTTCTTTGGGAAGAAATTATCGGATAACTATGGAATTATATATAAAATTTTAGTCTCATTTTCGTTAAAATAAATCTTTATAGATTTTTATTTAGGTCGAAACCTTTAAATTTGTTCGGACTACTTTGCGTCATGAGTTGTTCAGCAAAATCGAAAACAAAGCGAAGTAAAGAAAAAGAAATGAAGGAAGATAAAAGTGAATGTGTTAAGGTAGAGGGTCGACTGGTCCCTCGGCATGTTTTCAAGGCGGCACGTCGTCTGCGTCCCTGAAGATATGCCGGTCGACCTCGCGAGTGCGAGCGAAGAAAGTGAGAAAGTGGCCGAGCTCGCGCCTCGCGTACGTACACTCGGTCGGCCGGTCGTCCAGAACTTAAATGTCATTTAATCGGTCTGATAGCTTTCGAGCGCGCTATTAGTAGACTCCGACTCTGATATAAACAGTTTAATCGCGGACAAGTAGGTAGATACAGATGATCTTGGACAGACGCGTCAACTCCCAAAAAAATTCTTTTTCCCGATTATTGTTTTATCTATATTTTCTAATAAAAGCTTTTGATTATTTTAAACTTACTTATCTATTATAACTAATATGGAAAGTGAAGAACAGGAAATAAAATAGAAATCAAACATAATAAAAATTAAAATGTTGTTTTTTTTATCGTATAATAATATATATATATATTTTATAAATAAATTAAAGATAAATATATTTCTTGAACTGTTTTATTCATCATATATTAAAATTATATAAATAAATTTATAAATACGCGGGTTTGATATGTTTTTAGTTGTTTTTACCAGCATATATGTCCCACATATGACAAATATTAAAAAGTTTTCACTTTTTTAATACTGCAAATTTTTTATCCAGTTAAAATTGACAAATAGAAAAGGTAAAACGGTCGTGAATCGCGAAAATAAACAGATTCTAGGCGTAACACTTTTACGTATGAAAAAAAGATTCCAAAAAGATATTTAAAAAATCAACTTTATTTCGGATCTCTTATTAGCCGGTCAATTTTGTCTCGAACTGATAAAGATCATGATAAGAGCTCACCAAAACAGATCAGGAGAAGAAGAACTTTCGTCTTCATCCTGACGAAGGATGGCGCCGATTGAGAAAGAGAGAAAAAGAATGATGTCACTATGTATAATGATCCAGTCGTAGTAACGCGGTCGTATCGGTGACTAGAGACTACTGGGCCCCTTCAAATGTCGGGGTCTTATATGCGGCCCCCACTTCATCCGAGGTTACAACACTTGGTGTTCACGTAGAGAGTCTATGGGGGGAAAACCGACAATCTTCTATATGTACGCATATGCATTATACATATACACATTGTACACCATCAATTTTCAATTTGTCTGGAATTGCATGTAAAATTGCACATTAGAAAATTGCATATACTATGCGTACGAGAAACGTTAAAATCACCGATAAAACTTTTGCTAACATTGTTTACGTTGTATTTGTATAATAAACACTTATCAACATACATATTTACTGACTTTTACATATCAATAATAATAATAAATTTTCGTCAAACTTATTTTGAAATAGTGTGAATGCTATCGGCAAAATTTTGTGTGTGGTGGACGATTTTAATATAATCCCTAATACATATTTTGCGTGTGTAATGTGTATATATATTACATAATTAATATATTTTATAATTATTTCCATAATGCACTTGTAATTATTTATGCGTTTTATATAATTATTCATATTATAGTACGAATTGATACTAAAATTTTGACAAACCTAAATTACATTATAATAATTGTGGAGTTTAACGCAAAATTTAAAGCAAGATATAAAAGTCGGAGAATGTGCGCTACGAAAGTAGTGCACAATCTCGCGAAAATCAAGATTTTCCTGGTAACTTTATTTACCTGCAAGATATTTTTAGCATACTAAAGTCTTCCACATACCGAGTAAACAACGTGAAATTCCAGTTTCTTCCCTTAATGTTTCCAGTTTTCGCGTTTATGTATTTTTTTACCTGCCGCGTAAAAATTTCAGAACGTGATAATATTGACTCAATCAATAATAACACTGTTTTACGTTGAGTTTTATTCAAAAAAAAATATATATTATGCTTTTAAATCTTTTTAAGTAACAATTCATATCTAAATATAATTCATGCTCATTAATTTATATTTTTACCTTGTTGATCTTCGGATAATTGTGGTATTATTAATAATAATAGATAACATTTCTAAAATAATTTTCTAAAAATATATGAAATATATACAACAGTAAAATATGTATTAAAATAAAATCAATTCTTGTACTTTTTGTTTCTAAATGTTAAAATAATATTTAAATATTTTCTTATGTTTAGTATCTAAGGCCGGTATTCATAGTCAGGTCTTATATTTAAGATTGTCTTAAGTCTGGTCAAAGGCAGTCTTAAGACTCCATCCAGCCAATGAAACGTATTAGCATTTTAAGACATTATTTCAGACGGTCTTGAAATAAGATCCGACTTTGAATACGGGCCTAAGATTCATTAAAGTAATTTATTCAATTGTTTTGCACACATTCGATAATATATTTGCGGTAATTTATTTAGAAAGTAAAGGATTATTCGCAGCGTGATTTCAAAGAGTCACGACTAGAGAGAGAGCCGTTAAAGGTCGTTATTTACGAAACTATTTTTGTTTGCATCTTGGAGCAATATATAAGAATGCAATATGAACGTACATATATCTCTCATTCAACAGCATAATAAATCTCTAAGTTATTCAGTTTAAACACACAACTAAAATTTTTATAAACTTTAACTTATTGTTAAAAAATAACACTGTCTATCTTTAATTAATTTCATTTAATTGATTTAAGATCTCAGTTTCAAATTTAGCTTTCTCAAATTTTTAAGAAGATAAAATTAATTATGCATTTCTCAATTTTTATTCTGTTTATGAGATTTAGTCCTTACCTAGTACGAAGTTTCTTTATCCCACCAGCCACCTGGATGTCTTCTAATCCACCATTTCCTCAACTCCTCGTAAATTAATATCATGATGGCGTACGGCACTCCGAGTAGCCACCACTCTGGCTTCAAGGGATACGTCTTCAGTATGCGGTCTATGTGGGGCGCGTAGCAGATTACACAGGCCAGGGCGATTTCAAGGAGCAGGCCCAGATTCAGGACCCAGTTGCCCATACCCTGGCGTAGTAACGAATTGCGTCGAGTCTTGCAGACCATTGCATCCACCACTTGAGCGATCACGATGCTGACAAAGAAGGCGGTGTGGCAGGTGTACTCGAGGATCTTGCGCTGTTCATAGGTCCATTCCTGCCCGAAACTGTCCTCCAGGTCGTTTACTGCCGGGCTGTCCCACTGTGACCTTAGACCTAACAATCGTTTAGGCAGGAAACCGTGCTCTGCCATCACCACAAAATACGTGAAAAAACCCGCGCACGCCTCAATCACGCCGATCTGACCGTACGCCATAAAGATTAGCCGCCGGCTAACTAAATGGTCACTTTGTGGTATCCTGGGTTTCCTGAAATATTCAAGAAAATAGAAATAAAAGAAGATAGAATTAAATATTTAAATATTTTAGTAGTTTGTACAATATTCTATACTTTAAACATCTTTATAACCGAACTTTAAACTAAATTCTGGCTAATTTAGCTAATTTTATTTTTAAATTGAATAAAAAATAGAGTTTTATTATTTAAATTATTTTTTGTTCAGAGCTTTAATTTTTTAAGCATTTATAACTTAAAAACTGCTAATTCTTTGATATCGCAGCAAATTTCTTTTTATAATGTAGCCTTCGTGATTTTGTGTGATATGTAAGGAAACTTTGTATATATGTATAATACCTCAACATTATATCAGACTCGGACTTCTCGTAAGCCAAGGCGACCGCCGGCCACATGTCCGTTCCCAGATCGATGCACAAGATGCAAATCACACCGACTGGCAGAGGAATCCCGAGAACGATGAACGCTAAGAAAGGCGTTATTTCCGGCACGTTGCTCGCCAGAGTATACGCGATGCTCGACTTGAGATTATCGAATATCCGCCGGCCCTCCTCGATGCCTGTTACTATCGACGCGAAATTATCATCTAGCAATACTAAGTCCGCCACTTGCTTGCTCACATCAGATCCTGGCGATTGTAATTAGAGTTACATCGTCGTGACAGTGATTGTTCACTTGAATTAAAGAATTTGAGAGCACGCGAGAGAATTAAAATCCTTCACGATATTTCCTTAAGAGCAACAGCTAGGAATATTTAGGTGTGAACGGCAGTTTCTTTTAGAAGAAAATATTTTCATAGAAAAATTTACACAAATCACTACTTACCTGTGATACCCATAGCGATGCCGATGTCGGCCTTCTTCAGGGCCGGGGAGTCATTGACACCGTCGCCGGTAACCGCGGTGATCAGATGCAACCGCTGGCAGCTCTCGACAATCTGCAGTTTTTGCACCGGCGATGTCCTGGCGAACACGATCTCTTGATATCGCCTGATGAGCTGGTCCAGTTGTTCCGGTAACATGTCTCGCAGCTGTGCACCCGTCACCACGATGTGTCGTTTCCCGGCATCGCTGTTGGAATTATTACCATAGTCATCGGTAATGATGCCGACATACTTGGCGATCGCTTTGGCGGTGTCGGGATGATCACCGGTCACCATGATGATCTTGATACCGGCGCAACGACACTTGTACACGGCATCAGGAACAGTTGGCCGTGGTGGGTCCATCATGGCTACTAGACCGATCTATTAATTAAAAAAAAACATTTTGTTAATTTAGAAAATAATCATCTAAGAAAAGTTAAAATCCGAGAATTGTGTTTAAAATACTCGAATAATAAAAATAAAAAAAAATTTAGTATAGAAAAATATTGAATTCGAAAAATTTTGGATAAAAAAATTAAATCCTTCAGCTATTTTTAAGCGCTAAGAAACATTCCTGGGTTTCAAAAGGATTGAGTTTCATTACTTTAGATTTTTTAATTTTATCTTAGATTTTTTGTTGCATTTTCTTTGTTGCAAAAATTAAATTTTACTATTCAAAGACTTCAAAAGCTGTTATAATCCCATGATAATGAATTTATAGTCCATGTTTAATAAATTCAAAGAAATAAAGTGCGAATTCTGAGATACCAATCTCAAGTTTTCAAGGGGAAAATTTGGAGGATCGGCCTCGAAGTGATAGCCCACGGGGAAGGCCTTGTTTGAGAGTTCAAGATCGGCAAAGCCGAGAACGCGTTCTCCGTTGTTCGCCAGGATATAACAAGATTGCGTATACGCTGTCCTTGTCTCTTCGTTCAAAGCCTTAGTCTCGTCACCGAACGCTACCGTCGAACAACGTTCGAGGACACGTTCGGGAGCGCCCTTGAAGTATACGAAATACTTGTCGCAAAATAAATGCACATTTGCTTGAAATTTGTCCGTCGAATTAAAGGGAATCTCCAATATCTAAACATTAAGTTCTCTTGTTCAAGCTATTAATAATAAATATTATTTTTTTTTAATAACTACTCTTAGAAAATTCATTATTTTTAAAATTTGAATTAAATAAAATTTATATTAAAATAAATGTAAACATATAATTTGATAGAATCTGCCAAATAAAGGGGTCGATTGTGTATCTTGAAACGAGGTGAAAATTACAAAAGTGAGGAAATTCACTAGCGTATCTATAATGATTTAATTCGCCGAAATCTAGTAAATCTGTTCACTTTTGTAATTTTCACCTTGTTTCGAGATACACAATTGACCCCAAGATTAGAAATTAGAAATTCATATTGTATAATATATTGAATTAAATTAAAAATTTAAAAAGGTATCTAATAATTTTCTATTATTACCTTCAAATCAAAGTTTATTAAATTTACGATTGCATGTTAAATTTAAATCTGAATTTTCTCTAATATTTCAATTGGAGGACTTCAACCAGGCCCATTTACCTTGATACAATCCTTCCTGAAGGAATCAGCTCCTCCTTTCACGAGAACCTCCATACATCTCAGTAAAGCCGAATCCGAGGCGTCTCCTAGGATTTTTCTTTTATTTAACGGTAGTAAGGGTTTGTCCTCGGGCATCGGTGCCCAGTCGGCGCGATTACAGAGACTCGCTATTCTGGCCAGATTTTCGAAACCCGGGTTATTGGCGTATTTCCGCCATGTATCCGATGCCATTACCTCGCGCAGCTGACCGTCGTACCACACGTGTCGCACCTAAAAGTAAAAACGTTAAAAGATCGACGTTATGGCTAGAGAAACACAAAAAACATAAAAAAGAGAACAGTATTGTATAATTCTCATTCGTTGCAAAAAAAATATATTAAAAATAAATAATAGGTAAAACATGTAGACGTTAATAAAATAGTTTATATTATATGATATAACAAAAAATAATAGTTAATTAATTATAATTATAACAAAGTAAAATCGTAATTATAAGACGTAAATACATAAAATGTTACAATTATATGTATGTGCAGAGTAACCAAAAAATGCAAAAAATAGGAGAACCTGTAATAAACAAGCAGATCTGCGAATAAAATATATTTCTGCAACAAATTTTCGCAAGAGGGGAAATGGAATCGTACGGTCATCTTATTTTGCGTGAGAGTGCCGGTCTTGTCGCTGCAGATAACGGCGGTACATCCCAAAGTCTCGACAGCCTCGAGATTCTTCACCAGGCAATTCTTGCTGGCCATCTTCTTGGCGGTTAAGGTCAGACTGACCGTCATCGTGGCGATAATGCCTTCCGGCACGTTGGCCACGATAATGCCGATCAGAAATATCACTGAGTCGATCCAGTCGTGGCCCATCGCTATGGACATGACGAAGAACGAAACACCTAGGAAGATGGCCCAACACGAGACTAGTTTCATGAAGCGATGTATCTCTCTGGACAGAGGCGTAGGTGCGGTCGGCAATCTTGAAGTTAGCTTTGCCACTCTGCCCATCACTGTGTGATCACCACAGGCCACTACAACACCCTTTCCGCTGCCTGTTAAGAAATAATTATGTTCAATGCAACAATGTTGGTTACGATAGATTTGGCAACAAATTTTTAATAACGGAATAAAAAATTTTAATTTTAAAATAAAGAAATAAAATATTAAAAATAATAGAATTTAAAAAAATTATTAGAAATTAAACTTGTACAATAAATTGTAATTTGTATGTCTCGCGTGTTGAGAAACAGATTTCTTAGATTATGTTATAGAAAAGTATTTTTATTTTCTTTGAACAATATACCTTCGACGACGTTTGTAGAAAAGAATACCATGTTCTTCGCTTGAATAACACTTCCGGTTTGCGGAATGTTAGCCGTTCGTATCAATGGTATCGATTCGCCCGTAATCGATGCATTATCGGCCTTCAAACCTTCGTTAAAATAAAAAGAATAAATTTCTAAAAACTGTAAAATCTAGAATTTTTATTATATTTTTACAAGATTTCTTTAAATACAACTTGAGTTTAATTAATACCTTTGCTAAAATGCAAATTGAAAGTGTGATAAAAGTATTATCTGATGCATGCCAAGTACTAATAATTAACTCCTAATAAAATATTAATTTAATCATCTAAAGAGAAAAAAGATAAATCTGATTGCGAAGGTAGGAATTAAAAAAATTGTGTTTTGCATTTCTTTTCGGTGATGTACCTATATTATAATCTCGCGTTTATATTCTTTTCCGAATAATTCTTCTTTCGACTTTCTTTCGACGAAAGATTGAACAAAGTGAGAAATCGTCGCGGATTTCAGTCGTGAGCGCGAGTCCGCGCGAGGAGAAAGGCTTGTTTTTTCTATCTGAGGAAAACAAGAAGTCCACGCGTGATGCGGTGGCAGGACACACTTCACCTTGACATTCCAGGATTCTAATGTCAGCGGGCACCCGGTCACCGGTCTCCAGCAGGACGATGTCCCCGACCACCAGCTCGGTCGCTAGCAACTCCTTTCTCTCGCCATCCCGCAGAACCTTAGCACGTTGCGGTACCATCTGCTTGAACGATTCCATGATGCGTGAGCTCTTGGAGTCTTGATAGTAACTAAACGCGCCGGTGATCACGATCAGCACAATCAGGACTAGACCGAGCCAGAGATGATCCTCGGAAGCCTCACCATAAGTCTTCAATTCCAAGAAGTAGTTGCCGAAGCACAAAATGGCACCCACCTGGAAGTTAAATATATTTTGATGAGTTTAAAAAAAAATTTGCCTGGAAAAATCTTTGTGTTAACATATTTATGATAATTATTTAATTGATCTCTACTTCTTTTCTATTTATTCAATCATTAATTTTCAACTTAAGTTAAAACACAAGCAACACCTATACATATATCTAAAGTTTTAAAAAATAAAGTCATTTGATCAATAAAAATAAGTATTAGCTTCAAAATAACAAAATCTTAGAAATAATGGATAGGTAATTAAATGCCAATATAAAAAATTCAAAATTTGAAGCTTATATTATGAACTTTGTTGGATTTTATACACATATATCATTATTATATATTCAAAACCTAAAATTATACAAAAAGATAAAAAAATAAATAAACAATTAATTATTTATAAAAATTAAATAAATATACATTCTCGCGATTTCAAACTCGTAGAAATAATTGTTAGAAAAATAATATATGCATTTTCTTTCTTTCTTTCTCTTTTTCTCCTCTTTCTCTTTTTGTCTATTTTAATTTAAAAATAGACAATTTAATATTGTTCCCAAAATACGTTTGTAATAGGAATAAGATTAATTCATTTAAAAATTGCTACCCATATTAGCAAGGAAAATCCTCCGCAGCATCGATGTAAGATCTTCAGAATCTGCAAAGTTCTCTTCGGTGGAGTCAGTGCGTTTAGCCCCTGATCTCGTAGGCGATTTTTCGCAACGATCGTAGATAAACCCCGTTCAAAATCCACCTGTAGACTTTGCAGTAGATCTCCCGCCGATTTAATATGCACGTCCGTGTCGATATCCTGACGAAGAGCGTCCAGATCGCGATTGCGTTGCTGTTGCGCTTTACGCAAAAATCGCCACATCTTTCAACACGCGATAGAATTACTTAAAAAAAAGTGACATTTTCCAAATCTAAAAATGTATATGGTCAAAATTAAAATGTGCATCTTTCAAAAAGAAGACGTGTCATAAACATACACGCGTGTGAAGTTAAATTGCAAGGAGCTTGATCTTGTTGATAATCGATTTGTTTTCCGTTGTCATTTTCTGCGATTGATTGTTGACGCGCTAAAACGCTGGAAGGAAAGAAAGAAAGAGAACCTTTTTTTACTTTTCTCTCTTTCATTAGAAATTTTTTAAACAATCTTCATACAATTATCCCAGCTAGCATCAGAAGCTTCTAAAAGACGTCTTAAAAATGCTTAAAAGATATCTATAAACTGACGTTTGAAAAATTATCCCTTATGAAAAAAAACTATTGAGATCCAAAAAACTATTGGGCTTTCAATAAAAATAATTTATTCGATTACACCTTTTTCTACATTTTTTCTTTCTTTTCCTGTAAAATCATATTGTGTATATACACGTATTATTTTATTTATATGCAAAAAAGGATAATCAAGTAGCTCAAAGAGCTCAAAAAGAAGAATACACAAGTCAATGACATTTCGGAGGCTTCAACGAGAATAGACGCACCATCTCTCCGTGAAGGATCGCACTAAAATCGCCGTACCAATCGGCGTCAAACGCGTTCCCTACTTTACTGACCGCGCGGCTTATTCGCGCCACGTGTCCGAGCGATGAGTTCGCTCGGCGCCACTGTGCAAAGCTGACGACAGCGTCTTCTCTACGCAGCGGAGACGACGCGCGCTTGGCCAGCCTGTTCCACGTTCTTCCGCCATTATAAAGCGCCGTGGCGGCGTACCCGCTATTCCCCGGTGAGAGAGGCGACGTTTACGCGACGCTTACCGACGCTCGGCGTCGTCGAGCGAGTGAGCGAGCGAGCCAAGCGAGCGGGCGAGCGAGCAACTAACGAGTGAGTCGAAGTTCGAAGTAGCAGCCGGCCGCGCGAGTTGTCCGCGGATTTCATACGACGGTTTCGGTGGTCGGGCGGCAGAGTTGCTCCGTGGAGTGGTTAATCGCGTACGATTGCCGAGCGGGACGAGCAATACGAGTATCGTGCGTGAGCGCGAGAAGCGGATCGGAATACGCTACCGAGGAGGAAGAGGAGGAAGAGGAGGAAGAGGAGGAAGAAGAAGGCGAAAAGAGACGCCGGCAGACATGGAGAACAGGCCGACGCCGCTGCGCTCGCGGCGCGTCTGCCGTTTCTGCTTGTCGGACTCGGAGCCGCTGAGCTTCATCTACGAGCGCGACGCCAACAAGCCGTTCCAGGTGCCGCTCGCGTTGCAGATCATGTCCTGCGTCGCCATCGAGGTGAGTGGCCCCCGGCCGCTAACGATACCCTCAAACGGACCGTCGCGTCGGCGGCATCGACCGCCGGAGCGGCGCCCCCGAAACCGCCGGAGTTTCTCTCGCGGGTAACACTCGCGCGAGTTCGCGACTCCTCCGGCTCCGTTCGCGCATCGTGAATTTTATCAGATTTGATTAATTGATTAGGAAGCGCGAGTAGGAAGGGGCAGGGGCGTGCTACAGAGGGGTGCTTTGTTATGTCGTGGAGCAAGTAATATACGATCTCGCGAGGACATCGGTAATACAGACGGTGATATTGCCGGCCGATTCGGCGTCGCGGTTCTGGCGATCGCGAGGAGATGACGTTCGATTGACGATTGCGTTTCCCGCCGGATTTCTCTCTCTCATCTGGAGCCGGAATTTTCGAGCATGGCAACAGTTTATTTTAATAGATAACGGCTTAAATAAAAAATAATTTATTCCAGTCTGTCTTATAAAGTAAAATCGATTTTATTCAACGATTTGTTGATGAAGTATCTGATTCGTTCGTATGTATATGCGCGTTTGCTTTAATATTTATCGCGTACTTTTCGCATTTACATAGAAACAGGTTACGCGACATACATAGAAAATTAAATCTATGTTATTTAATAATTTATTTAAAAAGTCAAAGATTATTTAATGTTTCAACTAAACTCATATATTTTTTGCATTTTATTCTTTTGTGTATAAAATAATTTCAAGCTCTCGAAATAAACAAACAAATGTGGAATAGGCAAATGAGAGCCAAACGCTAGGTGATCGAGCGGTAATTACATATAACGATGGTAGCTTAATATAAAATTTACATGTGATCTATTATACGTTAAAATACAAAAAATTTTCCGTTATATGTAATTATACCGCTCGATCACCTAGCGTTTGGCTCTCATTAGCCCAGTCAAAATAGGAAAAATAAAAGAAATAATTTCCAAAGTCTTGAAACTTGGTTAGAGATGTTTGTTTAGGCTTACTAATGTATGTGCAAAAAGTCCTGATAGATTGAAGGTGAGCGTTCGCCGCCATCTTGAAAAATAGGTGCACTTTTTCGGTTTTTTATATATATCTCGTTAAATATTGACTTTATCGAAAAAATAGTTATCATCAAAATAAAAGCTTATTAAATTTTCTATAAAAAAAGTATTATGCAATTTTTTGATAACTATAATAGTTTTCGAGATAATTGGCTGCGAATGTCGCGTGAGCTCCAAATACTTCCTCTATTATGTACAGAGTGGTAGTTAAGTACTCTAAAAGATTATAAGGGGTGATTCCTCGCATAAATTTAAGACGAAAACTTCATATGACCATGTGTCCAAAACGGCTTATAGTTTCAAAAATACAGGGTGTCAAAGTTGAAGGAAAAATTTTGTTTTTTCCAAAAATTTCAAAAACCACTCGGGTCATTTTAATGAAACTTTGTGTATATTCAAAGTTTCATCAAAATAACGAGTGGTTTTCCAAATTTTTGGGAAAAACGAAATTTTTCCTTCAGCTTTGATACCCTGTATTTTTGAAACTAAGCCGTTTTGGACATGTGGTCATATGAAGTTTTCGTCTTAAATTTATGTGAGGAATCACCGCTTATAATTTTTTAGAGTACTTAAGGGGATCCTAAAGCGAAGACCACTCTGTACATAATAGAGGAAGTATTTGGAGCTCACGCAACGTTTGCAGCCAATTTTCTCGAAAACTATTATAGTTATCAAAAAATTGCATGATACCTTTTTTGTAGAGAATTTAATAAGCTTTCATTTTAATAATAATTATTTTTTCGATATAGTCAATATTTAACGAGATATATGCGAAAAACCGAAAAAGTGCATCTATTTTTCAAGATGGCGGCGAACGCTCACCTTCAATATATCAGGATTTTTTGAACGTTTATTAGTAAGCTTAAACAAACATCTCTACCAAGTTTCAAGACTTTGGGAATTATTTCTTTTATTTGCTTAAATCGAACCTATTTTGACTGGGCTACATTTGCCTACTCCACATTTGATTCTTTTATGTATATCTTTTGTTTTAATTTCTAATTTATTTTGTTTCTAGATTTTTATTACGTTATGTATTGTATATATCAAATTCTATTAACGGAAGTTTTAAAATGTAGGCTTATGCATAAATTTATAATTATGCATAAATGTAAATAGAAAGAGAATCTGATGCTCCATTCTTTGAAGATAGATAATAAAATAATATTTATGTTTTATTTTTCCATTATTGCTCTTTTCTATTATATCTATATATTCTCATTTACCTGTTACATATTTTATTTAGATGTGATCCTACTATATGGATATATTTCATTATTTCTTGTACCTTTCTAAATAACACGTCTTAACCAATAAAGTTTTAAATTACACGCACATATACAAAATTATATAATATAATAATATACATGTACAACATATTTACTTATTATTTATACGTGCTTATAGTGTATTAGATATATATTATTTTAATATACATAAGTCGTATAATGTACAAGATTTATAATATATTTACCTTTGAATTTATGAAACTTTGCGAAGTCGAAGATTATATGAATCCAACGAAACCTCTCCTGCTACTCCTGAACGTCCAACTCCGAAGAGCCTCCTTTCCGGATCCCCAACTGATAAGCACGTCGCTAACGATCCACTGCATCTTGTTCTCGATAGGTGTACGCCGCGGACGGGATGCCGCAGATGATCTGTAACATGTGTCGTTGGAATCTGGACCGCTCATACAAATTCAAGCTACAATGCAAGAAGGCCGACGAAGCACTGAGGGACTACCCTCTGTCTGGAGTGTTGCCGAGACCATTCCCGCCTATTCCTACCGATCCACCGACGGAAATCGGCAACAAGAGATCTGCCGAGAGATCGCAGAATGAGGTCTCTAAGAAGCAACGTACTTTTGATAACGACAGCAGAGACATCAGAGATACTAGAGAGAGACGTGAGACCAGAGAAAGGGAGAGGGAACGAGAGCGACAAAACGAAAAACAACGGGAGAAGGCCAGCGAGCAGCATCTTTACGAAGAAGAGCAGGATGGAGGCAGCGAGGGTGACCAGGAAGTGAGCAACGTCAAGGAGGAAAGGAAATTAGAGCCGGGAGAGATCAGAGTGCACGCATGCGATCTGTGCGAGCGCACGTTTCCCTTGCGTCAGGCTCTGTTATTGCACATTCAGCGCGGCCATCGCGATCGCAATTTCAAGTGCACCGAATGCGAGCGGCAATTTTTTACCAAGTACGATCTGAGCAAGCACATGAGCACACACTCGGATGAAAAGCCGTACTCGTGCCCGATCTGCCAGAAGCAGTTTTCACGGGTAAATCTGCTGCAACGTCACGAAAAGATACACAGGGATGAACCGCGGTATGCCTGCCAGCACTGCGACCGCGAGTTTTTGACCACGGAAGACCTCGAGAAGCACGAGGAATCGGCACACAAGAAGGAGAAGCCGTTCCAGTGCAACATCTGCAACAAGCGCTTCCAATACAAGCAGGGTCTTGAACGGCACGAGATGCTGCATAGCGAGGACAAGACGTTCGTGTGCGACTACTGTAAGGAGGCCTTCCACACCAGCACGAAGCTGGCCCGGCATCTGTCTAGCCACGCTGGTCATCGACCGTATATGTGTAAATTGTGCCCGCGCACGTTCCTACTGTCGCATCATTTGACAAGACATATGCGTACCCATTCGGTGGAGAAGCGCCACGTGTGCGAGGACTGCGGCAAGGCGTTCAAGCGCAAGGAGAGTCTGGAGGTGCACCAGTTGACGCACGTGAAGAAAACGGGGATGGGCCTTACCTGCGATGTTTGTCAAGAATCTTGTCGCAATCGCGCTGATTATGTCACCCACATCAAGCAGCATATTGAGGCGGGTGAGAAAATGGGCCCGGACGGTTTGCAGCCCGACACCAAGAAGAATGTTGATCTGGATTCTGATGAGGAGGAAGAGGAGGAGGAGGATCAGTATTCTGACGGGGACGATGATTATCAGCCACCGGCGTACATTGCGAAGAAGTTGCCGAAGCCGCCTAAGCCGCCGAAGCCTTCGGAGAGTGAAGAGGAGGAAGAGGAAGAAGAGAGAGAAGACAAGGAAGAGAAACCCGAAAAACAAGAGAGGGATGAACGCAAGGTGATATACGTGCGTGGCAAAGACGGCAACATGGTGAAAAAGACCATTAAGACGCTGATGCCCATCCAGCGTCGCGATGTTCAAGAGCAGAAAGTCGCGAAGCAAACCACTCCGACCGGCTCCTCTTCTCAAGGCAGTTCGAAAGACTTCGCATCGTCACAGATTAAGGATGAGAGCCCCAAAAGTGGTCGTGTGGACGAGACCGAGGCGCAGGTGCAGAAGATCGTCGCCTCGGTGTTTAAGGAACACAAGATCCCGCTAAAGCACCAGCAAAACACCGGCCAGGATCAGCCTAAGGAATCGCTAGCACCTGTAACGAGATCCCAGAGCGCTTCCCAGGAAAGTCGCAAGGACAGCGACAAGGCGGAGACCCCGGCATCCACCCCGAAGGTCAACACCGTCAAAGTAATTAAAAGAATTGTGGTGAGGAAATCGGGAGGAGGCAGCAACGAAGGAACACCAGTCAGTGCACCTGTTATCAAGGAAGGGGATACTTCCCTGAGCGGCACTCCCGGCTCGCATAAGGTCAAACGAGTGATTGTTCGTAGAATTATCCGTCAGGGTGACACTACTCGTGAAGTTATCATGAATCCGGACGGCACCGCGATAGATCCCGCGGAGCTGGCAAAACTGCCGACCGGCAATGTGGTGAAGCGAATGGTGGTAAGGCGATCGCTCGACAAGAGTCAGAACCTGGTACAGGCAGTGTTGCAGTCCGCGGAGCAACGTCAAAAAGCAGAGGATACTATTTTAAACGAGAAATTTGAGCTGAAGACCTCGGCGTCGTCCAGTGGTGGCACGCCAAAGAGCTCGGTGGCCACTCCGCAAAAAACGCAATTGGTCGCCCAGGGGCAGGATCAGGAAACCAAGGAGAAGCTGGAGCAGTTGGAGAAGCGAGTGGAGCAACAGAGGTTGAAGATCGAGGAGTTGCAAGCGAGGAAAGCGCAGCAGGACTACGAGGCGATCGATGAGATGCTGCCGGAGCGACATGATGAGTCCGAGGATGAACAGCAGCTGCCACTCAAGAGAGTGTTTGTGAAACGGAAACAGAGTATATACGATGAGGAGCGGGAATACAATGACGACACGGATGCGACAAAGGGTAACCCGACTCAAGAAGAAAACGACGAGACGGAGCAAGTCATGGTGAAGCAAGTGGAGACTCCTGTCGCGGAGGAGATGTTGGAAAATGTTCAGAAAGAGGTCCAGAGCACGAAAACGACGGTGAGCGGTAGCAGTAGCACTACGTCAAGCGCCGCACCAACTCCGAAGAAGGGCCCGACGATCTCCAGCAACAAGGTGTATTCGAACAAGCGTTACATGATCGTGAAGCCTAGCGATACATCGGAGGTGGAGGAGATGAGTCGCGAATTGTGCAGCATTTTCGAGACTACCGATAACGTGGTGAAGATGCAGGAGACGGTTCTGAGTAACCTCTCGCAAATTTCCGGTATCGCAGCATCAACCCCGTCAGACGTGAACGCGTCCGTGAAACAGAAGACCGACTCGGCGATGGAAGTCGACGAGCAGGTGGATCAGGACGGCGTAATGCAGATGAGCGATCAGAGCATTAAGGAGGATACAGCAATGGAGGTTGAGGTCGCAGAGGAGACGGAGATCAAACTGGACTCCGAGATGGAAGAGCCCTCGCAGGTGATCGCCGTGCAGGAGGAGAGTCAGCCTGACTCAGGTGCTATCACGCTGGACAATCAGGACCTCTCTGAGACCGCTTCGATTTTCGAAACGTCAGACGACGTGCTGGAGGTGCGGAAATCGACGGCTACTACTCTGAGCGATTCCGTCATCGAGTTGTCGCAGGGCAACGACACTATTAATCTGAACGACACGAACGATAGCCAGGATAGCTTGGAGGACAAGCTCTCGCAGATGGAGGGTTGAAGGAGGTTTTTTCTTACCCAACCGAGGTGCTGCACCAAGTAAAGATCATGCTCTCGAATTCACTGTAAGATTTCTGAGGTCCCTCGCACGATTGGTAATTAATTTTTATTGGTATTGAAAATTAATCGCTGTTCAGTTTGGTTGACGTCAATATTAACGTTTCCGCAGTGTACCATATTCTTGATATCATACAATTGAAATCGAGTAAAAGAATTATATAACGTTGCAATTATGAAGCAAGTATAAGAAATTGCATTATTAAAATTGATTTTGCATGTAAACTGAGTTTGAGTCATTTAATATAAAATAAAGCTCGAAATTGTTTTAACACTTTAGCTGCAGAATACGTATGTATACGAAAAGTAACCTTTTATTTGCGTAATATATTCCCGATCGTCTATAAAGGAAAGCTGTATACATATATGCGAGCATGTTTCGCATATAGCAAACGGTTTTTAATTTAAACGCGTCACAATTAAAGGAATAAGAGGATCGAGTTTAACTCACGTAATTCGAGTTTTAATTACTTTAAAATCGTATATACAGGTACTATTATTATATAATAATTACAACAATATTACGTTGTTTTAATTATATATATTAGAGTCACATTATTATTTTAATTATTACTACGTATAATTATATACATACATTATAAATATACTAATAATACATTAGAATACTTATATAACATTACAAGGCCTCTAAAAATTTTATTCTTTTATAGTTGACTTTTAAAATATTAGCTTTTATAATTGTCTCTTCAGTCATTTTAAGTTCCCATTTCCATACAATTATGAGAAAGCTCGTTAATTAAAGTTATAAATCTATTTTCTTAAATACTAAATGAAGTCCTAATGTCTCTCTTATCCTAATTGCAATTTGGCTTCGACAATATTATTGATATTCAGAATAGTAACGTTAATTCCCAATTGCGCAAGACTCGACGAGAATTTCGGCGAGTTAAACTGACAGCAACAAGCATTTATATATTTCGATAACGTATACAGAAAACTAATTCAATCGTGTGAGGACGCTTTTACGGAAGAATAATCGTTGCATTTCTTTCATTTCAGCACACGCGCTTTTTCTCTCGCATGTCTTTCACATTTTTTCCTGTCCAAAGATGATAAATTTGACGAAGGCAAAAATGATTCAAACGAGTCATTTATCATTTACCATTATCGCGATAATGTGAAGAATTATCTTAATTATTTAACGCATCGAGATATACCTATTATGTATACATAATTAGCTACGAAATGGAAAGATTTGAAATGTATGTACATATATGTACATTTCAAATCTTTCCTTTTCGTAGCTAATACAAATATGTTTATTATTTTTACTGGGAGTAACTCGGAAAGTTACAACATTCTGACGTATCTTATTGATTCTATCATATCTTATCTTATTTACTTTGATATCGCAAAATTGATTCACGCCGTTCTCGAAGTGAAAAGAGCACTTTCTAAATCGGAAAGAGTTTCGATCCTAATTTGCTCGCCTTTATTTCGCGTATTATTGTTCGACTCGGTACATCCGCAAAGAGAGGACAATTGTAAATATATGGTCAGCTATCGGATGGTTTTACTGGCACCGACTTGCGAACCGTATCACAGATGTGAGAAATATGTACATACCGTGTCTCCTGGCGGTTTCCTCATTCGCGCACGTTCGCTTTCACTACAACAAAACAAAGGGGGAAAAAAAGAAAAGAAAAGTCGTTGAATTGTCTTCTTTTTTTAGCGTTAAAGATTAGTACGTAGCCAGGGCCAGTTGCACCAACCGGTTGTCATTTGCCTGGCACTTCTCCCCTTAGGGTTACTTCGACCAACTTCGATTAACTTTAATCGACGAAAATAAAAAATTAAAAGATTTATTATATTAAAAACAGCTTTTATTCACGAAGTGGTAAATCACGAAGAGATAGGTTAAAAAAAAAAATAAAAAAGAACGGCATATACACTATACAGTTAAAAATCTTGCTTTTGACGAAATTGCTGATCGAGTTCATCGTCGATTAAAGTTAATCAGAGTTGGTCGAAGTGACCCTTAGTCAATTAAGTCACTTTTACTATTTTTAATTATTATCAATATACACCTTATTTAAAATTTAATGTAATTAAAATTTAATCTCTATTAATCTAAGTGTTAGAATAATTTGACTATTCTAAATTATATAATTACGATATCATTTCTGAAACACGGCAAACGATTTAACTAATCGGTTTTTAATGTTGATTGAAATTAACGCGAGTTGTTAATTGAAGTCGCGATTCGATCTACGATTAAATTAATCGGTTTTTTTTTCGAGCTACGATTCGATCTACGATTAAATTAATCGGTTTTTTTTTTCGAGCTTACTCCTATGTTTAGAATAATTGAGAAAATCGCGATCTATAGGTTTCTTCTTTTTTCTCGTTATCTTATTGGTGCAACAGACTCTGATTCTGCAAGTCAACACATTTATAACGTTGGGAACATAAGAGCTAATGAACTATAGATATATGTTTACAGTAATCATATTCAGAATTATTTCATTAAACTAGTTGAAATGGTGACATGTAGGTTACCCGATATTCTGCAAGATACTTGGAACTATATATGAAATACAAAAGTGTATAAGTGTAGAAAGTCCACCGCGATATTTATTGCGCCTCTTCTCCATCCTATCCTCTTCGAAACAACAAATATTCAAACAGGCAGTTAAGAGGTAAGAATTATTGCATAATTATATATTGGGAGCTTTCCAGCTATCGACACAAATCGACACAGTAGGTATCATTCTGTCTTTGTTTAATATCCAATGAGCAATAAAGACAAAATGATACTTGTGTCGAAGCTCTTCTAATCTACAGTAAATATATAAATATAACAATCATTATGGCGTTTTATTATTGTGGCAAGAGGATAATAATAATAATCCGAAAGATTTGTATAAAAACTTAGACATTTTATTCCATACAACATTACATACAATAACGGTTACATTTATGATAGTAATACATAAATACATACGTACTCTCTGATGATCATTATTAATATATAAGTATTGTCTTGTTGGTTCTATTTATGGGAGAAATGCATGTTTTTGTTGCAAGATATGAAATGTATATGATGAATTAAAAGTCACGATTACGGCTTGAAAATCAGTCGTGTTTTTTATGATAAGCTTTTAAGGAATTAGTGGCTTTTGATTAAGTATCTTACAAATTTTTTAAATAAGCTTTCGTGCACGTGAATATGTCGAAAGATTCAGAGAGTATCTACGATGATCAGGTAAAAAATGTCGAGACACAATTACCTGTGTATTAACTTACACGAATAATTACGAGCATACATTTGCGTTAATCTAATAATTGTGAAATAATCGAAAAGTCACACAAGCTCATAAATTAATAAAACATACAAATAACTAAACAAATAAAAAACGATGATTTATAAAAAAGATAATGGATAATTTTACTGTGATCGAATCTTTTGCTTGTTTGTAAGCAAAAGATGTTATTTATTAAAAATTTTTAATCTTGAAATGTATTACAACATCACACTAATCTTAATTAGTAACTAAATAAGGATAAATTATTAAAGGTTGAATTAAGATTTTTCATATCTATATATATATGAAATGATAAGTTAACAGATATGTATGCATTTACTATAAAAATATAACTACGCATCGTAACACTATCAAATGCCAAAATTTTGAGATTAATTCACATACTTATGACGTTTAAGCAGATTGCATGATTTTTCTAGTATTACTGTGACTAAAGTGCAGAAAAATTTAGCCAAATGTCGGGTGAATCGATTATTTATCAAAGGTGTTATCAAAATGCATCTTGTGCAATAAACGGGTGAATGTATGTGTTACCCAATGTGGCATGAGATGTCGGCAACGTGGATTAATTCCGATATTTCGTGACGAAAGATCTCTTTGGCTTTCTTCACACTCTTATCTTTCACGATTACAGGACGATCATATCATTGGCTACGATTACACTGTGAACTTGGGCCGCGGCCTATACTTCAAATTCGACCTAAATTATTTAGGTCGCCTGCTGTAAACACTTGATAGGCGACCGGACCTGGCTTCAGGTCAGTCAATTCTTAGGTTTCTTTCGGTGTAAACGAATGATGACCAGACCTACTTCGGGCCACGATATAGGTCAGGCCGCGATCAGGTCGCTGGGTGTAAACGTAGCCATTATCGTATAATCAAATTTTTAAAAGTTCAATTTGTGCAATGAAAGATATTGTTATGAATTGGTAGAAAATTATAGAGAGAAAGAGAGACTTTAATGTCTTAACATTTTATAAAGCTTGGAATTCTCTTGAGAAATCTATCTATCAATTTATTTCATTTAGCTGCGTTTAATTCTCTTTGTGACTATATTTATGTGATGTCTTCAATTATTTGACATTAAAGGCATTTTTAAATTATGTTAATACCTCTCTTGCTGAACTTTTAAAAATTGCTAATTGCATCTGATTATGAAAAAGTTGTACATTTTATTTTAAAGTCAGTTAATTGAAATGCGAATAATTGCGCTCCCTAGATCGTCCTACGTCCTCAAGGATCAATCAAAGTCGACGTCGTCACGATCGCGTTTTTCTAAGACCACTAAGAAAGCAATGCAATTTCATAAACATCACTTTGAAGATACACACGCGGTACTTTTTACATAAAAGCTATCCGATAGTTCTTATCACATTATACGATAAAAGATGATTGGCGAGTTGGCAGAGAAAGACGGTTATAGAATCGGTTAAAGCATCAAGCAAGACTGGCGTTTTTCCTGCTGGTAAGATTCTGGAGCTGTAAAACAAGGATGTTTTTATGTTTGCTGTTCCCTTTTTGTTTATTTTTTACGCGAAAGTTTTATTCTACGGGCGAATCGCTATTGTACGTCTGGGCATCTTCGTATCTTAAAGTCCGCCACGTCCACTGTCAATGTACTCGAACCTCTGTGGGACAGAGATAATCGTGGACTTAGAGTGGAAGTCTTATCCCGGAAGAAATAGTGCACTTACAATTAGTTTCAGTGCGAAATAGTTCTGTTGCGAGATTTTGTAAAGAATGAAGGAAGAGCGCAAAATAATCAAAAAGAAAAACCTATTGAAAAAAGCAAGTACCTATGTCTTGTATTCCATCGTTTCTTGAAAAATTTCTGAACGATAGTTTTTCTCTTTTTGACTCTATTTTAATGCTGTGAAAATTACAGAAAAATTAGTATACGAAAAGTGACCTTAAATGAGAGATTGTTCTCCTTAAAAGAAAAAATTTATTTTATTTTTCGGAAAATAAACATGTATTCTATTGCATTTTGCTATCATGCACTATAAGCATGCATAAATATATTTTTTTATTAAGTACGCCTTGCAAGAATAGAATAAATATTTGTGCTCCCAAAACAAAGTCCCATCATCAAATAAAAAATATCGAAATTCTAGCAAATAATATTATTTATAAGTGGAAAGGTAATGCGTATTTCAGTGCAGCGACTTTCATGCGGATTAAACATAATGCATAGGAAGATGCCAGACTTACATTGTATCTAAAAACTAAAATATTTTCAAGCCACCTTCAGACACTGACAATTTGAAAAAAAATTGAAAGCTTGATACTTAATCTAGTAAATACTTAATCTTTTATTTATTAAAGAAATTAAAATATTTGAATAATCATGAATTATTCAAAATTATTAAGAGTGCCAAAAATTAAGTAACTTCCTAAAATGATGAAGGAACCCAATAAAAATGTATAGTTTCTTTATTAATTATTTAGGAAGTTCAAGAAAATTTGAAAATTTATCTAACAGAAATTAATGATTATTTAATTAAAGATTAAATTATTTTTTATAAAATTAAAAATTTAAGACTTAATAAATTTATAGAAAATTGAGAGTGAGATGAAATTGATTATGAGATCTCGGTAATAGGATATTTTCCACTCGTGTCTGAAAATGATCTCACATTCTTGTGGTATAATATACCTCCTTTTCGTCGGTGGCGACGGAGGCATAAGTTTTAGCGGGCACTTCCGGTAGCTTGGCAGGTCCGATTGCATGCACGTAGATGAGTGCACCGGCGATACCGCCCATAATTGGACCCACCCAGTACACCCAGTGGTTGTCGAAGGCGCCCATCACCACGGCGCTGCCCAGCGAACGCGCCGGATTCATCCCCGCACCCGTTCGCGGTATCTGATTATTAAAATATTGTTATAAAGACGTAAAATAATAACGAAAACAAAGCAAAATTAACTCCGAAAATTCTATATGACTTAAGATTTTTTTAAGCAAGTACAGAAATAAATTATTTCAAAATATTATAACTTTTAAACTACAAAATACAAAATAAATGTACTATATTAGGATGATCAAACTTAATTTGATTTGAATTAAATTAAAATTGTAATTTAATTCAATTTTGACATTTATTTTAAAATAGTTATAATTATTTTAAAATAAATATCAAGTTTGTTTAATTAAAATTAAACAATAATAATACGTGAAATAACAAATTACTTCAATTTCATTAATGTAAAATATGATTAAAATAAGTAGGAACTGTCTTTGTGATTAAAATCGGAGTACTTACGCCGGCGAGATGGCCGACGGAGGCCGCCAGGCCGATGAAGAGGGGCGCGATGCCCTTGCTGTCTGGTTTAGCGGCATCGCACGCTCCGCAAACTACCAGCACCAAGAGCAAAGAGAGGAAGAACTCGATGCCGAATCCTTGGACCGGAGTGATTCCGGGGGAGAGCTTTACCACGCCCAGGAACTTCTCCATTGTGTCAGCCGAAAGGGCCCTTATAACCGCCGAACCCGCGATAGCGCCCGCACATTGCGCCACAACGTATAGAACACCCCTGATAATTGGTACCTGCACGGAAAAAACAGTATGGTTGACTCAACATAAATCTGGTTAGCACAACCAGATTTATGTGTGAGTCAACCGTATTGTTTTTTCTGTGTGCGATCAAAAATGGTTACCCTAATTAATTCCGACAGGAAATATTTGGGCAAGAAAAGAAGACGAACTTGAATATAGATAGATCAAGTTAATCGGATAAACTATTACATAATTATAATTCAGTAGTGCTCAATCGATTTTTAATTACTAAAATCATCTATGTGATAATATAAAAATTAATATTGAAAATTAACTGCGTTTATTATCGCGTTAATTGTTTAATTAATTTGAAATTTATTTGGATCTGTTTTGATCACCTACAGATGGTTCTACTTCTTATAGACGCAAAGACGATCGATTTTCATCGCGGGATATCGAATTCTTCAGGCTCTTCTAGAATAGATTTCATTTGCGGAATAATAAACGATTCTCGGTTTACATACACTGAGGAAAAAAATATTTGGATCCAAAAAAATATTTATTAGGTTATTTTTAATAGCTTATTTACTTAATATAATACAATATTTATTTAAAATTAGATAAAATATCTTAGAATTAGATATTTTATCTAATTCGAAATAAATATTATTATGTTAAGTAAATAAGCTATTAGAAATAATTCCTAATAAATATTTTTTTGGATCCAAACATTTTTGTCTCGGTGTATACATATATGTATAATATATACATATATGTAATATATTATGTCAGATTGAAAGCGATTTTAGATAGAAGGTTTCAGACAAAACAAGTGTTATTTAGAAGAATTTTTTAGAGGGGCAAGTTAAAAATACTGAAGTTTTTATTGAATATCAATACAAAACGTGTCACTACCTTGCCAACGATGACGAGACCGCAGGTGACCGCCGGATTGATGTGACCTCCGGAGATATGACCTATTGCCTGGATTACGACAGCCACCACCAGGCCAACGCACAGGCTAATAGCGACGACATTTTCGGTCACCACGGTACCGCAGACGAAGAAGTTGAGTAATAGGGTGCCGAAAAATTCCGCCAGAAGAGCGCGAGGGAGACCGACCTTCTTGTCGGTGAGCTCGTCAGCGCCCAGAGCATTCTTCAGGTTCACCATCTGAAATATGCAAATAAAAAAATAAAATCCCCAAATAAAGGATACTCAAAAAGTAATAAAAAAATTTAATCGAGCTTTAGAATAGATTAGATTTAGAATAGAATAGAAGAACGGTGTTATTTCAGGATTAAAATTGACACGTAATATGGTTCCCTTATATTGCTATAAGCATAGATAATTTTCTGTGAGGTCTTAAGACGTAGGATTGTTACTTAAGCGGCATTTTTCCCTAAGATACGAAAGATATTTAAATCGCTATCGTCTTTATGTAATATGAATAAATGAGAGAATTTTAGGCGTTGAAAATTTAAAACAGATTTTTCTTTCGAGCTTTAACACCCTTTTTTAGCGACGTTTAGCGGTTCTGTCGATCGACGGAGTGGATCTAGATCGAGGACGCGACGTTTTACGAGCGCAGCCGCGACGAAAGCTTCGACAGGCTGCATTACGCATGCAGATCATCACATCCTTACCTCAAACGATCGGTTCGAATTACCTAATCGCGCCAAAGCTCGCTGATCATCGCCTACGCGCTTTAATTACAAACAACCGTGTTTTTCTTTTCCAATCGAAACAAAAAGCTCGCATATTTCAATGCCCGTTATCCGTATATTATACAATTCTATAATTTACAATTTTGTATTATTATTTGTGTATTACAATTTTGGAAAGAATATAAATATATAGCTTCTTTAGAACAAGAGAGAGGAAAACTAGAATTGGACGCAATCATATAATTGAAAATTGTTGCCGACATTTGCGTGACTTTAATCAAAAATAAAGTTATTCTATATACAGGGTGTCCCATTACTCAACCGCCATAACTTAGGAACGTGTTGGGAAGGTCATTTTAGGTCGAAACTGACTTATGAACATATACCCCAAAACTCGATCGTTACCAAGTTACGGATGTTTTAATCTTTTATGATTAGCTTTCAATAAATATCAAATTATTGATTGTAAATTTATTTTATTAACAGACATGGATTATTCGGTGATAATAATTATTAAAAATAATTTTCAAAATGTTCTCCATTTTCAAAATGTCCTCTATTTTGAAAGTTATTTGTAATTATTATCACTGAATAATCCATGTCTGTTAATAAAATAAATTTACAATCAATAATTTGATATTTATTAAAAGCTAATCATAAAAGATTAAAACATCCGTAACTTGGTAACGATCGAGTTTTAGGTATATGTTCATAAGTCAGTTTCGACTGAAAATGACCTTCCCAACACGTTCCTAAGTTATGGCGGTTGAGTCATGGGACACCCTGTATAATATAGTATTTATGTAATTCTTACAATTAGTACATATCAAAATTAGATACACAGTTCATTTTTTTAATGTATATGAACAAAATCGCGAATTAATTAATTTTTTATATTTAATTATGATTAAATTAAATTAAATACAGTTTATATAATATATCTATTTATATATATATATATAGAATAATAAAAAATGATAATTATTATATCTTTTAATGAAACTAATTCTAAAAATATGTTTTATCGTACTTAAATTTTATAAATTAATCTCATTCTTTAATTACATTTTAAATTAATTCCTTTTCCGAATAATTACGACGTTTAAATTTTAAGATACAATTGACAATTTTTATCTTTTTTTAGCATCACTTAAAAAATTGTACATTCACTATTAATGTCTTATTTACATTTATTTCAGAACTGTGATTTTTCGTTATTATGTTCCGTTCAGTATGCAATTTCTTTTGCCAATAAATGTTTCAAGCAACAAATCATCATCAGAGACAACCGACTTCCCTTCCAAAAATGCCATCTGCTACACGGATTACGCAATTACACAGGCGTCATTACTAAAGTCGTGAGCCGAGATGATCCTACAGATGATGTCACAGCCCGAGATTGTTCCTCCTTCGCATCCGCTCGACTCGACACATAAAACTATTTGTCGCTTACATGACTGATTTGCTAAATCGCCCGGTAAGTCTGAGAGGAACCGGATCTATTTGCTGATGCGTTTACACGAGTCGCACGGTTGTTCGTCGATCCCAATTTTCGTGAATATAGGATCGTAAACGCCGAGAAATCACTTATAATAATTATTATATTTTGCAGTAATTAAGTCTGATACTTATTTTAGAATATTAACGAAATTATTTTATAATATTAAAATGTTTAATATAATATATCTTAATATTAATATTTCTTAATTAATCTTAAAGTAACTGATAATTACTTGATAATTAATATAATTAATGCGTGCTCAGCAAATAAAAATTGCGGTTTTCTGAATATAGGTACGAGATGTTTTGGAATTTGATATTTTAAAAATAAATTCTTTGACAGGCCTCAAGTTCGTCATTTCTGAGCCAAAATTTTCAAACATTGATATATCATATCATGTCGTTTATCATATTTTCTAAAATTCGTGTGACTTTCTATTTTTGCATTTTGTCTGCGTGACATTATTAGCTGAATTAATGAATTCCGCTTGGCCGACAATTATATCGGCTTGTAAAAGTGCGGTTAACGTTCGCACGTTAATATAGAGGCGTGCGACAGTGCTGAGGGAATTCTGCGAAATTTGAGTCGAATCTTTATTTTCCATCGTTTATTTACCCTTCCTTCCGTTTATTTCATTACTGTACGATCATGAAGTTTATGCTTTCATAAATGCGTTTTTCCCGCGAGATTTAATCAAATCATGAACGCGAGTCCACGTTGTTGTCGGCGAAATGCGCGCTAATAGATAGAACAATTATTATTTGTACTGGCGATTTTTTATATGTTAAATGAAAGCTTTATTACCAAAATGCGAATCTTTCCACAAATAAACACGAAAATTTCTCGAAAAATTCTACAAGGTGCTGTTTAATTACGAGGTGTGCTCTCGTTCACTCAATTCGCATAATGTCAGCATATGCTATATTATTATTTGCATATTATTGTTTATTGTTATTCACGTTATTATTTAATATGGCACATGATAATATAATTTCTATTTAATTAAACATAATTTTAACACTTTTAAATATTTTTATATGACTTTTTAATTCAAGTTGTATCTACTTAATTATAATGTAATTATAATTGTTTATCTTAAATATTATATAAGTGTGTTTTCGTATATTTTTAAAATTCGAATATTTAGATTTCGTATCTTTCACTCGATCTGGCAATTTCAGTATAAATCATTCCAATCATCTGTCAACAATAATCGTGTTATAACAGAAACGGTGTGCAACACACACATGCATGTACTATAAATAGATATAACGAAACCTCGAAGGTTTCCAGGTGCGCGGTCTCGTTCCTCCGGTTTTTCTATCACGAGTTTTTGCCATTTTCCCATACCGCCCCTTCTGGCTTCCTTTTCACACGCTTCGCTACATTCGAACGCCGAACAAAATAAAGGTCGTCCTTCTCGCCATGCGATTATCAATATCGCCTTCCACCTGGCGGCAATAAAAACCCTCTCCGTTCTACCTCATCTGAGAATCCACAATCCACCTCGGATTCTTTCTTTTGCCGCCGATCGTTCCGCGAAAGCAAAGACCGGTCGATTCGGAAGCATAAATCACCCGTTAGATCCTCAGTGATTTATCGGTGACCGTTAGAGAGATCGTTATCCATATATGGTCTCTCAGGATTTTTCCCTACCACTTTATTTTTCCGTCTTGTTTCTCAGTGGACATTGCACGGCTTCTTCTCGATCCCTTTAAAGGATCGATCGACGATCGGCCATGTCCGACCGGCGATCCACTCGTTCCACTTTAGGCTGAAGCTTTTTTAGGCTAATAGCTTTTTCATCTATCGGCGAAAGCTTAATAATTTGGCTTAAATTAAATTAAATTAAATTTTATCTTAAAATTCAAGATTTTTTTAAAAAGTAAAGTTATTTTAAAATAAATAAATATATTAGTTTTAATTAATGCCCAGTCAGATTTAAATTTAATCTTAAAATCATTATTATATCTTCTCCATTATTCCTTTGCACAAATCTTTCTGTTCAACATATTTTTCTGAATTTTAATATATGGGAATTTTTGGAGTTGCTAATTGCAAATCTGAAATGGAAATATAAGTTACATACATAAGCAATTTTTCAAAATTCTTACAAGAAAATTTAGCAAAGTATCAGATTTCGATTGTAATAAAATTTTTTTTCAGAAGTAATAGATAAATTTAGAAATTATTAGTGGTAAAAGACTAAAACACGGAAAAATAATTACATATTTATGTTATTCACGTATACATACAATTTATAAAAACATAACGATATCAAATATATGTTACGCAAACCAATTATGAAATACGTAAAAACATAGAAAAACTGCGAAGAAATAAGTGTCATTATATAAGTGGACACTATGCAACAAAGGGTTATAGGTTATAGTATACATATGTATGTATAATATATGTACATATACATATATCTTTATACTTATATAATTTTTTATATAAGTTTTTATTTATATCTCTATTTTCTATCTTTATTTACGTGATCCCAGTTTTTAATCAAATTTTATAATTTAATCTCCAATTAAATCCAATTGTCTATAATACACATCTAAAAATATAATTTACAAAAATTACGTAAACGATAAAGAGTAAATTATTTTTTTAAGTATTTTGTAAATAAAATAAGCTTTTGCAGAGAATATTGTATAATTTATAACGATTAACAATTTTTCTTCTTAATACTAATTAATAATTTTTCCCAAAATTAAGAACTGGTTTAAAATGTCGTCGAGTATCGCGTTGCGCGTATTTATCGGTGGAAATACCACGCGCAATGAAAAAACATAGTGCGTGACTTTCGTGAAAATGACGATAAAATAGCGAAAATAGCTGAGACGTTCGTACAAACGTCACGTATTTACTAGAAGAGACCATGATTGGCATCGTACGTCGCGTTAAATGCTAGTTTGATTTGAATCGCAAACGTTTTATTCCGCATCTAGCGTAGCGCCATTTGTGCTTCAGGCTTTCAAGGTAATCGAAAATATGATCTAGACCTGCTCTTCCCGACTCGGAACTTGTCTTACATGTTTGTTATCATTTGTACGTAAAGCTTTTCCGGCAGATTTTAACGTCTTACATGTTTGAGATAACCGACTAACTTTAGCGAACGTGTATTAAGTACGTGTTCTTAATTTTAACGGAGTCATACATCCATTTCTTATTATATTTCTTTACTATATCTACTAAGGACTTATCCGGCGACTAAATTAAACAAATGCACGATAAATAAAATAAATTGTAAATGTAAATATATCAATAAAAGTAATATACATACATAAATAAAATTAAAAATGGCTAATAAATCTCGACTTACCCCGAAATCTTGCAATTAACGTCCAATTAATTGATAAATTCTTCCTAGTTCTGTGTCGACAGCTCCTCGCGAGTTCCTGACAGTTCTTTGACAAGTACTTGGAAGTGCGTTAAATGTTGTTTGATAGTCTCTTGGGGATAGTTTCTCTAGAGTCCTTTGAGATATCGCCGTCCTTTTATTAGAAATCCTACGAAACCAACTTACGGCGAAGCCGAGATGGCTCCTTGAGAACGACCGAGCGACAACTGTCGCAAGCTGGGCTCTCGGGCCGGTCGGGCCTCACGTAGATAGGTATTCGTTCTAGTAATTCTACCGGCTGGCTGGCGGACAGCAAAGAAGTAGGGATATCACGGTTAAAAGTGGCGAGTGCACGAGCACAAACAAACGTGCACGAGTCCGCGCGTGAAACGTGTACATACTTGCCATTTTGATAAATAAAAAATTTACCGCACTTTAGGACTTACTTCCGAAAACGTATCGCCGATAAAATTGCGGTTAATGATCCCCGGCTTCAAAATAAATTAAATTTCGTATGAAACGGAAAACTCTTTTGAAGGATGATTTAAGCAGCGTCGAGAAATTCGCGGTTAAGTTTCCAGTTAAGACCTCGATTTTAGAATTGAAACAATTTCTGAGAAAAAGATTGAAATATTTAATCAAATAAAGTCAATATTGATTTACATAAGTGCAAAAATTATTTCTGTAATTAATATAAAAAAACAAAACTGTTTTGTCTTCCGTGTCTTTTTATCATTTTTATCTTATCGTAGTATGAAAAACAACGATAATGCAATTATCTACGAAAATATTATGTTTAAGTTTGAAACGTTAAGAAGATTTGCGGGTGAAAAGTCCAACTGTAGAAAAATCAGATAAATATCAAATCGTGAATAGTGTTTTAAACAAGAGAATTTCATTTGAAAGACTTATCTGTCATCGAGAAGTATAATTTAATTTAGAATGTACTTGCATTTTTTTAAATCAATGTGAAATTTTTTGATCCCTTTTAAGACTACGTAATTATAAAATAACTTGCTCTTTAATCAGGCTTGTTTCCGATTTACCTCTTGGCTTTTGCGTCACAATTTTTTTTACGCCGGTTCATTGTGAAATGCGATCGTTTCAGGAAGTTAGAAAGGAAAGGAGCGAAACTCGTTTTGAGACGACCGCATCGCCTGAAATACCTACTCGAGAATCTGAACTAATAAAAATTCGAAGTACCATATACCTAATATTTTAATGTAACTTGACATTTTTTAACACGCTAAGACATTCAAATATTCTAAATAATTCTCAACATCAGAGTTGCGAAATGACGCGGCGCAGTTTTTATGGTATGCGAATTGCTTTTTGCCTTTGGCGCTCTTTCGATCGTACCTTTCCTGAAACGTGTAATCGGAAATGGCGTTTTCCCGGTAGGAAAAGGAAAGTACGGTTTCAACGGTACTTCCTTGCGGTGCACGCGATGCATAACGAAGGGGGAATCGCCTAACCGCGACGACTACTCCGAAGACAATGATTTCATTCTGGCCTTAACCTACGATTAATTAATCTCTACGATTTAATTTCTTCCCATTAATTAATTTCCCAATTATCTTTTCCATGACGTTCAATTCGGACTAATATTTCTCAATTGCTAAATGATTTGCTCACAAAAGTAACGATGCAATTCTTTTATTTTTTTATTTCAAAATTACCGTTTTCCCATTTGCTTTAATTCAATTACCTTTCTTTAATTGTAGGGGAGACCGGGGCTAGTTGGCACACTTTTTACATTTTATTTTTTTGTTCTTTTCTATACATTTTGTGCCTATCTTTAGTATAATTTGAAAGTACAATCCTTCGACAACAGAAAAATATATATACTGAAAAGTTTGAAAGTAAATTTGTAGAAGAAATCCGTCTTATCTTCGAGGATGTCTAGCGAGTCAACTTGCCCCGTAAACGGGGTACAATGGTACAATAGTATGAGGTAAATTGTCTACGCCGAGAAAAATATGGTTTAATTTAATTAAATGTTTATGTTATGGTTTACCATAAATATATAAATTTAATTTAACTTTATCTTTACTGTATTATAACTTTAGGCTATATTAAAACGATGATATGGCATATTTATTTAATTAATACTAAACGTAAAATCTTTGGTTTATATTTATGTAAATAAAACTTATTAATGACAACAATTAAAAGTAGAACAAGCTGTACAGTAGTACTACGCCATGAGTTCGAAAAGGCCGTACCAACTTGTCCTATTCCTTTTGTGTCAACTTACCCCAGAGCCAATTAAGTTCTTTCGGGTCATATATATAAAGCATGATATAAAAATATATTGTTTAAAAGTTCGTTAAAATGTACTCGAATAAGTAGAGGAAAGTCCCCGATTATGAGATACCACATCTATTTTGTGTGATTGCCGGAAGTCTATGGGCAGAATTGAAAAATATAGTAGGTCATTTTGAAAGGAATTTAATAAGCTTTAAGATGCTGAAATGTAAAATTTAATATAAATATAGATTTTTCTGAAAATTAGAAAAATGTAAAAAATGAGCTTTCGGCAAAATAGGAAAAGTGTGCTCCTAATATGAGAGACCCCGGGAAATCGCTAATAAAGTGCAAAATACATCAGTATTGTAATTATAAAACTTTATTTAAAGTTTCTGAAAGACAAATGTAATGGAGAAATCATATTTGCAATAATCGTAAACCCACTTATACCCAATATTATACCTAATCTTTCCCCTCCACCCTTCCCCCTCAAATCAAGGCCAGCACACTCTTATAATTTTGTATAAACCTTCCCTTAACGTTAATATAGTATTTTTTCTCTTATTTTATTACTGTACAATAACTTTCATACTCCAGCAACCCAGGAGTACCCTGAGTACCTCATGTTACGAGCCCCACGCCTTGCGGTTTCGCGATCACCAAATCTAATCTCTACAATTGAGCAACTCAATATATCCCGTATTTTTCTATTAATACGACCTTACTCTATCGCTGCATGCAGAAATCATTGCCAAATATTTATTAATTATATAATAAACCAGGTTTCAAGACTCATATCCGTGGAACTTGACAACATCCAATTTCACAATTTCTTTCTCTGCAACGACTACACGCACGATCGAACAATGAATTTTCCACTAAATAGGTTTTACCCCAAGGGCAATAAGTTCATGGTGGAACCAACAGATAGGGCCTATTAGTTTAGCAGAAACCTCGCTGTCGCATATTAAGAGCCTATCTTATAATAGGGGACTTTCTTCTATATTTTCAAACTGCGATAGCAACTAACATAAAAGTTTACATTTATCAATAATATAAATAAATTTACGAGTTGTGAGAATTTACTTCCACTGTTAAAAATACAATTCAGCGCTATTCGGCCATTATTTCAAAACTGTTGCTCGTAACAAAATGCAACTTACGTCACATGTGTGAAAGATGGTTTTGCACTTAACACTTGCTTGGTTCTGCAATATGTTCGAAAACAGCCGAAATATAAGCAAAATGTCAACTTACTCCTGTAGCCAACTAGCCCCCCGGTCTCCCCTATACCTTACTTTCTTCTTATTTTAATTATTTTTCTTACTCATTTTATTTTTATTTTCATTATAAGTATATTTGTAGTTATTCACATAAGTTTTATTTTTATTTTCTGTTTTATTTTTCTTTTTATCTCTTCTTTCTAACAATAAGTTTACTCTCAAGTTTGTTGAACAGGCTTTGCAAAAAGACAAATAAATAAGTGATTGAAAAAGAGACCCCAAAATATAAAGATTTCTCGCGTTAAACGTCAATGTCCATGAAATATTGCACAGTGTTCCCTTTTCGTTAAACTAATCGCATGAGTAAGTCAAGTATGATTAAGACAATTGACAGTAGCATTCATAAAACGCGGGGGTGGTAAACGGTGACCGTAATGTGAGAAAACGTTAAGTAGCCGTTCTCTCGATTGATCTGTGTAACTCGAAACGCGATTCATCTCGCACAATCATCCTTATATCCGTCGATGATGAACTTCGCGCTCGCGCACGTCCGAATAGCCAGGTACATAAAACTTATGACGCTCGTTTAAATATCTGTCAGATTTTTTACGGAATGAATTGTAATTCTGTTTCGAATATTTCGTCCTCTAGATGCCTTTTGAACGCAACCGCGAATAATGAAGATTAAACGCGCGCGTGTAAGCAGGTATCTGTTCGCACGATGATTGACACGTAACACGACAGTAATGCGGAATTAACATGCGACGTTTTATTCGCCATTGTTTTCACGGTATTCTAGCAATGCGTAAAACTACTACGAATAAGCCAATTAACAATCAAAGGAATTAAGTATGCGTCGGCTCCGGACAAAGCGATGCTTCGAGTTGCTTATATTATTTTGTCTAATGCAGAACTATAATTACACCACGTTGCTATAGCGAGAGAGAGAGAGAGAGAGAGAGAGAGCAATTGTGCAATATGGAATGGTAGCGTGCTCGGGGCTGCATAATGCAAACATGACGGCGCATACGTCGCGTAGGAGAGTCGTATTGTTAGAATTTGTTGTCATTGCCGAGCAGCTGAGTTCTTGGCCGCGTTGTCATCTGGGCGCTGAATCAAGGTTTACGCGGCTCAGCTGCAAGTGTGCATATTTATTATGTATTAAAATGCACGCGGCAAGGGAGACGCGGCGAGAGAAAACACCAAGAGAAACCCGGAAGCTTTTGTTAGGGATAATAAAACGGAGAAACTGTACACCCATAAAAAGTAATTACAAGAGAGAAATATGAAGACAATAGAAAGAGGTTTTCTTTCTCTTTCGAGAGAGAGAGAGAGAGAAGAGACAGAGAGAGAGAATTTACTATAAAAAATGTTTAAAAAGATAAATTCAGTAATTTTTCCGCGCTAATTAATTCCACAAAATAATATCTGTATATATATATATATATATATATATATATATATTTACTGCGAACTAACTGCTTAAATGATACATTTATTTACTATAAACGATATATTTAAGATGTAAAATTGAAAACACAAGATGTAAGTAAGGTGGTAACGCGAGTTCGGTGACACGGACACGATCCTGATTTGTCGTCCGTCAAGAGCAGGTGAATCATCTCACGTTTCCCGAGCACATTCTGCGAAGCGGCACAAACAGGATCGTCATCGTCATCGCCGAGTCATTACCGCTCTTTTCACATGACCGTCGCGCGCTGTCAACTACCTCATCGCTTTGTCCTTCCGCCGACCAAGAATGCGCGTGAGACGCGTGTCAACGTTTCCTATACTAGCAAATTTAGCAGTGAGCTGTATTTTAATCTTTGTAACAATAAAAACCATCTAAAAGTAGGTAGTAAAACAAAGGAAAAAAATATATAATTTTACTATATCAATAATGTTAAAATTAGACAAACAATTAAGTAATATTTTAGTATCGTCACGGAAATATTAAAGTATTAAATCAGATCAGCAATTTAAAGATTAGATATATTAATGACACGTTATATATAAAGTATTAACAAGACTGAAAAATAGTGGTGTTTAAAAATTGTAGCTAAACTGAGATAGATTCTTATTACCTATTATTGTCAATCATTAGCCGTCTTATACCACTAATCTTGCCATCGATGGACCTTGCACGTAAACGAGCAATTCTTTTTTCATCTTTATCCAACCTCGTCGCCTCGCTCTAGACCGACTCGACCGAAAAAGTCGCCTTGATCACAATAATAAGACCACGATCGATATTTTCTTGCAAGCGAATCAAAATCCGGACGTCGAGCGATCGCCGCATCCGTTTGTCGTCCATAGAGCGTTCCATAATAATATAAGGAATAACATTTATAACTTATATGACTTATAATATTAACATATGAAATTTTCTATATATATTTCTCGTTTCACTAATAATTAATTATTAGTGTTATCTTATCTAATTTATTTAATTTTTTTTCTGTTTTATCTGCTTTTTTATTTATAAATTTTACGATTTTATTAAATTGCACTTCTGATCTGAACGGATATTGGATGCAGATGCAGGCTTATGTGACCCAAAACAGGCTTACGCGCACTGTTTCATGTCAGATTTTAAGGAGACAGCTCGAAGGAAACCAGGCATCCGAACATGTCAATCTTAGTTTTATCTCAAAGAAATAGACGCACGTGAGATTGGGAGATCGACCCGCATTATTCTGTCTCGATTGCCGCAACATGAGAAGCCGTAAATAATCCCAGAAATAAATTCTCCGATTAGACTGACAAAGAGATATTTGCCTCTCAAATGAATTGCTTGCGCACTTCATTATAACGCTTGAAGATGATAGATAGGCTCGATTCTTACGTCTGAAGAGGCATCCGGTGCGCGGTGGTATCCGGGGTATACGGCGCAAATCTCATATCGTACGCCTCTTTAGGCGAATGATTAAAAATTTTCTTTTGCGGTAGAGATAACACGTGGCGTTTTTTCATAGATTAACATGTGTAATTATGCGACTTCCGCGAGCTTTCCTGCGGCGCGTCGCAAGCCGATCGTTATGGGTGCAAGAAACTGCAGGTATGACGTACACCTCGTGTTCATCGCGTCCATCGGACTGACCTCACGTATGCTAATTGTCACGGTTTTATCTGCACGCGAGCTCACGATATCGCTGTAATGCTGGTTAACGGCTGCGAACTAGAACGCCAGGAGGGACTGTGCGGTAATCGAGGAACTTGAAATAACAAATAGCTTTTGACTGCCGAATCTTTCGGCTGTGGCCTTAATCGCAAATTCTGAAAACGATACGGCTAAGATCGTTTGATATCAGGGTCTTGTAAAAGCGAAAATCAGCTTGCTTCGGTTAATTCTCGGAATTGAACCAAATATGTTACGATTAGAACAAAAAGGGCAGGAAGGATAATGTAACTCTGTGTCAAATAAAGTTAAATTAAATTAATCTGATTTAAAGGAATTCCGATCAATTAATGAAGACTTGAAGCAATCTTTGACCTCGTTCGGGTAAAGCGAGATCGCTTCGATATTGTTAACATCGCGAAAATCGCGTAAAACTTTCAACTCCGTTGCGAATTATATCACAGACATAATTCAAATAAAACTGCGAGAGTTAATTGGCCATAGCAGGCGATGACCGGAAGTCCGGAGGTCGGAGATCGCCGGCCATTACTAACGGAATCTTATCTGTGGCCTTGATAGTGCTCACTGTTTATACGCCTTTGTGTGAAAGCCGTGAAAGGCCAAAAGTCGTACGGCGCCGGCGGTAAGAAGAGAAATGTAACTGAAACATTGAGGCGTGCCAATGTGTATCTCACCTAGATTTTCAGTCGAAGAAAGAAGAGAAAGGTGAGTAAAAGATAAGAAAGGAATTCAAGTAGAGAGAGAGAGAGAGAGAGAGAGAGAGAGAGAGAGAAAGAGAAAGAGAGAGAGAGAGAGAGGAAAAGAAAGAAGAAGGAAAGAGGAAACAGGAAGAGGAAAAAGAATTAAAAAATATAGAGGTTAATCCAGAAAGAAATTGAGAAGAAAATAAGAAAATAAAAGACAAAGAGGAAAAAAGAGCTAGAGAGAGCAAGAGAAGAAAGAAATACAAAATTATTTGTTTAATGACAAATTTAAAATAAATAGAAAGAAGAAAGAAATATTATATAATTATAATTACAAAAGAATTATAACAACCCTGTTGAAGAAAAGAATTTATATAATTATTTATATAATTATACGAAAAGATAAAATTATATCAATCTTGTCTATAAAATTATAATGTATCGTTGGTATTAGGAATAAATGATTTTCAACTTGAGCGCTCTTTCGCTATACGAAAATCAAAAGACAATTTGTCGGGACAATGGTAATGGTATCGAGGCCGTCGCAAGCAGAACCGATGCAACCGGAACATTGCGAGTAGAACGATCACCACGGCGTCACGCAACTCGGCGAGGTTGCTGCCAAGGTCGTTATTACGTATACTAATCGGCCTAATCGCTATCACCACCACTACCCTCGGCACGTGGACGTCCGCGTCGGATCGGCGAGTTCGGGGTGGTCGAGGATCCTTTCACTGGCCATTCGCTTATAGTCGCGCTTGCCTTCGCGGGGTTGTCCTGGCGCGCCCAAGACAAGGGTAACCCGCCGGGCCAGCCGGTTTTGGGGGTAACGGGGTGAATGGCCCACGGAAACGGCGGGTGGTGGTCTCGTGGATCGCCGAATCTGGACACCTGGGGATGTCACGTCCTGTCAAGAGGACCTCCTACCTGAGTTTGTGGCGTGAATTCCTGGCCTTTAACTCGGCCGCCAGGAGATTCGGCTTAAACCGGCATCTGCGGGTAAGTTTCTCCTTTTTCCTAATTGGAAAGTGATCGAACAATTTAAAAGCCACATGTCGAAGTCCATGAATGAGAACACGACAATTTATTTTAATTAAATATTGTTTCTTAAATATTTAAGTTTAAATTTTTAATTCAGTTTTACTGTAGCCTACAATCTTTTACAGATAACTTCAAGTTTTATAAATAACTTTTTACAAAATTTTAGAAGTGCTTTCAGAACTCACAGAAATCAAATCGTTAACCCTAGGTATGCACACTTATTTTTCGCATGCGTAGACACTACATTGGGGTTTAGAGGACCCCTGCTACTCTTTTCATTATAACTCGAGAAAATCACCGTATTTTGACTTCTTTTTTTCCTATCGTAAATAAACAGAAAAATACGTATATTTATTCAGAATTAGTATAAAATTATAATATTAAGTACTAATAAACGCGTGTTGAACAATTGTAATTCCTCATCCAAAAAAATGTTATTTCACCGTAAATGCTTGAAAAATTTATATCATTTTTGCTAATAGAGAGACTAAAAAAAACTTCAGATTTTGAAAGAGCACATTTAAAAATACAAAAAATGTGCCGCTTAAGTATTGGAATATTATCATCAAAATTACAAGACTCCAAAAATGACGAATTTTCACATTTCTATTTTCTGGCGGTTTTGCAAACAGGTATAAAAGTTAGGATTTTTGTGAAACAATACAAACTTAATGAGTTATAATGCATGTTTATTTATAAAAAGAATGAAGAATATAAAATATAAAAAATCAATTATTTACATAGATTACGTCATCTGTTCAGTGCATTGAGTACACAACAAAGATCGAGGAATTTTGCACCGCAGGCACGCAAACTAAATCTTTTTATTCTTGTCACGTGGACAAAAAAACCGCATCTTCTTTTTTCCAATTTTGCAACATCTTTTACGTCGCACATTTTATCGTCCGAATATATTCGATGCCTAACACGCTCTCAATGAATGCTTGTACAGATGCACGTAACGTCATTAATTGTAATCGTCTCATCATAAATGGCTTAATTAACTCAATAGATAAATTTTCTAAAAATAATGGCACGAAATGTGTAACATCTCTGCTACCTCGTCGCAGCTACGAGTTTCTATTATTTAGCTAGAACAATATGACAAGTGTAAACTATTGGTATACTTTAATGTAACGATCTCGTGCTCAAGTCTAATAAAACCGATAACAATATTTTTATATGATAGAAATCTGATTAAATATTGTTTTAAATATAAAACACTATATAAACTTGAATAAAATGAATTAGAAAATATACTTGCAAAAAAGTTGTACAAATACACATTGGAATCCGAGAGATCCCTGACTTATTTTACGTGTTAATTATCACAAAACCGACAGATAATTGATTGCTTCGGCAGTTGCTACCTATTGAAGAGACTCCAAACTTTTTTTACAAGGTGATCGTATCCTTCCTACTTATTCATTTTACCATAATGGTAGCATTTCAAACTTCACCTGGGGTTTCGGAGGCCCCAGAGCGTATTAGGGTTAATTATGGTTGTATATGTATAGGGAAGACCGGGGCTATCTGTCTACGGGGGCTATGTGTCCACAGTTATACTGTTATTTCATGTGTTAAGACTGTTAAGAGATATATATCTCGGTAATTATTTAGATTAACGAACTCCCCCTCCAATAATCTTGACTTTAATCAATGACAAAGTTATTGGAAGGGGGTTTATTAATCTAAAACATATGAGATAACAGTACTGTGGACACATAGCCCCCATAATAATATTAGGCTATTAAGATCCAAGCCTTTGGGCCGTTATGGCGATTATTCTAATTTAAATTGTTTTATATGCACGGTCGAATAACTACTTAAATTCTAATCTAACTATACAGAAATCAAACAGCATTCAACAAGCCTAAAAACGACGTTCGAATAACTACTTCGAACGACGGTCGAATAACCACTTAAATTCTAATCTAACTATACAGAAATCAAACAGCATTAAACAAGCCTAAAAACGACGTTTAGCGCCTTAAAGAGGCGTCGCCGGACACGGGTTACTTAACAAAAATTGTTCAATTTACCAAGATCTAGCATTTAAGTTTGTCGCAAATGTCCGGAAACACCCTGTATAATATATAAACATAGTTTGTCAAAATTTATTATTTAAATTTAAAGAGACGTTAACTGAATCAAATATTAATTTCTCTTTATTTACAGTAAATAAATTAATATAATTACTAAAATCAATTTGCAATTATCGTTATGGATTATCGTTATCATCAGTTCTTATTGTCGCATTATCGAGCACGATTTTCATAGCTTTCGCAAACGAAAGATAAGTTACTCTCTTCTCTTCGAACGCCGACTTTCGTCGGCGATGACACAGCCGACATAATTATGATGCAGTGATAAAAGCATCTTATCGTCGTACTTGAATTCTGACAATGAGTCAGAAGTTATGTGTCTCGCGATATACATATATACGTTTCTGATTTAGGTCTGCAGCCAAAGATAATAAAATAAGATCAAGGAGGAAAGCGTCGGGACCGCCACTTATGCAAATTTTCGGTACAATTCGTGCAATTTTCAAGATTTACACGTATATGCAAACTTTTAGCCTTCTATTTCTCTGTGACAGAAACGAGACTTCTTGAACTAGAGGACATACGCGTTAACTAGGTTTTCACCAAGCAACTAATGAACTCTAAAGTCACTCGAGTGTGGATAATGATAATTTTCAATGACAATAAAGTGAAATGAAGACAATATTACGAGGATAAAAATTTCCTGTCGCTCTTCTATTTATTCCTTACTGTAAAGTGTAAACGATATCTACTACAGGCATATCAACCTTTAATTAATTTTTATAGATAGTAATTATTTTTGCAAATTTGATTTTAATAATTACCTATATTAATTTATTTATATACTGTAAATAAAGAGAAATAAATAAATTAATATTTGATTTAGTTAACGTCTCTTTAAATGTAAATAATAAAATATACATTAGTGTTAAAGTAACAAATAATAAAAACATGAAAAACATTTTCTCTGTAATTATAAATTATCATTTTCTACTTTAATACAAAGGATCTTTTAATATTCTTCGTCAATCTTGTACTCATGGTCAATGACAAAGTTGACAAAGAAACGCTAACGAAGTCGAATTTAGAGGACGAATTAACAAGCACTCTAATACGATCGGGACCTCAATAAAGGATGCAGTAACGTCGCGAGAGATCTGCGAAATAGTCGAGATCGTTATATCACTTCATGTTCAAATTTTCAGTTGCACGCAATAAATCATAGTGCCTTTATTAATTTATACCGTTTTTTTTCCATTTGCGTCATTAACGTTGCACTGTTCACATTTGTGCAACGTTTCGCATCGCAATATGAGAAGGGGCAATCTGAAGTTAACAGGTCGTACGAGTGAAAAAATGGTAATGACGTATACCTAATAGGTAATACGTGATACATATCGGGCAATATTTACATATCTTCGATTTTGACCATTTTTTTATTAAATCTCTTTTTATTAAAAGATCTCTGTATTCTCGGGCATAAATGACGCTTGAAATATTCGAAGAATATGAATAGAGGAGATGAATAAGAGGAACTGTTGATTCAAGGATCAAGGATTAATGATTATAATTAAATCCTGCGATTCCAGAAACCCGGAATGAACGTTTCAACGGTGTTTCCCGAAGGGTACGTGGAAAATGATCGAGTGCAGCGTCATGCATCGATGATGCCCAAGAGGGACGAAGGGAGTGCCGAGGCCCGACATCGACGTGAGTCCACTGCAATATCCTTTCATATTTAATTTTCTACAGAGCATGAAAGAAAGAAATTTGTATTTTGACACGTTCCATACCGCGTGAGTAATCGGTGACCCACACTGAACTTTCCGTTTAGGCCATGATATTTTGGCTTTTTGATTATATTAATACGTATTTTTATATTAAATATTAATATTAAATAAATGTTTAATAAAAATATTTTCTTTGTTTTGCATTGCATTTTGTACATTAGGTTTTTTTTATAATAATTTTTTTTAGTTTTGTAATTATTATGGAATACAATTTATTTCACAACTATAATGAACATACCGCGTGGGTCATCGGTGACTTATGTGGCGTAGAAGACAATTCACGTAAAATTAGTCCGGCACGGAACGTGTTAATGCGTAGAAACAAGATAAGTATAGAGTAATTCTGCTATACATTTTTTAAAGATTCAAATTTAATTATTTATTTTAGTTTCTATTCCTTTACTATTCTCTTCAATCTTATCAAGCTGTTTTGCGTTAAATAAGGCGCTTACATATATAATTCTATGTTTTTAAATCGATACGAATTTTACGGATGAGTTACCGATTTAATAGGTAAACCTCGACCCGATATGATTCGCTTCGTGGGGTTTTTCTGCAGGAAATCGTATCATTTATCAATCTCGCGGAAGTTCTTCGAATCATTTACGTGCATAAATATATGAAAACACAAAGGAATGCATTTCCGGCAGGGATATCTTGCACGGCGTTCGCCGCTGACGTATATCTGCATGAACGCATCGCTGCATATCGTGTTATGCAACTACATGTAATTAAATGGCCTGTCGTGTCTTGAGAAAGGGATTACCAGGCGATTTTCCGTTTAATTAAGTTCTTCAACTCTCGAGGAAATCCAGGGTTAAACATATAAAAACAGCGTAAACGTGCAGTGTAAACAGAACTTGCTACGATCTTAATTTCGAAATTGTGTGTTAGATTAGTGATATCAAAAACGAAATTTTTTACAACTGATGCATCTATTGGACAAAATATAGTATTTGTTATATTATATCTACAATATTTTGTTAATTTTAACATAAATCTTTCTATCGTCATGCTTTTATCTATGACGAAAAGAAACTGCAACTTTATCACTTGTAAGATACTTCGAACTTTTACAGAGGCGTTATTAAGTATTTTTATACCGAGCGTTTTAATACGATAATAACATAAATTACTAAATTGTTTTTTTAACATTCTTATTGCAATAATTTGCTTATTTACTGATCACAATAAATTCCTATTTTATCGACGGGCAGGCATAGCTGTATCAATGCTACGCGCGTTTAATTTTGCAGTGCTTTAAATTGCTCTCGACAGATCGCGACTTACGTGTGTTGTAACTCACGAAAAGAACGGGGCCGTTTACTACAATTTAATATAATTTATTTTTTTATTCTTTAAAATAAAATTTCTGAATAATTGCGGTTCAATAAATTTGCAATCTTACATATTAAACGGGAAATTTAGATTTGCAACGTATGTCGTATATTGTATTTATAATATTAAAAATTAATCAAATATTTTAAAAAATCATAGTTTGTTATTGCATTTCTCAAAATATGTGAAAAATGCAATTCTTTGAAAAAATAAAATTCAATAAATTTTTTTTATTAAATTTATTTTTCTTTATTTTTTATTTATTTAAAATTATTTTCCGTGGAAATTACTATTGACAAGAGGCCTCAGGCAAAATTGGCATGTTGCGAAACATTTGCATTCCACTTTGCGTTGCACTCTAATTATCGTGGATAGTCAATACAAATTATCAATACTTATCGCGCAATACGCGAGTCTCTTGTTTTCCTGAAACTCTTACGCATTTTATTCTACCCTTGAATTCTCGAAAACGCGATAAATTAATTTGAGATTCAATGGAAAATTTTACATTGCATTTTATATGAGTATTGATGGTTGCCGATATCTTTAAAATTACATGTAAAATTGTTGAATTTATTTAAAATTTCGCGAAATTTATAGATTCTCTTAATATGTCCTCTCGTTTTTCTCAAAGTTTCCGGAACAAGAAAATTAATTTTACTTTACAAAGCGATCTTGATCGTGTTTGACCGGAAACGGCGAGTTGTACGAAGCGGAAAATTTTTCCGCCTTGTCGTTGGCGTGCCTCATTTTCTATGCGTCGACAATTACAGTGATCACGACTAGCTCGCGGCGGCGGCTTCTGCACGCGCGATTAGCATCAGCTATATTAACGTTATGCGTTCGAGAAATTGCACCCTAACGATCTCGATAATCACCGCGATAATCTGATGATGTTGTGTGTTTACGTGCTGTCGATTTATCGTTTCATGCAAGAGGAAGGTGTTCCTTAATCGCGTGTTCTTTGCGCCGAGAAATGCTATTAATTATTTCATCAAGATTATTCTTAGACACGCTGACAGAATTCTTCTATAAAGACTATAAGAACTTCCGTGAAGAAAAGAATCGAATTAGATAAATTTTTGAAATTTAATGTAGATGCGAAACTACAGTTTTGTCACGCAAAATCTATTTCACGAGTTTTCTGGGAACGTGACGCAATAAAGTTTTATGCATTTACAGTGAAAAGAATAAACAAGGAATTTGATACCACGTATGGCACGTACTAAAATTTAAAATCTCTCGTGAAATCGATTTGCGCAGTTGCGCATTATGAATCAGCTTTTGTTATTTAAACAGCTGTGCAAAAAATCGTGTAATAAATTTCTCACGTCGGAATTAATTTCAATTAAATAAGTTAAAAGATAAATAAATTTTTAATACACTTTTTAGAATTACAATAATAAAGGTGATTTCGCAAATTTTAAAAGAACTTCGCCAATGTACAAACGGTCATAAAAAATTATAGTAAACGTCAGTGCCGGTAGACGAGGACGAGATTTCTCACGGTACTCCTACTTTTTGTTTCGCATCACAAACGATCGCTTGTCGAGATTCAACAATTTCCGGCATTCAATTATTATCCTTTATTATACGCATCGTTTTGTTATACACGCTGTATCGTAACATATGAGATTTATTTCGAGAATAAATTCCTTGAACAATGCTAAGTAGATTTTTCTTTAAAAATCGAATTGTTTGCTTAAACGTCATCCTTTTTAGTTATTCTTTAATTATTAATATTAAATATGACGAGATAATTAAACCAGATATTAAAATAAATATAGCAAACGTAGTTCTAACAGTTTGAATTTATATCAACTTGCATTAAATTATTATATAAATAAATTTATATACATATAAAACAAGAATAACATAGATAATGTATAATATAGATAACGAATAGTATATAATTAATGGATAATACAAATAGCGAATAAAACTAATTAAATAGCGAACTAGATAAAACTTTATTTGAATAATGCCCATCTCATGCAGATCGACTTGAATGTAATATTAAATTACCATATAAAAATGGCGTAGAAAAGAAAAAATCCAGAGTAATTGCTAGGATAAGTATTTATCAGCATTTAATAAATGTAAATTAAAGATCTACTTAACAAAATGATTACGACCAAGAGGAATGATATTCCTCTAGATCAACCGCTGCCACACTTTCGCAACGCTAGTAAATCGCAAGCGCAATTAATCAGACCGGCCAGAAAGATGATCGTGCGAGATATAATTTATATGTGGCATGTGCACGATATATTTGCACAGCAACCCAAGCTGATTAAATTAAATTTTTCCATACCGCATGTAGGTAAATAATAATTCCAAGGATGAGTTTCCATTGGTCAAAACTTAAACTACATAGTTTAAGTGAAGGAAACAGTTTCTGCTTCTACATATCATATGACACGTACAAAATAAATATGCAGTTAATATAGTTTGCTTAATTTCATTTTGCGAGCATCATAATTTAACTAAAAAAGGAAATATGTTTAAAACTAAATATTTTAAAAAATATGAAAAAAGCAATTTAATTAAAGTTAAACGAGTCACTTTGTATTCAAGGTATCTGAAAGTTGCTTTTAGAATTCGATCTTTCCAGAGAAGCATCTTCTTTTTGCTAGCGCAGTAATGCGCGCGTGATTTATTAGCGTCATTGTTAGAAATCATTGCGAAAGATGAAAGAATTGAACGGAGAGCAATCAGTGTGATCTCAACAATAATCAACGATGATCATTGTAGCGATTCCTCGGTCGTGATACATGGTCCGCCAATGTCATTAAAGCGTTACGGCGTGCCTTGCATTAAAGCGGCGTAATTTTCTTCAATCCTGCGAATTCCCGAACGTGAATTGCATAATCCTGCGCGTTCTTTCCGTTTCCCAGAATAGCGCATAATCGTCCTTCATTCACGCTATCGCGACGAATCTATCTAATTGTTCGCCTAACTTAGCATGATTATCTATATATATGATATAGGCTACTGTTGTTCAATTATTTTTCAAAAAAACTCGTTAGCAAAATGAGAAATTTTCTATTCTCCGCCGAAGCAATAATGCATCAAAATATAATAGCAGTTTTTCTACTTTGCTGCCTATGCATTCAAATTATATGCGAGATAAATCGAATAAAAATGATTATTCTAATCACGGAAACGCATTAATCCTAATCATATAGGAAAACATTTATCAAAAAAGAAATATAACCGAATTATGCTAAAGTGATCAAAACAACCTGCATATTTTTTAATTATTTTAATTTATAATTTCTAATTCTCTCAATTAATATGGTTTCAAACTTATGTCTTTAAATTTATTTTTAATTTTATTACGTATTTTATTTATATTTAACTTGATATTATATTTATTTAAATATATATATTATTTAATTTCATATATCTTTTATTTGCATAACAAATATTTTTCTACAATTTTTACTAAATATGATTTTAATTTCATAATTCTTTTCTTTTGCAAGCAATGTGCCCCCAAGCCCAACGCTCGGAACTTATATTAAATTAAACTAAAATTTAAATTTGAATGGTAGTGAAGTAAAATTTGCATTGATATTAAAATAAGAAAGAAAGAAATTTTTTTATATTTATAGTTTTTATTATATTATTTCTCGTTATATTTTTACTATTTGTAATTACATTATAATTTCTTTTAGATTATTTAATTTTACTAAGCTCTGAATTGAATAATACGTGAATAATTATGTCTCTGGTTGCATACAGTACCTAATTGCTTCGAGTAAAATCAATTCGCCTAAAAATAACAAAATTTTTTATAGTTGACGCAACGATACGATATTGTTTGATAATTGATAATCGATAACGACTTTACTTTAACATCCTTCGAACTTCAAGCCACACCTTGTAGGCTCGTACAATAATTTCAGCGAGCTTACAAACGAGACATTAGGATCATATTATATTTTTCAATCTTCAGATTGATGGGGTGTGACTCGATCAATGTTTCATTAAATTTTATTATCACTTTAATGTTACTATGATAACATGATTCTTGTCCCTAATCATCGTGATGGGGTACACTGTTACAAAATATTGCACGTCGCGTATTTATAATTGGAGAAAAAAAATTTTAGAGAAATCAAAGGGAGATTTTTACATATCATATATTATATTAATTTGTCAATTTACATTTATGTATTTGTCGCGATAAGTTGAAACTTAGCTGCAGTGGTGTATCTGGTCCTCTCGATGTCGTACAACTATATTCTCATCAAACGTCGTCACGATCAACGTACCAGGGAAGCGAGATGTAACACACGCGACAGGCTGTATAACGTGCGCGCGAACATGGAGAATTTATCGCGGGGTTACGTATGTAAGTTGCACAGACATAATTATTCTAATTATTCTTGTGCGAGTGGCGCGCGAGAATGCAACGCGAGTGCAGCAGCGACCACGAGTGCACGGCGCTAATTGCGGAAACTATTTGCAAAGTCGCGTTGTCATCGCGTAATGACCCAATTAATACCGTTTAATTATTATCTGTTGCCTGCGACGTAAGGACCGAGAGCCTCCTCGGCGGCGCAGTGTTTATCTACCAACGCAAGTAGCGTTGATAAACACCGATAACACCTTGATAATAAAACGCGCATAGCGTTTACTTTTGGCAGGGCCGTAAGAGGGAAGAGATTTTATTTTATCGGTAAAATTAATTTGACAAGAGAAATTAAAGTAATTATTAATTAACACAATATTTATTAATTAGTTCAAAACATATAATAAATCGAATTAATACCCGGCAATTTATTGACAAATAAAAATAGATTTTTATTTATTTGCTTACTCTTATTATTATATATTTTTTATTTACTTACTATATTATTTATATATTTGTTATTATATATATTTTTTATTTAGGATTTTCGCGAGTTTCTCGTAACGCAAGGCTCAATATTTACGGTCTCAAATTTTCTCATAAATTCTTCAACAAATTTAAAGCTTATCCACACAATGGTATTCAGATAACAAATAAAAAAAATAAAACGAAGCGCGACAAAAATTTTACGTACGTTTCGGCTTTCGGTTCACTCGGTATGTTTTATTATTTCTTCGTTTCGTTCCGAATTCACGCGCCGAGGCCTTCAAAAGTTCGCAGGTGTTTCCATATACCGTTCTCCGTGTTACGGCGCGACTTATTGACTTAATGCACGTCACGTTGAATTGAATTATTGTAACGAAAGAGATCGCCTCTCGTCACGCCCACGCGAGAGCGATTTTTCAACGCGGGCGTTAAAATGCGCCTCGTAAAATCGCGCCTCTTTATCCGGCAGCGAAAAACGAAAGTGAGGAAAGAGAACGGGATCCCGAAATCGACTTGGACTCAGTTCACTGACACACAGCACCGTCCATAAATTCGCGAACACACGGACGAGTGTCCGTTTTAAAACACGCACAAACGGACTCATTAATTTATACTACATCGATTTAAGACGCACGTTTATATTAGACTGATTTACAAAAAGTCTCCGGTTTCCGCTATTCGATTTCACGTCGACTTTTTTCACTTGGCACCTCATAACGCATTTAAACGTGCACTAATCCGCCATTCTTATTAATGAAATGCATACGTTATTCGATATTTTTTATTTAAAAAGTAGAGGGAAAAACGATCAAAGTCCACTTTTTGTCAAAATTGATCTGATTATGCTATTTTAATTTTGTGGCATTTTCAAAGAACTTTCATAATTCTTATCTGTTTTGACCAAGAGCAATTACAATTAATTGAAATAAGGCCGAAAGATGTACCGTGCTGGGAAAAAAACGATCATAATCCACGCGCTTGTGGAACCATCAAAGTCCAACATACAACACTAATTGTAAGTGTAAACACTGAGTAAACAGGAAGGCTACGTTCCGATACTAATTAAATTTTGTACTAATTTTTTTCAACTTCCTAAGATATCTGATCGTAAAACTTAAAATTGCGTTTTTCTCGAAATTACTCCGGATAGACATTGATCGCTTTTTCCCTGTACCCTTCATTTGCTTTGTTTCACTTTTCTATTCTTGGTAATTAGATACTTGTACTTGTTCTTCAAATTGTCTACTGATGTCTATTTTGCATGTACGCGCTAAGATGATTTTAATAGGTAAACAAACAAGAGACGGCCTCTGAATAAATGAATAGAAGACATCGAGAATCGTCGGAGTGGCGAATTTAAAGTAGAGGCAAAACTGGAAGTTGCCCTTCGAAAGTGTTTTCTATAGTTTTTACAATCATAATTTCGGCGAATTATGTAAGAATATAAATTGCAAATTTACGTGCGTGTGTTGCTCGTTAAAGGTCATCTATCCGCTAAATCAGGTTTGCGAATTCATGAATGGTACTGCATACGCGCATGGCGACGCGCCGTTACCTCATCGCGCGTAACGCACGTGCGTCATGCATGCCGAACGTGCGTAGCACTTGATGGTGGACGGCCGCACGGTACGTTTCCTCAAGCTACCGTCCGAAAGTGCAGGTTCCCCATTATTTGGACGATTAATTGGAAGAGGTATGCAAATAAAACTTGCATCCAGTAAACTCGTGATGCAAAAATTCATTCTGATTGTAAATAAAAGATTCGCTACTCATAATCAGCCCGGACGATGCGACGGCGAAAGGACTACGTGAAAATGTGCTCAGGAGATGTAATTAGTACATGTACCTAATTACGAAGATCTGAATATATCTAATGAATTTGAAATTTGGGGTTAATTATTTTTTATAGAAAAGGGATCTTATGTAAAATTGTGTTATAAAATTAAAATTCAATTATATAGATATCTAATCTTGGATTATAATTTACTAGATAAATTCTTTTAATTTCATAAAATATCATATTGTATTAATTTAATTCATTATTTTTAACATTTTTTACCGATAATTATTCTAACTTAAATAGGGCTAGTTATACTAATTTCATAAAAAAAACTTCTCTTTAACATATCGTGATCGACTTAACCGAACGTATAGAGTCGATTTACGTTAACTCGGCCGCGTGTCAAGGGCACGCGCCGCAATTACGCGATAGATCGAGGAACCGCCGCGCGTTCTGACGGATCGAGAGCGACAGGATCGTCATGGTTATACCCCTTATGCAAGTTCTTCCCTTCTTTTCCTTCCTCGATAAGCTTTCGAATGATCAACCGCTCGGTTGGCGGCCCCAAAGGAAGAAGAGACAAGAGGGGCACGTGGGCGCGCGCGCGCGCGCGCTGCTCGGGGAGAGGGAGGACCCGCGCCGCACCGGTCGGCGAACGTAAGCGATATATGAAGGCGAAACTCGCGCACGTCGCCCAGAAACTCTCACGTGGTGTGCACCACTCGCGGATAGCGTAGGAAGTGCGGTCCATCGCTCTTCGTGTTCTTCGACATCCCGCGGGGTGTTCATCCAAATTTCCCTTTCCACGTCGTGCGAGTTAAACCCACCGCCACCGTCGAGGGTCGGTGAAAAGATACGTACGAGAAGGTTCCCGCCTGAGGACTGTCGAGACGAACCGGCTCGTCTTCCTCGTGGAGAACATCGATCTTCTCAGGGAGATCGAGGGTGGTTCGGAGTGGTGAACCGGAAGTGGTCGACGAGCGATCTCTTATCAGAGTGACCATGAGCAAACCGTGGAAAGGTACGTTGCATGGGGAGCTATCGAATATCAAAGGAGAAGTTTGAAGGGAGCTTCAAGATGTGTCAATATGCTGGTGATTAAATGTTCTTGTTAATTAATATTCCTTATATCGAGGGATTACATCGAAGATGTCGTATCGAGGATGAAAAGATGAGAATGTGCTAGATGGACATGATTAATTACACTTGTCACGTCGCGATTAGATTTAAATAGTTTAATTTTATTACTGTGTATAGAGTTTGATTCTAATAGATTTATCTCATTTGCAATCATCCGATTAGATCTAATCAAGAACAGATAGGATTTTGCTAAGTGGACTAGCTAACTAGATAATTGAAAACTGTTTGCAGAAAACACAAGTTTAATAAAAATTTTCTAAGCTGTCATGGATGTATGAAACATGAATAAAACAAATGCTATAATTATAGACATTCGTGTTTCTCTAAAAATTTATTAACAATAAGTTCGGGAATGGAGTTCGAATTTTTTAAGTGTGCCTTAAGGACGCGGTAAAGTTTACGCATCAGAAAACTTTTTATTGTTATTTTACGGTTGGATTTTTATCTTGAACGTGCCGTATAAAAAAGAGGAAGTAGCTGATCAATGATAATGTTACGTGCAAGAACGAGTCTCAAGGTAGCGTTCGTAATGACAATGCATGTAAGATATACGTCGCGTTTGTTAGCTAGATAGTAAATTATATAGGCAAACCGCGAGCGATCATGTCATTGAGACCCAAAACATAACCGACATAGGTATAAAGGCGTCACGCAAAAGAGTCATCATCTTTATCATTCGCGATCTTCTTTTCTTTATTTAATTTAAAACTCCATTTTTTAACCAAATTTAGTCGTTTTTATTCATGATTTTAGTTTTGTAAACATCTTAAATATTTAAAGTGACAAATCTTGAAAATGATTTGACAGAAAGATAGTATTTGTTTTTACTTATAAACTGGAGACTGCTATAAACCTTTACATTTTAAAAAAGTAAAACAAATATAGATGATTAATCAAACGAATAGAATAAGAAATTAAATATTGAGAATTTATATATTAAAATTATAATAAAAAATTAAATATTTACAAAATTTATGTATTAAAATATAATATAATAGGTACAATAAATTAAAAAATGCGCGAGTTGTGCATAAAATTAAGATTTAAAATATAAATATTCTATAAATCAATGGGTATTTAAAAGCATGTTTAGCAATTAATGTTTACGGAATTATATCATTCGACGAATATCGTTTCGCAATGGTTGGCCTACTTGAAAGTAGTCCGACATTCATAGATATTCCGGGAAATTCCTCGCAATAATGTGTCGGACATGACTTAACTTTTATCTTTGATTAATATTAAACACATTAGTTCGGACATTATACACTACACGTTATCGCAAAAGCCTTTTAATCGCGCCTTTTAATCATAATTGTGCAATCCACTCCACTCCACTGCACTCTAACAGGCGATTGGACACATGTTTCTGGTGTTTGATATCTTGATAAGCTAGGGTGTGATAAGAATTCGTTAACTTCCCTCTAGTATTCGCTCATCAGACCTCAGCTCTTTTTATTTGAATTAATTTAAGTCGCGAATTAGTAAATTGAATTATAGGTCAATAAATAAAGTCTGAATAAGGAAATCACTACAAAAACTGATTAAATTACATAGTAATAAACTAGGCTGCAAATTAATAAAAAAATAATAGGAATACAAATTCACAGAAAACGTAATTGATTTAATAGAATGTATAACGTTAATAAATTACTAATTTCTAAATAAACTATAAATTGATAAACCATAAATAATTTACAATCTAATGCAATAGAGACAATAAAGGTACGATCTGAATTAATAATCTACAAACTTTTTTATTACACACGCTACAATCTAAATAAATCTGCTTTAATTACACCTCTTAATTTCGCCTCTTCTTATTTCTCTTTCGCTCATCATAAATGTGCAGAAAGCGCAAGAAACGCGCATTGTGAAATTGGACGAAAGTTAATTTTCTTAAACAAGTAGATTATACCACCGTTGCGAAGATTGAAGTTACGAAAGTTAGACGTAGATTAATTTCTTCGAGTTCTTCGGGAAATGGATCGAATCGCAGCTGGAGCTAATCGACTTTCGGATTTTCTTTCGTCAGGTATGAAAAAGTTCGTTGGCCTGGAGGAGGTCACCAAGCTCGACTTCCTGGTGATGCTGTTCGCCGAGATCCTGGGCACGTTTCTACTGGTCCTCATAGGCACCGCATCCTGCATCACGTGGATAACCGCGACGCCGCCGAGCGTCTTGCACATCGCATTTACCTTCGGCCTCGCGGTGGCAAGTTTGGCGCAGGTGAGTCACCATTGTCGTCAGCGTAAAAACAAACGATTCCATATATAAACATAATTAATAGTAAAATTAAAAAGAATATTAAAGCAAAAAATACAAGAGAAATTCTAAATTTAGTATTCTATAATTCCGTTAAAAAATTCCGAATCAAGGATCAGATGCAAATTTAGAAATTTTATGCATGAATTGAAAATTTATCCGTAATTTAATTAAGATAGCCGATATAATATGCATGTTTAAATAGAATGTAAATCAGATTTTTCTTTTCTAATTTTAATCACACGTGATAGATAACACAGCCGTTATAGCAATAAATTATTTTATAATTAACGAATATCTTGCGATAAAAATTGATAAAACGGATTTGCCAAAAGTATTTTCGTGCATTGAAGAGTGGAAGTCGTGTCAGAATTACGAGTTCTTCTTAATTATTTCATCTTGTTCTTTGAATATATTGTCTGCTTGAGTATCTATTTCCGTCGAAACAAATAGTTTCTATATAAAAGATATTTTTAGAAAATTGTAATAGGAATATTGTATAAGCACTCCGACTAAGACTTGCTCGCCCAGTATATTTCATTACGTTCCACATGATTTCTTATCTTTGCTCGTAAAAAACATATATACATATGCGAATACTCGGCTTCCCTTGAATTCGCTTCCTTGAATATTTTTTTCTTTTTATTTCCCGGTTTATACAAAGAAATATACCATTTAAAGTTGATCTTTCATCGATTAATAATCAATTTAATAATTTACGCATACTTTTTGCAATACCAAATTGTGATATGTTTGACAGCTAAACGACAGCAAAAGCTAAAATATATAACATCACATTTCGAAAATTATTGTACGTTCCACGTAATATACAATACGCGTTTTAAATAGAATTGCAATTTACAAGAATAATTGTCGACTAATAGCTGCTGTCTTACGCAAAAAACATAAAGCAAAAATGTCTATTAATTACAATCTGGAAGTTTCCATTTAATCCGTGTCGCAAGAATATTGCGAAAAACATATTTATGACATATATATATATATATTTTTTTTTAAATATATTCATAACAATTTGCGTAAGATATATTTTTATCTGGGAAGTATTAAAATCAGACAAAGCGACGTAGTTTCGCAAGAAAAGTTCGCTAACTGAAGAACTTCGTGTGACGTACAGGGGGATTCTAAAAAAAATGCCAAAACAGATTAGCATTATTCTCCGCGACGACATTTCAATCGTCCGCTTGGAAATTTGCATTTAATGGTGACGCGTATTATGAGAAACAAATGCGTATAATCACCTCGCTTTACGTCATGATTAGTAATAATTAATTAACATACCTCGTGTTTTAACCTTTCCTTTTTCCGCAAAAACGCCTCTCGCGCGAACCTGCTTTTCGCATATCGACCATGATTACATTTCGAATATTCATTGAATGAATTAGATAGACGCGTTTCTTTAAAAAAAAATTATATACAAAATAGTTCATAAAACTATATCTGAATTTTGGAGAAATTATTAAGCGTGCCTTTTACATTTTAAATGATAAATGCAGTGACTTGCCTTTTTGCCGCTACATAATAAGATTTGTACATAATTGATTATTGCAGGTGATTGACAGTTAGTTATTAATTCCTTCTACAATTCTTAGAATTGATTTTATTTCGACTTATCTCAATATGTAATATCTAAAATATATTTCAATACACACGCTTTTTCAACACACTATATTGCGAGCACCCAAAACGGGGATTCCCTTCACCTCGATTAAATTTCGCGACTCGTCTAGTCACTCTTACTCTCGTTCCGTGAATTATTTATCTTTCTATAGATTAAGAGGTTCGATACGCCGCATTTTGTATGACGTAACATTTCTTTTATCAATATATACTTTAATATATACTTAAAATAATATTTAAATAAAATATAGAGGAAGAAGGAAATAAAAATTAAATTGTAGATTGTTATTGTTCGATCGTAAATTTTCTTTATAAGAAAATTCGCGGACAATATTTCAGTCGTTCTTGCGCTAATCTGCTTATGTAAAGCTTGAGGTATGCGATCCCAATCGAAATCGCAACGTTCCGCAAAGGTTTGAAGAGGAAAGAAGATAAGATAGCCACCGGTAGAGAACAAGGTAATCTTTAATCGCGTTTTGATCGAGATAAAAGACTGAGATCTAGTACCGCGGAGAATATGCTCGTCCGCCACGTGGTATCGCATACGATTCTCTCGCGGATGATTAATTCTTATCGGTAGCGATCGCCTGAAATGCCTCATTACGAAATTGTAAAATCATCATTCGAGAGCCGTTTTTCTCGATTGCAATTTTCTGTAATTTTATGCGCTCGGCGTTTTGCACAGGTCGATTGTTCTGTCGTGTCAATTCTTTTATCTTTTATACATATCTTGTATTCTGAGTCAAAAGAAAAAAAGTAAAGGAAAATATATACCTCATACGTATAATAAGAAAGAAAAATATAGGAAAATGTAGAACAGCAATATTAAAAAGATTAATATAAATAATAATTTAATATTATAATAAGAGAATTTTGAATTAATAATAGTAGATGTTATAGCTATAAAATAGAACTAATCGAAATATTAGCGCTTCTTATTTTGCTCATAAAGCTTCCTTTATGAGGAAGCCAAATTAATAAGTGATACTAATAATTATGCATCAAATAAAATACAAGCTTCCTCACAAGAGGAAGCTTTATGAGCGAAATAAAATGTTGATAAAGCAATGTGCAAATTTCTAATTTGCACACTTAAAAATGGTGAGAAAGTAATGTGTAAATTTTTCCTATTTTTACGCTTTATGAGTGAAAATGCTTCCGAGGATTATGAGTGAAAATGTTTTTAGAGGCCAGATGATCTTTAGAATCGTCCAGAGGCAAATTTTCGCAATAAGTTTCTCACAAATTCCGCGCACTTCTACTATGAGTGCACTCTCGATATGCGATTGCACGCGTAAGAACGGATCGCCTGCCGTTAGTGCCGTTCATTGAGACGAATAAATAGACGAGAAGAAAGGGCGAGGGGAATCATCCTTAAATCGCGCTCGCGGCTCGTCCTTTCGAATTCGCGAACTGACCTCGTCCTCGAAACAGTTTATAGCGCGCTGCTCTGTCGACACGCGAACTTTCGGCGAACAGCCGGCCGATTTGTGAAGAGCACTTGTGCGGCCTCCTTTGTATCAATCAGAATCCACGCGACGCGATCACGAGGAGATGAATGGTCACCTCGTTAACTGGCTGGAATATTTTCGCTGACGATCGTGTGGCTGGGCGTGGGAAGCCCAGGATAATAAATTGCCGTCCCAACTCGAGCTTCGTTCGTGGATATAGCGAAAACGAAAGTAAAAGAATAAGATGGTCGTTATAATTAGTACGGAATAAACATCATTGTAACAATGTTAACTCCTTAATTTGACGGTGTCTTTTCTCCGAGAAGAATTAAAAAAGCTGTCCTTCTCATATATACAGGGTGGGGCATTTAAATTGAGACGTTTAAATATCTAAAAAATAAAGCAAAATAGAAAGAAATGTTTCAGACAAAACTTGTAGGGCTTAAAAAGATCTATTTACTGGCCTTATCAGTTTGACCTTAGATGGCGAATAATAATATTAATTTTTACATTTGCAATTTTTCAACATTGAGTGCGCCCACAAAATTCAATCTTAAAATAATTTTTTCTGTATTTTTTTTTACAACATTCGATTTCTTTCATTATTCTATATGTATAAAAGTATCAAGGCAAAGTCATCGAAAAGTGAATACTTTACCAGATATTTTATATTTTATATTAAGCGTTTAATTTAAATGCCCCACCCTGTATAAATTAATTAACATTAAGATTAAAATTAATAAGATAAATAATTAAGTAGGGTACCTATAAAATAATCAATGATATCAGCAAGCTATGAACAGAATGTATATTTCTCTCAGATACATTTAATATCATCTAATCGTAGCGATCGTCCGTCGTGCTGTGATAATTTTTCCGCTCGATCTGTTTTCCGCTGTCCATCTGTACCTCTCGTAAAAGGATCGTGAACTTCGGCTTAGTTGCGGCGACGTTTTAATTGACGCACGCGAACGCACATGTGTGGGCCGCCCGGGCCCCGCGAGATGGAAGGGTAAATAAGGCCGCCGGTTCGCCCAAGGGGGTCTAACTCCGTCCGGAGATGGTGCAATTGTGCCCCGGGGGCTTCTGACAACCTACTCGAGAGATCCGGAGCTGGAGCTCGAGAGACTAGCGCTCACTATTATTCCGCCTGTGCGTATCGCCCTTTTGATACTTTACTTTCTGACAGCTCGCGGCGCGGATATGACTGTCGATACGGTGCTCTAAAAATCGCGTGGAGAATTTTTTATCTTCTCTCTGAGAAAGGGGGGCGAGGAGGAAGATAGCTAATGAGATCCGAACTATATAGATTTTTAATTGAGAGCGACGATTGAAGGACGATAGGGGTTTAAAAAACCTATACTCTTTTGAAATCTTAAGAAATCGATCTCTCGAAGTAGAAGTCTGACAGGATTAGATTTAACTTTTTCAAGAATTGATTTTAGTTTATAGAATTTATAACATATCTGAATTATTTATTAGTTTTTTTAAAATAAAACTTTTTATAGCTTTTTAAAACTTTCAGAACTTTTAAGAATTTTGAAAATAAATAAAATTGAAATTAAATATTTCTCTGAAGTCAACGATGAATTCATCTCAAATTAATAACATAAGTTTCACGATTTATTTAACAATGCATTTTCTAGCAAAGAAATATCCGCACTTTCTCGGATGTTTTTATGCGATACACATTCCTTTTACAGTAATATGTACTTTTATAAACTTTTGACAAATTAATGTTCTGCTAGAGTTAAAACGACACCCTCCTCCCTCCAACTCCAACATCCAATTATATCTCAATCGTATAACCGTAATCGTCTTACAGCATCGTTTAGCCACGCGTCGCCTCGTTCAAACGGCGACTCAATCGAAAATTCTCCACTTGAGATCTAAGACACGTTCTTGATCCGACAGCTCCATTCAGAACGAGAAATGAATGCCAAAAGTCTCTTTCGCTCTAACAGACGGTATTGTCTCCGGTGTTAGCGATCGGTTTTGTTATACTCATCGCTTTACACAGCCGGCATGAGGAACAAACGTTGATGACATCTGTGTAGCCGTTTATTATTTATAGATCGGTTGTCTCTTTCTTCCTCTCTTTTTCTCTCTATCGTGGGATAAAGTTATAATTTATACAAGTGCGTTGTGCACGACCGCGCGATCGTCGCTGAATAAGACTTGACAGAGAAACGTTAAGTGGCTTTTCTCTAGGCAGTAAAAAGACAGAGACAGAGAAACTTGAACAAACGACGCATTATGAGTAGCGCTAAAAAAATATTTGAAAGAGCCCGCACACATGTTTATCTAGATGAAATAATTGTACAAGATAATTATCGTGGATCTAGTGCGCGATGAGAGATCTCATAGCACACCGGTTGCATCAACAAAGCATGCGGTTTATACGTTTACGGTTATTAAAGGAATATGTCGATTATCGAGAATTAAGATTGATAATTGTGTTTTGGCATTTTCGTGTCCCACATAAATAAAACTTAATTTAATATTTTTAATAAAGCTTGGACAGAGAAATATTGGATGTTATCTTTTACCTATATGTATGTACACTGCCGTCGAAAAGTTTCCGGATAAAGGTAGAAGTCGCAAAAAATTGAAGTAAAACGCTTATTATTATAAGAAAAATGATTCAATTTTATTCAACTAGTGGGAAACAAAAGAAAATTTTTTTTAATTTTAAGCCAATATTTAGTTCACAACTGATATTTTTTTAATAATTAAATAAATAAATCCAATCGTATTTTCGAACATTTACTCTAATCCTGTAAAACAGCGAAAAAATACTTACCTGTATGTTAATTTATATGAGATGTAAATAAAATTTAAATGTTTGTTTGAAAATCTCTTCTTAATGCGAGACCAAGAAAAACACGAGCAAGCAGGTTTGAATTTAGTTATAGGTCTTGTCCGGAAACTTTTCGACGGCAGTGTATAACGTCAATACTCACAGTTGAAATTTAACGTTAACGCGCAATTTAATATATTTGTGATTTGCACACAAAAACTTATTATTAATATAACAGTCATTAATACAAGGTAACGACCATCTCTTTCTCTTTTTTTTTTACTTAGACCTTTTTTGTTTGCGTAATAATTCTTATAATGGGCCGTAAATAACATCCGTTCGTGAGTATGCTAATATTTCTTTTAGAGATTAATACGTGCTCGTGAAACGTGTATTCTTCCACGCGACACGTACGGGTGTTCCCCGAGATGTAGGCCCGGCAAAAAGCACGAGAGCCGTCGTGCACTTTTCATTAGCTTGCGAAACCTGCAATTCGCCGCGATTAAAATCGTGCAACCTTGCGTCGCCGTTGACACTCGTCTTTTTCTACCTCTTTGTCATTTCAAATTTACCCGACACATAGTCGTCCCTCGTTTTCCTAAATTTTGTTTTCAACTAGTCTTACAAAACTAAATCGAACAAATTATTAAATATCTATTATTTTTTTTCTGAACTTTAGTCTCTCACAATTCTTTGAGAGAGATCTAATTTAATTAAAAATACACTTTTTAATTTCCCCTTCTAATAAAATCTAATCATATATCATTTAAATTTTCGCAAATATTATTGCCTAATTAAAATCGTTTAAATCTTTTTTATTTTTTACTGACGAAGAAAAGAATTTTACATTTTTTTATTTTTAATCGAAGTTTTCTAATTTCTTTTTAATTTAAAGGAAAATTGCTTACACTGAAAAAATTGAATCATTTCTTAAGTATTTATCGTATATGTGATTGCAATAAGTAGGTACTTATTAACAACAACACAACGATTGGCCAATATTTATCGATTTGGAAAAACTGAAATCTCACTTCGAAAAATCCGACGATTAATGATATTGGTTTACAATCCAACGAATTTGGGCTTCGCGAGAGAGAATAAAGAGCAGCTCACGAAAAGCTTGCGCAAACGTTATTATTAAAATCCCCTCGTGCACTTGCAACTTCGTGCAGTTCAACCATTCCTCATTCTGCGTTCTATAATCGTCTTTTTTGCGCGGGCCGGTTAAGGATGGCGATATATAAAAAAAAAAAAGAAAAGAAAGAAAGGGACGTCGCGCAAGGGAGGAGGTCGAAGGACGAGAGAGCGAGGAGAATGGGAAGAGCACAAAATGAGAAGGTGAAAGAGAGAGAGAGAGGGGAGAAAAGGGAGACGCGCAGATCTGCAAAGTCACAGCCGATCCTGTTCTGTTCGAATGCAAATCGCACGCATCTCGCCCCGCATTATACGCAAATGCGCGGCTCTTCAGCGTGCGAGGCGAGAAGAGCGAAGGCAGCTTGCTCTTGCGCAACGCAAGATGCAACAGCCAGCGAACTCGGATCGTCGGAAAACACCGGTCGTCGCGGTGTCGTTAAACGAGAGGAGAGATCCTAGAGGATGTCTTCGACGAATTGCGATCGACAATTTCTAAGCCTTTTATTAAGTGTTTTGCAATAATCTTATAATAATTAAAATTATAAAAAATTTGAGTTTTGCTAAGACATGCGCGTTAATTATTACTTATTAATCTTGTAACGATAATTAAAGCTACAATTTGAAATTCTGTCCACTCTACTGTGACTTTATTTTGACGTACATAACTGACATAATGTGTTAGTCAAGATAAGTCAAGTGGACAGAATTTCAGATTGTAACTTTAATTATCATTACAAGATTAATAATTAATAATTTAATAATTAACGTGCGTGTCTTGACAAACCAAAATTTTTTTTATCTATATAAAGGAATATCCTTCCCTAAACCACGTGCGCGCGTATTATAGATAAATATTTCATTAATTTCGATAACGATAAGATAAAAGATATTAATTAAAATTCCATTGATTAAATTCTTTATTAGCCTAGGGATAAGTTAATTTTTAAGGCGTTGTCACAATGTAAAATACCTACATTATGTTTCGCTCAATTAAATTGATGTTTGCTCTGCTCAAGCCCGTTTGATTAAAATTGCATTTTAATTCAATTAAGTCAACGTAATTAGATAAGTAACGATGTCAAATTAAATGGCGGGCGCAATTAGTTAAACTGAAAGGGTTTTGAAATCACATAGGAGTGTCTTATTAATTATCCGCACGCGTGGATGATAAGCATCTGGGTTTGCTCGCGTAATCACACGAATTTGCCACGAGCAAAAAATATCCTTGCCATTATCTCGTGTTTTAGATCGCTCGATCGTCTCGCAGTTTTCAGAGCGAGATAAACGCGCAACGAGAGCGATCCTTATACATTTTCCGTTCGTATGCATGACGTCAAATTAACGATCGCCTCTCACTTTCTCGGGAGATTCATTATTGATTTATGATGACTCGCTAATCATTCCGTTGAAAGACATCTCCCGCAGTTTTAATGTCGCTTCATATTCTATTACCTCTCCTCGCGGGTTTACGTTTTGCCGGCTTTGTGCAATACGTGCCGTGACGCGCCGCATTGTTTTCTTTCGGAAGAATTTGCATAAAACTCGTATGCCCGCCAATATTGATTTTAGAGCCGGGCCAAGGCTTTCGACACATTTAAGTTTCGATACTTCATTTTCTCCCTGGCCTTACGCCGATCTTGCGTCACGTTTCTGCGACTCTTTTCGGTAGTCCATCATATTTTCCGAAACAGTCCATTATATTTTCCGAAATTTTACTTACAACGATCTCGTTTAGAAACCATGCGCGACAAAGTTCGATGGATCTGAGCAAAATGCAGATTGCTTCATGTTAAATAATTTTAAAAAAATACAGCCATATGCTTTTATAAATTTAATACAAAAAGCAATATATATATGAATAAAACAATATCAAATAAGACATATGAAAAATAAAGACAAAAAAAAGTTAAATTTTGATGAAGAAATAATATTAAAATTTAAAATTATAAAATTAATACAAATATTTTTTCGAAAGATGTAAACAATTTGAAATTTTTATATTATTTTTAACCCAAGTGTCTCGTACAGTTTGTCAATCTTTTCTGTCGCGCACTCCCAAAGATATAAAATAAAGAAGAAATCAATAAAGCAATCAATTCAAAAGCTTCAGCGTGACGCAATAAAATGGAAAAGGATGATTATGGTTGAGTGTATGAGCAAGCAAGAACATCTGGAATAGGATTTATCTAACAACAAAATCTGACTCCTGCGGTAAGAACGGCGTATATCCTTCGGCAAACATTAGAGTCATCTTGCTGGGGGGCCTTTACGGGCCCCGAGAGGGACCGCTCCCTCGTGCACGCGGCGTCGTTGCGCAAGACAGGCCCACAGGCAAGAGATCATTGTCCTACGCCTTGCAGCTCTTGTGCGTCACGCAGCCCAATTACGTCTCTACACGCAGGCCCGCACTGGAAGGATAAGGAGATTGATGGATCCTAGAGATTGATGGGCCTGATACTCGCCAATCGTATGCATCTTTAAGTTATTTAATCGCCGATATGTTGCTTGAAGAAATTCAAGACGATGGAAAAAATCGACAGTCAAATAAATTCGTTTAACTAATGTTGAATAATTATATTATATGTTGCACAATAGCTACATAATATTGCACAATAGCAATCATAATTATGTAATTCAAAAGCAAACTTTGAAATGTATATTAATCATTAATAATTCAACAGTTAATGAAATGTTTTAATAGACGTACGTAGCTAAAAATAAAAATTCGACAAATGCTAATAAGAGATTAAAAATCCTTTTAGTTTTTGTTGTTAATTAGCGATTATTGATTATTATCAAAATACTGTTTTAATTGCTATTGCCTTTGTTGATTAATTAAATTAACTAATTTTTGCTATTGTATGTTATAATGTGGTATATTGAAAGTACTGAAATAATTCAGATTAGGCTCTTTCTCTCTCTTTCTCTCTTTCTTTCTTTTCTTCCTCTCTCCGAAGAGTTTGCGGATCCGATCCTGCTGCTTCGCGCTGCAAGAGTGCCGCCGCGCCGACAGCGTGTACAAATTTGTAACGGAACAGCGGGACCAGACACCTTACGGTAATTACTGACAATACGTTGGCGGGGCCCATTATTTAATGCTCGTGCTCCGTCGTATTTAACTCTCGAACGAGTAGACGGACGATGACGGTCCGTCTCGAAAAGGAGAGAGAGACGCGTAATTTGCGTCGTAAATTTGCACGCATCTCGTTAATGCTGGATCCCTCGATCCTTCTCGCGTTATTGGCGTGAAACACTTTCTCGACGTCTCAATCTCATTTCTTCGCTACTATTTATTATCATTAACATCTTAGGTTTCACGGCGCTTTATCGCGATAGTGATTTGAATCGTACGAAGAAAATATATAAATAAATAATGAGATGGAATTCATTTTGACGTTTCATTTAAAATTTAAATCAATTGTCCAATGCGACGATCAAGAGTCAAATGGACGGACGTGTACCTACCTACGTAATTCGCTGGTAGCGAATGCTACATTATCAATTTATCATTTATAGTTAGTTTATTTCGCTGATATCATACCGCAATATTTCGCTATTGTCCAGTTTCGAAAGGATAAAGTTGAGAAGGGTCAGCAGCTCTTGTGAGATCGGACGCTTTTTCCATCTCACGCGCTTTGTGGCTTCGAGAGTGTCCCGTGTGGTTTTACTGCGAATTCAGCAGCCTTCGGCCTCTGCCGTTTGGATGACAATAAAAGATGATACGCCTCGGAGGAGACAGTAAAGTGATTCAAGGCGATCAGCTTTGCCTATCATCGTATTCTACGGACGTATTCTGGAATAATTTACCGCGCGCGATCCTCCTTGCACCTGTTCGCCGCTAATTCGTGACGAAGTTTGAGCAACGCGTGTCACACGTGCACGCTCGTTCGCGCGAAAAAGGTACGTGGCACGTGTACGGCGAGTATGCATCTTCAGGTTCGGATTTATCCCGTCCGCGATGAGTTTTATCGACGATAAGAAGCGGGCCTGTCATTAATAATATGCATCGACAATGTGCGCGGTTTTACTATTTTATTTTAATTCGGTATTATGTAATTATATTATTATGTAATTCTATTGCTTTCTAATTCTATTCTATATCAAATATCATCATATATTTATTAATAATCGCCTTTTATCGTGACTGTTCTATCTGAGATCGTACTTTATTTTACTACATTTCAGTATTCATCATTTCAGACTAATCCTAGATTATCCAGGATTATATTTGCGTAAAGTTATTTTTCCCGAGAGTATAGAAAAGAAACATGACGATTGTCGCACTGATATCCCGTTCCTTATTTTATTATTCTTTCTTTTATTGTTCATTTATTTCTTGTACGTTCTGCAACAGCTCGCGGTATTATCCCCTTCGAATCCGATCCTGCGCACTTTGCAGACGGGAGCGTATGACCGCGGGCTGTGGGTCGTAAGGCCTCGAGGGCGCGAAACCGCAAGATAATTCGAGATTGTGCGACCTACCGGAACGGATGTTGGAAATTAATTTTATTTTTCGTTCGATCTCTAATTTAAGAACGTTAAAGAAACCGCAAACACACGTGAAACCTATGAGGAGTCCGCTAAATAATCAGCCAAAATGACTGTCCCAAGAAACTTGGAACGGGATTACCACACTTTTCAGTTATAGTTTCGCTGAAAGTGAAGATTTAAGACCTGCGTTGGGTTTCAAAACAGCTGCACTTGATCGTCCCAAAGAAACTTACAATTAGAATGGGACTCCTGCATATTTTTTACTTAACTTTACTGAAAGTGAAAATGTAAAAATCCGAGATCGCGGCAGACGTAAGATCTGCGTGGACTACGATCCGGCTTTTGAATAGCCACATTTCACTGAAACGACTATCTCGAAGAAATTCGGAATAGGACTGCCGCGCTTAATGTCCACTTACTTTCCACTGTTTCACCGAAAGATGAACTGAAGATTGAAAAAGTAAGATCTGCGACCAACAACCAGTGATTTCAAGCAATCACATTTGGCTGAGAGATACGAAGCAATCACATTTGACTGAGAAATACGAAACAATCGCATGTGGCTGAGAAATACGAAGCGCCTCGAAATAGGTGCGCGAGGCCCCGGCAAAATAAGGCGCGCCGAAATACGTGCGAATTTCGCGCGGGCAACCGAGGGTCCGTTTATTGCTTTTCTCGGAACAACGCCGCGAAGACAAGGCCGATGAGTCGCGGAAAGTGGCATAACTTTCCCTTTTAGGGCACGCTTTAAATATGACGCGTTTTATGCCTATACGGGGTCCAAACGGATTCACGCGTCGCGTGAGTATACGGTGTCACTTAAAGCCGTGAGACACGAGGATTTTTCATTTCATCTGGCATTCTGGCAATCCGCAACAAGGCCAAGTCATACGGTCCCCTTGTCGGACTCACCACAAAAGAATCTGTCTCTCCCGTTTACCCTGTCGGTCCCGCCCGTTTCAATGGCGAATCAATTCTCGGTCAAAATCTTTTATTAAGGGGACTCTCATTAAAGAGAGGCTCTCGTTAAAGTTATAAGCGGCCGCCTCAGGGACACCCTGTACACTTGCTCGCGATACTTTTTCTTTTTCGCGATTAACTCATCGATCGAATCTTAGACGAGTCCTCGGCGAATTTTAAATAAACAGTGGCAAATTCGGAATACCTACCTCGTGGGATTCACGATCGACGGGATTCACGATCGTGCGGCGGAATTGTCGGAAATCGCGGATCGGCGAGCGAGCGCGTTGACGGGGATCGAGGATCGAGAGAAATAAAGGGACAAAAGAGAAGAGAGAGAACACTTGCGTAATCGTGGTCGGCGCATATGTGTGCCGATCGCCCGCGGCGAGCCGAGACCTTGCCGGCGTGCATGAGAACTGGGCCGCGGTGCGTCGCGTCGGGGACCGCGTCGTATTCCAGGCCCAGCGGGCCCAAACCGAGGGACTTAGACAGGTCCAGCGACACCGCGGAATCGGCGGAGTCTCGCAGGACTAATCCGAGGAATTCCGTGATTAAGATGCATCTATTAGCTAAAAAAAAGAGGATACTTAATGTGCTTTTGTATATCATTCCGGAATAATTATTCAATACATCTAGAATTTTTTTATTAAATCGGTGCGTTCTAACGCATCTCGTTGTATGTTATTCGTAAAGTAATCGATTATATAGGTACGCGTACAATAAAATCGAAACGTATATATTTGTGTAAATGCAAAAGGGAGCATTACGTTTACGTTGATCATTTCCGAGACGATTATTAACGCATCCTCTGGGGTGTAACTCTAGCGTTTTAATGCATCTCTAATATATTATTTGCAACAAAGTAATCGATTATTGCGTGCGCATTAAGTCTAATGCGACTTATATCGTGCACTACAATCGCTTTTGATCCACATTATTATTAATGCAAAATGTTTGCGTTAATATCGGGTGAAATTTTACGAGCAATTTACAATAAAGTGAGCTTACAAGCGGACATTACAAGCAATTTGTGTGTGCAAATTGTGCATGTGAATTAGATCGGTTCGCGTTTACCTGCCGTGGCTACCATCTGCTATCGATTAGCAACCACACGCAATGCCACTGTAAATCAAACATTGACTGCTCTGGATGCATCACGTTTACGCCTTCGTGGCCAAGACACCTCGCGAATATTTACATGTGTAACTATAGCGGAATCTAGAATTATATTTTTGTTTATCATCTGCTCGAGTGTGTCCGACTATTTTTACTTTATTCGCATTTATTTAAATAAAACGTCAGAAATATTCTCGCAAAATAGTCTTAGAGACTACAAAAACAGGCCGCTCATCCAGCTATCTACGAGAAGGTCGGTTATGCCCGAGATCGTTTCGAGTCATGCGATCTCTGCATAATTATATGCCGAGTACGTAAAGGGAATTTATAAGCAGGCTTTACACGCACGGTGCAGGATTGTCAAAACGCCGCGGCGATGTTGTTGATCGTTGAGAAACTGTCCGAGATATATATATATATAAATTCAAGAAATGAATTTTGTCTTTCTCTCTCTCTCTCTCTTTCTCTCCCTACCCTTCGCCAGGCATGGGACCACGCAATTGCGAAAGAGAGGCTTTAGAAATTTTCTCACGGCCCGGGTTTTATTAGCAAGTTCGCCGATCGAGAAATGGATCGTAAACCACTCCCGCGATAGTTTCTAATTAAAGACACGACGATAGCGTGATATAATCATAATCATAATCGACAAAGAAGGATCTTTAAAGTTATCAATGTAAAATTACGACAAAAGAATTGTATAATCTTTTATTTCCTGATCTATGCATTTCAGTTTGTGCGGGTTATCATGTAATTGCTACTAATGCTGTGGTGAATATTAAGTATTATGTATATGTCGAATTTAAGTTGTATAACAGGAAAAGCGCGAGAAATTATAAAAACATTATTATTACCTTATTAACGATAGTTACTATATCTTTATTCTATTTTAGGTTCTAGGTCCGATTTCCGGCTGTCACGTAAACCCGGCTGTGTCGTTCGGTCTGTTGATCAGCGGAAATTGCAGTCTTCTCAAAACTATCAGTTATGTAGTCTGCCAGTGTTGCGGCGCTATTGCGGGATCCGCCGTTCTCAAGGTACGTGAAATTTAAAAGTTCGCTGCTACACCCGACCAGTTCATTTTTTAAGAATTCAAGGAAGTTAATCTATATATCTGATAAATTCAAAATCGATTTCCATATCTCCTAAAAAAATTCTCCGAATAAAAAGAAGAAATGCGAAAAAAAACGACCGGATTAGATAATGAGATTTAGGTTTATCGGATTCTGTTATTTAATTGGACGATGAAAACAGGATTATGTACGTCGATCTTCATCTTCATTATCATTAAAATTCAATTCTTTCTTATTATTTACTAGTTGAAATTATTTAGAACTTATTTAGAACTTAAATCACTGAACACCGCTGACTGCATTGCATAAGTTATAAAACGCGCTCGGGGAGATCACGCATCGCACGTCGGACGTTTTCATTTAAGCGCGCTTACGTTCCTTACACGCGCGTAATCACAATGATCGTCCGGCCGAAGCGTGAAATTGATCGTTGATAGCCTGTCATTTCGATTTGGCGCGGGGTCCCGAAAGTGCCTCGTCTTACCCGTATCAATTAAATCGCCGTTGCGCAAGGTCAAGGTCCGCTTCTCCTCCCCCCCTCTCTCTCTCTCTCTCTCTCTCTCTCTCTCTCTCTCTCTCTCTCTCTCTCTCTCTCTATCTCTCTCTCTCTCTCTCTCTCTCTCTCTCTCTCTCTCTCTCTCTCTCTCTCTCTCTCTCTCTCTCTCTCTCTCTCTCTCTCTCTCTCTCTCTCTCTCTCTCTCTCTCTCTCGCTCTCTCTCTCTCTCTCTCTCTCTAGTCGACCGTAAGTGCCAGCGCACGTACATTGTCGTAGCGTCTTACGTCACCTTGCGTAAGAATCGCTTTACGCGACACGTAAGTCAAACGTACGGCAACGCACATAGAAAAACGTAACGTAACGCATGTAACGTATGGTATGTTGCGTTACGTTTTTCTATGTACGGTGCCGTACGTTTGGCTTACGTGTCGCGTAAGGCGATTCTTACGTAAGGTGGCGTAAGACGCTACGGCAATGTACGTGCGCTGGCCCTAACACCCATTAAATCAGAAACTGGTCGCGGCCAACCAGCTGGATCATGCACGAGGGGACAGCAGCGCACGTGCGTGCATACGTGCATAATAGTAATTTGCGTACCTTTTATACCCTGAATTAATTCCCCCCGACGAATAAATCGACATTAAATATACTTTATCTTCATCTTACAATTAGTACTCTACCGTCGTAATCCAAATTTATACTGACAATGAGGAGAAACCTAATAACGTACGGAGGAAAATGGAAAACAGTATTGCTTTCGCGTCACGCTATTCAGCGCAATTCAACCATAATTAGTGTGATTGCCAAGAAAGTCCGACTCGTCTAAACGAAATCGTCTTTTATTCGTGCAGCTGATTATACCTAAGGCGCATGCTGCCAACGGTCTAGGTCTCACCGCGTTGCACTCCGACGTGAACGCTGGTCAGGGCGTAGCGATGGAAATAATCATCACGTTCCTGCTGGTGCTGGTCGTTCACGCCGTCACGGATCCCAAGAGGACCGACGTGAGGGGTTGGGCCCCGCTTGCGATCGGCCTGACGATCTCGGCGGCCCATATGGCGGCGGTGCCCATCACCGGCAGCAGCATGAACCCCGCCAGGAGTCTGGGCCCGGCCGTGGTGGACGACGAGTATATGAACCTGTGGATTTACTGGGTGGGCCCGCTCATCGGCGGCGGCGTGGCCGGCGGCGTGTACAGGATGGGCCTGAGGGCCAACAAGGAGGACGAAGAAGGCTCGTACGACTTCTAAGGACGACTTCTGAATCCTAGATAATGGACGGCGCAAGAGATGGGCTCTAATAAATAATAATAATAATAATTATTACTATCCCGCGAAGACCGGAGATCTCTCGGATGTAAATAAAGAAGTAGAATTGTAAGGATGACGATGTGACGATTGCGAGACGGTTTCGCGATTTTCGTCCGTTGCATTTAATAAGATTATGTTCGCGAAGGAACGCGCGATTTGCAGGAAATATATTTCTGAGTGGAATTGAACGCTGCGGATTAAAGAGGATCGAAATGTTAGATTCGACGAGTTCAGGAAAGGAGATAGTTTCAGTCAAAATTATTCTACAATGTAAATCTACATTGAATATTTTTCGTAATATTTTATTTCATCTGGAATCTTATATTGATTATATCTTTTAAATTCAATATTAAATGGTGTCGTCTGGTTTCTCTCTTATTTTTGGCGTGCCGAGTTTTTTTTAATCGACAGCGTTCAACCGGAAAGAGCCCCAAAAAACAAAAATACATTGACATTATTGTATAATACACAACGTACAAAAAATTGCAGAATATTATACCTAATATTATTTATAATACTTCAGTAAGATTATTATTAAATATTATTGCGGAGTAAGACTCGTATAAGATATTATCAATCACACAATAATGCATACGATATCAGATTGATGTTCAAAAATTTCCTTTCTCCTCTTAAGAAATTAAAAAGTATTCTCCTAGAGCGTGTAAGAGAGATTTTCTTCAATCATTATCATCAATATACTTACTATCATTTTTCGTGACACCGACATAACTCGAGATCATTTACCAATCGACACCCTCGTCTCGTATGAATCCTACATCCGCTGTTTTGTACATCGCCAATCTGAATTTTGTATATATAGTTTAACTTAAGTTAGCTCACGTAGCGATAGACCGAACGTATTAGTGATGCGCGATTCTCGATTCGATTTTCAGAAAATCTTTTTCCTCCAAAAATTGATTTTTGATCGATTCTCTTCTGTATGATTTTTTTACTTGAATCGATTCTTTCAATAGAGAATTAATTTTTAAACGAATAATTTGCTTATTTATCAAATTTTTTGTTTAATGAAAAATTTACACTGGGGTTAACATTTGATACAATACTACCAAGGACCTGGAATCTCAGCCCATCACTGAAACGTATTATCTACCCATCTAGTGTAAAGTGTAGCGTAGTCCAGCATTTAATTAGTTCACAACGCACCGACACGAATGACAGCATTAACAAATATATTCTTTACTATCAGTACTAAACGCGTTTTTATTTCTGCGAACTCTTGTTCGCCCTCTCAAAATAATAATAGCACTTATAAGTTCCGAAATATGCGTAACTTTATAAATCTAATGAGAGCAAAGCGTAACAGCAAGTGTGATCTACTGATCTGGTTACTCTAATCCGAACATCAGTTAAAGTTACATTGTCGCCTTCGAGGGAAGGCGTTACACGGTTCCGTCTTGCCGCGGTACACAGGCACCCACATTAAGATCGAAAGTATCTCAAAATAGCGTACGCCGAAATAGCCGCGCGTAGTTCTCGCTAGCCAGACACACCATCAGAAGCCAGTAACTTCGAGTCGTCGATCAGGGACATGCCACTGGAGCGCGTGTTCTCCAAAGTAATTCTAATTAATTTCACATCATTTCTATGCGTGATTTTGCTAAAAAATTAATTCGAGAATTAATCGCAAGAAATTAGTAAAAAAAGGTTTGAGTAAAACATAAAAGTAAACATTTATGATTATTATAAATACTAATATATAATTACCAAAATGATTCCGTTAATTAACATTAGAAGATATGTGTTTTAATTAATAATTCTAATCAATTTTTGTTAAATATGTGTGATTATGGATATATTTAATATAAGTAAATAAATAGATATTAAATGTATAATTGATACTTCTCTTAATTCGATAAAAATAAATACATTAATATACTTATATTAGATATATAAAATCATTCAAGTGCTCTAGTATCATTAATTATAATTATGTCCAACGCATATAATTCTTAATTGTTAACACGAATTAATTTAAAAAAAATACATACTTAAAAAATCATGTCGGAAAATGCGCCGGAAACGGAAATTGGTGGATTTTTCCGCTCGAATTTGTTAGCGATAAGAAAGGCAATTCGCCAGCAAGACTTCAAGAAGTTCGCTGCCCTTGAATCGAACGCCGAAAGGGTGGCTTTCATTTTGAGCTACTCCGAGACCTATCAGTTGCCCCTGGAGGTGGAGAAACCTATGGTCAAAGATAGAGACAGCGCTATTCGATTGAAAGACGTCGGAAACAAATTTTTTGGTCGCGGCGAATTCGCGAAGGCCTTGGAAACGTATTCGAATGCAGCCCTTCTAGCGCCGTCAACAGGTAAGGTACCTGGGCTGGATAAGGCCCACTTAATTTATTTTATTTTTTCAAAACTATTTATGGAAATATTGAAGTACATTAACAATAAGTAAAAATAAAATCTTTATTTCAATTAATAATAAAAATAAAATATCTATGTCCTTTTCAAAGAATAATTATATAAAGAACAAAAAAATTTTTAACTTTGTTATTGAGCCTTATTATATGTTTATGTATATTATAATAAAGGCTCAAATAAAAAAACAATTTTAAGGATGTTCGGGCGGTACAGGTATATTTTCCCTGTCAAAAGTTAAATTGCTTATGTACAATCAATTTCTAAAGTTAAATCACTTTTTGAATTTGACAAAATTGCGTGGCATTTTCGATAGTGTGCGTGTATCTTATAGTCTCCTCATCTGTAATTAAGCGTATTTAAGTGCGTATTAAGCGTATGTATGTATGTATTAAGCGTACTTTTCGGCTAACCTAACCAAATCGAGAAATTTTTCGGAAACATTAAATAAAAAAAAAACGAGTCCTAATGAAGCTAAAAATTGATGTGGATAATTATATAGTCTTACTCGTTCTGCTTGAAAAATTTCATATTTTTTTCATCATTTTTCACTGAGATATAATAATTTTTCCTCATTTGCCCTTAGACTACGTGTGATTTTATTATTTAATTTCTCAACAACAAGCTTCCTAAACAGCCTGAAACTTTGACAGAATTTTTTTTATGATGAAATCTACAGAATTAATTTGGATTCAAAGTTTTCATCATTTTAGTCGTAATGCCCGACCATCCTTAAGCGTATATTCAAGGCTTAAAGAGCGTTTTTAAGCAGTAAATTCAAAAGTGGACCTTATTTAATGCTGGGCTTTATTCAAGTACCTTAGACATGTAGATATTATGTTTATTTAGTGCATAATTTACATCTACATAATTTAATATATGTATAATAATATCTGCAGTTAATATCTGTAATTAATATAATATTGTATAACATAATTAATAGAATAAAAAATAAAATAATGTGGATTATATTAAAATATCGTCGTCTCTCTCTTTGTACTTTGATAACTTATCCGAAATTTTCTGTTGCAATTATCCTCACGTTATTCGATTACTAATAATTAGACCGTGAATCGTGATTATCGAACCTGAGAACGTAAAACGTCTAAATGTTTAGAATTAAGCGTCATTCTTGCGAATCGCTCGGCCTCGTTGTACCACTTGGAGCGTCACGAGTACGCGTTGGAGGACATCGAGGAAGCTTCGCAACTTGGTTATCCGAAGGATCTTTTCTATAAACTTGAAGAGCGACGGGCCAGGTGTTTATTGGGCTTAAAGAGGCACGATGAGGCAGTCAAGGCGTTCAGGCGGGCTCTCCAGGCCCTGGACGACGCCAGTATACCCTTAGAGCGTAAGCAGAAGTTCGAGGCGGACATCAGAGTGATGCTCGCCGTGATGGATAAGGGCAAACAGCTCAACAAGACCGCCACGAAGAGTCCTCCGCTATTTCACGGCAAGCAAAAGTCCAACGCGCATTCGGAGGACAGATTTATCCCCGAGAAGAAGAGGAATCCTCTGTATCCCGCTTGTAGCAGAGCGGTGGAGATCAAAGACGATGGGGGTGACGTAGGTAGGCACGCCGTGGCGACCAGGAAGATAGCACCCGGCGAGATCGTGATCGTCGAACGACCACATTGCACATTTTTGTTGGCGGAGTACAGGTAGATCGAAGTATAATTAGACCGAGAGCTGGCTACGAAAAAATCTACGTCATTTATTTAAGGAAATTTCCAACCTTAAACGATTCTAGCAGTGTTGCAAGTTAAGAAAGCGCAAATCTGGCTGCTGACTGCTAGTGCGTTTAGCGGGGGCATACACCCTTAGCTGTAAAGTCTAATGGAAACTGAGATATTCGCGAAAAACCGATATTTCACCCCTTTCTTCCAAGATGGTGGCTAAAGCACACTACGGGGGAGGTCGGGAACTTAATATGCCATTACTGACACCCAAACAAAGCGATTAAAATTTTTTCCAGCTTTGTCGTAATTAGTCGATTCTTAAATGTCTTGCCGACTGGACTATGAGCAGTTATATCCTGATCTGGCAATACTTTAGACCCCACCTACAGGTCTGGCAACACTTGCAAGTACTTTACAATATCATATAGTACAAGCACAAAAATTTTCAGCTTTAAAGCTATGACGTTTTTTACCCTCGATATTTTACAGCTAAGGGTGTACGCCCCCGCTAAATTTGCGCTTTCTTAATTTACAACACTGCCAAAATCGTTTGAGGTTGCAAATTTCCTTAAATAAATGATGTAGGTTTTTTCGTAGCCAACTCTCGGTCTATATAGACTCGTTCATATTTTTGGAGATTCACTTGTCATGTTATCTATTATTATCAACGCTTTTATTTTTAACACTCTTACTGGTAATTTTACGGATTGTGAGATGTAATCGTTAAACGACTACATTACACATTTTTGTTGGGGTATAGGTAGATTTAAGTATCGTAATTCGTAATCGGCTTGATCATATTTTTAAAGATCCACTTTAAAGAGATCACGTTATTTATATTTATAATTTACTAACAATTTTATTTTTAATTACACTCTTACTGGTAATTTTACTAAAATAAAAATTTAGAATTTGATAGAATCCGCGCTATCAGACTTATGAACTTAAGGTTTCATATAGCCATTGTCGAGAATGTATTTCATATAGGATACAATTGAGTAATTTTTTATCTTAATTCTTTTATTTCACTATCTCTGCTCCATTTTCTCTTTTATTCTTTATTTTCCTTCTCTTTATCGCAAGTCGTGCAAAATTATGTCGCGACTATATATAAAATGTGCACGACTTTCAAGGCTCACGAATTGCCACCTGTGTTTCGCGAGGATATTCGTGCCGACGCCTGCGGCTTGTCACACCTGCAGCTGCGTTGCGTACTGCAGCCGCCACTGCAGAGATGCGGATGCCCAGGTGCACTCGCGAGAGTGCAAGTTACTTCCGGCCCTGTGGCATTCGAGAGCCTCGGTCACGTGCTTCCTGGCCCTAAGAGCGATTACGCAGAGACCTTTCGAGGAAGCTATGAAGCTGAAGGAATGTCTTAAAAATCCCGGAAGTCCGTCGCAGATTTCTGCAGAGAATCCGTATCGAGGGGATGACTACGCGAATACCTTTTACAATTTAGGTAATTAACTGAGTAAAATTAAAAAATATATACATATATATATGTATATATGTATATATATAACGATATTCCCTAAGCGCAACTATGTATTATAGTTTTGTAATAATTAATTAGAATAAAAGTTTATAGTTCAAAAGTAAATTTCTACTGTACAAATGTTTTATCATGCTTTTACGCAAAAATCTCGCAGATTTTTACGTAAAAATATCGCTAAATTTTCACTTTTTTTTTATTAATAAAATTATCAAGAATTTGACTTTAAATTAAACTAATTGTTTTAAAATAATTGATTAATTATCGTCCCTCTCTATATAACAATTAATAAAGTATTTATTCAAGTTTATATTTTATTTTCTTTTTTCGATATGCTCTAATATCCTTTTTATATTGAGATTTTTAAAAATATTTTACGTATCTCAACAGTTACCCACGAAGACAAAAGGTTGCCTGAGGACATTTTTCACAGAGCCTACATGGCAGCCTGGCTATTCAGATTATTGAGAGCCAGCGAATATTTGCCAGAAAGTGTGAAAACCACCGATTCAGCGGATAATAAATTGTCAGACGAGGAATTATTTATCGCGGGGCTGTTGTTGCACAATTTGCAGTTATTACAATTCAACTCGCACGAAGTAAGGACGACGTGGCGCATAACGCATTACAATTCGTTTGTTCGTACTTGAATATTGCTTTATATAAGAACTGCTTTATATTATCTTCAATTTATTATCTCTAATTTATAACAAAGCGTTTTGTTAATTTTTTAATTTAACAAAGAATATATATTATATTGTATTGCATAATTATTGTTTTATTTATAAATTAAACACTTAATTTAATTAGAGTAATCGTGATATTATCATGGACTTTATAATAAAATTGGGAGCGAAAACAAGTAAAATGACGCGTGTTATTGTATTTGTTCTCGCAATTAATCGTATAGCTCGTTTTCTAGATTTCAGAACTGATAAGGCCAAAAGGGGAGAAAACACTCGCTAAAACCAAGAGTATGTTCATAGGCGGTGGCGTTTATCCTACGGTAGCGATGCTGAATCACTCGTGCAATCCTGGCGTAATTCGGTAAATAATAAATACTCTATTCGCCGTCATTAACTACATTATTATTAACTAAATAGACTGAACTAAAAATTTAAATCAAGGTATTTCATCGGCACCACCATAATTGTTCGCGCTGTTCGCACAATTGACGCAGATGAAGAGATTTCCGATAACTATGGTCCTATCTTTACAAACATGCCCGAGAGTGAGCGAAAAAGAAAATTGAGAGTGCAATATTGGTTCGATTGCAATTGCGAGGCATGCTCGGGACACTGGCCGCTTCTCGATGAATTGGATCCAACAGTCCTCAGGTATTTTTCAACTTCCTCAGATATTAATATTATTCCAGGGTATATAATTGATATTACTTGATTATTTTTTAATTGCGCAAAATAATTATTATTAATAGAGTTATAATAAAAATGTTAACTTGCAGTAATGTTACTTCTTATTACTATTTAGTAATATCAAATTTTATAATAAATTTAGTATTATTAAATAATAATTGTTAATTATTACTTATATAATTGAATAAATAACCGTGACGTCTCCAAATATACAAAAATTATTTTTAAACAATAAAATATAAGAAATAAGATATATTCTTTTACGTTAAAAACTATCGAGCTATTCTACTCTATTAAAAACGTATCATTAACTTTATCATCACATCAGTTCGTTCTTCCAGATTCAAATGTGAGACTGGACCGTCCTGTGGTAATGTGTTGTTAGTACGAAGCGATACGAACGAGTTTATGATCGGATGTGCGAAGTGCGGTAAGAGCACGAATATCTTGAAGGGCCTGAAGGTCCTACAGGATACGGATGCGCTTTTTAGGGTTGCATCGACAAGTCTCGAGGAAGGCCGAAACGAGCAGGCATTGAAAGCGTATCTGGAGATCCTAAAGCTACTGGACGAGACCCTGGCGTTGCCCATCAAAGATTATCACGTCTGTCAGCAAGGGGTCAGACTATGTTCCCTTGCCTTGGGCAACACAGCGTATATCTAATTTTATCATGGAACGATATAAAAATTTATGCTATCTTTCTAATGCAAAATTTAAAAAACGCAATTTCTTTTGCAGTAATGTAACAAATTGAATGAATTTTAAGTTACTTTTTTAAATTTCTTTATCAGGACACTTACAAAGATATCGAACAAAATAACTTCAAATATAAAAAAATTTTAAATAACCATTTTTGTTTGCAATTTTGCCTTAAAAAGGGTTTTTGCATCATTTTTAGGTAAGAAAAAACATGTACACATATACGCACTCTTACAATTGCACAATTTTGTAATATTTATTTTTTATTTATTAATATGCATATCAAGTTTCGAGGTACATGTTCAACACAAATTTCTCATTACGTGTGCGTTCCTAATACACAAAGCAAAATTAATTTGACCGAATTTTGCACACTTACAAGTTTATTTGTGTCTTAAGGCTCCTGTTACTCACTGCAGCCATCTTGGATTGATGACATCAGAAGCGAGAAAAATATCATAAAAATTCTTGCGACGTACTTTAAAATAAAAATGTTTTCAATAAGAGCGTTTGCAATCGATAGAATAGAGTTGCAAAATATACCGAAAACAACTTTTTAATGTCATTTTTCACGCCTTTTAGTTTACAATTTTGCCAGGTGTGACGCTGTGTGTACTGTCAATGCGGACTTGGCAATCGAGCCAGCAGGAGCCTTAAATTTCACTTACAAGTACATAAAAAAGTATTAATTATGCCACACTTTTTGCCTGTGTCCAAACATCAGAAGATAAATATTCATCTATAATTAATGATAATCATTATCAATCACCTTAAAAGTAATGTTCGGGTTTATCCATAGGATTCCGGTTGCTTTCGTTATAAGCATAATTTTAATACTTAAACAATATGAATATATAATTATTCGACTATGCGTGCTACAATGTGAATCATAATTCGTATGTGAATAAGCGTATATATATGTAATAGTAAGACGAAAATAGCTTATCGACTAAATTTGTAGGATCCACAAAATCCGTCAAATTCCGCTTCCTGTTGCATTTTTTATCGTGGTCATTTATAATTTCAAACGCGAGCGTGTAGTATGTATGTGTGGTGAACAATCAATTTTCATTATACTCTATATACATACAAAATTGTTTCTCGTTTTATCCTTTTTCTTCTCTCTGCCTTCCATCATAATCGGTCCGCTCTTTCTCTTTCTCTCTCTTTCTATCTACCTCTCTTTCTCTCTTGAACTTTTAGCATCTAACTGCAATTAGATAAAAAAATATAAAGCTTAGAGTTTAGACAAAAGGGTGTATCGTAGCGTAGGCTTTTTCACTTATTTTGTCGTTTTTATCACAAGAGAGGATGATGTTGCCTCTTTTGCGATGAATTTGCACGACGTGCGACCGCGGTCGCATCGTATCATAATGGTAAGAAATCTTTCTCTTTTTGTTTATCTAATAACACCAATTAACCACAAAAGCGCTGAGAGGCGCATTTAAAAGTTCTGTCTCTTTATTGACTTTTTTTTCGTTACATTGGTATCGTTTTTTCATTTAAAATTGAAAAAAATTTTGCTCTTTTTTTTTACTTTGTCTTTTAATTAGCAGGGTTAATATGTTAATACCGTCTGTCACGGGAATCCGAACGAGAGCGGCGATCTCGGCTGCGGCTCCGACTCAATGACCTCCTGCGGGGACTGCGAGATCTCGACCTAAAAAATTAAAAGCTGTTGGACATCACTTTCATTTTGAGGTAGCAGACAAGATTATTAGAACACGTCTCTCCGCTCCATTACGAACCTTGCAAATAATTCTAACTGTTGCAAATAAATAATACATTGATACTGTAATATTTCTTAAACGATTGTTTCATAGTATTAATATTTGCCTGAAATTATTAATATTATTTTATTAGTAAAAAATAATATTAATTATTACGATAAACAAGCGATCGTTAATTGCTGCAATTAATTGCTAAAGGTATAATAGTACTCAATAATTTAGTAAATACTCTCAAATGGCATTGACCGCAATTATAATTATTATTACTCCACTTTAAAATAGCATTTATATTACTAATTACGGTAATTAATTAATAATTACAATATATCGTAATTTTTTAAATCGCAAATTAAATTGCTGAAATAAATGTAAATTTGTAATTTAATGTTACTGCTTTCGTCATTTACTAACTAGTAAAATGTTTATGCAATTTGTTTTTACTTCGTAATGATACTAATGATCACTTATTTATTGTTACAACAAAGCACTTGCTAAATTAAAATAAAATTACAACGTCGAGTTTGAGATGGAGCGAAGCAACGCGATAAAACACAGATACGAAAAATCATCGCAAGGCAACTGTAAGAGAATTAGGATTATCTAGTTCCTATTTTTTACCTAAAGGGTGATGTATTAAAACTATATAGTTAGACACGATTAATAATGAATTAATACAAAATGACGTCTCACCAATCGAATGCGAAACCAATCAAAAAACGTAGAGGATTAACTTTAGTAATAAAATCATTAAATTTTATCAGTAAATGTTACATCTCGATATATGTATATATCGATTTCATTATGCGTGTCGGCCGGGAGTTCTCTGAGTTCAATTAAACATCTATTATTATTCATTTATAAAAATTGAATTAACAATTTTACTTTCTTAATCAATTGCTTCGAAATCTTTGTTTTGTCTACAGCTTCGACAGAATACATCAATTCTTCATAGCATCAGACAGAACTCCTTGCCGAGACGACCACAAATCCAAAACAAGAACTGTAATAAAATAAAAAAAGATATATTAAAAAAAGAAAATAGAGATAGAGATAAAAAATCTTTGAAAATCGGTGAAATACCAGATAATTGTGAACATGTAGTGGTAGTTGGTGGTGGTTGGTTGGTGGGTGGTGGTGGGATGGTGTGTAGTAGGTGGTGATCATTTCGCTTATTTTGCGTGATCATTTCGCTCGAAGTCGAAGGTCGAGAAGATCTCGGTGGCAACTCTCGCGCGCTCAGTCGTTGTTGCGGCTAACACACGTCCCTAATCGATGGTCGACGAGTAGTGGCAGTAGCAGTAGTGGTAGAAGTAGCAGTAGCGGTAATACTAGTGGCAGTGGCAGAATAGAAACGTCGGTCTCGAAACGACGAACAATCGGGAAGACAGTCGATCGTAGTCAAATGGAGAGTCGCGCCGATGAACAGAATTACTGTACAGACGGTTTAATTCTTTTTTTTTTTCTTTATATAGTTTGCATCGCGATTGGTTTGTTCACGAACTGGTGGTGGCAGCCAGTTGCGGGTGACATTTTTCTCACGGTGGTGAATTTGGTTTTTGGCGATTGATTCGATGTGTGCTGCCGTCCCCCAGGCTAAAGCTGAGACGAAGAGTCGAAGAAAGTAGAGCACAACACCCGGTGGTCAGTCGATTGATCGGTTGGTGGTTGGTGATTGGTGGTAGTGGTGGTGGTGGTTGGTGGAAGAGTAGTAGTAGTAATAATAGTGGTGATCGAAGGGGACAGTCCCGTAGTGGAGCGACGGGCGATTTTTTCGGTTCAAGGCCGTTTTTTGCGGTGCAACGACGGCGGACGGGGAGAGGGGGACAGCAACGAAGAAAAGCAATTTTTTTGGCTCTTTTTCTGGTTTTTTTTTTCCGAAGGTGGCAGTCTCGGTCACTGGCGGTACTCCGGCAGCGGCGATGGCGCACGGAAACTGTTGTTTTCGGTTGTTGCGCCGTTGGGTGCTGTGTGCACGTCGCAACACCCACAACGCACAACATCGACGGGCGACGTGACGTGACGTGACGTGACAGACGTACGGACGGCTTCCTATATATTCGGTGACTTGGTGGTGACTGATGGTGACTTGGTTGGGAAGTTAGTGGGCAGGCAGGCATTTTTTTTTTGTTCAGTTTGGTTCGATTGACGATTGCGAGATTGACGATTCGCTTTTTTTTTTCGTTCGCGTACGTATACGCTTTTTTTTTTCACGGCGGCTGTAGAAGTAGTAGCAGTAGTAGTAGTAGTAGAAGTAGTAGTAGTAGTAGTAGTGGCGGGGAGACGAGCAGAGCTAGGAGCTGACGCTGGTAGAATCTGCAAACGTCAGTTTTAGCAATATAATCATCAACGTTATCATACTCCTGGCCACTATCGCGTATCTTTCACGTTTCACTGTTCCTTTTTTTTTTTCTTTCCGCGAACTTTCGTTATTTCGAGAGAAAAAAAAAAAGAATTTGCGAATCGAGATGTACAATTGCACGCGCGCTCGCTTCTCGCCGTTCTCACCGATCGATTCTTTGCATTCTCCGTTTATCCTAGACTGCCCACTCGAGTACGTACGAGAAAAAAAAAAGAAAAAAAAAAAGAAGGGAGGACCTCTCTGTGCTCCGTGCTTGATCGACTCGGATATCTATTTTTATGTGATGGATGTATTATACCTGTTTTCGTACGCACATTCTCGTCGCGACGCATCAAGCATGTGTATTGCGTTGACTTTCTCGAAATAAACTGATAAATACTGTGAGTTCAGATCACACCGATCACACTTCCGTACGCTTGAATTACTGCGTGCTTCATCCATGCCACGGTGCGTGTGCGATGAGAATTAAGAGATGAAAGCAGTGTTCGTTCATCTTGACTTCTTCCGGTATCAGAAGTCCCGAGACGAACAGCAAAAATATATTTATACTATATATTTATAGATTAAGATATATACCGTTCAACAAAATAAGAATATTATCTTCTCTTTTTTAATAAATGGAATGGATAATTAACTAAAGACTCTCGATATTGGAACTAATAAGTAACAAGAACTTCTTTTTTTATATTAGTATGTAAAATTTAAATTAAATTAAATCTCTAATTATTCTTATATTAACGATCAACATCAAGAATTCAGTCAAATTAATTTTGCTAAAATGTATATTATTACACTTCTTGCATAAGAAATTATTACTCGCTATTACCATTATTACTAGAAATAAATATGTTTTCAAATCAACTATTTCTCAACTATCTCCTATCATAGCAATCTTAAAAAAAATCTCTTATGAAGCTATAATGTATTTAATCTTACTTCTATCATTCGTGAACTTTAGACACCGAGAAGATCCCCCATTTTGAAGTAAAGAGTAACATCGATAATGGTAACACGATACACAAGTTCACACGCGTAATTCCGAAATGCAATTTTCTTGCTTCCGACGCTACCATGCCTTCCTGAAATTCGCGATCCTGCCTTCGGTTTGTTATTACATTACTTCTATCTAATCCCTCCTCATTTTCGTCTACCATGGTCTATCATCGCACAGTTCGTTCAGTTCTATCCTCCCACTCTCAACTCGATTGCCGATCAAACACCATTTTTTTTTCTTTTTTTCTTTTACCGCCGCTCGAGTACCCAAGATTCGCCGAAATCATAATCAACTAGTCTCTAAGAGTTCTTTAGTTTTCCGATTATAAGTTTCGACCGCTTACAGAGAGAACAATGATGAAATAAATAGCGAAATCAGTTTCTGTACGAAAATTTTATAAGTTAAATGTAAATTTTCACTTTCTTTTGGCAATCTTCTCGATTAATTCGATTCCATCATCGTTCCCTTAAATGCCTCTAGTGAATATAGTGACTACGATCTCGTGATATATAAATAATACGTGCAATATGTGTATGTACTACACGAATACAAGCAATAGTCATACCTACTGCCCATCCCGTTTCGCCCTGACCGTAGATTCTGAAAACTTTTGCGAAGCAAGGTACGAAAAATAATCGAACAGCGGAGAAACAAGAGGAAAATCAATTACCTGGAATAGCGGCTAATCGATGATCTCCGCGGACTTCTCGACCAGGATCTACAAAAGATTAAGAATAACTAATGTATGTCTGCCAAGTGTTGAGCGCCTCGCGTCACGCTTTGAGATTTTCATTTGTCTTAGCACCTGAAAATTGCGGTCGGCGGCAAAATGGGACAAAGAGAAAGCAAGACGGATTTATTTGTAAAGAGGAGACGCGTGGAGCTAAGAGGAGTGGGAGAATCTTACCTCGGGTAACGACCAAGGGATTTCCTACGGGGGCTGCGCGACCTGGACCTACAAATTTGTTAAAAAAAAGAGATATATCGTACGTAAATCCGATTGTTTGCTAAAGCGTACGGACAAGAGCATTACAATAAGAAAAAGAGATAGAAAGACATGAGCGGTGATACCCAAGATAGTGAGTGCTAAGGAAAAAAGACTATAAGGAATCTTTAAAAAATGATTTAGCACGCAAGAAATATATGCTTCACATAGTACATACATAATATTATACATATACTATGTATAATAAATATCTTTTATATAATCAGATAAAAGAAAAATTGTTGATAACAACTTTACTTTCATTTCATCGTTAAAAATAAAAATTAAAAATTAAAAAGTTTGACTAAAAATTTAAATTCAGATTATTCAATTAAACTATTAAATTATTAAATATTTTTTGACACGTTTAAAAACAGAAATGATCCGTAATATAATCTCCATGATACTCTTTTGTATCCTGATACATTATAGATCAGGCATGGTCAAGTTGAGCAAGCATGAAGATGTGTTCTTTTTCGAAAAACTTCCTGAACTAATGCACACTAGTGCCACAGTATAACCAGTAGTCCGACTCTCTGTCGGCGCCTTTGATCTATCGGTTCCCGATTCGCCGCCATTATTACAGAAGCGTCAACGGCGTATCAACGGTTAAAGGGCCCCGGGTTATTTTATAACTTATGCTTTTAAGTTATTTTGGAAAATAATCTGATCGAAATTATCCAAAATATCAAGTGTCTCTGCGCGTCACACTGATTAACAAATTTATTTTCATCTCATCGTCAAACGTATGATTGCAACCACGTATAAACTGTGGCGCCTCGGCGGGGTCACACCGACGTTGCACTACCACGGATACAAAAATTCTCTGATTGATCGCTTCTAACAAAATGTCGATGCGCAGATCGGATCGGCGTGGAACCAAAACAATTGACGGAGTCGGACTACTGGTTACACTGTGCTAGTGCAATAAGTTAGAGAGAGAGACAAGTATATTTTGTTCTACTCTAACTTATTGCAGCAATGTGCACCAGATCAGGAAGTTCTTCGAAAAAGAATAGACATCGTGCCTGTTATGTATGGATTCAATTTAATTTAATGCATTAAATTGTATTAAAAGAAATTAAAAGAAATATTTGCTAATACCTGATACTATAATTAAAAGCAATTATAATATTAACTGTGCTCGAGACATTTAATTAACTCTTAAGAAACAGTTACGAATTCTAATTCCTCACAATCTTTTGCCTTAGTACTTAGGAATTGGGTGGTGCAATATTTCCCTGTTCGCGCGAACATGCAGCGTGGATTTAGCCGCGCTCTGGCTAATCCCCGGAATCAACCTTCCACCATATTCATGCAGAATAATATCTATAATGGTGTAATCTCTACAAACGAGAGGCATCGTGCGACCTTAACTTAAAATTCGAAAAATCGGCAATCTCAACTACTTACGAACTAGCGATCGTGAACGAGGAGGAAAAGGATTAGCCAGATACACGACAACGAATAGAGAAAGAAAGATAAAAAGAAACACGATATATAAAATATATATAAATATGCAAACTAAATATGTATATATTGATATTCCTAAACAGACTATAAGAGAAAATATTGAATATCACGATGGTGATGTGCACGAAAAAGTATTCACTGGGAAAAAACTCGTGCATTATTCGTTTCGCTGATAAGAGTGCACTCTTACTCCGAGGGTAAGAGAGCTCTTCTGAATCATGAATACCTACGTTGGCGAGGAACGCTTAGCCGTGTCACAGCTCTAACGCTTGTTTTCGCTGTAAAGTTCGCGATTGTTACGAAATGCTGCGAAGATCTCTTACCTGGAATATCGAGGCCCTGGCCTGCGACCACCGCCACCACGGCGACTTCGTCCAGAGGACATCTCAACTCTCACTCTAGTACCACAGCATCGTCTAAAAGATAGCAAACATGACATTTAATACTCTATATTAGCTCCGAAATAAAATAATCTTACTGTATCAAACTATTTTTCTCTCCCTTTGAATAGACAAAAATCAAAATAAATTTCATCAATTTTAGAGATGCGTAGATAATTGACATTCATTAATTGCATTGCAAGCGAGATTGCAAGTAATCAGAACTTTTTAAACAAGTAATTGTGCAGTTTATTTTCCTCTACTGTTTATAAATTTGCTTATATCTGAATTTTCATAATACTTTAACAAACTCATTGAAAACTACTAGAAAACTTATCAGTTTATCATTATTGATGCAAGATATTCATTATTGGCATTTAGTACAATAGGTCTATTTTCCTCTACAAGTCCAAAGCTCAAATTGTATTATTGACGAGGACTAATATGAGAATTGCTAACTCTCCAATCGACTTACGTCCCATCTAATCCCCTAACGGCATCTTCAGCATCCCGCGGGTCTTCAAATTCCACAAATGCAAAGCCAGGAGGGTTTCTGGCTACCCACACATTTCTCAATGGACCATACTTACTAAATGCACTCTCAATCTCATGTTTACTAGCGCTGCTACCCAGATTACCAACGTAAACCTTGCAAGATAGATCCCATTCACGATAACGAGACATTTTCCTGTCCGCAAACAAGTCTTCTTCTTCTTCTCCTTGTCACGATAGTGCTCGATCTCGGGCTGAGTTCGATTCGGCCCTACAAACACAAATACGTTATAAATGATAACAATGTAGAGATTTGTATTTAGCTGTAACAGCAAACCATAGATACTACACCTATATAGATGGATCATTGGCTGCGTTCTGCAGACAAAGCTGCTTAGCAACTATTGTAAAATTCGTGAATTTGATTGATGTATACTTTTAGCTCCGATAAAAATTAAAAACATACACCAATCAATTTCTAAATTTTACAACAGTCGCAAAAAGCAGTTTTCTTTCTGCTAAACCCGGCCATTATCTCGCTTTTGCCTAAGTTGATAAGTGGAGCAAGGGGGTATATTTTCATCCCTTGCGCATGCGTAGTGTAGTTGTATATTGCTCCTGGCGGCCACACGATTGCGTGAGGGATGGAAATGTACCTCTTCTTCCATTGAATTATCTTATCTTAGGAAACAGGGGATGCCTACATACAAGCTGGGACAATGATCTATATTCTATAATATTTATATTATTTATATATAGTATATTATGTAGCAAACAGGTGTAAATACGAGCATAATACAAATGTGGGAAATAGAGATCCAGTTTATGCCTAGCATAAATAAATTCTAAATAGAAACGATACAAAAGGCATAATAAATTGGAAATGCTTATGCTTGAAATCGAGGCCCGATTTAATTATAATATCAGCAGTACCTACTCTCAGTACTATCATCGATCCTAACATCTGCTTCTCAACATACGTTGATTATTATAACTATATAATTTTAATATATTTAAAAATATATTAATTATAACAATTAATCAAGATAATTGCAGAGATAATCAAAGATATTATTTATTGCTTTCTGTGAACGCCCTAGCAGGTAATTTAAGAAAACCCGCTCTAAAAATTCTAAAAAAGGAGGAAAAAGAGAAAAAGAATCGCGTACGTCTAATTGAAAGTCGCGCAATTCCATCATTCACGAAATTAGAGACCGCCTCGCCGCTCATTTTTTTTTCCTCCCCTCTACTATCTCTGCACTATTCGATTCCTTATTAAAAGATACGTATAATATTGCGCGTTTATCCAAAAATTTTCTGTTCGGTTTCTCGGTTCTCCACCACGGGCCACCTCCCTCCAACCGCCCGCTACAGCTTTCCCGCCATTTTGATGAGAGTCGTTGCGACGTTGCAACACGCACAACGGCCAACGGCGAGTTGGACGGAGTCGGTGCGTGGGTCACAAGCCACAATATTGAATATCACAATGGATGTCGACTGTGGAATCATCTGCGTAGTGCTTTCCGTTTCGCGAATCCTGACCGAACCATACTTACTTCCGGGACTCGGAGTTCGGAGTACAAGAAGAAAACCGTTCCAGAACTACTGAAAGTTACCCCGGGTCTCCTTAACCAACCCCGACAAATACGTTACGTAGAATGACTGAGAAGTAAAAATGACGCGATGGCTCATGGCGAACGGCGACGCCAGGCGGCGGCTTGTGCGTGCGCATTCCCTCACTAGCTCACTTTTGCACGCATGCGTCTGTCCGCAGCTATTTAGTCATGGCTGCGGTCCACTTGATGCTACAAATGCTTCGAAGCATTCCTCTTCTCCTTTCTTTCAATGAAGAAAGAAAGAGAAGAAGAACGCTTCAAAGCATTTGTAGCATCAAGTGGACCGCAGCCCATGTTAAGCCCCTTGCACAATGCTAGGCAACAGGCAATTGGAACAGGGAACAGAAATCAGAAACCTTGTATTTATGCAGAATAGACAATGACACAGGCAATAGACACAGAATTTCCGTCACGTTGGAAATTCTGTGCCTATTGCCTGTTGCCAAACAATAGGTCTGTTCGTTTTCGCTGCACTCTGAACTAGTGCAATAAGTTAGAATGAAAGAAAATATATTTGTCTCATTCTAACTTATTGCACTAGTTCAGAAGTGCAGCGAAAACGAACAGACCTAATCATATCGTTCGAATTTATTAGGTTTGTATTGACGAATTTGAGGTTACTTCCTGTTCCTATTGCCTGTTGCCTAGCATTGTGCAAGGGCCTTTAGTCATGTTACTGTAAACATACTCGTATGTACAGCATATGCATACTTAGAAAATAGAAGGCAGAACATTTTATGGGGCCCATGTTGGCGTTCATGTGATAAGTTAGCTATAGGCGCAAAGAATTAATAAACTCATTATTACCAATAACCTGTACCTGTAAATTTATTCATTAATCGATATTTATTAATGATATTCATTAATCGAGTCCTTTTTGGTTGTAGACTTATAGTGTCGCGCTATTTCTAGGTGCGCACAATCACAATATATGAAATGAGCTACTAATATAGAGCATGAGCTAATGCAAGAAATGCATTTAAATGAATGCAATTTCTAGCAGAAGATATGCTCGGTCTTTGAATTCGAGTCCCCGAAAAGATTCGCGTGGGAGGACTAGAAATGAAGCGCTCATCTATACTAGTTTACATCCAAAAGGACTCCATTAATGAACATCAGTGTGTACTATCCATTTTATAAAAACTTTTGTACAATATTCTTTGATATTTTTTCTATTTTATTCCTGTGAGGGGTGTAACGATACCGAGTTTTTCGAATAATATATACGCTACTGATCATGTGTGCGATACTGGGCATGCGTTGAACAATCGTGCTATGCATCACTGACTACGTTGTTAAGCTATTTCAGCTTGGTGGGAGTAAGATAAGCCTGAACGTGTAAACGCAACTCACCTTAAGTAGGAGTTATAACATCAGCGTTACTAAGTCGAAGTTAGAAGCCGTGTAAACGTAGTCACTGCATACGGGGGGCGGGGCTCCTCTTCGGCAGTGGGGTGGTGGGGATCCTAAACCCGCCTCACGGTGTAAGGGTGCCTCCCCATGATAGTCGGAATTTCGTAAAATGGAATCTCGGAAAAGAGGATCAACCAATCAGAATCATGTAAGCTTAGTGCGTTCCGATTTTTTGCTAAGGGTACATGATTCTAATTGGTTGATCCTCTTTTCCGAGATTCCGTTTTCCGAAATTCCGACTATCATGGGGAGGCACCCTAAGAAAGGAGTTTATGGCACGCTCTCGTACCCTCTCTCTTTACTGATCGCTGTGGGATTAGACGTGTACCCCCGTAATCCCATACTAGTCCCACTGGATGCGTTCAGAATCCAACCGCTGGGTAGGGTAGGTATCGGATTCCTAACAACTCCTGGGTAGTACCGATTTAAACGACTTTCCGAACGTATCGAGTAAGGTCCTAAGGTTTATAATTAATGGAGGCACAGATGTTTCGACGAATGATTTTGTCGTTCCACAACAGATAGCGCAGTCAAGTTGTTCGAATATTGATGAGGATTATAAACATGACAGTTGCAAAGTGATGAGAGTTCTTACAACACAACATACGGGTGAATGCTACATTCATGATGGTCTTCATCCAAATCTAATAAGTTTAAATATAGATTAAGTAAAGTGAAAATAAAACTCAATATTTCAAAACAAGCATTAAAAATTAAACATCTGCTTACAGTGTGATAGTCGGAATTTCGTAAAATGGAATCTCGGAAAAGAGGATCAACCAATCAGAATCATGTAAGCTTAGTGCGTTCCGATTTTTTGCTAAGGGTACATGATTCTAATTGGTTGATCCTCTTTTCCGAGATTCCGTTTTCCGAAATTCCGACTATCATGGGGAGGCACCCTAAGAAAGGAAGGTGATGCCACGGCTCTCTGTACCCTCTCTCTTTCTACTGATCGCTTGGTGGGGATAGAAGTGTACCCCGGCTATTCCCTATACTAGTCCCCACTAGTCTAGACTTCTAATTAACATGTTAGGTGTGCGCGCTTGCGCTCAATTTTATCGTTAAAACAGTTCAAACTAAACTTGTTCAAACTTGCAAAAACAAAAAAAATTGAAAAAATTGAAAAATTTAAAAAAAAAAATAAAAATTAGCATATTTCCGTCAATAATTAAGATTTTGAAAAAATTCAAACGCCATCTTGTTTGTCGTGAAAAAAGGAACAAATTTTCTCTGGTTCATTTTTTTATAGGATGTATAGTTTGATCGCTAGGGCAATTTAAACAAATAAATTGTTAATCACTTTTTATTGCATCGACTTACGAAAAAACTATTTACAGATTCTTGTTCTACGACCCAAAAAACATAAAAAAACATTAACTTTAGCCATCAACCTAGATAAAAATGCTCAATCGACCTGGCGTATAGACAAAGTAAACAATGTTTCATATTTGTAAAGAACATTGAAGATATTGCGACAATTGCAGTAGAATCCAGTATGCGTAGGCCGTGCGCGTTCCAGTATGGTATATAGTTCAATGTCAGGCAGTCATTGAGTCATGTAGTGGCAGATATTGACGCTTGGCGCTGTTGCTACTGAAGAAATGTTTTAAAATCTGCTAAATTGTCTTTATTAAATATCAATCTTATTTATTATTTTATTAACTTTTAAGATATATATATATATATATATGTATATATATATAGAGGGTAGACCATTTTAATCAATACACGTGAATATCTCGAAAGATATGGAAGATAAGGAAAAATGTTTCAGACAATGGTTGTACGGTTTCAAGGGGGACATGTGTATATTATAGGGGACTGTGTATATTATATACATACGTACATATAAATTATCTCGTAATCACTTTCTGTTCCTCCGACTATTTTTTACATTTTATAATAATATTTTTCACATCATATCTCTTTAATGAATGAATATGAAGAACCTTTAATAAGTCATCATGATCTAAGTAAAGAATTAAAAGACAAAGCAAAATCTTATAATAAATATTAAAATATGATTACAATTAAAACAATATTCTAAAGATTTCTTTCGCCTTTTTTTTAAATCGCTATATGACGAACATTTCCATTTTTCGAGGCACTAAAATTTACACAAGTTGCTTTATATAGAAATAATTCTTTGTGGTAGGAAAATCTCATGATTAATGAACCAATCTCTTGTAATCTATTTTTTCCAATTGCACCAAAGGTTTCAGTTGTTCCGCGAATATCCTCATGTCCTCTGCTATGGCATCCTGTCCGCTGGGAGCCAACACACTGAGCTCTACCAAGTAACTCTGTGAAATCATATCTGGCACTCCCTCTGGCACCTTGCCCTGGTTCACCTTGAAGATCTTCGACACGGTGATCTTCATTCGGCCCTTTTGAAACATGTAACCACGAGTAACGTACTCGAAGTCTAACTTGCAGCCCAGCTCGGTTAGAAAATCCACCACGGTGTTGCTGGTAGCAATGTCAATGCTGCTGCGAACAATCGTGGGTCGAGATTTGTCGCCTAGTTCGGGCTGGCCAATGTATCGCAGCTGCCAAGGCATGTCTGCGTAGCCTGAGTCCATGGTACGTCGTACTCGTAGCAGCAGTGGCACTTCCTGTGGAGAGCCTCTGAAAAAGTCAAACAAGTTCGTGAAATTCAATGGGCAAATCAACTTTGATTATACTTTTCATAGCTTTTACATCTGTCGAAAACATAGAATTGGAACGAAAGTAATTATTATACCTGCGGATGCTGAAACACATCTCATGGTCGTTGAAGGTCTCCGGTCCATGGTCCACATTATCGCATAAACCACGAAGTCTGTGCAGCAGTACTTCCACAGAGGTATCTAACACCGATCCCTGCAGCAGATACTCCTGATTGGGGATAATGTTAGAATGGAGAGCAGCGGTCATACTACTCATACTACTCATACTATCCATAGCAGTGCTGATCGGGGCAGTCATGCTGGCTTATTTTCTATCGTCAATTTTTGACGAGTAACAGATTCCGAGCTATTTAATAAGAAAAAATAAAGAATCTCTATTATAAATGGAAATTATAAATACTTAACCTTTTATGCACTATTTCTACATATAATTTTTTGCATACCTCTGCTTTTATATATTATCTAATTATCTAATACACAGTTGAACTTTTGCACATTCTTTTCTCTTGGAAACTGAGAAAATTCATTTTGTCGGCCTAACCTCAAAGTAAACTACTAATTTATGAATTTATGAATGTCTCGTGGCCCTACCTGTCATACCGACGAAATGTAGCGATTAAAGCGTCGTCTACAATAGCTGTAAGCGTATGTAGTAAGATGTAAGCAGTAAGCTATTGACCAACCACAGTCGATTATTTTTGAATTGTAAAAATCCCATTAGTCAAAAGCTTACTGCTTACATCTTACTCCATACGCTTACGACTATTGTAGACGACGCTTTACACAATGCGAGGAATAAGGAACAATTCTGTTTGGCGTATCGATTTAAAAAAAGGCTTTAAAATTGATGCATTAGATCTCGAAATATAAACAAAAGAAATAACTGGGTTACGCTAACCCATGTGCGGTGTTAACGGGTGACGCAGGAAGTGCTGTGTTTAAGGGTTTTAAGTTAATATATATTTAATATAAAATACATTCGTTTGATATATTAAATACATAATTAGCTTAAAAAAACGTACAAAATAAAGAATACGCAATTTAAAAAGCCAATTAAAACTACATCAATAAAACCTATTATTTTAATCAAAATATTAAACTATAGAGGAAGGAAAGTTACTATGGTTGTCAATAAGGTATATCTGATTCTTGCATTCTAAATTTTATTTTACTTTAATATGATTTTTAATACCTTAAATTACACGTTTATGTATTTAATGTTCTTAAAGTAAATTTATTCTGATAATTTTCGCATATTCCTTTATGCCAATCAGAGAAAGGATAATTTAATATATACAAATTAATAAATTCGCAGTCTTCGATAATAGTATTTTTAACAATTGCACTATACGCGAGGGCTCAAAGAGTCCTAAATATAAACGTAATAAAAAATACAAGATCACACACACACACATCTCGCTTATACCCCTCAATAAATTTAATATGAAGGATTTTTTATTGGCACGATCTTAGTCCTCGTTAAAATAAAGATACAATGACGAACTGATCAAAGGATTTGTAAAAATTGACAGTCTTCCTTTGTAGAAATCTACTATGTGTTATAGAAGCATGAAATTTTTGTTTCACAAAACTATTGTAACTGTTCCGGCAGATTTGTCAGCGTCTAATAATGGCAATTATTGACGCATCCGTCGTAAATGAAATATGTACTTCTAAATTTTAGATTATATTACTCGATAAATTTCGCTGCTGCTATAAAATATCACCTAGGAACGCGGGCTTCGTAGTCATATATTATAACAAAGGATTATCGCGCAACATCGAACGATACTAAACTCATTATGGAAAACTCGACAGTCTCTTGTATCTCGCAAATCCTCCATTCTTTCTAGCTGTGTTTTCTACGCTTGTTTATAATTCCTTGCAATTCTATCCTTCCGTATGATTTCCGTCGCTATATCATTGCACTGTTTTAAAAGCGTAAGAGAGAAAGCATGGCTAAAAAGAGCGGACCAGTTATCAATCAAAGCGTCATTTCGTAATTCCTATAGATTGCCTATCACTTCGAAAATTTGTTCCTAACTAGAATAAACGCTGTTAATGCGTTCGTAGAACAGCAGGTACGGGCTGGCAAGCAGCACCTGTGTCAATGACACGTTCTCGACAATGACATCGGACGTGTACAGCCATTGATCCGCTTTGTTTCCACGTCTGAAGCAAACGAAGTGGCCGGAGTCCACCGGGCCGCGGTGCTCGATTACCGCGCACAACCGGTACTTATGTTTACCCTGTATCGTCATGAAACTGTTACCGAGAAACTTTGCGTCGCCCTGTAAATAAAGATTCTAGATTAAATTAATTGGACTGCCTGACTAATTACAAATTTAGAGTAAAGTTGTAGAATTGTAAATTAACTAATTCTAGGAATTCCTTATTTGATAAATTTACTATAAATCTTTTTATAAATCACCTGCGCGCTTCTCTTTTTCGTCTCCGTGTAAGTGTAGGGATCTAGCACCAGAAATTCGGGAAACGTGATCTGATCATCCCGTTTAATTGGCATACCCGATGAACTCCATGTGGTCCTTGGGATGTGCAAGCATAAACACTTGGGCAGCTTGCCGAGAGTGAGAGTCTTGATGGCAGTGCAACGCGATGAGCATCCCTCACACTGCACGTCACGAACAATTTCGCTGTCCACAAAATGCGACAGTAGCCACTCTAAAGTGTGATGCTGTGGTACGAATGATGAAGTGAGTGGTGGTAATGGCAACGATAAGGTTTCAAGCTTATCGTAGCGGACTGAAGACTGCAAAAAAAAAAAAACAAATAAAAACTAACATTAAAATTTAGCATTATTAAAGATAAGAAGTAAAATTTTATTATTGAACAATTTAAGAACTTCTCGTTGCCAGGTAATAATTAAAAACGTATAATTTTTAAAATCGACCCAACTGGCCATGTTAATTAATAAGATGTTATCTAGAATATAGAATTTATTGCGAAAAATATTACCTCAGCCAGGGTTTGAACTTGGAACCTCCCACTTTCCGTGCAGGCGTCGTCCCAATTCGACCACTGAAGCATGTGGTAATATTTATCGCAATAACAAACTAATGTACACATTATCTGCGCGCCGACTTGGTTTGTCAGACTTTCAACACAGCTTTTATACTGGAATATTAATAATCCCCTCCCTCCCCTGTCGATTCAACATTAACTGCGCGCCGACTTGGTTTGTCAGACTTTCAACACAGCTTCTGTTGGATACCCTCCTCCCTATATTAACACCATTCTCTATAGGTCAGGTGTAAAATAAAACAATTTAAGAACTTCTCGTCGCCAGCCAATAATTAAAAACGTATAATTTTTAAAACGACCCAACTAGATAACATCTTATTAATTAACATGGCCAGTTGGGTCGATTTTAAAAATTATACGTTTTTAATTATTGGCTGACGACGAGAAGTTCTTAAATTGTTTTATTTTACACCTGACCTGTGTGTGAAGAATGGTGTTAATATAGGGAGGGAGGGTATCCAACAAGAGCTGTGTTGAAAGCCTGACAAACCAAGTCGGCGCGCAGTTAATGTTGGATCGACAGGGGAGTGAGGGGATTCTTAATATTCCAGTAGGAGCTGCGTTGAAAGTCTGACAAACCAAGTCGGCGCGCAGATAGTGTGTACATTAGTTTGTTATTGCGATAAATATTACCACATGCCTCAGTGGTCGAATTGGGACGACGCCTGCACGGAAAGCGGGAGGTTCCAGGTTCAAACCCTGGCTGAGGTAATATTTTTCGCAATAAATTCTATATTCTAGATAACATGTTATTAATTAACATGGCCAGTTGGGTCGATTTTAAAAATTATACGTTTTTTATTATTGAAATTAAAATTTAAGATTGTTAGAACTATAAATTATTTTGATAGGCAGTAAGAATAAAACAATATTCACATACCTGTGCCTCAGAGGTAAAGGATCGTATGTACACTTTTTGTCAAAATTGAGTTAGTACTATTTCCAATATACCAACAGCTTAAATTTTAATATAGTAAAAGGTTTTATATCTATTACGACTATAATGTCTAAAATAGTGTCTAAAATTTATGTATTTTTCTTTACCTAATTTTTCATATAGCGGTAAACAATCGCAAGTCCCTTAGTTTTGGTTAAGTCTCGGGTTAGGTACAATGTGTTATTGACAATTATACTACAAAACATGTCAGTTTCATTGCTGTAATAAATATTTAAAAAATTACATTGCTACTTTTATTTTACATTTAATAAAAATATACTTTTTCCTTATTTAAAACTTTGAACGCCGTTTTCTCGAAATGTATAAAACTGGACATACGATCCTTTACCTCTGAGGTACAGATATACCTATAACTAAAACAATATATGTATATCACTATTGGTAAGCATTTGGATTGATTCAGAAGTGATGTGCAAATGAACGTTCGAGCTGATAATGAATATCTGAGGAAAGGATCACACAAAGGAAATTATATAGAAATTGGTAACAAGAAAAATTGGTTCTTTTTTGTTTCCTTCGCGACAATACCTTCGACAAACAGTCGCTGCACTGTACTTGGCTAGTGATCAAGCCTGAAAACGGATGTGTCTCCATTGACACCGAGGGAATGTTGATGAACGGCATAGCACACAGAGACTTCCACGATCTGAAGAGGCTCGCGCAGTCGCCGTTGCTCTGAATGCTTCGCGACAGTAGTTCCGAAGATCTAGCAAGTATCATACCGGGTTTGCACGTGCTCGGAGACATAGGTATGGACGAAGTCGAGGTCATCATCTGATTGTTGCAGTTCTTATCGAAGATCTTCGGGTTGTCGGAATTGTTTTTTACTGATGCGATGTCATTGCAGGAAGCGCTTCTGAGATTCAAGGTATCGCCCATTTCTCTTACATCTTGCTTGATAATCGGACTTGGTGGCAGTGCATCGGACAAACAACCTTTCTGAAATCATGAATAAACTTTTCAGCAATTAGGCGTAAAAAAGTCTTAAAGGTAAAAATCTTTTTTTTTTTTTTGCGATATTCTGTAAATTTCACACAATATACGTTGAAATATTGCATACTCTATTCACAGGTTGCATTTCAGCATCTAACGCGCTGAGAACCACATGGAACAGCTCGTGAGCGTCTTGATGACCAGGCCCGAAATTCCACAACGAACCGACGGAAGAGATAATTTCGACGGGTGTCACATTGCCGTACAGATCGTCCGCAAAACCGTTGATTTCTGCCAGATAAACATAGATCGGTACAATGTAACAAGGATATAAAAACATAAATATAAAAAATTTAAAAATTGTAAAAATTTAGCACAAAAGATACTGTCAGATTAAAGATATTAGGGCTGTCAAATAACAAATAATAAAAAATCAGGAGACATAAATTTAATGTTTAAGGAGTAGACGTTGCAATTTCAAATCCAGAATTCAAGAATTGAAGATAACATCAGATCAAAATCATACTTTTGAGAACGGAAAGCAGTGTGTCAGCAAAGTTTCTATCCTTCTTCTCTTGCTGCCTCTGAAGCCAGCAAATAAACGAGGGGCAAGCAGCCAGCGCTTGCAAAAGAGAATTCAGGAAACACGTATATCCCAAATTGTTGATCCCAACAACTTGACCTAAAGTCAGACAGTAAAATAAAATCACAATTAAACGTCAAAGTATAGTTTCTATTAAGCATATCATATCTCTTGATTAAAATTTAAGTAACTAAAAGAAAAATATTAAATAATTGAGCGTAAGTAAAATTAAAAAGCACAATTCTTTAATAATAAACTTGACAAGATAATTAAACTTAATACAAAATCACCAAAGAAATTATATATATGGATCCTCTTTATAATCTTTATATATAATTATGAATATAATAAAAATATATTTATATTCAGCAGTAAATGATATTTCATATTATCGATAAAGCTATATTATTTTCCTCATAGTTTTATTATAAGAATAATGAAAGACAGAGATAAAAAGACGTGGTTTCGTTAAGCAGTTGATGAACGTAGCCCGGACGTCACCTTTTTTCCTGGGCTTGGGCGATGGGCCCCACAGAACGAAGAGGCCAACGGCGATGGCGAAGCCCACACCGGCGAACATCGCGATTTTCTCCACGTCCATCGCGTACCGAATCGACCAGTACTTTCCACCGACAGTCCCTATGACGGAGCGCTTTAACTAGCTACGTTCCGGCTAATGCGGCTCGCTTTCGACCTTCTTTCAGGCATACTTCCGCGACGACCAAGTGCCCTTTCCGGAGGGTCGCCGATGACGAAAATTCACGTGGACGACGGGAATACCTCTTTCTAGCACAGGTCGCGAATCAATCAGGTGCGCGAGCTCGCACGGCGACACGAGCAACGGCGGAGCACGGCGGTCAGTGTCGGCGGAGCGGAGAGCGGAGCCGGAGGCAGCGGAGCAACGGAGTAATTTGCAGGTTATGGTCGATCATGGTCGAAGCGCCTCTATGTCCACAAAATATGGACATTGAACTACGTAATCAATATTTATAAATCTCGAAGGTAATGTTCACGATTTTGTGATTCTCTTCCGCGTTATGTTCGGGATTTTTTAGTTTTCTTCTGTTATGTATGTAAGTATGTATGTACACGATTTTTTTGTTTTCTTCCGAAAAGGACCAAAAACTTGTGAACATAGCATGGAAGAGAACCACAAAATTATAGCGTGTCCGTGCTACTCCCATAATTTTATGCGTTATTATACATATTATATGTATGTATAATGCGTGTCGTGGTCGCTCCGTTGCTCTCAATATAGTATACGTCTATTCGTTGGAAATGTATAATACTTAAGATCGAATTATACTATAGTTTCAAATAAATATATACGTATAAATAAGAATATATAGATTTAAAAAAATTTGGATATAATATCATGTAATTCGCCGATTAATTAATCCGCGCGACTAATCGTTAGTTAATCGATCGTTTAAGTAATTTAAAATGTTAGATAAAGAATTTTTATGTTAGGATATTTTATATTTTGCCGGAACAATAAACTCTCAACGGTCGACGTTGTTTACGCATGCGAAGGTCGCACGCGCGGGGGTCGCGCCGCGCTAATCATTATCATTCGGTCACCGAATTTCGAGCCGGCCGGCAGCAGCGAGAGTCGTTCGCGTGTGTCGTATTACTTTTGCGGTATCACTTTCCGAGACACGATCACGATGTGTGAGTGTCAGGATAATTACTATTAATACTATATTAATTCGTACATACGTTTATCGGTAATAGTCGTATAGATGAAGGATAATTATAAAGTTACTAATATGATAACGCATCGATAGCAATCTAATCGATAGAATCTTTCGTGAGACGAGACAATCCGTTTCTTAATTTTACGCAGAGAAACGACGCGTAAATCAGTTTTATGTCCCGACTACTACTGCACGATGCTCGCAATTTGCGATGCCCGCGATCTCAGAGACCGCGTCTTTACTATAATCTGTAGGTATATTAAATCCCGCGACATGCATAGCATCAAATATTACTGCGGCCGTAATTCACTTTCCGCAAAGAATGCATTATCCAAAGTTTTCTCTTTCTTTCGGAAAACATGCATTTTACGGGGTTACGCGCCGTGCACGACGATACTCGGGCGGATTATTACGACGTAATAATATATAAAAATAGTATACGCGGTTTGCGAGTCCGTAAACGGCTCGACAATACGTGAGAGAGAATTAACGACGCGCGCCGTTCGACAATTTTTCGGAAAATGCTTAGTTATTGAAATAAATAGAATGGAATAATGAATAAAATGTTTGATGCGCGTAGTAGCAATTATTCAATCAAATTGTTTATTTCAATGTTTCAGACAATAACAACAAGTCGTATCGTCGCATCGAGAGAATTTAACTAAACAATGCGAGAAGACAGCAGAGGCAGGTCTGGAAGGCATCAGGCGACGGCGAAGCAACTTTTGGGCGAGTTATTTACTTTTTATATATTATTTATAGTTTAATTGAGTTGATTATCTCTTATTCTTTATTTAAATATTCTATGTCGATTTAAATAAACAGTATAGGACAAAGTCAACCTTATAGTCGTAAAATTAAAAAAGAACTTATATAATTAAGAGAAAGAGATTTTTTAAAAATTGTGCAATTATTTTAAATATTTGCTTCAAGTATGAATATAAATTTTAATGAGCAAAATAGATATCCATTAAAATATTAATTATTTTGAGCGTTGCTATAATTTGGATTTTATATTTGTATGTTATAGGAATATAGGACAACACCTCGATATTTACATCTCAGCTGCATATTATAGCAACCGTTTCGGGAGTGCCGCAGAAAGTATCGCGCGATCGTTGCATTATGGCAACTGTTTCGGGAGTGCTGTACAAAGTATCGTGCGATCGTAATCACCCGCGTATTGTATGTGAATGTGTGTAAGTGCCAAAAACCTAAATGATCTGAGAGGAGGAGCAGGCCTGGGAGCCCTGGGAGCCATCAGGCGACGGCGGAACAACTTTAGGGTGAGTTACTTACTTTTTATACCTATATTATTTGCTAATTTAATTTTGTTTATTATCTCTTATTTCTTAATTATTATTCCTTATTCTTTATTTCAATATTCTATTTCGATTTAAATAAACAGTATAAGGACTTAAAGAAACTTTTAGTCGTAAAATTAAAAAAGATCTTATACTTAAGAGAGAGATTTTTTTAAAATTGTATAATCATTTTAAATATATTTGCTTAAAGTATAATAAATACAAAATTTAATGAGCAAAATAGATATCCTTTAAAATATTAATTATTTTGAAAGTAATGGTATATTTCGCCAATAATTAATTAACAAGAAAATATATATTATTCCGACAACAATTGGCTAGATAAAGGATGTAAATTAGAATTTAGAATTTATTGCGAAAAATATGGTTAGGTAGCAATATGAGGGAACATACATCAGGAACAAGGATAAGTATGTCCCTATAGGGACACGGAAGGATTAGTTATATACAGAATAATTATGTAATAAATTCAAATTATGTAAGTCTTGATTATATTGCAGCTACGTAATATTATATAATATTATATTATTTTAATTGCCATATTATTAATTATGTAATAAATTTTTAATTTATTACACAATTATTACAAGGTGTAATTTTCTAGAGTATAATATAATTATGTAATATTATATAATGTTACTTAATTATATGTAATATTAATTTTAATGAAATTGTTGCAATAATTTAAGCAACGCGCGCACAGTGCCGAAAAGGAGCTTAAGCGTTGCTCGCGTTTTGATTTTTTTAAATTACCTGCGTTTTGGGTAAAGTCCGTCCACTGGCGCCTCTACAAAACGTGCACATTGAACTATGTAGCCACGTATATTTCCGGCGGGTAATACGCTATGTATGTCAACAAAATGCAATTGCTTAACAATGCTTTGCAAAAAATAATAATTAAAAATATAATTTAATTGCGTAAAAAATAAATTACATAAGAAAGCAATATGTAAACTTAGCTCTTTATTTATACATAGTAGAGGTTTCTTCGCAAACAAAAAAAATTATAATCTTATCCTGAAGTGTCAGAAAATAATGTATCTTGCTTTATGTATTACTTTTTGCCGAGTTAGCTTTCTTGTACGATGAAAAAATTGAAAGAAAATTGGTTTTACTAAAGAATAAATTAACTAAATACAATTATAAATATTTGTCTATATATGTCTTTGTTAAAAGAGAAAAATAAATAAATTAATAAACGGTAAGAGTGAAGAACTGCTTAGAAGAGCAATGAGAACGAATCAAAACGTTTGACTGCATATAGGAGAATTTGAAGCAGCAAATTAAGTTCTTATCGACATTAAAAAGGCCACGTATTTATACTTTTTACGTAGCGAGATCTCACAAAAATACAACTTGGGATGATACACGCCGAAATGTGCACACTAGCGAGTACATCCGGTCTTTAATGGTCGCAACGATATGTCGACATTACGATTTCGAGAAGGAAGGAAAGAAGGAAGGAAGGAAGATCACATGAATCACCCCCTCTTTGCCGTAACGAAGGCGGCGGAGAAAGAGGAGATGGAGGATACACATCTCGCGAGAGGGTGAAGAAAAAATGGAGGTCGAGGAAATTGCATCTCTCGACGATGATTGTGTTACCAGCTACTCGACGTCATTCGCTTGCTCGCGCATAGTTGGCCCAGGGCGAATAAATGTGCGTTAACGCGACATGCACAAATATACGCGTCACGGGAACGCGAGACGTATACGAATAAGGCGACGCTCACATCGCGATCACCCAGTTGCATCCAGCTGCGTAACCGGAACGACATCGGTGAGAACGAGAGAGTGTTGCGAAATTCCGATTATTATATTACGTTTTGGCATTAACTGAATCGTTCAACATTAACGCCTAGGTATTTCCGGGCGTCACGTCTGGATATTCGTGTGATCGCGATACAGAAGTATTAAACAAGAAAACAAGCCAAAAACGTTCTAGTCTTGCGCCCTAATCCTATCCTCTTTCAGTACTTGTAATCTCATGATCAAACCTTAGATATATTTTATTCATTTAGATAATTATTTAGATTATTTAGATATTTGAGTAATACGTTTAACAATAAGTTTAAAAATATAAGGTAGGAACGCGGAAGTGCCGAGAACAGAAACTAGGTAAAAACGACACTTCGAAGATGTTCTCATTTCTGTTCTTGCTTTTCCGCTTATGCCAACCCGACTTACGAAAATTATTGAGTCTGTAACTTGGTCAGATAAGAAACAAACGTTTGCTTAAACGTTTGCCTTTCTGTTAAATTCATTCCCGAAGTTACAACCGCATTTTTGAAACACAGTGTACGATCATGGGAAACGTGCATTCGGTAGCCATAGTCGGCGGCATTATGCACTTCGCCATCGACATAACGATGATTCAGAGAAGGCGATAGTAGGCGCGAGGAAATAATTTCAGACGTAAGGGATTCCATAAATAAGAAGCAGAAACTGCCGAAGGAAAGAGAGCCAGGGAGAGGTGGACCGAAGTTCAGCTCAGCAAGAGCGGCCTAAGCTGCTATATTGTCGCTGGGAAACGAAAATAGCTGCTGTCAGCCCCAGAAGCAAGCCATAGCGGCGAGGAGGTGAGGCGGTGGCGATGGAGAACTAAGGTAGCATGGCGGCATGGTGTGCGACGACGAAGAAGGTGCGAGGAGAAAGCGACGAAGAGGATGTTGTATAGGACCTGGAATGAAAAACCCAGCCGAACGGACTTATTCCCCCTTACGTAACCTTTCTTCCTCTTCCTCCTCCTTTTCTTCTTCTTGCTCTTCTTCTTCTCCTTCTTGTTCTTCTTCTTCTTCAGGTTTTGAAGCTATAGTCTCGAAGCTTGCCGCGCCACGGCGAGAGATTGAAGATTGAAGACACAATAGAAATACATACAATCGATCAAAAATTCGATAACTTATAATAAAAATAAGCATTGAGTATAAGAGTTTTGAAAGAAATAAATAACGTTTGTAAATTAATATCTGCCGGTTCGTACTTGAAAACCAGGGAAACCAGTTGAAACGTGGACATATTTTCGTGGAATTAAAAATTTGGTTACTCGCCTAAAAACGTAAAAACCCATATCAAGAGTTTTAAGGAAAGTTTGTTAAAGAAATAGAAATAAATGTGATACGTGAATGATAGCTGCTGATTCGGAGATATATCAATTAGGCGTTATTATCTAATATTTATTAATTTATTACGTGTTTAATAATAAATTAACAATACATTTCCTCAACTCAGACTCTATGCTGTTTAATTACAAATAGAATTGATTAATTTATTTCAGCCAAATTAATTTGACGTTGAAAGCTACGAGATGTATATCTTTTCAAAGATATCGAGTCAATGGCGGTTTAATGAACGACAAGAATTTTATCCGTATGTAACGTAATACAATGTAATTCAGTGTGACTTATCTCATCACCATGCCGTTCGAATGCCAGCAAAATTCACTCGCATTCATTGAGCCGTCGTCCATCGTCGAAATTAATTAATACCGAGGTTTCGCGTATCCTGTCCAAATATCTTCGCCCGAATTAGACGGCGGCGTCGACTAGATTAGCGAATATACCGCAAATTACACAACATAACTCGTAATTATTGTCGCGGCGGGACGTATAGGTGACGGATGCCAAAAGATGAGTCTCCCTCGGCGTCGAAGAAGGAAACGCGTCGACGTTCGCCGTCGCGACGGCCGATTAATAACACCAATTTGCGATACCAAGCTGCGCGAGCCTTCCTCTAGCAGCCAACTTAATTTCCGGTCAGGTGCGTCCTGAAAGAAGCGACGGAGAACGGTAGAACCGGATGAACCGGTGCACCGCGGTTCCGGTGAACTTGCACTTGATGCCGCGCGCGTCCTCGACCGATCGTGTTCCTCTTCGATTTTCGTACGAGGAGAAAAGGGTACGCAAAAGCAAATATATTTCGTGCAATCGTAACGAACTTCGCCGAGTGTGAAAAATAGGCAGAATGCTGATTTTATTTGCAAAATCTGCAAATGATTCCGCTGTACGACCGATCGATTTTCATTCCGCTGTGAAGACAGAGACTGATCGTTTACCAAGACTAAAGTAATTCCAGCGACAAATTTTTGTTCCTTTCTTTTTGGAGCGAAATAGATTTCGCTGCGAATAACCGATAATACAACAGTGAAATTTAGTCTTGCTTTTGCAGTGAACGTGCGATTATTGCCGTAAAATTTCTTTTTATGTCGAGTGACTACTTCTCGATCGCCGTCCACATGATATGGCAGGCGCCGGTCGACCGGTCGGCCATTCCTCACTCGGAAATGTCGTCGCGTCGGTGCCGTTGGCGACGCCGATGATCGTTCCTGGCGTGAGGTAACGCCGCGACACCTCGGCAGAACACGACAGGCGCAGACATTTGGCGCGGACCGAGGTAGAATCGGCGGTACCATGTACCAGTCCGTCGTCATCGTCGACGACTCCGGCTGCTGATCGCTCGCGGATAGCATCTCGCGGCGCCAATGCCCCGACCGGCGATGAACGACGTCTCGTGTACTCGCGAGAGAGCGGAGAGAGAGAGAGAGAGAGAGAGAGAGAGAACGCCGATTTTAACCGCGCCTCGCGATAGCGATAGCGCGCATTCCTGAGCGAAGCTATCTCGGGCTGTCGAGCGTGCGCTTGGCACGATTCGACGGAGCGGAGTCCGCGAGATGTTGCCGCTGGTCTAGCGACGGTATTCTTGGTCCTCCAATTTTACAGGCCGCCGAGCGAGCTTCCTCGTTTAGGAATTGCGGTCAAAGAGGTTTTCGGGAAAATCCGTTTCGTCTTAGACACAATCCTAGAAAACACCAAGTTACATGTAACTTACATGTTGTAATTTCCTACTTAACAATATAAATGCAGTATAATACAGTAATACACACGTATTATATTGCATTTACATTGTTGAGTATGAAATTACAACTAACATGTAACATATAAGTTATATGTAACTTGATGTTTGCTGGGATCGTGCTTTGGGAGATACTTCGTATATTCCAAGTGTTTTTGCACGTTTTAGGAAGCTTTTATTACACATGTAATAAACTTCGTTCTCAGAACTGGAACCCAACATGTGGAATCTCGGGCGATTTCGAGAGAGATTAAATACGCTTTAATGAATACCAATTTCGGTTATTACTATATACATCTGTCAGATCTGTCTTTTGGTAAAAAAACGCGTGGTTTTTGACAGAATCGAGGAACTTAAAAGGGAAGAAAGAACTGATATACGGAGACACATTAATCTTCTTGAGTTCGTGATTTGGACGTCAAGTCTTGCTTACTTCCCGCAACCTTCCGTGTAAATATGAGCCGTACAACAGTTTTAAATATTTTCCCAAGTCGTTTCGCCTCACGTTTATTGAATCGAGCCGCGTCGTAAACTCTCGGGCGCTCTCCTTTATTGGTGAGCGAGGTACTCGCGAGCGAGCGAGCGAGCGATCGAGCGAGCTAAGATCATCAAACGCGAATATAGCGGAAATATACGGAGCGCGTAAACTAGCGCGCGTATACAGGGCGACTCGCGGCTTAACTGGAACGTAAGAGTATCAATCGTTTAAAACCCAAGATCTCATTCATTTTTATGTTACACTAAAAATTTTATCGCGTAATTTTCTATGAGTATTTTATGCAACAAAACACTTGAAGCCAACGTATTTGAGACATAAAAGAAGTGTATATATGTTTTGTGCTAAGTTTCTGTTGTCCTATTTAAGTTTTCGATTAAATACACGTTTTAATATCAATTTATTCTTATGGTTCTACCGTGGTGCAAATTTTAATATTGCAAGAAGACTATGTGGTCATTTAAAATACGGTTAAAATTTTTTTTAAATTTTTGGAGGTATTTTTAGTATAATATTCTTTATTAAACAAATATGTATTATAATATTTAGTTCTTAACGTTTTTAACAGTTATTTTGCTGATAATTGATGTGAAGCATTGAGAGAGTAATTATAAAATCTTGAACTTTGTTATAAATGTTCTCAAAAGGCTTTGTATTTTAAATTTAAAATTTAAAATTTCTAAATTTTATGCAATTCTTAACATTTCTGATTCTCCTTACCAACCTCATTCTCCTTACCAAACTTCTTGACTCTCAACCCATCCGATTCTTCAACCTGTTTAAGCGAAACGCAAAACAAAATGTAAAATTAGAAAGAGAATTGATAACAAAATATATTGTAATGTACCTAATAGAAATAACATATGAAACAATAAGTCAAAAGACTACAGTTATAGAAAGAGATTGATTACAACAAGATTTATTATTTATAAATTGAGTTAATCGTTAATTATTGAATTTAGAAAACCCAGAAAGAAATTTACATTTTAAAACTGTATAGATATTGTATTTCTATAACTCATTTTAATATAGCTTATGTATCAGGATAAAATTCTTTTACGTGGAGCTGGTTTGCTTCTTTGTTTTATTTCCTCGGACGTTCATATGTTACAGAAGCTTTTAATATCTTCTACTCGCTATTGAAAGCGATCCAAAAACTAAACGATGCGATAAATAAAACGTCCCAGATTAACGACGAATTATTTGAATGTGATTCAATGTACCGCATTTAATCTCTTCGTCAATAATTGTACGTGCCTCTCTTGCCCATCTCGACATATGATATCTTCGAATAAAATATGCAAAAGTGAGTAAGGCTTTATTTCAAACTAAACAAAAATAGGAATTGGAAAAGTGAGAAAAAATTCTAATTTTCCACTCTCTCCCCAATGTCAAAAAATCAGAAGTACCTAAAGATTAGAATTTGGCAGCTTCTGGATCGCTCGGAAGAACGAAGCAAAGACGGGACACTCCGCTAGAGCATTTCGAGATGAGACACGACTCGACCTGTCCATGTGGGAAGTCGCCAAAGTATGATTCAGGTAGACGAGGGTAGGATTATCCAGAGCTCCGCAACCTGGACACGTCGCTCGTTGTCATTACGTTTACGCTTGTGTAATGCCAAATTCATGATCGCCGCCGATGACTCAAGCCTCAAGGCTCCGTTCAGTTTTTCGGCGAGGCAAGGCAACGCGAAGCGAAGCTCGCTTCGTTTGTGCCCGCGGTCTCTCTCTTCTTCCTTCTCTCTCTATCATTCTTCCCTCTTTTTCTCTCTTTTGCACACACGCACGACGTTGGCCCGGTTTATCTCCGCTGATCCCGAAATAATCTTTAGATTCGGTCTCTTCTGCTCCTTGCTTCGGTCTCCGCCGTGCGTGCGTGCGTGCGTGCGTGCACGCGTGTTTTGAGGACCCTCCCCTTGTACCCTCCTTCATATCCGACGTCCTCGTCGCGCATACCTACGATCTCTGACTATAGAAGTGCGAGCCGCTAGAAGAGGTACCTACGTTCGGAACCGCGGCCAACATCGGCCGACGTCATCTGAATCGATCGCTCGTGTTAAAGTAAAGTGGAGCGAATCGCCGAAAAATTATGGGCGGAATGCGAGAAGTAGAGTACACAAATTTATTTAAGGCACGCAATGCCTATTTGCAAATATTCTGAGCAAAATATAAGCACTTGTTACGAGTAAAGATGAAGCAAACAAATTTATCTCGCGATAATGTTCGATATTAGTCAAAATAAACTGGAATAAATTTTGCTGGGGGAAATATATACGAAGAGAGAACAAACGACGAAAAAGAGATGTCGTGCAGAATTATTGCAATATTAGAATTAAATGTCTTAATTAGTCTTAATTAATTCAGTGTTGAGTTAAATTTGGATGACAACAAGTACCATTTAAAATTTTCTAAGAAGATGATTATCGTTAAATATTTATTTATTTATAATTTCATAGTTTAATTCGACAAAACGTTTCTACGTTTTTTTAATAGCGTACAATAATTTGGTAACAATGTTATAAAATAATCCGCATTTCTCTTTTAGCTTTATCTTCTTCTAATTTATCTAGATTCTAGAACAATATTTGCAACAATAATAAAATTATTACAATTATTATTATACAATAATAAGTATAATGATAAAATTATTTATAAAACAAGAAGAGAGATAACTAATCGAAACTTTTGGAATATCCTGTGTATCGGGCACAAGCCTCGGCTCATTTTGGTTTCTTATTCCGTCGGCTTGAGACCACCGGCTGTTTATTTAGTTTTTGATCTCGATAAAAAATGAATTGTTAATTTAACGGGTAGCCACTGTCCGTTCAAAAACCGCTGAACTCGTGCCAGACGTCGCGAGAAAACTATCGATAAATCGCACCTCACGCGCTTGTAAATTGCCGTTCGCTAGATGATTTAAGTCTCAGCCATGCGAGACTTCAATCATGTTTATTTGCCAAGCGTGGACGATGTCATTTTTCATCACCTCTGACTTCTGGATTTCAAGGTCCGATTTAGAAAAAATGGTTTAAATAAAAAAAAAACAACCGTGCTCCAGTTAAAGCGAATCAGGCTTCCTCGGAAATCATCGGTGATATCTTAAAAACAGACTCGAATAATAAAATAAACAATAAAATAAAATAAAATTGAGAGAAGCATATAAAATGGAATAGAGTAAAATAGAATAAAATTAACTGTAAAATTTAAAATATCTAACATAAAAGTACACGTGTAAATACAAGTATAATATACTTTTATAAATGGTTAAATATTAAAAACAATACAGAATTGTAAAATTGATAAAGAGAAAATATAAAATTAAATAGCAATAATTAAAAGCCTTACAAATATTCCAGGTATGTCTTTTATAATTTATATTTTTTTATAATTTACGAAGCAAAATTTCTGCCTCTGAGAGTACACATAACGGCGTGTGTCTCTCACATGAATTCCTGTGCTATCTTTCATCCGCTAATTTTACACTCATCGTGAGATAAGTCATGCGACAACAAGGGGATTAAAGGGAGACGGGGGTGGGCTCAAGATTTTAAATGATTCAGAGGCTCCGCTCTTTTCGCCTAGCCTCGCCTAGCGCACACGTTTGGCACGCACCGACTGTCCGATCGTAACTATCGTGGTTCTCCTGGCATGCCGACGTCGGTCACCCACGCCCGTGGAATAAGAGCGTTCTAATGACGCGCGATCGCCCGTAATGATTTTACGTAATAATCGAGCGAGCAATCGGGCCTTAAGCGTTAGATAAGCGCCGCATGAATGAAAACTCACGGATCTCTCGCGCAGGAATGAGTGCTATAAATGAAAATATATCTGATATTGAAAATAACAAATATATTATTAATAAGAATTTGTCTGGTATTAAGAAGTTGGAATATATAAATTAAATTTCAGTAAATATAGATACCTACATACATTATAGATATTTTATTTTATAATTTATATGAAAAAATACAAATGTCAATTCTATTATTTTTTCGTTCTTTTTTCTTCCTTTTTTTAATAAAAAATTCTATCTACAAAGACAACAAATGAAAAACGTTTGCGCAAAATTAAATAAAATTTTGAAAAAGTATTTTGTATAATTAGTTTTTACAAAAATTTATTTTTATATTTAATCTCTTTTTAATCTGAATTGAATTGGTTTCCACGAAAAAGTGGAAAGTCTTTTCATTTCCAAATAAAACTATTGCTTTTAATTTCTCGAATTTATAAAGTCATGGACTTTCAAACCTTCTGACATCAAATTATTTGAATGGTTTTATGTTCTACAAACACAAATCTACATTTTATGTTTTGTCCGCTCTCATCGATTATCACGAGTTGACGGAAGACGGACTCATTTATAGTTTCTCAATCGACCTTACGACATATGTCGTACGACGCATCGGATCAAGAATCATCGTCCTCCGCGAGTTTCTTCCCGTCATTAATGAGGACTGGAAGAGATCCAATTTCTCCGCGAGAAAATTGCTGCACTGCATTGAACCGTTGAATCTTGAAATCTCATGGATGCAGAAAGAAAAACGCTGCGATTTGCGCGCGTCAGAATACACTCTAGAAAACTAGGATTATGCTAGAATAGTATTAGCTAATTTATAAAACTTGAAATTATACATATATACTTTGCGATTAACATAAAAGTAAATTGGGAGGACTATATAAAAATATAAAATATTAGCAAATTTTTTTGGTGATTATTTTGATTATATGACTATTTTCTTCGAATTAGAATATTAGAATAAGGAAACAAAATTTTGGAGTTTTCTCTTATTTTATGAAAGAAAGAAAAAGTGTTTTTAAAAGTGTTTTTTTGTTCCTGTACGCAAATTTAATATTGAAATTTACATCTCTGAAATAATATGTTGAATAACATTATTGTGCTATTAATATTGTAATAGAAAAAATTTTATTTAAAAAGATAATTATAAAACTATTTTTTATCTTACCTGTTATACATTTCTTTGATTTCATAAATGTCACAATAATATTTTCTCGCTGACGTCGATAAGAAGAATCTGTTTATACTGCTTTGCCGTATACGTCTCTCGATTGGCGTCTATTTCGATGCACTTGGGCGCATCGTGTCGATCGGGACGATGACGGCATGGAATTCGGTTTATAGCGCTAGCTGCCCGGCAAGCGTAAATATTATTTCTGCGGCGGTTTTACGTGGAAAACGCCAAGGTCCGCCGCGACCACTGCGCGTGCACGGTGCACGAATTCGTTCTAGAGCTCGCTTGAATAAGGAACTACAGATCAAATTAGCAAGAACAAATGATTACGAACGAACATTTACAACGAGCGCTTGTAGCGATCGCTTTTTCTTTGATGTTACCCGAAAAGAGATAGAAACATTCGTCGATCGTATAAATCTGGGCTCGTTCATATACTCGATCGCGGCGAGTCATCCATGTTCATTGAAGCTAACGCGTTCGTTCGTGTTCGTTTGCGTTCTCTACGGAGTTTACTTGAAGAGAGAAGCTTCGTCGTTTAACCCGTTGATCGCATATATAAAAAAATTACAGACGCCAAATGTCTTAGACATCTTAATCTTTTTTGAAGTCTCGCGCATTCTTTTCTCGGATATCCATCCGGATATTGATCAGGTGTCTACAGTTCATTAGCGACTTTTCGTAGAAAGAAAAAAAAGATATTAGGATCGAAGATATTGGATAAAGAGAAGATTTAAACGCCTACATCTAGACACAAAGTAAAGGCAAAGTTTTGAACTTTATTTTATTTGTATCATGCAGTCAAATTCGTTGAAAAACATGAACCACGATTATTATTTGATATCTTGACGTATGTCTTACTTTATTTATTTGATAATAGTTTTTAAAAATTTTCCAGATTAGTCAAACATGAAACGAAATATTCCAAACTATTTGAAATTAAAATACAAGAAAAAAATAAGAAAGAGAGAGAGAGCCGGAGTAAAAAAAGAAAAAAATTATTTACCTATATAGATACATATAATTATATTGTAGAAAATAATTAAAAAGTTATTTTAATGTCAACGGCTTGGCAAAACGCAAGATATTCTCTTAAAGTTTTAAATTGTCCAGAAAGAAGAATAATACTTTATAAAATATAGCACTGGTCAACATGGAACCGTGCGAGGAACCGAAAAATACGTTTACGTGGGAATTGTTCAAAAATTGTCGACATCGGTCGAACACGAGGTCGATCGAAGCACAACGGAAAAAAAAAGCAGGGAGATATCCATCAATCCATCTACTCCGACTGATTGACTGTCCTATCCGTTTTGACGTAACGGATCATGATTCATGAGCGATCATCAACGTTCATCGACGCGCACCCCGAGTGATGCTCGCGTCCACGTGCGCCCTCCACGTGGTGCGCTCCTCTTTCCTTTCCTCCTCATCCTCCTTCTCTCTCTCTCTCTCTCTCTCTCTCTCTCTCTCTCTCTCTCTCTCTCTCTCTCTCTCTCTCTCTCTCCTTTTTCTTCTCTCCTCCTCGACGACCACCAAGAGCGATGGAGGAGCCGAGCGAAGCGAAGAAGCGAGCGCACCCTCCGAAATTCCGCCACCTCTTTCTTCCATTTCGAGGTCCGCGGCGGTCGCCATGGCTGGGGGCAGCCCAGGGTACCAATCCAGAGGGATGGCCTAGAGAGGGGACCGGACAGCGGCGCGGCGTCTCGCTCCAACGTCTATTTTCATCTCACTTGTCGGCGTCGCGGCCACCCCCTTGTCGCACCGCGTTCTCGGTATCATCGTCCGCCTAAAAAGGTAGATTGGCCGTGGAAGTAACGCGATATGCGATTCGTCAGACCGTCGGGCCAATCGACCACGGCGTTACACTCTAGGATCACGTTGCACGCGCTTATATTGGGAGCCCCCGCTCGTTTCCCCGACAGAACGGCTCTCTAACGTAAGTGCATCACGTCGCGTCGCGTCGCGACGCCGCCGGCTTTTATTTTTTTTTTTCCTTTTCTTCCTCCTCTCTTTCCTCTCGATCGACAGAAGATGAAAAGAAGCGAAAATACAGCGAGCAGAAAGGAAGAGTGGGTTCTTTCGCGTATCGGAGTAATAAACGGGGTGTAACCGGTCCGGGCGCGTCGTCGCGACACCGCATCATCCACCGGAGCTCACACACTTACCCGCCGCGCTTACTCAAAGAGAACCAGCGGCTGGCACGCGACTAATCCACACATACACGTGTGTTATACGGTACCGGTGATAAGGAGAGGATTTAAGGGTGAGGCTTAAGACCGCAAGAAACTCGCGAGAGGACCGAGTTCGGATGGTCGTGCTCCTCCTCTTCTACGAGAGGATCGCGTGTGTGTCTGTGCCGAGAGATCGGGGGAGGAGGTGGGCAGGTGGGCGAAAAGTGGTACCGGTTGGCGACCGGGTCCTGGTGATCTTCCAAGGGAGTGACCTTCGACCTTCGTCGACTCTTGGTGAAGTACTCGTGTGAGAGTCCGACGAGGTGCGACCGGGAGGATTGTGCCGGGAACCTCTTAGAGGAGCTTTTTACTTGTGTGTGCTTACGGTACCCCGAACGGTGTACGGACATAGTGTTGCTTCTTTTCATTTCTTCCCTTTGTCCTTCTTCATCCCCCCGTCTTTTTCTGCTCCGATTCGATCGGATTGGAAGGAAGAGCGAGTTGGAGTTTCCGATGTTAATCGGAAAGTCGACCGTCTTACGATCGGAAGGTTTTTTTCTTTCGATTGAATCAACAAGGTGCAAACACCAGGAATATCACTGTACGACGCCATCAAGTTCGATAGGATATCTCCCTGCATTCGCCTCCAACTCGTAAACGAGTCGTGAAAACTTATTCGCGTTTGCGCTGTTTTTTTTTTCATTTTTACCTATTTTTCTTCTATATTTATTCATAGTTTACAGTATTATATATCAATATTTAAACAAATATTAAGCAACAGTTAATTAAATTAAATTAGCTTATTAAAAACTATAGTTTGCTTTCTTAATTCCAGGAATTAAAAAATAAAAATTCCAATGTTATAGTAGAACTATAAAGTTTTTTAGTATGTTTTTTTTTGTTTGATTTGACAACAGAGTGAAATGATAAAATTCTCCATTGTTCTTTATGGTTATAAGAGATATCATAATTTTTTCATATAATTAATGAGTTATTTTGACAAAAACTTAATCAAGAAATTAAAAGAAAGCGAATTAATTTGAATATTATCTTTTAAAGGGCTGAAAAATGATATCAGTTTTTTCTACGCAAACTATTTTTGCTTTAAAAATTTATTTTTACTTAAAAATTGCAGATTTCTCCGGTATATAATTTCTTCTTTTATTATAGTGAAATCTTTATCTGTTAAAAAAATTTCGAATTTAAAGTTTAACGTTTTCCTTCATTTTTATTCTTCTGTTAGATTTGTCGTTTCTTCCCTCACCAATATTGTTCTTCATTATGATTCACGTTTCTATATTTTATTTCGTTTATTATTTGAAGTTCGCATGCCTTCCCAATATTCATTAAGCCCTAATAAACTCACATGCGAATGTCTTCTATACGTTTATTGTACCTATGTGTTTCGTGTACACTTGTTCGAAGAAACAAAAATATCGAACTTCTTGTAACGCGATACATCGCTCTTTTTGGTCCGGTCGCCAGTGCCGCTTCGTGCCTGCTCCATTTTGTATTCTTATCTGATTATGCAACCCCATCGTACTCTCTCGACTCTTCTTCGTGACTCCTCTCTTGTGATGCACGCATAACCGTCGCGTCGAGTAGTAGTGTCAGTGATACACAGCGACATCGTACCGACCTGCTTCGAGGTGAAGCGTGTTCGATAAAATGGATTTTTATTGCCTTTTCGACGTCTTTCTAAAACGTTTTAGTGAAATCAGGAAAGAGAAAAGCCGGCGGTTGTCTGCGACAAATCTAAAAATTATAAAATTTCACTTTACGAAACTACGAGACTTACAATTTATATCAGTCGATGACGAGGAAATGAATTTTAAATAGCGTTTGCTTTAGTTTTTGATATTAGGTTTTTTTATTGAATGATGAATGTTTCATTCGTACTCTTATGATAATGATTTTGTGACAATAATTATTTTTAATATTACGAATTAATTAGATAATAATATCTATATTAAAAGAAATATGTGTGATTGTTATTAAATGTGTCAGATCTCTGTTACTATTAATTTTTACAGATACTTTGACTAACCTGGAATTAATTTCTTTTTTATAAAAATATTGACAAACTAACTTCAAGTTACAAGTGGCTGAGACAAGCAGCTTTTTGAGAAATAAGCTTTGAAAATATAAATTATAGATACTTTTTTATTTATTTTATAATATATTTATCACTTTTTAGTTTTAAATAATTGTCATTTAAACAAATTTTTTTTATTTAGAGATTAGTTAAAAAGATACTTATATCGAAAATTGAAAAACCACGACAAACACATAGATGTTTCTTTAATATTTATATCGTAGGATAATAAACTCCGAACTTATATAATCCACAGAAGAGAATTTTTATCAGATCTGAAACGTTTATAAAATATTTTCCATCACTTAATATTATTATTTTGCAAAATGTGTGATCTATCAAATTCGACTGAGAATAAAATTTATGCATATGTTAGAATCTTAATTGATCGAGATAATAATTGACTGTAGTTCTTTTCACTTGAAGATAAATCTTTCTAAAAAACGTAAAAGGAATTTTTAAAAAATTAATAGAAAAGACGTGACATTTTCTTGCATCAATCTGATATAATCAATTGTAGTTTCGTGAAGTGGACCCCGAACGACCGGGTGCGCCGAGATGTTCTAACCGATCGTTCCCCAGGGCCGCCCCGAACGTGCCGCCAGAAGTAGTCCGTCCGCCGCCGAACCAACAACAAGCCCCGAAGGCAAACGACAGGAAGAAGAGGAATAGTCCTCCCCTCCCACCAAAGAAGAAGAAGAGGAAGAAGCAAGACATCAGGAGGAAACCCGTGAGTTCCACGGCATCAGTTTACCGCCAGTAGAGTCCAGAAGAAGAAGCAAAGATGCCAAAGGCTCCGGTTCAGGAGGGAGAGGATCCCGATCCGACTCCATACCTCTTCGTCTCCCTTGAGCAGAAGAGGATCGATCAGACGAAACCTTACGACGCGAAGAAAGCATGCTGGGTGCCCGACGAGAAGGAGGGCTACCTCCTCGGCGAGATCAAAGCCACCAAGGGCGACGTCGTCAGCGTCGGCTTGCCTGGCGGCGAGGTGTGTAATAGTTGCCATGCAAAAATGCATTCCTGTGACTTGCTCTTCCAATTCCCATTATTTTAAAAAGTCATCAGATTGCTCGGAAAATAGCTGATAAGCGATCCCGTCGGGACTCAGTATTTGAGTAACTTTATTCTATCTTTTTGCAACAGCAAAAATTTAAATTCATGAGACTAACAATGTGTGTACACAAACAATTCAGATGTAACATTTTAAATAGTATGTGATCCTAAGAAGAGAAAATTAAAGTTGGAAAAATCGGCTATTATTCGGGCAATCTTTCTCTCTGAGATATCTAATACGTAAGCATACGCGGTTTTGTTTTTTAAATACTGACGATGAGTATACAATAGACACTGAGATTTGTTTGGTGAGACTAGTGAAAGCGATTTAGCAAGTTACTAGAAATTCTCGGATGCGATTAAAATTATATTAGTGCTTTGAAATCTTGGATGTAATTATGTTTGCATTCTAGGCTCCAAAAATTGGTATTGTTTATCAAACTGGTCTTGTACTCAGTGATTTAAAATTATTGAAGTAACGATATACAATATCATTGTTTTACACTTTAGATATTTCACATATAATAGAGACACTAAATAACATACTTATAAATACTCATACAAAATTTAATTAAATAATTATTTTAGAGATTAGCATTTTATATTTTAAATTAGATAATCATAATGTTGATCATCTATTTCTATTAACCCTAATAGGTCACACTGGGTAAAATAGACCCCAGCGTTTTTTTAACTTCGAAAACGACCCAGTAAACCAATGGAAATGGGATATTTTTTTACATATGTTAAATTAATTTTTTGCAAATCAAACCTATACAGTCTTTTTAAGGAAGACTTAAACTACACCAGGATATTTTCTTTTTTTTTTAAAGGTCACCTACAATTTTTTATACACGTGCAAACACGCTGGGGTCTATTTCACCCAGTGTGACCATTACGGGATTCTCGGGAAGTGTGACCAAATAGGGTTAACATGTTCAATTCAAATATTTTATATCACCTACGCTAGAATTTCGAAGGTAATTTTTAAGAGATGCTTTATTATTTTTACAGTTGTTTCTACCTTTTCTAATAATAATTTATTAAACAGTAAATACGTTGGATGATAATAATTTAACAAACGATCAGTCGTGCCACATCGAAAACATCGGTCTGCCCATACGTCTTCCTTTTCTACTGTCGGACAGCGTTTTTTCTATTGTACAAATTTAGTCGGGAAATTTATTCCTGAACACTTCAAATGCGCGATTTTACATCATTATTTAGGCCTTCAGGCGTTAACAAATTCTTCATACTTTACATAAATTTTATAACATGACAGGTGTCATAAAAAGAAGGAAATCAGCTATAAGATATGAATTCAGTTTATCAAATGAAGATGTAAGTCAATCTGTGTTGTCTAAAAGAGACACGTATAGAGGCATCAATTATTTGATAAAATTGTTCTCTAGATTCCATTCTACCATCGCTTCCCTTTTTCTCGATCGCTCTCTCGAACTAGACCCCGAAAGTGACGTAACACTTTTCGCGAGCGCGATTACGTCGAAAATGCGTTCACGCGGGATTCGCGTACATTCGAAGAAGAAGGCGTCAACGGCGAGAGTGCGTTCTGATTTCGCCGGATAAATTCGTTCGCTCGCACAATTTTTGGGGTGCTGAGGGGCGACGGTAGGGGACGTCTGTTTACGGCACGGCGATTTCCATCGATCGCCATGGAAGGATCGAGGCGCGATCTCTCCCTCCGCCTGGGCGATTTTTTAGCCGGCTCGACCGACCAAGGGAGACAGAACTAGGAAAGAGAGAGAAAGACAGAAAGAGGGAGAGAGGGGATTTGCTGGCTTCTATATATATAAAAAGAAGGAGAGAAACGGGGATCTCGCTGACGATCTATTTTCGGAGAACAGAAAACCGGCCGCGAGTCGCCGCCGCCGCCGCCGCACCGTCGTCGTCGCCGACGACGACGACGACGTCGAGCACTTACGACCTTCTGTCACCCGGCCGTCCGAAGGTGTAGGCTTTCTTTTCAGACGGAAATAAAGTCTCTCCCGAGCTTCAAACCTGTCAAAAAGTGCATTACGTAAAGAGCGACTTTCCGCCGCCGTTCTGGCAGCGGAAATATACAACGATGATCTGTCTTCGAAGCGACGCATTCTTTCTCCCCGTCGGAACTTTTTCCTTTCGCTTACCGTAGAGAGAAAGTCAGTTTTTTTTTATAATCGAGATAATTTTAACTCGGAACGTAATTATTATATCATATTATATTTTCGTTTTACCGAGCTAACTTTTTGGAATCTAATTCTTAATAGGATCTAATTTTGTGTGCAAAAAAAGAGTGGCAATTGTAGGAAACTTTAACATACAAAAAATAAATTAATTATTTAAAACAAAGCAATTAGAGCCGGACGCCGGGACAAAAAATAAAAATGTTGAATGACCAGATGTACATTAAGAAAATTGGCGATGACTGATAAAATTTCTGTATAATAGTTTATAAATTTTTACTTGGAAAATCCTAATTCCTTGAAATCTTGCATAATTAATGTTATATTTGTTCTATCTTGCAAATTCTCTGTCCGGAGAGTTTTCCTTTTGTCGATACACTAAATCGAGAAATAAAGTTTTTAACAGTAAGTAAAAGAAAGACGTATGATTAATATACATATATTAAACTGCTAGATTATTTCTCACCAAATTCAAATCACATTGATACTGTTCGATAGACTCTATAATTATATTAACGAACTGAATAATTTCCAGCATTTTTATATATAGATGCTTCCAGAATTTTTTTCTTTGTGCAATATTGTTTTAAAGGGAAAATTATAAGAATAAAACGTTTAGATTTTCGTATCATTTCATTCTTTTCTCTCTCTTATTCTTTTTCTTTTTACGTGATTGGATCTGATATACAATGTTATGATTTTTTATGAGAGCTACATTTTTGAAGTAATATATAAAGTTTTATCATTTCATTATCTTCAGCTCGGCACCTTCTATATTCACTTCTTTCTCTCTCTTTTTTGCATTCCGTGTTTAAAAGAATAAATAAACCTCGCTGTACAATGTACATTATTGATTATATCTATAACTTTCCATGGACCACATTTCAAACGCGTAAATAATTTTGTTCGTAATTATTGTACCACCCCGTTATTCTCGCTACCGAGACAAACACGTGAACAAACGGCCCCGATATCCGTATCTTCGCATAACACACGTCTCGATTACATAATGGTTCAGCAAACTCGTGTCACCACGCGCGTCGCCTCGTTACGACTGTAAGCCTAAACGCTATTGTTAGAATCGCTGTCGCTAGCGCCTGGCATAATAATAAGCCGAAACTCTACTTCTCGAAACGCGGGTCAATATATTTTTAGAACCGCAACCGAGCGCGAGGTCCGAGAAAAACGCCGCGCGCGCGAGAGAGAGAGAGAGAGAGAGAGAGAGAGAGAGAGAGAGAGAAATGAAGAGATAGAGGTGTCATTAATCGTTGCCAAAAATCTTTTTACGCAATGGAATTATTACAGGAAAAATTCCGCGTCTTTTTCCGCTTCTTGTCGAGATTTTTAGCACAGTTTCCTAAATAAATATAATAGATTAACCGTTTTCATTATTTTTTTCCAATCCTAATAACTCGCGAAAATCAATACATTGGGAATTAAACAGGGTATATTATATTTAATGTTTCCATTTAGCTATATTCGAAATATCTGTATAATAATAATATGGCTGTTACATAATCATTTTACTTTGTATTTTTCTTATTTTCGTATATCGTAATTAAATAACAAATCGATTGAATTGCAATCAAAAATTTAATAAAAATTACTCATTTCTTTATCTGTTCAACAAAGCGCCACTTTAAATGTTTGCCCTTACTTTTCAACTTTCTTTTGGCATTATTACAAATATTCTAATTACTAATATTATGTCTAATTTTAATTATTCCTATAGTTAAATCATAAATTAAATATTACGTGAGTATATATTGACATGTAATTAAGTTATTAAATGTATTGTATATACATAGATCAATAATATACAAAGCGGATAAAAAATTGCTTTATCTTATTAATATATTGGAAAGGTTTTTGAGATATTTCCATTTTATCAATTTCTATAATTGCTTATTAATTTAATTCAACCTTCTCCTTTATCTTCGCAAATTTATAAAATTGAGATAATTCAATTTTTTAAATTTAAGACAAAATACGCCTTTTCAATAAAGATAACATTATACGCAAAAGTTCCGACATGTTGTCCATCTCTCGCATTTAATTCCGAGAGATTGATAACATAATCGTGGTACGTAACGACGACGAGAGAAAAGAGGGAGGAAAAAAAAAAGAAAATGCTCGCGCAGACGAAACAGTTCCGCAAGGACCAGCTGTCCCAAGTGAACCCGCCGAAATTCGAGAAAGCCGAAGACATGGCCGACCTGACCTACTTGAACGAGGCGTCGGTGTTGCACAATCTGAAGCAGCGTTACTACGCCAAACTGATCTACGTAAGTCGATTTGCCGTGATCGTACGCCACTAACGCGCTCTTTCTTTCTCTTTGGGATCGATGATAGACCAAGGACTTCAAGAAGGACCAGCTGCAGCAGGTGAATCCGCCCAAGTATGAGAAAGCTGAGGACATGTCCAATCTGACCTACCTCAACGATGCTTCGGTCCTCCACAACTTGAAGCAACGTTACTACGCGCAACTCATCTATGTAAGGCTCTTCGCTCGCAATGGGGAGATGCTCGCAGCCTCCTTTCTCCTCATCCGAGGATAAGGAGGACTTTGTCTGGCTTTGTCTGGCCTCGAGTGTCCCTCTTCTACTTGCGAGCCGTCGTAGACTTTCCCTGTGTTTCGAAGGACCGGTTCGTCGCTCAAAACGCCTGGACGCGTCCCGCGACGTCTCGAAGGGTCCTTCGACTTTACACTCCGTTCGTCATCCGCGACTAATGGCTCGCCAGGATGCACGGATCTTGTGCAGGAGCGTCGTCGTAAAGCAGGACAATCTGTCACGACGTCTCTCTTGATCTCTCCATTTTTTTTATCGACCCTTCTCCCGCCAGGGAAATGTTCGATGTTTTCGCCACCAGAGAATGCATGATTTTTTCTATTTATTTATTTTTTTTTGTTTCTAGTTGAGAGGATGACGCCGTCGTCAAAGCACCATGACGTGCTGCGACGTCTCCTGGCTTTTTATTGATTTTTTTTTTAAATTTTGACTTTTGTATTTACTCCAGACTTCTGTTTGGAGATGCATGATTTTTTTTTCCTTTTGCTTTTAAGAGAATGAGAGAATTGTCGCGCAAAGCACAATGACGTGCCGTGACGGTCTATATTTTTCCACGTTGCAAGAGTTATCCTTTCCCTGCCGGATTGGTAATTTTCGATCAGTCACTGAAATTGATCTCTCCGTGTTGAGAAAATGTCAAGCAAGAAATATCTTATGCTTTGCCATTTTTTTTGTTTTTCACCGGAGAATGCTCGTTACTTTGGTCAATTTTCCACGACATCCCCTTCGTTTTAATTCGCACAAGATGTGCAATCTATTTTTCTTCAATCATTCTATGTTTGTTTCCTGAATGTTACGTCTATTGTATAATATAGTGCGCACCAGGATCCACGTGCTCACAAAGTGGAGAGCCCGAAGGATACTCTCGTTTCGAGACACGAGTCGCATCCATCACGATGGGAGACGGACTGTTAATGCATCGGCATTAAACTCTGTTATTTTTTGTTTTTATATACATATATGTACATTTTGTCGATATCGTCGATGTTGCTGGATTATTTCGTTGAATTAATATCCGTATAATTAGTTTAACAGAATTATATCTGTTAATTTTCTTTTTCATTTAAAGAAATTTTATGAGCTTTATAGATAATATTGATATATGTATAACTTGATAATTATTTTTGTGGAGATTTGAAGAAAGAAATAATCAGGCACTATCGAGACGATGTATTTTGCAGAAAAATTTCAGTTATTCGAAGTTTGAGGCAAAACTCCAATTGTATTATTATATACGAATGATTTCATATGTCATACAATATTATACGATTTAATTGGAGAAAAGAGTTTTCTCTAGAATTATAGTATTGATCTCTATAAGAAGTCTATAATTTTATTTTATTCACTATAATTTGTTCCATTGTTATAATTGAAGGAATCATAATTATAGAAGTTCTATAATAATTAAATTATATATTTTTATGTTGTATGGTAAGTCACGTTGATTGTGTGTGTTATACATATAATCCTCTTTACCGAGTTCAGGAAGTTTGAATAACTGGAATCTGTCTGCGATTTATTGTGCATGTTATCATTGGTTCTCGTGCAAGCGAGACAGATTGTACGCCGAAAATCGAGAAATTTTTATGCTGGCAAACCGTAAAGACCGGCCGAGCCACGGAACGTTACTCGAAGCCTCGACTCGAGCGATCTTTAAGTGGTTGTTGATTTTTGCAGACCTATTCCGGCCTGTTCTGCGTGGCTATCAACCCCTACAAAAGATTTCCCGTGTACACCCATAGGTGTGCCAAACTATATCGTGGCAAGAGGCGTAATGAGGTGCCGCCGCACATTTTCGCCATTTCTGATGGAGCCTACGTCAACATGCTCACCAGTACGTAAAAAAAAACCATTATTACGCGAGGAGCAGTATTAATCGCGATACAGCATTACAATTTACAATACCACGATTGAGAAAAACCGTTTACTTCCAAAAAAAAAACGGAACATTTAAATTAATTATTGCAATAACAATTAAACTACATTAATTTGTGTTGTTAGATAGAACAGTCATATTAAAGACGTTCCTTTTTTTATTTTAAAGAATAGATCGATTTGTAAGAGGTATGATTTTTGTCATTTCCGTGTCATTTTGCGCATTATGTGAAATCTATGATCTCTCATCCTCAACAGACAACGAGAACCAGTCTATGTTGATCACCGGTGAATCTGGTGCCGGAAAGACTGAGAATACGAAGAAGGTAATCGCGTACTTCGCCACCGTCGGCGCCTCGACCAAAAAAGAAAAGGAAGAACCAGGAGCTAAGAAGAAGGGTTCTCTGGAGGACCAGGTCGTCCAGACCAATCCCGTCCTGGAGGCCTTTGGTAACGCCAAGACCGTCCGTAACGATAACTCCTCTCGTTTCGTAAGTGTTTCTATTTTAACACGCTTAATACGAACATACGAAGCGTTCAATATGGATAAAATAGCTATTAGTGCTATTACTATATTTGGTCGACATAAATGATTGCGAGGAAGTCTAATAACGATTCGGGAGACCTAAAAAAAATAGAAAACAACTATAGTTGCAAAATTATTTAATCCCTTAATTTGAAAATATATTAAAGTAATTTATATATTAATATGTAAATTATTATATATAAACTAATATTTATATATTATTATAATTGTATAATCATATATCTATTTTATTACTTTGATATTATTATTTTAATTTTGTCATATCAGATTTAATTGTGCCTCCGTTTAATCTCAAACAGGGTAAATTCATCCGTATTCACTTCGGTCCTTCGGGAAAGCTGGCCGGTGCCGATATTGAGACATGTGAGTATCTGACATATTTTCAAAGCCAACTCATATCCCGGAAAAGAAATCGTCACGCAGTTGTTAATTTTGCGCAATTAATCACGTCCGGCGTTTAGTAAGCACGTCAAGGCGACGGAAGGCGAACGCGTTTATTATTGTCGCGACGCAAACGCGCGCCTCCGAGGCGCAGTTGGCGTCGATTCGCGATTTACACCGTCCGCCGTTCTTCAATTGCGTCCGGTTATTTTTGCGACCGCTCCATTTCGTATCGTTTGGCTTAAAATCCGCTCGCGTCATCGTCGTGATCCCTTGCTCAATCTTTGCGCTATAAACGACAATGTATGCGCGACGACGTCTTTTTTCGCAAATGATTATTCACTAAGAAGAAATTATTTTATTCAATTTTTAACAAGCGCGATTAGTTATTATTTAAAAAATTATTTTTATGCAAAATGGATTTTTAGTTATTACCGTCTTAATTAAAATGTGCTGTTTTTATATTTTTACAAGAAATGACGTGATATATTTATGTATTCTAATTTTTGTATATTTTTTGTCTTTAATGAATCCTTTTGTAGAATTTTTTCTACAAACGTAAAATATATTTCTTCATGTAAAGTATATATTTAAAATAATGTCCTCCTTCTCATAGATCTGCTGGAGAAGGCTCGTGTCATCTCTCAACAATCCCTCGAGCGTTCTTACCACATCTTCTATCAAATGATGTCCGGATCAGTCAAGGGACTGAAGGGTAAGATCATTGATATTCCGCGAGAAAGAAAGTAAAATCCAAACAGGATTCGATTATATTCTCGTCCTAGGATCATATTGATAGATTATTGCTACCTCGAGAAGAATAAAAAGGTTAATACAATTATTTACACATAAGAAATTAATTGCACATATTTACATATAATGGAGCCATATCGATATAGTAATACAACAATATTATCAGTAGAGAAATTAATTGTCTTTTGCTAGATTAAATGTAGCATAGATATGATTAATCATCCTCCAGGCAGAGATGATAAATTAATTTTCTCGAGGTAGTGATTATTTCCGGAGCGTTCGCGAATGCTCTCGCTGATAACGAGATCAGATCGGGAAGATGAGACAGGTGCTGCGGAGCCTGGAATATAAAAAGGTTTCGCGCGTGAATGATCCGGGGTATAATCGCCCGGAGGGTCGCCCTCTTTCCTCCCGCGCATCAGCAAAGTTTCTCACTGCCGAATTATCCTCATTCCACGCAGAGATATGTCTCCTATCGAACAACGTCCAGGATTACTACTTCGTATCTCAGGGCAAGACAACGATCCCGAACGTCGACGACGGCGAGGAGTGTCTGCTGACCGACGTAAGGACCTGACGATGACGAATATCGCAGGGTTCTCGCCTCTTGTTTACCTTTACTACCCTTGTATATGATACCCTAGACTCGGTTGCTGGCTACAGTTGGCGGTTTTCTTGGATTGACTGTATATCATGTTGCCTGGAGAAATTGTAGCAGGCAATACATAACGCCTCTAGGACGGGGTATTGTGGGAGAAACGTGTCTATCGAGGTCGATTTTCTCGATCGGATTTTGGACGATGCAATTTAATATTTAATGGTAGTTTTATATTGCGTTTACTGTCAATTGAGGTCGATTTTTATTAATATAATTTTAAATAAAAATAAAACCAATTACACTCGGTTTCATGAATAGCTTTGAAGTAAAAAATTTGACAAGCTTTTCTAATCAATAAAAGAAAATTTCAAATAAAAAAATTTATAATTTTAAAATAAATCCGATTTTTTAAATTAGAATTTTTTGATTTTCTAATTTTAAATCAGATTTAATTTTTAAAAAATTACATGTATATAGATTAAATATATAATTAAATTAAAATCTAACTTTACTGAAGAATTCTTCCATTTAGTTTGGTAAATGGAAGAAATCTTATTCGATTAAAATAAGTTTTATTTAAGATTACTTATTGGCCTTATTTTTTTGAAAAAACAAAAACGGAACAGAATTATTATTCTAAAGTACAAATTCGACGATAGTCACGTATATCTCGTAGAATAGCGTGCTCGTATAGTAGATCTCTTCATTGCGAGAGAAAGAGCTGGGACATTTTGTACATAATTTTATCCTCCTAGCAAGGCGTAATCCGCAAAAGGAGTAGCGGTATTTTGCAGAGCTATACCGTAGAATCGTATTTTAAATGTAGTATTCTGAGTACCAAACGTTGACATTGTGGACGAAGAAACTATTTCAAAACTGGTCGCTAAACAGAAAATTTTATTTCTTGAAAATCTGATAAAGTACACTCATATAAAAATATTGTATTTACTTACAGAAACATTGCATGAAAACAGTCCGTTAAAAAATTGACGAGAAATTTATATCAGAATATTTTTTAAAAAGATATAATTAGGGATAAAGGCAGACTTTGGAAGTTCTAAAAAAGTTCTTCTTGATATCTAAATTTAATTTATTTTATTATTAAAATATTGCAGTACGAAATCATGATTTAAATAAATAAATATATATATATATACATGTAAATAAGAAAAGAACAAAAGTAACATTCTTTGAAGAGGACGCAGGCGCTTTGATAGTTTCTTCGTCGAGCTGACGAACCCCTGATGAGCACAGGTGGCACCTCTTTGACGTTGCCTCCTTTCCGCCAGTATTTCCCTTGAGACGCAGTCGACAGAACCCGCGGACTCGTAAGGGTTTATAGATCCCCTGTAGATACGACCCCCGCCTCCCTTTAGGTAGTACGATGGAAAGCCACCAGGAAACATGGCCCACCATTGGTTGTTCTAACCACCTGCATGTTTTCTTTCTTTCTATCCGGTCACCCTGTAGAGATGTGTCTGCTGTCCAACAAGATCACCGACTACTACTTTGTATCGCAAGGCAAGACGACGATTCCCGGCCTCGATGACGGCGAAGAGCTTTTGGTTACCGATGTAAGTGCAACGACCTGGACCAGCCGGCGTCAGTGATCGCGTCAGCAAAAGATATTTCATCGAGATAAGAGGAATGAATTGATTTTTGAAAGTTTTTACGTTTAGACGTTTTATATTTTTTATAGAGAATTATTCATCACATATTTATGCAATATATCTTCACATTTTTTTACGGTTTGTTGTATTTTATTAGATTTCACATGCTCTTCTATAAAAGAAGACAGTTTCTTATGTTATTTATCTATGTATATGTTAATCATGTCTGTTTCTGAAATTGGTATAGCATCAATTTAACTTGTTATACACAAATCTCTATTTTCGAAGCTCGCTGGTCCAATTCTCTGAGCACTAGCTCCTCTGTGTACGTAATTGTCGCCTTTCCGTATAGCGACCGCTTCCGGAAAAGTGTCATCGCTCATTGAATACGCCGAGTGACGATTCTTTTCCGTACACTTTGGATTTTTGTGTCAGCTTCTACTTACATATACTGTATACATGAAGATGTTTATCTGTGCTATTTATCTCTTCTTATGTGCTATCTGTATTTCTCAATGTTTTCTTCTCTTTCTTTCTTTCTCTGTCTCTTTCTCTTTGCTCTTTTCATTGCAGCTCTTCAATGTGCCATGTGATTAACCGAACATATTCTTACAGCGTCACATAGCGGACATCTGCATATCACTATAACTTCTTTTCTTCTTTTCTCTGTCTTTCTCTTTTCTCTTCTTTTCTATCGCATTATCATTTTTTTCAGCGAGTACTCGCCGCCAATAACTTGCTATTGTTTTTTCTATCGCGAGCATCGACGACTTTAGTTACTTTTTTTAAAAAAGTATCCAAATTGATTCTATTTGTTGATTCTAAAAGTAATTTTATTGACCGATTTAATCGTTAATAAAATTATTTGCGTCATTTCGTAATTTACGAGTTACGAATTAATCAAAACGCTAGTCGAATTAATTCAATTAAAAATATATTTTCCAAGAGGAAAGGAGTAAAGTTTTTGTACGATAACAAAAGGACTTAGAATGTCGACGATGGTCACGATCGCTCGCTTGCCGATTACGAGATCGAGCGTCGATAGAAAAAATGAACAAACTAATGCAGAAATGACCATGCTGAGCAACCGAATCGGCGACTACTGGTACATTAGCCAGGGTAAAACCAGAATTCCGGGAGTCAACGACGGCGAAGATATGGAAGCAACGGACGTAAGTCCAGCCCCAGGGTGTCTTCGAGCCTTGGCGAAATTCAGATTCCCTTGTGACTTCTTATGAAATTAATTAATAATATTAACTTATATTAGATCAATTTTTTTATCACCGAAGAAATATTAAAAATCTTACTTACAATTAGTGAGAGAGAGAAAAACTATATACTGGTGTGATTGCGTTCAAACGATTAAAATCAAATATTTCAGTGATTATTTTTTTTACTATATAATTACAGTTACATAATTAATTTAAAAAGCTGCAGTGTCTTTAAAAATGACTGAACATTTATTTATTTCATTCGGATAGCTTTTAATTACTTTGAAACTTTAATGTAGTTTATGTAGATAAGAATTATTCGTCTGCTTTTGTTATCATGGAACGAGCAAGGTGATGCTGAAGTTTGGCCAAGGATTCGTCACCCCCCTCGCCCCCGCCTGCGAAAGCTGCCTGCCGCCGCAATCGGGGCGCGGGGAGATTGGGAGCGCGAGACTTTCTCATACTGAAGAAATGTTCTCTTCCAAGATAGGAACTCATCGCCCCCCGTTTACCCGCTCCCCGATACGCCCATCTCACTATTACCGCTCGACCCGTATATGCCAGGCTGTTTAAAAAAGCGCGCTCGCAAGTGTCGTAGCAATCTCTTCGTCTTCTTCGCTCTTTCGAGACTCAATCATCATCCAAAAAGATGTTGCTTGTTAATTAAAAAAGTTAAAAGAATTCCTCAAACACCAAAGATATAATTTCTTGACAACAAAAGCGAAAGATATATTTTTTAAATTTAGAATAATGTTAAATAAGAAAGTTCTTTATTGTAAAATTGTAAAAGAATTATTTTTTAGTTATTATCCAACTGTGTAAAAAAAGCGGTCATTATTCGAGAAAATATATTTAAAAAAATATTTCTCCAAAAAATATGTCATATTGTTAAATATATAAAAAATCCAAGACGTAAATCTTTAAAAATCTTTTTTGAGAAGATATGATCAAAGGCTTTTCTTGCGATGGATTTTTGAGTCTCAAAAATTGGTAGCGTAATTAATTAACGACCAACGGCTTGGCGTTGCAAGTTGACGACCGCTGATTGACCAAGGATGGATCGAAAGTCAGATCGCGAGGATCCTCAGAAACGAGACTGAGACTAAAACAAATTCTGGAACTGCAACTTTATTCTTCGAAATGCTTCACAGATATATGTTTCTTGTCCAACAACATATACGACTATGTCAACGTATCCCAAGGAAAGATCACGATCCCCAACGTCGACGATGGCGAGGAATGTTTGCTGACGGACGTAAGTCCTTAAATTAGATACCACCCTGGTTGTAAAAAAGATGCCCCTTTTTTGCCCTGTAAAAGTTCGATCCCGTATCTTTGGATCACATGGATATATAAACCCATTCATCTAGTATCAGCGACGTCGATCAAGATGTTTGAATATTTAATTAATAGATTTAAAAATAATAGTCATAATGAAACTTAATAATCAAACGATAACGATTTGTTAATATTGAAAAGATGAACGACCTTTTGAAGATTGACGTCGTTGTTGTTTTTCTGCCTCAGATATTGGTTTATATAAATGCGGACGATAATAAGCAACAATATATATATTTTGGGAAATTACGTAAGATTATTAGTTTCTCATTAATTTTTTAAATTTTAATTTTTTAAATTATTTAATTATTCTTAAATTAGATTGTTTTTAATAATAAATTTAAGTTTGTTGGATATTTATATATAAAAATACAATAATTAATAATATCCTTAATTTAATGTTTAATAGAGTTTTTGATATTTTTTGTCTTTTATTTTTCGATGCAAAAATATCAAAGTAAACAGATTGGAACTATTTATTTTAATTTCTTAATTGATTTGGATACTTACAAGTCAAAAAATTCGATAAAATTGATGTTATATTTTTAATACAAAATTAATATCTCTCGTATAAACGTTACTTAATGTAATTTTATTACATGTTTTTTATGTTAATATTTTTTATAAACAGAGTTTTAATATTATTTAGAAATTTGAAATTAAAAATATAAAATCAAATTACATATTACGTGTGTATGATCAAATTTTGATAGATGGATTGTTGCTACATTATCGATTTCTGCGCAACTACTATGTACATATAAATAGTACAATATTTTCGAGTTCTCTTCCGGTAGTAGTATTGCCCTTCCCTATCTGGTACCTTACTCCAGTTCTTTACCTGGAGCGATTTAAGAAATCTTGAGAGAAGTTCTCTTCCGACTCGAATTAAAGAGATTCAGCATTACTTCGAATATCATGTCCCAGTAGTTTATACAATTCCGTAGTAGTTGACTCCTCCTTTCTTTCCCCTTCTACAGTAGTTACTGCTCCTGTGAGAAGTGAAGTTTTCATCCTAGGTTGAAACTTTGGTAGATTTGATCAGAGACACAGCTCGAGGAAGGGTTTCTTCATCGATCGAGTGCAACGTTGAATTTCGTGAAGAAGATCCAAGCTGCCCCTCAAAGGAGCGAGGGGGGTGGAAACCAAGACCGCGAGGAATCGTTCAGGCTGACCCTGAAAACTTCTTTACCACAAAGAAGGCAGTTCGCGACGAGTGCGATCTAGAGATCAAGCTCGCAATTTTGTTGTCTTCTTCGTAGTTTCTTCTTTTTCTTCTTCTTACTCTTTTTCTAGCACTTCGTGGTCTTGAGAGACTACGTAGGCCGTGTTAATTCGCGTTGACACCCGGAGCTTAAAGAAAAGAAGCTATCGCCACGTAACACGAGCTTCGCTTCCGCTTTTCGATTCGCTGTTGCTGCAAGAACGAGCTTCGTTTCCGGTCGGTTTCACCAACATCAGTCGACTTTCTTCCAGAATTACACAACTGGAAACAAACGATTGACTCGCAATTAAAGTTGAATTTTTACGATCGAGATTTTGACATTGATTAATTTTAATCCTGGTTCAATTGGTTAAGAATCAATTGATCTACGATTGTAATAATTGTTTATATTTATAAAATTCAAGAGCTTATTACCAAATTGTACGTAATAAATATATATAAAAAAATAAAGTTACAAAATTAGAGAACGTTTTGGAAACATTTTTATACAATATATTAGAATTTCCATTCTTTTAAACAAAAATAAGTTCTTCGATCGATCTCGTAAAATAGTTAATTTTAATTGTCACTGTGGTGAAACCGAGCTTTATGCCACGCTTTCTTTCTCTTTCTTCTTTTTCATGCAGCTTCCACGCACGTAGCCGAACGATTTATAGCATAACCAGATATATCGATCGTTCGTTGTGCTTGGGAGCGTTTGTGTTGTCCTTGTTCTTCCATTAACCCTCGCTTGTCCATTTAAGTTCACCAAAATTGATAACGACAATCATATTAGAGGAGTGATTAGGGATCGTCATTCTCTTTTCTGATGATCCCTTTTCTAAATTTGAATCACGATGGACGATAATAATAATAAAGTATCATTAAATTATATCCCAGAATCTCTGAATTTGCCAGTAGATGTATTGATCGGTTTTTCGTCTCAAATAAAATTTTGAAACAGAATTCTAAACAACAAAAGGTCCAAAAAATGTGTAAAGTATGTCCGAAAATTTCATAACGTCTTTCGCGAATCAACTTCTCGTAATTTGGAACAATCTCAGACGCGAGATTGTCGGCAAGACAACGGTTTAACGGGGCTTTTTTTCGATAACAGCAAGCTTTCGACGTGTTGGGCTTCACTCAGGAAGAGAAGGATAACATCTACAAGATCACCGCGGCCGTCATGCATATGGGTGGCATGAAATTCAAGCAAAGGGGTCGTGAGGAACAGGCTGAAGCCGATGGCACTGAAGTACGTATCTTTGTTACTACTGGAGAACTACTTGAACTGATATGAGACCATAATTATTATTAATATAACAATTTAATTGTTTTTTATTTTTTTATGGAAAATAATTTTTTAATTAAGAAGATTAATCAACATCCTGTACAGCCAAGAAATTATTTTGCTTAAAATTTCTAAATGTATCGTTTATTCGCCTCTCTCCGTTTTTATTCTCCTTTAAAGATTTTAAAATAATTTCTGTAATTTAGGGCTCTCTTCTCTTGATACTTTAAGAAGATAAAAATCTAAATATATATAGGCGCGTAATCGATTTTCGAAACTACAGCTCCACATAATTATATTCTAACATTTCTTTTTCTACGTGTACACTAAAATATATTTTTCTCTTTAATCGAAAATTACAAGCATTGAAATATATTTTTGTTAAAACGCTATTATCGTTTTGTTCTTTTGGCGCAATGAGAAAGAACGTTGCAAGAAAAAAATAATCATGTTTCGCACTTCAGGAAGGTGATCGCGTGGCTAAATTGCTTGGCTGCGACTGTGCCGATCTTTACAAGAACTTGCTGAAGCCAAGGATCAAGGTCGGTAACGAGTTCGTCACCCAGGGTCGTAACAAGGATCAAGTAGCCTATTCCGTGGGCGCCATGTCGAAGGCGATGTTCGACAGGTTATTCAAGTGGCTGGTGAAGAAGTGTAACGAGACCCTGGATACTAAGCAGAAAAGGCAGCACTTTATCGGTGTACTGGATATCGCCGGTTTCGAGATTTTCGACGTAAGTTTCTCCCGAGCCGCGATCCACAAATGTACATATAGACACACATATACGCATTACGCATATATGCAACGTGATCGTCGACGATTTTTGCACAAAATTCTTACAAAAATTTCAATAATTTATTAATTCCGTTATCTTGTCGTCAATTAGACTTTCTGAATGATTAGAAAATTATTTTTACTAATTGTCTTATGCAAAATGCCTTGAAAAATTTTGTATAATGACAAAACAATTTTCTATTTACCTTTGACACAAGAATTGCAGTTAAAAATAAACGATTCTTGCGAATTAAGTTTTACGAGTGCAAATTTTAGGCGATTTTTAATCGATCAATTTATTTGCATTTTAATTGTCTAGATATTTAATAGATATCAAGAATTATCAGAATTTCAAAACCATTATTACATAATTTTTGTTCCGGTGGTCTCTGTATAATATCAAAAAATTGAGTCATAAAACAGAGAAAGTCTTGGAAACTTCTCTTTCGAATCGTCAACGTGAACGAAAATATAATCGAATACACGGAAAAAGAAGATACTGAAGGTGCGAAGAACTCTTCGCACTTTCGATCCATATAGACTTCACTTTTCCCCACGACGAAGTAAAATAGGAAAGAAAGATACTCAAAATCGAGCGTGACGAGAAGTGAATCGTAGTTCACGAGGCGTCTCGAACCCCCGTCGAACGAGTCGCCGAGAAATCTCCTCGGAAAGCCTGTAATCATATCTCGTTACCCTGGTATCTCGCAGTATAACGGCTTCGAGCAGCTCTGCATCAACTTTACCAACGAGAAGTTGCAGCAGTTCTTTAATCATCACATGTTCGTCCTCGAGCAAGAGGAGTATAAGAAGGAGGGCATCGTCTGGCAATTCATTGACTTTGGCATGGACTTGCTAGCTTGTATCGAGTTGATCGAGAAGGTGAACGATCGATCCGCCCTCCTCCCTTTCGTTTTTCGATCTCTGTAGGAGATCTTTTTAGGCCCCGCACGTTAATCTTGTCGTTAATCTCGATGAAGTATGAATTTCTCCAAAGGATTGATTTAGATCTTCGTAGACTGTCCCCCTTCCCTAGATATGTATCATCGTCCCTTGGAGGTTGCTATAAACCTCAACGTAAACTTAGATCTTAGTTAGACCCCTGAATGAATTTGTATCCTGAATGGGCTCGAGAATTTTATTTTTATTGAGTAATTTCAACGATAATTCCTTAATTGTCCCTTTTGGGATATTGTGAAATTCAACGTGAGTTTTTGGACTCCGTTGATTTCCTGAATGATTCCGTACTGCCCTGAACCAACTGTGAATTTTTATTGGATGTGATGAGTAATTTTTATTAATATTCTCATAATTTTATTATTTATGATATTATCAATTAACATCAAGCAAAGGGAGAAAATTAATATTATTCTGAGTTTTAATATTATTAATTGTAAATTATTGTATTATTTTCTGAGAAACGCATGATTTCGAAAAATCCCTCTTCGATTGCCCCGAATATTTCTGCACGCCTCCATAGAAGTAGTGGAATTTCTCTGATTAGATAGGGACCCTTTTATCGAGAATGCTCTTAGATGCTCTTAGAACCCCCGAAGAACGCTCATTTGCTCTATCTGCTTCAAAGTGGGACAGCGTGCAGGTAAAGGGATTATTTTTCCATCGAAGGGATATTCATTGTCATCATTATCATCATCGAAACAGTGGACTTCACGTACAGTAAACATGATGTAGGAATGATTAACCACTCGTCCATACCCTGCCCTCGTTTTTTTTTAATTACGCACGTTTAATTACGTACGTTTAACTGTCCATTAGCAAACAGGACGGTCAGGATCGTGCAGAACCGTGCTACCCTTTTACGGTGGTTTTCCTATTGATGTAATTGACAGAGTTGGTAACGGTAGTAGTTGTGGGCCGTAGACTAATATTGTTTGACCCTGTATATTTGGCATTCATAATATAAAGACATCTGGTCACAGACACGAGAACTGACTAAATTCAAAACTAAAATCATACATATGGATACGTTTGTATTTATTACAGATTAAATTGTATTAATTGTTTTATTGTTTGTCTATGATCCGACGTCTCATACTATCCGGAAAAAATCTACAAATTGTCCAGATTATTAACGATACTTTTACAAAAATAAAGATTAGATAAACAGATATGATACATTTTCAATTAACTTTGAATTTAGCATAATCTCGTATTTTGAATTTTGTTTTGATTTTGTACCTTTTCCGTGTTCTGTTTTATGAATGAATCGACCAATATTCTGGACACGAATCGAGACACTGGAACATTGTCATGATAAGTTTGAACCCAAAAGAACGACCTCGTGCTAGGTCGCGATGCGATTGATACCAATCGTATTACGTGCCCTGTAAAACAATCCTTTGTAATTAGATTTTGATCAGCCCGAAGTTTCGAGTCAATCGACAATAAAATTCGAATTTGTTTTCTCATTCCCAACAACTTACAATTAGTAGAGAAAAAAAAAATTAATAATATACCTAATATTAATAAAATGTCAAAATTACCTTAAATTAAATAATCTTAAATCTTGGTGAAGAAGAAGATTATTCTTTCCATGTTATCAGTTACATCAGAAAAATGACTTCATTAAGAATATTTTTATGTACATTAACCGTTTCGAGACGAAACTTCGGGTAATTTCGCAATTTCGACCGTAGACTACATGTAGACGTGTGTAAGAAATTCCTTAAAAGAAACAGACCTACGAAAGCTAAAAGGAAGTGTCAAGAAGGAAAAAAAGAACGGGAAAATGACATACACATACGCATGCCTGTTTCTTGCTCTCGAACAGTTCAACAGCTTCGAGCAGCTCTGCATCAACTTCACCAACGAGAAGCTGCAGCAGTTCTTCAACCATCACATGTTCGTCCTCGAACAAGAAGAGTATACAAGGGAGGGCATTGAGTGGGCCTTCATAGATTTTGGCATGGACCTGATCGCTTGTATCGATCTGATCGAGAAGGTACATTAGGACGGATCGATCGATTCCTGGCCGGTAAAAACCCAGGCAGACGGGTACGGCCGGAAGCAGAAGAGAACGAAATTGCTCAAAGCTGAATAACGAACGAATGACACGATACGTGAATTGAGATAGTTACTAAGCACATCCCTGACGATTTATCACGGATCAGTGGAGACCCGCCACTCTAACGCTTACCCTCTAAAAACAAAGTGATCGTCCACTGTTTTCTTATCGTTTATAGTCATTTATATTTATTCCTGATATCCTGATCCTCCTCCCTCCTTTCTTTCTTCTTGTATCATTTTTGGATCTTGCGGTTTCGGTCGCACGTATTGTTTTCGAGAGGCAAGCATTCCTATCGCATTCCACTTAGGCTAGTTCTACTTCCCTCCTCTACGTCAAAGGCAAAATTTTATCAAAAATATTAATGCCGAAATCTTGTAGTCTAATTTTTACCGAGAAAATATATCGATTTTTTTAATTAAAAGAAGGCATATGATTGTTTGTAAATATTTCTTAAATCTTTTTATATAGTTTTGTGAGAAATTACGAGAACGTCTCATAAAAATAAAATTTAAAAAAATAAGAATTATGTTATTAAAGTTACAAATTATGAAAATCGAGACAAAACACTCGATTTTTTTGAAAAAATTATTTACGTAGATTAAAATCAAATTTGGCAATCTTCTGAATAATAAATTTTGTTCTACCTTAAATGTCAAAATTAAAAAAATTAGAAATATCAGACTTAACACACATATGACACAGACACTTATTTGATTCTCTCGGAGTATTTGTCTCACTGAATGATTTCTGTCTCTTTCTTTATCTCCTCTACCTCATTCTCTCCGTCTATCTACCGGCTTCTGTCCCACTCTTGTTCCTGTCGCACGCCTACGCACTATGCAAATGCAAAAAAATGGCAGTACAACGGCTTTGAGCAACTCTGCATCAACTTCACCAACGAGAAATTGCAGCAGTTCTTCAACCACCATATGTTCGTCCTCGAGCAAGAGGAGTACAAGAAGGAGGGCATCGATTGGGTGTTCATTGATTTCGGCATGGACTTGTTAGCTTGTATCGAGCTGATCGAGAAGGTATTGTCAATTATTCCGAATCAAGGTTTGAATACATCGATCCGGCACCCTGGGAGTTGATCGATCCCACGGACGACGAACGAGTGAGACATCGAACGAGCTTGAGCGAACCGATTTCCGGAACTTCGCAAGAATCATACGCTGTCAATGTTGCTTTCCGGTTAATTTTGACCGGGTTTTTACGCTTGTGTCTGTCGTAATCTCTGGCTCTTCGAGGATGACGAAGACGCCGAATGCAATTTCCAAAGGTACTTAATACGGGTACCTAAGCCAATTTTTCCCTTTTCTTGCCTCTGATGGTGTCCTGTCACATCCCCAACGGCACTAGTATCGTGCCCGTGAAAAACTTCCTTAAAATCGTTCAACGGATTGAGCGACAATCAAACACCATTGTCTTCGACGATCTATTGGGTCCGGTTCGCAATCCTGAAGAGACAGGGACGAACCGTGAAGCGAAAAAGAGAAAGAAACATTCGACGAATCGACGAAGCTTATATTGATATAAACTTATTGTAAAGAATTAATTACGATTAACAAATTGTAATAAGATCATCAGACTTCAGTAAAGCTCCTATGACGAGCATTGAATGTCAACCTGTTAAAAATTTGAGAGCTCGATGATTAAGAAATACACCGTTCAGCGTGACATTAATCAACGAGTTTTAGAATAAAAATTAGATACAAAGTAATTATATACAAGGCTAAAATTAAGAAATTAGCTCGCTCGGAAAGTGATGGTTAACCGTTAACAATCAATGATAAATAATAGATTCAGAAATTATGTTCCTCACCCTCCACATATACAAAAGCACATTAAGTGTCGATCCCGAAACTCATCTTTAAAAGTTTACCCACTCAATAAATTCTATTTACATAAATAAACTTAGCTAACACAAAATGTACAGTGTTCATCATGATACCATTTTTAATTTACCACATAACGGCACAAGCGAGTGTCTTTTTGATTTGTGCGGCAAACTTGAAAAGCATTGTTACTTATTTTTATTTGAACTTGATAGTGAGATTTAATTTAGCATAAATATATCAATTTAATTATATATATATTGAGATTAATTATTATTCACGCGTGTGTAATATTTAATTACGATATATTTCTTAGATAATTTTGTTCAAAGTTCAAAGTTTAAACAGGTCGCTACTTAATTTTTCTAAGATCAAGGATCTTGAAAATAATTGAAATATTTTTCGAGTTTGTCGCACGTTTGAAAATAAATCCTCAAGGGCACATCAAGTGCACCCTGACACCCCTTTGACCCCAATTACCCCTTTGCCCCTGCCCCGGAATCGAACGATGAAAGTTACGGGTCGAAGTCATCGGTCGAACTCTCTCCTCTCATCAGGCAGCACTAATGACGGCTGTTCCCACCTGTTTCTGTTTTCTCTGTTCTTCGCTTAAACCCCCCGTTCGCATGGGTCCCCGTCCACTGCGCTACTCGGTCGAGCAGTTCAACAGCTTTGAGCAGCTGTGCATCAACTTCACCAACGAGAAGTTGCAGCAGTTCTTCAACCACCACATGTTCATTCTCGAGCAAGAGGAATACAAGCGCGAGGGCATTGAGTGGACATTTATTGACTTCGGCATGGATCTCCAGCAGACTATCGATTTGCTCGAGAAGGTATCACCCGGCCAAGGCAGATCGACAGATCGCGGGCCCGATTGCCGAGGAGACTTGAGATTTCTCCGAATAGCACGCTCGAAACATACTACGCTGAATGTGTTCCTGTCTTGTCTGTCTGCTCGATCGAACACTAACAACACTCCCTATCGTCACACTTTTACTCGAGTACTATCTTTTTTTTTTGCCTCTCGTTGCGTCAATTGAAAGGTGGAGCGATTTCATATAATTGATATTTAATTATTTAGATTGCATTATAAATTTCCATTTTCTTTGATTGAACGATTTACCTAATAATTTTGAATGCCGCCTTTGATTGCGTCACGAGAGGTTTCAACTGATCAAAAGATCAAAGGACCAACCGACTGGACACGGATGCTGTCCTCCCGATCGCGCACCTCCTCGCCCTGTTTTCTTCACTGTTTTCTCTCTTTCTATTTCTTTTTCTCTCGCTCTTTCCCTCTCTTTTTCTCTCTTCGCTGTGTGCCTGTGTGCATCGTGGTGCATGAACAAATGCAGTACAACGGCTTCGAGCAGCTCTGCATCAACTTCACAAACGAGAAACTGCAGCAATACTTCAACCACCACATGTTCGTGCTCGAACAGGAAGAGTACGAGCGCGAAGGTATCGTGTGGACCTTCATCGATTTCGGCATGGACTTGGAGCCGACGATCAATCTGATCGAGAAGGTAAAGCGACGGGTCCGCGCAGGACACGGACTCCATATTCTGGATCACCCTGCTGTGATCCCGTAAAGCAGCAATTCGCGCTTGAGTTTAGCTTGCCTATTGAGTTTGCAGCTGTATTGCCAATGTTGTGTTCCTCCTGCCAATATTGTGTCCTCTTGCCTGTGTGTGTACTTAATTACGTATGTATATCATCTTTTTTAGACAAGGGTCTAGCGCGTGAAAATTTTGGTCGCGGATTTTTCGTTAACTTCAGGATTATCTTTTACGGTCGAAGAATAATCACTTTAAGATTTTATTTAACGCTGAGATCAATATAAACGAGTGTCTTAAGCAAATTGTGCAAATTCCTGTATTTTACACGTTTAAATAAATTCAGTTATATTTTTGTATTCTTTTACTTTTAGATAAATTGTATTCTTTTTCTAAACAAAGATTTGAGTGTTTAAAATTATAATCTTTTTTTATAAAATATTGATTTGTTTGTCTATATAGAATTTTGGCACTCACAATTGAAAACTTACGTGGTAGACCCAGAATATAATGTATATTGCTCTAGCTTATAATGGATGAAATGATTGATGTGTCGGAAAAGATAATTGTGCTTTCAAGATATAGAATTTTAGAGAATACAGAGAAAATTAAATATCTGTATAGCGCAATAATCATTGCCGAGGCACTGCTCCAGTAAATCCATATTGTAGAATTACAGATAACGCAGTACTAAGAGTAGCGTTGGGGTTTTCCTCCTGTACATAGTCTGCAAGATTAATTATTAATTAGCAATTAATTCATATAAATCTTGTATTACGCTCGAAAGTATAATTAATTAACCGTTGCAGAAGTAAAGGTACATTAATGTCCCAGTATCGAGCAAGTATCGAGCAAGTATCAAGCAGTATCAAGCAGTATCAAGCAAATAACAAAGTATATCAACGAGGTATTTAGCACCTGTTTTCAGTAAAAGTTGGGGCACTAACGAGATTTGCTGCGCGCGAAATATTTTGCAGACACTTACGCAAACGTATCGAGAACGCCTCCATTTCTTTTTTTACTGGTAGAATCTTGGCGCTGAGATTCAGTCGCGATTTAACAGAAAAATGTTCACGTATAATTAATTAACGGTGAGAAAGAAAATGACTATATCTGTATTTGCGTAACGCTACTCTTGGAAAATGCGAAACTTCTCGAGATGTAACAGATCCTGATGCGTTCCTTCGTTTCTTTTTCCTGCGATACAGCCTATGGGTATTCTCTCCATTCTTGAGGAAGAGTCTATGTTCCCCAAGGCAACCGACAAGACCTTCGAGGAAAAATTGAACAACAACCATCTCGGCAAGAGTCCCAACTTTTTGAAGCCCAAGCCGCCCAAACCGGGCCAGCAAGCGGCCCACTTCGCCATCGGCCATTATGCTGGCAACGTACGAAGTTCTTTCACTTTACTTTATACAAAATAATGGCCTAACTTTTACGAAAAAGTTAACGCACTACCTTATTTTCAAGAAAAATAGAATTGATTTTTTTGCTAAAAGAAGATAATATTTATTTTATCCTTAGGCATAGTACTAAGATTCTATAATTTACTTTACTTTGCACAAATTAACAGTTACATTATTTTAAAGGAAAAGATAATGTCTTTGCAAGAAATTAATTCTAATATGTAATTTAACAAGTTTAACTTTTCGATCATTTTATTTATCGATTTTACTTATCGCCACATCTTTTGTTTAGAGAGAAGTTTGAAAGTAGTAGATTTTCTATCATTCTTAAGTAAAGACAGAACTGAAAGTTTCTTCGGGCTTCAGGTACCGTACAACATCACCGGCTGGCTGGAGAAGAACAAGGACCCGCTGAACGACACGGTGGTTGATCAATTCAAGAAGTCCACTAACAAGCTGCTGGTGGAGATCTTCGCTGATCATCCCGGTCAGTCCGGTGACGCCGGTGGCGGCGGCGGCGGCGGCAAGGGCGGACGTGGCAAGAAGGGCGGTGGCTTCTCCACTGTGTCGTCCTCCTACAAAGAGCAGTTGAACAACCTGATGACCACCCTGCGTGCCACCCAACCCCACTTCGTCCGTTGTATCATCCCCAACGAGTTGAAGCAGCCGGGTGTGATCGACTCCCATCTGGTCATGCATCAGCTTACCTGTAACGGTGTGCTTGAAGGCATCCGTATCTGTCGTAAAGGTTTCCCCAACAGAATGGTGTATCCTGATTTCAAGCTACGGTGAGAATCCTCTCTATCTTTCTTTTGCTATTAGTTATACGTATATTTGTGAAGAATCGAGAAGCTGACTGTAATTTATAGGTTACAAGAATCTGCAATGTTTGTCGATTTCTTTTGAGTTTACTGGGCTCTAATTATTAAGAAAATTATTTTGTTATGTTTTTCCATTATATTAGATTAATTTTTTATTATTATATTAATCTTTATTACCTATATCTCTTTAAACATAATTTACATAATCGACATAGCAGGTTTTTTTAATCACTATACTATTTAAGGATGTTCGGGCATTACGACTAAAATGATGAAAACTCTTTGAATCCAAATAAATTCTATAGATTTAATCATAAAAAAATTCTGTTAAAGTTTGAGGCTGTTTAGGAAGCTTGTTGTTGAGAAATTAAATAATAAAATTACACGTAGTCTTATGGAAAATAGGAAAAAATTATTATATTTCAGTGAAAAATAAAAAAAATATGGAATTTTGCAAGCAGAACGAGTAAGACTACATAATTATCTATATCAATTTTTAGCTTTATTAGGAGACTTGTTTTTTTTTAAATTTAATAATGTTTCCGAAAAATTTTTCGGTTAGGTTCAGTTTGTTGAAAAGTACGTTCAATACATACTCAATACGTAGGTACTTACATACGCTCAATTACAGAGGAGGAGACAATGAGATACACGCGCACTATCAAAAAAGCCATGCAATGTTGTCAAATTAAAAAAGTGATTTAACTTTAAAAACTGATTGTACATAAGCAACCTAACTTTTAGCAGGAAAAATATGCCTTACCGCCCGAACATCCTTAATATTTTATTAGCGATGATTTTTAATGCAATTATTTAATTACATTACCTTCTTTATTTCATAATTAATGCAATTATTCAATTACGTTAGATTCTTAATTTCATAATTTTAGAATGCTACAGAATTAGAATAGTTATTTTTTTGGAAAGAATTTTTAAGAATATTTAAAGAAGACAGATAATCTTTCTATTTTCTTTTTCTTTCTGTATATTTTTAAAAAACAACATAACTTTTTCGACCCATTTCTTGCGCGAACGGAAGCCGGGATGGATTATTCTTCTCGGATTCGACTTATATAATAATCGGATCTTTATGTTATGTACCGTGTAGTTACATGATCCTTGCGCCAGCCGCAATGGCGGCTCAAAGCGATCCCAAGGTCGCCGCGGCTAAATGCTTCGAGGAGATCGGTCTCGATCCAGACAGCTATAGGATCGGTCACACTAAGGCTAGTTGACGTACCCTCGATAGAAATGGATTTGACAATTCCACCGCCCCATTGTTTCTAAACTGATGGACTAGCCACTTTTCACACCCCACGTTCGAGGAATTCCGAAATAGAGGCAGATTTTTTCCTACGTGGATGATCCGGAGGTCCTCGTTCAGGAATCGTGACAAATATATTCTTCCGATATTTACAGCGCGACAAAATGCCAAATATCAACGTTAAAATGATATAATTTTTCGTTGGTCTCGAGATAGGATCTGTGTATTTAAATTTTTGATTGTTGATATTACGAGCTCACGTATCTTGACGATAAACGGACGATTTTTATAAATCGACAAGATTTAAGGATGATCCACGCTGGAATTTTGCCTCCTGAATTCAGCACGTCGCTCTCCTCATAGAATGCAATATCACGTGTATATTCGAATGCCGTCCAGTTTTGCCCACCCCGTGAGTCGTTTCGTAAAAACATAGAAAATCCAATCAGATGTCCAAAATCCTTTGCCCGATTTTTTAAGAATATACCTGATTAGATTAGAGGATCAGTCTCCCCCCCCCCCTCCCCCCAACAGTATTACACGCACATGAAGTGGGCCCCGATTTTTTCTTAAAAAATCGTGAGATTTGGCGATCGAGAAGGAACGAGATCCGATCAAGGGACAGGAGGAAGTATAAATCTACGGAAATTCGTGTCTGGAACACCCGTATTAATTAGTTCGCACGTTTGCCCCCGCCCCGTACCCCAATACCCCCCTCTAGGTACAAGATCCTGGCGCCCGCGGCGGTCGAGAAAGCGAAAGAGCCCAAGGAGGCGGCTGCGGCTGTTCTGGAGTCCACCGGCCTCGACCCTGATATGTACCGTCTTGGACACACCAAGGCACGTTTTATCCCCTTTCTCCCCGCCCTGGCCGCAACTTTCGGCCTAATCCCGGCCGACGATGATCTTGCAACGCGGCTTTGAGCGCGATCGACGATGCTCGACGAGCGAGACCCTCGCCTTAACTTCAGATCGTTTAAAAATCTTATAATTTAATCATTAATAATTTAACGAGGCTGTTTCTGTCGCTCGAACATCGTCGACGTAAGTGACTGTCTTTCCATTGTCGTTGATGTACGTATTTGAACCCCTGACACGTCGATGCCCCTTAGTGACTGGGCGGTAGACATAAGAACGACGGACACGTCTTAAAGCGCGAGTATTCGAAGACATCAATTTCGATCTAAAATCAACTTTTATAGCACTAGTATATCGCCTTTTTAACTTTTGGCGAAAATTACTTGTTTTGTGATGTTGTACTTCTGATTCCTTTTCTGTCAAGCTGTCGGTTTCTCCTAGAAATTTCACAAATTTTCGGTAGCAAAGTGATTCCCCGAAGATCTCGCGCTTTAATTGACGTCTTACCTTGTCCGAGATCGACATGAAGTAGATTTCCCGAATAAAAGTATCCTCGAAGGTAACCACGTTACCTCTTGGACCCTCCCTTCCCCCCCCCCCCCCCCCCATGTATTCTCGATTCTACAGCAACGAGAAGCAATAATACGACAAACCTCTAACCTGGCGTGGTGATTTTTTTTCTGTCTGTTTTGTGAACACACACACACATCGTCAAATACCAATATGTATCACCATCAAACACACCGAACCGCAAAACCCTTGACGGCGCGGTCGGCCACGAACGCAGATACAAAATTCTGTGCGCCAATGCCGTGAAAGAGCCTTGCGAGCCGCAAAAGGCCACCCAGATCATCCTGGACGCGATCAATCTGGAGAACGATCAGTACCGCATGGGTCACACCAAGGTATTGGACACCTGCTGTGGTCCACGTCGTGGCAGTGTCACGATGTGCAAACGCTATCGCAGATTTGTCATAGCACGAAAGCTCTTGAAGTCATGTTCGCAGGATACATCAAACGTCAACCGGCGGATATCCTGTGGACGTTTCCTGTGGAGCTTTCGCGTTGTACTTACGGCGCCGACGATTTATTCGCCAACATCAAAATATAAAGGAAAAAAATTAAATGCTTTCATTTTCTTCAAGAATCTTGGATAGATTTCAGAAATGTTTACGAGTCGATGACAAAATTACAAACTCGAAGATCGAAGCAGAAATCGATTTTCAGATTCGAATCTTCCGGGTTTCTGGAATCCTGGAATATTCTGCAAGATTTGCATTTTCCACGAATATGCGCGACACGCTCTTTGTATATTAAATTTATATATTTACGATCTTCGAGCAGTCATAAGAAAATGTTGGCCATTAAACGTCGAAGAGTGTCAATTTAACATCGCGTGGCTTCGGCGATTAACTGTTTACAGCCTCGTTCGAGCAAATTAATGACAAGCTATCATCAGTCGCGCTAACAAAGGATACCTTTGCCAAATCAATTTTCAGCGTGGTGTAATCCCTCGAGAAGTGTGAGGCAATCTCTGTCTACCTCCTATCGTCGAATAACGATCCTCTTTCCGAGCTAAAAGCGGCATGGAAGACCAGTTTGTGGAAGTTGATACGATGTACCGCGATTATCTTCCAGTGATACTGTAAATTAAATGAAAATTAAACCATCCAGAGACCTAAATTATTTATATGTGTACATTTGTATGATAATTATATATAATTTTTAATCAATATATAGCTTTTTGAACTTTAATTATTTGTATTCTCTCATTGGAGATCTTTAAATTATAATTATTATACTTTTCTTTGAGTACTGATAATTATGAATCGACCAGCATCAATTTTATTATCACATTCGATAATCGAGGTACATCTCGAAGGTCCGTTACGGTGAGCGATCTCTTTCTCTCTCTCAATGTTCAATTTCTCCTTCGCTTCCGGACAAATAGGTATTCTTCCGTGCCGGAGTCCTGGGTCAGATGGAAGAGCTTCGCGACGAGCGTCTCGGCAAGATCGTGTCCTGGATGCAAGCTTACATCAGAGGTTACCTGTCCCGTAAAGACTACAAGAAACTCCAGGAGCAACGCCTGGCCCTTGTGGTCGTCCAGAGGAACCTGAGGAAATACCTCCAACTCCGCACATGGCCGTGGTGGAAGTTGTGGCAGAAGATCAAGCCTTTGCTCAACGTCACTCGCATCGAGGACGAGTTGGCCGTAAGTCTCTCTTCGAGATCCTGTTAACAAGTCATTTTTTTTCTTTGATAAATTAAATTAATTAAATTGATAGGTCGATCTTTTCTTCAAATTTTTACAATTTCTTCTACAATTACTATTGTCTTTCTACTTGACTTTTATTAAATTATTTGTCCGTTTCAATGTAGAAGCTAATATTAGAGAAATCAGAATTCTTTGTCTATACGTATATTTAAAAAAAACACTTACGGAAATCTTGTGATAAAGTTATTTTTTCTTTTTGTTTTTTAATCTTTTACAATTTACATAATAGAGTAATTATGATATAATTTTGATAAAGGTATACTTAGCAGATATATTGTTGGCAAATTTATTTTTCTATTTTAAGCTTTAGGGGAATAAAGTGTACGATTCTCGATCAGCACCCTGCAAATTGATTACGGCGATAACAATAAAAAATTTAGTACTGTTTATCTTAATTAAGCAGTTTAAAGCAGAAATGCTATTTTTGTCTTTTTATTTGAAATTCTGGATTTTACTATTCCTTAATTTTACTTTTGCTACAGTTCTCAATTATATCTTTATACCTATTAATTCTTGAATTAATTTAAACTTTATTTAATTTTGTTTCTTTTTGAGCATAATTTATAAGGTTTACTTGAGATCCACTTTATATTTCAAGTGAACTTTACAAATTATATGCCTAATTCTGTAATTTTACTTTGAATTCTTCGATTATCTTTGATGATGAAATTGTACTTCTCAAAGAAATCCTCAACTCATGCATGTTGCAAAATTGAAATGTTCGTTCCACGAAAATCGAAAGCTCGCGAAAGGCCGCAGGAACTTGGCAAAATAAAGCTCCGACTTGACGGAGATTTACGATCTGGGCTTCGTGCTTAACAGTGCCGTCCGCTCGAAATCGCCAGTGGAATTTGTTTCTTCTTTTGCCCGGACCGTAACGGCTCCAGTTTCCAGACGCATACGTTTATTTATCCGCCGCCTGGTCTTCTCGTTTTCACGGCTTATTCGCGCACAAACTCTCGACCAGCTTCAAATCGGAATTTCCTCGAAATTGAACTTTTTCCGCATATTTTTTTTTACTCTCGTAATACTTTCGTAACAAGAATATACCGCACTTTTATTTTTAAATCCTTTCTTCATTGAAGTTAAAACCGTCGAAATCGCCACACATCTTTGCCGTATTCACACATTTATCAGTTTTAACTTAAAAAAAAATTCTGTTGAATTAATGAGAATGCAAATTAATTTTCGTTAAATATTTAAGTTTATGTTTCTTTAACAGATTTAGATTTACAAAATCACACGGTTTCTCAATTTATTTATTTAATTTAATTAATGCTTTTGCAAATTAATCATTTTTTTCAATACACATGTTTGTTAGAAAGCAAGTTTTATTAAATTAATATTAGTATGGTAACGAAGGGTTTTACTCGATCTAGAAGAATTTGAAAAGAAACCTCGGTCGACCCTTTTGGAACGCCGACGCTTCTAATTCTGTCAATCTCCCGACCCCTCTCCGCTCTCAAACTATCTATATTTTCGACTCTGTAACCAAATTAACGAGGATTAGGGGAATCCGTGCACGTTCCCGTTCTCCAGTCCAGTTCACTGATACTGCTCTGGTGTTCTAAATTAGAAGCATAATAAAGGCAGCCGGCGGTGAATCAACGTTCGATCATGTTACCGAAGCCGCTACTTATTAATAGACTCGCCTCTTCCGAAAAGGATCATACAATTATTCGTCCTTCAGAGAGACTCAGGAGACACGGTCTCTCACGTATTCTTCGAATCGCGCTCCGTCTTCTCCGGAATGCCAGCGCTTCTAATTCCGTCTACTTGTTTTTACGTCATAATACTAACACTTGACTGCTGAATCATTAATACGAGATGCAGCAACAAAATATAATATTTGGCCCGAGAGTTTTCATGAAGAAATTTAATATCAACCTCAAGTTTCTTTCAATCTTTTTGAATTCTTACTAAACAGTATAAAGAATTAATCATGTCTCTCTCTCGACTATCATTATTAATTGCTTTATAATAGTACTAAATAATAATTTGATTCTCTCTTTAATTTTATACTTTCTTTATTTTTTATTAGTTATATTTTTAATAGTTTAATTTAAGTTGTATTTTTCTATTTTCATAGATGTATTAATTTATATGTTATTTGTGACAAAAATTACAAAATTTTTGCTACAGTTACATCTTTCCGAAAATAGAACAGTTCTAAATATTTGTGATTACTATAAAAATCTAATTAAAGAAATAGAGGTGACTAAGAAAAAGAAGAGAGTATATTATCGCACTTAAAAAAATTTTCCAGTTTGCATCGTCGAAGTCTCTTCGTTCGCTTCGATGTACCTATCTTCACAAATATTCGCTCACTCGAGCGAATCTCTTTGCGATCCACTTATCCACTTTGCACCTTCTGGAGCCGCCAAAAAGGGGGTGGTGGTCGCTGGAGAGAGAGAGAGACAGAGGGAGAGAGAGGGCGGCCCTTCCGGATCGCTTCTAATTTTGGCCAAGACCGGCCCCCCTCCGCGGACATAAACTGCTCTCTGCCTCCCCTGCTCTCACCCCCCTGAAATGTAGTATCGGATCGGTTATAAATATTTTTACACGTACAGTGGCGAGGCGCCACTGGAGTGGGGACGCCCACGATCAAGATCGTTGCGGCTCGCTCCTTACTGGCTGCCGGAAACGGGCACGGTAGAGGGACCACGGGCACGGGTAGAAAAGTTGGGCTTTAACCGAATCCGGGACCAGTTGGACCCGCGACCTCGCGCCGACCCCTTCGAAATTACGCGAACCCACCCGACGAACAAAGAGGGAGAAGCCTCGCCCTCGTACCCGTACACGCACACATATTCACGCGGGTGTTCAAAGCCTCGAAGAGATATCTCGAGACGTAAGTAGGGACCGGTCGTACCCCCGCCGAGTCCCGCGCGCTGTTTTCTTCGTCTTCGAGCGATCATCGAGCGTTCGACCCCCTTAAAAGTCGAGGCTTCCCGCGACGTTCTTACCCTCCTTCGATCGACCGATTCTTTCCGGGGATTCCTCTCTGTCGAAGAGTCCCCAAACCCCGGGTACTTACGAGAAAAAGAATCGGAATCGAGTGCACTCTCGCGCGTGTATTCCTCGGTATTTCTCCGAGGGTGATCAATAATGGGCGACTCGGTGCTGATCGAGAATCCGACCCCGCTGGTGAACGGCGGCAAGATCGAAGGTGAAATGGCCTCGTTACAGGCGCTGGAAGAGAAAGCCAGGAAGGCGCAGGAAGCCTTCGAGAGGGAGGAGAAGATGCGCAAGGAGCTGGAGGAGTTGAACACCAAGCTTCTCAGCGAGAAGACCAACCTGCTGCGTCAGTTGGAGGGTGAGAAGAGCGGGCTCTCCGAGTACCAGGAGAAATCCTTGAAACTAGCCGCGCAAAAGGCCGACCTCGAATCACAGCTCCAGGTGAGACTTCTATTTAATCAATTCTTTTTCAATAAAAAAATCATTTTAACAGCAGTTATTATTGATTAATTAAACCTTTAGAATTTTTGCTATTGAATTTATTAGCATCAAGTTGTCGTGAGAAATTTCTCTGCTAAAGCTTATTAGCTTCAATTATTGCGAACTTAAAAATCTTTTCTTCTGAAATTAATTAATATTGATTATCAAAAATTTTTATATTAAAAGTCTGCATTGTATAAAATTTTTATTTATTATTAGAAGAGATTAAAACATTTCAGAATGATAATTGCAGTTTGAATGTGCGATATTTTCAGATCTTTTAACTACCTATTGTAATCTTCGACAGAGCTAATCGAAAACTTAATTAACTAAAATTTACTTAAAGAAAATTATATTATTGGAAACTATATATATATATTTTTAAAAAAATAATGACAATAATTTGATTTTTGTTATTGTTAAAGAAGTTAATAGAATTATAATTATATGAGAATAAGACGTTAATATTGAAAGAATTTCTCACCAAATTATCATAAAAATCGCGATATGAAGTCATTTTTGATTATTTGGCGCAAGTCGCAGTCAGTCAACTGCGAAGGGCAGAAAGTAATATAATTAGCGGCGTAATTAGCACAGTGGCGCAAGTCGCGCGCGGATCGATCTCGAAGGGCGAGAAGCTGTATAATTAGAATCATCACTCATAGCACTATAATTTATTACTAACATTTATTAATATGTTTAACCAAACTTTTAAATTAAATTAAAATGTATTAAATATCCAAAATATGTATTAATGTATTAAATATCAATATATTAATAGCAACATTTGATAAAATATAACATTAGAAGCGCAACAAATAGAAAAGTTTGCAAGCAGAATTTTAAAACTTTGTTTACTTTGAGAAAACTTAAAAAGAAATTTTGATCGGGATCTTTCTCATTCTCATCGTTAAAGTTATGTCGCGTCACGAATCGATCGTGGATTTGCCGATTTACAGCAGAAGAAATTTTTCACGAAAAGAGAAAGATGGAACGCGATTTAAGTCGGGGTGAGGAGGGGCGTTTTGCGTGATTTAAATCAGCTCGAGTTACGCGCGGCGCGCGATTTCGCAAGCTCGCGAGCGCGACAAAGTAGCGAAGGCGCGGAATTAGTCAGACGCGCTATTTTTCTTCGAGCCGAGCGTGGCGCGGACAACTCATCCGGTTACGCGGTCGACGCTTATATGTTCAGTCATATTTCGCTGCTAAAATTACGGTGCATACTCTGTGCATACGTTACGTGCAACCTTGTTACATCTTTCCCCGATTTCACCCACGGATGATGTTTTCCGAGAGACTCCAGCCGCGCGCGTTGCTTCCCGGCATGCTTTTTTTCATGCTCCTTCCAGGAGAAGCATTTAACATTTTCTCTGAATAGCACAGTTATGAGCTAATAAACAATTTTAACATATGGATAAATTCTTTCTATATTTTAAAGTCTATTTATAAGACTTATTCAAAATTGTTAAAAAAGAGAAAAAAATTATCCAGTCTATAAGAGAATGCAGATTTCTTGTGTAAGAAATAGCTATCAGCTTTGAATACGATCTATCGTAATTAATAGTGCCAAAAATAATGATTATTAAGATATTATTAATAATTTTTTACCCCTCGTATTTTTATTTAATTGCAAATTTACTATAAAGTCCGGATGTCTTTTTTGTCTTCGAACAATTAGTTTATTGTCTAATAAAATATCTATTGATAATTTTGTTCTCTATACAAAATTATTAATAGATATTTTATTAGACAATGTTTTACGATCGTTTCTTTACAATTTCTTCAGAATCACTTCAAGTCGCTCTTTTTTATAACAGCTCTAAAGTTTCTTCGAAATCATTTCACTAACTCGACGCGATTTTCTCAAAATTTCCTCGCATTTATTCAATAGGATCGCTGTATTTTTCCAATTGTTTCCGTTCGTCGTAAATACTCGCCGAAGAAATCTGAGAGTCGCCGAAATTCTGGACGATCGCATCAGCATGGTGAACACCAGTATTTTTATCCGGTTGTTAAGCACGCGCAGAAACACGCGCTGGAGAAAAGGCAACGGTAATAACTTCTCGAAGGCGTCGCGCTCGCAGAAAATAGACGAGTCGTGATCACGACTAGAATTCCAGATTTCCTCTGTCTCCCTCTCTTTCTCTCTCTCTTTCTTTTTAACTGGATTCCAAACTGACTATTTTTAACAGTACCTTCTAAACATCCACTTAGAACCACGGCTACTCGTCATCTCATGTCATCGCAGCGCCCGTCATCGGCTCGTAATGTCTACCGTTCCTTGTTCTCCAACAAACAACTTGATACTCCACCTTGATGGAATTAGAATAGAAACGACGATTAAATAAAATATGCGGCATACTAAAAAATCAAATATAAAAAGTATTTATTAAATAAGAAAGATGAGTTCTAAATTAGTTGTTGATTGGAGGAATATAAAAGGCGATATCATGGAGGTAACTGTGATAACGACGATAACGTTTGTAAATTATTTTGCGTCGGATTAAATTATAAATTATCATCAGACAAACGAAACAGTGAAATAATCTCAATCTCAAAATTTTCCTAAAGAAACTATCGAAAGTGTTTGACGTTAGCGATTTTTAATTGAATATTTATTGAGGAATTTTTGCTCGATTTATCAGTCATACCGAGCCTTTAGCTGATAAATATTCTTTATTAATTTATTTATAATTAATTTTGTTTTAGTTTATTCTTGTTCTATCTGATTTAGATTTCACTTTTTGTTAATTTCTACTTACACTTGCGATTATTATTATTGTAATTGCCCTACTTATAGTTTTCATATATCTTCTTGTTTTCAATTTATCTCTAATTTCATCAAATTGCCGTAGCCATTAAGAGCGGCTCTTTTAGTTCGTTAAGCGAGCTAATATCGCGATCGCGAGGTGAGCCTATTAAAAGCTTTAGCATCGAGTGCATCGCGATTGGCCCGGTCGGTGTCGAGGGAGATCCTCTCACGATTAAAGGCGGCCGGAAGACTACGGCCGGCTTCGACGTTAAACGGCACCATTTACGGCTAGGCGATGTAGGAAGAAGGAAGAAGGAAAGAGAACGGGAGACAAAAAGAAAGAAAAAGAGAGGAGAGAAAGAGAGAGCGAGCGAGAGAGCAAGAGAGGGCAACGGCAACAAATTTAGCAAATCCCAGATTCCAGGTTATTAAAAGTGGGCGGCGGTTTTAAGCTCGCTGGAGCGGAGGCGAGAGAAAACGAAGGAGGTAACAGGTGTAGGGTATATTTATATGCCGTCATATGCCGCGTGCATGCGCATGCAGGCGTGCGTCATAATCATACAGCCGTATCTCCTTCGTGGCCTCTTCATCATCGCCGACGAGACCATGTCGTTTCTTCGCTGTCGCCACCGATTTTTCCACCTCGTCTTCCACCTGCCCGAGATATGATCCCAGTGCACTGAACCAGATATCATCCTAGTTGAGAGAGAGAGAGAGAGAGAGAGAGAGAGAAGAGAGAGATAGAAAGAGAGAGATGGATTCTGGTTTCAATAATGTTGATCTATCTACATATCTATCTCTCTTTCTTTCTCTTTCCTCTGTTTTCTTTTCTACGAATTTTTTGTCGGGTTTTTATTTTACTTATTATATAATAATTGTTTTATTTTATTCTTGAAAATTTATTGTAATTTCCTTTGATTATCGATTGATAAGAAGACTGACTTCAGCATTGTTGTACCCTTTTGCTCTTATTTCTCTCGTGTCTTTCTTATTTGTTCTCTCGCGGAGTATCTTTCGAATTTTTTAAAATACTCCCATAAGGAGTCCCGCGGAAATTTCGAACTTTTCTGCCGGCAAATATAGACTCGGGTCGCCGAATTCAAACGGAACGCGCGATGAAGAGATAAACGTGATGAACGAGGAGATTGATCGCGCCGGCCGGGCGAGATGTTGTGCCAATATTCTTTGCCCCCGCATTAACTAATATTAGGCGCTCGTGCGCGTATGGACCGCCTCGTAATTGCGCGTCAATGCCAATTAATCGAGTAGCCGTGCAAAGAGGAAAAGAGATGCGTTCGACATTCTCGACGAGGGACTTGGCGCATGCCAAAGGATACTCCAGCGAGAGATAAATTCCACGTGCGGACCTGTCATCGACCCAAATACCTCTTCGGCAAACAAGATTTCGGGGATTATGTCATCTTAAAAAAGCAGATAAACTAACAAGCGAGCTACATTTTAAATCGTCCGCAATCGGAGAGCTGTTCACGAAATACTATCAATCATCTCATAGCTCGTAAACGAGATACTAAATGAAGTACTATATCGAATATACATATGATAATAATATATGAAAATATGACAATGATATTAAAAAGATAAAAATATAATAGAATATTCAAATAGATGTGGCAATAATTATGTTAAAACAAATATAGGTAAAGTAAAATAGAATATTATTGAGTTTGGAACAGAATAATGAAGGTAGTAGATATAATATTAAAAATAATAAAAATAAAAAAGATAGAATATTAAATAATAAAAAATTCGGTAATACTATAATATTAAATAATAAAATGAATTAAATATAAATAAAACATTAATAACTAAAATCTTGACAAATATCGACGAATAATCAAAATTCTTAAATGCAGGATATACATAATCACCTACTGCTAATTAATATTTTCTATTATATATTCAAGGAAACATTGTCGATACTTATCCAGATATTTCTCACATAGGATCTCAGCGACAGATTCAAGGAAGAGGAGGACGCAAGGAACAATCTCTTCCAGACCAAAAAGAAACTCGAGCAAGAAGTATCCGGCTTGAAAAAGGATATCGAGGATCTTGAATTGAACTTGCAAAAGTCCGAGCAGGATAAAGCAACAAAAGACCATCAAATCAGAAACCTCAACGACGAGATCGCCCACCAGGACGAGCTCATCAATAAACTCAATAAGGAGAAGAAGAACCAGGGCGAGGTTAACCAGAAGACCGGCGAGGAGCTCCAAGCAGCCGAGGACAAAGTCAATCACCTTAACAAAGTCAAGATCAAGCTCGAGCAGACCCTCGACGAACTTGAGGACTCTCTCGAACGTGAAAAGAAGTCACGGTAAGCAAATTCGATGCGTTTGATTATCTAATATTATAATTTATATTTGACTATGCAAAAGATTAAGATTCAAGAACCACAGTTACTCAGTTATAATTTTTTCGAATTCTTTGATTGTTTTCTTTAGTTCCTATCTTGGAAAAAATAATTAAAAATGGATTAAAAGTAGATTAATCTAATTAATATCTAAATTTTCCCCGAAATTAATTTTGTATAATAGTATAAATATAATATTATAATATGCTTTTATAGAAATAAAATGAAGTATTGTAGCGAGGATGCAACATGTTAAAATCTAATTTGCAGTGCCGACGTAGAGAAAGCGAAGAGAAAGGTTGAGGGTGATCTGAAGCTCACGCAGGAAGCCGTTGCCGATCTCGAGAGAAACAAGAAGGAACTCGAACAGACTATCCAACGCAAAGACAAGGAACTCTCGTCCCTAACTGCCAAACTTGAGGACGAGCAATCCTTAGTCGGCAAACTACAGAAACAGATTAAGGAGCTGCAGGCCCGCATCGAGGAACTCGAGGAAGAGGTTTGTATTACAAAATTAATCAAGAAAACGTATTTTTCCCAAAATTTTTATTTTATTTCCTAAAAAAGGAAAGAAAAAATATTTCAATCTGTTAAATATTTTTAAATGGACGTTATTGGCTTTTAATTAATTTTCAGAATTGATTAAAAAAATCATTAGAAATCGATCATAAAAGTATTTTTATTGCTGTCTCTTTATGTCACAACAACCGTATATTGTAAGTACGTGATAATGGAATGATAACGTGCACTTCCTTCTTCAAGATCGAGGCGGAACGCGGCGGACGTGCCAAGGCCGAGAAGCAACGTAGCGATCTCGCCCGCGAGCTCGAGGAGCTCGGTGAACGCCTGGAGGAAGCCGGTGGTGCCACTTCCGCTCAGATCGAGCTGAACAAGAAGCGAGAGGCCGAGCTCAGCAAACTCCGCAGGGATCTCGAGGAGGCCAACATCCAGCATGAGTCTTCGCTGGCCATTCTGCGCAAGAAGCACAACGATGCCGTGGCCGAGATGGGCGAACAAATTGACACTCTCAATAAACTTAAGGCTAGGTGAGTTTGTGTTAGGTTGATTTTCTTTTTCTCAATGAAGAAAAACAGCACAACATGAATAATAGAAAAAGAATTGTTGTTTTTTTTTTTTATTATTGAAAGAAACTAGAGGGTACAGTGGTTCGAGAATTTTGTTAAGAATCGCTATAAAAAGCTTGAGCTCTTCGACAATTAGTAGAAACTTTAGCACACAGTCATCGAGGATAAGAAATAATTTTACGACGCTAAAATAGATTTGGCAATTAGATATGATTCGAGTTTTGTTTTTTTGGTATAAATGGGGCTATTTTGTTGAAAAAAAGGGGAAAATGGAAAAGCAGCGGGATTGTAATATAATATTTTAATAGAGCCGAAAAGGGCCGACACGACATCCACGCTGAGCTGAACAATTCGCGCGCTGTTGTGGATCAGGTTTCCCGGGAGAAGGTACTTGAAAAAGAAAAAAAGGAATGACAGGAGTGTTTCTCGTGCATCTTTTAAACGTAGTTTCGGAACCCTGTGCGCCGTTAATGTCCCTCGATAATCCTTTCGATTCGTAAAAGAACATGTGATTACCAGAATGAAGTTATTCCCTGAAGAGATAATACCTATATTTTGCAAAGTCTTATTGTGCTCGAATTGTTATCCGTAAAAACATGTGATTACCAGAAGTCACTCCCCGAAGAGATGATATACTTTGCAATGTCTTTATTGCTCGAATTGTCATGTTGTGTCACGAATGCTGGATTAAATATCCTTGTTTTATTTTCTCGTAAATTTTGCCTTGCAACAGAAATTGATTAATATTCTCTATTTTTAATTGGATAGAAATATTTAATCAAATTCTATTATATTATATTTTAATTAATTTTTAAAATTTTAATTGAAATAATTGAATTTTAATTCTCTACTTGAAGTAAAAGTAAATTTTGTAATGATATTTATATTATTTTTTATTCATCTTTTTGCCAATGTCATTTACTGTGTAAAGATAATAATCGTGAATCGTGAAATATACTTTAATCCGGCATTCCGGAATGTAAAAATGATACCGTCATTCGTGCCATCGTCATTCATCTGTAATCCCTTCAACTGTTTCCGTGTCCGATCAGGGTTGAGAAGGAAAAGGTGCAGTACTATAGCGAGTTGAACGACTTGCGCACGTCCTGCGACCACCTGAGCAACGAGAAGGTAAGGCTGGTCCACGTTAACAATACCCGGACTAACGCGACTAACAGCTTCCGCTAGGTGCCGAGACGCAGAAACATATCTATGGATTGTCCCCCTCTCCCCAGGATTATTTGCGAATCATTTATCTGACGAGAGTGAGTCGATAATCCCTGCTTGCTCAGCGTCGCTTTCGTATGTGTGCGTTATTAAATGACTGGAGCTCGTTTTTCGACGATTCTTCTTAATGCGTTATTGTGATTGAGAAATTAAAATAAGAAGCTTTAGAGATACGGAAGATATCTTTCTTTTGTAGTCTAGAACCATTTAGCCATTTCTGTCTACTTCATTTTGATTTATTTAATCTATATAGTATTGAGTCTGTCTCCCTTTAATTCACGTTGAAGTTGATCTGGGCGCAACATATTTGAAGAGATCGACGAAAAAATTGATTATTTTTAATTATAATTATCTAAAAGCGAGTTCGGTATAGATACCTGTATTGGTCTAAAATCGATTGACATAATTTTCTTCGAAATCCAGGCTGCCCAAGAGAAAATCGTCAAGCAGCTGCAGCACCAGCTGAACGAGACGCAGGGCAAACTCGAGGAAGTGAACCGCACTCTGAACGACTTCGATGCCGCGAAGAAGAAATTGTCGATCGAGAACAGCGACCTGCTGCGCCAATTGGAAGAGGCTGAATCGCAGGTCAGCCAGCTGTCCAAGATCAAGATCTCGCTCACCACGCAATTGGAGGACACGAAGAGGCTCGCGGACGAGGAGTCGCGCGAGCGCGCCACTCTGCTCGGCAAGTTCCGCAATCTGGAGCACGATCTGGACAACATTCGCGAGCAAGTAGAGGAGGAGGCTGAGGGTAAGGCCGATCTTCAGCGTCAGCTCAGCAAGGCCAACGCCGAGGCACAACTCTGGCGCACCAAGTACGAGTCCGAGGGTGTCGCCCGGGCTGAAGAGCTCGAGGAGGCGAAGAGGAAGCTGCAGGCCAGGTTGGCCGAAGCCGAGGAGACCATCGAGTCTCTCAATCAGAAGGTCATCGCTCTGGAAAAGACCAAACAGCGGCTGTCTACCGAAGTGGAGGACCTGCAAATCGAAGTGGATCGCGCTACCGCCATTGCCAACGCCGCCGAAAAGAAACAAAAGGCCTTCGACAAGATCATCGGAGAATGGAAGCTCAAAGTCGACGATCTCGCCGCCGAGCTGGACGCCAGTCAAAAGGAATGCCGCAACTACAGCACCGAACTCTTCAGGCTCAGAGGTGAAAAGAAATTAATTGATTTTTAATTTTACGCTTTTTACTTGTCGATGTAAATTATTATACTATTATTAATTATATTATTGACTCATAATTATTAATGTTTGATCAAACAGGCGCGTACGAGGAAGGCCAGGAACAGCTGGAGGCAGTGCGTCGCGAGAACAAGAACCTTGCCGACGAGGTGAAAGATCTGCTGGACCAGATTGGCGAAGGTGGCCGCAACATTCACGAGATCGAGAAGGCCAGGAAGCGCCTGGAGGCTGAAAAGGATGAGCTTCAGGCAGCCCTGGAAGAGGCCGAAGCCGCTCTCGAACAGGAGGAGAACAAGGTGCTGCGCAGCCAACTCGAGCTTAGCCAAGTCAGACAGGAGATTGATCGCCGCATCCAAGAGAAGGAAGAGGAATTCGAGAACACCAGGAAGAACCACCAGCGCGCTCTCGACTCCATGCAAGCCTCCCTCGAAGCAGAGGCCAAGGTAAGCGTCATGCCGTATTTCTGGAAAATCTATTTCCTCATTCTCGGAAGCTGGAGAAAATTTTTGCGCAAACAATAAGTTGCATGGCAATAATAAATTAGAACACGTCTGATCTTGGAATATAATTTGATTTTCAGGGTAAAGCTGAGGCGCTGCGCATGAAGAAGAAACTGGAGGCGGACATCAACGAGTTGGAGATCGCGCTGGACCACGCGAACAAGGCGAACGCCGAAGCGCAGAAGAACATCAAACGCTACCAGCAGCAGCTGAAGGACGTGCAGACCGCGCTTGAGGAGGAGCAGAGAGCGCGCGACGAGGCCCGGGAACTCCTTGGCATTTCGGAGCGCCGCGCTAACGCTTTGCAGAACGAGCTCGAGGAAAGCCGCACTCTCCTCGAACAGGCGGACCGCGGTCGTCGCCAAGCCGAACAGGAACTTGCCGACTGCCACGAACAGTTGAACGAACTGAGCGCCCAGAACGCTTCCATTTCCGGCGCCAAGAGGAAACTCGAGGCCGAACTGCAGACCCTCCACGTGAGTGTCGATCGGTTTTTGATAATTCAATAAAATGTTTCTCAAAAAGGGATAAGTGCAGGGTTGCATATCTTATTGCGTCTCTCTTTCTCTTAGTCCGACTTGGACGAGTTGTTGAACGAGGCGAAGAACTCAGAAGAGAAGGCGAAGAAGGCAATGGTGGACGCGGCCAGGTTGGCCGACGAGCTGCGCGCCGAGCAGGATCACGCCCAGACCCAGGAGAAGCTGCGCAAGGCCCTGGAGACACAGATCAAGGAACTGCAAGTGCGCTTGGACGAGGCCGAGGCGAACGCTCTCAAGGGCGGCAAGAAGGCTATTCAGAAGCTGGAGCAGCGCGTGCGCGAGCTGGAGAACGAGCTCGACGGCGAACAAAGGAGACACGCCGACGCCCAGAAGAACTTGCGCAAGTCCGAGCGCCGTATCAAGGAGCTGAGCTTCCAGGTAGAATTCCGATTTATCATAAATCTACTCAAACGAGAAATTCAATATACGTAATTTACTTTTACAAAATAAATTAGTATTTCTATAATCAAACCTTTTATTTTTTTAATCTAATTATTTAATTGTTGATTATTCACGAATTTTTTCTTTGTTTCGTTTAACTGTATTACTTTTATTTAACTGATTTATTTGCGAAGCATAAAGAAGTTTTGCAGAAGTGAACCACGTTTTTCGTTTTCTCGTTTTCAGGCGGACGAGGACCGTAAGAACCACGAGCGCATGCAGGATCTGGTCGACAAGCTTCAGCAGAAGATCAAGACGTACAAGAGGCAGATCGAGGAGGCGGAGGAGATCGCCGCGCTGAATCTCGCCAAGTTCCGCAAGGCGCAACAGGAACTCGAGGAGGCCGAGGAGAGGGCGGACCTTGCTGAGCAGGCAATCACCAAGTTCCGCACCAAGGGACGCGGCGGAAGTGCCGCGCGTGGACTCAGCCCAGCGGTAGGCTATTAAATCGTGTCACCCTTATCGTCATCCTAGAACTTAATCTTTAATTCGCGATATGTCGAAACTGCCCCCCCCCCCCCCCCCCCATATACTTCTTTCCATTTTCTAATTATTTTATTATTGAATATCTTTCACGAATATCTATTTAATTTCATGGATAGTATTATGGAAAAACTTAAGAAAACAACAATATTGCGAATTAAAGATTAACAATGGATCTTTTGAAAAGATTCCGATCGATCGTTTTCGACGTCTTCCGGTAATTTCTTGGTAATATTGTACAATTAGATTCTTTATATGTAAATTGATGATATTCTTAATAATAAAATAAAATAATAGATATATTTATCTAATCGTCCAAAGAAATAGTCTTTAGTTAATTTTAAGTAAATTAATTTTTAAATTAGATTTTACATTATTAATTTTACTTTTTATTTGACATTGTTTTAACTTTGATCAAGAGATTTTAATTTGGCGACTTGTGTATCTTAATATTGCAACTTCGAATATACAAAATATGTTATATCTTGCGAGATCGAGAATTGGTTCAGGTTTTCATTAAGCATTACAATAAAGGAGTAAAGTAAATTCTTACCGAGAAGGTCATTAAAAATCGTTGATCGTGCTTGCATTAATATTGAATCGATATCGATCGCACGGTCGAGAGGTGAGCTCGGTAAATGTAAATCTCAAAGCTCGATCGGAGGGGGGGATTAAGAGAGAGCGGTGCGGGGGACAGATCGAAGGTGGTGGTGTCTAATTAGCGATCTGTGTCTTCCTGTGTGCAGCCGCAACAGAAACGTAAGATGCCCTCCGCGTTGGAGTAGACGCACACACACCGCGCTTGGTCCATGTAAGTCCGTGCACGTGGGGTGTCGTAAGCTCGTGGGGTGTGACGATTACTTAGAAAGAGAAAAAAAAATAGTTAACTGGATAGCTATAGAAAGAGAGAAAGAGAGAGAAAGAAAGAAAGAAAGAAAGAGAGAGAAAGAAAGAAAGAAAGAAAAAGAGAGAATGATTAGAGTTTTACGTGAGCAGGAGTTTACGAAACGCGAGAGAAAGACACGCGCGGTAAAGACTCCCTCTTGCATTCGTCACTGTCTCGTTTGCACCTGTGTGTCCGATAACACCCCTTCGGGTAAGCCCGAGCTTGTTCTTCGTCATTAACTCTTTATAACTCGCACACCTCGTCCTTTTCTCCGTACAGTATTCACTTGCGAGTTGGTAGACGCCGTATAGACGCCGTTAGTAATTAGAGCAGTTAGAATCCGAGCAACAGTTGTGTGTGAAAAAGTAGCTAATGGAATTAGCCAATATATAGAAAACAAAATTATGTATTTATTGAGTATTGATTAAATTAATAACTACTGAGAGCGGAAAGATAAATAATTCAAGAGATAAATTTATCACAAAGATACTTGTTTTCTTTTTTAGATATATAGATAAGTTTAAAATTTTAATTTCTAATACGGCGTAAAATTATTATATAATATATTGTATCAGTTTTAATCTCTAAACAATATTTAGCATATTTTTAGCACATTTGGATAATTACTTCTTGGTAATCCAGCATAGGAATTGGAAATTCTTTTTCATGAGTGACTTTTTCCGAAATTATCCGCAAAAAGTTCTATCTTTTCCTATTTTGTTAAATTTATATAACTAAAGATGCTGATTATGCTCATCGATTTTTTCATGCAGATTCTCACAATTTATTTAATTAAGTCTCTTTTATTAGGCTGTCAAGATCCAGTCCGGATCGTAAATAGCGTTTTTCTAATTGATTATTTAAGTTTCTTTTATTTACGATGACTTTCACTCCGGTTCGAGTGAGGTTTTTGTTAATTTAATTTTCTTTTAATCCAGGAAGGTTTCCGTCCAGTTTTCTCGCCGATATACGTTGCCCCCCATTGTTGACCTTTATATTTAATAACACGCGAACAGTTCGCCATCAACATGAACTGCGATTTAATTCTGATTTTTCAAGAAAAAAAATTGTAACTAATATTCACCAGAGTTACGAGTGTCTCAGATAAATTTCCTTTTTCTTAAAAAAAAATATGCATATTCCGCGTTTATCACGCGGCGAAATCGAGGTGTCACGACCCTTGGTGCGTTATCGCAATCCCACTTGCGCATTTCGAGTGCAAGGGGTTAGAAAAACAAGGAATGTTGGATCACGAGCAGAAACGACACAAAGAACGTGTCTCCCCTTCTTTTTCCTTCTTAAACTGTGTTTTTTGAATCCGGAAAAAATTGCATCTACACATATAAAAATTCGCGCGGATATCTCTTCATATTTATTTGTGACTCATCGTGAGAGTTTATGCTTCGTATTTCTCTTCTTTCAGCCACACCGACCTGTGTTAAAACCCGAATTTGATGGTTTCCCATTCCCTCGCCGTCTTCCCGGCTTCGACATGCAGCCCGATGGTGAACTGTAAAGCTCCTTCCGAGGTTCGCGTAAATAATTAATAAAAACAGCCAAAAAAAGTCAAAAATTCAACAGCAGAAAACATCCGGAGAATAAAGAAGAAGGGTAAGAAAAGGAGGAGGAGGAGGAGGAGGAGGAGGAGGAAGAAGAACATCATCGTCCTCATCGAGTCCATCGTCGAACGAAGACACGAATATATATGCAACGAATCCGAGAGCTCGCTCGGAGCTCTCAACGGCATCGTCATCTCGCAATCGAGCGATCAATCAATCAAACATCATCGCATCCGGATCATAGAATTCTCGTCATCTTTCGATAATAATTCTTTCTAATCATTGTATAATTCTTTCTGTTTAATCGGCCAAGAAGAGAAAAAGCGGAAAATCAGCGCTCGCTCGAGAAGGAGAGGATTAAGGGTGAGAGTGGGGAAGCGGGGGTGCGTTTCTTCACCACTCGAGCTGACAGTCGAGGGAGAGAAAGGGAGAGAGAGAAAGGGTGGGAGAGATTGGGAGAGTGAGAGTGGGTGAGCGAGAGAGATCGAGCGAGAGGACACGCGAGCGGACGATGAGAGGGCGAGTGCCAGCGCGACAGATATATTAATATTTACACACACGCATACACAGAAGACGAAAGGGGGGAATACACATATATGTTTACGCTCTCGCGAGTTGCACGATACGTAGCGGGCAAAAGTCAAGCGCGAATTGGAAACGAGATCGAGGAAAGAGGAGAAGGATCACTCGCGAGGAGTAGAACGAGAGGGAGTCGCGATGAACGTTTGATCAACAGCGCGTATCATTACACGTGTCATCCGAATGATATCGTATCCTATAAACTTAATTGTAATTTATAAAGAGAGACGAAGTATGTATTTATTAAAGTAAATAAGCAATAAATAAAGATAAGAACTAAAATCGCTTGACGTTTACCCACCCGTGAAACTCGAAATTCCAGGACAAAAATTCGTTGGACGTCACGTGTCGATCATCGCCATGAACGCAAAGAAATTATTCAGTTATTTAATTGTCAGTTTAATTTATTGTACAATATAATCCATAGTTGTATGAAATAGTGATAGTATAATTTTTGGCTTTAAATAATCAAGTATTTCGCGTAACGGCAATCTCGCGATTCTTTTTATTTCTTAAAATTAAATGGAATAAAATTATTATCACTTTATTTATCTATTTTACATTTAGATATGATTTTAATTCAATTCGTAAAACATCTCAAATTACGCGCATAATTAATTTAACGAGTTTCTACTTCAATTAGGTATCTCATTTGTACTTATCATTACTCGTCTGAGGTTTACGTTACAAAAATTGACACGTAAAAATTTAGTACGTAGAAACACGTAGAAACTTAATGCCTGAAAACCCAATATTCGTGATCAAGCACGTTTCGTCGAAGGTGAACGTTATCTGTGATTTTTCTTGACGTCAGTTCGCGTGAGCTGCCTGAATTGTCCTTTCAAAAGCTCCCACTGCGTCCACTTGTCCGAGCTGATGCGGAATTCCTCGCACGTTTGCAGGAAAGCAGGCACACATAATTTCAGATAGTGATGGTCCACGGTGGGTAGCAGATGGTGCAATGAGTGCGAGCCGAAGTTGGTGAGCGCTAGGAAGATCGAGTCATCGATCACCTCACGATCGCGCACGGAGTCCATCTCAAGCAGACCCCAGTCCAGATCATTCCTTGAAGATATTAAAATAATTAAAGAAATTTACTAAATCCTTCGAGATAGATCAGAAATACTTTAGCATTGAAAAATTAAGATTACGTTGAGATTATAAAATTTAAATTAATACCAGGCAGGATCGACATTAAAAACAAAATCAATCAATTAAAATTAAAATCAAAACCGTGCAAAAATTACATCGAGATTGAATTAACGTTAGATCTATGTTTGAACTGTTTGAAGCGAATGTAATTAAATCAATATTCTTTTTTTCTTTAATTAACTTATTTTATACTATTTTACTTAAATTATTTTTTAATAGAAAGATAACAAAATAGATCCGATTCGTTCAATAGTGGTTCAATAATTTCAGGGAACAAAAGTTCCTTTAAAATAAAAATGTGAGCTATATGTAACCTGTAGATATCGCCGTCGTGGAAAATGTCAGGATGATGATGAGCTGCATTGAAGCCGATCAGACCGAACAGGGCGCTACTGATTAGCAGCATTATCAGCCACAACTTGAGAGCAACGAGAATCTTGGGTGCCATAAAACACATCGATAGGGGTAGCACGAGCGGCACGAGATCACGAAACTCGAAAACTCCATACTCCTTGAATACCGCGTAGTATCTAAAAATAATTAAATCTTTCAGCGTGAGACAGAGTTGGAAATTTATTCGGTACTCGGTGTCGACAAACGCGATATCGGAGTCATAATGAGTCAGTAAATTTTTTATCCTGCAACCATAATATACATATGGGTCGTTCGCGTCTGTGGCATTTTGATTATTTACGGTGCATTTCCTTAATTGCTTTTTTTGAACGATTAAATTAACAATTGCAAAATTAATTTTATAATATTGTTATTGTTTAAACTTATAGTTAAGACCTCAAGGAACACGTATATTAATTTTTCAGAAGTTTTCAGTAAAGTTTTAGGTTGTTTAATATGCCGCGGACGCAAACAACCTATGTATACCGTTAGTGGGTGCCGAAAAACAGTGTACAGTTGCAGGGTTAATTAAAATTAAGAATTCAAAGTGAGGAAACTGAAACCTTTCTCTTAATTTAAACGAAAGGATGTGGAACGTTAAAATTGTGCCTTGAAATTAATTAAGTTTCTATTACCGTTTCAAGCCTTCGGTAACGAACAGCAACATCCAGACGATGGGACTTATAATTCTGCTTATCATTCCCGCTAAGTAGGATTTATCCTTGCGAGGGATCCACTGCAAAAATGGCTCGACCACGTAAATCTCGTAATCCCATATGGTGTTGGTATACATGTGGTGGCTCATCACGTGCGTGATGCGCCAACCTTTCGAGGACATCATGCTGAGATCGAAGTAATACATACGAAAATTGTCTCTCATGTGGAAGTAATTGTGTCCCGCGACGGTCGTCCATGTCAAAAAAACGCCTAGAATTATCGTTGAATAAACCAGTCGATTAATACGGTCGCTCTTAATGATTGTAATTAATACAAAGCTATACATTAATAAATATATTCATAAGTCGTTATTTTTAGCATTTATTTTATTACTTGCAATTGTCGTCATTCTTTTATTACTGTTAATCAACGAATATCTTTAATGCAATCCCAATTACTTATGATTTCAATTCTTTATCTAATCAACTATTTATATCTCAATTATAAATATAACTTCACGAATGCTCACTGGCAAGGACGATAATGGCGTAAGAGTCGACGAGGACGGCCGCGAGACTGAGCGCGAAAGTCACGGTCGCTAAGGAATCGGCGATGAGATTCGTCGTCGTGGACGGTTTATGGAAATTGACGTTCTTCAAAGCCTCGGCCGCACGTTTCTTGAATGTGCGATAGAAGCCGTCCGGTAAGAAGGTCCAGGGCACCGTTCGTGGATTCGCGGCTTCGCGAACGTAGAATTTTGGCAGCAGCCGTTCGGCCTTGTCGGTAATGTGATGGCTCTACGTGATGAAAAATTTAAAATTGTGGTCTCTAAATTTAAAGTTAACGTATCTGTTATAATCTGTTATTGACGAATGTATTATTGACGACTGTATCTTATTGTTAAGCGAAGTTTATTTTTACGACCCGCGCCGGACAAAGAGTCAGTCTAATTCTCTAATATTTCTTGTCACCGCACTAGTATCATTAAATAGATCTCTCACTTAAAAAATAAAATCGATAATTACATTGGTAATTCGAGACCTCCTCCCATTTCCATGACATAACTTATAAGATCATAAAATTACTCCCGAATTTACCTACACGAGAGTAGCGGCAGACCCGGAATTTCTCAAGGAAAATTGTGGAAACAAAAGAAATAGGACGTTAATAATAAATTAATAAAGACGCACACTTTGTAATACATATATGTATATGTTACCGTTAGAACTCGAAAATTCCGTCAATACCCGATTTAACTAATATTAAATTTGGTTATTTCTAGAATTAACTAGTTAATACTAGTATTGACTAGTATTTTGTTACTTTAAAATCATTAATCGCATTTAAGATCTATAACCGCGTGAAATCTATATATCAATTATTATCTTTTGTATTTATCCTTATACTGAAGAGTAAATGAATAAATAAATGAATAAATTTAAAACTAAGAAAGTCAATAAAAACTAGAAAGAATCGTCATCTAAAAATATTTCAGAAATTTATGAACTTGATTTTAAAATAAACAAACTTTTTGGAAGACCTTTGATAAAACTGGTTTTGACTAATTAAATGTATCGACGAAATTCGGGTTCTGACAGTAACATATAGTAAGTATGATGATAAATGCTTCCAAGCATTAGAACGTTGACTGATGATAAATTGTTAACTCTGACTTTGATTCAATACCTCGAATAATTCGGTGATGTCGGTTCCTTTCGTGAGCCGAATCCATTCAGCTCCACCCGGATGCGATTTCGCGAAGGTTTCCAAATTGTAAAGTTTATCTCCGATCCTCCACAGTCCTTCCGCACCGTCGATCTTTCTCCTAGCCTCGAGAAAACCCGCCGCGGATTTCCACCGATTTTCTCTCGCCGGCAGGTAAGCCAAGCCGGGTATCGTGCTAGTTTTCGACATATTAAAGGTTTTTTTCACCTCGCCTAAATAAATAAGACACAAAAGTTTGACACTTCTGGAGGACGGCGAATTTATTGCGATAACTTTTGCCATGCACAAGTAATAATTAATGTAAACCGATTCATATCTACATAATTTTTCCATGAACTTTTTATCACAAATTCTTCAATTATTTAATAATATTTTAATCTTGACTCTTTTTAAATTTTGGTTTTAATTAAAATCTTTAATTTTAATTTTGATTTTTATTGTAACATTATATAATTGTTAGTTTCTCTCTTTATATTATACCTACTCTCTTAATCTTATTATTGTTAATATTCTGCAGCTGATTAAATTAACAGAGATATTATTGATGATCAGTGAATAATTTATTTTTAACGCAAATATTCGCACTTTGCTCTTTCACCTAACATCTCACTGATTGTGGCCAATAATCGTTCTACAATCATTTCTTTTTAAAAAGATACGTAACTTTCAATTTGGTCCTTTTTTACTCCTTTTTGACGCTGATTTTAAGTGATCCTTTAATTTTGTTGAGTAGTGTATATTAGCAAAATAACAAATTAGATCTTTTTTTTTATATTTGCTATATATTGCTTTAGACAGGTTATCGTATTTGTGAAATAATTACTTATAGCTGGTTCAACTAGTATTCAAATTTAGAATTATATATTACACTTTTTTATCCTAGGCCCATATTCTAAATTCCCTTTTAGCAGCACTTTTAGCGACCTGCACGGAGAGAACGGTTTTGCTGAATTATCCAAAATTTTAGCTAGATACAGATCTGAAAATAATTTTGTTGGACCATCAAAATAATTTATGTAGGACAACAAAATTTTTGACATTTTAGCAAACAGTTTGAGTGTCATACATAAATTATTTTCAATGACGACCCCAACGCGCTATAAGTAACAAATACAAACTTAATATTGTATGTGGTGTTAAGAAATATTTTTCTGCCGTTACAATATTAAACTGCAAAGTACCTAAGTATTGAAATACGCAATATATTCTTATAAAAATAGTAATATAATGTGAAATTAATTATGTATGTTATGTTAATAAATGACTGAAAAACAGAGAAAACGCAAAAATTTTTCGCAAGATAAGAAAATGTTAATATTGCAATTCGTCAAGGTCAAAGACAATCACACCATAACGGAGGATAAAAGCGGTAATGTAAAGATGCAAATAGAAAAAAAAGACAAATAGAAGGAATTTCAGCAAATGAAAGCAACAGGTTCTAACAGAGAGTGGACTGAATTAAGGGCAGGATATCAATGCGCGTTGGTCAAAAAGGACCAAATTTAAAGTTACGTGTCTTTGTGAAAATAAATGATCGCAGAGCGATGTTTAAAAAAGCGTTTTAAAGCTTAAACCCTCAGCTTTTGAACGCTTTGAGGCTTGTTTCTCTGCGAAGATTTTACTACAAACGGCGTTAATTTAAAGTGGACCTTGCAAAATTGAAGATTAACTTTAACTTTGATGGCGTGCACGAGGAGAACAAAATTTATTTTCTAAATTTTATTGATTATTATATCGTTAAATTTGACATTTCCTCTTTAAAATGCTTTTTTTTTAATCATTACGCTACCATTTTTTTAAAACTAAGTTATGCTTAAATTAGCGCCGTTTGTAGTGTAGTAAAATCTTCGCAGAGAAATAAGCCTCGAAGCGTTAAAAAAGAAGCTGAGGGTATAAGCTTTAAAACGCTTTTTTAAACATTGCTCTACGATCATAGCAAGGAAGATAATAATATAACCAATTGTAAAAAGAACTTATATCAATTCACGAAGAAGATGTAATCTCCTTTCTACTAATGTAATAACATGACGCGCACATTCTTTTGTTAATCGATATCTCTGTCAAAATTCGGAATTACTACAAATGTCGAACGGGTCTACTCTTAAGTCGGATCTTATATTTGAAACCGTCTTAAGTACAATCTTAAGATGTCATAAACCAATCACAAAGCCGTAAGGGGGCCCAAATTTCGTCCCAAAGTCACTTTTTCGTACCTGGAGACCGTATTAAATGAGGTAAGAATTCAAAAATTTGACATTACCTTTGTTAAACATCTCTTTACCTGGAAACCAAGCCAAATCGCCTGTATAATCAATTGTTAGTGCAAAAAAAATTAATTTTAAAAGTACATATATACTTTTGGCGAAACAAAAAAAAGTGGTTTTATTTTCATCCCTATATCTACTAAGTTCCAAAAAAATGAGGTAATACGATTTTTCTAATTTGTTTTTTAATTTTCAACTTTATGCATATTATTTACTAAAAGTCATTGCAATAGTGAACATAATTAGTCGAATGTAGTGAAAGAAAATTGAAAACATGAATTTAGTAAAACTCAGAAAAAATATTAAGTTTACTTGAAAAAAAATTAATAATCTTATTATTATATTTTTTAAGATAATCATTTAGCCTTTTAAGCAAGTATCACAAATAAATTTCACTCGAATAGAGAAACATATGAAGAGGGACAAAATTAGGAAAAACTCTCAAACTAACATCGCGGCTCCTACCTTCTCAATAAGTCCTACCTACCTTCTATTAACCACATACCTAAACCAATTACATGCAGAGCAATATAAAAACAACGCTTACACTAGGCGTAAGCTAATAATAATGACGTTGTAAGAACTCGCCTTACCAAGAAAACAAAGAATCCCCGTAAAACCAGTACGGAAGCTTCCTGGATCACTTAACTTTCACAAGTGGCTCTGTTTGCCTTCCTTTATACACGTGCTGGCACCGATAGCGCTTTTAGCGTTAGGACCGAAAAACTGGAAGTGGCGAAATTAGGCGCATGGACGAAAGGGCCCCCTACCTCCCTACCTTATTAGCATCTTAAGACATCTTAGACATTACTCAAGACATTCTTGAAATAAGATCCGACTATCCGAATACCGGCCTATGAATACTGGCCTTGGAGGTACTTTTATCGATAAAAGAGGAGTCAGAATATAGGCCTAAAAACTTGCTGTGCGCGCAGCTAATGTTTACTATATCACAGCAGTTTAAAATATTATTAAACTATTAGAATGTTCTTTACAGCTTCTCAATAATAATATACTAACTCTATTAAATCTTAATAAAACATGTTTTAACATATATTTTTTGTTCAGAAAATATTTATTTATAACAGGGTTGTGCCGTCAAAATTACATTTATATGGATTGTTTACATTACACGAATCTTTTTCACGTAGACAATGCAACTAATGTTAATTATTATAAACTGAATGATTGATTGATTTCTTTAAACTATATATTTGCAAACAGTTGTACAAAAATAAAAAGTAGTTTTAAACTAAATTAGATTAGATATCTACATATCAATGTTAATCTACTAACTATAACATAACATAAAAGTAACATAAAAGATGTAATATTAATATAGAAATATATATTTATTATTTCTATATTAATATCACATCTTTTATGTTACTTTTATGTTATGTTACAGTTAGTAAATAAATTAAAATTGATATGTGTCTAATCTAATCTAGTTTAAAACTACTATTTATTTTTGTACGACTTTTGCAAATATATATAGTTGATCTCTATATGAGCTTTTAAACGACAAAAAGCAGTATATTGTTAAGCTCACAGTTGCAACAGACATAATATGCATGTTTATTTTCTTTCTTTACAGATATAAAATTAAAATCTTTAAAATCATTGTTAATTTTTTCTGACACCCTAAAAATTGTACCCAAGTTAAATAATAGCATTAAACATAAAATTGCAAACAAAATATCTCATTTCCGATATTTATTATAAAGTATAAATCTTCAATCCTCTCCATAGATTACTCATAATAGTCATAATTTATATAGATGACACGTTAAACATAGTTTACCATGTATTTTTTACATTGTATTTATTTTACGTGTAAACGCCCAACCCTGATTTATGATATCTTATTTATCGTCTGATAATACTATGAATTAAAATTTTATACGATAGAGAGATAAATCTAATTGCTTGAATGTATTTATAACATGTCTGTTATCATTCTCCGCTTAAGATAATGATAGTTCATACGCAAGAGGACATTGACCAAGAGGTATGATTGTGCTCGTTGAATTTTTGTCTCTAAATATTCAAATAGAATATTATTTAAATACTGCTTGTGAAACAGTCCGTACAGATTAAGAATAACATGTTATAATAACAATAATAAAAACAACAAAATTACAATTACGAATAATACAGTTAAAGCATACAGGAAAAAAAGACGATCAAAGTTTACTTTTTGTCGAAATTGATTTGATCATGCCATCTTGTGGTATTTTTAAAAAACTTTCATAATTCTTATCTGTTCTGATCAAGAACAGTTACAACTCATTGGCAATAATTATAAGGCTAAAAGATGTACTGTGCTGGAGAAAAATGATTAGAAGTCCACGCGCGCGCTTGTGAAAAAAAATTTCAAAGTCTATATATACAATCATACTAATCATTTTTTAACAATAATGTTAGCGTTTACATTGTATATTGTATATATAGACTTTGATAGTTTTTCTCACAAGCGCGCGCGTAGACTATTAATCATTTTTCTCCAGCACAGTACATCTTTACTTATGTAAACAATAAGACTGTATTCCGATATTCATTGTTCCAGTACTGATGCAAAATACCTAAGATATCTGATGTCTTGAAACTTAAAATTGCGTTTTTCTCCAAATTACTCCGGATGGACATTAATTGTTTTTTCCCTGTACCCTTCAATAATATTTTATAGCCGTAAACAATTATTTAAAAAATAATAATAATTATTTAATAAGAACAAAATCCTTTACTTCGACCGAACTGGCAGTCTTTATTTAATAAGCACAACGCGTTTCAACCGAGATTCCGGTCCTTATATCAAGTGCGTACATTACATTTAAACGCTTGCAAAACACTTCATTGTACACAATGTGGCAGCAATGAGTCTACGAACTAAAATACAAAAAGAGTATAATAAGTAATGAGTATACGAACTAAAGTATAATACGGAAAGAGTATATTAAGAAGAATTATAATAAAGTAGCAAAGAGAGCACCGCTTACATGTTTTGTATGTCAAATGGTAATAAACGATTGAAGAGTCATATTAACAAATGTGGTGTTTGGTGGTGCGTTCACCTCAGATGACAACGGACGACTGAGTGAAATACAAAGGCAGAGGTAACCGAAAGCGTTTACATAAAATTTATTATTTTGTCATATATCACCGGAAGGTTGTCGGTGTCCTTCTGTAAATTAATAGTGTTGTTATCTTTTTTAATAAACACCATTTCGTCGATCTCTCTCTTCTTAAAGTGTTTTTCACTGTGTAGAACTTTGGGACTAGACCAATTAAGTTCATGGTTGCAAGAGGTCTTGTGCTTGCTAACAACAGAATGCTTGCTGGGATGCTTTTTAATATTAGCACAATGTTCTTTGATTTCTTTTTTTGAGCGTAACAATGAGAGTATTTCTCGTCATAACAGCCGAACTAAACTTAAATTAATGGACAAATTTAACCATATTTTAATGAAACGTAACCGACTTAGTAATGTTTTTTCTAAGGAGAATATGAACAAATGGATTGTTAATGTTAGTAGTAAACAAATTCCTGATTTCATTTCGAAATTTCTCAACTTAGGCGATAGATTTGGCTTGCCAATTAATTGTTGTGATAGAAATGACCGTTTTGACTCCGTTTTACATGTAATTAAAAGCTTCGAACTTAATAGTCACAAAATAACCAAAGAGAGCGCGAATGAAACACGCTTGTTAATTTCTAACGTATTGTAAGGGTTTCTTACCAACAAAAAACATATTAATCACATTGATAGATATATTTCTGACTCTTTTGACAAATGTAAAAAATTCTTAAAAAATAACGACGACCTTTTGGTCACCAAAACTGAGAAAGGCCAAGTTACCGTTGTCATGGACAGAAGTACATATATAGACCAAATGACTGACTTACTCAATGACCAGAAAACATATAAAAAACTTGATGATGACCCTATCAAACGCTTAACAACCAAACTTAATAGTTTAGTTTGCTCATGGTATGATTTTGAAATCATCGACGAGCACACACTTTCAATAAATTACGCAGCACTTGTGGCAACTTGCCCCGATGCTACGGACTACCAAAGATCCATAAAAATGGCTTTCCACTACGTATTATTGTCTCCACTGTAGGTAGCCCATTATATAATATCGCTTGTTTTCTCCACAACATTTTAAACGATTCCATCCCTAAACCGCGTTCGTATATAAAAGATAGTTGGTGCTTTGTGGAGAAAATTAAAAACTTGAAAATCCTGCCCGACGAAATTCTCATTTCACTTGACGCCACTTCTCTTTTCACCAACATCCCAAAAGAGCTTGTCATGAAAGGCATTGAAAAACGATGGTGTTACATCTCTACAGCCACCAATTTCACCTTACAACAATTTTTATACGCCATTGATATGGTCTTAAGCTCCACTAGCTTTTGTTTTAACGGCATTATGTACGATCAAATCTTTGGTAGTCCTATGGGCTCTCCTCTTTCCCCAATCCTTGCTGACATTGTGTTAGACGACCTTGAAACACATTGCCTCAAACTATTAAGTTTCATTGTTCCCATTTTCGGGAGATATGTTGACGACATCTTTGCAATTATCCCACGGAATAAAGTAAATGACACGCTTGACGTTTTCAATAACTATCACCCGCGGCTGAAATTTACATGCGAAACTAAGACCAATTGCTCGATCAACTTTTTAGACGTGACCGTTATTAGAGATGGCGAAAACTTGTTAACAAACTGGTACAGGAAACCCACCTTCTCAGGACGTTACATTAATTTTTATTCAAGTCACCCCATTAACTACAAAGTCAATGTTGTATCTAATTTAGTCGACCGAGCGATTTTACTATCTAACGAGCGCTTTCACGAGTAAAATATCTGTGTTGTTAAAGAGATCGTTTCTGACAATTGTTACCCGACCGATTTTTGTAACACAAATATATAAAACGAAGACTAAGGCTCTTAAAACGCGGGGATTCGGTAAACGACAAAGTACACATTGTGAGACATCCTATAACCATCCCGTACATTAAGGATTGTAGCGAGAACATTTGTAAGGCCCTGAGAAACAAAGGGTTCGACGTGGTCTATACGGTTCCTAAAAAACTCGACCGCATTATCAAAAGAGGAAAAGATAGGTTGGAAAACGTTAAACGTATGGAGCTTATATACGAGATTGATTGCCTTAATTGCGAGGCACGTTACATCGTACAGACCAAAAGAAATTTGGAGACTAGAATCAAAGAACATTGTGCTAATATTAAAAAGCATCCCAGCAAGCATTCTGTTGTTAGCAAGCACAAGACCTCTTGCAACCATGAATTTAATTGGTCTAGTCCCAAAGTTCTACACAGTGAAAAACACTTTAAAAAGAGGGAGATCGCCGAAATGGTGTTTATTAAAAAAGATAACAACACTATTAATTTACAGAAGGACACCGACAACCTTCCGGTGATATATGACAAAATAATAAATTTAATGTAAACGCTTTCGGTTACCTCTGCCTTTGCTTTTCACTCAGTCGTCCGTTGTCATCTGAGGTGAACGCACCACCGAACACCACATTTGTTAATATGACTCTTCAATCGTTTATTACCATTCGACATACAAAACATGTAAGCGGTGCTCTCTTTGCTACTTTATTATAATTCTTCTTATTATACTCTTTCCGTATTATACTTTAGTTCGTAAACTCATTACTTATTATACTCTTTTTGTATTTTAGTTCGTATAGAATCATTGCCACATTGTGTATGTACAATAAAGTGTTTTGCAAGCGTTTAAATGTAATGTACGCACTTGATAAGGACCGGAATCTCGGTTGAAACGCGTTGTGCTTATTAAATAAAGACTGCCAGTTTGGTCGAAGTAAAGGATTTTGTTCATTTTATACTCACTGGCGAAGAAAAAGGATCTTAATTATTTAATAGTTGTTAGAAAATAATAATACATATAATTATAATCATCTAATAACATCTCAGACAGCACCATGTGTCCAATACATATTTGTAATATTAAATATTATACACATACATACAATTTTATTTGCGAACGTTAAAATAAATTAATATCCCAGACAACACGCATGTACAAACTAGGTACATAAGATGTCTTAAAAACGTCATTAAGATGACGTTAGACATTATATCTTAAGACGTCTAAAAGATATCTTAAAGATGTCTTTAAGACGTCGTATGTCCCGATTTTGGACATGCGTGCTGTCTGGGATACATATTTTTAACGTTCGCAAATAAAATTGTGTGTATGTGTACAATATTTAATATTATAAATATGTACAAATATTTATACGTTTTAAATGTTATATGTAAATATATACAATATTATTTTAAATATATTATGTAAAATAATCATTAATCGTTGCAAAATATGGTGTGAAGTACAAAGCATACATAATTATTCCACTGTCACGATTCTTGTAATAACGATAAATCACACAATTCTGAGAAAATAAATATTCAGCCTTTATTTCTTCGTTTACTTGAACTTTGTAAGTGTTAAAGCTCCCACCTTCATATATTTTATCACTGTGTTTTACTCACAACGCAACGCATCGACGACATTTCCTTTCAATTGTAACGTATCCATATTTTCGGCGTGTTATAAGTTGTGTTTCTTCATGTGATTCCTTATATCGATCGTGCACGGTTTATCCTTTAACAATACGGTTACGTGGCAACTGGCAAGCTGTGGCCGAGAATATTGCGTCATGTTACATGTATATTGTGGAAGGGATACTAATGACCAAACATCACTCTCGGGTGTTTATGTATACTCCCGCAAGTCTCGCAGAACTGTCGTCATTTAAATTATGTTTCGATATCGCGAACGCGATATCGACAGCCAGAAGCAGCGAATGTACACCTGTGCTGCAATCTGTGCTGCATTAATTAGCTGAGCGTTTAATAATGTATAAACGCGTTTAATAATGTATCACTTACGTCAAAACGTAGACACAATGAAATGTGAGAGTTACACCTTTTACTTAATAAAATGTTAATGTAGTTTAATCATTAATCAGTTTTTTGTGAGTGTTTGACGATAAATATGTCATAAAAAATATAAAATTTACTTTAAAAACTTCTCTGAAAGACCGCAACAAAGTCAGAAGATATAAATTAAGATAAGATTAAATATTAAGACGTTAAACTATAAATAAAAGTAAAATTAAGACCATCTAGGTACATTAAAGTAAAGATTAAGATATTCTGAAAGACCGTATATAAAAGTCAGAAGATATAAAGTAAGATAAGATAAAATTAAGTGTTAAGCTATAAATAAAAGTAAAATTAATACCGAATACATTAAAGTAAAGACTAAAATATTCAAAAACGTTGTTTTGTTCCGGTAAAAGATTCTATATAATAAAATTTGTCGCAGAGAAAAGCAACTAGAAATTATCTGAATTCCATATAGTTCTTACAGTTTCAATACTTTTAACTTGCACTGTACATCAGGAAATATATCGCGTCATCATATAATTATTTATTAAGTAAAAAAGTCTTGCGTACGTACATAAGAAAAACACAATGGAAAATCTTGGCGATGGTGCAATAGACTCCAGTGGTCGTCCGTGTCGATTCTTTTGGTTCGCGGTAACAGTAGACAATATATTTTGTAGAATCGATGAAACTGCAAAGACTGAAAATTCTTAAGCCGCGCTGAAAGAGCGACGCCTCGTAGAAGCACGATACTATATATATTTGCCGCTACGATATCGGAAGGGGAGGGACCGCCTCGTTCAAGAAACTGCAACTTTTAATGTTTATGTACGGAGCGATCGTTGATAAGCCAGTCAGACCAGATCGGTTCAATTCAAGGACTGCTCTTACTCTTTAATCCTCACGGTCACGGTAAAATCAGCAGATACAACAACGGAACGTCTTGGAAGAGCGCTCTCACGATCGTATGAATGTCGATGATTTGCTCTCCATTTGCATTATTTCTATCTTTGCAGACAATAAATAGGAGCTAGTAATAGAAAATAGAGGAGTAAAGGTTGGAAAAAGAATCCGCAATCAATCGAGAAGATTAATTATGGAGAGCGTTTTAACGCGTAATTTATTCTTTGTTCTCTCGCAACAATCGCTGTTTATATAATAAAAATAAATCCTAAGTCAAGATGATTATGCAATGCTTTCTGAAGCCGTATGAAGTCCTATTATTCGTGGTGTATTTTCTGCATTATTTCTACTTTACATGCGAATGATTTAGAAAGAAGAGGGAATATACTGTCGATGGAATAAATTAATAATTTTGCAACGGTATTTTTCAAGGGGTCTACCGCACCTCAAAAAAATGTAGGTACCTACACCTATTGCCGAAAACAGCAACAAATTCCACATTTCTGCAGTTATTACTTTTATTATTAATGCTTAAACATTGCGTATTTCCCTATTTCTGAAATTATTGCTTTCTATTCTCAAGAAAAAGGAAGGGAGTTAGAGTATGAAATATATGTATATACATGTATATACATATACACATGTATAAATTATAACCTTGTGACACACAGTAGATTACAATGTATTATTCTGCAGAACTACACTTATTCTTTTTATTAATACAAAAATATGTATTTATCTGAAAAAATGTACGTTTATGTACATATTTTTTTCAGATAATTACATATTTAGAATTATAATCTTATATAACATACAGGGTGTAAATAAACACCTGTAACAAACATTGTGGTCTTTTCCCTAATTAAAACTTTTGAGTATTTCTCGTACATCCTTTGTGTAATTGATTCGTAGTCACCTGCCCTTAAAAAAAAAGTTATTATAAGAATTATTCCTATATTACTGAACATACCAACAGTTTCAGTCTGCCGCTCGCAAACGGTGCGTTTCCGGACATGAGTTTCTTATTAAAAGTTGGTCTACTTTGAACCCCCTACATACCCTAGAAGTTTGTTACAGGTATTTATTTACACCCTGTATTTATTGCTGCGCCCGCGCTGAGACACCCGTTGCACGAGCAACCCCTTGACAACCGGGTTGTTTACTACGGTCGCTCTTGCGATTTCGAGCTGAGCGTCAAGCTGTCAAAGCCGACGAAACGTTTCGCGAGCCGAGCTGTATCTTGCTAATAAATTACTTCTTTTCCTAATACGAGTCCGCTTCATTTCGCGAGACCGGGAATGCGCGAGTGCCCGCGCGACTGCGAGTGAGAGCGAGACGGGCGCTTCCGTGCGGCGAGCGCAATATAAATTGTAATCTTATAACATAATGCTAAATATGTGTATTTATCTGAAAAAATATGTAGGTACGTGCAAAAAATATGTATTGCCTATAACTTACTTCCTTGTTATTGCTTAAAATTTTTACACTTATAATTGCCGAGTGCGGTAGACCCCTTGGTATTTTTAAATAAAACTTATTTATTCTGTATTTACGTATAAATATTTTTGTGCTGATATATGTGCGATATTTTTGTATTGATGTATTGACGCAGATTGCGATGTATGTTTACATTGCACAGATTGATAAGATTATATACAGGATATATAAAAAAAGATTGGAATCAAATTGATACAATCTGTTAACGACATTGAATAAATTAAAGAAGTTTATATAAAATTATATATGACAATGAGGTACTAAAAAGTTATAAAAGGTTTAATAGTGAAATTGTTCTCACGAGTTTTATAATTCCTTGGAATCGCTTGATCTCGACTTTTATTTATTCAGTTTTACGCAATCTTGTAACACTAAAAAGTAATATAGGAATTGGAATGTATTAAATTAAATAATAACTGACATTATTTTTTAATTTTTAAGTATAAGAAAAAGTTTTGTTATTAAATCATTAATATCTTATATTCTCATATATAACTTGTAGGTCTATTAAAGAACTACTTAATATTTTATAACGTGTTAAACAGCATTTATACATGTAATGATTAGTAGCGTCAACTGACTAGCATTCATTAATAGCGACAGAAACCGTTAAACTGGCAAATTTACAAGTTTACACAGCGCAGTGATGGTATTAGCGTATAATATGGAAAATATTTAATTGTCAAAATGTCAACCGAGTTGTTAGGTGCGACCAGCATATATCCTCAAATTTTACATTTAGACCTAGCGCCAGTGTTATGTTGTACTGCTAAAAGTTAAAATATTTTTACTTTCAATTTTCTGGCGTCAGTAAACAGCACACTACTAGTGTGCCAGTTTATATCAATTTATACTTGCATTTTTACTGGCGCGCTAATTGGCTGACGCCACTAATCATTACATGTGTAAATGCCGTCAATCGCAACATCGATTAGATTTCAACGTTTATTCTGCGTAATCTATCTCCTGCAAAAATATAAACAACGCACTATCTCGATATTAATTTTTGAAAATAAAATGTTAAAATGTTTACAACTAGGGAAAGGTGAGGCAAGACGGGGTACCGGGCTTTTTTTTCACCACGCCCACGTGGTCCTAACCTAACATAATTTTAAAAAAATTGCCTTGGGGTAAGACCGAGGGTTAGAGCATGACGGGGTACTACTACCATCCTCTCGTGTGACTCAGCGTCATGATATTATTCCGACGAAGGTAAATTAGTTGCGCCGCTTATGCGCAATAGGCATAACTCTTGCGCAGGCATTATGACAATAAGGATGAAGACACTGTTCATGGTCTGCATTTGATGTGGAAAATAAATAAATATAGAATGTTTTTTATTGTCTTAACTTGCAATAAACATTTTATTTCCTTATTTTAACTTTTCAATGTTGAAATTAAATATTTAGGGCTGGTAAATGGAGGTACCCCGTCTTACCCCACCTATGCATGGGACAAGACGGGGCAAAAGAAGTTTTTTCAAATATTGCTTTCAAAACTAATTATTTATACATGTTTGTTAGTTTTAACCATCTTTATATGTAATGAAGGGTTCAATGAAAGAATTTGTGTTGATAAAGATGGATATTTTTTATATTTAGTAGTCGTTTCATGTGGTTAAACCTTAAGTACCCCGTCTTGCCTTACCTTCCCCTCATTATTTGAGAGGAAAAAGATATTTCTAATAATAAGTATTCAATGTAAGTAACAATAATTCAATTATATTCAATTAGCAATCTATTGGTTTTGTAATAAAATAATTTAATGTCTTAGTGTATAAACCAAAAAATTCTATAACGTTCGATCTATTCAATAACTGCTTGATAATAGGTACAGAATTAAGACTCGAATTACAACACAACTGGGCCAATTGTAGAAGATTTGTAAAGTTTTGTACTTAATATTTTAATATTTTTTGCTGACGTTCACGTGAGCTTCAAACGACCATCCAAGATTAAATCATTGCCACCATCTTATGTCCCCTTTCAAACCGTACAACTTTGTACAAAATTGTTTATTTTTATTTTGAGCATTATAAAATCTTTCTCCATAAATTTTTTGTGGTCTTGCGATTTAAATTATAAAATTGTGGTCTTGCGATATTTAAAATATAAATTGCTTTTATTAATAGGTATATTAACAATAAAAAATATTACAAAAGTAAATTTTTTATTTAGTCTGTGATCTCGATCGTTTTAGCATTAAAAAAAGTAAAGGAAAAAGTAACGAATCATTATCTTTTTTGACTCGGTAACGAGAGTAACGGTGACTGTTAGTTACTTTTAAAAAGTAACTTTTCCATCTTTATAAATAATATTTAATTTTTAGTAAAATTATCATTTGTACTGAAACACAATATCATCTGCAAAAGAGTATACGATTCCTCAAGAAATTGTTCTCTCTCTCCACCGCGACCGCTGCAATTGTCAGACTGCCAACTGAGCACTGCAGAGAAGATGATGCGCATCGCGATTTGCTCTTGCGCGATTTATATTCAAGTACGAGTACCGCGTCTATAGATGCAGCAGGTCGACGACCACGCGATGTACGCACCAGGTGCGTAAATATGCGTGCAATGCGATGACTTTGCGCGACTTATCTCGATCATCATGCTCGGCACGTCATCGGCCGATCTCCCTCAAGAAAAATTCTCGAGATTCACGCAGATGTCGTCGCGCAGCAGGGATTTATCTTCGTGCCGCTTTTCTGCGGCGAAATTTTACGATTTTAACGCGTTTATGGCAATCAGCGGAGAGTTGTTTCCACGTTGCGCAATGTTCTTGTCGTCATTACTCGAGCATCCGAGATGCGCGTGATGGACCATGCGGAGATCTCGCAAAAACCAGGGTGAAATAAACATGATATGCGATATGTCATGTCGATATGATAAGCAATATACGTCATGCGATGAAATAAAATGTACAAAGATATTATAATTCCTAGAAATAAAAGATCGCGAGAGATGATTAAAAGAGTTCTCTCTCGACGATAAAACACTGTTAAATTTGTAGTGTCAAATTTAAACCAAGTTCCTTAAGTTAAGTAAAAGGAACTAATATTTCATTGTTTTTAACTACCACGTGTGTCGAAATTACACAACGTGTAGTTACTTCAACCCATTATTTAGTTAAATTAACGACATATTGAGTAGGAGCAGTGGCGACCTACGGAATAGTTAAAAATGACTCAAACATTAAGTCGCCTACTCAATATGTCGTTAATTTAACTAAATAATGGGTTGAAATAACTACACGTTGTGTAATTTCGACACACGTGGTAGTTAAAAACAATGAAATATTAGTTTCTTTCACTTAAGTAACTCAAGGAACTTGGTTTAAATTTCACACTACGAATTTAACAGTGAAGGAATCAAATATACACAAATATTATAATTCTTATTGTTAGTAATAAAAATGTAACAAAGTGTGATATATGGTAAATGTATAAGATTAGATTATAGATTGTACGGCATTTCGTTGAAAATAAGGAAGATAAAGAAATCTTGATTGGAGATATATTTCTTTTTTCTCTCATGGTATATATATATATTACATCTGACATGTAAATATAATGGCAGTTTTAGCGTGAGTAAATAACAATATAGTATACTCGACGAAGGAGAGATAAACGAACGAGGAAACGAACGTCTAATCAGAAAAGGCTTGTACTGTGCACATGAAAGCTATCAAATTAATTATGGATCCATTAGTCACTAGATCGCGATCTAAATAATTTGTACCAATACTTTGCGTGTTTTTCTTTTTACTGCAATCTGAACTCTTCTAAAAATATATATATATTTGTAGTAATAAAACAAAAATATTATAATTATAAGATTATACATATAATTAGGATGATTACTAATACGCTATATTTCTCGGAATTTTAAAAAGATAGGCTTAAGTGAAGCAATTGGATGATAAATAAGTTTCCGACAATAGGAATAATAGCTCTAATTTTGTAACCGCGGTTAAATAAATATCAGTTTTCCATATTTTTACAATAAGCAATAGTTCTATATATTATCGATGAAACTTTGATCAATTCAGTTACTTCACTTCATTGAAGATTATTCTAATAATTACGTAAATTATTTTATAAAAGAAATAATATTAATATGTATAATGAATATTCCATGTCTATCTTCTTCTCCCTCTTATTCTCTCGCCCTTTTCTATTTCTATCTACATTTGCTTTTAATTTTACTTTTATCTTATCTTTAATTCTACTATTTTAATTCTCATTCCCGAATTTTTCATAGTCGCTCTTCAAACAAGCGCTTTGCTCAGGCATATCAACAACATTATTGTCGCGATCTTTGTCTTTATGGAACCGGCAGAGTTTCCGATCCTGGGCGTCAAGCTCATCGTGTGATCTTTGTGATCAATGTGATTAATGTGATCCATGTGGTCTCTGTGATCGTACATCGACGTTGTGGAGTAAGGCGTAAACGATGTCGATCCGCAAACTGTACCCATGATGAGTTCCTCGGTCGACCCCGTAAGTATCCTGAAGTTATAATCGTGCAGGTCCAACTGCGAGTACATGAAGACGGGCAGTCTGTCGGAGAGGACCCACAAGTTGCCATTCCGATCGACCTGTCAAGGTAAAAATGAGATAAAACAATCAGAAATAAACAACAAAATGGAAAATGGAGAAAAATCATATTAAAGTGGAGAAAAATTAAAGTGTTTTGTCAAAAAGACGGTTTATTTATTCGTAATTTCACAAATAATAAAACACGAGGAGCGTGAAAATTACGTTTGTCAAGCCACTGTCGAACTAATAATTACGCTTTTCGGAAATAAAAATATGACGGATGATTATTTTTCCAATTGTAACTATACAAAATAAATTATGTCTTTCTACTTTTCTTTTAAAACTGTTGGAATTATTTAGCGTTAATAAAAAATAAAGGTAACATTTTCCTATCGCGATTGCTTTGGCAACTAATGATGATGGCATAGAATCTGTTAAAGCTTGCGGTATATAAGTAATTTTAATTAATGCAATACTAATAATTTATTATTGGTGATTGTGTAATGACCATCGAGCTTTGATAAATTCGCGGTTACCTTAAGATCGTTGGGGAAAACCATAGTGACGTTATCCTGGTAGACGTAGCCCTGCTGCTGCATGGTGAATTTATTCTGCGGTCTCCAACAGGCGATGGCGTTTAGATTCGTAAGCGCGTAAAAAAGAATTCCGGTTTTAGGATCCAGGAAGCTGACGCTGCTCTGGCCGTTGGGCCCACGCGAACCCAGCGTTTGGAATTCGTGGGACGTTTCTGTAACAAACGCATAAAATGAGGCTTTAATAAACGCCTAACGTAATAAACATTCGTCCTTCAGCCGACGTGTGAAATGCCAAGCTATATTTTCTTTCTCTTTATTTTAAGCGATATATTCCTTGAAATTCTATTAATTGACCTTCTCTTTAGAAGGTCGAGATAATATAATTCTTGAATAATGAGCGATTAGTAACCTCTTTAATTGCTTACTTAAATCTTAAATAATATGTAAAATTAATTTTACTTCCTAGAATTAATTAAATTCCAGCAAGTTTTATGAGTTTGATTTAAATTTTAAGTAGTAAGACATTTAAAACTGAATGTTAAAAAGATGCAACGTAAAAAAAGTGCCTTTACGTGGATCAATTAGGACAATCGCATTAGAACAATCATACATCACCTTATATGTATATTATAAATAATTTATTAATATCCTTAAAGTAAATCAACTAATAAATAAGGAACTTACAATTACAGCCATAATAGTGTTTGTGTCGAAATATTTTATTAAAATTAAAATTTATAAACGTTTTGGTCTGTCATTGGATCATCTTTAGTGTAATAAACGTAATTTGACAATTGAAGCCCGTGAATAACAAAAAATGAAATTCGCAAATAGCTCGTACTAATTGTAATTAAGATTCATCGCAAACTTGTAGATCATATACCAAGGGCGCGCGGCATTCACAGTTTGATCTTTATGTTTAAAATCGTTTTATGTGTAGTCAAAGGCAGTTTTAAGACTCCATCCAGCCAATGAAATGACCGTATAGAATCTCGAGATAATATACTTAAGACGATCTTAAATATAAGAGCGGACCATGAATACGGGCCTAAGTGCTAGTGGGTGGGAAACAGATTCAAAACCGGAAGGTATTATATCATCAGATAGAAGTTTAGTGTCATTCTGCTTGTATAATGCGGCGATTTGACGTTTAATATGTATCATTTAGGAGGCTATTTTTTTAAATAAAAAAGTTCTTCAATTAGAGAAAAACTCCATTTTCGGTCAGAATTGGATCTTAGCAACTTAATAATATTATTCGCGAAAGAAAGTTCTTGGTCTAAAATTTTAACATTCCCCCAATCAAAACCGCGGTTAGCTTCTAATCGATAGCAGGAAATGATGGATTCCCTTTCATCTAATAAGTACACTTTCCGACTTTGAATTTATTTCCCATTCTTAACATCATATATTCCTTGCTCTTCCTTATTTCCCATCTTTTCCTTCCCTCTTTATATATATGCAAACACGTTCTGTCGTATCTATCTGTGTCCCGGTTTTTAATAACATAATTAAATTAGTTACAGTCTTACAACATGATGTTTTACAGAGAATTTGAAGACCTTATTTTACAATTCTTTTACGTATGTCTTCATAATTATCTTTTACTTTTAATTTTGATTGTACGCGTTAGTCTTAGTGAATTCTTTTAAATATAATATGTATAATGTATATACAGTTTGTACTATGTGACTTTTCAACACTGAAGAAACTCGTGATTTGCGCTTAAAATTAGTATGATTTACGGGTTTGCGATGAATATTTAATGTAAGCTATGCGTATTTGTGAACTTTATTTTTTGTTATTCACGGGCTTCAATTTTTAATTTACTTTTATCAAATTACTTACACTGAAGATGGTCGAATAAAAGACCGAAACGTTAGTATTTAATTTTAATATAATATTTTTACACAAACATCTTGTTGTGGCTCTGAGCTCCTTACCTATTCATTATTTGGTTTATTAATCGTTTGAGCTTTTTCGTATTTATGTTCTTAAAATATATAACTTGTTAAACTATTTTTAAAATTCATATTTTAAAATATTCCAGAATAATTAGTTATTACTCCGATAATATATTTCTCTAAAGTGTTTAATTCACTTTAGTGTACTCACTGCATTAAAGTATATGAAACAAAAATCACCAATACAAGTAAAACAAAAATTTCTTTTTAGATCAAATTATTAAAAGCAAAACGACTAAAAATCTTCAGATTTGACAGGCAATTACCAAAGTTCTTTTTAGGAACCACGCAGGAGGCAATTGCACGTGAAATAAAGTATCGAGCTTGTTGTTCGACAGTCAAAGAATTGTGTTTATCATGCTTCTTTCGCAAGTGTCTAAAGTTAGTTTTTAAAAACATACCCGCAGAACTGGCACGCTGAGAATCGCGCAATAACCTCGTACTGACGGAAAATTCCATGCCGCTAGAGAGTGGATGGTAGTACATGGTGCTGTAACCGTCACCAGTCGGCGCAAGAGCCATCCCGAACAGGCCGTCATTCCATTGGAACGATATTCCCGACACCTTGAAATCTCCGCCCTGAAAAAGACAGCACACCATTCGAGCTCGCTGTGAAACTTCACTCAGGCTATCCTCAGCATTTTATCTCGAGTTGAAAAAAAATTTCTGCCCATTGTATATCAAAGAATATTCTTAATTAATAAATTATATGTAAAACTAATAAATTTACTGCGATTAGCGTAAATAAAGATGATCAAAATTATTGGTTATTTAATAAATCATAAATCGTTAGCTTATCACGTCAACGTGTATCGATCTCATGAACAGATCGGAAAGAGATAAACCGAAAGACAAACGCGTGCATTTCTGAACTCCACCGACCATCGGATCCGGATGGAAAGAGTGATGCTTAACGAGCCAGGACTTGCGAAGACTCCAGGAGTAGACGACGAGACCGGGGCCGCCTAGATCGCCTAGGTAGCCGTACGAGTCCTCGCACGAATAATCCTCGACGGCGATGTTGGCAAACAGAGAATCGGCAGTCCTCTGGTCAGATGGTATCACGTATTTGCGCAGCATACGATCGGTCGTCAGGTCGTAGACAAGCAATGCCGGCGGCGCCTGCTGCTCCGGATTACCCAGGATGTCCGTCAGTCCCGTGTCCAGGATCCAGAGCCGGTTGCAACGGTCGGCGCGTACACGAAACGTCGAGACGATCTCTGGCACGCCAGCGGCACCGTATTGATGGGCCTCCCAGGAAGGATACGGAATCAGGGGTGGCGATTCGCGCGTGTCTGAAAGCCAACGAGCTCTGATATCGACGACACCAACCCCCGGAGAAAAGGAAAGAGATTTGTCGATTAAGTCCCGTTTGGTTTTGATCGATTAAAATCGTCTTTTGGAAAATTCTCGCGTTTAAAATTATTTCCGCTAATTAGTAGTTATACCTTATATAGCATATAGTTATCTATACGAGTAGATAGAAAAATAATTTAACAGACATTATAAAACCGGTAAGAAGTAAAAAAGAGTATTTAAATCTGTTTATATTCACGAGAAGAACATTATTAATATAAATATAATTGAAATTGCTGATAAATCTCTTTAATATTTGTTTACGTCATAAAATTATAAATTATATCTTGTTGGACGAACAATTACGCTGTCTCTCGGACTTTTTGCAAGTAAATGTAATTTTGAGGATAAGACTAATCACCGTTGAGCCTAATGTAATTGAGACTGGCGGCAACTCCCTGTCTCCATCTTGGTACCGTAACGAAGAGCCGATCGCCGGCCACCTCCAAGCCCAAGGGTAGATTGTCCTCCTGCTTGTAATCCGGGAAGAGCCTCTTAATGTCGTTGTTCGGCCACTCGTAATCGATCTGCTTCCATCGGTAAGCGACCCGCAGCTTGCCGATCGCACCGTCCAGCAGAACGATCAGAAACGCGGCTGCGACGACGATCGACGACGCCCGGCACCGTATTGTCATTATTCTGATAAGAATATCATACGCAATTTACCTCGCTATAAATCTACGGAATGAAAATTTCTCGATCGATCCTTAAGAAATTAATATATTTCTAGTTTGTTTAAAGTTTCTTTAAATTGAAATTAAATTTTTTACGACATTTTTTAATTAAGTTTAATATTAGATGTAAATAGCGTTTAATAGATTTAATATTAATTTAAGCTCGTGAGTTTTGGGAGTTTGTACACATTGCTATACGCATTATTGCTGTATGTAATTACTACTTTTATACAGACATAGATAAGATTGATTTTTAAAAAAGAATCCTGAAGGGGAGATAGATCGCGATTGCATTTCCAGTTTTTCCTTGAAAGCCGACGGCCTTCTACACAGTTACCACGACTCGCTAATTAATACGCACGCGTGACTAATTGCAAAGTCACGGAAATGAGGTCTATCTATCAACGCCCACGTGTGAAAGACAATCATTCGCGAAGCGAAAATGAATAATAAATAATGAATAATCAATAATGGTAAGCGTGAATTTAATATTTTTTCTAACTCGTTTATTATCCAAAGAAATATGCTTAAAATATAAATTTAAGTATGTTAAAATTTCAATAAATTTCATGTATTTTAATAATATGCATTATAGATGCTCAGGAACTTTTAGGCTTGTTTATCAGAAATGCTAACAATAAAATATTATCGCATATTTTATTTTGTTTTTATTATATTCAAATCTTTTACGTCACAATTAATTATTTTTGTTCATTCAATTCAATTCACGACTAAATTACTTGTTAAATTTATTATTTAAAATTTAACCTTTAAGTTTATATAATCTTATAACTTTAAAATTTATATTTTGCGATTTATTATTTAAAAAATAAATTTTTACGTAACAATATTTGATTTATTCTCTTCTTTACGCAGGAATATCTTGTTGTATTCTAGCAAGGAGAATCCGCAAAGTAATCAAAGAAGAATCAACAAAGTAATCTCACATGCGTTTCACAAATGTCTTGGCTCTTTTATATCATTTCAATGACGTAACGGGTCGTGGAAACAACGGTACTAGAGTCGGTGCTTGTAGAAATTGGGCGGTCTCCAGGTTTTAAAGTATATAATAAATGAGTACAAAGAAATATATAACATTAAATTATCGAAACGTGATCATTAAAAAAAATTTGTGAGACAAATTGTCCAATCTTTATCAATTGTTTATCATCAAATTCCAGTTTCTTTAACCAGCAAGGTATTAGGAGAACCTCAATTCCAATCAATCAATATCAGAAATCGAAAATAAAATAAACTGAAATAAACTCAAAATCAAATCAAATTCTTTCTACGAAACATTAATAATTATTTTTAAATTAATTAAATAATCACTTGTGTCAATCAAAGAAGTTAATATTGCCTAGCTGATTATTCCAGAAGCTTAATTTACAGAAATTCCTAAATCTTAACAATTAAACACTATTAACGCATCACCAATTTAATTAAGGAAACATTTACTAAGCTGATTTTAAACAAAACAACCAATAATTTTTTTGAAATTTTGTATTCGTAGAAATTAAAATATAATCTTGGAAACTATAATTTCCATGCAAATATTTTATAAATAATTTTCACAAACTCAAATCGTTAGTTGTATCTCTTGTGAGTCATTATACAAACAAAAAAAATAACGCAAAAATAATCTAAGAGTGCCAACATGTTATTTACACTCGACGAACTGATAATTCGCTATTGTATTTGTCATCATTGAGTGATTGCTGAAGGATCGTCGAAGGTTATTGCTGACGCGTCACCAGTTTTTTTCATAGGACGTCATTTGTAATTTTAAGTAACGTTACATAGGTCTACTGGGACTCGTTCAAGCGTGTCATTATGATTCAACATCACTGGAGAAGCGTTTATGTGTTTACTATAGTGACTAAAATTAAAGACCCAGATCAAGAATAAAGATTGATAATTAATATTAAAATTAAAATTAGGAATTAACAATAAGAGCAAGAAATTTAATTGTAAAATCGAAATTTACATAGAATATAATATAATCCAAAATATTGTCATAATATTATGTAATTATAGGCATTATAAATTAATTATTATTAACAGTCATAAATTATAAATCAAAATAATTTAATTTCTTGATAGAAATAATGTAATTTTTTGCATTTTTTTCTTAAATAGTGCAATATTTTAAACTCTTTTATCCATCTCCTCTTGAACTGTTGACCTCCCATAATAGCGACAAATTTACATACAAAAGAAATATTTTCAAAACGTGGTAAAAAACAATACCTACTTGCGTGCGACGAAATGAATTTTAATCGAGACGACGTTACTCGCCGTCCCATGAAAATTTGACGTTCTTTCTCTCCGAGAGGAGAGCAATTTTGTTTCAGTGGAACGTTCAGAATCACCGCGACAGATTTTCTATGTTTAACAAGCGACTCGTAACACGGTTAACGGAAAAATAGAAAGCAATCGATTTTTCGACCGCTTTACATTCGACCCGCTAAATGATATAGCAACCGCGCTCTCATGCCCGATACATATGTATGTTATTTCATATACCGGAGAGTTACCTACATACCCAGCGTTGTACGCAACTCCATATAATTTACACGTGCATTATATCTGTACGTTCCATCTGAAATCCATTCAGCTATTCATTCGATCGGATATTTCCAAATACCAAATGTATCCAATCGATAACATATGCATAACAAACTCTCGCGTCGTTAAATCCTGTTTCTTTCATAACAATACCACTACCTTATAGCATATTGATCTGTTCATGTAAATTATTGAATTACTAACAAATATTCGATTTATGTATTAACAAACCCAATTACATCTTATTTATTGTATTAGTGTACTGCTAGTAAAAATTTAATGCTGACATTAATCTCTCTTAATCTCTGTCAATCGACACTAACGATTACGACTACAATCGTTCGCGCTGCGTGAGGTTTTTTTTAGCACAATTGCGGTTTTCTCAGATTATCGCAGATTGCCCCGGCGGAGAAAAAAGCGCACGTATCGAAACGCGGTTTCGCGTCGCTTGAGTTTCGCCTCAAATTGCACGCGCGATTTCTGCCTCGAGTAGAAAGTACGGCTAGAAGCTAATGGCACAGCCTTGTAGGGCAAAATGCTTGCGACGAAATGGAACGAAGTTTTCTGTCAAGTCACAAGAATTTCCACGGAGGAATTACTGGTCTTGGATTTTACGGGCGAGAACTTTCGCGCGATTTTTGACTATCACGCGGCTTTGCGGAACTGCATTCCGCCCCCGTGTAGACATTTTATCGCCAACTACATATATCTTGCCAATCAAACTTGTTTCATTCCTCGACGGAAACAGAGCCGATCGAAAAGCGGCGACAATTCTATCGAATGGAAGAACGACAAAGTTCACGAGTCCGAAATTCAGTCAAATGGTTCGTTCAGGAGGTCCAATCACTTTTAGATAAATTATGATTAAAACGATCATTAAAAAAATGATGGACAGTTGTGAGATAATAATGAAAATTAGTAGAGATATTTTCGAAATCTCTTATTAACGCGACAGATCTATATAAATAAAATTGAAAATTACATTTATAAATATTAATTCAATGCAAATCGTTTATGGGTTTTATGCAACAGTGTGTTACGTAATTGTGTAAGGACATATTTTTAGCTTGTCCTCTTTAGATAATTTTTCTGCACGCTATGTATAAGCAACTTTTACATATCCTTCATTGTTAAATTCGTATATAGTGTCAAATTATACTCAATTCGAGTCATTTAATTTTAGCCATTTCTTATACAGGTCACCACCGCTCCTACTCAATATGTTGTCAATTTAACTAAACTAATGGAATTAAAATAATATTGCTTTGTGTTAAAATAATAAATTTCGACACACATGGTATTTAAAAATAACAAAATGTTATTTAACTCAAGGTATTTGTTTAAATTTCATCCTTTTTAATGTTTAACAGTGTTCGGACACTCCTTTTTAAGCTCATTTTTAAACACTCTTCAAATATCTTCGGCAGATCTCTTGCGTGTACTTTTACAGTGTATATATTTTTTTTAAATTCTCCGTAATTTTTTATATTGACGCTTTGGAAGAAATTCGCGTGGCACAGAAGAGGCGCAGAAGGAAGTATTAATATAAATATTTACACTTGATCAGCTCGATCCTGGGTGACCACTACACCTCGAACGTTTCTCCGCGAGAGAGAACGGCGCGACAGGTCGGACCACGCGCACCGGTTAAACGCGACAAACTGGGAATTGGACGGCGTGGCGGCGTGAATCTGGCCGGTGCCGCGCGCTCGGTTTTCCTGGGGTACGGCCGTACGGTACCGTTGGAGATCCAGCCGGCAAACCTGTCGGCCACGTCAATTCGCCGCGACAAAGAATCGCGCGGGAGAAGAAGAGGGAAGCGCCGAGCCTATTAATTGAGTTAACGAGCGAGGACAAGCGGCGATCGCGAAGAAATATGATCGATAATGCAATCCGCAGGTGACGCGATTGTCACCCGGACTCCTTGAGGTATCCTAGGGCCGACCACCTGTGGAAATTTCATTGCTCCAGTTAACGCGCGAGGACAGCAAGTGAGAACGATCGCAAAAAAGTCTATCCGAAGGATAATGAGATCTACATGTAATATATGGAATTGTCTTCAGAATGCCCAAGACGTACATTATAGATAATATTTCCTCAGCTTTTGAAAAGGAAAATCCAATAAAAAGTGCATTTTTAAAATCATAGTGTCAATTAATTATAATTTGTCATTTTTGACCATTCCTACAGGTCGCCGTTGCTCTTACTTAATATTGTTAATTTAACTAAACCAATGGAGTTAAAATACTATCTACTGTTTTATGTTAAAATAATAAATTTTGACACATATGATAGTTAAAATTAGAAGTGCATTGTTCAAGTTATTGTGTCCATATACTCAATTTGGATCATTTTTAATAATTCTCATAGGTCATCACTGCTCCTACAGTGTTAAATTAACTAAACCAATAAAGTTAAAATAATATTACTCTTTTGTGTTAAAATGACAAATATTTTATATTTAACAGTGCGACGAAAATGTGCGTAAATCGTCTCTCCCTCTCTTCAGATATAACATATATTTCAAAATAATTATTTTTTTCCTAAAAATTCAGGATTCTTCGAATGACGCTTATCTCGTGAAAATGATAAAATTAATTGCTTCTGTAAATAACACGAGTTATATTAATGGCATTCAATTTATTAAACTATGTTTAATGATGTAGATTTATGGGAATGACGTTCACATACATTAAGTAAAATATACTACCGTATTATTCCTCAGCGACAAATAAAGACAAAAAATAACGTAGACATAACAACGCATCCTCCGTAAATTACGCAACCGTTATTGTCTATAATTACATTGTTGCAAACTAATTACAATTAAATTAATCTCATCCGAAGTCAGCCGCTATACTTTCTCTTCAGTCACTACTGCTACGATTTATTTGCTATTTAATAAAAAAAAACAAAATCGCCGATTAAAGCGAGTTGATATAACGGCAAAGTTAATAAAAAAAAATAATAAAACGAAAGGCAACGATAAACTGGAGAACGCGCGGACGCGACTCGCGGAAATTCTCCTGTTGCGAGTCACAATGCCCGTCGTCTTCTCATCCGGGTGAACGAGTCCGCGGACGATTATCCAAGCGCACAATGAAGAAAACGTCGTCGCCGTGAGATTAGCGCGTTATTTGCATCTCGATGCGAAGCGCGCGAGAAGGGAACGGAGGATCTGTCCTATCGCTCATGGCTCGCCTGAGCATTTTTCTAGCCTTTTCAGCATCGCGCAATATCTCTCCAGCTCTAGCGTTGCTACTCTCGCGGGAGTGTTACGCGTTTTCGAGGTCGATTGGCGGTGTATTACACCTGGCTTTCACTTTCGTGATTGTCAGTGCCGTACGACCGTCGTCGCTCTCGTCTCGTCGCCGCGCCGCTCGTGCATGGAACGTTTAGGCCCGCATTATGCTGCAATGAAAAAAAGAGATAAGAACTAATTCGGAACTCGAGATAAAAGTTAATCCGTAAAATCACAAGTCAGTCTCAATGGCGAATTTGCTTGTTGACCTTATTAACTTCGATGATCGCATCTCGCGATTATCAACAGTATATATTGGCGATGTGTCGCACGTTACTCTGCATGAAAAGTTTAGTTGTATTATAATCAATCACAAAAAAAATCCACACAGGGAAGTCATGAAAGTATTGTAAACAAAAAGTATCCAACGCTCAAATGATTACGAGTAAAAGTTGATACGAGTAAATAATTTTGCAATTTTTCTTGTCTCGATAGAATCGATAATTGAAGTTTTACTTTCAAACCATCTTAAGCTGGGTATACACTTGGCGAACGAACACCGAACGCAAACTTTCGTTGTCATTATTCAGCATATACATATAATAAAAAATCTCAAATTGCTACATGCAGCAAACACCGAATCTGGTCGAATTCTGGTGTTTGGTGCAACCGAGAAGAAGAACAAGCAACCTAGGAACACAAACGCGAATGTCCGAACGTTCGAGTTCGCTGTTCGTTCGCTAAGTGTATACCCAGCTTTAACCATCGACGTGTCTTGCGTAATGTGCATTGTTGGTAAAACATTAGTTCGAGAGACGGTTTGGGAATAAACTATCAGAAATTTATCGATTGATGGCGCGACGTTGAGCCGCAGGCGAGATTATACAACGGACGCTTCAGCCACGGGCCAGAGCGAATTGCGGACACTCCTGCGAATGCCGATGGCATAGTTCGAAAGTCAAATGCCATGCTGCCTTTTCTGCAAATCAATATAGGTGCTTCACCAGGTAAGCCTGTGCATCGATCTACCGGCGCGATATCCAGGCCGACGAATTTTCCTTTGTTCCCCGAAACGCAACAGCGCTGGATCGCATGTCGTTGGGCATACGGTGTAATTCGGTGACCCCTTCTGCAGTTAAAAGGATATCCGGTTTCAGCCCTATGTATGTATCGCCGAGGTCGACATTCGCGATAGTACGATCGCATAACGTGAATGGAGTGTAGTATGAGCGAAACTGTATTTTTCATTCATCGCGGTCGTTCGCTCGTATCGTAAGACGCGATAAACGATAAACGCGAGAATGCAATAGTTAGCCTCATAACTTCATTATCGCGATAGGTTTCATGGGAGTCGTGCTCTTTCCAGGTTTCTTAAGACTCGATAAATATTACATGAACCGTTAAATCTTTTTTTTATATATAAATTAAACTGGTTTGACAATTCTCGACAATATCTTAAAGTGATTGCCATTATACATATACTTCTTTAATTATAAATAATTAGTTATCTCATACGCGCGTTGCATGCGATCTGAGATTTTATAAGATTTTTTTCAATTTATTTTCGAAGGAAATATATTTTCTTGCGTTATTTATTTCTTATCATTTTTCTTTATTTTTGAATTGTGATTAGTTCTTTCTTTGTTGATACATTAATTTGTTTTGTTGTGTTTTATAAAATTATATTTATCTCCACGATAATATCTTTTAACGAAGACACGAGATTACAATTTGAACAATGCGACGACATTGAGAACACTAATTACATGATTGCTGAAGGAAAGAGCTGCTTTTCCGCTGATTGAACGTTTTGATTAATGTTTATCATCCAGAGGCGAGCCGGTCGCCGGTCTAAAACCGGAGCTTTGCTTGCGGCATGTCTTTATCGGGATTGTTATTTAATCGACCGAAAGAATTAGGCGCCTAATTGGGCGGTTGAAATATATGCGGGCACGTCTTCCGGGTGTTGCTGATAAATGACTTGTACGGCCGACTTTCGAAAGCTCAGACCCTCAGATTGGTCAGAAACTGAAACTGATTGAATTACGTTTTCCAACACTTTTTAAATGATACAAAAATAAAGAACAATTAGAAAATGTTTTGATTAAAGCTTCAGAGATTAAACCGATAAAGAGATCGAAGGTTTTCAATCTCGAATCAATATATTAATAAAAGGGGATGGGAAGAAAACGAGGCAAAAGGAAGAGCAAGGTCTTTAAACTTACCAGAGGATAAATCCAGGTGAATAGGTGAACCGATCGATCAACGGTGAACGGCAGGATGAGCTAATCGACAGTGCCGAACGTTGTTTAACCCGAAACCTGTCATCTGCGCCCGATGTAAGAAGAAACCAAGTAAAATTAAATTTTTCTAGCTCGAAGAGAAATCATCCGATCGATATCACTAATTATTCATTTTTTTTAAATCTTAATGCAACGAATATAATACGAGATAGGGCCAATTAGCACATAACATGGCGCAGCGATCTACGACAGTTGTATAGTTGTAGACGTAAGAAACGCACAAGCTTTGGCGTAGTCTGTTGTGTCATATATGGAGGTGTCAGCTACCTGCGTAAGCTGGCACTCCATATACAACACAACAGACTACGCCAAAGCTTGTGCGTTGCTTACGTCTACAACTATACAACTGTCGTAGATCGCTACGCCATGTTATGTGCTTTGGCCCATAGTCAGAATACGAGCGAGCTAACTTTGTTGTTATAAATCAATATATGTTTCCGGTGATTAAAATAAAAAATAAATAATTTAGAATTTTATTTAGATCGGAGATTTATTTAGAAACCGTTAAACTTGTCTGTAACAAAAAAAGCCAAGCGTTCCAAAAACAAGTTAATGTAATGAATCATATATATATAGGTAAGATTTCTGCTGGTCGCCAATAAGATTTGTCGGACGACAAAAATGAAAATCATCCCATATATTTCCGTAATCGCAGAAATTATTTTCCGACGAGAAAGGAAGGGAAATGAACGCGAAAGCGATGAGAAACCACGGCCTCATAGAAAGTTACCGCTGAACCACTTTCGCAGGAGAGATTATCTAGTTAAGTTATATCAAGTCGAGTTATCAGAGCGATCTTTTTCCCTGAGCCTCCGTAAGAGTTTCGCGCGAACTACGTAGGCTCGATTTAATTATAGCTCCACTCGCGCGAGACGATAAATCCGTCATTGTTTTTCAATCCACAGTTCAATTCTCATAATTACAAGTCTTACGCAACACACTTCGACTTGATTCGATTCTCTTACTTCAATTAACTGAATTTAATTTATTCTACTCAATGACGAATTTAAAAGTCGACTGTTCTTTAATCGCAAACTAAATCCAACTTATTCTATTCAATTTGGTCCTCTTCAAGCCTCCTACAAATGCAAATCTTTTTATCGAATTAAATCTCCTTCATTGTAAACATAATTATATTTTTTATTTGTTTAATTCAGTTTACTCAATTGTGAATCTAATCCAACTTATTCAATTAGATTCCATGTCTTGTTACACTAAGACTATATTTAACACGGTGAAACATTCTTTTATGGTCAAGGATCGTAGAAAATAAGACAGACGAACGTTGTTACGCTCGAAGTCACAGCCTGATTCCTCCTAAATCTTTTCACTTCGATCAATCTCTATTTTTCTTTTCTCCTTTCTGTCTCTTTCAATTCGATCGTCGTTTCTTCGCCGATCGCGACACGCCGCGACTTCGATCGCAAAAATCGCTCGGTGTTCTTGTTGAAATGATTTTATTGATCAGTCTGAATGGATACACACACTCGTGTCACTTCGCTAATTTTTTTTCTCATATCCCTCTCTTTTTTCCCTCGATCATTATTGTCCGTTCTGCACGTAACGCAGTCGGCTGAAAACAACAAGGTTGTAGAAGGATAGAAAGCTACGTCTAGAGCGCCCGCGGTCGGTCCTTGCTTCGGAAATAAAGCGACGAGCAGGGACGAGACTTTCGTCTCTCTTTCCTTGATCCGCAAAATCGCCCTCCTCTCGCTAACGATCGCGAAAAGTCGGCCTCGCTTTCTCGCGAAGCGCCTTTTTTTCAGCACGTCCAAGTTAAAGTGGCCGTTGAAATTGCGCGCAAATCGGCTCTCTAATACGTCGTTGTGTTTATTAAGCGATGTTGGCTAAGCGGCTTAGAACATCGCGCCGTTAAATGCCTAAGTGAACACGCGATAAAACACCTCGACGATGTATCGTTAAACTCTTGCAATGGAAAATTATGCACGCGATTCGCGCGAATCTCTTACTGACAAGCGAAATAACTGAAACATTAAGAACAAATTTGCTGGAATTATACTTCCCAAAAAATTATAAAAATGTGACTTAAGTTATAAAAAATTATTGAAATAAAATCGCGATAAGTAGAAATTTATTCGAGAACAAAAACTTCAAACCAGTGGAATATTAATCTTATCTACATTTTCTCTTAATTATCCTACAACAAAGTGACGTGATTATAAAGGTCATAACAAGAATATTCATCCAAATAAAAACAAAAAAATTGATATCGGATGCCCAGACGATCAACAGATTGACGGACGATTTTTATTTATTTTAATCTCGCTATAAAATGACAGCCGATCATGACGATACCCTGAGACGAGGGAGAGAGACGTGCGTCGGAATGATCCCGAAGAGACGCGTTTTATTCCCGAATGGACCGAGCCGCAGGAATAATAGTATTAGGATGACAAAGAGCGACCGTGTTACCGGTTCGTCGAGCAAAAGCGATCCCCACGAGAGCGAATATCGTGCATCCGCTGTCACCAAGTGTAAAGACATTATTAGCGTAAATGGGGACATAAGGATATTAAAAAGGGAACGGGGGAGGGGCGAGGTTCTTGCGCGCGAGCGCAAGGGATACAGGACGATATCGGTATACACATATATATATATATATAGAGAAGAACCAGCTAAGCATTCTACGATACGATCGAACTGTCGAAGACGAGAGTCGCGAAATTCTTCCTCGGCGAAAATTCGCTCTCGCAAATTTTGCCGTCAATTTAAAAAGAAAAAAAAAGAATAAAAAAGAGAAATTCAGAGTGCAGGCAATTTTGAAAACATTCCGATTCGACGATGCAGCCGGGGTTGCAATTATGCATTATTAATCCTTTCATCGATAAGAGATACGTGCTAATTGCATCGCTCTACATATCTCAACACAATCTTCTCTCGTTTCGACGTTCCGAACGATCGATCGGTTAATACGATTTACCCGCGATTCATTAACCGATTATTAATATTGTTTCTCGGTCCAGCCACGCGTCCGCCAAGCCGAGAACCGTCACTCCTCCAGATTTCAGTTCTTTTTCTGTTTGATCCTGATGTAATTCGAAAAGTCGAATCGTGCCGTTGTCTGGAAGAAAACGTGTAAGCAAAAATAAAAAATAGATTTGAATTTTATCGCGTAAAAAATATACGAAAAAAGCTACATTGACAACAAATATAATAAGACAATAAAATAAGATAAAAGTATATTAATGCCGTAAAAAGATTAATAACTTTAAATTATAAATTATATCAAAACGCGCTGTGATTAATTTTTAAATAAAATATAAAAATCGAGTAGAAATAAAAATCTAAGTTGGGGTTTTCTTTCAAACAATTTTCGCTTCTGCGATTTCCTTCCAGTCTCCTGCTTGAATTCCAAAACTGAAAATTGAAAATCTCGGAGGAGCTCGTTCGCTTTTCTTCCAGTCGGTATACGATTCCGACCGGAGAAAATCGGGAGGTTGCGACTCGGTTGCCTCGACTCTAGGACGGTAGGTCCAAACAATCGCCTGCCTTGAGGCAAGGGACCGATTAGGTCCAACAGCGATGAGATTGCTGTGATTGGTTGAAACAATATGTGGCTGTCGCCCGCAATTCTGGGATACGGATCCAGCGATAACATCGTGATCGAGGAAAAAATTACACCGCTTTTCAATCACCCGACTTAGACAACAAGATACAAAAGCATATAATATATTTAGATTATGCATAATTATAAAAATGTGATGCGCGTAAGAGATTCCGTCAACTTTGTCACATAAGCGAGATCAGCGAAGTTGAGGAACTGATTGCGAGATCGCTACGGCGACATATCCCAGAACAGCAGACTATGCCCAAAACTTTCGAGCTTTCCACAGAACGTTTTCTTTATTTTATTCGGAACATGTCGATAATATGACACTCAATAAATAACAGAACTTCTACATCTCAAAATTTTGCTGTTAGATTGTCCTGCCGAATCGCCGGAGTGCGAGACTTTGCACGAAACGCGCTTCTCTCTTCACGACGATAAAAAGAAAAACAATGAAAGAAAGAAAAACGAGGGCATCCCCGGGTTTGGTTCGCACGATTCTCGACTTTATTTCATATCCAGTTATCCTTAAAAAAATTACGCAATTATAAAAATTTACAAATTCATTTGAAAACTCTTCTCTTTTTATATTAAATAATCATATATATTGTATTTATATAAATTATATAATATATATATAAATATATAGCATATAATTATATAAAAATAATATATAAGTATTTTCTATCTTTACTTTTCTATTCTTGGAAAAAAGTCGCGCGACCGAAACCCGGCTCGAATTTTGGTGGATCGATTATGCAAAGGCAGGTTTACGTAACATAACAGGTGTGATATTACGTAACTGCTACATAGTCTCTATGAATGATCAATTCATAGAGACGATCAGTCCACTTTCGTTTCCAATATTTTATTTTTTTTTGGAAAGCCTCGTCTCTCGAGTCCAAATATTTATCTAAACAGGCACTTGACGAAAAAAAATCGTTTGTCAGTGGTCATATAAATCTTAATAATTTTACTTGTATCCTTGAGCAAGTCAACAATCCCTGGCCCTCGGAATGGTCGCGAACGAGGCGCTGTTATCAGCAAGAGAGTAAAGCGGTAGAGTGTTCGCGGGGGAGATTCGGAAAGACAACCCCTGAAAAATAAAGGAATTATAATAACGATGCGTAGATCATGTTTTGGTACGTACACGTGTTGTACGGCGCGCTTTCAATGCTGTTTCATTTTCATTTCTATTATTTTTCTGTATTTTCTTTTTTTTTTAATGGTCGAGGAGGCGTCGGTAGTACTACCGGACGATGACGGTGGGCGAGAGTGGTGGTCGAAAGAACGAAAACCAGCAGCAGGGTGCCTACTGAAGACAACAACACAGGAAGCAATCGGGGTCTTCGTCACCGCGCCCATGTTACGAACTATCACAGCGTGAACAATCTATCGCGTATGCACCGGCGATCTTCCGTTATCAATGTTATTATTCGCTTAAATCTCGCCCGATCGGATTGATTTTTCGTCCGTGAGGACGATCAATCGATTAAACCTAGAACGAAAGTTGACCGAAAAGTTAAATTCGGTGCGCAACGAACGGCATCACGTGCATCGAATTTTGCTAATTAATAATTGATTTACTTTCTCCCTTCCTCTAGAAGGGGTCGACGACGAGCCGAACTGGGAAATTAATCGGCATCGGTAAAGCCGATCGATACACAGTCGCTCTCGCCGATGTGACCCTTGATCTCAGTATGATCTATTCTTCCTCTAGTTTGGTTCTATCTTAGAACATATATACGTGAAAGGGAAATCGCCTATACCGCCTGTGGGCCGAAAGTGTCTCCAACATCTGTGCGAGAGAGAAAGGTATACATAGGATGATTGTCCTCTATGTGCATGCGTCGAGATTGTTTCTCTCTTTTTCTCTCTATAGCGTCTGTCACTTTTGGTGCATGCGCACAAAGGACAATCATCCCATGTATACCACAGATGTTGGAGACACATTCAGAGCCTACATTCCCCTTCCAGGTATATATGTTCTAAGGGTTCTATACAGTTCCGGAAAGAGACAAACGATGACTTAAGATTAAAAGTAACTCGACATCGACCGATAAATATTTCAACTGCGTTAAGACATTAAAACGATACAATTATTCTCAACTAATTGCAAAAAGTTAGGACAATCTTTTACAGCTTGTAGGAACAGTGTGTCTTGTAGATGGACTTAACGATACAGAAGCAACGGGAATTTCGCGGAGAAACGGACACTCCGGTCAGCGTTATCAATAGACACCCTGAGTAGAAACTAATAAGAGCATATAGTAGACAGAAGGTAAGAGATATAAGTGGACGAGAGAATAGATAAAAGAATTTTGGGAAGTGCCAAGTTTTGTAGACAGAGTGGGAAAAGTTCACCAAGTTAGAGGACGAGAAGGAATCGAGCGTGTCCCGATCGTAGAGCAATGGTGCTCTAAATATCAAGGCTATATTAAGGCTAAATATATAAAGACTACACTACTGAAACAAATCGCAAGTTCGCGCTTGAAGATCTATAGACGGAATGAAGTAGAAGCGAATCTCAGAATGACGACAAATAATCACGAGTTAAAGGTCCGCCCGAGATCGGGTACGCTCTACGATCGGCGTGAGAATCGGCGAGACGTGATAAAGGAAAAGTGAAGAAAACGTCGTGAGTCGAGTGTAGAGAGTTGGTGTTCGATTCCGTGAGCACCCTCCGTACTTACCACTCACTCATGCGTCGCCAACATTGTTCCTTTGGCAAAGGGAAAAAGGGGGGGCTTTCTTGAGCCGAGTCAATCACTCTCGCAAATCAATCTTACTTGAAACTTTAACTTCTTTTTATACGTATAAATTATTCGTTATTCATTCTTCTACGTGACATCTTCATTTATCTCAAATTAGCGAAATTAGCATATATTTTCGGGGGTCTTCTTTTTCTCAAATTAAGACCTTATTAATAATTCATTGATTATTTCATCGAGACAGCAATTTTGAAGTATAGCAGATTAATTTTGTAAATTAGCAAAATAAACTTTTTAAATAAAAAAATTTTAATCTTTTTTTGTTTCGTAGATTAATTTTGTGCCTCTGCGTGTCGCGAGGGTGTCTCGGCTCGACTCGGAGTAATAACAAAATAAAATTTGCGACAGACTAACCTGAGGCGACCGAATCTTCACACTGCGGCTAGCAAATGCGTTTTAAACTGTACACCCGATCTCTCTTTTGCGTTGATCTATGCTCTTGATTCTATGATACAGTAATTTGGTGAGAGCTGGTCAAGTTAAACGTGTATCATACCGAGTGTATCATACTCTCCGTCATCATTACTTCCTTTCGTCGTTACGAAAATCATCAGGGATTGAAGCTACTCTTCCGAAAAAAAAACACGCTATTCTATCACGAAGAAATCGAAGACGCGCCGCGTAAAATTGACTCAAAACAAAAAAAATTTTTTTTAAATAAAATAAGCAATGTAGTTTTATCGTTTTTCACTCTTCTTAAGAATTTTTTGAAATTTTAATATGTTGTAGACGGAGTTAATATCTATCGATTGCGAAATTGTTTGAAGTCGATTCACCGTTTAGTTTAACAGTTATTTAAAGTTAAAAATAGCACTTTTTGTACAGTAGGGTATAAAACATGAGTGTGAGAGTATTCTAAAAAAAAATGAAATGTTTTGTGAAAATTTAATTTTTTTTAGAATAATCCCAAAAAAAATTTAATTTAAAAAAATGTAATTTTTTTTAGAATACTCCCACACTCATGTTTTATACCCTACTGTACAAAAAGTGCTATTTTTAATTGTAAATAACTGTTAAACTAAACGGTGAATCGACTTCAAACAATTTCGTAATCGATAGATATTAACTCCGTCTACAACATAATTAAAATTTCAAAAAATTCGTAAGAAGAGTGAAAAACGATAGAACTACCTTAATAACTAACTCAAATTATAAAAAAACCTGGTTCTCAATATATATAATAAATAGCCGCAAGACTATTGAGTCTATTACCCGCGAGTCTTCTGAAATATCTATTATCGTGAATATCTATCTGTCTTTTTTTAATTTCCAAAAAACTAAAGTAAAATAAATTTTTCCCGAGTGTTCTCGCTAAGATGGTTAAGTGAGTTCACAAGTTCAGTTTCCGCTTTTTAGAAAAGAGTCCGACGGTATTTTCGCGTCTTCGATCCCTCCGGAGATCCTTACATCAAGTTTACTCAGCAAATCGCGAAACAAAAAATTTCGAACATCACGGAACGGAACTGTCTCGAGAATGCTCTCTCATCTCGAGCTCTACTTATTGTTAGTCAAGTGAATCGTCATCCAGCTGCAGCGTGAAGCGCCACCTTATCCGCGATTGCGTCTTTCCAAGAGGATACTGCAGGTGCATGGAGGCTGAGGGGAATAGCGCGTGATGGAAACGGTCTGAATGCGCGAAAAAGGAAAACTTCTTTAAGAGGGGAAGCGCGTGGCACTTTGTCGTTGTTGAATAATCATTTCCCGAAGAACTGCAATGTCAATTATCAATTTCACGACATTACTGGATAAATGTGACTCAGTTGGATTTTTCAACGATAGAATTGGTCCTCACACATTTGATCGGATAATTTTGAAGACTTTAAGCCAATAATAACAATTAATTATTGTGTGTTACATGTAACAATACACAAAATAAAACAAGAAATTTTGTATTTTAAATAAATATATCTTTCTTTTAATATTTTATTTTTATTATATTAAATGTATTAATTTCTCGTTCCAAATTGTTAAAATTTCGTGACAATATACCGATGCGTATTATTTATACAACTGTGTTTAGGAAGCTAGGTATATACACTTGAGAAAAATCAGATCAGGATTATCAAGAACTCAATGACTGCACATAAAGACTCTTGTCATTGAAAATTTCAACAACGTCACAATTACCTCGAACTCACGATTGGAGAGGATTCGTTACGAAAATAAAGCGGTAAATCCGTAATTTGCAAGGCCCATTTAAAATGCGATTTTAAATTGACTTCACAAATTGCGGGACCCAACTCTCGCACCAGATCCTCAGATTGACTCTTCTCGTACGAGAGGATAAATCTTTTGCGCGCCGCGTTGTCGTCATCGCGACGAGAATGAGAAACGCAATCTCAACGGACATACCAGTAGTACTATACAATGGTTGTCCGATGCATAATAAAAGACTGCGAGATAAATCGATAGACGGTTCGCGCTGGCGTTTTCGCGCAGGGTAAGCGACGGTATTGTTACAGAGCGATTATTTTAACTTCCGTAGAAAAGGCGATAAAACTTGCTCGAGTTTTTTTAGCTCACCTGGCACACGACCAACGTAGCGTGAGTGCGCGCATACACACACTCGCAGTCGACGAGGACGATTAATATTTCGTGCCCGTTTTCCTTTTTTTTTTCATGAAGTAGCGTAAAGGATGAAGAAAACAAAAAAGCTGACCGTTTCCAACGCGCACCCGATTTCTTCGAAGGAATCCTCTCAGACATCGATGACATTATATGAGTGCGTGTGTCTCTTTCTCTCTTTCTTTCTTCCATTCTCTCTTTTTCTCTCACATTCTCTCTCTCTTTCTCTCAATATTGTTTTGTTTCTCCGTCTCTCAACAATATGATAAAAAAAAAAAAAAAAAAAAAAAAAAAAACATCATGAGAGAGAATTGACGGGGAACAAATTCTACCATGCAGATTATTTCCCGCTTTCCCTCTCTCTTTCTCTCTCATTATCATCTCTCTTTTCTCTCTCTCTTTCTCTCTTTCTCTCTTTCTCTCCCTCTCTCGTTTGTGTATGTGACTCTACGTGTCTCTTCCTCGGTCAGGTCCAGACCCCAGCAAAAATTAGGGGCGGGCCCACAGCACGAAGTGCAGCGGCGGGGGGTTGGGCCCGTCCATGGGGGGCGATCATCTGAAGCGCGGATGCATCATCGGCGTCAGCATCGGACCAGGAAAGCCCATCGGCGCAGCGGCGAAGGCCGGATGCATCGCGGCACCCGGTGGCAGAGCTCCTATCATGCCTGCAAAGCAACGCAGCGGAAGATTAGTACGACCCACGATCGAATCTCGCGGAGGGGCAAAGAAAAACAGTACGTTGCCCACGTGCGGCATACACGTGCTTTTGATTACTCGAGCTTGACGCCGCCGAACGAGACGACGTCTTGTTCGCAAGATCCCGTAATAGGATCTTTTTCAATCTCTCTCTTTCTCTCTCTCTCTCTCTCTCACTCTCTTTTAATTGAGGATCAGGATCCCCAGGTATACTTACGTCGCGACTGTTCACGTTACAAGGTAATAATGGGTCCTGCGTGTTGCGCAGTTTCAACTTTCTTAATGTATTTCTTTTCCGCTACTGTGCCGTATACCGTGCTCGTTTTTGGAGGACTACACGACTTTCAGCGCAAAATAAGTCACAGAATTGTCGTGGCATTTTGAATAAAATTTTAAAAGGATTAAGAAATGAAATAATCCTCCGAAATAATCTGGTTTAGAACATAAAAATATGTAACTTTAAAAAAAATTTTTTTTTAAAGATAAAAATAAAAAATTTTGGTATTTAATGATTAAATCTCTCCAAGATCTTGGTAAAGATTATATCTCTCCAAAAGATTTATATACAATATTACAATATATAGATATATTTTTTAATTGCTATTATTTAATTACTGACAATGAGTTAAATTTTTCATTTGAGATTTGATTCAATGCACCTAAATTATGCTTCCTTGATTCAGTCATATAATAGTTATGCAGATTCAAAGTATGCCACAACTCAGACCCATGTTCCGCTGAAAAAAAAGTTGCCTGACAGCCGAACGATTATTACATCGAAAGAAATACGTATCGGGACAAGTCCGCGAGATATTAATTCAATTAATTTCCCTTGAACGATCGATCGGAGTGCGCTTTGCTCTCTCGTGCGATCGTCTCCGATTGCCGAGATAAGCGTTTAGCCGGCCGAGCGTGAATTCACGTGTTCGACCTTCAAGAGAAGCGCGCGCGCTTCTTCGCGACGAGTCTCTCCTTGTCTCCTCGGGTAAAAGTCCGAAGGACTGTGCCACCCGGCCGATTTGTTCTCGGCAGCTCACGTACTACGTTCTACCCAGCAATCTGATCAATGCGAATCGCCAAACTAGATATGCGTATACAATAGGTACATAACGTACGTAGAACTCAGCTCAGCATGCAGTGCGCCGCATACGTAATACAAGTCACAAACAAAACTGACAAGAAGGTGGTACCACACAGAGAAAACCTCACACCATACAAGGAACGAGTCTCACTCGGGGAGAGGAAGACGCAACATCAGCTTGATATTGCAAAATGTTCTTACGGAAGCCCGCTTACGGAGATCGCTCAGCTGTCAGTCGACTTCTTCCAACAAGGACATCGCCGCCAAAAACGCGCTTAGTCACTCAGAAGTCCTCGAACTACGGCATTGCCTTTTTTTCTTGTAACAACAATCGAGTAGCGTAAAATAATTGGTTTGAAATTCTTGAAAGCATCACCCGGACGCGAGAAAAATTAGTATCAAATTTCTTCTACTTGCACTTTCTTCTAGCTTTTCCTTTTGTATGTTTTTAGCGATACTTGACGATACTTGGTGAGTACCGCGAGGTATAATAAAGAGAAAATCATGTTAATCGGACGGACCCTTGATTGAACGCAAGAGATATACTAGGTAACGTGAAGTCGTTTACTTACTGTTGTTCAGCTCAATTTATCTAAAATCTTTCATTGTGTAACACAAAAGCTAGGCTATGGTGTGAGGGAGATACATTACGTTCGTTCTCGTTGCTAGTTTCTTACTTTTCATGAGAAAAAATAAAGTAAAATAAAATAAAATGCACCGGCGAGCACGGTGAGAACACAATTCGATCCTTTCCCTCTTCACGATATCTCGTTTTACACTTATGTTTATAATTTAAATTTTATAATGTACCCCAAATTTTGCGAGCCACTTTTCACTCACGGATTCTTTGAATAATTTTGAAATTGACTTTTTTTTAAGTAAGGACATCCTCGCTCTTCGCAAGTTTGAACAAAGCAAGCTTTGGACGTTAACAGATATCTCGATAATTTTCAAATCGCAAATCTGTAGGAAAGGAAAATCTGCTTGAAATTAAAAAACAAAGTTTTTGATGTTTATTTAAATCTCAAAACTTCGAAGTTCTACTATTTAAATCTGAGAAGCTCAGCGCTTCGCAATCTTACTTATTCATAATTCAATAACGATAATTAATCCTTTCATATTGTCATTGAAAAAGAATTATTAAAGTCAAAGAATTCATGGGTAGAAAAGCGATTCGATAAATCCGCGATGTTTTATATAGTGCCAAATATTGAAATCGTCGAAGTTATAGTGACTTCAGTTGATAACCGACTTATCAGAATGATCATCAATCGAATACGAAGAAGGAAGGGACAGACGCGAGAGAAAAATAATTATCGTTTGAAATTATCATTTGTTTCTTATCACTTTGGAACGACAACTTTGAACGACTGTCAGTACCGTGCCCAAGGAAGCAGTTTCTCCACTACTGTATCACAACACCAGGATTCCAAGCTATATATAATATATAAGTAATACTGAAGAGACAAGATGGTAACACGGCTGCTGGCGAGATAAATAATGGCATATGTGAGTCGTAAGAAGAGTAACATGGTTAAATCGAGAGAGTGTGAATAAAGAAGCTGAGAACGGAACGGAAAAGAAACAAAGAAATCATACATGAAAGAGATGTATAAAAGTTGTAATGGCCGAGCGGCCGGAAAGTCACTCTTTGTCTTTCGCATAATAAACTATACTAGGAACTGTACAGGAATCAAAAACTGTCGCAGAAAAATTTTAAAAAAAATTTTAAAACTGCGAAATCGTGAATGGAAAGACGAGTGTCACGATGTGAAGATAATATTAATTTAGAAACGGGATAGGTGCATCAGTGAACAATCGACGAAAAAAAGTCCATTAAATCATTTGTATATCTTGAAAAAATAGAGATATTAATTCATCATATAAAATTCTTACAATAGAATTTCCAAGATTAATTCAATGAAATAATTACCGAAATTTTATATCGAGTAATAATCAAACAATAATAAAGAAATGATAAAATAATTGTTGTACATTGTGTGTACCTAATAATTATGGATTTAATAATAATATCATGGAATCTTAGCGAATAAAAAGTGCAATAATTTTTAATTTTTGATTAATCGTTCATAACGCAGAGTTAAGACTGATTTATTCTGCTTCAATTATTTCTATTTATCAGTCACATTAATATATTCTGCATATTCATTAATCATACACAATAATTTCAGTATTTGATCGGATTCATGTTTTGATTAACATAATAGTCAATTATTTTGATCAATCTGATATGGGAGCGATCATTCAGCGATACAGCTACTCTCTATATATTTTCCAATACCGACTTTCGTTACTTTAATCTGCAGTAGGCATTCTCAGATCGGGAAAATCAAATTGTTCAATAAGTGTGGCAAAGCTGTTGAAGAAATTGGAGTTAAGATGGAAGAGAAGGAACGTGTTGTTGGCCGCTCGACCCCACCTACCTAGTGATAAAATATTACGAATATACAGAAATATATACACAGTGGCTCGCGAAAGCTACTCGAACAGTTTCCTACACCGTCATTCTGAGTTTTCGGGAGTCACTATATATATATTACGTATATACGCATACATGTAGGTGTATTAATGACAATGATGACAAGATTAATCAACAATATATAAGAATAATAATAAATATAACAAGATATATATATAGATATATATATGTATATAGATATAGGCCATGTCACCGCATGCTAATTGCTAAGGACCAACCTTGTAGCGCTTGTATTGTAAAACACGGTTTTAGTAACCAGACTGGGTTCGTTCGACACTCATCAAGGAGTGACCGGGCGCCCTGCAAACGCACCGTTAAAACGTATAAACGAACAAAGACTACAAGACGCTGTGTCGTCGAGATTCTGTGGCGTATCATTCGGTCGAGAATCTTGATCTCTATAGTTTCTATCTGAATAGTCATGATATTCTTCCCGCCTCGTTTTCTTTCTCTTTGCCGTCTCGAGTCAGTGGTACACGCAATTTCGCGCACGTCGTCAATTTTTCTGACCCCTTCCCCCCTAAATGTCAAGTCTGTGTTTCTTGTTTATTTGTCTCAACGCTCTCGTTGTCTCTCTTTAGTAAGTTATCTTTTTCAAAGAATAGAAGTGGCTGTTGTCATGAATAATTAGTGCAAATTGCAGTGCAACGTGCAACTGAATTAAATTAAGGAATGTCAAAGTATAGTTTTGGTTAATATCCGACATTTTCTCTTTCTCATTCGTAGACAGAAAAATCCTTTCCCGGCCATCGACCGAGTAGGACTAAGTAAAGGTGATACATAAAGGCTGTTCACGAAGTATAAGGATAATCACATTTTCGATGGAATCTGACGTTGATAAATTTTTAAACTGCTCAATAAAAAAGAAGTAACTCAATCATCACTGCCTAAAAAATATCTGTTTAATTCAACATATCGCGCGAGACATTAAAAAATTTAAATTTTCGAAAAAGTTTGAGAGGACATTCCTGGGAAGGTCGCTCTCGAAACGGGGCAAGACTTTCAATTCAATATACTTTATCCAAAGCTTCACGCGCGATAAAAAAGAAAAAAAAAAGAAAACCTAATCGCGATAATATACATATATTCTTGTGCGTCGATTAAAGTTACTGTCTTCAACAGCCGGTAAGGGGGGAAGGGCGGGGTGGGAGCAATTGGAAAGAAATCGAAAAAAGTACCAAGAGGATTTCCAAATTTCAACGACAAGAGGGGACAAAAAAGACAGCAAGGCAGCTCTGTCAAGTACGCGGGGGGGGGGGGGGGGGGAGTAAAGGGGGATAGCGGGTAGAGTTTTTCGTAAAGCTCAAACCCGCAGACACTTACCTGGTGGCAGGCCCATGGGGGGCGGTCGCATCATGTTACCTCCATGAATGAGAGCAGGCGCGGCTAGGGTCATGGTGGGTCGCATTAGGGGAGCCATCAACGCAACCGAGCTAACTGGCATTGCTGCGGCCGAGGCTGGTACCATGACCGTCTGCGGCGGCCGCTGGAACCTCTGTTGCTGTTGCTGCAGTGCGTTCAATGCAGCTGCCTGCTGCTGCCGCTGTTGTTGATCCGCCTGAAACGCGGCCACCGCCACGTTTGCAGCCGCTTGTTGCTGTTGCTGCGCCTGCTGCTGTTGTTGCTGTTGCTGCACTGCTTGCTGCTGCTGCGCTGCCGCTTGTTGCAGAGCGGCGGCCTGCTGCTGCTGGCTCGCCGCCGCCGCCGCCGCCGCTGCTGCTTCCGATTGTGTTGATCGTCCAGATTCATCGATTTGTCGACGCTGATACTTCGGCAGTCTTGCCCTAATTTCCTCCTGAAAGTCGAATCTTTTGTTTGAAATCTATTTTGCTTTACCGGTTTCCATTGTTCAAAAGGACTATTTTCAGAATAGCAAATATTTTTACTTATTTTTAAAATTTTTGTGCAAGAAACAAAAATTAAAACTTACTAGACTGAGATCTTCCGGAGGATGAATGATCTTACTGGCGGCTCCGGTGGTCGCAATAAGATTTACTTTCTGATCGCCACCGCTGACGAGACTATTTCCGGTTGTGGTAGCGCCAGCGGATTCGCCAGCGCTGCTGTAAGCGGGGAATGTCGGCTTTACTGGGCCTATGGAACCGCCGCCGCTGGCCATCGACATGATCGGCTTGAAATCTGTGCCAAGAGGTGTAGATCCGGTAACCGATGTCGCCGTCGATGCTGCCACTGTCGAGATGGCTGCAGCAGCGGCGCTCGGGAACAGTGGACGCGACGACGGGATTGATGCGCCTGAAACTGGCGGCTGCATACCAGAAGGCATGCCCGACATGCCGGGCATCATGCTAGAAAAGAAAAAATTAAGTTATAAAAAAGTTTAATTGCAATTTGTCATTCTCATTTTTTAAAACAAACGTTTGTGTTAAAGATTACTAATTGTTTATAAACGAAAAAAAGACAAAGCCAATGTTACTTGACATGAAGAATGTTTACTGGGACTAATTAGCCGCTCACGAAGAAAGACAGAAGATTATTGTTATTATTACTAAAATATGAAGGCAAAGAGCATTTAAAAATCTACGAAACATAATTTGTACCTAATTCTATACCAGATTAGAAGTAAACTATAATATTGTGTAGTTGAAAATCCACAATCAAGAAGAAATAAAGATTTAAAAAGTAAAATACGAATAATTTGAGGTAATAGTATATATTTAATCGAGGAATACATACCCTGGGCCCATGAATGGAGGTCCTACGTGACCCATTTGCATCATGGGATGCATGGGAGGCATGCCAGGATGTGGCGGCATACCAGGATGTGGTGCCATGCCTGGGTGTGGTGCCATACCAGGTAGCGGTGGCATACCTGGCTGCGGTGGCATCCCGGGTATACCCCCCATACTAGACATTGCACCTGGCGCAGAACCTAATAGACCCTCGGGTTTCGTCTTTTTCTGTATAGGCTCATCCTCGCCGGACGATGGCGAGCCAGGTCTGCCGCCATTTCGCTGCCTCTCGTGTTCCTTTGCGTCATTCGGTGGTATTCCCTCCATTCCATAAATCTCTATCTCGATATTGCTACGATTTGGCAATGAATTCGGTACCTTGTCTATCGCCTCCTTGTGTACCTGTGAACACGGGGCTTGTGTTAATCTTGAAATATTAAGCAGATAAAACATAAACATGATAAGCATGTAATCTTACTTACCTGCATACAATGTATGCTAAGCCCTGGTCCAGTGTATAGTTTCTTGTGGCAAATATGACATTTGAAATGTTTTGCCTTCTGATGTTGAATGAGGATCTTCTCGTCCTCGAATTCACGGTTGCAATACCTTTTGAAGTATAATATCAAGGAAATTTACAGTATAAAGATTTAAATAATACCTAATTTTACACGTATCAAGTAAAGTCTCTCGAATAAGTAACGTCACAAATAATAAGCCTAGAAAAGATTCATAAGTTGCAAAAAAATAAAAATAAAATACAATGTAAAAAATTAACAGATCAACGTTTGTCCCTTAAAATTAGGCTTTTTCGAAATTATCTTTAATTTTCAAAATAAAAGTTTTGTTTAAACAATTTTCCAAACTCTAGATTCAGAAAAATTATATTATTATTTAAGCCAATCTTGTAAATGATTACAGATGGAATCTTTTCCCTTCGAGTTTCCATTTTCATAATTTAAACAATTAAATAAATGAATAACTCTCGTAATGTCATAAAACAAATTCCAAATATTTCTCGACTCATCCACATGGAAGCTTTCCATTCAATTTACAGATTGAACACCATTCAAAGCGAATCGCTACAAAGCTGCATATCTCTCCGACTTCTAACTGCTTGTCACAAAGACATTCATAGATTTATTCATGATTCCACAAAACAAATTCCATTGATTCTCCCCAATAAATTCTTTCTAGAAAACTTACATTTAATTTAGAGATTTTAACTCTCGGTATTTAAACATTTTTACGAGTCACTGAAGAAATCATCTATATTTTCAATTAGCCCACATAAAAACTCAAGTGAATAGCCAGCTGAAAAAACTTAAGCAGGAGAACCATCAAGTCTAATTGAAATTATCCCTAATTTCGTGGGACGGGAAACATTGATCTCTGCTCCTCGTCGATTCAGCAGCTTCCGCGCGGAAGCCCCTCGGTCGCGTTACATCATCGGAGTAGCGTGCCGCGTGAACGCGAGGACAGTGGAAACAGCTGCGCTCTCTCACGTAAGTATATATATACACAGAGATGTCGCGTGTCGCGGTGACGCGAGGAAATCGCGTATCGATTTCCCCACCTTCCGCGGTTAGCACACCCGAAGCGGGTTTCCACGAGTTTCCTCCTGGGGCGAGAGGAGGAGATCGTCATCCGCTGGATAAATCACCGGCTGATCGCGACCGTTTCTCGCCGTGCGATCGCGCAGCTAACGTCGCGATCCAAGAATACGGTTACGTAAAGGCGACCGCTGCAGGTCGTCTTCGTCGTCGTCGTCGACCGCCGTTTTGCTGGGAGGAAACAAAAAGGATACCAGCACCAGGGTCTCGATTGCTTCTTCTTCTTGCGGCCCATCTTTCCGCCGGATTACCGGAGACTTGTCGCTACTCGGCGCGGTGACCCTGCTCCGCAAAACGATCCTCGACGTGCCAAGTGTACGCGAATACGCGGCGCAGAACGTCGAAAGTCACGACCACACACGCACACAGCCACACACGCACTCACGCGAAAACCGATAATGCAAAATGGCCGCCGTATCTTTTCCGTGCCCGACGCCGGAAGTCGCTAACGTGGCGCGCCTCAAGATTCTGGCGATTCTGGCCTAGAGGAATATGGTGAATTTTCTGACGGATAGGCTTTCCTAGGGATGGCGCGAATTTTACAAATTACAAATTAGTTGGTTCACGCAACGAGAATCGAAAATCGAAAGAGATACTACTCTCAATTTATGGATCTATGCGTATATATATATTTTTCTATTCATAAAAATTTGATACAAATTGCGTGAAAAGGGCGGAAAAAACAGCAAATAATGTAAAACGTGTTCATATCTCGCATTAAACATGCACATCATAATAAAGAAATAAAAAAATATAATCAATTACGCTCAGAAGATACATACATCTTCTAAACGCATTATATAAATATATGTATATCATGTATTTATAATGTACAAGGCGTCTGGTGATTACCGTGCCACCTCTCGTGGACAGATAAAGCGCGTTAAACTGATGGAAAAGATTCTTTACCGTTTTGTTTCTCAAATAAAGATCCACAAATCAGTGTACGTCCATGCGATTCGACGAGTAAAAACAGCCCTATGCGCGCGATGAGACATTGGGAGGAGCGCTCTGTAAACAAGTATGCGTGAACGAGACGTGACACTGAAATCTGTACACGAGAGGTGACATGGTATTTATCAGACATCCTGTATATGTATATATATTTAATATAATATATATAAACACACATCTACAATTATTCAAGAATTAGCAAATTGCCGTAATTACTTTCTTTATACTAGAATTTCGTCCTGTACTTTACATTCGTAATTAGTCGTGACTACATTCACAATCAGTTATTACAATTGTTGTACTTCTTGAATGTGATTCGTGTCAAAGACAAAAATGAATATACAATTGCTTTTCTACATTTTCACATTTCTCTAAACTTGTATAATATGCATATATAATAACAATTGTAAAGAGAAACCTCGAAATCAGATTTGACAACTATCACGATTGCAGCAGTAGCTTGTAAATCTCTCGTACAACAAAGTCCTCTCGAGATAGGGATAATCTTTTGTGATCGGAAAGGAAAACCTCCGTTAGCTGGCGATCCTTTGCTCCAACGGGACGTCGCTTTCGGAATCGCTGAACTGGATGATATCTGCAGGATCATCCATGGATATGGACCTCTCTCTCTTTATCTCTACCTTAATTTCTGTCTTCGGTATTTTGTCCGGCTAAATTTACATTTTATTATGTTAAATTACATCTTGCGGCATTTATATATTAAGTCGTGTTACCTTAAATTTAGTTATATCGCTATACAATTTTATATATTTATATATGTATTTATCACAATATCATATACTATTAACTATTACACGATCGTATTTGTATCGTAAGTGGATCGTGTTTATTTTATATTATATTATTTTAAATTATGCAGATATTATAAAAAAAGAACTAAAGGTGTGAAACTATGATTTACCTTTGTCCTATTCTTGATCTTCCTCTTAAATAGATTAGATCGCGGTATATATTTATCAGCCGCAGACTCCACTCTCCTAATGTCGAAGTCCAGATCAATTTTGGTCACCGTCTGCATTCTCTGTTGCTCGGAAGTTACGTATAAATCATCCGGCTGATGGTAACTGTTGTGAACGTTGTAGGCCTTCTTGTTGCAAAACATCGCTGCGCACACCGTACACTTGATAAAATCCTCCGGAATAGCCTCCCTTTCTTTCTACGAAATAATGCATTGTAGAAAGATATATGAATTTTCAAACGCACAGAGTTATGTCCGAGTTATCGATCACATTCTTTAATTATTTGTATTTTATAAACATTTACTTTCATTTACATTTAAAACAGCAAATAGTGACTTTTAAAATATACTATATCTATATTGTAATATATTTATTTTTCTTACTTGCGTGTGCATCTTCTCTAGGTGCTGTTGTAAATTAAACTTCACAACATATTCGACGCCGCACAAATGACAATAGTATACGCTCAATGCATCATTCATAGAGGTCAATTTGATCTTGTTGCTGGGTGGAGGAGTAGCTATCGGTTGGAACATGTATACCATCCTGAAAAACAGTATAAGCAGTCAGATAATAATTTCAGAAATATGCATTCTTAAAAAGTGAATCGACCGGATGAAACGCTACCTTTTATGAATGGAACGATAATGGTAATTCAGTGCCTTCTCATTGTAGAATATCACATTGCACTCCTCGCATTTTCTATGTAGATCTTTATTCTCGCTTTCAGTCACGTCATGCGAGATTTCATGATTATCCCTGTGATTCTGAACAGATGCATTTTCGCGAGATTATTATACAGGAGCAGAGAGGAGAATGGAAGACAAAAAGAAGTGTTATAAAGCGTTTAACCTTTAGAGGAAACTGCGTTCCACAATAGGAACAATAGAACTTGGTCGGCGAATTGGAGTGTACTTTAAACCTGTGCCTTATCGTTGCCGGTATCGAATTAAATGTCTGACCGCACAAGTCGCATTCAGTGTCTACTTGTTTTATGCTTCTCACCGGCTGCCCACGCATGTCTATCTCCTTATTCGCATGTTTTCTGTATCAGACATGACAAAAGATGGAAAACTTACAAATATAAATAATGACAAATAAATTTAATATAATATATACGTACCTAAAGTGTTCCTGCAGTGCCTCCTTGGAGTCGAGCTTTGAGTCGCACAGAACGCAACTGTGCTGGCCCCGGGTACTCATTTAGGCGCTCGGGGTCCGCGAGAACGGGGAAGGGCGAGCAACGGGCGAGATCCGTTCGGAGCTGGAGCCTGGAGCGTTTATAGGTTAGATCGCGCGCGGTACGCCGAGATTCGAAGGCGAAATCGCCGCGAACTGTCGCGTTTGGTGCGATCGGCCGATCGAACGTCTGCCGACTGCCGACGTCCGCCGTCGCCGCTTCGTCCACTCGTCGTTGGGAAAAGGCAAAACACCTGTAATCCCGTAAACGAGAGAAAGGGGAATCGCGACCGGGGGGACACGATTCACACGATAAACGGATAAAAAATCAATTTTCGGCCATTTTAATCGCGTAGAGAGGACGCGCCATCTAACCCGACACGCGGCGCACAAATTAAACATGCATTCGCTGAGAATGTCTCTTCAAAGCAGCCTACAGATTTCTATTAATTCGCAATATAAGTATATACATAGCGTTAATTTTGGAAATAGAATCTGGAATGTGTGATAACAATAATTTTTTCTTGTGTTTTTCAAGAATTGTTACACTTCATATTAACGTAATTTAGGTAGATAAAAAAAGTATTATTCCATGTCCGCCATTATATAATTGCATTTTTCTGGTTATTACAGAAGAGGCATAATGTTTAGTACTTCTTGGCAAGTTTCTTGTGAAAGATGTATATATTTTTCTATAAAATATATAAAAAACTAGGATGTATAAAATAAATTTAATACTGTCGATAATTTCTCCCATTTTTAGTTATAATATATTTAGTTGTAATAAAATACTCTTCAGTATAGAATAGATAAATGTATGTATAAAAATCTAAAAGACTCAGTTCTTTAGGATATATCTATCAGTTCCTTGCTTAGCACGGAATAAAAATTAAAAAATGTTTTAAAATATACATTTCCAATTTCTTCGTGCTAGTTTTTATCTCTAAGGTGTAAGTTTATGTTAACACTTTGCCAATAAGGATTTAATAAGCTAACACACATTCTCTCTATATATAAATATAATACAAATAAAAATTAAAAAAAACACAAATTTTCATATTTTAAACCATTCATAAAGTTTTGAAAAAATTGGCAAAGTGTTAATGAGGACCTCAAGTTCACTGCGAATATTCGTACACTATGCAAAAATGAGTCAACCTACAAAATTAAAAAATGATTGCGTTCAATAGCAAGACATATTCTGAAGCTTTACGAATACTTCAAGCAGCCAGCCGAGTTTTCCTTCTCTCGATATTAACATGGGTCAACTCATTTTTGTATGAATTTTTTTTGCACTTTATTTGTATGTTAATAATCTTAATTAATGCAACTGTTGATATATCGGTGACGATTGCCCGTCGGTTACACCTTGCGCTGCCAATTCCGCGAGCGTTCTTTCGAGGTAACTATGGTCAGGGTAACCGTGGCCGGACGTGGACGGTCCGAGCTCGGTCTTGTGATGGATCTCGTTCCATGTGACAACGTCCTCGCGACCGGTAGTGACCGATCGGCCGATTGTGAAGATTAGCCTCCGCTCAAACGCGATTTGCAGCAGCCTTAATACACGGCGGCCGAGATTGTTGTCTGGCAAGTAGCACACCCGGGGGAAGCCCACGGCGTAATACGCCTGGCCCGGATTCGGATGTTCGTTACCTTGAATTCCGGATGGGATACTGAAAAAAATTAAAATGAAGATAGATACAGGTTTGCAATTGTTTCTCCCGAGTATATTTATATAGAAAAATAAATATTAATCTACATCTTATTCAATTTACTTCAAACCAGATTAATTTAAAATTCAATTAAGTAAGTTTATTCAGAATGAAATCTATTCAAAATTGTCTTAAAACTGTTGATATACAGAAATCTTTCTAGGGACCGGGAATAATTATGACGTGAGATTTATATGAGTGGATTTCCTATAAAAAATAAAAATAAAAGGTTTGGAGAAATCATTTTCGACTTGGTTTACAAATTTGTGTGATAAATATAGGCTCTCTCTTTCCTATACTTACTCATAAGTTATTTGTATGGTATTGGTGTTCGGAAAGCCCGATAATGCTCGCGGTATCCGCGTCCAGTTCATCATACCCGGCGGCTGATTGCCTCTCTTCTCGCCATAGATCATACGGCAAACTGGGCATTGTATGTACATGGGTGGCTGCTGGCAGCTAAGCATCGCGTTCAAGCACGCCAAGTGCAGTCTGTGCCTGCAACGCGTCAGTTCGACTGTCAGTGGCTCCGGAGCGCCCAGGCACACCGGACACGAATCGGAGCCGTCGCTTTCCACTACCTTCACATACTGGGATATCACGTCCGATGTGGCGTCCATTCCTACGGGATTAATTAATATTAGATATATTAATATCACTCCGGACACTATAATGTTCGAGAAAAATCTCAGCAACAATACTTAGATTTAAATATAAGTATGCAAATGCGTGCAAATATTAAAGTAATTGTAATTTCGATTAACAAATACACGAATATAAGTAGGTTATTGCTTTATCATATTAAAATTAATAAAAAATGTAGATTTCTAGAGGATTGAATAGCTAAAACGAGCAAGTAAATAATTTTTGTAAGCGCTCACCGAGAATGGAATCCTTGAACGCATCGTCGCTTCCCATGCTGCTGTCCAGCAAATCTACCGGATTTTCGTGACTCAAATACGTGGACACGGTGTCCACGCTCGGCCTGCGACCGCTTTTGATGCTGCTGGAATCAACGTCCAGCACCGTGTCCCAGGTCTTCCTCTTCTGACCGGACTCCACGTTCGTCGCCGCAGGATTGTTCTCAATGCCATGCTTGCTGCTGAATATGTTGAAGTTACTGAGAATAACGCGCGCGATGTTCGACGGTCCGTTCGTCTCCCCGTTTTTGCCCTAAAAAGAAAAGACAACTCGCGAGTGAGATTTCCACCACAGGAATTATTAATTAACGCCGCGCTGAAGAAAGGCGGAACTCACTTTCTTATTGTTTTTCTTCGCACTTCCGTTAGACGACTTTTTATGCGCAACCTTGACGGCGGAGTTCTTGACCGTAACCGACGCGGATCTCCGCCCGGAAGTGACTTGCAATTCCTCCAACGCGACTTTGACCAGCGGATAGGGCGCCTGTTGTATGCGTCTTATTGGTCTCACGTAGCCTGTACAGCACCTCACTTGCGTCAGATTGCAGAAGTTGATGATGTAAGGGAAACCCAAGTAAGTCTTGGAAATATCAATGGTTTTGTCACCCTGGGAAACAATATTTCATTAGAAGATTCAAACACAAAAATCATTTACCTTACAATATTTGTTTGCTTGCTTACTCTCGCCCATGCTTCCTCTATGAGACATTGCACTTCCATGTCGTAAGTATGCCAATCGTCCGAATCACCTGTCCATTCCCATTTGGCACCCTTGCCGGCTGGTGAACCTGGCAGATAAAACTTTCTCCTCACATTGTGCGTCTCGTCACCATCGTCGCTGCATTGTGTTTTTGTCTTCAAGTTGATGTAATACCTAATTTTCAAAAAAATTGATGTATATTATTTTCAAATTCAAGGATTGAAGGCGTAAAGCACATGATTTAATTGTCTATTCCTGCCTCATGAAGAGTTATCATAATTCAAATTGATAAAAATTCATAAAAATTTATAAAAAATTTTATATCTTTACTCAATATACTAATAATTAAAAATACATCAATACTTATATATTTATAAAAATAATTACAGGTATATATAAAATACAATATAAAATAAATAAAACAAAACTAATACATATAAAATAAAAATGCTTGCGTTCTTATTTCTCTCTAAAAACAAATTAAAATAAAAAGACTGACTTGACGTCAGAAGCAATCACTGAACAATAAATAAATAAATAAATGACGAATTTTCGATAAATAATCAACTGCATATGTTTGCCATATACACATCTGCACATTCGGCTTTCAACTTCTCTCTTTTTCTCCCTCTCTCTCCTTTTTCTCTTTTTTTCTTCTTTTCCCTACAAAACCCAAACATACACCTGCCTCACTTTTTATCGCAAGGCAAGTGCAGTTAAGGCGAACAGACTACAAACAGTATTCGTATTTCGAACGTGTGTCGCTCGGACGGACCTGTCGAGGGTGGGATCCGCATCGTTGAGGAACACCCGCGTGAGCTTCTTATAATGGGCACGTTCGAGATGCTGCGACACGGCCGGGCTATAGGGCCTCCACCGTCCGTGACGGTTCTCCCACTCCCACACGACCACCGCGTGTCCGTGCTCCTGCCCCTGGGCGCTCATCCTCCAGACTCCAGATCCTCCTTCCCTCCCGACGCTCCTCGCCCCACACTCGACCGCTCTCTTCCCCGTTCCCTTCCTGTGGAATTTCACACGTACGCGCGACACACACTCGCAGTGCAGCGGCAGCGTGGGAACATTTTCGAGTTTTCCCACGGTCACCGCGACGGCGCGGCCGCCCGATCCGTGTCCCGTGTCTCGTCGCCGCGAATCGAACGAACGAACGGCGAATCGGTCTACTTCTCTCTATTTCTCGCGCGAACACTCGACGTCCTCTCCCAATATCCCGCGATCGTGAGACGAAAACACACCGTCGTGGAAATTTGGGACTCCACTCCCGTGAGAAAGAGAGGGGGAGGGGAGGAAAACACGCGCATCAACAAACACCTGCTGCAGACTGAGAACAACTGAGGACTGAAGGTCGGCGCACGCGAGAGCGAGAGATGCTGTCGTGGATGGCGGACGCGCGGCACTCGCGGCAGATGCGCGGATTCGATAGGTCGCGAGATATCGAAACGTCGTCCCGTCGAGAGCGCTCGCGACTGCGAGTCTCGAAGAGCGGTCGAAGAGGAATGGGTCGAGCGGGCGAGCCATCAAAGACGGCCGTTTAACAATGATTAATTAACTTATCAAGTAATTATATCTATCTCAGACAGTACCATGCTCAAAATCGGGACATAAGACGTATTTAAGACGTACTTAAGACGTCTTTTAGATTTTAGACATCATTTCGTAAGATGTCTTAAAGATGTCTTTAAGACGTCTTATGTCCTGATTTAACCGGCAGAATTGCTTAAATTGCGAGTTTTCTAATATTGTAATCCAATCTTTTTTTCCATGTTAAACAACCAAAGAATCAACACTTCTATTCATTTTAAAATTATCTAATACAAATTGCTTTTCTCAAGTTTATATAAACAAATCGTATACGAATGTGATCTTAAAATCTTCGTACATTACGGAGGAAGAAAGATTCCAACAAAAATATACTTCATCATCTAATCTTCGATATGCTACGAAAACTCCGGATCCTTCAGTCCGTCCCTGCTGGGTGATTTTCGCTCCAGCAAGAGAAAGGGAGGGGGGGATTTGTAAATACCCGTCAGCTGACCAAGCTATCTCAAGAAAGACGATATTGGAGCACAACGTTCCATCCAAAGCCGCTTGCCGCGGTAGTGAAGTCCTCGTGGAGGCGGGCTCGGACGGCGGTTTCGTCCGGACTCCGTGTATCTCGAATCTCGACATTCTCGACGCGGTCTCGAGCGACATACCACGGACGAGGGGCGAACGTGGTGGGGGGGAGATCGGTAGATGCCCGTCAGCTGACGAGGATGCCTCGGAGATGCCTCGCGGTTAGCAGCGAGCGACGACGACGACGACGACGAGGAGGTGGAGGTGGGGGAGACGCGTAGGCGTCCCGGGGGGTTGTTTGGGCCCTGCAGCCTAGCTGGGGGGTGAGTGGCGACCTAGGACTCGAGGATGTTCTGCGCGGAGGGCTCGTCGTCGAAGGGCAGCTTCCTGCAGCAGAAGAAGGCCGCGCGCGAGGATCGTGCCCACGAGAAGCGCAGGGAGGCCGCGGCCACCCTGATCCAGGCCCACGTTCGAGCCTGGCTGGCCCGCGTCCAGTTCACCAAGCGGATACTGTAAGTGCGAGAGACAAAGCCTAGGACTTCCACGCAGAGCGGAGAGACAGTGGAGCTGATGACGAGCGCGTACGCGCGCGAGTTTATGTGAGAATGCATGTGTCACCGTGCGAACGGAAATCAATGTGTCGCCGATATTGAACTTGATCAATATTGTAGAATAACTTGGTAAAAATTACGCAGTTATCTCTGCGGTATAAATAAATACTGCTGATAGTCAGTCGGATTCACAGAACTTTAAGCAAATATGAAGATAAGCCGAATTATTGAATGACAGAAGGAGAAATTTATATATTGCATTTTCTATTTTATTGTGCTAATTTAAAATGCATTTTTACTTTTGTCCTCGTTTATTGTTTCAACTGACGAATTAAATTTGTACCTGTTGCAAGAATTGAATTATAAAAGCAGATCAATATAGAATACATATAGGTATAATCTTATACAAAAATCCCAGTTATCTGATAAACTATCTTTATTTTTAGAGAAGAATTTGATAACAATTTCCTTGATGACACTGGTGCCGACAATGCAACGGTGGAACTAAAACCTGCTCTGGACGTGTATAGAATCATCTCTAGATTTTTGCTAATTTATAAGAAAGAAAGAGATCAAGAGAGAATAGAGAGAGTGTGTAGGTGAGTACATGCAACGTTAAAATACTTTCTATTTTCTCGAAAAGGATCCAGAGTTCCAACCAAGACGACCTTTCAGATACCTTGTGCTGACTCTCGATTCCGAGTCTCCAAAAATATCTTACGTCGGAGTAGCGTTCAACAAGGATCATTACATATCATGGATATCGCAAATGAAGACAGTTTTATACCACTGCCTCTCCGGCTTGGACAGTCTAAAGCCGGAGAGGGTATCGGACCACAAATCCATATTGCTGCGACTGCATACCTTGGTGAGTTTCACATCGCCTGGAACGTGGGCTATACAGAAGGTGAAGGGCATGGACCAGTTGAAGACTGGCATGAGCCAGCTGTGCGCAAACATAATGGGCCACCTAGTTAACAATGGATTCTACGGTACTATGCAGGTAATAACAGCAACTTGAGAGACTTTCTAATGATCATGATTCTCCCTCTAACACTTCTCTAAGTTACGTTCTCCATTTCAGGCTCTTTTAATGAAGGGACTGGGTAGAGCAAAAATTGCTCTGAAGCCAGTTACACTTTCAGCAGCGGTTACTCTGACACTAAGACCGCTGATCTCTTCGCAAATGTCCGATAAGCTGGTGTCCCTGTTCCTGATTAACATCTTTAGCGTGCCAGCTCTGGTCTATCACCTAAATGTCTTGTCACCGGAGGTAGAAAAGAAGAAAATATTTACAAGCTTTATTATATGTTGTGGTATTTCTTCTCAAATCTAAGTATGTGAAGTTTTTGATGTATATTTACAGTGCATTTCATCGTTTATAACAAATAATCTGTTTGCGAGAAGTTTGGAGTTGCTAAATTCCGAGCAGAATTTAAGGATCGTTTTTAACGCTCTGGAGGGCAGTTACGCACTTTGTTTGCTCGCTAATTTGATACAACTGGCGAACATCGAAAGGGAAGAAGTACTGAGAGAGCTTTGCTTTCCTTCTTTTACGGTAAGATAGTAATCTTCCCCGTTACATGCGTATCTCGATAACATTTTGTGATTCTTTTGCAGTTTGTTGTGACGAGAATGCTGGAAGCATGTCAGCAATACGTAGTCGCCAAACGAAGTAATTTGACGCATTGGCATCCAGTATTAGGCTGGTTTGCACAGACTATCGACACCTCGTTACAGGACGCGACTCCTTCGGTAAAGTTGCAGCTTGCCTGCCTTTGGACCGGCAGAATTGTTACGCATTTAATCGGTGAGAGTCATCAATTTTACATATCCCGATACTTCTTACAAATAACTACAATTTGCATACAAAAGTGTGATATCTGAATCAACAAAAATCAATTCGCTCTCTGTCTACTTTTTATTTTTTTTCTTCAGAGCAGCCACTAACCGAATTCGTTGAGAAAGAGGTACCACCTCCGGTGGAGCAGCAAAGTACCTCTTCCATAGGCGCCAATATTTTCCGACGAGCGTTTTTTGAGGCTCGCACTAATAGGAACAATAGCACCAAGAATTACAGGAAGTTGGGCAGTCCGGAGGCTACCAAGATAGCTCTGATCTGTTCTCTATATCAAACGGCATTGCACACGCTCACGCAAATGAAAATCGAAATATTGACGGGTACGTGTGATAAATTAGCATGTAATTATACAAAATCATATACAAAATGATATATCGACTAATTACATGTTATGCACAAAAATAGGATTGTGCTATCAAGGTAAAATTCTTTATCACATGTGGCTATTTCTGACCACCCTGGGACCGCACTGTGGTCTGAAAGCGTTTCTAGATCTCTTGGCGGCCAACACTAAGTGCACAGCACCTGAATTCCAGATGTTGATACTGTTTGCCGATTGTATGACACACTACGTTACGTAAGTGATATTTTCTTTCAAATAATTTGATTAAATTTAATATTAATTGGTTTTATTGGACACTAATCTCTTAATTTCCCAATTTCAGCATCTTGGACGACATGGAAATGTACGAGCACCAAGATCCTTTCAAGCTCACAGATTTTATCACTATGTCGTACTTTCTAAATCAATTCTTGTACAAAGCGGTTCTCACTAATTTATTCGGTAAGTTGATTTGTCATCTTTTGTTAGATCAAATTAAAGATTGCAAGAAAAAAAATAGAAGGAAGTCTATGATTAATACACGGAAATATAATATATGTGCGTCTTAAATTTTTGGTATTACAGATGTGAAGTCGGTATCCAGCAATCCTCTGTTTATCTCACTTTACATTCTTCTAATGGCAATCTATCGTCGTGACTGCCGCAGAACGTTCTGCCCGGAAGGTCACTGGTTAGCCAAGTTAAGTATATCCTGGTCTCAACATTTTATGAATACCTCAAATTATTTTACGAAAATTTTATGTCATAATGTGTTCCAAAAAGGAATTATCTCTTATATCTATTATATTAGTTAATAAAAATTATTAATATAATATTTATTATATTAATCTGTGCGCATCTGTACAGATATTTATACTCGTACCTATAATATGTAATTGATGTAGAGAGATCTGTCTTTACTATGTTTATTTTAATATTCGATATATCGTGATTCACAGTTTTTTTTTCTTAAAACAGGAAGTACGAGTATCTGGCTTCTTGGCCGATTTGGAAAAAGGACGACGCGGCGCAGCGCTTTTACTCTCAAAAATGCCTCACGTCATCCCCCATTCCGAGCGAGTCGTATTATTTCGCAAGCACATAGCCGACGAGAAAGCAGTAATGGGCTTGACCGAGAGCGCATGTAACAGTCCACCGACCACTCTCATCGTCGTGCACAGGTCTATTGTGGTTATATAATTTTATTTATTTTATAATTTTTACTTATTTGTTTAAAATTGGACTTCCAACAATTTTTTTTTAATTTAATAAATTTTTTCCTGGAAACTCAAGGTTTACCAAAAAGAAAAAAAACTTTTCCTTAGTTTGGTAACATAATAGATCCTATTTTTCAGAGAGAAGATACTTTTCTTTTCTTTTTAAATCTTTTTTTAATACAGTACAATTTAACATTATTTCACGATTCTTTGTACTATTATTCTTTGTATTATTTTCTCCAATTATATTCTTTTATATTTTACAGAACGCGGATAGTTGAGGATGGATACAGACAATTGGCCATGTTGCCGTCACAAGCATTGAAAGGTATGATCAGGGTACGTTTCGTGAACGAGCAAGGTCTAGCCGAAGCCGGCATCGATCAGGACGGGGTTTTCAAAGAGTTCTTGGAAGAGACAATAAAACGAGTATTCGACCCATCTCTGAACTTATTCAAAGCTACCAGCGAAAACCGGCTCTATCCATCCCCCACGTCTTTCATGCAGGACAATCACTTGCAACTGTTTGAGTTCGTCGGACGGATGCTCGGCAAAGCGGTTTACGAGGTAAAGTCTTATCCGTGATCGAGTAAATTAATTGTAAATAACAATGTAGCTTCAAAATTATAATAAATAGAACAATAATAGTTAAAAAATATTAAACAATAAAATAATATTTTGAAAATAATTGGGAGTATTTCTCTCGTGCCATTATAGTATGCAATTTAATGATTATTTTAATTATTCATTATTTATAAATATTATTTAGAGTTTTCTATATGGTTTTACCATATTTGGATTATATTCTGAAAAAAGAAGAAATAAATAATATATAGCCATTACTCCCAAATAAAATCAGTTTTCTTATAACAATCGATCTCTTATCACTTTCCAGGGCATTGTCGTGGACGTGCCATTCGCGTCATTCTTCGTCTCGCAATTTTCCGGACAGACAGGCGGCGCATTATACAGTTGGTTGGATGAGCTTGCCTCGCTAGATCGCGATCTCTATCGTAGCCTGACTTTGGTGAAGCATTACAAGGGCGATATTCGTCAGCTGGAGTTGACGTTCTCCCTCGACGAGGACGTGCTCGGCAAGTTGGTCACGCACGAGCTGATCACTGGTGGGCGCACCACCGCTGTGACCAATCAGAACAAGATTCAATATATTCACCACATGGCGCACTATAGGATGTATCATCAAATCAAGGAGCAAACGACCGCCTTCATCAAGGGATTCCGTTCGATCATTAATCCTGAGTGGCTGTCGTTGTTTTCGACGCCCGAGGTGAGCATTTATTCACATTTATTTGTAGTACAGTCTATGACTGAGATATCAGAATTAAATACACATAAAAATTAAAATAAGTTCAAGGGCTCGGAGCCTAGACTGGGTGTACGTGTCAATAATATCTTGTATTCAGTTAATTACAAACGTTTCGGTCTGCATCGAGACCATCCACAGTGTACAAAAAAAGTATTAACAATGTGCATTAAATTAAGTGGACAAAACGCAACGCATGATTATAATAAATTCCTTCCATGTGGACATGTTAAAGAGGTAAAAATTGTAAGTGTGTGTTTCTATACACACACTTACAATTTTTACCTCTTTGACATGTCCACATGGAAGGAATTTATTATAATCATGTGTTGCGTTTTGTCCACTTAATTTAATGCACATTGTTAATACTTTTTTTGTACACTGAGGATGGTCTCGATGCAGACCGAAACGTTTGTAATTAACTGAATATAAGATATTATTGACACGTACACCCAGTCTAGGTTCCGAGCCCTTAAATTTATTTTGATTTTTAATCTTCGAGCCTCCCTAGATTTGAATAGCATAAAATTATTTATTTGAATAAGATAAATCAAATATAATCTCGCATAATTAAATGTGTGACTTAAGAATTAAATTACTACCTAAATTATTTCAACGACTTTTTGAATTAGAATCTAAGCTCTATATTTCGAAGGAAATTTAAGATAAAATAAGAACTTTTTTTTAAATAAAGCAAATATTATGGTGCTATGACTAATATCTTTAGGTAGTATTACATATTATTAATACATGTATTACTGTTATACATATACTTTTAAATATTCAGCTAACAAGTAATCATGGAACGCGTGGCTTTGCAGTTACAGAGATTGATCTCGGGCGATAACGTACCTTTGGATCTGCGAGATTTACGTAGGCATACACAATACTACGGCGGATTTCACGACAGTCATCGAGTGGTATGCTGGCTATGGGATATTCTGGAGAAGGATTTTACAGAAGAAGAAAGAGGCTTATTCCTAAAGGTACCGATCCTAGTACTAACAGTTGCTCTAATCAATAATTTTCTAATGATTTTCTCGAGATATTGATGTTTCTAATATCTATCCTACACTAATAATCCTCTTGGACAATAATAATGATGTTTATGACAGTTCGTGACAAGTTGCTCGAAGTCACCTTTGCTGGGTTTTGCTCATCTGGAGCCACCTTTCTCCATACGATGCGTGGAAGTTTGCGACGACGAGGATACTGGTGACACTATTGGTATGATCATTATAGAATAATTCAAAAAAAAAACGAGCCAACTCTTTTCATAACTAGAAATAAAATCGAGAAACTGGAAAGACCTTCAACACCTTTCAAATTTTCTGTTTTATACTTTATGATTGATAACACTCGATGGTGCATATAAATTTATATCTTTATCAATTTAAATCTCAGGATAAACAAATCATGACAAGTTCTTTTTGAAATTCTCTTTGACATTTACAATAATACATAATGTCGGAGCTTTATTTTTTTTTAATTTCATATCTCACAATTTCTTTAATTAAATTCCATAATCTGACGGAAAAACTTTGTTATTATCAGTTTATAAAATACCCAAGAATATTTCTTTGTAAATTTAACTTGTTTGAAATTTTTGTGCGATTTAGGCAGCGTGATTAGGGGTTTCTTTACGATTCGCAAGAAGGACCCGCAGAACCGACTGCCCACTTCGTCAACATGTTTTAACTTGCTCAAGCTGCCGAATTATCAGAAGAAGAGCACGCTGCGGGAGAAACTGCGCTATGCCGTCACCAGCAATACTGGTTTCGAACTCTCCTAAGTGCTACCAGTCGCGCATTTCTAACCCAGGACAAGGGACGAGTGAAGGATTGTGCGAGTTTGTCGTAACATTGCGTGTGACAGTTTTCGACAATCGGAACAAAACGAGATTTGATCAGCAATCGGATCACGCCGAGAGGTTTCGCAGGGATGGAAAGTCAACTGACACGATTGATACCTCAGATTCGACGCTGTCTTAAGCGATGTCGAGTGATGCCTAAACCGCCCTTATCCCCATCCAGTGTAAAGTCTACAACCCGATTAAACGCGTCGCTATTTAAATGTTGATTTTTAGATGACGCGAACGTTTTAAAGAAATCACTCAGAAGCGTCGCGATTTTCTTGGGAGAACATTGCGACCTTAGTATTGTTCGGGGATCGATGATATCGTGAGCAACATGAGAATGTACAACATAAGGGTACACAATAACGAGCCTGCGGATAGATAACTGTTAGATACATACATACATATATATATTTAAATAAATTTCATCGTATGACGAGAGCTAAGTATTTTAGGATGAAGCCTGTTTACGACGTTTGTTTCTGCTGTTTTCGATAAACTCATACAGGCACACACTACCGATTTGAAATACACCATACCTCATGAGCTTAATACCGCTGAGATAATTGTGCGCTTGATAGTGGATAGAGTCGTTGATCAACGTTACATTAAGATCGGGGGTGGCTGACATTTAAATTTATTTTCATAGATAATATTGAAGATAACGTTCGTTATACATAGATTACCCCACTAAGTGGACATTCAATCACTTAAGAAATTGAATAAATAAGCAGGAAAAAGGCCCTATCCACAGTTGTGACGTCGAAAAAAACTTGTAATATCTTGCAAAATTATAAATCATTGAATTATGAATCATTATTCTCCGAATTATTACTTAAGTATAATTTGGATAATACTTTACGAGTTTATATTTTTATAAAACTTTTTTTAATTGCATGTATATTCTAATTTTAACTATGACAAATCTTAGAAATGTATCTAAAATATATTAATGTAAATATAAATTTCGGAATCATTACATTTCAAACTGTCGTGGACACAATCTTTTATAAAAATTTCAGAAGATTGTGGTCTATAATACTGTTTATTGATTCAATTGAATTTGCATTCGCACTTTGGAAGAGGTTCACCACTCCCGCATTAACAAGGGAATATATCCTCGAAGCTGGGGGATGCCTTGTCGACAAACTAGCGCGCGTGTGAAATAAGTCTCCGTGAGCAATCAAAAAACAACTTGCGAGTTTCTAAAAGTTTTCCCCGATGCGAAAGAAATAAATCAACCGGGGAGGCCGCGATCTATTTTAAAAGCTATTTTCTCAAGACTTTTGTACGGACTATTGGCGCGACGTGCCGTCTAATCGATTTAATAAGATCTAAAGGTACAATTCCCACGGGCGCTCGCGGATGAGAAGTCCCCGGGGTTCGTTCCGATCGAAGGAGATTATGACAAGAGAGTCTCGTCGTATTTCACGCGGAGGTTGAAAAATTTTTTCGAACATCCGTAATAAGAAGCTGGTTGAATAACAAGAGATTAGAGAAAGAGAAAAAAGAGAGAGAAACAAAGAGAAATGTATTTTCTTAATTTTGGAATAATACATATTTTTCTTCTATTTATCTCTAGTAAAACTTTATCGTCGTGACAAGTGAATGAGAGAGAAAGAGAGTTTGATAAAAAAGCTGAATTGCAAGCGGACAAAGTTGACAAAAAAAAAAATTATGATACTTAATAATTTATACATTAACAATTTAATATAATTTTTTATCACACTTTTATAGACATGTTTATTATAACAATTGTTAGAATTGTTAGCCGTGAGGGACTCTAATGATTAGCCCAAAAACAATCTTATCTTGTTTCATTCACGTATAAAGTGGCGCAAGATTTCTTTCAGTCGTTACGGCGTGAGCTCGACGAAGGTTTCATCCACAAAATTCGCCGTAATCGCAACGCGTTCGGGATACACGCATGTGTTTATAAATATGAAGAAAAAAAAGGGGGGCACAAAAGGACTGCGGTATTCTGCGCGAGAAGCGAGGTCTCTAATGATATATTATTACTGCTCTTGCCTTTCGGGACGCGTTCTCCTAATAGACGACAATGCGAGAGGCATTGACGGAGGGAATTCGATGACAGACCAAAGAGTAAGGGCGAACGATTCGTGAGATGTAATCTTTGCATATTTTCCTACGTTGATTAGGCGTTCGTTGCGAGCGTTCTGTAAGCCTGTGCTCACGCGATCGCGATTCAACTCGCTCTGACAAGACGTAATTAAATAGAAAAATGAAGAGGAGAGTTACTGGGAATTACTGGACACGTTTGTACAATTTTATTTTTCGAGGATCGGGTTGATAACCGATAACACGAAAACCCTCCCATTGGAGCGCGTAATACAATATCACTAACTTTTTTAAACCGAGCGATATACCTGGCAATATTATACCTGTAAATTCAGCCTCGCTGTGTTTGTGCAATATCCATTGATTTCGACGGAGTATCAGTTTAATTGACTCTTTATACTTTATTTACATAATATATATATTTACATCGACGCAACGTTATATTTGTATAATGTTACCGCAGTTATTGTATTTGATTATACATATGTAGGAACATTGCGTGAGCGCGGGATTGTGTACATTTATTAAAGCGGAGCAGCGAATACTCCGGTTCATGGGTATGCTTGTCATAAGAGAGATAAAGTTTAAAGGACGGCTATCAGTGGTTTAGTTTACACCGGACCGTTTTTGATACGCGTAAAAAGTACTATATATTCAAATCCGTGTTAAATCTCAGGTTATACCGGTGTAAACCGAGATTTTATACGGATTTGATATATGGATATAGTACTTGGTACACGTACCAAACGGTCGGTGTAAACTAGGCCAGTGTAAGCGTAGGCTTAAGATTGGCGTATCGAACGGGAAGTTTGCGATTGTAAGACGATTTTATGTTCGCCGTGATAACGAATTATGCATTTACGAGGTTTAATAATTAACGGGCAGATTCTCTTCGCTAAGAAAAAAAAGAAGAATAATAATAAAGGAAAGGAAAAAAGAAGGAAATATAGTAACGGGCTTTCTCTTACAATTGCAAAGCGAACGAAGACGACGCATTGTGTAAATCGCCCGTTTCGATTATGCAACGGTCGCCCCGCTCGCCGTTTATAATCGATGGTTTTAAATTATTAAGAATTCTGTGTATAAGGAGAGGTGATTCTGTATAAGGACGGGAGAGATCCGCTAATTTCATACGGTGAGGATTGGCAACAATCGTGTAAATATATACACAATTACACACGTACGTCGCAAAAGCTGTTGCGTTAATGTCGCGTGCATACGCTTTCCTTTCATTACATAACCGATCCCTTCCTGCGAACGCGGAAAGAGACATAAAAAAGATAAAACCCCAATTCCATTGCCAAAAAAGAGGAGCGAGAGTTCAGATAAGAATTTTCGGAAGTAACGATCTCGAAAGCAACCGCCCAAGACAGCACGCATGTCCAAAATCGAGACATATAAGACGTTTTATGATATGTCTAAAAGATGACTTAATGACGTCTTTAAGATGTCCTATGTCCCGATTTTGGACATGAGTGCTGTCTGGGTGCTTGCTTCCAAAATCGTTACTTCCGAGAATTCTTATCTGAACTCTCGTCTTAAAAATGTCTTAGAGATGTCTTTTTAAGACGTCTTATGTCCCGATTTTGGACATGCATGCTGTCTGAGCGGTATAATCGACTGCTCCAATCGAAAAATTATCTCACTTTGTTATTTGAAGAGTTATTATTGTATTCTCAATCACGCGTGAAAATGTGTTTGACTTAAACTGCGAACGTTGCATTTTACAGTTTTAACAATCACACACTACCATACAAAATCGATATATCTGTCTCGATGTATATACATCGTAAGAAAAAGGGAAAAATTTGTACACACGTATAATTTTGTTAACGTTACAATCCAATATGGAGGAAAGTCCGATTTACTTTAATAAAATCGCTAAAAAGACGGGTTTTTGTTATTTTCTTCGAAATTTATTTCATCCAGGACGCGCAAGAGCGCGAAAAGAGCGAGAGAAAGAAAGAGAGAGAGAGAGAGAAAACGAGTACGTTCGAGGAGGGAGAATAAAAACGTGGCGCGCGTGCGCGGTGCGTGACGCATGCACGCGCAGTGGGCCGCCGCGGCGGTCACCGGTCACGTGACCGCCTTTGTGCCCGGCGCTGCGGGTCGCGGTGGCGCAGGGCCTGGCGCGGCCTGGCGACATCAGTGGCCAGCAAGCTTCGACTGCGGGCAGACGTGTGTATCGTCGGCGGAGCGCGGCTCGATCTCCCGTCGCGGCTACGCGAGAGACTCTCTCCTTTTTTTTCCCCCTTCCCCCTCTGTCTCGCTGTGCGCGCGTGTGTCTCTCTCTCTTGCTCTCTCTTCTCCCCCTCTCTCTTTTGTCCATCTGTCGCTGTCTATCCACCCCTTTAACTTCGCGGCGTGTGTCGTCGCGCGTGTCGTCGACTCTCGGTCGAGAAAACGTTTCTCGGAGTTTCTCCCCGTCGCGTGTGACTCCCGGGTGGTGCTTTGGTGCTACTTCTGTCCTCCCGCGTGTGCTCCGAGAGAAAGAGGAGAGAGAGAGAAGTTCCGCTCCGAGGAGGAGACGATCATATCACGCAGTGGCAAAGCGGTAGTGGTGGCAACGACGACAACGGCGGCTCTCGCGGGGGGGGAGGGCCCGTGCGTACGTGCGTGCATACGTACGTGCGTGCGTGCGTGCGTACGTGCGTACGTACGCGCACCGAGGGAACATCGAATACGTCGTGTGTCGTTACCGCGGGGCACCTCGCGTTCCCGTCGTCACGTTCCCTTTCTTCACCGTCGTCGCGGGTCACCCAGGAACAAGACGCGCCGCCTTTTGCGACTCCTGCACCACGTCTCCCTTTCCCCCGTGGTCCTGCGACCCCCAGGAGACAATCCCGACGACGCTTGTCACGAGACTCGCCGCCGAATGCGATTGACGGGCACGGCGCGGCGGAGAGAACGGAGCGGACCGTGATATCGGAGTATTCGGAGTGCATAACTACATACAAAGTGCGCGGCGCGACGTTGTGTGTGTGTGCGTGAATGGATGCGTGCGTCAAACATAACCTAACCTGAGCGTCGCCGAGCGCGCTAAGTGCCGTTCGCTGTCACGCTCGCGATATCGTATGTACGTGACGGGGAGGGGGAGGCATATACATATATACGTGTATATATGCAGATGTGTATGTGTATCAGCGGGATCGCGGCGACAGGCTCTTCGAGATCAGGGATCATCGAGCAGGAACGGCAATAATAACGGTGCCCCCAAGTAGTGCCGGCGGTGGGGAGCAGGAGGTGGAGGACACGTCGTCGCTTATCTCGGCGTGATAAAGGACGCCCGTCGTCGTCCGCGCGCGTATCGCGCGTTCACCCTCCCTCCCTTCTTGTGACCCGCGCGGGAGTGAGCGCTCGACCGATCCGGGCCCGGTCCGAGGAGGACAGCAGCGTCAGCGGGACACGGTGAACGGGGCCCGTCTTTTCAGCGCGGCGCCGAGAGAAGAGAGGAACTATAACTATGCACGTCGCGTGAGACCGATCCACCGACACCGATCGATTCGCCCCGCGCCGATCGTCCGCGGCACAAACGACAACACCAACAACGGTGGCTCGCCTCGTCGTCGAGGGGCCGAGGCGGCACGGCCCGTGAAGTGGGGGCGGACGGGCCAGCAAGTGCTTTGATGGCAGTGGTTGGGCCCAGCCGGCACTCGCGGGTGTCCATGAGCGTGTCCATACCGCTGATGCAGGGCGGCGGGGCGGGGGCGACCGGCGCCGGCGGCGGGGGCGCCGGTGCCGCCGCTGCCGCCGCCGCCGCCGCAGCCGCTGGGGCCCATCCGGGCCAGGCGGTCCTCGCCGCGGCCGCTGCCGCCGCGGCCGCTGCCCAGGCGGCGCCCCCCACTTACTACCACCCTGCGGCCCCAGCACCCCCGCCCCCGCCGCCCGCCCAGGATCCCGTCCAGCCTGACCGACCCATCGGTTACGGGGCCTTCGGCGTCGTCTGGTAAGTGTCTCTTGCGAATCTCCTATATCACTGAAAAAAAGAATATGTTAATTCGTTCATTTTACTAACACATATTCTGAATCTGGTTGAACTAATTATAGAATTCTGGTTGCATTAATTGGAATTTCGTTCATTTTCCAAAAGATTACTGATTGAGTCTACCAGAATTCCTATATTAACGCAACCAGATTCTTTTTTCAATAAATATCTACCGATTTTTTCACCTTTGATCTTTCGCAGCCGCGCCGTTCGCGTCAGCTGATTGCGCGCGCGAACGATCGCCCCGCAAAATTTCGCATTCACTCTGCCACGTCATAGGCGTCTCGTTTATATATAATATATATGAATGAATTTTCCTCACGTCCGAAAGCGCTGCGTCATTCAAGTGCGAATGACATCAGATTTTCGTAAGCCCTCGTTCTTCAACGGCGAAAAATAATTTTGTGACAAGAAAGTAAATTATGAGAGAAAAACGTGTATTCTGGAACTTTTTTTTTTCACGAAATTGAGTGTCATTTATGTATGAAAAACGTGGTTTTAATGGGAATGCTTCGGAAGAAAGAAATATGGCTCTGCAACGGCTGACGTTTATACTTAGATCTAAGAATAGTAAATTGAGCAACACATTTTTAAATGCCACGACGGCATTGACGATTAAGCGATGCTCGTCAAACGAGAGTCGAGTAATCCGTCGAAAATCCTTTAATTGGTATACCAGAGTGGATGATCGAAACACTTGTAAAAGCAAGTGAGATTTTTAACGAATACATGACGAAAGCTCTTATAGTGGTTAACTTATGAGATTGTTAATTCTTGCTGATTAATATAACAGTAGGTATAAATCGGGACACACAAATACAATCGCACGCATATACAGTTTGCTTCGATTCGGTAATTTTGTAGTAGAAATCGCTCATAGGAGCTGTGTATCCTCACGAAAAGATATATTGTTATCAAAATAATAATAGTCCGATAAATTATAAAGGTTCGTTAAATGGATAAATAAAAACAACAGGAGTTAAAAGGGACTAATGAACCAAGCTGGGTGTACGTGCTAATAATGTATTATAATTTAGATAAATCATAATAAAAAAGCAGAGATATACTTTTATATTTGACTGCAACTTTCCAGAACGTACTCCGGCTATCCTAAAATCGGTTATTTCGCGTCTTTATCGCCCTATCCGGTCGTTAAGTACCGGAGCCCGCGGAAAAATATTCGTCGTGGCCGCCACGAATGCGCAGCGTATTTAGATAGCGTTATCGCTCTAGCGAAGCCTCTGGGCGCGCGCGTAAGCGATGTCCCGGTAGAAAGTGGAGCGACGAGTTGCACCAGCAATCGCGATCACTCGCGTGAAGCGCGAGGTGTATTCCGCTAGGTGAGAGCGAACCTCGTAGCAAACTCGTTTGCCCTTTTCCACGTTTAGCCAGCCCCCGGTTACCGTTTTTTTTCCCCTCTCGTCTTTACGCGGCGGAACAAACGAAAACACACGCGTGAAAAAGTCACGATCGACTCGAGATCGCGAACTCGTCTCGACGCCTGAAAAGCGTATTTTTGTGTCTCCCTCTTACTCCCTTTTTCGCGTAGAATAGCAATAAATCACACTCGAGGTCGAAAGCTCGACGCTATATGAAATAGACTCGGAAATAGATAAACGTAATTATAAAATATATACATTTTGTGAAACATATACTTACTTTTGATATCATCTAAAATATGTATAAAATATACTACTGCGCGCGGTGGTATGTAAATTTTTATCTGTTACGTGTGTATTATCGTATTCGCGTTTACATACAACGCGAAATTATTCTGTTACGGTCCATTATCTCACACGCATCATCGGCGCTGCAACTTTTCAATGCACAAGAAGAGATATTCTCAGTTTTTTTTTTTCTATTGAATCTCGCTGAAAAAAAGGTCAGATGTCCCGTCCTGTTTTTTCTTCGCTGATTATTTGTTGAAAATGTATGTTAAAAATGTAAAATAACACGCGCAGCAGTAGGAGCAACGTCGATAACGTCGGATATTCCAATATTGGCACTTTATAACGAATGAATTAAATTCGCCGCTCTCTTTCACCGGCATGGAAAATCGGGCAATGAAAAAAAAAAAAAAAATAGTGGAATCCGCGCTATAACAATATTTGTATAACGACACTGTCTATATTTATCGTATACGCCCGGCGATATTTACGGCTGCGTTTTTCCGCTTCCCCTCCCTCCGTCTGTCACTCCGGTAGCAAATATCATGACTTTTCCCACGCTTTCCACGATGCGTTCGTGGAAGAGCCTGATAACTGTAGCTTTTCCTTCGCAACGCGAAGGAAGTCTCTGGATCTTACCTACGTTAAACATTTCTTTTTGTCAGCGAAACCAATGAAGTTTTCATCCGACTCCTGTGAGGAGCGGAACGACTGATTGCCACGTGAAGTCGTTTACTTGATTTATCTACCTTTAAGCAACCCGCCGCCGCGTTTCACTCACAATCAATCTTGCATCCGAGTACAAAGTGTTCGTTTTAAAATGTCTTGCCTTGTAAGACATCGTTACGTAGGGAATGTCTTTAAATGGACATTAGACCACGTTGACTGCATTGTTATGTATAGGAAGTGTTTCTAAATTGACAAAGTTCGAAAAAGTATCCTCCGACAGTTTCAGATTCGACTTTGTGCTCGCCTAAAATATAGGAGCCTGCAAACTTTCACTGTAAAAGCCAGGTAATAAATATTTTAGATTTTACGGGGAGTCAAGAGGATATTCTGTACTTTATACGATAAAAGAGAGAAAATTTCTTTCAACCAAGATGTGAAAACCATTCTTAATTTGCGTACAAAGAACAGACGATGGACAGCATGCGGCCTGCGGCCTGTAGTTTGCCGACCCTAATTGATCTAAGAAGTCATTTTTTTTCAAAATTTCTTCTTTTCAATAATGTAATGACTAAGCTACAAATTTTTCTAAGATTACTACAATTTCTCTTCTGTTAAAATTTACTTGGAATAGTGTAAAGTACAAAATTTTGTTGTTTATTTTAATTCCTATTTCCTAAAGCTCAATTTGCAAAAAACCTATCGTTTTCAGTCGATCGTTTAGCATTCAAAAAAGCTATTGATCTCCCAGCATAAGGAAGTAACGACTTGTTAATAACGGCATTCCGCAAAGAATATGACTGCGATTTTGATTCAATTTATTAATATTAATTTTATTTATCTCCTAAATAGTAAAAAAAATTTACTTGAATAATAATAACATTATTTTCGATGCATCTTGCTGTATGGCTAATAAGAAACTTATTTCGGGTGCAGTCGATCCGTTCGGCGTTTGTACGATATCAAAATCGAGCGTCGCGATCGATGTCCAATGAGAGCGCACGTCGGACCTTATCGACGGTCTTAATTAGGGGTTTATCCCTCCTGGATATCAGATAAGTTCGTCTATCTACAAACCGAGTGGATCGCCCGGCGCACGAATGGACGAGATTAAAGTACCTTGACCTTACTTCACCGAGCTGACTTACGAAAAAATGAAGAGAAAGAAAGAAAGACATAAAGAATGAGCGAACAAGCTTCACTAACGCATACTTTTACCGATTCCATGAGTCGGCATTTTTATGGCGCCTTTACTAAGCATTGACTGTAAATGTGATAAATTTTCGACATTCTTCATTTTTATATCTCTAAAATATAATATAAATATATAAAACTCGTGTTTCAAGGGTTGAGGGCTATAACAGACTGAAATATGATTTAAAGATTTGGTTACAATAAATATATAGGTTTAATATTTTCATTAACAGAGTCAGTTACACTTTTTAATATGTTATTCCTATTGAGTTTCTTACTGTTTTTTTATTAATTGTTTTATTACTGCTATTCATGCAGATTTGTTTGGAGGAAAAGGAAAGAAATCCTTCTTGTAATTTACAAATCAAATTTTCCGAGGAATTTCCAGATGTTTTTTGATTTAATGATTAACATATAAGTATCGTTAATCTTATGATTTTAATTGATTATGGAGTCTTCTGTGAAATGTAAGAGACGTAAGATTTACATGAAATAAATAATGTAATAGAAGGTGGAATAATGTAAAACTCCATACAATCCTCCGATGCGCACGTGCATGCTATAATAATAATACACGTGCACGTGGAGGGCAAGGTCCTAGCATTGACTCCGAACAGCGCTATTGCAGTAAATTGCACAAGCTCAGCTCTCGTTCACCGCGCCAATGCGTATCCGACTCTTGACGGTGTATTCGACACAGCTAATGGAAATATTGATCCCGTATTCGTCGTAACCGAATCCTCGAATCGCGTTTCAGTTCATTATAGTCCCTTGTAACCACGAGTTTTATATATGCAAATGTACGTCATATTTTGGTGATATAAAAAAATCACTTTAGGAAAGAGGATGGACATAAAGATATGGGAGACATTTTGCCACTTAAAACAATGTAGTGTACTCTGTACGTTTAAAATTATTTTACACGATCTCGAGACATTTTGATGTATTGAATTGATTCTCGCATCGCGACTTAATTGGGAACGCAGAATGCGTTCAGGCACCGTGCTCCAGACGCTCACATTAATTCCAACTTCGACGATACCGCGTCCAACTTACGACAGGACCGCTTCCTTGTCCTTTAGGATCGTGCATATTCATGTAAGGGTTAATCCGACAAGTTCTCCAGTGGCCTCGGCAATTAATATCCATTTGCGCTGGAACGCGTAACGAGTCCGACGCGCGGATATCTTTTTTTTATCTCACGCGCTAACATCTGGACGTTGGAATACATAAGGTGTCTCGCGAACATTCACCTTACAGAATACCTCGCGTTCCTTCGCAGCAGCAAGGATCTGTGCGGTAGAGATTTCGCGGAAGAACAACATTGTGTCGAGCAACCACGATTCGACAAAACCCAGAATCTATAACATAGTTTAGAATTTATTTATTTGAGACTCTAGACAGTCTAGACACCTGAAATCGATTAATTTAAAATTAAAATATGATAATCCTTTTTAAACGATATAGATAATTCTATTCCTTGAATTCTATTCACTATTTCTATAACATGTATTGGCAAAAGAGACTCGAATAAAAAAGTCGAGAAGTTTATTTATTTATTAAAGAAACTGATTTATTAATTATTGTTCGTGTGCAGTGTGTGTTCGTGAGCTTTTGAGTTTTAATTTATGATTAAAAAGAGCTTTCAGAAACAAGAGAAATGATCTTTTTTCTGAAGGCTGTTTTTATACGTCTTAACATACACGAAGATTCAGTAAATCAGTTTCTTTAATACAAAATAGACTTATCGACTTTTTTATTCGTTTTTTTTTTGCAATTTTTTTCCGTTTCATGCGGGGTTCCATGTTTTTGAGACTAATTCTGCTTACGTGCTATATTTATCGAATTTTATCGAAAGCTCTAATAACTACAGCCGCGTAAGTCCGGCACACCGTGTATAGTTAACCCGATGCATTCCTGGAGCGATGGCGACTGGTACTGCTGGTGCTCACAGGTGCAAGAAACACGAAACCATCTTCATCGCGTGCCGTGCGCGATCGCGTTTCTGTAAATTGGAGTCAATGTTAGAGCCGCCGGGAGAGAAAAAGGGAGAGAGAACGGAAATGATCTTTTTGCGTTCCGAATTGATTAGCTCGATGGAATCCCACCTTCGCGTTGTCCTCCCCGACAAAACCGCGAAGGTATTAATCGCAGAATAATCCAAACTAATCGGAGAACGTGTCGATCACGTACGCAGAAGAGATTAAGGAATTAGCATCTGTTAAATGTTATATCAGTTTTAATACCATGAGAGAGAGACGAAGAGTTTGTTAATAATTGATTCACAACTGGGAGATGTTGCCGGCATTATAAGATATCCTCGAGGATTTAATACGCACAGAATAAATAAAACGTCGTATTTTTTCCTCTTTATATTATAAAATCAAGAAGATATTTCATTCATGATAATCGAGTAAAATCTTTTGGAAACCATCAGCAATCCGTAGCAGAAGTCGATGCAAATAATTAATATACATTACAAAGGAATACAAGAGCGTGTCTGCGCCGTGCTATCGAGATATGTCGCGCGGATGTCTCTCTATTCATAGCTAGTCAATCGAACTTTCATATCACAGCGCGCGTGACAGCGACGAGTGCTTTTTCGCGTGCGCGAAAAAGCGGAAAAAGCGTCGGGCGGAAACCGCGGTACCGAAAGCACCACACGTTACGTTTTTTCCGCGATCGAGTTCGCGACTGGCGGCGGCGGCGCGACGTCGCGCCGATTGAATCTCGATAGCGGAACACGCTATTCGCGTAAAGGTCCGTTGACGTGACGTGTAACGGATGGCGACGGTAAAACGCATGCATTCGGCATCTCGTTTACGCGCGTAAAAACGTTTCTCCCTTCGGCCGGACGCGAAATCGCCAGCCTTGATAACCGGCACTGATAACAGCCGGGGGCGAATTGCGCGACATCGTTAACGCTCTCGTAATTGTAGAGTTGTGACATATGTAAAAGAATCAAGAGAAAATTCTCTGTCCTATGCTATGTGCACGCGCGCGCATTTGGAGGATTTTTTTGTATATATATGCACACAAATACAGTTTTACAAATTTCTTGTATTAATCATTCGACATTTGTTTGCGAAAGGAAAATATCTCTCATACACAAAATGCGAGAGATAATTGTTCAGTGTTACATTATTTTTATCTCTTTTTGTCTGTGACATCTACTTTAGCGTCGATCGCTCATGAAAAGATACACTTTATAATATAAAATATATTTGACGCGAGACGCTACCGTGTTTCCTTGATGCATGTATGCAGATTTTATTTACATATCTAGAATAAATGAGGGCGCAAATATATATATTACCACTGCTAATTATACGAACCGCGTATGAAAGCGATAAAACGGCAGCGGGGGTTAACGTCAACCCTCGGCGCGTATCGGGGTTAATTTTAACCGGACGGGCCGCAGGTGGGCCTTATACCTAACCCGCGTCGACGGTACCCGAGCCAGCTGCCGCCAAGCAGGTGATGCCGCAGCTGCCAGCGAGCACGTCCTCGTCGGATCCCCCACTCGTCCTGGACCACTCTCGTCCTGGATCGATCGATGGTCTCTCGTGCCAGAAAAAGTAGCACCGGCGAAAACCCCGCGCGCGATCGATCGCGAAACGCGCTCCCTTTAATTGCTCCACCTCTTCCAGATGTCGACGTGCTTTAATTGCGATGTATAATACATATATATTTCTTTCTCTCGGGGCTATTCAAAATGAAACGAATAAGTGTTCGAAATATATGATAATTTTATTAAATATAAAAAGTATAAAGTCAAATGTGTTATACAGACAATTTAAATATAATCTAAAAGAAAACCAAAATTTTCCGTATACATCGCTATAAATTAGAGATAAAATAGTAAACCATTATTTCTTTCACATATTAGTCTTTATCATTTATTATGAAAATGTCGATATCTCACGAATAACGACGGGTTATCATAATAAAAAGGAGGACTTTCACAGTACTTTTATTATTACTTTAGATACGCTACGATCGGCTACGATTAATATTAATTGAAAGTATAATTAATATTTAATTGAATGACGTGATTCTTTCGTGACATTCAATATACGTGAAATCCGAGGTGAAATTGTACTTTATCTTTCCAATCTGGAGTTAAACTATCTGTACAATACAGAAAATCATTAATGCATGTATCACTAGTATTTCCGGCGCGAAACGATTTTTATTATATTCCTACAAGGCTAGAATTGTATAATATTTTTACAGCCACTGTAGCAATTAGCAAAAACGAAAGAAATCTAGAAAATTATGTTTATAATAATTATTTTATCTCTACAATTATACTTTATATAATTATTTTATGCAGATAATTATTTCTCATATCATTTTATCAAACATAGAAAAGGAAATAAGCGAGGAAATAAGTTAAAGAAAAGAAAAACAATTCTATAAATGCTCGAAGCTTGACACTGTTTTCTTGCTTGGCAGAAAGACATAAAGAAGAACTCATTATTTAATTAATTATAATAAGAGATTGACGAAAGTCAAATTGCGATGGGATCCTTATCGAAAATCTCGGCGAGAGAACTTACAATTAGTTTTAAAAATAGTTTTAAAGAACAATTCTATTTCTCAAATCTTGACACTCTTTTCTCTGGCTTTGCAGAAAGCCATAAAAATAAACTCATTATTTAATTAAGTAATAAGAGATTGACGAAAGTCAAATTGCGATGAGATCGTTATCGAAAATCTCAGCGAGAGACGATTCAATAAATTCAAAAATTTAATAAAAAATAGATTGTTTTCATTAAATCGTCAGTTGCGTGGGAATCGTGCAAAAAACGAATTACCAAGAGGTAATTCTAAACAGCGTTTGCGGCGGCGAATATCGCATAAAAGCGCGGAAAAAAAGCGCATTCGGTTCTCACGAGTGCGATGATCGTTTGATCAGAAAGATTTAATATCGGAATTCGGACGCGCGGCGCCGCTTTCGCGGTTGCCGTTATGAGCGGCGGATCAATCCGGGAAACGCATTGAATTAGCCCGCGTCGCGTCGTCTCGTTGGCAGGCGAAAAAATTCAATTTTACGCTGCTCGCTCTCCGCTCTCTCTCCGGAAAGCGCGGTCTGACATGGACGTCGCACGCGATTCGGTAATCCCAGGATCGGCGAAAATGTTCGCGAGCTTTGGAGTAGACGACGGTAATTCACTTTAATCGCTCCGAATACACACGCCGGGTGTCATACGTCTATTAAAATGTAAAAACAAAATAAATAACGGAGAGAAAATACAAATATTTTCCTACGCAGAGGCCAGGCGTTTAATTTGCCGTCGATACGATTTCGCGCGGATATAACACCCCGTTACGGTAGAGAAAATATCGAATAATAGAAAAGCCGATAGCAGTAATGATGATAATTAGCAATATTGAAGGATATTAGTGGCGTAAAGCAAACGGCGAGACAGTTATATAAGTATATAGGTACTTTTTTATCTCGTTATTTCTGAAGCCTGACTTCAATTTCACGTATATTCAGATCTATTTATGTTATTACACACTTCATATTTCCGGTTTCTTCGTTTACAATCATTATTTCCATTATTATGATTATTACCTCTGTTTCATATAATTTGTATAATAGGGAAATATTATTTCCGCGGAAAGGAAATTTTATTTTGTATTTATAATACATTTATCGTGAAACGCGAGTAGGTTTCGTAAATTTATTTTGCAACGGGACCCTCTGATTTTCTGCTCTTTTTCTCTTTGTTTTTTTCTGCTTTTCGACCCGCGATTCAAAAAGTGAGAGTACTCGTCGAAATGTATTGCCGTAAAACGGTCGTTTCTACCGCGATAGATTGTGCACGGTTAATGGAAAAAAAAACTCACGATTCGAAAACAACACGTGCGTCGGTATCGGCCAATTGCGGTAGGTACTTGTCCACAAATTCGGTAACCGTTATACCGATTCGGTTTTGATCATTTCGGTGCTCGTTATCGTTGGCAGGGCTTGTTGACGTTTCTGATTATCGACGACGAAAGCGGAAAGGTAATACGATTCTAAACAAGATATCTGAAACCTGGTGAAAAACGCTGCAGCAACGGATACCTCGATGAGTCCGGCCAGTAATCTCCGAATTTATTCCGGAAATGTGAAATATTTTACGCAAAAATCTGTTTTTCTCCTTTCACAGAATTATGCTGTAATCTCTTACAAACTTGCAAATCTAGATATCTCAGAAGATTTGGACGAAAATTTGGAGAATTACATACGATGTAAATTCTCGCGTGTCTCTCTCTCGTCCTTGAATTTTTATTTCAAAACTCTTGACCTCCGAGAACATCATTTCACGTTAAAGGCTTGAAAATCTCGCTCGCGCTCACATATATTCCATATTTATTACTTATATAACTACTTTAGATTTTTACACTATTCAACAAAAAAATGCACAAAAACGAGAATAATTATTTTTTGTAGTTTTTATGGACTTTGAACACGATCCCATTTACTAAATTGCTTTATCACGTCACAATTTTGAAAAATTTGTAATTGAAATTGCAAAAAGGGCTATTTTTAGTGCATTTTGACATATTATAACGACATGTGGCGTGTTGAAGAATGTTGAGTTATTGCAATCAAAATTAAGTATGTTGTTAGGCCCTTAAAAGGAATTTATTTTGTCGATAGAGCAATTTGACAAACAGGATTGTATTTAGCGTCCAAAAAGCCACAAGAAACGATTTTTCTCGTTCTTGTGCTCGAAAAAAGTAATCTTTTGTTAAACAGTGGAATCATTTATACCCTTCACAACCTTTTAGTCCTTTTACATCAATTCTCACAATAATTTCTACTCTCGGATGAATTTATGCGCCTCGTATGTGCCGAGAGGCCCGAGAGCTCGCTTGAGAAGTCGCGGCGGCAAGGCAGACAGTGCAGACACGATAATAAATCGCCGTTATTCGCATAATCGAGCGCGTTCCGCGACGCGACGGCCGGCGACGGCACTGTAAAATATTCGCGGCCTCTTCGTCTTTCCTTGCTCCCCCGGTCGTCTCCTTAACACCTCGCTCGTCACATTCGACGTCGCGCGTTCGCCGGCTCGAATCTTCGTGCCTTGGCGGGCCTAGATAGACGACCTACCTGTCGCGTCGGCGGCGGTGACCTTGACGCAATGGCCGACCAGCGTCTCTGCGATAATGCTCGCTCTCGCGCGTTCCATAATCTTGCCGTAAAAGGGACAGGGGCCAGAGCGAAATGGTGTCAGGTCCGCGAGCGGGAGCGCGTCGCGTCGCGTCGCGTCCTCTTGCAGGTGCAACGTAGGATCGTCGCGTCGTCGGCGCAGATGCGGCGCGAGTTCACGAAGATCCACCTGCACCTGCAGGTTTACGTGACGCACGTCACGTGGAATTTTCGCGCGACTTGCTCGCGCGTTGGAAGCGCCGCGGTCGTGAAGAATATAGGAGCGCTCTTTATAAGATCGTAATATTAGAATTTACATCGTAAAGTAGCTGTTCCGAGAGCATTAGCGTTAAAATTTATATTGGAATATTCAAATCTTCTTTTTGCGAGGGTATGTTCTATATCCCGGAGAGACGTTATACTATACAGCTGGCGCGTTCTTGCACACGGAACGCTAAATATCCGAAAATGGGGGTGAAAGGGTAAAGCCGCGGCCGCGGCGGTAGCGGCGGCTTGGACAAGCGAGTTCTAATAAAGAGCGAGAGCGAGAGCTCCCTTGCAGCCTCTCTTTCTGTCTCGCTGCTGCGAGCACGATTGTGCAGGTTATTTGCGGACGGTGGGAGCACAACAGAGCGGAGAGGCCGCAGCTCCGTTTCGCACACATTGTGTGTGCCCTGGCAGGCTGTACAGGGTGCGCCTGCAGTTCGGAGCGAACTCTGTGCATCGGTTGCAAACGCGATCCTCGATCAATTGCCGCTTTTGTGACTACCGAAATGATAATTGATTAATAACAATAATGGTGATAATTTGCGAAGCGGACAAACCGCATGAAACTGGAAAAGGAAAAAAATTCGAAGGAACATATTGTTTTATATATTTTACAAACTTCTAAAAAAGTCTCTTTTGCTCGCCAAGATTTCCGGAATTTCGCACATTGAATTGATACTTTTATTGTTGTCTTTTAGAAGAGAATTATTTGGATATCGAGTTGAATTCACAAGTTTTGCGTGGCGTTACTCATGTCTTGGATTTAGTTCGAAAGAGTATGGAGATTCTCATCTGTGTCGGTATCGCGATAGCGCGATTTAGAATCAATTTCGCTAATCCCACCGTATATATGCTGTGTGCACAAGGAGGGAAAAGCGAGCCGCGTCGGAAGCAATACCGTGACGGCCACTGGCCTTCTTCGCCGCTCTTTATTCCTTCACGACGACTCTTAGCTCCTTGATCTTTCTCTTTGTCCCTTTCTTGACTGCAGGAACACCCCGAACTTTCAATTCATTCTTCACGGTCAAAGTATCTTTCTTGGTTTGTCTACTGCGTACAACGTACAAAACTATTTCTTATAATCTATTGCCGTAACCACTTTCTACTTTGTGAAATATTACTGCAAGAAGAGAAATACCTATATTAAAGATTTTGTATTTTTTGAAATTTCATTTTTATCATGTTTTCTTTTAGTACGCCTTTCATTACATTATATTTAATTAAACTTTAGTTTTGCCGGGTTTAAAATTAAAATTTGTATCATTTATTAATTTTGTGTATTTGAGATTCTAAGAAAAAAAATCAATCGATGAAGGGATAATAATGTCGAAATCTTTTCTATGATTATGCTTTTTCTTGCACAGTGTGATTTTCTTGTTATTTTTCTAGTTTTGAAAAGAATTACCATTGAATACTTCGCAAAGTAGAACATTTTCGCGTTCACATCGAGCCGCAACGAATAGAAAAGAAGGTCGCCGCTTCGACTCCACGGGGGCTCTCTCTTTCTTCCTTCTCTCCTCCGCCTCACTCCTCTCTATTTTACGGCTGGTCTCTGGTCTAATCTCGAAACCGTGAGAAACGAGTGTAGTGTCACTGTCCTTCACTCTTGATCAGGATCGCGAAACGAAAGCTGCATTTGTAAATTACATATTTGAAATAATATAATTTGTTCCTAATACCATCTTGCGCTGGTCGTTTCGTTGTTTATATTTGAAATATATAATTTAATATATTGTATATCTTATGCAATTGTAATTCATATATTTGAATATTTCAAAATCATAGAAACGTAAGGTAGCTGCGTTACAATTTCATGAAAATATGTATCTCCCTAAAAAAAATTACGTGTAAAATTATAATATTCCAAACGTACAATATATATCAAGGTGTAACATTAATTAGTAAGTGATATTTGGAATATAAATATTGTAAATTTATATTTTTACACATAAAAGCTTCTTGCGCTCCCGGCGCACTCGGCACTTGATGGACAGGATTGTTCGTCGGTGACGTAGTTTTGCGAGAGTGCGCTTCGTGATTCCGCGTATCCTTCGGGTCGAAACGTCGCGGTCGACGTCGACAACGGCGTCGGCGGCGGTGGCGGTGGCGGCTCGTTACCCTCGCCGTCGACGACGCCGCCCCCGGCGTCGCGACGCTCATCGATTCCAGGGGCCCCGCCCCTTCCAGCAGCCGTGCCGTCATCCAGTGACGTCACTGGAGCGCCCCGGCGCCCCATCGCTGCTGCGGTCGCCGACACTCCCCTCTTTCCCTCTTCCCTGGTACGCACGCCGAAACCGAATTATTGCTATAACGGATAGAAAGAGACTCGCCAAATTACAAAATAGTTACACCATCGAGTAACTGAGTATTGATTTACGTTGGAAACAACTGGTTGGCTATCTAATTTAATTTATTTAACTATATACGCGGTATATACGCACACCAATACACTGGGAACGTAACGCGAAACGATATATGTTTTCTCTTTCTCTCTATATCGATCATGGATTTTCCTAGCAAATCACTATATCGCGTCGCGGTGAAATTTGTATGTATCATATATCACACATGTCCCGTACCGAAAACTGCATCTATAAAATTTTGAATAAAAAAAAATTGCGGCTTTCTCATATTTCTTCCATATACTATATAAATTCTTCGTTTCTTTCGCTTCAGGTTCGTAATTAATCCATAAGAAATTGCATATTAACACAGTAGAAAATTGACTTGCGCGTAAACATGTATTTTTGCTGGAATAAGGAAGGCGAGAGAGACAATGTGTATAGAAAGCGCGCGCGTAAACAAACCAGGCTCATTGTATCTAATCTCCTTGATGTGTTCCGACCACGTCAGGCCCAGAAACCATGAAACATACCTGTCTACCTACCTATCTGGCTGTCTGCATCTTCCCCTTCCTCCTATCTCTCCCTTCTCCCTAAACCGCGGTCTGATCTGCGACGGCTCGATAATCGCGGGTGCATAATGCACCTAATTGCTAATCAAAGGTCCCGCGCCGGCGCTATATATATGCATGTGTATATATACACACACACACATACCTACCGCGGTCCCATATACGTGTGCCGCAGACCTAATATCAACTGTATAGACTGTATAGACGCCTATATAGGGTGCACCGCGGAGGATGTCTTTGAGGCGATCCGGCAACTGTTCTCGGCTGATTGGGTAAACTGGGCTTTGAGATGGCCGAGATGTGCGTACATTATCAATCAAGACGCGCGAATTAACGTTACAATTTCACGAGCGAGCGTTGTGAACATTCCTCTAGTTTCTGACCAGACCTGTAAACGGTTCTTCTTATCGAAAACTCGTGTAGAAGTGAGACGCAACAAAAGTTCGGGACTATCTTGTGTACAATTTTATTTTAAAGGAGCCACGAAACACTCCGTATAAAATAAAAGTCTCAACATGCGCCGAGAAATACCTACCCTACGTAAAATAAAATAAAATAAGATACCGAAGATACCGAAACTAAAAATTTTAATCGAAGGTTGTCGGGTGTAAAGTGAAAGTTTTAATAAATTGGGTGTCATGTTACGTAGATTTCGAAAATATTTCATTAAAAAAAACTTTGTGAACAGAAAATATTCTGTATAAAATAGAAGCACGACGATTTTATTGTTATTACATTTTATTGCAGAACTATGTGCATATCTACTGTGACAATACAATAATCTGTTGATTGTTAGTTACCACTATATTCGCGCAAAGTGCTTACTCATTTTGTCGTTAGTTATTCGCGCTGGCCTTGCCCGCGCCACTTTTTTTTCTTTATCACTATTTCTTTTTTCCTGGTCGTCGCTACACTAATTCGCCGTTTACACGCGCGGCTATTAATTCTACTCGCGCGCAACCACCGGTTGGCGTTTAATATCGTCCTGAACTCTAAGCCGCGGCTTCATTAACTCTGAAACACTGCACATTTTTTATTCGGCCGTAAGCGCGGGATGAAAAGTTCACTCCGGGAAGATATTTATTTAATATCTGTTCGTTGGATTTTGCGCCCATCTTTACATATAATTCGGGATAACGCAAAAACGCAATCTGGATGTTGATATCTAGATCGATATTTTATTTTACGTAGGGTAGGTATTTCTCGGCGCACATGTTGAGACTTTTATTTTATACGGAGTGTTCCGTGGCTCCTTCAAAATAAAATTGTACACAAGATAGTCCCGAATATATGAACTTCGATGCTACTTCTACTATGTTTCACATTTTTTCGCCTGTTATAAATATATAATATCAAAATTAAGCTAAAAATCTCCAAATCGCACTTCGAGAATTAAAAATGGATTTACTATAACACTGCGATGTACGAAGAATTATCTTTTGAATCCAAGACCGCGCAAAAATATTTTGGTTACCAATTTTCATAAATTACAATTTACAATATGCCATGCGTATAATTATTTTTATTATAATTTTATTAGATATATAGTTTTTATTTGTATTATATATTTCTTCTTGCTTAGAAATGCTGGCGATTAAAAGAGTGGATGTCGAGTGACGTTCGTTCATTTGCATGTATGCGACGCTGTTTGCGTCGCCGCGTTTATTTCTGAACTTAGAATGTACATCAAGAGGGTGGCGATGGGCGGGAGGGTGCGAGGGGAGAGGCAAGAGAGATAGGAGCCACCTTTTCCAACGTTTCCCTCTTCCTAGGCGTCTAAAGTCGGAATCAATTTCTTCAACGCCACCTGCGCCACCGTCGTTTGGAATTATTTCGTTGGGGTGACACAGGAGATTGAAAACGGTAACACGGGTGATTTGGGATCCTTCTCCCCTCGAGTGATCCAGAAAAATTACGCGAATCGGTGTAAAAGCGCGAGCTATATCCGGATATTTGGATATTTCTTGAGTGGAAGAGACACCTCAGAAAATTTTTGATGCTCCTCGGCTTTTTTTAATTAATTATATTTAACACTAGGACTACCAAGGAGTAGAACACTCAAAATGACCCGTTTGACATTTTTTAATAATTTATTACTCATTTTTAAAACATCTTAATTTTTGCAATTTTTCCTGACTTTCATTGAAGTTACATAGATGATTAATTTGCTTCCTCTTTTTCTCTTTTTTCTTTTCTAAGATTTCTTCGGTAGAAATAAATGTAGATTAATCTCCGGTAGTTCTAGTGTTAACGAAAGAGCGACAACACATTTAACAAATGCACGTAGCAATGACTTTTGCCTAACGCAATATAACGGATAGACTTAACATTTGACGATCATGCGATCTTATCAGATAAACTCTTGTCGATTCACCCGCATTTACGCACGTGTACGCGCAAAAAACGCCACTCGCGATAATTAGCTATATATTTTTCGACTACCCGGTGTGCGGTATGCGGTGCATAATAATAACGACGCGGCGTAGGTATAGTCCGGTCCGAATGGTAATGCGTATATAAATCAGAGCGATATCAGAACGCCGGCTTGTTTCACGTGCTGCGCCGGCCGAGATGCATTGCACCCGCGGCGGAAGGCGGGGTACGATGCGCTGCCACCGGCGCGGGACGAGGGTGGCAGGGGGAGGGAGAGGAGGTGTGTGGGTGCGGCTGTTTATGGTCACCGAGGAGAGGAAATCGTGGCCTCTCCTCTCGGTACTCGATCAGCGTTGACCGGCGATCTTAATGAAGACGCACGTTCAATTACCGTTCATTCGGAATTGTCCCGACGTGACGTGCGACGTGCTATCGGATGAAAATAAGGAGTAATGGTCATCCCGACGTATACGTTCGACGAGAGTTCTAGAGAAGAAGTTAAATTTTAGCGAGCTGCGCGATCTGCGGTCGGAACATCCGCGAACGGAAGAAAAAGGGCGAGAAAGCAAATGCAATTTCGATTCGAGAGTATATAACTTCATCTGCTCCATCCTCCGGCAATTTTGGAATCGATCTTCCCGCGGCAAACCATATCGAGGAGGCATACGTTGCGATTTTTGATACCTTTTTATGTAATTTAAGGATCTCGAGAATAATTCCGAAGTTACGCGCGATTTGTAATTTAATTTTCGCATCGGAGATGAACTATAATCTCGTGTAATTAACGAAAACGAACTGCAGCTCGGGCCGAGCCGAAATTTATCGCTGTTGTCACTCGACTGTTTTGTCTGTCTGCACCTCGCATTGTCAATGTTAATCGGACTTATTGTTCGTTTCATGGCAAATTGTATCGCGGCGCGCGGAAACCCGGCAGCCCTAAACTCCGCGAGAGCTTTCGAGCTCGCCCTTCATCCCCGCGTGAGAGCCGCACCGCGGTAATAATCCGCCGCACCTCCCACCTACCACCCCTTCTCTCACGCACAACCGCCGCTCGCGGCTGTTTTGTGTGTGCACCCGGTATATTACGTTCTCACCCTTAATACACTTACGCGTGCACAAAGAATTTCTCGCTCTTTATGCCCCTTCCCCCCCCCCCCACCTCCCCCTGGTGATTTTCACGGGGGGTAATATTCTCCGCTCTGAAAGCGACCCCTCCTTCAAGGACGATGGCGCGGGATGGGAATCGAAGAGCGGGGAAGGGGGCGTTTCGATTCTCGACGTTCGATACAGATGGCCGCGAAACGAAATTTTGATTCGGTGTCGGGATCAAAGAGGATTTGTAGTGCGGACGTTGCACACGGGCGGATATTAACGGTATGAAATGCCCGACGTGTTTGTTCAACCTTCAAATATGCATCATACACTTCGACCGAAAACAAAATAATTAAATTTATTAGATAGAGGGAGAATGTTAGAAAAGGTAAAATAATTTTATTTATTTGAGTGACATTGGAAAAAATTTTGTTTGAAAAAAATCGCGTTTACAAAATTAAATTATTTTTTAAGTAATATGAGGGAATTAAGTAAATAATATTCCATTAGTAATATAGTCAATTTTAATAAAAAGTGAAATTCTTTAGGGTACTTTTTTCCGTGCAGGCAAAAAGTTTAGAAAATTGCTGATTAGAGAAAGAATGTCCAAAGAATCGCTAAAGATCAGGAATGTTAATCATCATTGATGTTAATCATCATTGGTCTTCGAACATTATGATATCCGGTCTACTTGAAGCGTTATTTACGCGTTTTATATTTCACCGGCTTCCGGAAAAGCGGCGGAAGATTATATTCCACCGTGACAAACGATCGCGGCCATATAACTTCATGTTAGTGTTTTACGAGGAAGACGCTCGCTCGCGCGTTTTATCATGCCGCTGGTCACGATCATATATTTATTAACGCGAAATTATGTCGAGAAATATATTAGATATATATTATTAAAATAAAAAAATTGCAATTTGGAGGAAAAAAAGTTCGCAACGGAGCTGAGGCGAGGCTGAAGGATAGGAAATAAACGATAGATAGCAAATAATAAAAATTCATTTTTGCATCAAGATCCCCTCCCTCGAGCTTAGCGCTCGCATTCCTCGGGTTTGATGCGGTAAAAGGAAAACGGGGGCGGAGTATTACGGGGTCACAGGTAGCACACAGGTAGCAACTCGGTTCCCTTCTCGGAAGGTGAGAGGTGCGAGGGTGGGTCCTGCATGTGGGCCGCAAGGGCGAGAACATCTGCTGAAACCTGACGATCGCCAGCTGGTGCTCGAGGATCTCGAGATCCTGCCAGTAGATCACGACTGGAAAGAACTTTGCCTCTCGCAAGAGGACATTCACCCCAAAATCTTACACGCGCGTGTAAGGAATTCATTCATATCCGTGCGTGTATATTTACATTGTTATATTATAGATTATTAATTTATTGACATAATATCTATATGTGATTTATATGTGACTAATATTTGTATAATTAATCGAAAGGCTGATATCTGTACGTGATTACGCTAAAACTTTTATTATTTATATGACTTATATTTGCTACGTATGCTTAATATTTGCCATATTTGAATAATACAATATTTAGGTATTATATACGTCCAATTGAATCAATCAATCAAGCAGTACAGCTGTTGATTTTCCACGGGTGGGAAATAACGATCAATTTCCTGTGGGGCGAAGATCTGATTTGTCGCGAATATCTGTCGCTCGTTAACAAATAAATTCTCGCGCGGGAACTCTTTTCGCAATCGCACGCACGATCGAGAGAATCGATTATGCTAGGCTCTCTGTCAGTAATAGTTTGTCTCCCCGTCGCACGACAAACAAAGGTAATGCAAAATGTTACGCAAAATTGGCGACTCCGCCGTGGAAATCGAATTTTCACGATTTTTCGTTTTCAACGTACGTTATTAAAATCACATTAGAACCACCAATTCTCGAATTAGTTAAAATATAAATCAACAAGTAAGTTGGCTTTTTCTGCCTTTAATCGGTCATTGCGGAAACTGCTCACGTAGGGGAATAACGTCTCGGCAATGTCCTTTATGGGAAAGACAAAATTTATTCTCGGTGGCAGAACGAGAAGAAGAAAGAGAAAGAGAGATTTCGCGGTTTTACATATTCAACGACTCGCAAGAACGTTAGAACGGGGCGCTAAAGGAAAGCTTTCGCAATCTCCCTCGTAAACGTGAACGTCCGTGAAACGTGCACTGCACGGATTACTGATAAAAAGCGTTTTTGTCGCAACTCTCCTTCGAAAGGCGGTGTAAAAAGTTTTCGAGGTTTTTCGCGAAACCTTGTTTTTGTTTTTGTTATTGCGCCGCGAACTTAAAGATCCCGCAAGAGGAAGGCACCACTCGGGCAAAGAATCCTCGATAAACAACTGAATTTTGCAGCAATTGTAAAGCCGAGTTCTGTATACAAAGGAATCTCGAGCTATTTTAAGACGAAGAAATTTCGAAATCTTCTAACTTGAAAATGTTTGCGTGTAAAGAGCCAAGTTCTTGTTTATCTCCTGGAATAACGTTTTCCCCGCGTTAACCTTGGATCGATCTTAAATTTCCGAGTCAAGTTCAATCGCGTGTCCATCGTTCGCAACACTGAGAGAAATATCCAGCTGATATCCTTTCGAAAATTAACAAACGGATATTACCGATTCTTTCCGATTGGAATGACAATGATATCCGATCAAAAATTCAATTTTAGATCGGATATCATTGTCATTCCGATCGGAAAGGATCGGTAATATCCGTTTGTTAATTTTTGACCGGATATCCACTGGATATTTTTCTCAGTGAACGATTACGAGATCTACATTTGATCGTGACCTGTTAATTAATTTTTCATGATGGATAAACTGAAATGAATTCCCAATAAAATTCATCGCGTCTATCGCGCTTGAGACGCGACGCTACCGATACCGTCGTCGGTTTGCGATATCTGCTTAAATCCCGCGAGATAAGTGTTACTGGAGGTTCCCCTCGTTGATTCGTCGTATCGTTCGAGGGGGCGACCATAAAAGCTCCGGGCAAACGATGACCTGGACCATGGGCTGAATGAGCCAAAGCGGCGCACGCCGGGCTCCGATTGGCCGCTATTTCGAAACGACCCTCCCGGCGTTGTCGTGTGCACGGCACGGTGCTCTACAGGCCGTTCCAGAATGGCTCCAGTGACGAGCTGTGATACGAGAAAAGATTTCCCTTTCTAACGCGGCGCATTCATAACGCTCACCATTGTCGCAGGCAGGAGCGAAAGAAATGATTGTATTCTCGGAAAGGGGCCGTCTCTCTCCTAAACAGGAATAAATTGGAAAAGCAACGAAAAGAAGAAAACTAATATAGTCCTGGAAACGGTAAGGTTCGGTCATATAATTTTGAGTCTCGACTTGCGGCGAAAGTGAAGAAGTCAAATGCATAGTCTTGATATATAAAACAAGCATGAAATCGTTAAAATTTATTAAACAAGTAGGTTGCGGACAGTTAAATCGAATCTTTCTGAGGTGTAGAAAGAAAAGAATTTCAGACCGAGCGATATAGGCACAATTCACGCGAACTTTCCGTACATTAAATGGATTTTGACATCGAATTAAAAGATTGCAAATCTAGACAGCAAAAGATGGATGTGTTCTCGCGAGGAACATTGTCGGGCTTATGATTAACGAAGGCTCGACGTTTAAAACGAGCGGACGTTTCTCGCTTGCGCGCGAGAGAGATGCATCGGAAGTGTCGCAGAAGTGACCACACCGGTTACTTACATAAGGTCTCATTACGTTGTATATTGGTAACAAGTAATTAGCGCATTTACAAGCCCTCCTTACTCGCGCGACACTACTTTTGCGATAATGCGATCGATCTGGAAAAATGGAGCGAAGGTAGACGTCGTATATAGAAGTGCGCGTGTCATTTCTTAACGCAAATTTGCGTAATTTAGAATTTATCCGCGACAGAGATGGCGCAAACGAACAAGAATCGTTTTCTAACCCGCTCTTTTAATTTTGCGATTTTATTAATACGTGTGTGATCTTTTTTATTGTTTTATAATATCTTAGAATTTTATTAGTATAATAATTTTGATATCTTAATTTAAACAAATATATTATCTGTATAGTACCTATTATATTTTTTGTAATATCACAATTTAAATTAAAACGCGTAATCATCACGTAGATGCGATTTTAATCGTGCTAAGTGATCCAAAAACATTGAGCAGAGAGTCGAACGCGTGCGGGTCTAACGTAAACGCGACGAATGATACTGATTAACGCGGTGATATGACTTTCAATTGCATTAATTAATTAGTATATATCGTATTAATTATTCGGTACTAATCGGGACCGGCTGGCTGGAGTAAAGCTATACCAATTAATGTTTTCGCCACGGCTAGCTGGTTGCGGCAACAAGAGACTTCCATTTAGACAATACCACCCCGTTCGGACAATGCAACGAGGGGGTCGCGCGGAGGGGCGCCCGGAGGTTAGCGAGCCGATTCGAGCGGGGGTGAGTTTGCACGTTTGGTATACGCAGACGATAAACAAGGTTGTACAAACGTGTCAGGTAACTCGACAAGCCGGAACGGATGATTTATGATGAGTGGAAGTTTCGTGAAAGGAACTCGCGCACGTTATGCCGACGTTCTCGATCGTTGGAAAGGATTCTTTTTTTTTTTTTTTAAGTCTTTTCTCGCATTAGAACGTCATGTTGCGTTTACATCTATCGCGATTTGGCGACTGAAGTGTTACCTCAAAATCTTCCACGGCGATTAATCTTCCCCGGTTCCAACAAAACGCGAACGGAAAATTGAAATCTCGCAATGAGGAAATTTGAAAACCAGCCTATTAATCTCGATTGCACACGGAGAAAATTTTATATTAAGTTTTGTGCCGCACCAACTATGGTGCCGCACCAACTGCGGACCATCAAGGAGCACAAGTTTAAATGCTATAGTCTTGTAGTAAAATTGCTATGGCCATAGCATTTAATGCTGTTGGTGCGGCACCATAGTAAAACTTAATATAAAATTTTCTCCATGCAGTAAATACCTATTCTTTAACTGGTGTAATATCTCGAACGAGATTATACACTGAGAAAATAATTAATAATGACTGTTAAACAACAGATTCCTGAAAATCATAATAAAATTATTACGAAGGAAAAGATTTAAAATTATTACCTCAGATTCAAAATTTTTGCGTCCTGTAAAGTTTGTATATTAAAAGATATTTTCAAAACAATATCTTTATACGCCAATTTTAAATCATTACTTGGTTCTAAACAAAGATATTCGTTACTCTAGTTTTGAAGGAAAAAAATTAATACAATACTGCAATTTCTCGCCACTCTCCAGATTTAAGTCAAATTTCTGAAGGTTTCCTAAAATTTTTTAAATTTTCAGGCTTTGGAGAACTCATTCTCGATTCGGTGCACGTGCGTGAGAATAAAATATATCGAGTATGTACATAGTACATACGTGCGCGTCTCACATGTCCACGATGTGTGTGCATGCATTTACGTACATACTTACGATACATACACGTGTATCGGATCGATAGGATGCACGTCGGGAACGGTTCGGACATCGGTCGTACTCGCGCGTCATCAAACGGCCGATCAACGGCCGTGGCTCATATACGTCTGACGCGCACATAACGTTATATCCTCGGCTTAACATCGATTAGATTAACATATACCGAACGCGCACATACGCGCGCACACGCACGTATGTACGTGCGTACGTATGCACGTATGCACGTACGTGTGCGCGCCACGAGCCCTTGTCGCGCGAGTACCATCGTTCGCATGTTTAATTAATCCGCGAGGGATTAACGCGATGATTAAAATAGCACGTTTGCAAAATTGTTTCAACCGGGCATACGTTGGTATCTAAACTTAATAGATATGTATTACGTGCGCGTAATTGCGATTTTAACCGCTTCGGTTGCATTGAGATATATTTATATTTTTTTATTTTTTTCTCTATGATCTACGTATGTTTATTATTTGTGTGTACCTCAGTGCGTATGTGTAATTTGAAATAAAAATTGCGGCGTAGGTTGCCTGAGAAATGCAGATAATGAACAAAGCGTTGTTTTTAAAGAAAGAATAAATATTCTCTCTAAATATTCAATACCGAGAACTGATGAACAAGATTCTGCATATATGATAAAAAATAAGATCGCAGCATAAAAATTGTCATTTAAAGTCTCGATAGGCATATATTTAATGATTCGTACGAGAGCACAAAGCGTTAATATTATAATTATCATAAGCAGGGCAATTGTGATACAATAATTTAATCGCCTATAAATATCCATTTTAACAATAGTTATTGTTATTCACATTATTGCATGTCAGTTATGCATTAACGTGGAAATTCGAGTAATTGACAGATTATATTTATGTTGTAATATATTTTACGTATACATTACACACTCTGCAATAAATGTATAATTAATATGCACTTGAGTCAAAAATATATAGCAACTTGTTTATATTTAATAAACGTGTACCTATATTATGTTTATCCATTACGTAATTTTTATTAAGTAAATACACATGCATATAAAATACATATATTTAAAATACAATTAATGAATAATAAAGCGTTATACGCATCGCAGTTAACCCTAGAAGTATACACATATTTTTTGCTACTTACAATTTATAGTCATACACACTGGGTCTGTGAGACCCGGCCAAGGCCAACTTTTGAATGTTGTAGTTTCCGCAAAACTATTGTTTTTTTTTAATTGAAGAGGAGACTGTTAAGAATACATCTGTAAAAACGAAATCTCTGTGCTGTTTGTATTTTTCCCAAAAAAGCCGTTTAAGTGTATAAAAATTTTTTGCTGAGGAGGAAAAACGCGAGTTTTGCACTTTTTCTTTGAAAATTCACATGAACCTTAAAACTATCCGGTAGAATTCAATTTCTCTTGCGGATTCTGAAAGAGCAGAAAAAATCAAATCTTAAGGCGAAAAATAGAGCGATGTAATTTTTGATAGTTATCAACAAAATCTCCGGGGGTTAAGTATAGGCCGATCTTCGAGGTCTCTTTTTTCGTTCCAATCGAAGCGTGGCGTACTCTTGCGTATAACTTCTGTAAAAGTAAATATTTTCGCGTGATTTCTTAAAAAATTAAACTAGAAATGATAAAAAATATGACTGTTAAAGGCAAAAATTGCTTCAATTCGACTTAACCGCATAAAAACACTCTTTAACTACGGCTTTTGGCAGGTATAAAACGAAACTGTTTCTAAAGCCAAAAAAATGTATTCCATAGAAAAATATCTTACAAAAAGCATGGCCTTAAATATATATCGCCTTAAATATTGTAGGGTGCGCAATTAGCGCAAAGCAGCGAGCGATGTCTGTCGCATCTCGGCGTGCGGCACGAGGGGCAGATGGCTTGAGTCTTTCGATCGCGTTGTACTGGACAGAATCCGCACCTCACACGCTTATCAAGCTTGCAATCGAAAGTATAGGGCTCTTTCACGGGTTCTCTGTTGCACGTATCGTCAAGTCCCAAGATTTGCTGAATTTCGAATCGCACAAATCTGAGAGTCGATAGGTTTAGTCGCTGCTCTAAAAGGGGCCGCACGAGAGTGATTGACAGCTCCTGGATAAACTGGGCTCGCGAAATTTTTGCATTATCAGCATTCAGCTGGTACAATATGAACGAGTTGATAATACACTGGTCCAGCATGCCAAAGAAAAATCGCAAAGGCCATCGACGAGTACTGCGCGCAGTCGAATATTCGTGGCACATCTGATCGAAAGTATCCGTTCCGCCTTTAGTACTGTTGTAAAATTCTACGATTTCAGGCTTGCCAGAGTTTTTTTCGTACTTACCGATGTGATGGAGTGAGGATAAGAGCAATACGATTTTATTTTTTTTCGGACAATACGAGACGAGCGTGTTTTGATTGGAGTATGCGAATTTCGCTCCACCGACATTACCGCTTTGTTTCAACTCGGTCGGGATTTCTCGCTCATCCTTTCTTATCGTGCCAACCATCGTGAGATTATAATTGGCTTTCATCTTTTCTACGATGGGCACCGAAGTAAACCAATTGTTGGTTGTAATATTTCTGCCGCTTCCGTGGATGGGTTCGGTCAAAGTTCGAACATAGAAAGACGGTACAGCTTCTAATGGCTGCGTTTCAACCTTGCCTACGTAGGGAGAAGCGTTCAGTAGATAACAGGTTCTCGAATCATTGAGAGTCACGATCTTCAACCCATATTTATCCGGTTTCGAAGGCGTGTGGACGCGAAATGCACAGCGACCGCGGAAATCTAACAATTGTTCGTCGATCGTACAATATTGGTGCGGCGAGTAGTATTTTTGGCAGTTGCTTATAAACGTATCCCACAACTCGCGAATAGGGGCGAGCTTATCTGTAAAGGAACGATTTTGGCGTGTAGCCTTGTCATCAAACCGCATACAACCGAGTATGAACACAAAGCGATTACGCGACATCGTCGCGCGATAGAACGGTGACGAAAGAGCACTCCACATTTTTACTGTTGTAGAATGCGAGTCGTGATGCAATCCGCTAAAATACAATATTCCGAGAACCGCCTTCAACTCGAACAGATCGAGATCTCCCTGGTACGTCGCGCCCCTTTTCTCGTTCCGTTTACGCGCGATTTCTTCGTTAGTATGTTTTACAATAATAGATAACAATTCGTCGGGCATCAGTAAAGACCAAGCTTCTTCAACATGTCGTACGTTCATGGCATCTTCTTTTGCACTCGGCAAATGAGACACAATACGTGGAGAACGTCCTCGAGATTTCGGCGCGATAACAGTCCATTTGTATTTATTTTTCCCGTACAGAGTTCTTTTGCCTCTCGAAGAAACCTTTGTTGGGTTGTCCGTTGGTTCAGCCTCAGCATTGAAATCGGAATCAGATGAAGTAGAATTCGAATGATGATCTTCGGCATCCGCTGCGTCCTCCTCGGTATCGCTGTCCGAAATATTTTCAACGGCATCTTCTTCTAAATCGGATGCATCGTCGACAATTTCTTCTTCGCGACGAACTCGCAGCTGTTGCTGAATTTCGCGTACTGTCCTCGTTTTACTGTGACTGAGCATGACGGCTGCAATTAATAAAAATCAATAAATTAACATTTTCGTAATTTATTTATAAACATATTTGTTCAATAAATTATTATTGTGACTTTACACGCACCTACCACCGCGTGTAGGTATACATTCTATAAAACATTAATATCAAAGTCATACTTATAAACCAATAAATAATTGTTAATATCAAAAGACTATAACAAAAACGTTAGTGTTTATTCAATACTACTTATTTAGTACCAAACTAGCGAAAAAACGAGGCATGTACTTACTGTCGAATTTCGACCGAGTCGTACACACTTGGGTCTCTGAGACCCGATATTTTCACGTTCGCACTGTTCGGCAGCTGAGCGACTACTGAGGGTCTGCACACTCTCCAGTTCTCCACTCTCCCTAGCGGCAAATATATAGTAGGGAAAGGACCAGAGTTTTTTTTACGCCGCAGGGCTATCTTTATAATGTCAAGGTTCCCGCGATGCCAGTCCCTCGAAAATTTGGCAGGGTCTCTCAGACCTGACAAAGTACTTCTAGGGTTAAATGTTATGCTGTCGACGCTCGTTACATCTAGACGTAATAATTAGGACATTTTATGTCATGAATGTAGTCTACCTGCTATGACATATACAGTTAACGTTTCACAACGGGCTCTTATTTGCGTGCAGGTATCCTCTACGTTCGAGCAAGACAACTCGAAAGTTCGACAATGCGGTCAGCCAGACGCGCTGCCGAAATCTTGATTGGTATGGTTCCGCCTGATTTGCGAGCATCGCGGTTCGATCATTTTATCCGGCACTGGTACCGACCCCTCCTATCTCTGCAATGGTATACGTGGTCTTTCCTGCGGTGTCTCTGATTTTAATTCCTTGATTATTGCGAGAAAACCATTGATCTCGATTGGATTTGTTCGACATGCGTGACTTGCCGTATTGTATAATGTTATTACAGAGATTAATAAGAATTTATTTGTCTTATAATCAATGCACAATGAGAAAAAATTGACACAAAAAAGACGAAAGCGTTGCTATGAAAGTAAAATATACTTGACGTAAAATCATACAATACTTAATATTCTATCGATTGTTACACGACCGTTTAAATTTTACGCGCGTCCCTTCACGCGCGTGGTTCTCCAGTACCTAAAGTTCTCTGAGAGTCGAGCCGCTTTGTTCCGTTTCGGTCACGCCGTAGATATCGAGGCGGAAGTAACGGCGCGTGAAAATTCTGAGTTCCGCTAGAACACGATGGAGAAACCGAGTCGGGGTCCCGGTGAGAGGGGCGTGCGCGCACTTCTGGTGGATTAATAAATCATCCGCGCCGCCGATAGGATCGCGTTTGGTGGCCGCGATCGTAGCGGTAATCCGACACTGAGGTCCTCGGCGGATGGGCGAGGCCGTCCACCCCTCGAGCCCTTTTCGTGACCTCGGCGATTTCGCGTTCGTGATCGGCCGAGCGAACGAGCCGATTCGCGAGTCGACCGTTTTCCTGCATCCCCGAACAGAGAGAATTTTTCGTTATATTTTACCGCAAAATTCACTACAAATTTTACTATGTTTGGTAATAAGCTTGGGACAACTTGACAACCTGTCAAATATTATTGGTAACGAAAGGAATTTTTTAAATATGCAAAAGACATTTTATAAACAACATAATAAAAATTACCAAGCAGATTGTAAAGTGTTCTAAGGCAATCTAAGGCCAAGAATTTTACAATGCGCTTCGTAAAGTTTACATATTTTTATGTAAAATTTTTTAAAATGTATATTTGGTATAGCATGATTGCTAACATTTTAATCAAACACACCTGGGGGACCTCGAAAGAAAAGAGTTCACGTGGCAAGCAAGATACTCTCGGTGGGTTGCCATCACCTTATTCCGAGAGGTGGCGATTGAATAAAAACGATTTTTAGTTTGGTCGGAGGTCGGATTCGAGCTCTGAATACTCGGATCCTCGGCTCACGAGCCCAGCGCACATCCCTCTGAGCTACGGTCCTTTCTTTATCGTTCTTGTTTGTACAAGTTTATCTATAGTATGTAGCTAGACACATCCGACAACAAAAATAATCGAGAATCATCAAACATAGCCGATAAATTACCATGCTGCATGGTAAAATTATCATAAGCAACTAACAATAAGTCAGGATTAAAAATATGTATTATGCTGCATTGTAAAATTTATATAAGATATTTTACATGTTTAGCTGCACTACTTGGCATCTATTCTATTTAATAAAGAATCATAAGATTTTAATATATTTTGAAATTATGGAGATTTTACTATGTATTTTAGTAAAATTAATCAAATATATTTTATATTTTATTGTAGTAGATGTTAATATTTTTTATTGTGGTGGACATTAATCAGAGAAACTTGCATAAAAATCTTCGAAATACCATATGTTGTCCTACGATTACCATGAATTTCAGGGTAAATTTTTAGAGAAAATTCTCTCTGTGCGCGTTTCTGCGTGCGTACGCGTCGTTGCGTGGAGAACCGGAAATGTAATCCCCCGAGTTATTATCGTGGCGTGTAACACGCGCGGATTTACGCGGGGATTCGAGACGGGGATTTAGGCGATATTTGGTGATTTATATCGCGATTATATTCGCGCGGTCGAACGTATTCGTCGTCACCGCGTTCGTCGCTTTAATAACGATATCGCGTTTTCATGGCAATTATTATTATTGCTGCTGCTTTAACGATCTATTAGAACAGTCCGATTATCTCGAATTAAAATTTCTTATTTTTAGAACATAGGATAAGAAACCTACTTCAAATTGTATATACATATATATGTATAAAGTAGGAAATAATCTCTTCCTGTATTATTCCACTTGACAATATTACAAAAACTTTTTCTTCTTTCTTTTTATTGGAAATAACCACTTTTATTGAAAAGATACTTTTCTCGATGGAGATGTACTTATATAAATGTCTCGAAGATCGCGCGGTATTGTGCAGTTGCTTGGTGACCGCATCATTTCGTTCGCGTAGCAATATGTAGCCGCGTGATAAAGCGTGCGGACTCTTTGGGGATGCGAGGCCGCCTTTAAGGTCAGACTGTCACGTTGCCGACGTAACCGGAGCGTCGGCGATGACGTAAACGCAAATCCGAGAAGCCCCGAGGAGCCGACGAGGAGATTAATGCAGTTATGCGACTCGCTACGCGGCCGACTACCATTTTTCCTCGCCTTGACGTCGACGTCAAGATCCGCTCATCGCTCTTTTCTCTTGGCCGCGGTTTTCCGCTCTTTCCGTGTTCAAAATGAAACGGGCGCTCGTTCGCGCTTCGGAGGAAGACGGACAGAGGAAATAAAATACAAAAACAAGGGAGAGAGAAGGAGAGAGAGAAGACGAAACGAGCGAGTCAATAATTATTTTTCTGCATTTCTCGAGGATAATCGCGAAAAAAATCTTGAGAAAAATCTAAGACTCATGGATTCTCGCATTGCATTGATAAAATTCTCGTACTGTCATGTTCAGTCGGTGATTATAAATTATCTGACGTTATTGTGTGTCATCAGATTGTCGCAGAAATCATTAGTAAGACTTTGACTTCATTTGCCTAAATGAAACTGTATGTGTCGCGAATTACGTCCGCTCGGAACCCGTCACCAAGGCAAGTACGTGATATAACGGGTGTGCACACATGCACGCGCGTCCATCCACGGGCGTTGCATTATCCGGGCTGCACTGCACAGCGCGCAATTAGCATATCCTGCGCCGTGTCGTAGCGCACGTGCACAGATGCGTGCGGTGCGTGCGCTACATAATGTATCGGAGGGGGACGTGCAAAAGGGAGAAGATGACGGAGGAAGGGAGCGTCCCCGGGGTAATGTTGCACCGAATGCATCGTGAGAAAGAGAGGAGAAAAGTCGGAAATTAAAATTTATATTATTAAAGAAATTAATCGAAGTAATAATAAGATAGGTAGAAGATCCAGAAGATTATGTACATAATAAAAATAATTAACATTCTAGTTTAGAAAGCCATAAATTTTGTATGGAGATTAATGGAACAATTAATCGATAAGGCAGGAATAAATAAAGATAGCGAAGGGACGAAGAAGAACAGGATGTAATTTATTTCCAGGGTATAAATATTAAATATATCCTTATTTTTTTTAGGAACAGTTATTTTGATTAAAATTATCCTCGAATTAATCTCGTATTTTTAATTAACGCGCGCGCGTCTGTTTATCTATTTATTTAGTTACTGTCTATTATTATTTAATTGTGCTTTCTAATATTGAACAAACAGTTATATTATGTGTGCTTAATTAGTTTCGAACATTAAAAGATGTTGAATTCTGTTGGACGAAAATTTAGGAAATAAGAAGAAACTATTAATCGCAGAAATTAATAATAATTAGGAAATAAATGATAAGTCCAAGATTTGGAGATTCCGTAGTTTAAAGGCCTGCATCCCATGCAATCTGGTGCGCCTCTCTTTGTCTCCGCCTCTTCCGGGCGGCGAGCGAGAGCGAGAGAGCCCGGAGAATGAGAGATGGAGAAAGACAGACAGAGAGAGAAAAAAAAAGAGCGAAGCTCGAGTATGATTCCATTAACCCGGCTATCGAGCGTGTCGAGTGGCAGGCAGGCGGGCAGGCAGGGACGACTGAGCGGAACGTTCCACTCGATGAATCGAAAAGAAGAGGAAATGACGAAAGGGGTGGAGGGGGAGGGCGAAAGGGAGAAGGGAGACCGACTGGCGACGACGATGCCAACGACGAGATTCCGCGCGTTGCAAAGTGGGTCGACTAATTACGAGGTGAAGATCGACGAGCCTCTGTCGGGACCGCCAAGGGCAGGGCAGAGCCCGACAGGACGAGGAAAGGGTTGGGAGAGAAGAGGGTGGGAAAACGGAAGGATCCTAGACGAGTCGCTCTCATGCCGCACGATTTTCCCTGTTATCCTTGCAACCAGCGACTCAAAGCGTATAACGCGTCTCTTGTAACACCTTGACCTTTAAAAAAAAACCAAAGCTTTCAACTTGAACAATTGTTCACCGCGTCGAAAAATTTGGAACGGACAAAAATGCTCCGAAAACGCCGAGATAAGAATTTCATTTTTATTTTCAAGAATTTGCAAATACACAATAATAAAGTATATTTCTTATATTAATTAATCATGTTTGGTATATGAAATTATCACCTACTTAGATACGTACGAAGATACGACAAAGAGGATGAGAAGAATTGGAACAGTTGGCGAGTCGGGCGAGTCCCCATCTTTGCCGAGTTATAACAAATGACGATGATGAGGATTAGGGTGGTCCAGACCAGACACGCTTACGCACCCTCTCTCTACCGTGTCCCTCTCTGTCTCCGCCTCACTGGCGGATCCTACGTGTCCCGCCTTGCGTTAGGGTTGCCATGGCAACAAGGACATCCCGTATAGTTTAGAGACGACATGCGCGCCTGAAAGAACCCGTGGTCGGTTCGATCGCACCCTCGCCCTCGATATCTCGAACCTTTTTTCCCGCCACGAACCACTAAACTAATCTTGCACATGAAAAAGAAAGTAAAACAAGAGAAATAAAATAACTACCTACGTTACCAATTATCTCGAATTGCTTTTCCCAAATTTAGCACAAAATGTTTGACAATTTGGTTGAAATAGGAAGATCAGTTTTCTTTTAATAAAGATGTTTTGTTGAGATAAAAAGACCTCGCGAGAGGCTGCTTATAGCTCGAGAACTATCGAAATGATTGTCATATTCTCTCTTAGCCTTATCCTTATCTTATCCGTGTCGTCGAGGCTTCCTGCGGCGGCTGCGATTTTGAGAGAGACGCCCTGTATAATAATCTGGATTGCCCCGATAAGGGACTCGATGAATCATCATCGCACCAAAGAGCGGAGAAAGGCGATACACTAAGCTCGATACTATCGGGTGTGATACATTTGTGATTTACAATTAAGAATTTATCGCCCGGAGGAAGAAGATCGCCCCGTTATCTCGCAGGAGCCAACTGGCATTGATAATTAACTGCGTAATCTATGAGATAGATACTGTAAAGTGATACGCGCATTCGCATCGCATACCTGCGCGATGACTCGTCACGATGACGGAAGTGTATAGATTTATAAATTGTGAAGAGAAGAAACAGAGAAATAGAGTTCTGAGTCATGTATTTCAACGCGAATTAAATTGCTTGATAAATCAATTTGTCTATTACTTCGTAATTATATACTCTGCAGTTATGAAACACAATTTCCATTTTAAAATAACATTATATATATTATCGATCTGTATGCAAAAAATAATAGCAGGCGAGAACTTGTTTTTTACGTTATTGCAAACTGCTTTTTTTGGCAGACTTGGTTAGGTAATCCTTGATAATTACAAGATAATTAATTATCCTTATATATGTATAATTCTAGCAAAATTATCAAATTATTATTTGAATTACGACTTTTATGATATGTATATTAATTATTCTAGAAAACGAGTTTTGTGTAATTTTATCACTTTAATATCTTAACTGTATTCACTAATGTATTAATATATTTTCCAAGTTATGTTTATCGTGGTTATGCTTAAGTTATTATTAGTCGCGATTAAAATATGATGTCATCTCCATATTAAGCGATACCTAATAAAATTTAGTGTAAAGTATACGCGAGCAACTTTTGCGGAGCATCAAACTGTGCAAAGTGTGCCGAAAAGAATACAGTGTTCTAATACTTACTTGAAATAACTAAAAATCCCACAATCAGCATCGATTTCTATTGATTCAGCAAACAATAGAAAACTAATCAGTATATCGCGTGGATTCGGTTATTGTCCAATCTGGAGAGCGATACGATATAGATTCGAATATTTTTTTTGGAGAAACAATATTGTCGATCATAGGTATCATAACGCGAAGTTATAAAATTTTCACGATTAGGAATTCCGGGAATTTTGCTGCTGCGAAAACATTAATGTCGCCAATTATTTATTATAGATTACGTTGATCGGCATATAATTATAAAAAATTAAATTTCACTAGCGAAACATCAAATTTCGTTTACATTACGAAACGTATCGTTCATTATACATAGATTTCGCATCGGACGAGGTAGAACTGTTAAAATTTATATAATGACGAATGACTAATGATGATTGATGTGACTAATGACTTCTTAATGTCATCGATATCGCATCGGTCGACGTAAAATTACATCAGATAACCGTAGATCCAACGATTAAATAATTTTTTTCTAAATTACGAGAAGAGCTGCTAGAAATAGGAAACATTATTTAATTTTTTAAATTGCAAGCGACGCTGATGTAGATTAATAACACCGTATAAATTTTGTGTCCTAAAAATATAAGTGCATTAAAGATCTGTCGCGTAACAATTTAGTAAAATAACGTTTACAGTTACACAAAATTAAGTAGACCGAGCTGAATAATCTCCGCACTTCCGTAATCATAACCAAGGTTCTCCAAGATACTTCTTTATCGCATCGCAATTTACATAAGTAGTCGATACACCGCGGGAAAAATGTGACGTGCGTGCCATATATTTACGCACGCTGAATGTTACTGAGCTTTCAGGCGAACACAGGTCGTCTAGGCGAATGGGGTAGCGACAGAAACATGGCACTTATCTGAAACAAATAAAGAGAGAGATCGTTAAACGTTTCGCTCAAGCAGCTTACGTGAGTGCAACGCTAATGTAATTAGCGAAACGCGCCGGTAATTGCATTGCTTCACGTAGACGTGCATGTATGTCTGCGCGCGTGTGTATGTAGGTATTATATACGCTTAATAACTAAATATATACTATAATAACACGCCAGTGTCGTTCGACAATATTATCGACTCCTGATTGACGTCAATAGTAGTTAGACACCGGTTGTTTTACATATCGGGAATTGAGAGCATAACTATGTTCAATGTGCAACTAACGGGGATGTTCAGTCACTTCATTATTATGGCTTGGGCCTTGGGTTTATTATTGTTGAAAGTTTTAGAAAGTGCATATTTATAGTGAATATTAATTTTAAAATCTGCAAATTAAAGAAAAATGATATCACTTTGCAGCTTATATATTTTATACATGCGTATTGTTACATATTTTTTGTATCTATTTACATTGGAGTACCAATTATAACTGGATTTGAAAGTAATAGTATCTGAAATAATAATGTGAAATTGTATTATTCATATATACTTGAATATTTATTGGACATTTATATTTTAATGTTTATACCTGGTGTAATATTGCCAAATTAATAAAATATACTTATAATAATAATATAAAGTTCTATTATTAACGTCGTTACATTAAAGTATACTGTCATGCACTTTTGGAAGTCCTTCACGATCGAGTTCACGATAGTCGTTGGAGATTTTTGGAGGTAAAAGCCCTCCGTCAAGAGTGAAATTTACATGAATTCTGGAAAACTGGGACACGAATCCCGTCAGTCCATTCCGATTCCGCTTTATTTTCAACACCCCGAATTTTATCGACTTTAACGCGATAACGCGAATTCCTCTTTCTCTGTTTCTCTTTCTCTCTCTCTCTCTGTTTGTTTGTCGAAACACGTGAAATCTTCACGCTTAATTTGGTCGATTTGCGAATCGCTGCAAAATGATGAATGAAACATAGGCTGTCTGTGTTGAAGAAATACCAAGCTTTCTTCTGTCTTTCTTTTGCTCGAACTTCGAAGGTTTTTCTTTTTCGTCGAAGACCGGATTATTGCGACGCTTTGAAATTATTGATTTACAAAACTGAATTGTTTTTCCGTTCGTATCGTGCCATCGTATTACGTACGATATCTTTAGCCGCGAGACATAATAAATCAAATCAAGGTCAATACGAGACTGCAAACGCAGATATTTGTGCGATATTATAATTATAAATAAATAAATAAATAGAAAAATAAATAAAATAAATTTTATTTTTCGCAATAAAAATTAAATTATTTTAAATTAAGATGCTTAAATTTAAGCGTCTAGATAGAAAGACCAGAATCTTGGTCTAAAAAGTCATGACGATTATGACCGTCAGGAACGATTGCCAGTTACGTCGATTTAAGAAACTTAATTTGGTTGATTATACACTGGCGAAGTAAATGTGTTTCATCGTGTTAAAATAAATTTTATTCTTTATTACTTTGCAAAGCTCCGTGCTTGAATTGCATGGAACTTTCGACTCCTTCAGTCAACAACTAAACGTGAACTGAGCGAAACAGCGGAGCTCCTCCTTCTAAATATTTAACACAGTTTAGTAATTTTAATTAATAATTAATATTTAAGTTACAGTAGATAGATAAAATGTAAAAACTTTGACAAATTCAATATTAAACCTGAATCTTATATTAATATAGAAATGTGAAAAGGAAAATTTTATTTTTTCTGCGTTTAAATGAATGTAGATTGTAGGTATAAGTTGAAATTTGCTAATTTCAAAATATGCGGCAATGAAAAACATGTATGAAATTAAAATTTATAATGCGTAGAAATCTTAGATGCGTTTTTCCCCGTGAAGAAACCCATCCGAGATTTATTGAAGAATTTCGCAATTCCAATCGTCATCAACGTCAGCGGACAGATATAATCGTTCATCGTCGTGCAAGGCACTTGCCCTAAATCGTACCAAATTCAAATTTCCTTGAAATCGGGACAAACATCTTAAACTTCAATAAGGAATTCTATATTTGAGGGGCGTCGTCTCTCGCGACGATTTGAGACTCCGTCGAGAAGCGACGACGATGACGACATTCTCGCGACCCGTTTCGTCGGATGCTCGATTTTCAAGAATTCGGTTTCTTCGTCCAGCGAGAAATACACCCTTCGGTCGTTCGGGAACCCCCTTGTTTCGCGCGACGCGCGAACTTCGCCGCCGCGCCGCGGCCGCTTCCTTATCTGGATGTTGCCGCAACTTTGACGCGCGCGGATGTAGGTCGTTCGTGACCGAGATTACGTACGGAATGAAATTTCTTCGAGCGACGACTCGGAGCTACTCGCGCGCTCGATAATGCTAAAAACAAACCTAAGCGACGACGACGGACGCCTCGTTACGTTCTCAAGGGGAGAAGCCGAGATACGAGAGCGCGGCGCCGCTGGACCAGTCGAGTCTCTCGAAGAACGGGTCGAGATTGAAGAACTTGTTGTACCTAAGTTATAATTTATAGTGTTGTGTAAAATTATATATATCTACATTATATATAATTCGTGGTTTCTTAAAAAAATATATATAGCGTTATAAATTATAAAAAAGCTTATTCTAGAGAAGAAAAAGAACGTCGTCTAATAAATATTATAATTATATCCTAGTATGGATATTACGATGAATACTTACAGCGTGTAAAGAGGCAATAATCTGTATATGAAAAAAAAAACATGTACTTGTTAAGGAAAAACCTTGCGTTAGGCAAAAAAGCTGGTTATATTGTTGCAACGCCGTCACACAAACGCACGTAGATACACGCGTGGTAGAACGCCTGCTGGAACGGTCCTTTTGAAGGAGTCAAGTGTCTCGTGGAGGTTCTTTTTTTTTTCTTTTTTCCGTCGGCGATCCCATTTGAATTTCGAACTTTGTACGAGGTAATTGGAGCGCGAAACCCGATAAGGACGATTTGAAATACCTGCGCGAATTTCAAATGCACCGTAGAGTGTACACTCGAACGTTAATTAACATTTTTCATCAACAACAACGCGGAGTACTCGCGACGCTCTGTTACGCGGTAAACTAGTTATGTCGCAATCGGAATCCCCTGGGATACCGGATTGTTATCAAATTTGAATATAGGCCAGATTGTTATTAATGGTTCTCGACTGTGCTATATCGGGTGGCCGGACTAAAGCGCGATGGCAAGCTTCGCTCAATTAAAATTCTGTCGGAGGGAAATCTACGTAAAATTAATTAGTTCCTTTACACACGCTAATAAGGTATATATATATACCTTATTAGCTAATTATGCGCGCCGTCGAAGAAACTAACGAGTCGAGATAGCGTGGCGATCTCGAGGTCGATTTGCGTGGAATATACCGAGGTGACGAGAGAGAGAAAAAAGGTAAAACACGGACGGTGCCGAAAATGGGGAAAAAAAGAAAGAGCGGCCGCGAGCCGAATTGATAACCCATTTCCGGCTGTTGAAAAGTGTGCGGGAACGGGAGGGAGGACAGGATTGGGGGTACCGATAGATGCCAATATCGATTTATATGCGTGTGGAGAGGCCGACCGCGGGAGGAGGCAAAAGTTTGTTCAGGATTGCCGGGATGAATATTTATGATCGCACGGCGGGCGGCCGGACGATAGCGGCTGGCGCGCGGAGAGAAAGACACGGCTGTAAAAAACGGCGGCTGAGTTTCGGAACGTGGGCCTAGATTATCTGAAGAAATGGGATATTTGGTGCACTTTAATTTACGACACCGAGTATTTACACGCAAAACTGCATCGCTGTGTTATTAAACCGAATATGTATTTAAATTTAATGAGTAATGAAATCAATTAATGTATAAAATTTTACTGTATTTTATCTTCTATGTATTTGGCAATTTTACGCAATTAACACGCATATTTGTAAACGCATAAATACTTGGTTTTTGATCTTCAAAATATATCCAGTTAAAAATATTTATTTGCAAAATGTAATACGAGATTTGTGAATACGAATCGCCTATTCACAGCGATTGTTTAAGATGCCCTTCGGTATTTCCCTGATAAAGTTTAAGAAATGAAAAGTTGCAAAATAATGTTTTATCGCAACACCCGATAGATGGTCCCGGATAAATCGGCGCTGATTTATGGACGCGTCGTTGCCCGGTGTCGTTGCAGCCTTGTAATAGGATTGCTTTATCAAATCATCCGAATCGTGAGCCGAAATGCATCACCCATTAAACGATATAATCTCGCGGCCTTCATGATTTCGCAGTATAAGATTGCACAATTAGGGAAATTTTGAATGTGAAGCGAAATCGATACTTGACAAAATTATCTATTGTCATCAATAAGAAAGGCCCTTCGATGGAAGAAACGAACACGCGAGTAAAGTACAAGATTCTTCCTGTTACTCAACTGTCAAGATTACCGGTTTGTTCAAGTAATGTCGTTCGGTTGCCGTTGCCGGTCGTCGAATTTCGACAAAACACGTAGACGGAAATCGAACTAGACTATTATTATCTTTTCAATAACTTCGGCAGACGCGAGAAAGGGACGACGGGCGATTCGCGCAGGTGTTCGTCGGATAGCTTCACCGGAGTCCGCCAGGTTCAGCTCGGGTGTTAAATAATAATCCCGCGCATTGCCGGTTTCTCCTTCATCGCGTTTTGCCTCGAGCGACTCGCGGCAGCCAACCTCCCGAGGCGACCTGGACCAGCCGCGGCGATACCCGTCCGCGGGTACCAGATCTGGCAGCGGCCTGGGCACGAGAGAGAGAGACAGAGACGGAGCGAGAGAGAGAGAGTGCACGAAGGTCTCCCGGTCGTGAAACAGGTCCGTTCTGTTCGGTTCTGTGCGCAGCTTAGGTCTTTGTCTCGCGGCGCGTTCTTCGACCGCGCACGATCGGCAAGTGTTTCAGTAGATATATTTTAGTTTCCACCGACCTTTCTCAGCCTTTGCAGCCGGCGTTCTCTTCTGGGAATCGCATTCTCTGAGAATCAACGAGAATTTATACGCCCAATTGTTCAATCACGCGACAAAGTGTTTACTTTCGCAGGCTCTAATTAAAAAAGTTATTTTTGTATCATATATTTTGTACATAAAAGCCGATGATCGAAAGACCTGAGAGAGAGAGAGCACAGTTTTTTAATCGATTATTTTTCCGATTTTATTATTAAACTATTAATTTTTATTGCGAAAGATTGACATTATTTAGGAAAAAAAAACATTATTTGTGAAAACAAATTCTGCTAAACTGGATGTTGAATCACCATGCAGCCGGGGGAGCAGCCGTGCGCGTACTCGCAGATGGTCGCGCGATACTAATCGGGATAAAGTTGTGAGGAGAAAAGGTGAAAAAAAAAGCAAAATTGCAACGGCTGACGTGCGGCACAGCGCGGTTGAAAGTTAAATAAAGAGTATACCGAAGTGTGCCAATTGCGAAAATATAATGAAAGTGGATTAACGAGGCACGGGGGAGCGGCATGGTGGCAGCACCCCTTTACTCGTACACACGTATACACGCACATATACTGGCAGACAGACACGCGCACACCCATCTTCCCTGCCTCCCTTCCCCTCCCACGTACATCCGTCGCAACATTGCAGCTGTTGTAGCGCAGATGGCGAGTATCTTTGTCCTCCCCGTCGGTCGACACGTGTGCCATGCGTTCGTGCATGCACATGCAACCGCGCCGCACGTTCAGGCGATATCGAGGTTTCGCGTGACGTCGTCCCGTCATAGAAGAAAAACGATGCAAATCGCTAGGAAAATCCAATGTCACCGTCAGTTATGGGATCGCGGATTTTCTCCACGCAGCTCCTGTCCCTTTTCCCCGAAGAGAGATTTCGCTTCGGTGTAAACTCGACGAAAAGAGGATCATTAAAATATTTATCAAAGACCTTTCAGAGGTCGGAGTTTCTCGGAATGAAAAGGAGCTAGAAAGCCAGAAAGATCTAAAACGGATCGTTTACAAGCTTGTAAGTTGTCTTTACTTGGTTCTATTTAATTAATTCGATGGGTTGAAGAAGATATTGGTTTAATCAGCTAATTAGTGCGCGAGCGACTTGGACACGCTACTCGGCACATTAATATACTAAATTTTCAAGTTAAATCAGTCACATTGCGGATCGTTGTTACGTTAATAATTCCTATGAAACGGTCTTTTGAATAATTATCCATATTGATCTCTTTGAACATTCAAAGTGTTACTTTGAGAGCTCAGAGCTATCGCTATACTCGAGTTAGAAGTTCTCGATCCTTCAGAGGAGTTCAAAGGAAAAGACGACCAATCAACCGATCCGATCCGATCCGTTTGGTCGGTCCGGCTTGTCGCGAAAGCTGGCCAATTGTTTTGCGAACCAATTTCAGGGTTCGACGCTGATGGAACCACACGGAGATTCGGAACCGACACCGCAAAACGAACTATCATTTCAGATTATTTTAGATTTGGTCAATGTATGCAATAAGATAAACACGTTGTCGTATCGTTGTTGATAATATTTTGAATTTTTATAGGCGTGATTTTTATAGGAAATTTTCTCAAAAATTGTTCTGAGATACCTCATCGAATTTGTCAATAATTCGATTTGCCGTAAATAACGAAAACCAGCTATTGTTGAACTATATTGCTAAAGTTGCTTTTAATAATATAGCAAGAGAAACTCAATAAGCTGCATTTTTCAACAAAACGAGATTTCGAGGCTCGTTCCTAGATTTATTTTTAGGAGCTCTCCCAAGTTAAGTTAATTAAGGAAGTTACTATGGCGCAAGTCGCTTAAATACTCAGTCTACTTTTCATTAAATTAATGAAAATGTGCAAACTGATCCCCTTTAATTATCCATTTATTTTAGAATTGCCATGTTTAATTGGCACATAAGTAACAAAAAGAAAAATATATACACGTTTAGATATCTTCATGTTTATTTGTACAAGCTCATAAATGTATATTTTTTTGCACTACATGCTGAGTGAAAAATGACGTTTCTTCCGCAGAGTGATGTTCAATTCATTTCGCTCTATCTACTTACTGCAAAATAACAGTTATCCAGTTTCAACAACTTCTCGATTGTCATCCCGTGCATCCTATCTTTCAACAATCACCGCACGCTTAAGGGGATCCTAAACCCGCCTGTAATTTCTATATTACCGATTTTCTTTGGAGCAACATATCTTTTTATTGACTTTACAGAATGAAAAATTCTTTTCAGAAGTTAAAGTATATGCACTAATGATGTCCATACGCTGGTCGATTTTATGCCGAGAACAAAAATAATTTCAGAAATGCAGATTTTCTCACGTCAAGTCTATGACAACACATTCGCTTCATATAAACATTCTACAATTTGTTGTTACAAAATGAGACCAGCCTGGACAACGGACATGAAGAAATAACATACCGTAGTTAGAATTAGGCTCAGACACGTAACAAAGAAGATATGCTGCTTCAAAAGATTATATAACCTTATAACTTTGTCTATCCTTGTCTATTATCATTGTCTATACAAGGACAGATATAGAATTTGGTCGGTAATACAGACGGCTTTAGGATCCCCTTAAAATGGCTGATATAGCTTCACGGAGATAAGAGACAGGAATAAAAATCTCGACAAATTTCTGTCGTTCCGACTTAGGGTCGCAGCTTGCAGATCGGTTCGCCGCTCATTTATGCGTGCCGTTGACCCCGACACGTGGGCTCCCACGATTCTGACGTCTCCTCCTCGCGCGGCCGGCGCCCCAAGAAAGCCTCCATTAGCAAAGGTTATCGGGTCGACCTCGAATCCTATCGATTGCGCCAACGCTTTGAAATGTACAACGCAGCGCTCGCGCGCGCTACTTTCCGGGCCCTGAATCTGTAACTCTTTAACGACACGGTGTCGTTATCGTTATATTGCCGTTGCGCAGGTATAATATATGGTAAAGGAGCTGTGCGTGACGACAATATAACGTTAACGGCACTGTCGTTAAGAGTTACGGAATCAGGGGCCTCTTAACTTGCCGAAAGTGAGGCCCCCGTCTTTTTCGGGAATTCTATTTTGGGAACAATAGATAGTTTTGGAGCCGAAAACAAGCTTAGGGTTCAAAAGGTTGATTCTTAGCCTGAACACACACAACGTCGCTCTCTGCATACAATGGAAATAGAACATTATCACTTCCTATCACGATCGTACGACGTGATAACGACCTCTTGGGCATAAAATATTCTTTTTTTATACTCGGAATGTGCCGAGAATCGTGCGTACTATTTAATAGATTAGCGATCGAATTATCTCTGTTACTTTTAAACCGAGTTTTAATTGATTGACTAATTAAAATAAATCCTTCGACGCAAAAACGTAACGATGAGCGCACAAGGGAATAAAGTATACAAATGTAATGTGTACGTGTGTCGCGAAATATTCATCGTGAGAGGGCAGAAGTTAAACGCGTGTGGCGAATTGCAGAAAAACGCCCACGACAAACATTAACTTTGCGTAAATGTTTGCCGATATGCGAACGATTAAATTTACCGATTAAATTTACCGATTAAATTTGCCGAGGATTGCGCGACTTATAGGAGATATATTATTAAATTGCATCTCATAGGAGAGATTAAATTGTCTTTTTAATTTTTTAGTAGCAACAATGTTAGGCGGTAATGTTGTATATTTAACAACGGCGTGTGCGTGGTTTGGGGGGGGGGGGGGGGGGGAAACGAAGCGTACAGAGATCAGTTATCTCTGTGCGGAGGGCTGCTATCCGGTTTCGTAAGGGCGCCGAGCGAAGCATGCAGGCGAATCATCTAGATATACCGGGCGTTCCATCCGGTTTCGCTCCACGGATCTTCTCCCCCTTCTCCTCCTCTTCGCTCTCTCTGCCAGTTCCTCTCTTTCTCTCTGCCTTCGCGTCCCGTCGTTTTCCTCAGTGAGCTGCTGCGGGGAATGGAGACGAGCATGTTCCCGTAGCCGCAGTTTTCTTGCCGGGGATCCTGGGTCACGTTTCGCCGTAGTTCGTCGAACCTCTCTTCTCCCCCTCTCTTTCTCTGTCTTTCTTTCTTTCTCTCTCTCTCTGGAGGATATCAATTGCCGAATCCACCACCGGAAACCGAGAATTGAAAATCGAAGCGGAAACGAGCCGTGAAAGACCGAAAATTCCTTCGCACAAATTTTGGGAACGATTTAGGATATCGCAGAGAATCGATTCTCTTTACATTCATTCTAATTGAACAAATTTGAGGAATGCACATTTCTTTGAATGAAAGTTCGTTATATATATCCTGAATAGCGAGAAATTAGGAGAAGAATGTTAAGTGAGAAATGGGACTGACAAATTGAAACATTAATGATATTTCTTTGAACACAAAATACGAAAACAATGAATGATATTAATAAAAGTATAAAATAATAAAATGGATAAAAAGATATAGGAGCTTTGGACAAAATATATAAAATTTAATTAATATGAGGCTCTTTTTAAATATAAGAAGCAAGAAATAATATTTTAATAGAAATATAGATATATATAAGTAAATACACAATAGTAAAACTATTGAAAATATTTTGGGGTCTTTGGACACAATATTGTGATGATTTAGTTAATATTAAAATTAGGATAATATCGTACGTAAATATTAAGGCTCCTGCTGGCTTGATTTCCAAGTCCGGGTTGACAGTACACACAGCGTCACACCTGGCAAAATTATGAATTAAAAGGCGTGAAAAATGACGTTAAAAAGCTAAATTATTCTTGCGATTTAGAACGTTATTTTTCGTTTTAGTGTAGTTTTTTTATATTTTAAACAATTGTTGTAGTGTTAAAATATACCGAAGATTCCCATTTGGTTATAATTTAATATGTAAAAACAAATATTTATTTCAATTCGGCAGCTGTCAAACGGTTAGTTTTCGTCCTTGATTTGCACAATTCAATTTGATATATGTTGATTAAAGGAATGTTTTCGGTATATTTTACAACTCTATTCTATCGATTATAAATGCTATCTTATTGAAAAACAATTTTATTTCAATGTACGTCGCAAGAATTTTTATGATATTTCTCTCGTTTCTGACGTCATCAATCCAAAATGGCTTCAGTGAGTGAACAGGAGCCTTAAGAGACAAATTTCAAACAAGCAACCGTGATGCTTCAAAAAACTCCCAAGAAAATATGCTGTGAAACAAGATTGTTTAAATTCTGATTAATGCGGAAGCTAGAAAATTTTGACTAACTGCCAAATGAATTAAATTATTAAAAGCATAGAAATAGTATTCTTCATGTCGATGGTACAGAACAAAAACCGCGCGTTTTCCACTCGCATATCTTTGCATACGATCCAAAGCACACGCGACATATTACATTGAGAACTCTCTGCGCGAACCGACTAACTTCAAGTCGGGACCTATCACGGAATAATTAGGTAAACGTTCTCTCTGTCCCGCGCAAAGTCCCACGATACGTCCGCGTCGTCTCGCAGTTTCCGTACGAAGCCGCGGTTTCTCCTTGTTAAATTTAAACTAGTTGAACGGAACTTCCGTCCGCGCGCTCGAGCTTGCGAGCGTAAATATATCCCGGCATTTGTGCTAATTCGGAAGATCGATTCTGCGAAGCTGGCGAAAAAAAAAATCTTTGCGTTTCGAGGATTTACATTTGCAAAAAGTATCTTTCGCCCAATCGCATTGTGCGTAAACGTCGCGTGTTTGCACCCGCGATTTATAACAAAATTTAGAATAAAAAGATTTTAAAAGTGACAGCTTATAGATTATAAGTCGAATGATATAGGAAGAAAAAATCATGAACATCTGGTCACACTATGATCAAAACTACGATCAATATGAAATGCAATCTAATTTAAGTTAGTTAAAACATAAATTTGTTTAATTGTAATAAGATTGATTAATTTGGCGAAATAAGTTAAAATAGATTGAACAAATCAAGAATTTTCGATAAATGAATAAAAAACCGAAAGCAGCGTTCCGCTAGATATTTATCTGAAAGCAATTGCAAGAGGAATTCGAAGCTCCGCGGAAAAATCCGGGAAAGGCGAAAGAAAATCCCTCATAAACACATAGTGCCGGCTCTTCTCGACGTCACGACGGCGACGCCTCTTCGTGGTATTCCCTCGCTTGCAAGCTCGCCGCGACGGACGGGGGAAATATCATCGGGAGTGAAGCCGAGAAGCGCGCGTTCGCTTTGATGCAAAGAACCGTCGCGGCGAATGGAGTCTCGCGGCAAGTGCTTTCGAGCTTTTGCCGGCGGCGATCGAAATAAGAGGAAGCCGCGTTTCAACAGATTTACGTCTGTTGGACGAATAAAAATCGCGGCCGGACGGTTTGTTCCGAAATTCAGCATATTTGAGGATTTTCTCGAGGAGGGATTTTCTCGTCTATCCTCGTTTACGCGTTTTCTCATTGCGACTTGGAGTAACGTTTGCGACAAGCTAATAGTACTCTCTACTATAGTACTCTCGACAGTCGAACGTATAAATTAACAAGCTCAAGGGTATACATTGAACTCATCAAACTTGAATTAAATGTAAGCAAAATCGGATGTAAAGGAATTAAATACAAGGGAAACGCGCGCTCCTCAAAAAGCGATCAAGATACAAATCCAATATAAATTTGCCTCTGTTTAATTAATCTTCAGTTAATTACACTATTCAATTTAGCGCTTTAATCTTATCTCCATCTGTAATCTTAACTTGCCTTTCTCCGATACACTTTTTCACACGATAAACAGTTTTCAATTGAATGCAACGCGGATACACACACGCGGGATTCATAATGAATGGCGCGACACATCGCGAGCATCATTGCACGTCGATTTACACAAGTGCATCAGCCTGACGCGCGCGCGAGGGGGATCAATGAACGATAAATTTCGCCGAACGACACACGACGACTGGCGCGGTCGTCGGTCGTCTCGCCGGTCGGTCACACGTTACAGCCGCGCGCGGACGGCGCGGCGGCCTTTGCCGCATCCTCGCCTCGCTCTTTGCGACCTATCTCAATACGCGGAGCCGGAAGTGTGATATTATTAAACGCTCGCTCTCCGCGCTCTCGGTCGTTACTCTGGTTACGCGCTCGCCGCGGGTTACTTGCGGGACGCAGGTGAGTACACACGCCGAGCGAGCGAGCGAGCGGGCGATCGGACGCAGGTGCAGCTGCAGGTGAGCCTGCCGACAGCAGCTGTTGGCTTCGCGCGCCCGAGAACCGCGGCGAGACGGCAATCGCCGGCCTTTTTGCCGGCCCTAATAGCGTTTTTCCTACGACCGACGCCAATCCTTTGACTCGCGATACGAGCACGGCGATACCAGACGCGCGCAGCTTTTGGCATTCGTGTCCTTAACTCGAGAATCTCACGCTAATTCGCAACTTTGCTAGAAAAAGGAATTGTAATTTCTCCAGAAATTTTTTCATTATCTGTCGACATTCCTTGAGGTTTCCTCACGCGATATTAATGTCGTTATTCGTAGAATTTGCTTCGCGCCGGTTTTGAATGATAATTTATACGATTAATAATTTTTTGATAATTAAAATTTCTAAATAAATCTCAGTTTTAATATTATCTTTGTTTAGATTAAAATTTTGATTACAGTCTAATCTTTATCTGCAATATTTTTATCGCGTGTTTTTTTTATCGATCGACTACTGAAAATTATATGCACTTTTATCGAGTTTTTTATATTCTTTTTTAGATTTTCGGAAAGATTTACAGATCACGCGGCAACTCCTCGTCGCTCGTGTGCAGACGGCAATTGGCATGCGTGAGAAATCGATAATCTTCCCCCTTCCTTGTATCTTTCTTGCTCGCTTTTTACCTGTCGCGCGCACACGCTTTGAGAGAAGGTTCCCTCCTTTCTCCCCTACTTAATATAATAGCATTCGGCACGTTAAGACGTAATGAGGGAGATTTACGAGAGGGACATTTTTAAGCTCGAATACTGTCCGAAAGCGCGGATGAAATGCAGCGTCGAAACGCACGTCTTTTATCAATCTCTTTTACGCGAGCATTACTTCTTTTCTCATTCAAAGTTTACACGGAGATTGTCGCGCTTCGACATCTCGAAGAACTTGCTGACAAATCGGGGAAAGATTTTTGGATTTGCTGACTCGACGAAATTAAAATTAAGATTTAATTTTTAAATTAGCGAGAACCAGATCGATTCGCAGATGGATGTGAACCTCGCAATGTGACTTAAAATTAATTTTCTCGCGTTCTTTCTTTTGAACTGCGTACGTTGCGCCGTGCGCGAGGGAGAGAGAGAGACAGTCGTCGTTTCCCCCTGCAGGAACAACCTGTTATTGCCCGAACCCTTTAATTTTCTTTCACGTCGTTTTTACTTTCAAGCGACGGGAAACGCATTTACATCGCGTCAATTTTCCCTCGAAACGCCACGGCCCTTTGTCGTGGGATGCACGTGTTGCAATGTTGTAGCAACGCGCGTTGCACGCGAGCTTTCCTCAGGAAATGTCGTAATTATGCGGCATTCGGTCGGCGACCACCTCGCAAATTGCAGCTATACGCGTCTTTTCAGCGCGCAGTCGGCGCGATGCACCCGGTCCGACGCGATGCGACGCGACGCGACGGCGCGACGGGTTTCCCCGAATCTGCAAAGTTGCGCAGAGACCGCAATTTTTTTTAGAACGATCTGCGCCAGGTGCCAGATCGACAGACGGAAAGTCCTTCTTTCACCGTGCTGTAAAAGGTGTTTCAGAATCGATAAAGAGCAGACACGTAGCGTCACTCTTCTTAGGCAGATCAAAGGCGATTTTTCGTGGCAAAAGTATTACATTGATAGCTCTAGTTTCAAGACATACACTGAGAAAAAAATATTAATTGGATCTAAAAAAATATTTATTAGGTGGCTGCTAATAATAGCTTATTTACTTAATATAATACACATATTTATTCAGAATTAGATAAAATATCTAATTCTAAGGTGTTTTATCTAATTCTAAATAAATATTGTACTATATTAAGTAAATAAGCTGTTAAGAGCCACCTAATAAATATTTTTTTGGATCCAAATATTTTTTTCTCAGTGTATAAAAGGTTTTTTGCGAAGCACACGAAGAAAGAATAGACGGCATAAATTCTCGTCATTCGTCGCAATGGGCTTTCTTTCATCGAGTTTTAATACTCGAGGGTTAGTTACTGAGATAATGTTCTCACTTCTATTAACTAGTTACAGATCAATTACGTATGCAGATATATAACTAATATAAGGGGGTAATAAAGAGGATAATTTTATTGCATCTGTAAAATTTTTGCGAGGTACTGAAATTTGTCTTTTTTTCCTGAACATCCTGTACATACAAAAGCGGTACATCGACCGTCTGCCCCTCGAGGTGTAGTATCGCGTCCGCCACGTGGCCGAGGATCACGTTCGGGGCCCAGTTTTTTGACGGGCCCCCCTGCGGAACATCTGCCGCCTTTTAAAATACAAAATACGCGCCAGAAGTCGCACACTTTCTCTCCGCCGCCGAATCCTTTGTCGAATTTCGAGCGAAATATTCCTCGATCGGAAGTTTGCAGTTATAACAATAAATCGCGAACACGAATCACTAATATAAAAACTTCGTTTTATTTATTGATATAAAAGTTCCGAACCAACTCTCGAATATTATTACTCGCACAATCAATAAAGTAAAAAAACTTATATATAGAGAGAAAAAGGAATATCGCGTGCGATGTAAAGATATAAAATATCTATATGGAAGTTAGATAAAGACAAGGAAACCTAATACGAAAACGTCGAATGATTACACGCGGTATTTATAATCCCATTAATAATGCCATTTAAATCATTGACGACTGAAATCCACCGCGGAATGAAATATTCAGGCTCGGGAGAACTCTCTCTGCGCTCTCTCTCTTTTTCACCCCTCTTCCTCTTTCTCTCTTTTTGACAAATTAATTTATTTGATCGCTCGCCGAACTGCGATTCTATTTTCCGTTTGCCCGACGAGAGAGGAGGCTACGACCGATCAAATAAATTCGACCCGATATCCAGTCGATATCGTAGCTGCGTGACTACCATAGTTTTGGGCTTTATGCGCTTTTTCGAATGCATTCGATCGCGCGACGACGGGAAATAACGTAACAGAGAAGCTTCCGCGGGTACCTATCTCCAAACGGAATCATAAAGTTGAAAGCTTTTGGTTTTACTTTCCTGTTATATCTTACGACAAGCACATACGCGATAAGCACATAAGGAAGATCAGTGTGTGACTTTGACAAAGGCTATATTATCACTCGCGATAACAATCGCGGTTTGCGAAAGATCGCGAACAATCGTTCGCTACTTGTTTCCGACGAACAAAAAGACGCCAACTATACAATAACACTTTTAAAACGTACGTCAGCAGGTGAATCACTCGCGAGATTTCGTTCGACGACCTCGCCGCACAAAGATCTCCCCGAAATAACGAAGAGATTCGTCGGCGAAGTGGCGAGACAGCGAAAACCAGTATACCCCAATCAGATCACGACGGTCGTTAACTTCGTTATTGGCCGTTAAACCGATCAGCGACGTCTCGAGGGGGCTCATGACATATTTATGAAATCGCTACAGGTCTGGGAGAGCGAAGTCGGGAAAATCGGATATATCCGCGTGTTCCCTGAGCGAATCTCACTGTGGATCTAAGAAATAGCTTCGCCAATATATAATACTAACATACATTTTCTATTATGAGGACTTACTCCCCCGACAGAGTTCGTCCTTTTATTTTTAGTTTTTTTTTTCCAAAACGACTTGCGACAGGCAGAACGTTTCACAATTTGCCACCCCGATTGCGACAGTTGCAGTCCGATGAATCGGCTTCGCGAAAATTTGGTGCAACTGCTTACGTAACTGCCGCACGAGATTCGTCTCTTCTTCGGCAGTTTATTTTTTACATCAAATAGATATGGTAATGTTCCGTTCCGCGGCAATACCTCCCTCCCCCGTTTCCCCAGCTTCCGGTGGCGGGGCCACCGGCGAGTGTGTATATGTGTGGGTATATAGAAGTGCAGGTCTCGTCGATCGTCGGTTCGTCGAGATTTCGAATGAATAAACATTGTCTAAACCGCGACAGTGGGTCCCCGGGGGCGCGCCGCGCCCCCCCCCCCCCCGTCCCCTCCTACCTTCCCCATGCATCATTTCACGGCCGTTCCGCTCCGAAATTCGTGACTTCACTTCCGCCTACTACGCTTGGCGCACCGCGCGGCGCGGCGGGTGCGTTGACCCTTTTCGAAGGTCGTCGTACCTTTCTACGTTCGTGACTCGCTCGGCTTCGTGGATCGACCTTAATCTCTCGCCGGTTTGCGACGGCTCGTTCACCTCTTTTTTTCCCCCCCTCTCTCTTCACCCATCTCTTTCCCTCTCTTCCCCCCCCCCCTTTAATCCGGCTATTCGAAGAAGCTCGATGATGTAATTAACGTTCTCGTACGCTAATTTTCGCAGGTGAATCGAATCGAAAATACCCTCGTCGAAAAGCTTTTCGGGAAATCCGCGTTATTATTGATGAATATACAGGAACTTTCGTCAAGAAAAATTTTAATCTTGTTATTTTTGTATATTGAAAATTTTAGCTTTGCTTTATCTTTTTTTCGTGGAGCTCAATCCTCCATTTGTTGAATTTTTCCTTGACTGAAAATTGTAATTCTGTCAGAGTATCATTAGGTAATTAGAATTTAATTAATTAATTAATGTATTTAACATAGGCAATAATGTCCGATATTTTGAAATATTAATTATTTGTTTGAGTTTTCAGACTTGAGCGCTTTGTAAATATCATTAATTATATAGTAAATAAATTAAATCGAAATACAAGAACGTTACACTAATGGCGACAATAATTATAACCGATCTCGGTTTATTGTTGATCTTTTTTTCCTTTCAATATTCTCATTATAATGAGATACAGTTATTTCGTTTTTGTACGCTTTGTATCAACTTTTTTATGCCATTGTAAAAGATTTTCTTAAGATAAATAAATTCATGTTTATCTGTTTTTACATTACATTTTCTTCATTGATGAATCAAAAATTCGCAAGAATTTCCGTAATTTTTTTGCCTCTTTGATTCGACTGTCGCGAAATCATAGCGATGGCGCATCAACGAAACAGATCTGACCGCGGTTGGAAATACATACCTATATGAGTGGGACTTTTGAAGAGACGACACTCGATATAATGGGCCCGTTTTGGCCGTTTATCGACAGCCTCGTTTATTTTGTCGAGTCCCGGTCCATAAATGTGTCGCGCAAATCTACATGAGAGTCAGCCGTCTCGTGCGAACGAATCGATTTAGCGTGCCATAACGAAGTTAACGACTTCGACCTGATTAGTACGAGAGATTTGCCATTCCCGTTTATCTTATATAAGTAAAACCGGTATAAAGCATGAATGCTCGAAGCAAACAGTCGCTGAATGGCCGCAGTAATAATGTTTAAGAATTAATTAATAATAACAGTGATAATTAATCATAAAAAAATTAACGGTAGCTACTGCGTACGATAGTAAATCACAGGATTGCCAGTTGCTTTAATTTAGAAATACATTCCTAACTCCGATTTCTGTACCTTTAATTTTCATTGATTAATATAATTATAGATCACAATTATTTATAAAAATCAATATTTTTATTCAAATCTAGAAATATAGATATATATTTATATTTAACCGTGTTGTATACCTATAATATTACTTTTTATATCGATAAGCGAGTGTGATCATCGCCGATCGTGAAATCGTTTTCACCGCCCTCCTTCCTTTCGTCCCCTGCAAAAACGGGAATTACTTTATCTGTCTGCGCAGATGATATGGCACACGACCGAAAATGGAATTTCGGCAGCATCGGATGCTCCATCTTTTTCTCTCTCTGGTTTCTCTCTCTCTCTCACTCTCTCCCTCTCTGCTTCTCCCTGCAATTCTCGTGAATCGGAATCGTCGGTTTTGCGGTAACGACAACACTCGACAATGAAATCGAACCTGTAGCCGTAAACGGACTAATTGCTGGGATAATAATTATTCTCGGAACTGGCCTAGGGCTGGGAGAGACCGATGGAGGAGTGAGAGAGGGATAGATTATCGTTCGCTTGTGTTTTCGGGGTTATCATCGACGCGAGTTCCCGAACATTATTTAGCTGATCATTTGCCAATATTCCCCGAATCCCTTCTCTTTAATTAAATTCGAAATCGACCGATTATACTGTTCGCTTTTTTCTTCTTAATTTCCTATCGTATTTCTAATTTGAACATAAGATAATATTTGGATGTAAGATGCTTTAAACATAATTCGGTTTTCTTTCTCTTCTTACTTTGTGTACGCGGATAACTTGTCTCTATATGAGCTTTAAGATATTTTATTACACATAATAGTAGATAAATGTGTAGCCTACTATTATTTATAAATAAATGTATACCTAAATAAAAAAATAAAACAGGAAAACAAAGTAATAAGATGATGAAGCAAAAGGAGAGGAGAGTGATATATCGTCTGACATGATTACACTTGTTAGTTATAACGAAACTATATGATTGCTATCTAAGCACTTTTTTCTTGTACGAGAACGTGTAATAACGTTAATAAACATAATGCAGTAAATGCAGAGACATAATTCTATCCAAGGCGAAGAAACATACATAAATTCATGCGAATAATATTATTAGGCACAATCTAAGACTTATTTCTATCTACTTGTATTGATGTATTTTTTTGCTGTCGAAATATATCTTCAGTAGTTACATTGATCGTCAACAAGATGGAAGAACATATTTGTAAATTTTGGTGTTGTTTCTGTGATTTCCAGGGCTGTCACGGATCCGAGGGATGGTAGGAGAGTAGCCTTAAAAAAACTGCCGAACGTCTTTCAAAGTCTCGTGAGCAGCAAGCGAGTCTTCAGGGAGTTGAAAATGCTTTGCTTCTTCAAACACGATAACGTGAGTGATATTATATTTGTCGCGTCGAACATGCGCGTGATCGATGAACAAATACAGAAAAAGACAGAAAAATGCCAGTAGAAACAAGCATGGAAATAAAAAAGCTGTAATTCTGCCAATAATAAATGGAGCCGATATCGAGTCTCTACATCTAGCTGTCCAATATTTTATACGATTATTTATCGCACGTTACCACTATAATAATTATTATGCAATTGCATATATGTATATAATAATTGTTCATAATTTTACTGGAAAATCGTGAATCTTGTAGGTATATCTTTCTTTTATATTATAAATTTAAAATGATTGATTTTTTTAGCAAATTTTTTAGCACATTTAAGCGTAATATATGTATATCTATTTTATAATATTTATATATGAGAATTATTTAATAATTATTGTTGTGACGATAAAATATGATGACAGAGATTTTGTTTCATACGCCTTGTTGTAAACAAATATACTGTTTGGCATTGTCCATTGAATATCTGGATGAATACACGAGATGGATCGTATATAAATTGCACGATGGGTGTCTCGGAAATTTCCGCGTTTTATTTCCCCGAGGATGAGGCTGCGTTGTCCTCCTTCTCGCAGTCTTCTGCCTGCTGGATCTCACTTTTTGCACGAAAAAAGCGGGATTAACCGCGCTCTCTCTATCTCTCTTTCGTCCAGTCAAAGGACGGGACACTCAATCTCTTCCTGTCTCTTTTGCAGGTCCTTTCCGCGCTGGATATCCTTCAGCCGCCGCATCTGGACTTCTTCCAAGAGATGTATCCTTTTCTAAACGCTCGTACTCGAGGACACGCGGAAGATAAATCTCAGCGTAGAGATTTCCGGACAGGTGAATTCTCCTATCGACGGTCGAGGTATTTTCTTTTTTTTTCCATCATGATCGAGACGGGTGCGATAATTTCCCGAAGTAAGACGAATCCAATTAATCTGAATTTAATTAATTTGCTCGAGTTTAATCTAAAGTTTTCGGGGTGTGTTTAGTCCCCGGTGTGTTTGTGATGTTTCGATAGGGCACCTCAGAGGTATTTTCCACTCTTCGCGGATTTTCCTGGATTCTCGCGGAAGAGTATCGCTCTCTCACGCAACGCTCGATCTCGTCGGAACGAGCGTCTCGAACGACACGGAAACTTTTAATCGCCGGGCAATTAAAACTCGCGCAGATTACGAACGCGATTCTCCTCGAGTCCGCTTTCCAGAAAGATTCTTAGAAGAAGCGGAACTTCTCCATCTCGAATTATTGCCGTTCAAAAAATCCTATTTTCCAATCTATGTCTAAAGAAGCCTCCTACCCCATTTATTCTTCTCTTTACACATCTCTATTTTATTCTATATTCTCAACGAGATTTTGGAAAAATTAATGAAGAATCAAGAACGAAAGATTGAAGATCTCTGTAAAACCGCGCTTTTTAAAGCTCACTAAAAATACATCATATTAATACTAGGAAATTGTATTTCGCAAAAAATCGTCCTACGAGAAAGACTCGTAAAAATCTACTTCTCGTAAAAGCAGTAGACATTACGAGATAATTTTCCGGTCGACAGCAAAGCAGGAAGTTATTTCAGTAACCAGAACAAAGCTCCTATGGGATCACTCGTCTCTCTGCGAATGCCATTCAGCTCGGTCGCGTGGTTGGTCGATCGATGAGTCCTTTAAACGAACTGGATCTTCGCAGTTAATTTTGATCGAGGCAGCGAGAGCGATAAATCAGTTCTCTCACACGCGTGTTCTCCTCCCCCCCCCCCCCCTCCTCTATCTCTCTCTTCCGGAAAGTTTCTGTTTGCGCTCTGTCATATATCAGGCCCACTAGGCCCCTCTACCCCTTATCTGTGTAAATCATTGTTCTCAATATGGCACAGCTGTTATGCTTCACGAGAGATCGTCTTTCCTCTATCTTTCTAATTTCTCTCCTCCTTTCTTTTTTTTCTTATCCTTTTAAGCTCGTCCTGCACTTTTCACTGTTTGATTATGATAATAAGATTTACAAGATATTTCGCGTAACAAACGTATACGTGCACTTTTTATAGAGACTCGAAATTACCTCGGCGAGAGAAAGAGAAGCTAGGAACAAATATAAATGGAATAAATGAAAATAAATCGGCCAGTTGGCTAGTCACTGCAGAGGCGTGCGCACACGTAATTAAATAAATAGATAAATCCATAAATAAATAAGTGGATAACCAAGATAATAAATGATACCATAAATCCATCAGTAAACAGACAAACGAATGAATGTTTCGTTAATAAACAAACTATGTACAGCGGGCACGCGGATCGATAAATTTTTTGCAGCGGGAAACCGGCATTAATTGCGCCGACAAATAAATAATCGGAGCGCAAATTGCGCGGTCGTGGGAACCCCATCGATGGACCACCGCTGACTTTTTACCTTCCCCTTCCCCTTCTCGCTGTCCCTCCCGCGCTGTCCCTGCGATTTAATTTCGCGGCCCCGGCCGCCGGCGATCGATTCTAATTTCGTCTGCATGAAAAATTCAGCGCGGCTCCCCGATGCCAGAGTTTGCGAGGGGGAGAGAGGAGGGAGGCATCAAATGAGACCGCCTAATTTCTAATTAAGGAGCGACTCCCGATTAGCTTGCGCGGCCACGAACACAGAAATCGCCCGGCGACCACAGTGCCGATGGAACCGCGGGAAAGGGAGAGAGGGATGCGAAAGAGATTACCAGTAATGTTGCCCGACCCTCCTCTAACTAATATTCCATTTGCATCGCAATTACATCATTGCCCTGTCATCAATCTGCTACTGCTATATGTATCTCTTTACATCTCACATTATTTGACATTTCTTCGTTTCTTTACGCATTTCTTTATAGCCTTACATCTTAATCTTAATCCTAATTTTATCATCTTAACCCTTAACTCTTACTTGGTCCATACATGGACCTAGAATTTATTTCAACGCTCATTCACATTCAAAAATTGATGTTTTTGGATGTTTCTTGGACAATTTAATATTAATTATTGGCAAGTTTTCTAATTCTATTATATTCTTCAGTCTCTTCTACCCCTATATATATTTCATATATAATTCTTTAAAATTTAGTTGATTGGACCCAGAGTTATACGCGATCAAAGTTGCAAGGTCCTTAATATGGACCATGTAGCCTTAAGCGGTGCAGGCTTGAGGTGTAGTCTTTAAGGGTTAATTGCGTTTCGAATCACCGAGAGATGAAAACGATACGCCGAATCACAATACCCTCGTATGAAAAAAAGAAGACGGAAATACTCGAAATTACAGGCGAAAATATGCGACACGTTTTCTTAATCGCCGACCGTGGCATCCTCCTCCAGGTTTCCAGTAGTCGATTCACTCGGGGTAGCGCGCAGGGATTCCGGGGTATGGTTTTAATTGTTGATCGGGGCGACAGTTCCGGTTCTCTCTGATCGGGCGGAGGAGGGCGATTTCCATCCGGGCCGGACGGTGAACGCCATGAATACGCCATGGGCGCGCGCCCGGGATGAGTTCGCTCGAAGGTAATCACGTGTATTATTAATGCGCAAGCCGCAGCGCGCCATTGATATGTCGATAGTGCGCCATTAGCAGCGGCCTGCGGTCGCTGACTGCATCCTCTCGCTCCGCTCATCGTCGTTTACAATGTCGCGTGTAACTGATACCTGTAACCTCCCCGTAACTTCGCGGATACAACCCCTTGCCTCCTGCCTCCGCCCACGACAAATCGCCCCGATTCGCTCGTTCTTAATTTCCGCGATAATCGACGCAACGTTTGCCCGCCTCTCCTTGCTCTGCGACGTCGACAATCACATTCGATGTGATAACTAAATAAAGCATGATATAATCGTATGCATTTAATGCATTATGATAACGTGATGCATTAAATTAATTGACATCAATAATTTGTATTGTAGCAATAAATTCATAATACACATCAAATTATAGTATCGAAACTGTATCAACCGATGTATTGCTGTTAATACGCGTCATTATTATTAATCCTTAAAGGCTACATCTCAAGTCTGTACCGCTTAAGGCTACATGGTCTATATATACCTATGGACCTCGCAACTTTGATCGCGTATAACTCTGAGTCTAATCAACCAAATTTTAAATAATTATATATGAAATAAGGGTAGAAGAAACTGAAGAATATGATAGAATTAGAAAAATTGCCAATAATTAATATTAAATTGTCCAAAAACATCAATTTTTGAAGCGGTTTTAGCAACGTATAAATTCTAGGTCCATATATGGACGAAGTAGCCTTTAAGAGTTAATAAAATATCTTCTTGCGACAGTGAGGTCTTTCCTTAGGCTCTTCCCTTATGCAATCGTGAATACACCGTAATTTTTCGCTGTTTGTACGCACGCGAGAGAAACTTAAATTCAGCCGGATCCTCTCGATTAATATATTTTCCACACTCGGATTGAAAGCCCGCGCGAAACAGTAAAATCACCTGAGGCGATCACAATCGATTTGATTCGCGAGAGAGGCGCATAGGCGGTTGCATCCGTTGCGACTGGGGAACGACGTGGGTTCAATTACACGTTAATAACGCGTAATTTTTTCGCCGCGTGCGTAGAGGAGACGACGCGATATACGAACGAAAGAGAAAGAGGCCCGCACGGCGTTCTCGATCGCCGGCATGATATCCGCCCGTATCGAGAAAAACGATACGACGGGCAAAAATTTCAGTCCCCGCCGGGCTCATTGTCGCACACGTGCTTAACGAGCGTACGGGTTATCGTTACAACGATTAGATCGTCGGATATATCAGGCGGTACTCCGAAGCCTCTTTAATTTCACGCAATTTCTACCAGTACTTATTGTTTTTAAATTTATTTTATATTATATTTCTGTATTATATTTTTATTAATATTTCACATAATTTAGTATTAATTTTTCTTTCATTCTTATACATATTTCATCTTGCTATAATTTAATAATCTGAAAAAAATTTTTATATTTTTAAATTCTTCTTTCTCTCACTCTTACTCTCAAATTACACATATAAATGTTTTTAATTAAACAAGAGATTTGAATCTATTAAAGGGATAATATACTTTTTTCAATGCGCGGGTAAAGAACCATGTGAAGATATTCAACGGTACTTATTGTTAGCTTTCAAGAAGGAACGGCGAACGATTTCATTTCGCTCTGGAACGTACGGATTGCTTCAATTTCGATCGTCGTAAAATATCGTCGTTGTTGCTTGAAAGAAAAAAAAGGAGGATCGAATCTCTCTGTAATTAGAGAATCACGAGCACGAGTTGATGGTAGCGCGACTTTTCCTCACAACTCCACCATCGGTCTTTCTGCTCGCGGGAAAAGCTGAGCTTTTCCTCGGGCTCGAACTCGGTAGGGGCTTTAATTGCACGCGAGACCGGTTACGTCGAGCTCGAGTTTGACGGTTTGATCTAAGTTCTCGGTGGCCGCAAACTAATTTCGCTTCTCTCTCCTCTTGCGGAGGCTCTTTGTCTTTCGAGTCAACAAGTCCTTGCGCAGAGAAACTCGCTCTTCCTGAAATACGTGAGGAAACTCTCCTTCATATATCCTCCGATTCGTATTTTCTTGCGATTATTTATTAAGGCCGATCTTAATAATTAATCGACGCGCCGATATCGCAATTTCTCGCTTTTTTTTAATCTATAGCTAGTAGCTAGGGAACGCAACTTTCATTTTTTCAAATCTTATTACAGCATCCCTTGGATACAATAAACTTGCAGTCTATTCTATCATTAATTATCTTTATTATGTCGTTTATTTTTATGTTTATCTTTTGGAATATAATAAATTTATTATTTAGGTATCCCATGTTCAACGTATCGTAAATGTTCCAAATGCATTTAACCGATATATTTTGTTGTACATATATCGTAGATTGATGATTTTTATCTTCAATAATATTAAATCATTGTATTTAGTAATTTCTGCAATATTTAAAAAGAGGATTTACAAATATTATTTTAAATCCTCTTTTTAATTATGGATTTTTTAATATTGAAAAGATTGAGCATTTTTACTTTGTACAAATTATTCTCGCGCGCCACGATTTAAATACAATTGATCGATAAATTTTCTTTGTTTCTTTCGCGATTCTGCAAGATGAGAATATAGCAATAGCACGCGTTTTTTCAACGATTAATATTAGCTGCGCCATTACGTGTGTATAACCGCCTACTCTTTTTAATCCATTAACGACACGCTATTCGCGCGTGGCCGTTGTTATGTTAATGTCTCGATATTTTTCACAGTATCTGATGTGTTTGATCAATGTAACGTTCACGGGAAACGATTGCGCGATTACCTGATTTTAACCGGAAATGAATATCTTATTCATGTGGTTCTTTGTCAGCGCATTGAAAAGTATTATCCCTTTAATAGATTCAAATCTTTTAATTAAAAGCATTTATCCTATACGTAATTTGAGAGCGAGATTGAAAGACAGATTTTAAAATATAATAATTTTCAGATTATAAAATTATAGCAAAAAATGAAATATAAGAATGAAAGTGGAAATTAATATCTACTAAATTATGTGAATTATTAATTAAAAATATAATAATACAGAAATATAACATAAAAAAAATAAAAAAATAGATAAGAAATATCATATTAGAAGTAAATGCTTATAATGAAAAATTGCAATCTTGTGAACATAAACATCCAATTTTTACTTTGTTTAAACAATTATTTGTAATTATTATAATTATTTCTGTCGCAACTTTTCTTCTTTCTACATGATGTTTCAAAGTTATTAGGTATTAAGACATTTTAAGGAAATTCTACTCTTGGCAATGTTTCTTATATGTCAAATAGTTTAGATGAGATATATTTAAGTGTAGGGCGTACATTCTATTGAGTATATATTGCGGACTCGTGTACTTTCGCGATGTTTTTCCGGTAAGTCTTTAAGAAGCTCGGTGTTTTGAGCACTTATGCCATCACGTCTCGAGTTTCCAATGCGCGTCGGCGGTTGCATCACATTGCACACGCCACGACCTCCCACGTTTCGCTCGGGAGAATACACGGCGGGAAATCGCCGAGGAAAATCGGAGGCGAGCGAGCGAGCGAATGGGTGAGAACGAAAAACGCTTCTCGTCGACCTGGATAGGTTCCGGCGCGGAAAAAGAGTTTCCGGCGGGAACGAGGCACGTTCGAACGAGGCTCAGAACTCGATCCGCTCGTGTCTCCCATTGTCTTTTTACGATAATTACGAAATCCGCACTCGTTCACCACCTGCTTCTCGTTCGTACCCCAAAAACGCCCGGTCTATTTCCTGGAGACAACAGGAACTTTTTGCTTGCCGACAGAAATAAATGAATTAACGATGATAAATGATAAGTATAAAATTTCAAGATCCCGGACACGCTGACTCCTCGTCGTTGCGCTCGCGTATTCAAATCAATCGGATGCCTTCGCACTCGCGCGTCATCGACTCGCGATTTCAATTTTCGATCGGGCAATGTCAGCTGTCATCGGCGATTATCGCCTTCCTCGGAGATCCGGCTCGCACGCAATTAACTCGGCGACACGTTGACGGGTGACGACGTTTCCGTTCCTTACGGCTGCACCGGGGAGATCGGTTTACGCTGTTTATTAACGAATGGATATCCGGTGGAGCGCGCGGAGGCGTCTCTCTATCTCTTTCACTCGCCGGAAAAACGCGAATCACACGCACACGCGCGTGGGCATACGCATGCGGGTTCCCACGCCGTTATCCACTTGCGAAAGAGGACTACTCCGACGTGTTGGAAATTGCATTGGAAAGTGGGAAAGCGAGTGGGAAAGAAAGGCAGAAATCCGTTTTTCTTTTGCTTCTAAAATTTCCATTTACATAAATTTCTATTTCTAACTTCTATTTAGAACTTATATTTAGAAGAAAAAATTCCAATTTTTTTGTAAGCTCGGATTTTGAGACAATATTTTATTTAATAAATCATTCCGTGCGCGTAAGTCGACTGTAATATTACAGAAAGATGTCGAAAAAGTTCAAGAGTAAATAAAAACTCACCAATTTAAGCGAAACGTCAAAAGCGTACGCGACATGATTCACCATTCTTTTTGACGCTTTTCCACCTAACGCGGGACGTGAATAATTTTCTATCTCTCCTTTGACGGTCCCTTTTTACGCGAGTATTCCCTTTGAGTATCGATGCGCGGTATTTAGAACGCGCGCTATTAATGAGGGCACTTTGTAGCGTGCACGACACGATGTTAAATGATAAAACCACGCATGCAAATATTGCGAACAAAAAACCGTCATCTTTTTTCATTAATTCCATCTGATTGTATTTATCAGTTATTCCAGTAATGCGATTCGAATTCTATTGATTCAATTAATTTCCGTAGAGAGAAGGAGAGAGACAGAGAGAGAGAGAGAAGTTTGAAATTAATAGACGCGGATAATTTGGGAAGCGTCGGGCTTTCACGGTGCTGAAAAATTTGAAGGAGATTTTCCCGACTCGATTCAAACGATTCATTTTTTTAAATAAACGGCTCGGCTGCTGGCGCGGACGTTTCTTTTTTCGTCGTCTCGTCTGGAATATCTCGATGATCGACGAGCGCTGTATATAAGAGGCCGTCGCGACGCTGAAAGCAAAAGAGAAAGAGAAAGAGAGAAGCAGGACTTTATTGATTATCCGCGGTCAGACGTTGTGAACGACCCTTAAGGCGTCGTCGGGACAGCGGAGGACGATATCGTGTCCTGAGGATCCCTAAACGAACACGAAATTTATCCAATCTGGCGGAATAGAGGTGTGTCGATCCAAAAGTTCGTCTATTTTTCCTTATATGCGGTTTTTACACTGATATAAAGAGAAACTTCCGATCAATCTGACATTTTATCACGTTGCACATCATAAATGCGTAACGTTCATTTTTATGCATCAATTATATACTTACATAAAATATGTCGGGACTTGTCGAAAGGAAAAAAGATGGGCAATATCGTATGAGTTTATGATAATTTAACCGAATGTGAAGTACCTATTTAAATAAATTCCTGGAATTCCCCTTCAATTCGATTCCTAGTTTCGTATTTCCGAGATTGATTGCAGCTTCCTCCCGCGCTCAGCTTCTTCGAGACATATTGAATATCGCGCTCTCTGCGGATATCGATTGCACGCGCAGTTTTCGGTCGGCGGGAAACGAGGATCCTTTGTTCGCCATTCATCACTCGTTTCCTTCCGTTTCCTTTTTTTCTTTTCTCGCTTGGCACACGTTACGCAAAATTTTATCGAACAGCTGTCATTCTGAGTAATTATTAGAACCCGGTTACACGAATGAGGGATTGACAGACAGAGATAATTAGCTCTGAATAATCTGCAGCTAATTGAAAATCGCGTTATCTCCTAATTAAATGAAAAGTTCAATGTTCCTGCGAAGATGTATGTAGGTAACATTCTCTGATGTCTCGATTTTTATCTTGACGCTCTTAATTTACGATGATTACAAAAATAAATTTGTTTTACCGACATAATGAATTAAAAACTTTACAAGCGTGATGCAGATTATATAATCTAACGTATATAGAACCAGAAATTCCGAGCAGCTGCAGATTTTACAAATTTAGAGACTTTACGAAAGAAGCGAGTTTTTTCGAATAACGAAGGCAGGAAAGATTTTTAACGCTTAATTATTTTTTTATAAAAAATTTCCATTTTTGAGAAGACTTCCGGACACGATTAAACTGATCGATATAATTTTCCTCTCATTATCTTGTTTAAATCTAAATTTCGCGCTTTTTTATTTTGATTTCTGATACTTCTCGAAAAAAAAGGGCACAAATTTTGCACTGTATCATGTACCCTCACGAAAAACGAGGTTGATTGTATTTCCTGGACTGGTTTTGCTTGGTCAAAAATAGGAAGAAATATAGAGGACTGTTACTTCGGGATCATTCACGTTTTTACGACATTGCGAGAAGTGTCCCGATTCGATTCCCGTTGCGTATCGACGGCCTGAGGAAACGAGGGTGACGAAGTCCCGCGGTTTCGACGAGGACACTTTTAATTTAGAGGCCTCGGATGCAACGTTACGAAGGATTTATCGCCGGTATCCTTTTCTCGAATGCAGATATCCTAGAGCGGAAATCGACACGAGTTCCGTTTCCGAATCCTGAGACACGAAATGGCGATTGAATGGAACACGCGAAACAGTTTATCTCGTCGCGTTTTGCTCATGCTAAATATACACCGCGACTCGAAATTTATACTCGAGTGTCCACGTCGTGGAACCTCGACGAGATTCATCGCGAAAGTATTTAAATGTATGCAAAGTCGGGAGTGAGCACTGACTCCCGGGGGAGAGAGCTGGAAGGAAAAGTCGCGGAAACTTATTCTGTATGCACCTCTCCCGATTTTTAAACGGAGCATGTTACGTTGCAGGTATAATTAATCGCTCACTACTGCAGTTCGTTACGTTTACGCAGAATACAATTTATTATTCTTTCAAAATTTTATATTATTTTATATTACATGCATAGATAATAATAATTTCTAAGATAATATATTTATTATCTTATTATTCTTTCTTTTACAATTATTCTTTCAAAATCTCATATTATTTTATATTACATACATAGATAATAATAATTTCTAAGATAATATCTATTATCTTAGAAATTATTATATTATCTATGTACATTTGGAATGTTATAGATAATACATATTTGCGTGAGTAGATGATCGCCCAGATTATTAGTCATCGTATAGCAAAATTTACTTTTAAAATAATTTCAGATATTTATTATCTAATGAATACACTAAGTTAACATTTAGTTAATACAGATAAGTACTTACACTTTAATTATAATAATACGCGCTATTGTGAATAGATGGTGATCCGGGTTGTTAGTTATTACATTAAAGAAATCTCATTTTAAATAACTTCAAATTAAATAGTAATTATTTAGAAGCTATGTACATTTTTTAACTAATACATCGAGAAAATATCTTTTCTATCATTTTCTACAAAATCATTCGAAAGCAAAACCGAACTCGAACTTGAGTTTCTGTTCACGATACCACAAACTCTTCTTCAAATCGATGCAACATAAGTTCGCGCCTTTTTCAAGCAGCGCGAGAGAAAACAGTATCGCCGAGAGTTCTGTCTCTTTCTCTCTAGGTGTGTTTCGAAGTCGTTTGCGCGAGTCGAGTTCGAACTCGGTTGACCGGTCGGACGAGCCGGATCGGCCTTGCTCGAACACCTCGGAGTTTAAGTCTTCAACATCATCATCCTCAATCCTCGTCCTCATCCTCATCCTCGTCGTTGTCGTCGATGGCCACTTCTTTGTCACCCAGTTCGGCCAACAAGGAATCTAAAGGGGTGTTGGTGATATTCACCCCGAGATATGTAGAAGCTCTAGAGATGTGCGAGTAACCCGATACTTCCGTTCGACTTCCGTCCTTGTCTGATACCGAATTTTAATTTGCGGTCTAGACACGAAGATAGTGTTGAAATCGTGTAAGGTTTCAATCAATGATACAACTTCCGCTGAGGTTTGTGCCAAGAAAAAAACAACTCCAAAATTCCGATTCTATTTTTATCCTGATCCGGACGGATCTACCGTTAAAAAAATGACGGTACAGATAAGATACGCATCTTTTTGCCCTCCACATGATCTTCTAACACATCGCGAGTTTCGCGGCCTATTCGCGAGATATGGGATTCCTAGCGAATCCGCATATCCAGAGAGTCCTCCAGATTCTTCTTCCTTGGACCGGTACCGGATGAGAGAGCGATGAGGGGAACAAAGGGGGGGAGGAAAGAGAGTTAGGAAAGATATACGAAAGGGAAGGGAAGACGGTAGAAAACGGCAGGATACTCAATTCCCATCGCGCTCGCTCGCTCGGCGCGGCCGCGGCGCGGAGCAGAGAGCTGGGAGAGAGATGATGCTAGGGGCAACTCTCGCTTTGTCCAGGAACCGGTCGACGTGCCTACCAGGAGGCAAGCAGGCAGGCAGCCAGGCAAGCGAGCAGGCAGGTACACATCGATCCGCCAATCGTGCGGCGGTGCCTTAAGCATGCTGCACAATGCCGACAATGACGAGAGCTTTCGGGGAAGTGTCCCCGAAATGTTGAAATGCGATCCACCTGGGCTTTTGTATTTTCTGACGTTAATAGATATCGTTATACTTTAATTTATCATGTTGATATATATGCACTTCTCATTTTTATAGCACTGCTACTTTTTTGGCAGATTCTTCATTATCAGTTTTTCGATAATGAAGTCGATCTTTTTTTCACGAAAATGTCTAGACACCAATGGTATCGGATTTCGAAGAGATTGGCGCATCGAATGTCTCTGTCCTGGGATAAATACACCACGTCGGTGCTTCTAATCCGATCCCATAGAGTTCCAGAAATGTATCCGGCGCGGAAAGTCGCCCTCGGCTATTGTTTTTCGTATACCTATCTTGCATTCTCGCTTTTATGATGACCGTAGATCATAAAAAAGACGACTCTCACTTCTCCTTATCGACAGTTAGGAAGATTTTTATGATTTTAGTTAAAGAGAAAAGTCGTGAGAGAGGATCGTGAAAATTATATGGGAAAATTAGAGTTATTTTTGCTAATATTTTTGTTGTTTGCCTAACTCTGATGCTTAACTAAGAATATTTCAATTTAGATTTGTTGAATACTCTTGCTACTTAGAATAAAGAGAAAATATTTTTTTTTTTTAATAAGCGATAAAGGGACTGTTCAGATGAGGATTGAAAGAAAGCACGGAGGCGAAAATTTACCCCTAGCTCTCAGCGTTCGTGGCATGATTTTTCTGGCGAGATCTCGCGGTTGTTTGCGTCGGAAGGCATGCACGGCTATCAATCATGCCGTGAAACAGCAATAGAGACGTTACGACGTAGCGAAGAGATATCGTATTTCTGTAAACGCAAAGTTCAATTCGAAATGGAGCACTCGAGATAAATCGCTTTTTGCTACACGGAGATTTCTTTTTATATGGCAAGAGATGCGGAATCTTACGTCCCCTAAGATAAAGTCGAAATAAAGTTGCTCTAGTAAGCAATATATTGTAAATTTTTTATATTCGACGGATAATTTACAGAGCATAGAATTTCTTTTCTCTTTAAATAAAATATTAGATTACATACTAGATGGATTTTTTATACGTTATACATTTAGTTCGTAACATTGGCAAGCGGTAAGCAACTTTTGATCAAAGTTGCGCGCCATTATTATATATGAGTGGCCTTTCTAATGTTACACATTAATCGCTATATACCGATGAGTTATCTGTTTTACGATTAAATATTGTTTATACGATAGTCCATAAGTATTTTGTGACTTTGTCTCAATCTGTTAACGGTATGCTAAATCGCGTATTTACATTTATATTTGTGTTTCTATAGCCGTATTACAATGACGAAATGCAAAGAATACTCTGTCGATCTGAGAGAAGCCCGTGTTAAAAGCTCTGAAACAAGGCAAGTCACAAACAAGCGTTGCTAAAGATTTTGGCTTGTCCCAGCAGTTAGTAAGTGTTTGGTACCGGAAGGAGAAGTCAAGCGTTTATACTATAAACAATATTTAATCGTAAAACAGATAACTCACCGGTGTATAGAGATTAATGTGTAACATTAGAAAGGCCACTCATATACAATAATAGCGCGCAACTTTGATCTAAAGTTGCTTACCGCTTGCCAATGTTACGAACTAAAATATTATCTACAAAATACTTTCGAGCGCTACTGTATATGGTGAAGTGTTATCTTTTTATTTAAGTAAGAAACTTTACATTAAATTATAAAATTCTCTTATAAGATTCACTTGAAAGCTGACAAAGAATAACTTTTAATTTTCAGTCGCGGAGCTTATTTCATAAAATTTTGTTGAAATTCGCACTATATATTCTTTTTTTTTACATAAATGTATATTTTATAGAAAGTTAGAGTGCAATAAATTAATTTCGATTGCTCGTAATTCGAAAGCTATCAACGTTTCTATATCGAAACAAGTAACTCTTTTTCGTATATTTGTCATCGTTTTATGCCTTTCCATAGCTTCGGTATGTACCGTATATCTTTCTCAACGCTTCAATTATCAAACGGTAATTATGCGTCACGAACACTATGGACTGCACAGTACCCTACCCCATTTCGCATCGTGAAATCGAAACGTCGAGCTTCTGATAATTCAAAGAGGCCGATGTGCCCGCGCTCTCCGGTCTTTGATCGCGATAGATCGATCGGAACTTCAGCTTGGCTGCGCGCAGTTAGGAGCGGCACAGGGTCTCAAATCAATACTTTTGGACAATAGATAATATAAAAAGGGAAATATAAAAACTGCACGAGGATAATTTTGTCGCGTGTCAATGATATCGAAATACAAAGTCACAAAAATTACAATCTGAAATCCCGGTTCTCTTCCGAAGCCAGTTCTTGCAATCTTTCTTTCTCTCCTCTCTCTCTCTCTCTGTTCCTCTCTCGCCCCTCTCTCTCTTTCTCCCTCTCGACTTGCATACCGCATCAGGTTCGCGCCAGGGCAGCCTCTACCTGCATTCCAATCTACCCGGTCGACCTCATTCCGCCATTATGCTATTTCGTTTGGTCTCTCGCCTATCTCACGTTTCCTCGAACATCGTCTCCCGCGCGTTTGTTCGCGCGAGAGCGAGTTTTCGGGGCCGAATTATGTCACACGACTTCGCGTCCCTTCGTCCCTGACATTGCGCTCCCGATTCGAGATCGTTCCTTCGATACTTTCGTGGCTATCTGGGCCACGATAAACGTGGGGCAAACGTAACTCAGTTTTGTACCTACGATCATTAATTTTGACGTCGAGAAAAAAAATTATTGGTATAAAGTGCGAACACATTGTCAGTAACATATAGTTTGATTTTTTATAACAATGTTAGTTTTTTATAGAATATAATTTGGAAGAGCTGTGTTGAATCTGACAAACCAAGTCGGCACGCAGTTTTTCTAACTAATGTCATATCGGAATGACGATTAAAAATATTGCCAGTTAAAGTCGATTTAAATTGATAACTCTTTTAGTTTTTTATGTTGAAAAAGGAAGAAACTTTTTGTCGCGATTAACGATGTAAAGATGAGGCCGAGCAAAGAAATGCCAAATTATTCGATTATTGGCTTTACTGCGATTTTTTACCGACCTCGATATTAATTTTTCCGATATTGTTCGCAAAGTCTCTCGGTAGCGATCGGTCGTTCCGCGTAATGGACCCTCTTTCCCTCTCGGTCTCCCCTGGCATTATGACATCGACAATCGTATTCATTACGGCCGATTCGATCACTGTCAGCAGCAGGCAAGTAGATACCATCGAGAGCCGTATATCGATATTCATTATCTATTACGTTATCCCGGGCGATCGGGTGCTCGGTCATTCGCCAAATGCATTCGTATACGCCATAAATCAAGCGCTGCGAAAATATTAACTCTCTCGACCGCACACGTGACACGGATATTTCACGATGAAGCGATCGCACGCGTGTTACTTTACACCGCGTTACAGCGCGATTGCAGTTTTACTTCGGACGTTGATGGATCGGTATAACTCGGTGACGGATTATTCGCTCAGTGGCTGTTGTTTCGATAAAAATTTTTCCTTTACAGAAGACCGGCCGATCATTATTATTTTCGCTCGCGACAATTAAGAGCGGGACAGTGAAATATTATTCGGAATCTCAATAAGGAAATATGGAATTATTTGGTAATGTAGGATATCTGTATAGTATATGTATTGTATGCGCAATGATAATAATAATAAGATCAGTATCGTCCATGATATTCATGATAAACATCGATAAAGTAATTATTAACCGCGAGATAACAACAACCCGATTAAATTTGCTTCAATATATATTAATTAATGTTCCAATTGATATTCTGAAAACATCACAGACACACAATTTGATATTTTATCTCGAATATTGAAATTAATATCCACATAATGAACTGTTAACAAACATCTTCGTTTTACTTTGCGCGCATTTAGGCTTCTAAAAAATAAATTGTACCTTCCGATTGAAGTTCAAGAGCTTATGCATTTATGTTCGGTGACGTTATCGAAAAATTTACACTCGGCGTGCCAGTGAAATTTGAAGGTTGTTGAGAGGATTAAATGAAGTCGTCGTATGCGAAATTAATCGACCTGTTCTACGGGTGCGACGTAACGATACTGACTGAGAGGAGAATCACCTGTTAATTGCTAGTCGCTGGTGCACGTGCGACACGACTTAGCATAATACGAGCGATCATAATCGATAAATTCCTTAACGAGCCGCCCAACACAGATACGTGATCACCGAGCTGCTCCAGAGCGACTTGCACAAAATCATCGTGAGCCCGCAGCATCTCAGCCCGGACCACATCAAGGTCTTCCTTTATCAGATCCTACGAGGTGAGTAACAGAGCAGCTTTAACATATCACGTTCTTTTCATTGCGCGTGTAATGATACGAACAGGAATTTTTTTTAACAAAGAAGACGAGGAGTTATCAAGGTATATAACTTGATGCTTTTAAAATTTACAGCGGCGTATTTTAACACAACAATATATAGATACGTATACATATATTTATATGTTATATGTATTATAATTTTTTATACAGGGTGATACATTTTTGCTATCAAGTTAAATTAAAGAAAAGTACCTAGTCAAGATTTGCGATGCAGGCGGATAGGTGAGCCCGATTAAGACATAACTCTTGTATCTTCGTCAGGAAACGAAAACCTATAAAGTAGGTAGTGGGTAAGAATGAGAAAGTTCGAAGTTAGAGCTCCCAGGACGACGGAGATGCCGGTCCAGTCTCTCTAGACGACCTCTCAGGAGTCGTCGAGGTCGAGATTCCGAGATAGTTCAGGTGGAAGAAGGGGTGGGGGAGGGGTACCGAACGGGATATGGGGGAGAATGGGGTTGGGTGTGAGGAACGAGATGAGAATAGCGAAGGAGGAGGACAAGTCGGCGGTTATAAAAATCCACGAGCGGCATATTGCCTCCGTCGTCGTGGGGCAACGCTTAGGTGGGTGGGGGTGGGACGGGGGGTTGGAGGATGGGGATTTTGTGGGAGCGGTGGGGAGAACTGGGATAAACAGGATCGTTTCTATTCATCCCTCGGGATCATCCCGGGATCTCGACGCTCCTATATCGTCCTTACATTGTCTGGCTTGCCGAATTACTCGTCCTCGCCCTCTCCCCCTTCCCACCCGTCGCTCTGTCCCTTTACCGGGGCTTGAAAAATGTTCATTCACCTTTTTCCGTAGTGTCCCGTTTATCTTTTTCTCTTGGCCGGTCCCATCACTATTTTCCTCTTTTCGTAGAAAAAAAAAGCGTACGGAGAGGTATTCTTTTGCGACTTATTTTTTATGTGATTAGTACTGCAATTTGATTAGTTCGGCAAAAATTATACGCGAAGGATAAAAGGTCTCTTACTTGCGGCAGGAGCTCTTACAGAATTAATGTTAGTGATATTAAAATTTGACGCGACAACGTGATACGAAGGACATACGCGACAAGACGAGTACAATATTCACAATTTTATTCTTCCTCTGTGGGGATATGAAAAACCTGAGATTCTCCTGCGTGTTAGGAGTTGCATATTGCACCGTTGAGCGTAATTTTAATCAAAGGCACAGCGCGCGTGATTACATTTCATGGATGCGGAATTTTATTAGAAGACTGCTGTCCCTTTGTATTCCGTACGCGCGCGATTTGACTATCCAAAAACGTGGGATAAACATCTCTCATCGTGTGAGAGAGAGAGAGAGAGAGAGAGAAAGAGAAAGAGAGGGAGAGAGAGAGAGAGAGCGGTTCAAAGGGAGTGCTGGATTAAAAGGGTCTCAACACGATACGATACGACACGACACAACATGGGGATGAAAAAAGAAAGGCGATGTGTGTCGCATCTAAAAATGAAATTCCACGACGATAATAGACAAATTTGACAGTCGTTTTGTCAGTGCTAAGAACTAGTCAGTTAATAATCGTTTTGTTTCTCGGATTTTCCTCTCTCTTGTCAAATATTATTTCCAAAGAAGTCAAAAAGAAAATGTTATATTTAAATATACCTACTATATTATACAATGTATTATGTCAATATAAAAAATTGATAAGATTCATCGGATGTTATTGAATTCTACTTACAATTAGTATAAAATAAAGATAACAAGGTAACATAATCCAAATATTGTAATTACGCTTATTAACTTTTATACTTTCATTTCCAAGATGAATCACTAAGAGATATTACATCGAAATACGTGGTGGACAATTATTTGCGACAGATAGATCGCAGATTTTTTATTGAACACGAAAAAATGGCAGCAATGAGAAAGAGAGTGTGTGTGTCATCTTTTCATACGATCGATTCTGTTTATATTGCGACCGAACGCGGCACTCGACGAAATGAAATCGCCAATAGAGAGAAAGAGAAAACGGTACGAAGAAGGAAAGAGAAGAGGAAAGAAGAAAAACGAGAAACGAGCCGCGGCACGTTAAATTCATTACTTATGCTTCTCTCTTTGCATATACAGCGCTTCTGGGCGATATTAGAGCACATCTTACGATCTATCGCGTACGCGTAAATTCTCGCTGCCGATTGAATCGCTCTTGTAACTCCAAGGATCGCGATGTTCACGTTGGGAAATTCGTTGTATATCACAAGCTTAAAAGAAAAAACCGCGCAAATAGACGATATATACCTATATATCCGTGTCTAGTTACAGTCAAATAAATCAAAATAAGATCGAAAATAAATCTATCTAGAATATTATAGCAAATAGAAAAATAGATCGAATATGTCAATTAGAACGAAAAGAAAATTTTTTCGTGCTAATCGAGTTAGAGTTGATCCTTTCGCGAATGCATTCTTCTGCGGCCGAATGCATCCTTCGGCTTCTATTATTAAGGACGTGGAAGACATGACGGACAGGCGCAAAGGGGGTGGCCACGTTAATTCATCATTCGTCATGTCGCCACTTTTGTTTCTCCTGTAGCCGGTTGTTTTCGAGGATAATTTGTCACGACAGGTTCCATCGCGTCTCATCCCCTCTTCCCCCTCCCCCACTTTCGTCCCGAAGGATGCAACTTGAATCGCGCGATAGCGGCGGAGGAGGAGAGCCCGCTGCGTTCACCCTTCGCTTCCGCTCTCGGCCCGAAAGGAGGTTTGTGGCGCAACTTATAGTGCAAGACGAATGCGACGCGAGAGTACGCGAATGTATCAGATCATTATGCGCTGGCCGACCAAAGCGCACTGTCGCGCGAATAGTAATTTTTTCTTGTTTTCTCGTTATTAAGAGTTTTCCTGCTTCGTCACGGCGACGTCTTTATCCTGTTTTTTTTTTTCGTCTTTTTTTCTGTCTCCCACCGCGACGAGATAGAGTTACTTCTGAAATTACTGTCTTCGATACACTCGTGAGCAAGCACGAGAAGAAATAGTGTCTCGATGTAACGTAATGTGATTGGAATGACTGTCGAGGTGAAATTGCGTTGTGAGCTATGTGAAATTATCTTGGAGATATCGGGGATTTTTAACATAAATAATGAATGAATCAAGTAGTGAAAAAAAGAAAATGATATAAAAAGATATTGGCCATGATTATATAATTAAAGTAGAAAATCTGATGCAATTATAAGTATAATTTTACAGTTATTATTATAATTTCCTTAAATTAAATTTACATTATTCTAATAGAATTTTATAATACTTTTAATATAAATATTGATAATCTCGTTAAACTAGATTTACATAATTTCTACAGCACGACACTAATAATGTTTCTCGGATAAAATTACCATTAAAAATCGTGGAACGCATAAATATCCCTTAAGTTTGTTTTGAAACTTGGATTTATACGTATTTATAGTGTCTTCGCGCAGCGTAAAAATCAGGACCAAGATTGCCAGGATAATCTTGCAGCACTTGCTATTCACGCGTTCGCTCATGCAGAATTGCACACTTGCCGAATGGTGAGCAGCTGATCTTTTGAGAAGCCCATTTTTTGAGAAGCCGATCTTTTGAGAAGTGGATCTCGTCGATTTCCTTTTTCCTAAATTGTCATTGCAACCGAGAGCGAAGAGAGATGCTCGTCAATCGCGGCCTGCAGGACCGCTCTCTGTGCTTGGGTCAACGTCCGTTCGAATCAGACCCAGACCCCGTCCTTCGGGTTCGCCCGAGCTTTTGCATACTTCAACGGTACATGTCTCAAACAAGAGATGCTAAACCAGAAAGCGACACGCGTTTTCGACGTGTCTGGTAAGGTCGTTTGTCCCAGAGGTCGCGAATTGTCAATCGCATTTGCGGTCGCAGATATCGCGTGTTAAACGTGAAACTTTCAACGTTTTAAACAGAAAATAAAAGTTTGTTCCGCCAATATAGATTAAACCAGGAAAGTTTATTTCTTTCGACGACAATTGGCTAAATACAAGTAACGACTCTCAACGTTTCGACCCCACTCCTTCTCAAGAACTCTGATAACAAACAATTCGTAGGACAATCGTATTAGTCCACAAGATAAATTGAAATCTTTTACAAAACGTCAGAAATGTAAAAATAAAACTGTCATAGATATAGAGAGCATACCTGATAATAGTGATAATCAAAAGTAACTCTTACTCCCATCTTAACACATCTGTTGAGAATTTTGACAGAAATAGTCATACGCTATAAAAAAGAGCAATATGAAATGACGCCTAACAAGATAAATTTTATGCAAGATAAAATAAAATTACATGTGGAAAGTCGGTGGTGACCGGGAGATCGTTCATGTTGCTCAATTTACGATCACGATGTTTTACTCTCACTAGTAACAGTTAATTATTTGGTAAAAAATACATCGTGGAGCGACCATCCGTACGTGTTACACAGTTGAAGTGATTTGAAAAGCGAACTGAACACGTCCGTGAAAAATTAACGGAAGGTAGTAATATGTAAACAAGACTTAGGTTTTCAGTGTCTTTTTTTAAATTAACCGTATTCGCATGTTTCTTAATAAATTTCTAGTATTACTCTTTTTATGGATTATATCAACTTCTGTCCATTTAAAATCGTGTCCGTATAATGTGCGCTGCTTACTCACGACCGAATGGTTACTTTCATGTTTTTTTTATATCATTTTGATGTTCATTTACGCGTGTTAGTAAATGACGCTTGGTTTGTCCTATGTACACCGCATCACAATCCCCACACTCGATCTTATACACAAGTTCCGTTTTGTTGTCGTTACTAAGTCTGTCCTTTCCTCTTTTAATCATGCCATCGAGTTTTTTCGGAATGGTATAAACTGTATAAAGGCAAACGTTATTAAGATATCGCCGATATCCTCACTTAAGCCCTTCACGTATGGGATAGCTAAGCATTTACGTGCATCAAAAAGGTTGACTTGCGTTCCTACTTCACTCTCAAATTCGCTCTCGAGTTGTTTAAGTTGGATCGTAATATGTTTATTTATGACTCCTAAAGGAAAGGAATTGTTGAGTAAAATCTCTGTGACAATATTGAGGTTTATTTGATGGAAACGGTCGTCAGACAGGAGAATCGCTCTATCCACAAGATTAGTTATCGTGTTTATCTTGTATTTCAACGAATGCGGTTGGAGAAAAAATTGATATATCGGCCCGAAAACGTAGGTTTCCGGTACCAATTAGTGAGTAAATGATTCCCTTCTCTGATGACCAAAGTGTATAAAAAAGGAATGGAGTTGTTGACTTCAATTACGTGGGTGAATTTGAGGCGTGGGTGATAGTTGTTGAACACCACAAGTACGTCATTAAGTTTAGATTTCGGGAGTATAGCGAAGATATCGTCTACGTATCTATTGAATATAGGAACCGTGATGTCAGTAATTTTAAACAATAGGTCTCCAAATCGTCCATTACGATATCTGCCGCTAGTGTAGAAAATGGAGAGCCCATTGGGCTACCAAAGGTTTGTTCATAGTATTGACCATTGAAGCTAAAGCTGGTGGAGCTCAGAACCAGATAAACGGCATGCAAAAACTGAGCTAAACTGAATTTAGTGTTCGGAGAAATTTCGTATCATCGTTTTTCAATTTCTTTAAGGACCAACTCTTTAGGGGTGTTAGTAAAAAGTGACGACACGTCAAGTGAAACCATGATTTGGTCCTCACCAATGCTTGCTTAGCCATTTCGGACTTTCCCACCCAGTATAGCGCGACGTGTAAAGCTCAGGCAGATAGAGCAGAGAGCAGCGAGTTCTTCTTCTCTTGACTGGTCCGAAACCAGTCCTGCCGCCGCCCATCCGTGACCCCGGACCCCGTCATCCGGTCGGCTCTGGCTTCTCCTCTAACTATCTCGCCACTCCGGCTCCTTCGTCCTGCGTCCTCCTACCTCCTGCCTTTGCCCTCTCTGCCCGTCGCGACGTTTTAATTAAGGAGCAATATCTTTTTGAAGAGAAATCGTGGCGTTTCTCTTTTTAATCCATCGAGAAGACGGGCGTGCCGTGCCAACATTGTGTAACAACAAATCGATATCTCACAACAAGAGCAACCGATATCGTCCCAAAGAGAGAAAGCGGAAGGAAGGGAAATGTATTTTTAGACGGATAAACAGTATCCGGAGAATTTAGTAAAGAATTGAACTTAATTTCGACGAGAACTGCATCGTAAAATTGTGTCCAAGTGGATCTTCTTACTTTACTATTCTTGAATTGATTGATCTAAATTTAATTCATTGACTTTACTAATTTTGAACATCAAAGACCTTTTGCCAAGCATTAAAGATATACCAGGAGTATAATGAATTAAACTTCAAATAAATTGTTCTCAGTATCACTTGTCTGTTACTATAGTTTCGCAAAAGAAACTAATTGTTTTTCAAAAAATATACTAATTCAAAAATTAAAAAAAAGGTGCGGATGTAAAAAATAGGAAAAACTTTAATTACGATACGCAAATCTTTATTCCCCGATCGTCTTTAATTATATTATCTTTAAAGAAAATGGCTTTCCACGTAATACTTTTATATATTTCGTAATATCTCGCAAGAAAATATATAAGGTTTCAAATTATGAAATAATTTTTCTTTAAGCAAGATGCACTTTAGTGCGATATTTTTTACTCGAAATTTTCACAAGATTACATAATAGAGTGATCTGTAGTGGTAGTAGTAGCAGTAGTAATTTCCGCGCAGAGAGAGAGAGAGAGAGAGAGTGTGTGACACGTGTCGCGGTGTGTCTGACTTCGTCGATTTGTACGCTCGTACTACTTGCTAGTGGTTGCGATCGACGTCAAACGAATCTTAATGAGCGGATTACACGGTGTATAATCTTGTTCGCGGTTAAGTGTAACGTATAACATAAAGCGATAGAGAAAAGAAGAGAGGCTGAGGAAGAGACGAAATAATTTAATTAAACACCGGTGCACTTTGCGGGCAAGCAAGCGGGATAATGTTTTTACTTCGATGTTTCTGCATCGACGCGAAGTCAAAGGAACACCAAGAAATCACGCCGCTGGTTTAAGTATTAAACGATTAATCTATCGAAATAAATCCGATATTGACATATTTTTTAATCATCAGATTAGTGATTACGATAAAATTGTGTGATTTCTTATGATTACTTAGTTTGCGCGTGATTGCATTATCATTAGATATTTGTAAGTTAAATAATTTTAATTCTAATTGTGATAAATATTGTTCATTGCAATTGAAATTATAATTACAATAAATTATGAATTTCAATAACTTTCAAGAAAGACAATTTTTCAAATTTTACATTGATGTAATTAACCAACTGATATTATCTGGACAATTTTCTATGTTATAATTAGTCTCCGTTAATTCGCGATCCGCGAACAAGGATTGTAATTTCTCCCGAATCGCCGCCTCGAGTCGAAGTCAGAAGTCGACGAAGTTAATAATTCAAAGTCCCGCTCTCAAGAGCAAATATTAGCTCACATTCTCTTCAGTCGCCTGTCGTTCTTCTACATTGTACATTAACAAGCACCGACATTAAATCGGCTGGAACTTCGCCAGAGCGAACCCTCTTGGCTTCAAGTTTTCGTTGCACGTGCGCAAGCCACGTGCAACAGCGATAGTGGATCAAATTTTTGTGGTTTGTCTTCTCACACCATATTTCGCCCTATAAACATCGCTGTTCCAGCTTGAGTCTTTATTTTATATGTAAAACTTGTTACTTTTTTTCTTTTCGAAAATGTCTAATGATTATTGTTATCGAGAACAATTTATATGTATTGTTTGATAATGCAATAATTTATGTGTATTGATGATAATTTTTGCATGTTGCCAAGAAATAAAAGTATGCAATATTTTCGACGAAGAAAGAATAAAATAAATAAAATTGATTATTGCACACTATAAACTCGTTTGCTATACAGACAATAAATTTGATATAAGGCCGTGTGATAAAAATTCAACAGTTTTTTTCTTCTCCACAAGTAGAAGAGGGGCGGGTTAAATTAGAGCCAGACGCGGTAAATGATGCGCAAATTAATAATTAATTAATAGAATTTTATTTTCTCGTTTTGGTTCTAGTTTCGGACCATCTTCAGCAATTGTCAATGCAAATACATGAGTGATGTTTTTTCTTCTTTTCTTATCTATGTGCAATTTAATTGTTTATTCACCCAAGAGACCTCTTTATGTCTTCGATACCTTTGGTAAGACGTAGTTCATGATGTGCTAGTTTACGATCTAATTTGACGGTACACGTATGTGCTATAGGTATACGAAGGCGAGACGCATGCCGAAAGCGGGTCGATGCGATGCAACGTTATATGCACCTACATGAGTGTGTACGCGCGTGCGTGTTGCTAATTAAATTCAACGTCTGATCGGAATTGACTTAATCGACAACAGGTGTATCGATCAAGGATAATATTCTGAGAACGACGTGGTTATATATGCATGCCGCGGAGTTGAATCCTTAATCAAGCGCGCGATAGAAACCATGATGTCGTAAATTACACGACATTTTCATTAAACAGAATAATACGACGTACGTCAGTTATAGTCCGGACAGGTGAAATTATCCAATTACTAAAGGATACAAATAGATTGTTGTATAAACTAAAGATAATCAGAAACTATATTACATTAAAATTACGAGAATGCGTAATAAATGGCCGCGTGTTCAGCAGAACGTTTATTTTGCAACTGTTGGAAGTTTTCTAAGCGCTCAGATTGGATTATTCCTCTAGATCTAAAAGAATAATTCAATCTGAGCTCAGAAAACTTCCAACAGTTACAAAATAAACGTTCTGTTGAACGCGGCCAATGATATAATTATGGTATAATATTATCAATTGTTTTACACATCGAAAAGATTTTTTCTTTCAATCTTCGAAGATTTTGACTTCTGTGAAATTATTTTCATTCACATTTTCTAATTCTAATTTTTGTGAATTTATAATTTAAATTTATTTCCAATTTGCGGGACCGTAACTTCGTTACATGTACGCCGAAATTCCGAAATTGGAAAGGATTGATGAGCTGGCGCGCTTTTGTGCGCGTTTGCGGTACAAGAGCGAGGAAACTTTACGGAGACGAGCAAAATTTCGACGGAAGTGCAAAAGCTCACGATCACCGAGCACATCGCTCTCGCTGGCTACGTCACGGCGGTATTGTGCCATGTTGTTACGGCTCGACGGGCGAGGGCCGTCCAACATTTAAGACACACTTCGCGAATTCTGACAGCGTGACAGGAAGCCGCGCGGCGGCACTCATTATACGAATCCTTTTCTATCTCCTCGCCGCGCCGCGAGATAAATTACTCGGCGGGGATTAACGCGACGGGGTGATTAATCGCGCGCTGGCCGATTACTGCCCATTAATGGACTTCCCCGTCGTTCTCGAAGTTTTCGACGCGAGCCCCTTTTCTTTTGCCGGGCGATCCCGCTTTCGCGATTCCACCGGCTCGCGAGGAAAGACGAACGGGATTTCGATGTTCCGATGTATTCGTCGGCGTTTCATACACTGAAAAAAAAGAATTTATTATTTGCAAGAAAATTGATTTCTATAAATTTAGTTTCCTTAATTCAAAGAAGTATTAGGTAGATTTGAGAAAACATTTTTCTGAATTTAAAATATTTTCTTAAACCTACCTAATATTTCTTTGAATTAAGAAAAGTAAATTCATAGAAATCAATTTTCTTGCAAATAATAAATTTTTTTCAGTGTAGTAATTCCTGCACGTTTATGAAGACCTTCCCTTGCAAGTTTCGAGATAATACGAGTACAAATAGATTTCAGTCTGAACAAATAGAATCTCGGCTGCGCGCTATTGCCAAAGACAATCTCAGGTGGTTGCGCGCGTATAACGCGGTTATCGGCCTCGCTAAAAATAAGTTCGCGTGGTGCGAGGTTTCTTGTTTACAGCGGCGTGATTCCGATGACGTGGCGGCGGGACACGGGTATATCAAAATAAATTGCGAGTAGCGTCGCGACGCCGCGCCGCGCCGACCGCGTTCACGCGACGACCCACGACGCGACGGCGCGAGCGTGATGCTCGAATACGCGATCTCATCGTGGATATTTGGAAAATGGAACTTCAATTATACCCGAATTATGTTAAATATTTATATAAAGGAATTTTATTCATATAAATATAATATAAAATTATATTATGCAAGATAGAATATTTTTCGAGCATTCTCATATCGTATTTTATTTATTAAACGGAATGTAACTCTGCAAATAATCTTTATGCACTTAATGTGCATGAAATTTTGATAATTTATTCATTGAAATAATTAAAAAAATTAAACCGGAATAATGATGCTCGATAAAACGGTGAACGTATTTTTTCGAGTGTTCGAGTCGAAAATCATTTACCGAGATCAGGAATCAGATTTTGCTTCGGCCGGGCTGCCATTGTCGGGTTCATCGCACCTGACATTATGGCGTTCTCGTTGGCTGAATTCTTTATTTCCTTTCTCATTTGGCCGACGTGCGAGGTCGAGCGACTCCTTGATTATTGGCGTACGAAAGTCAAGGTCTCTCTTCGGGAGACCCGGTCCCGGTTTTGCCTCGGCTATCGACTCCCAAGGTTGTCGGCGACCTTCTTCCACCGAGGATGACATGAGCAGACAGACCAGACGGTATATCGTGCCGGTAATTCGTGAATAGTTACAAAAAATGCCGACACTTTAGACGAGAGTAAACCTACGCGACCGGTTTTTCATGCTTTTTTGTCTCTTTTGAGAGTTACCTACTCTCCGGTTAATAGATATGATAATGATAATTATTTTTCTCATTATTTGAAGATTAAAAATATGAATGAAAAGATCGTGCGCCAGGATTTCGTATCGGCCTATCAATTTGACTTTTCCGTGAAAAATTCCATTGATTTTTTCGACATGATTTGAACTTTTTGTCATGTCCACTCGTCGATTAGTTAGCACGATGTCCAATTAAATTAATCCAGTTTACATGATGGGATGTGGAAAGAAGAGAGAGAAGAAGCGCGATCAAATACACACCAAGTCAAATGAAAATAACTGTAACCCTTCATCGGAAAACTCGTCCGTAGCTGGTCAGCATTAATTGGCTTCCTTTGTCACGTTTTTCTTTTGCGTTAATCGGAAAAAATAACGTTTTTGCATCGCGGTCGCGTTATCGACGTCGCGAAATGACGCGCGCGCGTGAAATCACGTTGATTGCGAGGGGAGTACGCGAGTCGGCTAATTTCGTTGATAAAGGACATTAAATAATTGGGATATTCATAAGTGGCTCGCTGATGGACTTTAATTAGCAGGCGTTTCCGCACGCGCGCGGCTAATTAATTGCTCGGTATAACTGAATTCACGATTTATTCGGCTCTCATCGGATTTTGTCGATGGTGGACAGCGACAAAGTTGACTTATAATACGTGATCGACACAGTATCGCAAATACAGACTAACAGGATGTTACGCCGTATAATATTTCAATAGTATCTACGCAATAGCGAATTCTGCAGATTAACTAGAAATTAATTAACAGACTTGAATGTGCGAATTCTGCACGAGATCATTGGCTAGTTTCGATCGCTTATAATATTTTATATATAAAATATATGTATTTTTTTATCGTGTTATATATAACGATATATTATGTATTTTTTAAAAATTATATTACATAATTAAAAACCTATTATATGATCTCGACATTTTCATATCGGAATTTTCGAGTCTAATTAATTCTGGTTTAACCCTAATAGGTCACACTGGGTAAAATAGACCCCAGCGTTTTCTTGACTTCGAAAACGACCCAGTAAACCAATAGAAATGGGCTATTTTTTACATATGTTAAATTAATTTTTTGGAAATCAAACCTATACAGTCTTTTTAAGGAAGACTTAGAGTACAACAGGATATTTTTTTTTTTTTAAAGGTCACCTACAATTTTTTATACACGTGCAAACACGCTGGGGTCTATTTCACCCAGTGTGACCATTACGGGATTCTCGGGAAGTGTGACCAAATAGGGTTAAAGAACATGCTATTAAAGTATTGTGCGGTGTTTGTAGATTTATATTTCTCTGTATATTTCTCGGGAAAATTTATTTTCTTTCTATAACATTTTTAGATCTTTAATTTATTTAAAAAAATAAAGATTAAATATCTTAATGCTTGAACCTTTAATGAAAGTAAAAGTTTGAAAATTGAACTTTTAACAAAAAATAAAGATTTCTTTTTTAAACTCGAGATTTGTCAACATTTCTCAGTTTTCAATAGCTTCTTCGATTCCAATTTCTTGCCATTGAACGAGAAATTACAGAACGCTGATAATTTTATCATTAATACATGCATTACCTTTAAAATTCATCGATTTATAAATATTTGCATGCATTTATTCACTGGTTAGTCATCTATCCAACAGTTTTTCTTTTAAATGCAGATTTTTTTCGCCGGAAAGAAGAAGGGAAGAAATACGAATTCATCTGTAATAATTTAACATTCGATTAAGCCGCGGTACGCAGCTTGGCGCGGTTAAATGAATTTTTCACGCTGCTTAAACAAGCGCACGCGAAAATTCCGGCTCGACGAGAGAGAGAGAAAAAAAGAGCATTCGGGATGCGAGTTAATCGCGTGCGAACGGATACGATAATAAGAGCGGCCGTACAGCAAACCCGGACGAGGGACTTTAATTACGAGGCGAACTCCCCGGTCTCGCCAGCCACCCCCCAGACGACGGATTACCCCCGGTAATATTACCGAGTTTTATTACCGCAAAGACCGAGACCCCGAATGCGCTCGCGGGCATGACTCACATTCAGAGCCGACGTGTGATCGGACGCGATTCCGGAAGTGATCCTACATAGTTTTAGACATACAGTTATGTGCAAAATAATAGCACTGGCTGAAAAATAAAGGAAATTAAAAATTTTAAATTAATCAACTGAAATTATTTTATTTATTAAATATACATCAATTAATAGAAACATAAAATATAACATATCTCATCATTACGAAAAGATAACAATGCAAAAATAGAATTCTGTTAAAATTTAGAATTTTCTTCAGCCGGTGCTATTATTTTGCACATAACTATGCGCGTATAATAAATTATGTAAGTTACCAGATATATCTGGAAATTCAAATAGATCAGGTCCAACGTCAGTAAACCGCTTTATTTTCTTAATTTTATTTCATCACGCACGTCAGCGAGGATATTCCGTAATAATCAATTTTCCGATAATTCGCTGTCGCATCATAACGATCTGTTCCCTGACGGTCTTCTTTCAATTTCAACGAACGTCGTGAAAGAACAGGGAAGACTGAAACTGATCGAACGTTCGGCGAACTAACTGCCAATATGTTGCGCCTTAAAATACACACCGGGTCTTTTTTCAACGTGCTCTCTGAATCAACGTAAACGAACGGTAAAGTCGATTCGTTGACAGGGATGTATCGGGAAACAACTAAAGGAATCTCGTTACGGCCCTGTTCGGCCGCCACCCTGCCGTGTCATTTCTCACCTCTCCACGTTCACCATTCTTGTGCGCGGGAGAGAAATCGCTTCCTTAAAGTAAGGCGAGAAAACAAAGGCAAACGAAAGGAGCTTTTGCGAAACCCCTATAAGTTACGCCAATTTTCTATCGTAAAAAATAAACTAATCCAAGAAATAAATCAGAGAAAGACGTCGCTTTCTCGAACGCTTCGTATACACTAAGAAAAAAGAAAACTGTTGATTCAATAGCATCTGTGTTATTGAAAAAATTTCATTGATTCAACTACAACGCTCTTAATAGTATTATATAGGGGTGTAACACAAGAACTATTTTATATTTGTTTCAAGCAACGCAATTGAAATAACGTTGCAATAGCAAATATTATTGCAATAAGTATATCTTTTGTTGGCATCCCACAATGAGACATTTCGTTGGATAAACTTATTGTATATTTTTTTCATCCAATTACTTTTTTCTCAGTGTATTGACTAATTGAATCAGTGCTGATTAAAGCGTCACGTGCGTCACTTGTGCATTTATAAAAGGGGCGAAGAATGCGATCGATTTGAAACACTCCGATCGACATCACCCCGTTTTACGGTATTTTTCAATCGATAGCAGGGCAACGTTATACAATTTACCGTTAAACTTGTTCGACCTTCCCTCAACGAAGCAGTCTATCGACTGTTAAATTCCTGTATGCTATAAATAATTAATTCGAGCTTCAAGAGAGACCTGCCTCTCTTGTCATCATCGTCATCGTCATTATCGTCATCTTCAAAATACAAAATGGAAACTATAGAAATAATTACATTTTCGGTCAAAATATCCAACGTTACACATAATATTAGGCTATACTATAAGATAAATTTTAAAATTAAGTATGCCAGATTTTGGGAATATTTAAAAAGCTTGAAGAAAATCAGAAAGTTAGATACTTTAAATTTATAGAAGTTTACTTTTTAACAATATCATGAAGTTTTATACAAAGTTTATGATATTATAAAGTCATTTTTTCTCAGTTTTTCGATGCTTTGCAATTAATTTTTATTTTTGTAATTTCTCTTATTGTTAGACTTATAATTATGTTTTTCTCCGTAAGTGCTAAATGTAAAACACACACATATAATACAATACATCGATTAAACTGCGAAGAATCCGTAAAAACTTTTACGTTCCGCATTATTCCATTAAAAGGAAATAAATTCGGTTATTATTCATCGCATTTGCGCGGATACCGCGCGGCCCGAATTTCATCGACGGGCATTTTCGACAAAATAATAACCGATTTTTGATTAAGCCTGAATAATATAATCACCGTTTCGAAAAGTGCCCCGAATTTTCATCAGCAGAGAAAGAGAGAAAGAGAAAGCCGGCCCGCATTTTGCCCGGCGTGAATTTTCATCGGCACGAAAATTGGGTTTACGTTGACACGACCGACGTGTCATGTCACAGCAACGGCGTCTCTGATGTTTTGTCAGCTTGTCATGCCGCCGAGAAAAATTCTTCCGTCACTATCATTTTCGCAGTCTCGTACGAGCGCGACGGCGGCGATCTCGTGTCAATTTTCACGATCGATAAAAAGCCCCGCGTCCTCGTGATTAATTTTCATCGATGCTGCTGTTCCTGTCAAATTGACTCGCGAGCGAATCGAATTTAGCTCTGACGGTTTTTCTAACGAAATTATCCGAAATTCGCAAATATGTCTTATTATTGCAGTATGATTAAATTATTTTATAATTGATCTTTAAAAACTTTTCTATATATTCTATATCTCTTATTGCATAGATATTTTCTATCTGACAATAAAAAAGTAATTGATATTTTATGTCTTTTAAACTTAAATTTGAGAGAGATTATAATTACGGTAGATTTATAATTTGCGACATATTTTTGTGCTTTCAGGCCTCAAGTACCTTCACTCGGCCCGAATTCTCCACAGGGACATCAAACCCGGGAACCTCCTAGTGAACAGCAATTGCGTATTAAAAGTGAGTCTAGATATTTCAGAATCTAAATGCTAACTTTGATTACAATGAGGTTTTCTCTGATTGAACTCGATGGTAAAATACAGATAGCGAGGATCTTTTCGTCCGACATAAATGCTTTCTCCCAAATAGGAGCGATATTCTAAATTTAGCTACCTAGTCTATTCTATTTATGTCGAACGGCCAAGCGTACTAGGTGTCCTCTTTCTCCAGATCTGTGATTTCGGGTTGGCCCGGGTGGCGGAACCCGACCAGAACGTCCACATGACCCAGGAAGTGGTGACACAGTATTATCGCGCGCCGGAAATCCTGATGGGCGCGCGGCATTACACCGCCGCGGTGGACGTGTGGAGCGTCGGCTGCATCTTCGGCGAGCTCCTACGCCGGCGGATCCTCTTCCAGGCCCAAAGCCCCGTGCAACAGGTGAGCTGGGCGGATCTCGAAAAATTCGGCTCGCGTCTTTCCTCGGGAAGGGCCTTATTCAACGTCACACGTTGAACTTTGCGTATTAAAAGATGAACCTTAAACCAATACCTTGAATCAAATAACATTTCATTATTTTTAAGTACCATGTGTATCAAAATTCATTATTTTAACACAAAACAGTATTATTTTGAAGAGTAATACGACCGTTATGATATAGGTACAATCAAATTAATTAGAATAAACGCCATCATTTACGGTCAAACCTTGGATCTTAGTATAGCTAAATACTATTTCTTGTATAATGAATACACACAAGAAATAGTATTAGGCTATTAAGATCCAGCTTGGACCGTAAATGGCGTTTATTCTAATTAATTTGATGGTATTATTTTAACTCTATTGGTTTAGTTAAATTAACGTTGTTTTAGTTGTTATATTGAGTAAAAGTAGTGGCTACCTCTAGGAATGGTAAAAAATTATTCACAAATTGAGTATAATTTGACATTAATACGAATTTAATGATGTAACAACTAATATATATTAATGATGTAAGCAACGAAAAAATACGTCTTGCTCGGTCGCAGCTCGAGTTAATCACCGAGCTGCTGGGTTCGCCTACTCTCGAGGAGATGAGGTATGCGTGCGAGGGCGCGAAGTCTCACATGCTGAGAAGGGCGCAGAAGCCGCCGTCGCTCGCGACCCTGTACAATCTTAGCAGCCAGGCGACGCACGAGGCCGTCCACTTACTCTGCCAGATGCTAGTCTTCGATCCCGTAAGTTCGCCTCGCGCAAAAATAGAGATGATTTTTTTCAATATTTTATATATAGATCTTACACTATTTTAATTTTACTTGATTTTGTTCGGTAAATAAGTTTTAATTTCAATTTACATAATTTTTTTACATAAAATTAGAGACACTCAAAAATTCTCTTGAAACTTTTCATTTTTACACGGGTAGCATTCAGTTTTGTCTATTTTATCGACAAAAATATTTCATAATTATATTTATCAATCCTACTGTTTTTTTTTCTTTTTTTTACGAAACTACATACTATTTCTGTCCGCAAATTCATTTATTACTTCAATCAATAACAATTAGTACAGTCACAGATTTCACGTTTGATTGTCAACTTCAACTATCAATTCTGTTGTATTTATTTATATTGATAATGACCAAAACGAATGATCAATTCATACTCTATTTATATTCTCGATTGCTGAGATTCTTCTCGTTTGGCTCCAATTTGCGCGCTTTTTATGTTTTATAATATTTATTAATGTTTCTTCCAACAATTATTGTTACGCAGGACAAGAGGATCACTGTGGTGGACGCCCTGGCGCATCCTTATCTGGACGAGGGTCGGCTTCGATATCATTCGTGCATGTGCACATGCTGTTACACGACGAGCGCCGGCATGAGACAGTACAGGGTGGATTTTGAGCCTTCGGCCGCCCATCCGTTCGACGATCTCTGGGAGCGAAAGCTCACGAGCGTGCAGCAAGTGAAAGGTGAGAAATTCTGCCGCGTCGAAGATTCGATGTAAGAGACAAAAGAAAATGAAAGAAAAATGTCGCGAATGCCGTGTCTTTTGGAGCATTTTATCTAACGGGAATAGAATTTTGCGTGGCAAGTGTGGAAAACGACGAATTATGTCGCGCGTGAAGTTGCCGTATGAGCCGAAGGCTTATGGTGCATTCGCACAAGTACAAGTGTGAATGCATCATAAGCTGAGGCGAATGCGGCAATCTCACGCGCGACGTAAATCGTTGTCTCACGCACATACCACATACAATATTTTTTGTAATGCTTGTCGCGAAAGTTTGATTTGAGATTAAAAAATTAATTGAAATTAAATTCAAATAAGATGGTTTCGCACTTTTTGATTTGACAATTCATCAAAATATTGTCATAAAGATATTTTCCGAAAATGAGGTTGTATTTTTAGATGCTCTCCATTCTATACATTTTTCATAAATGTTCGTACATTTATCTCTCGATTTCTTCGGTTATAGTAAATTCTCTGTGGCAGATCCAACTGCTTCCACCGGCGTGGACGGTCTTGGACAATCGTTTTCTTTATCCATTTTATCCGTCTTGAATGATGACAGTTGTAACGAATTGACGTTTTGTCTCGCGTGAATTTCGTTACGTTCAAGTTTGTTATGTCAGTCGAAAATTGAAAAAGAAATACTATCAATCGTGAAAAAAAGGAAGTTTTTTACCGCACTAGTGCGGTAAAGTAAGGCATACATTGAATCGTTGAGAAATAAGCCACTTTCCGCACGCTAAACAGCAATCGAAAATCGAAATTTCGCCACAGGCGTTGCACAAATATATTTTCACAACACCTCCACGGAAAGTTCGACTTTCCATGCCTGTAGAGCGGGACGAAAGTGGCCAATTTCACGCCAGGAGGAGGGAAAGTATCATTCCCGCCCTAGGAACATTATTATTGATTATATTATATTAACTCTTTTATTGTGAAAATTATATTACTTTCAATGATTAAAAACATGATTACTACTTCAAAAATTACTTGAATTAAAACTATCGATTTGGAATTATATTTTTTCTTAATAATATTACTGAATAATAAGATAACCAATTGTACCTAAGTGCAAAAATTGAAATTATTTATTTCTTTTTGAAATTTTATTTTATTCAAATTTTAGTTTTTTAATGTTTCGCCCCCACACCCCCCACCGGGGCTTTGCCCCGGACCCCATCAGGGGCTTTGTTCCTGGACCCCACCAGGGGCTCCGCCCCTGGACCCCGCGTTCCTCTCTTTTTATCTTTCTATTTAACGATACGCGCGTACAAACTGTATGAATCAAACACCAAACGAACACGCTCTACAGGCATTAAAAAATCGAATATTTCCGTAAAGGTGTGAAAAATATCGTGTGCACCACGGGGAGAAAGCTTCTTCAGACTCGTGTGATTGCCGCCCTCGCCTTCGGCTCGGACGGCAAACTTCACACTCGTCTGAAAAATGTAGCTTTTTCCCCTAGGTGCACAATATACTAATTACGAACATTTACGTAACACTCAATAATAACATGAATTTTGCGACAGCCGTGGAACAAATATTGAGAACATCTTTTTCTATATTTTCCGATGAAAATGACGACTAAAATGTAAATTTAATTTATTCAATGATAAATAAAACTTACGTTTACACGTGTGATTTATTTAGAATGCTGTTTATAGCGGAAAACCTCTGATATTTGACGATTTGAAAATAACTGATTTTTTTATGTCGATATTTAATTGACTTTACTTCAAATCTTGTACAAACTGCGATTGGCAGTTGGCGGTTTGTTTTTGCGGTACAAATTGTAGAATAAAGCCAATATACATATTGCCTCGAGAATATATTGTCTCGGGAATATCACGCGTATCGTGGGTAGTGACGTACACATAAGTATCTCAGGCACGTGCCTGCGCTATTCGAGAACAATAACCGCGATAAACACGCTCGCATGTGTGCGTGTCACGATAAATCATGGTTTATCTCAGCAGCGCCTGGTCGCTGAAAACCGTGAGGCTCTTGGGTATCTTTCCTCGTCGCTATAATCGTCAACGATGAAGCGGAGGAATAGCGGATCCAATGAGCAGCGTAAAAAATGCCACTGTCATTATCGTGCTGTCATTCCTTCGTGCCGGCTGTGGTACTTACATTAAAATAAAAGTTTAGCGACATTCGCAAGCTTAGCTGTTTACAATGATTGACAGAAGCGTACGGAAAAATGTTATGTACGTTGTATGACGTGTAAAAACTTTGTGAAATTTAAAAATATTACATAGGAAAAACGTTCTGGCTCTCGTACAGAGAAGTATGTATTTAGAATCTTTAGTTCTTTTTTTTAATTAATTTAAAAATATTAACAATAAATAGAGAAATTTTTGCTCATCCAAAGCAGCAGCTAACACAATAAAATACGGCCAATTTTCGAGCAGTGTTAGGGTGATAAGAAGAAAATATTACATGAAATTTGAAAAAACGTTCTAGCTCTCGTACAGAGAAGTATGTATTTAAAATCTTTAGTTCTTTTTTTAAAATTAATTTGAAAATATTACATGAAATTTGGCAAAACATTCTAGCTCTCGTGCAGAGAAGTATCTATGTATCTATATATTTAGAATTGTTAGTTCTTTTTTTTTAAATTAATAACGATTATAATAATAAATACAATACTGATTGTAATAAAATTTAATAAATATAAAATTGTACATATACACATACACACGTATGCAACACCGACGAGAGCGAGAATAATTTATCTGCGTTTAGCGCTGACCGCGCGATGAGAATATAAAGCACAGCGTTATTCACGGTGTCGTTATCTCGACCGCGGGAAACTATATCGCGCCATCAACGTCCCGTCTCTCGTCATTCACTTATATGCCGGTGCGTCGTTGTCTGTTTCAGAGGAGATGCACAAATTTATAGCGGAGCAGCTGAACACGTCGCGAGTGCCGCTATGCATAAATCCGCAATCCGCGGCGTTCAAGAGCTTCGCGAGGTAAGCCACATCATAGAGCGCATCCATACGAATCGCCCTTGGCCGATGGAGACACGCGTTTTGTTCCAAAACTACCGAAGAAGATAAAAAAAAAAAAACAGATTAAAAAGTGTAGCTTGTTAAAATATCAGTTAATTTTTTCAAGGGAATTATGATTCTTTCGTATAGCTTTGAGTAAAGTTCAATTCAGCGGGATTTCAGGAGATTTTCATGTTGATCGCGAGATTGTTTGCAAAATAGTGGTGAAGAACGAGGAGACAATTTTACTTTTTTAAAATATTATACATAGCTCCTGTAATTTTGGAACATGCGATATGATATGACCTATAAAAGTCCCTCTTTCGCATACAGGAAAGTCATCAGAACTGATCGACAAAAAAAATACCCGAGAGAATAAAAAAAGGAAAGAGAAAACAAAGGAAAGAAAACTTTTTCAACACTCCCCCTTTTACTGTCCCTCGAAATTAATGTTAAAGAAATCAATATCTCCCCTCCTTTGCACTCGTGCGTCTCCCTCATCGCGATCCTATATCCTGAATCCTAGATAAAAAAAAAAACAGACAGGCTAATAATCCCCAAGAGAGTTCATAGAGGGGCGCACAGTGTTTCTTATCAAGCAATCGAGTAGCACGAGCGGAATATATCGGGTGTTCGAAGAGTAGCGCTGACTAGAGCCGGCTGAGTCTTTCGACGCGCGTAACAAGAGAGAAAGTAAATTTCAAAATCGATCAGACGGAAAGATGAGCCGAAGGAAAAAAGAAAGAGGGGCCTTTTGTCCTGGCGATCCTATTGCTAACGTCCACAAAGGACGTTATGTAGCCTTCGACGTTGTTCCGAGGAAAAATAACATATAAAGTATAAGATATATGCATTTTTCACGTAACCCTGTCGGCCCACTGTGATACAATCGCTATTATGCGATCTCTCGATATAGCGAAGGAGTAGAAATCAAGTAGATAAGGAACTGGTAGTTATCAACATCGCCGAAAGGAAAATTAGAACGATATTTTAAAGCTGTGGATATGAAAAGTACACGAGTATGTGTAAAGTCTTCTCGTATTTTCTGTTTCTTTTCTGTTTTCATTCTTTGACAAATTCTTAGTTTATTTCTCAAAATTTATTTTAACGCTATCGTGTTCCGTTTAATTGTATAATAATATAAAATAATATCTCTTTAGGTATTTTTTAAATATAAAATTATTAAAATTCCATTTTGAAATCTATCATAAATTCTCTGTAAATTTTCAAAAAGCACAGTGTTGATCGATGTTCATAAATAAGAAGACAGCTTCACATTTACGTGTTTAAATTTATCGCGTTTCAGGATAGGAAAATTTATTAAAACTAATGAAAGAGCACCGTATTAACGGAATAATCAATTGGAGCAATCAATTTATTTCGTCATAAAATGATGGAGCAATATTTTATGATGTTTACCGAGAGACATTATACATTCTCGGTATGGCATACACATTATTTAACAATGAAATGAAATGAAAATTACATGATAACAGATATAAAAGAGACATAACAAAAATAGTTTAAATAGAAATTCATTAGAATCCACTAAAAATTTCAGCGAAATTAGGGAATTGGGAAAATAAACTTATTTTCGTTATCGCTGTATAATTTAGTTTTTTAAAATATTTAAACATTTTACTAGTTATCGAGTTTACCGCAATTTAGGACAATCTTCAAGTTTGTACTGTAGAATATCGTTCTAGTTTTCTCTCTGCGATATTGAGACGAAGAAACACATCTCTAATAGTAACAGACTGTGTAATATTTTTCCCCAGATTACACTACTCAACAAAATTTAATTTTCCTTTTGTAGAAGTATAACAAAAATGAAGTGTAAAATCTTAAACTTTCGTGGCTTCCTGATTTCGAAATTGAAGAGATCAGTACGTCTAGATTTTTTGTATCGCAGATTGTTTTCTGATTAATTAACAATAAGTGTGAATACTATAAAATATATTACTCTAAAAAATTTACTGCATTAAGATGTAAACAACGAGCAACATTTACGAATAACAAATTATTTATATCTGAAATTCACTATAAATTTGCATGTAATTTAATTGGATCGACGCTTCGAATTATCAAGTCGAAAGGTTTGAAAATCTAGGCGTGACTCTTATGGAAAAATCCTTGACGAAATCGTTCTAGATTTCATTCTCATTGTCTCCTCATTATCCAATACGTGTGGAGTAGGAGGGACATTTACAAAATACGTCTCGGCCTATCGATTTGATACTCAATACGTATAGCGTTATCGTCGCAACTTCTACAAGATGTGTGTTGTTGGGTAGTGTTACTTGCAACTGATGCTGGATGTGTAACAATTGTACGTCTTGCTTACTCTGCCGTCCAAGTTAGAGCAAGCCGATCGCCGAACCAGCGCCCTGCGCCGCGTATACGTACACGTTACTACTACCACTACCGACTCAGCTATCTACCACTGTCAGCTACTATCGACTACTACCGCTATCGTCTACTACTACTACCGCTACCACTACTACTACCAATCGTGTTACGCCTCCTCCTGAACGAACCGAACGAACCGAGAGTCAGCTATAGTCGGCGCGACCTCGCTCGCAGAGGTACATGATCCAGCCTATTTTTTATAATACCAAGTATTATTGCCTTTTGCTTGCGTTACAACTTGTCTCACCTTTGGTTCTCTAACCGCCCTTTGTTTACCTCATGATGTACATACGCCGTGCCTCTAAAGTTGGCTGCAAACGATGCGTTCCCTCGTCGAACATTCGTCAAATATAAATGCGTCAAATATTTGTAAATTATTATTAATTAAATTATTATTAATTATTATATTATTAATTAATTAATTTAAAAAATAATTTACAAATATTTGATACATTTATATTTGACGAATGTTTGGCGAGTGAACGCATCGTCTGGAGCCGGCTTTACATTTTGTCGAACATTTTGACGTGCGATCGATATACACGGTGCCTTTAAAATCGCTGATAATCGTCGGTCCTCTGCCGATTTTCGAGCGATAAATAAATTTATCAACGATTATCCATGAAACTGCATCACGAACGTTTATTTGTACATATTTGAAAATCAGGAGAGGAGTAATTGGCGATTTCTCGAAGCACCTTGTATAGCGTGGTCGCATCTCCAAATCGTATATCGGTCGCGTCGCGTATTTCGTGTCAAGGCAGGTTGATTGCGCTCGAATGGGGTGACACACTTTTTTATAATTAAATATAATTACAGATGAATTTGATATCATTGACCGCATCGCGAGTGGTTGACCAAGCATACGCGTTTTGAGAGAGAAATAAAACTCCTCGAAGATCTCCCCGTGAATTCGATAAAATTATATTGTGTTAAGGGATTCGCAGGAAAAATTACAATAATATCATATCAATCCAGTATCAATCCGCGTAAGGTAATAATTCTCAAATTAACCCGGTTAAAAATGATTAAAGCCGGATTGAGAGAGTACGGTTCTTATAAAATGTGACACGTATTCAATTATTGTAGATTAAATTAAGGATCATTATTATCGACATTGTTGAAATGGATTACCTATATTCGTCGAATATAATCCAAATATTTGCTTCAAAATATTCGCGAGCGTGATATTTCAACAATATCTCGTAAATAATCATATTATTCAAAGTGCAACCGCCGATTATTTTGTTTTAGAACAACAGTACCTTCATTCGCAGCAGCTGAGTTAATTGAAAAACGCGCAAGTGTGTAATTAATCAAAATGGGTTTCAGAAAATAAATTCTGTGGAAATTCGCTGAAATTAGGATAATCTAGCACCGGTTTTCACAGATTTTGGGCGACGTGGCTTAAGTGACGATAGACGAGGCGCGTTTAGCGATGCTAATTAGCGGCAGTTTCGGCGTACGCGCAATTAACGCGCTCCTTAAACATCCGCGCGACAATAATATACCCGGTATTACTCGGCGGAATACCGTTCCTTTGTCTGATGAGTGTTTCCGTCCCCTCTGTGTGTCTCTCTCTCTTTCTCTTTGTTTCGACTGGGCGAGAGCGTTACTGAAGCGAGAAATCGTATCGCTGCTGGCCCACTTTCGGGGCTACTTGCAAGCGAGTCCGAAGGAATCTGATTAAAAAAAAAAAGAAACAATTACGATCTTCGAGGAATATCCGCCAATCGCGACTTTATCCCGTTTTTTTAACTCGCTCATCTTGTAGAATTTAACAATTACATTGAGACATTAATATTACATTAATATTATACATACGTATCAATAATATAATAGTAAAAAATATAAAAGAAAATATCTTTAAATTAAAATTAAAATTTACAGTTTATCTTTTTTGTCAGTCTTAAAAAAATTAAAATTCGACTGAATTTTTGCCTTACCATTCTGATTCAGAAATCGAAAATTTACCTTGTTGCAATCTATTGTGCGACCGAGCGTTACTAATCTAAATGCGGTAATTTGCAAGCGGTCACCCCGATTTCGCAAGCGCACGACATACCCGCCGTCATTGTCTCGCCATTCTGCTACCTGTGCACAAAAGAAAACAGAGGAAATACCTGAACGGCGGTACATTGTTTCGTAGTTGACATTATGAGTGTAAAAGAAGGCCTGATCCACCATGCAGCCTTCAGTTGAGAGAAATATCGATGAGAAAGACAAGCGATGACATCGCGACGCGCCAAAAAAAAAGAAAAGAGAAAAGAAAAAGATGGAGACTCTCTTTCGAAGATCTGCATATATCTCCTCAACCCTCAACCTCCTCCTAAATTCACCTGGAATTGTAATTCCAAAGCATTTCCTGTTCTATAGATAATATCTACCCGATATTAGGTCAATGTTAACTTCGATACGAAGAATAGCCCGAAAGAGATAAAGAGACGGAAGTAGATTTCTATTGAAGAAAAAAAAATGAATATTTAAGCAATGAAATAGAGAGAAAGAAATATTTTTAGAAGAGAGACGATCGGCTGTCACGCGTGCTGACAGCTGCATGGAAATCAGACGAACGTTTTTGTTATTTTGCTTATTGAGAGTCGAGATTCATCACAATTCTTCAGAATGATCGTCACGAGCGGGTAGCGCGTGCAGCTCCAGTTCGATAACGGTAATTTAATAATTACCGACGTCGGCTGTCACTTGGCGATTAAGTTGAATGCCAAGACATGACAGTGATCTATCATCAAAAGACGAGCGAAAGAGAAACCTTGATCCGGTGTGTAGCGATTATTACGTTTTTAGGCATGATAAGCAAATTTAGAAAAGATTTTTTTTTATGTTGTACATATGCTTTTAGTTGTATCTATAATTTCTTTGTGTTTCCTGTAATTATGATGAAGAATTGGGCGAAAACAGTGATGCTACATTTAACGGATTTGAATAAAGAGAGAAAAGAAAGGCACACCGCACTGCTCGCTGACGATTTCAGTTCTTACGATTTAGTCGATCGACAATAACGAAGTGCGAAATGATAATTGTAAATTATTATTGCAGCGTTTCGTACTTCGCGTTTTCGATCATTAGAGAGAGCGAATGGCCGAGCAAGTACAGTTGATACGGATTAATTTCGATATAATAGTCTCGTTTAATGTCCATTCAGAATTAATTCAGAATTAATTCAATTAAATATCCAATCGTTCGAATTGATCACTCTTCAGGCGCTATGCTTTGCCGAACGATGTAAAAAGTTTTGAAAGATTTCCCAATTTTAAAATCAAGCTTTACTCAGGCTAAATACCCGGAAATTCTGATTTCCGGCCGTGACGAGTTAGCTCGACGATTCGCACGTAGTTGTACCCGTTCTCCCTTCACTCGCCCCGCGATCGATTGCCCTAACTACTCCACGGTAATTAGATTATTGTCGCTTAATAATAAACTTCAAACTTCATATAAAAAAATAATTAAATTCGTAATAAACGCGGAATAGCGATTTTATCGAGGTCGTTTCGACTGAAATACCGTTGGCCGTTGTATAGGGTGGTCGACTCGCTTTACCGCAGAAGGGTCGCACGTTTTCCCCCCCAGCCTAGCTTTCTCAGCCCCCCGTCCCCTCTGCCCTTCGTCGCCCCTCTAATGTCTTGTTCGTACGACTTGCAGCTCCACGGTGGCTCACCCCTCGGAATTGCCACCCTCTCCACACCAGTGGGAATAAAAAGTCTTTCCCGTGCCCGTCCCCGAGATAGACCGTCGGACTCGAGTCGGTGACTACTCCGAGAAGAATGGAGGATCTTCGCCGATCGGAAGATAGTAAGTCATCGATAACAAGAAGAATGAAAAGGAGGGAGAGGAAGAAGGAAAACGGGGAACTGGAAGCTGCGCGGAGAGAAGAGCCAAGAGAGACAATAGACTGCCGCACACTGTAGCCTCAATTTTCGATTAGCTGATACATATATATGCACGGGATATCACGAGAAATGCGTAGAAAAATGGAGGTTTCGACTTTCGAAGAATTTCTCTTCTTCGATTTACCTATATCAGACATGCATTTTTCAATGACGTTAGAAATTATTCCAATGACTTGTACCACTTTTTTTTTTTAAGTTAAAAGTATTTTTCGGAAGTGCTAAATTGATACTTGAATAAATATTTCCGACTTTCGTGTAAGAACATATTTCGAAAAACTTAGGAGAAGCCGGTATTTTCTCACATTCCTCAAAAGAGAATTGGAAGTTCTTTCAATTTTCCCTCAAAAAGACATGCGCCTCAAGGAAATAAAAGATTTCTTTTATTTTCTTTTGGAAATGCATTTCTGTCTACACTTTTCCAGATATTTATTTAACGATGGTATTAAGGTACAATTCCGTTTTACGATTTTTAAATTGAGATATAATTTATATCTTAAACAAAAATTTTCTTCATTACTAAACTTTCTTTAAATAATTATCTGTGTTCACAGAACTTTAGTGATACTCGGGATCCGAAGAAAATTCTAAGAATTTTAAGGATCAATATAATATATTGAGGACTAAAGAATGATTTAAAAAATGGAACAATGTCGCATATATGTGTCAAATATTCTCCAAGGAAAGACTGACTTGGAATTTTATAAGAAAACAATATCATCGTTTTTCTACGCATTTCACCGCATCCTGCATGTATATATAGCAATATATTATACGTATTATACATTGTATACACACGCTCGAGGGGAGAGACACATTTACGTACACACATATACACACGCGCGCGCGCACACGTCTATGCACACACATTAGCCAATTTAAAACACAAAGTAGCCAATTAGTTCCAATAGAGAGCGGTGGGAGATTCCCGAGAATTGGAATCGTGGGTACCGTGAAAGCGGGAGAGCGAAGGGGAGGGGAGGGAGGGTGATAATTAATTAGCTGTTAGTAAACGCGAGCGTCGAACAGACCGGGCCAGTTTTTTTTTTCGTTTCTTAGATTTTACACACGTGTACAGGTCGCGCTGGCCATTTATGATCGAACACGCGCGCGAGCGTTCGCGCGCGCGAGAGGGGAAAGTGCCAGGAGAAAGGAAAGAAAATCCTCCTCGTCCTGATCGAGGATCCTCCGACGTGCGAGAGAATGTCAGGCTGAATCGAATCGTCCTCGAAAAGATATTCCTCGAGGACGTTATCGCATCGACGAGATTATTGCTCCGAAATCGAATAATTCTTGACAGGAGATTGCTCGAGGATGCCGTGAGAAGTAAAAAGATAGCTCTGAATCGGCAAGACATCCCTCGAGTGTCGCTGCGAATAGATTTGTTCTTGAGAGGATATCTCTCGAGGACGTCGTCTCAGTCAGTGACGATAAAATTATTATTCCGAATTGAGTAATCCTTGACAGGATATTTCTCGAGGAGGATAAGCTCCAGATCCGGTCGTCCTCGATGAGATATCTCTGGATGATAGCCACGCGAGAACACTCGAGGAAATTAATCCTCGGCGAGATATATCGTTCAAGGATATCCGAGGATGTCTGAAGATCAGCAGAGTGCGAAGTCCCCTTCGAATCGTATAGTTCTTGACGAGATATTGTTTGCAGATTTGTATCCGCGGAGTGCGAGATACTTGTTCGAGGATATCCGCACGATTTGTTCTCTCTCCGGTTGGCGGAAACTCGAAAACTTGTTCGGAAAAGAACGTGTTTTCCTCTGATCCTCGGTTTGCCGAAGCGAGAACTAAATCTCATACGAACGAATAATCGATCAGCGTGAGCGCTTAGACGCGCTTCTCGATAAATCGGCGATAAATCGGCTATGAAGAGGAACGAAGGGAAGGAAGAAGAGAGAAGAGAAGATCGACGAGTCGAAGAAGTCATCGTCATCGATCCTTCTTGATGAAGCGACAAGTGTTAGCGACTGTAGAGATAAGAGGTGGTATGATATTGGCACTTTTCTTCTCTAGCGTTAGAATTGGTAACGAAGCATTTGATTTCAATGAGCGACCAGCGCATTCGCTGGAAATAAAGACTAATCCTAGATTGAAGTTGTCCTTTCTGAAGCGGAATAGATGAAAAGGGAAAGGTAGATGAAAATTCGGGTGGACGCGCGCGATGAATGAAAATGCGGTAGGGACGGGAAGTGTGGGAATGTTACGGCGGCGAGTCGCAAACGCGGATGTTAGGATCGTAAATTCATATATAAGAAAAACGCAAATAATCGTGTTAACGGAATAGAATGAAGGCTTCTGAGCGATTTTGTTGCTTTCCGAAAACTTTACATTCGGGAGGAAAATTAGCGGAGCAGATAAGCGAATTCCGTAAAGGCGCGAATTGTTTGCTAAGTGATTTCGAAAGAATGAGTTGACGACTTGACTAGGAATTCAACGAAAGAAAATGTGAGACGTAGGATCGAAAAGGATTCCGAAAGAAACGTTAAAGGATCGTCGTTGATGCTCGAATTATTCTCCATGAAAATTAGTCGTAGGAATGATGAGACCTCAAGCTTTTGACGATTCTTCTGCGTTTATCGACAACTCGCTGCCTCGATAGGACGAAAGGAACTCGGGTCCTGTTCTTTCGTGACTGTCATCCCGATCCCACGTTCGCTCGTTCTCGTCTCTCAAGATCGAGATCTCGAACGACGGGACTCCTTGGATCTCAGACTAGGAAATAAAAAGAGGAGTAACGTCCCGCAGGACTTTCGCAATCCCGTCGCGCGGCAGGAGGGGAAGGCGAAGGCACATGCGCGAACCACATATGTACATACCGATGTTCAACGACCTTCCTCGTCGCCGACCGATCTCGAAAATCTCGAGAGAGAATTTCCGCGTCGAGAAAACGATTCTCATCCATCTCGGCGACGATCATTTTCCCTCGTTTACCTCGCGAACGCGAGTTTTCCCTCGCGCGATCGTAGAATCGCGATTTATTCCAATAAACGCACTGCCGACTTATCGTGTGAACGCGATGATATCGATACGGGAAAACGAGAGAGGAAGAGAGAGCGAGAGAGAAGTATATGAGGGAATGAGTTAAGTAAATAGATAGCTAGAGAAATATAGGAGAATAAAACACAAGAATGAAAATCGGGGATCGAGGCCGGCGTAATTTCTTTAGATTCGATCTTCTATGTTAAAAACGTGAAAAAAGCGAAAATAACACCCCGATTCATCACGTTCAATTCATAGAATTTGAGAAAGAAGTAAACGCGTGAAACGGACTGCAAACGCAGAAGTCTGACTCCACTGATTTTACGTCTGGTCTAAATCTCCGATGAGAAAGATCTACGCGGAGGATCGAGACGGAAGAGAGCGATGGATCGTTTCTGTGTGAATAAGTATCGGTATTATTTTTGATTACGTTGTAAGCGCCACTGCCGTACGACAGTAATTGGGCACGCGAATCCGAGCGAATTGCGAATTTCGATAATCGACGATCTTTCGATCAAGTCTGTGATTGGATGCTAACAATATAAAGATTTACTTAAACAAATAATCATTTGCGATAGATTTGGTTTTCCTAAAATCTTCCAGTGTTTAAAATCTTCTTCAAATAATTGTTAAAGAATTTTATATTAAAATTAAGGTTTTATTAAAATTTTATTTTACATGTAAAATTATAGTATATATTATAAAAAAATTTAATTTAAACTTAATGGAATTTAAAACTGTAAAAGAAAAACTTCAAAAAAACTTTAAAAACTGAAAGAATTAATGTACTGCATTTTAAGCGACTGTTTTGGCGAATATTTACACAAATATTTGATTTGAGTCGCACTTGAGATATGATTGTCGAGGATCGTTCGAATGTCTTTACCCTCATTTCAACCCCTAATAAAATGACAATTTCTAGAGGGGTGTAGAAATGATAGGATCGAGGCACAATAAATCTATCTAAATAAAAAAAACGCAAAGTACGATGCTATCGAAATAATCAAGAATAATGTAATTAATAACGAGAAAACGCATAACAATGAAAAGGTGAAACGAATATTTTGACGACGAAAAATATTGTAACTGCGTATTTGCAGTTACAAAGTTACAGTTATTTTTTCCGCGTGGCTACAGGAAGTTTAGAAATTCCGAAATCAACACAATTATATCGTTTACTATCCCTAAATATTTTTCTTTTCTCATTTTATCGCGTGTCTCGTGTCCTAGGGAATGCTAGAAGATGTACAGAAAAATGGAAAGGCGCACATAATTACGTGTGATTTTAGATTAAGGGATTTTAGATAGCCAGTAGTAACTCCGACAATGAAATACTTTTAGGACAAAATGAGTGAAAAATGAAAGTAGCAGCAATTTAACGGGATATGCTTTTGGTTCTCTGCGTTTGTTCTCGTCGACAGTAAAAGAAAAATGCATGTTTTCGCTTTTTACACGAAGGAACGCGAAAATTCGTCGTTTCGAGATCGTCGTGCATGAATTTAATTGTAGCCGTTAATTATGCGTTTAGAAATGATGCGCCGTATGTGTGGCCCACGAAGGAGAGCGCATTGAAGATTGGATTGAGAAAGCTTCTCCAATATATCGGTACCCTCGCCGACGATATAAAAATATAGCAATTATCTGTTTGATATCGAATTAAATTGCGACACAACGTTATTGTATGACATTTTAAAGCTCTTTTATTTCATAAAAATATTTTTCTTTATTTCACGCACTTTCCAACTTCCCGAAAACTTGCATTTTACGCAAAACGTGTATCTTCCATTTGTACATTCGTAGATTTATTAGATCATACAGTCACAAATTTTATTTTGTACATATAAGAAGAGGTAATTGAAGAAATTAATACCTAGAGCAAAATGTTTCTTTTCACAAACTTAATTTTGAAAGTTCACAGAGATTTATAGAAAAGGTAAAATTAAAAGACATTTTATCGAATCGGAGATATCTTAATGATAAACGCGGACGCGTTGAAAATGTGAAATAAAGAACTAAAAACTGCGACATTTAGCCGGAAAACGATAATACTTTGGGAATTGAAATAAGGCGTTTGTTTAGCTCGCGATAACGTCGCTGGATACCGATCGAGAGTACTATTTAATCGCGAGGCGTGTTGATCCGAAAATTTTAACGGGACGAAGAATTGAATCGCATTCTTTGATCCTCTTGGAATATTTCTATATATGTTAATGTATAGACATTTCTTCACACGCGTACGCGATTTGTGGTGTCTGTCGCTATTACATTCATAACGATAGCACAACGTGCACAGCTGCGACATAGTTGAGGAGAATGCGTTCATCACTGGGCGTTTTCGTCATGCCGATATTATATTCGTATACCCGTCGATTTTGCAAATAACTTCTGACACTGCATATTTCTCGTTGGCTATGTGAAGTGTTAACGTCGCGTATTGCGAATGTCCGATACTTTATTGCGAAATTCTGACATTTAACTCGAGCTCTGGACGTAACGTCAAAGAGACGTTTGCGCGTCAAAATAATTTTTATAAAATGCTGAAAACATTTATAATCACTTTAATTGAAATTTTCGAAAATTTCATCTTGAACATAGAAATTTGTCACGTAACTTGTATAAGTTATATGCGATTTATTCAGTATACTTCCGTGAAATTACATGTGTCTCATAAAAATCAGTATTTCTTCCGTAACAATGTTGATTCTTCGCTTCTTTCGTCTGAGATCCTCCTTTCTGTAATTATTATAACACCGTACCGTATCACCTTATCATTTTCGAAGTATGTAGAGCGTAGCGCGCTTCTCTCACTTCATCATTTGTAAATAAATTACCATTATATTCATTGTGTACATAAATTGCAGTTCATCGGACGATTCGTCGCGATTGCAAAATGCGCGTTAATGCAAATGTTTTGTGTTCGAATATCTCCGTCGTTTATAATTTTAAATTAAAATAAAACAAACCGAGCGGCTCTCCAATATAAAATAAGTATAAATAATAACAAAGGAATCAACTCATCGATATGTTGTGGTGTCGTACAGTCATTTAATAATTATTACCAAAGATCACAAGTTCTCTTTTTCTACTGTTTGTGAACTTTAACTGTTTAGATTAACTATGACGCACCGTTCCGCTTCGAACAATTTTTTCTCGTTTTGTTTAATCACTTAATTCCACTTTGTATATTGGGAGTTATCAAAAGCCAATTTTTTTATTTTAACGTTCTGATCACAGTTATAATGTTTGATGAGACTTTGAGGTGTTCGATTGGCAGGTGATCTTTAATTAATACATACAGTTTTCTATCTTATTATATAATTTTACTTTCTATCTTATAGTGCCATCGAAGCAGACTGAAATAGAGCTGAAACGTTGTACATCGTACATCTTTGTAATAACTATTAAAACATTACATGTAATGATGCGTACGGATATCTATGACATTAAACTTGATCCTCTTGCTATTATTTATAGTTACACTGAAAGAAATCAGTTAGATTATAAATCGATGAATAACGAAGATATTTTACAAATATTCTAAATATGCACGATTGAGTATTGCGGTTATAGCCGCTATTAAATTTACTATTACAGACGCTGGAGTGTTTCGACTGAAGTTTCTGTCACATACTTTCGTTCATCGTTCCTTTCGAACTTCAAGATTGATCCGGATACGAGTCAAGCGTAAGCTAGAGATTTCCGAGCATGTGGATATGATAATAAATTGATATGCATGGTACATACACAGGTGCGTGCACGATTAATTAGCAAATATTTTAATTCTTCCTCAGAAGTAATAACTCTTTTTTTTTTCTACTTTTCATATTGTTAGTGAATAATTGATATCTAACAACTGACGATTGAATTTGACTTTTATTTGCGCACATATATATTAGCACGTTTGATTTGATCCGTTTGAATCCGATTATAGAGAAATTTGGAGGATAAAGTTTTGTTACGAATTTTCAGCGTTTCGTTAAAATTCGTAGGATTATTATTCGAATTCGAAATATAAACTATGAGTATTGAAGATGATCCCGTATTTAACTTGTCAACTTGATGGATTTGTTACGATTATTTGCGAACGCGTGATCCTACAAAATTTTATAAACTTGCGAACGACGACAAACTGAGAAAAAAGTATGAGCGTTTTTTTTATAAACATCCAGCGAACATATGCTTGCAATTCGTCGCCGAGAAAGACGCGCAATTCGCAAAGTTCTTCTATGCGGTTTACAATTTTAGTTCAATCAAGAACGAGCGAACGGGAAAAACAGAAAACCGGAAGTAAGACTGGATTACGTATGTGTATGACATGTGTGAATATAATTAAGGAATAATCGGTATAATTTAGGTAACTTCTATTTCCTTCATGCAATTTTTTCTACAAGTTGGTACGGATTAATTAAACAGCCGATTTAACGATGCTGTTTTTAATTCGTTTGAAGTTCTTTAAAGGACTTTTTTAAATTCAAATTTAAGTTTGAATTAAAATATTAACAATGGAATAATATCAATCTCATAATCATTTTCAAGACAATTAATTGCGAATCATCTATAAGCCCACTATTTATCGCAAGAACATCCTCTAGATGCAGAGAGAATTTAAAATCTTAACTTAAATGATTTGTAATATTAATTGTAATATTATCTAGCGATTATGGCGAGGATGTGATAATTTTTACGCATGCATGAAATAGAGATTTACTAAAATTGTATCGATTTTGATTTCCAGTGTCAGGCAGAAAACTGAAGAGGAGAAGAATATGCGATTAATGTTTCCTATTAAAAGTAGACGAATTAAATGACGAAGTTTGTAAATACGTAGGCGGTTCGCTGTAGCTGGTCAGTCGGACATTTGATTTACTTCGATACGAAAATCAATTGCGCATTCTTATACACGCATTTGTGTCCTCTTACACATACACGCGCGCACATTGCATTTGAGACGCGAAGGTAACGCACGTATGCATTTTACGATGCGTCGTATGAGTTACGATAGCGGATGCTAGGTGATAAGGTACCTATGTTATAGAGATAACGAGTAATTAAGCGACAAAAAAACATAAAAATAAACAAGTCTACGTATACTCCACACTAGCGAATATGCCTTCATTATGGAAAGTGGCTCTGGCACGAGAGATGCACCGAACAATAAAGTTGCTACGGGAAAAGAAAAAAAAAAAGAGTAAAAAGATCGAAAGCGATGGTTCTCTTTTCTTTGATTTAGCATACGGTCCCACATGCACATACCCGAATCCCACATTCTCTCACATCTCCATTCCTGGCTTTTTTAGCGTCCAATTAAGTTTCTGCAACGCATGAGCAGCGAGCACGAATGTTACCTGACAATTAATTTAATTGTCGAGTTAATTAATTTCGATTAATTTGTTTTGGTTTTCGCTTACACGCGTTCCTCGCACTCGTATTAGCGCAAGTTTTTTTTATTTTGTTTTTGTTGCGAGAGCACAGAGAAACATTGCAGATTTTCGTATTGTAGATAAATTTCTCTATCGCGTCAAACAGAAAGAAATCGTTTGAACAGCGCGTGGCGCGATTAGCGGATTAGTATAAACGAGACTGGTAAGTTACACGATGATTGTTACGAATGATCTCGTTGCCGATCAATGAGGCAGCAGGTGGGCAATTTATATTAATTCCGTATCGGCGACTTCCTTGTCTGGGATTCGTCAACAGGTGAGATTGTACAAATTGTAAATAGCTCGAAATCTCTCGCGACAGAAACCCGCCGATATCGAGCGCGCGACGACGACGAACGCGTCTCGCTAATGATTTTTATTTACATTTCGCTACGGAGCTATATTATTGATATTGATTCGTTGATATTCTCAAAGTGGACCAAGAAACTACGCCGTAAGAGAAAGATTTCAATTTCACTTGCGTCTTGCCATCGCGCTTAAAATGACTGAACGTTAAGAAAACCGTTTCAAGACGATTTTGCGAGTAATGACAGATAATTATAAGAGGATTATGTAAAAGTAACAAGACAATGTTCCATGAATTTATCTGGGATTATTAATAGATACGTCGCTGTATATTGAGTTACAAAATGCAAATTATACGAGAGAAATTGTGTAAATTGCGAGAAACGTGGCTGCAGTTTTTTATTTGAGGAATTAATTAATTTTGCGATAATCATATTTCTTATTCCGATGTTTTGGAGATGAAAGTGTACGCGGAAGCCGACAGGTCGATACTCGGCGGTTCTGTAGACTGTGGGACGAAATAAAATGATTCTTGTCGCTTTCTTATCGGTAGCGTAGTCGTAGCGATCAGAGAAATAAAATTGTGACGACTTGTCGTTAGTAACTAAGAGGCCTTAATATTATCAAGTTTACAATTATTATTGTACGTCGATACAAACTTAAGAGTAGTGCGTACTTAGCTGTGATTACGTAAGGGAATCGTAACAATGAGCGTTAACGATTATACATACTTGCTCGAATCGAGCGCGACTTCGTTTGATTTTACGCCGATTGTTCGTTCTCGCGATATAGTCAAGATTAAAATCCGACTTTCTACTCTGCATAAATTTTAATAAAAGAAAAGGTAAACCTATTTAAAACACTTTAAGATTATCGGCTTTAAAAACATTAAAGCGCGCATTAAATAATAAAAATTTAAATTTTTGAACTTTGAAATTATATAATAAATGCAACTTGAAGTTCTCTTAAATGAAAAAGTTTAATTTAATTCGTTTAGTTTTCCAATTATTCAAGATATTATTTATTTCGTTCCTTCAGTTTACACATATAATTTTTATTTTCTAATATACTTTCCCATTTTGTCATTATCCTAAGTCATTTTTATAATGGAGAGTAATAATTTATCTGTGCCCGACAACTTCTGCAGAATGTGACTTTTACGGATCTACTCCTCGGTACCTACTCTAAAATCCGATAATTCCCTCGGTAGTCGTAAAAGTGCGAGGCGTCGAAAGATCGACAAGAGATAGCCGATTGACAGAAGAAAGTGCGAAAAGACGGGGGAGCTTTCATCTGTGCAGTTACGCAGTACTTACGACTTACGAGTCGTGATGGCGTAAAGCAGAATACTAACAAGGCGTGTGTTGTGCGTATTTGTCGCAATCGCGCGTTTTACGAGCCGCGTTTAAAGCATCGCGATACACAAGACCTTAGATAAAGAAAATGGTAATGCGAAAAGGCAACTAAATCCCGGAAAAAATGTTTGCACGAAGAGAATTTTTATATTAGGTAATAATCTCTATATTATTCATCACAAGGCTAATTTCTTCATAAATTTCTTTTTAATTTCTATATTTTTTATTTTTATACTACAATAGTTGTTTTTTATTTTAATTAAGGTAATTATATTTGTATTCATATCTAAATTATTTAGAGATTAATGATATTTAAGTATCTAATTTATTTCAAAGCATAATAAAAGATAAGTAAAATAAAAAGTAGAGGATAAGAGGTAAAGTTGATAAAAATAAAAATTAGGTATAAAAATAAATTAAAATAAAATTTAAATAAAAAATAAAATTTGAAACTTTATATAAATTGAAACTTGTGCTTGATATACTCTAAAACGTTATATTATAATAATAATGTGTAATAAATCTTTAAGAGTGCAAATTTATGATATGGCATTTATTATTAATAAATACAGACGCACAAGTTTTACAGAATTGCAGTTACGCCATTGGCAAAGCATGTCAGGTTTATGCAAGAATATATAATAAAGATCCTGTGGGCACTCGTAATGATCTGTGCGAAGGATATATATCATAACGGCTAGCGACAAACCACAAACCGCAATAAGATGTAATCGCGAAAACTAAAAATGTCCTACGAAAAAAGTAATCGCGATAAATCGAACTTGTCGAGTCATATACAATCCTGTATTCTCCCAACGAAAGATTTTAAAAAATATATAAATTTGAGGTCACATTGAATGAAGCGAAATTAAACGAACGGAAATAAGACAAAAGATAAAAAAAATTGTGCGCGAAATCAGACGAAGTCGTCTGATTGTACAGACTGCGTGCTTCCGGAAGCACGCGAAAACATATTTCGTAATTCAATATAATTTACAGGGTGTTCGGAAATATGTACGTTTTATGCAAATTCTTTTGTCGAAAGTTTTTTTAAATAATTTTATTTGCATAAAATAATAAAACAAAATTAAAAAATTACATATTTTATTTTATGTTATTTTATTCCAACAAAATCTTGATTCCAGATACGCACTTTTTTTATTTTATTCTTTTTTCTCTTCAAGATAAGAATATAAAAATCAGAATATTATCTTTACAATTCTTTAAAAAGAGTCAAGTATCCGCGCGAAACTTTTAATATATAAATTTAACCAGGATGGATTTTATCAATATGTTTAATAAATTGTTAGAAAACAAATAAGTTACTTTCTTTTTAACTTAAATTACAATTACAACTTAATTACAATTAATTAATAAGATAATAATTAATAGAATTTCATAAATCGCTGTAAAATATTCCAAATCGTGATCAGCATAAAATATATTTTAATTTTCATTATAAGATATTGATTTGTTCAGTAGACGTGCCTATTACCAAACATCCTATGTACGAACGAGGACGAGCCTGGTCGGGGTTCATCGTAATAAATACTCAACGATCCTTCGGAGGACTTCGAGGGGATATTGGCGTACCTTGAAAGTAGCCCGAAGCCTTTTCAAATGTTTTAGCATTTAAGCGATCGCGAGGCTATCGATGTACATAGGTAGAAATAGAATGTAGACGCTTCTTCGCTTTTCACAGAGCACGTGAAAGAGTTCTCGCTGTGAGAAAAACGGATAATCCACCGTTTTAGAATCCTGAGAATCCTTCTACCTTAAATAAGCCTGAGGGCTGGAAATACCCCTCGTATAACGATTTCGCTCTAATCTTTCGACATCGGGCAACGATTAATCCTCGATATATAACATTAAGGGATCGATCGACATTGTATAATATTTAAAATGCCAAGGAGCGATTGACTTGAAGAATAATTTTTGACGATACGTGTTCTATAATATACATATTGTATATTTTGTTTTCTTTTCGCGCGAACGATATTTGTGTAGAATAGCGGCAACGTGGTATTTTCTAAGATCAACGATCGCTGATCGAGCCTTCGCCTCAGACGATGCGATAACTCGACTGGGGAAAATTGAGATTGGCGACTGTAAGATATTTTAGAGAAGCTTCGGCGGGAGTGCTATTTTTTATAAATATTACTGGGACAAAAATCGGAGACGAAGTTTCAAGCGCGAACACGCTCGATCTTCGATCATCGATCCTCCGATTTCGTGTTTTTTGTGTGTCTCTCGTTCTTGGTGTTTCCTACGTCCTATAAATAGAATTGTAGCTTTTGTCTGCGATGCTCTCGTATGTAAAACCCAAGGAGATAATTAATCACGATTATTTCAAATCTGATTTATAACGTGAAATGTTGTATATAATAATAATAGAAATCAGCGATTATCACAAATAACAATATAAAAGGAACACTTTTAACACAAATATTTCAGAAAATAACAAAATTAAATAGATATAAGTAATTGCAAAAACTAATTTTTTTAAATATGTGTGATATGAAATAATTATCAATTATTATTAATCGATTTTTTGGACTAATTAATATGCAATATATTAATATCTACGTTATCTTAATACACGACATATAAATTAATTAATTAATAATTAATTATCATTGAGTTGACTACAATAATTGATTAGTAGTTAATAATTGTTTAATATTAAAAGATGTAAATTCGCGGAATTAATCGTGAGAGCATCTTAATCACGGTCAGGATCTTACGAATTCCCGCATCCGTGATTAAAGGACTTGACAAGTAGACCTCTCAGTGGACTCATGTGTCTAATTATTACTACTTACCATTAAGACCGATGCAGTTAATGCGATCTTGTAAATAAAAATCGACGATCTTCGACAGTGTGTACTCATGTGCGTAAAGCGGTACGTGTAAAAACGAGCGAACTAATTCTTTTCAGCGCGTCCTTCTCTAACAATAAGATTAATACTCGTGTAGGTACGTCTAACGGAGTTCTTTCTTCTCAACGTGTCGACACGCCACTATATTACACATAGACGTTTAGCCCTTCTGCGGTTTAGTCGATTTGTGTGTGTATGTAATATATCCGTGGCCCGGGTGCGGCACGTTCATTCGGTGAATTCCATTCGCGCCGATCCGGGCCCGAGTCACCCTAAACTCACGGCCAAAATAATTTAGGGAAGCTGCTGCTCTGGCAATGCCTTCTTATACATTGTTACACACTCAGCACACAAATACACATACACGGACTGTCCGATAATTAACCGGGTTCCAAGATACAATTCACGATTATTCGGTTGATCTTCTGTACATAGAAATCGTGCAGGAAGATCAAAAACATGTACAGGGTATACCTACTGCAACTTTTGTTAAATACGAACATTGTAAGAATTGCACGAAGGAAATTTCGTGACGCTATAATATTATTTGAATTACGTATGGTTAATCGAACGATTAATCGTAGATATTGAATTGATAATGTGAATTTTTGTTCTCTGATAATAATGAGACGCACATTCAACGCGGGCAAATTCGATTTCGTTACGACACGCGATTAATTATGACAGCCTGTCGATACACTTATATATTATATACTAAATGACGTTCTTCTTCCTCTAGCCAACTCGAGGCGAATTTCGTATCACCAATCGCTCGCGAAGAGAACCTCGTAACTTTAATCACCCGAAGACCGCTGCGGTCTCTGTAACGTTAAAGTATAATAAAGAAAAAGAAAATATTTCGTGCAACAATAAGGAGAACGGTAGCGAGTGGAGCATGTAATATACGTATATATTGTACCACAGATAGAGAACGAGAAGAAAAATATATTATATATAAATATATATATCTAGATATGTAGAGAGGCTGATCTCCGCCGTGTAATTTTTGTATTTTGAACAATTCGAGATAAGCGACGCCGACGAGATGATTATTATTATTATTATTATTATCATGGCACAGTACAACTCGTCGCGACGCTGATTGCATTGATATTAGTAGAGCCACTGTACGCTCTGTATAATATTGTAATTGTGATTACATCGGAAGGATGGAATAAGAAATAAAAAATCGTAGAAGCGCAGCGGTTCTTCGACGGAAATCTCAAGAGGTAAAAGAAAATAAAGTCACAAGTATCGACAGTTCACGATCGATATGACACTTCCGCGATAAATTTTCGCAAAAAGTCGCGAAGTTTTAATCCTTGTCTGTGGATTAACTCAAATAAGAGCGAAGAATATTAGAATTTTCGCCGAAATTATGATAACTATAATTCAGTCTCTATAAGTAAGTATCTACATAAAAAATGTAAAATATAAAAATTTATTTTACAAAATCTTTTTAGTTGAATATTATAGGTACATACCTATATATATCTTTAATTTTAATTTTAAAAAATTTTTAATTTTAATATCTATTTAATCTGGCTTTTATATTTTTGTGTTCTCTTGTTGTTTGAGTAATCAATTTTTTAAACAGTTTTATGTCATACATTATCTTATTTTTAAAAATCGCTCTTATCGAAAAAAGTAGCTTTTCCGATAAGAATTAACATTTCGCGATTCAACACATTTCCTCTTTGTATTTTATATAATGTACAGCGCACTGTAGCATAGGACGACACATATTGCATAAAATATTATATACTTTGACTGGATAATGGCAGGAATGATACGCGAGTAATATCGCGAAAAGTTACTTGGCGAACAATGCGAAGAAATCTCTTCTCTCTCGCGAGCGATACTTAAGTCTCGAGATTCGCCGTTCGATCTCTCGGTATTATACCTCGACATTATACATTGTAGATTATACTGTAACACACGTGATATAAGACTCGATATAAGCCGTCGTGAGAAGTGATGTAAATAGAAGACAAATTGTAAAGAGAAACAAAGTAAAAATGTAACGTCGATGCCTATCACAGTTCTACTTCTACGTAACGTAACAGAAGAAGCAACCAATCACTGCTAATCGCTATATTAGGGCTCAGACACAATGCGAGGAATAAGGAACAAGGAATAGATATTAATAGTCGCATCCTTTTCCAATGCACGTCTATTGAAAAAGGATGCGACTATGAATTCTATTCCTTGTTCCTTATTCCTTGCATTGTGTCTGAGCCCTTAACGACTAAATGCAGTTTATCCTATCTGTATGTGTCGAGTCTGATTGGACATAGATTTTGTATCAGCTTTTTCTCCGTGTAATAGTATATAGCCGATCGATCTCGAGATTCTCGAGATATTCTCTCCGCCTTTATCTTTTTTCTCAAATTATTTACTATATTATATAACTTGTTTTTATATTGTTAAGTTTTATTGAATTATTATGAGAAATTATAAATCTAAAGTATCAAATTATAAAGAATTATAAAAATTATATTATTATTCAATATAACAGGTACAAAATGGAGACGAATGACTACATTTGTTGGATTCCTGCTTGCGCAATATTATTGTACTTTATTTGGGCGATATTAAATATATTATCGAATCTCTCGAGATCGATCTTTCGAATCGTAGATTCAATCGTGTCTTTCACAATTAAGTAGGTTTTGCGTGTCACGCTCGGCGATCGAGAACACGGTTCGTTTCTCACCGTAAACGATTAACGGGTGTCTCGATTCGGAAGCGTTCGTTTCGTGAACTTTTAATTAACTATTATTACGTCGACGCGTTTATTGTGATTTTTATCACGATGAGAACATTAAGACAGCGAATAAGTATCTGCCACGAGATAAGATTCGAAAAAACAGGTGTTTTCTTCGCAATCGCTTAGACGACCGCTTGGACGTTGTTTCGATCGTCGATCGTGACAGGATATCGAAAATTCGTCGTGCACATGTCATAGATGTGTTTACGCACCACGTGCCAGGGACCGGTTTCGTAAAAATCGCGCAACAATTCCGATCTTGGATGAATAATGCTGCCTGAAGAACGTTGCGTGAAAAAGACTACTCTAACAAGTTTTATCGGTATAACTTATTGGGGTACAGAATATATAACAGATTAATAATTGAAATGACTGATATTTATAATATGCTATATATTAGTATCATTTATCACACTACTTAATTCATCCAGGATTAAATCATATTGGATATTCTGTCCTCCCTCCCGAAAACGTGTTGTAATCGGTTCCGTTTTGTAACTTTTGGATTTCTAATATCTCAAGAAAATTCGCAAATCAGTAAAGAAAGATTTCTGTTAATTTGTTATCTTTACGTCCGAGCATTATAGTCGCAAGACGCAAGAAACAGAATCGATCCCGGGCACCCGTTTCTTCTGGTACTAGTTGTAAATCTTCGTGGAGGAAGTCACATCTAAAGATATCGAATCCGATTTCGACGAATCAAAGTCGGCGCATTCATTCGTACTCCCGTTATCGAGCAGATGTAATTACGCGGTAATTAAATTGAATCGAATCGAAACAAACTGCCCCTTCATTGCTCGATTTGTCGGAAAGGCTCGTTTCTCTTGGGCGGTCGGTACCTCATCTCGATGTAGGTATATATGCACCTGCATCACAGCAGAGAGCCGAACTCACCATCGGGAAATCGTGCAGCCGATCCCAGCCTTTCTTTGAAGCCTTTCTTTATCGATTATCACGTAATCAGTCGAGTTTACGAGTCGCGTCACGAATAACGCGAAATCAAAGAACGTGTTTTCCGAATCAAAAAAAGATGAATAACTTGAGAAATGATGCCGAATCGACATAACTCTCGATCAAGATTGTGTTTCGCGAATCAGTTACATTAATAAATTTTCTTCTTAAAGAAAATTAATAAAATCTGTTTTATAAAATGCATTAAGGTTTCCATTTTAATGTTCAATATTTTATTAAATTTCTTTCTGCATTTTATTATAACAGATACTGTGAAACAGATTGTTTTTCGTTGAAGAATTCATAATCCAGAAGAAACGTGTTTTTATCGCCGTCAAATCAATTGTACAAAAAAAAATTTTATGTAATCGTGAAATTTAATTTAATTATCGAACGCGGCGAAGATCTGCCGAGAGTTTAATCGAACATTCGGCAATCGCAGTATTCGGCCTTCGGATAAACGCAGAAAACATCGGTGAAATATATTAGAAACGACCATACAAAAGGAAATACAAAGAAGACTGGCAATCAAAACTACTGTAAGCTGATTCATCGCGCAGATTTATTGCGGCGGCCGGCACGATCGCCGATCGGCGATCAATCTCATAATGGCGCGTTTGCGTTGCACGATTATGCTGCGATACCGTTTATGATACTATTGTACAATTTATCGATCGGAAAGTATACTACAGAGTTAGACGAAGTTGTAATCAGATTATAATTACAATATTACTATAAATACGAAAATCAAATAACGATTGTGAGCAATCTTCGATCCTGACAAATAAATAATAAAAATAATAATAGTTTTTTAATAAGAATAGTTTTCTTTATCGTAAATAAATAATAAAAATTAAAATTTTCTTTATCGTAAAAATCATATGAACAATTTTGATTATAACTGATTGAGAAAATTAGCGAACATTAACATATTTTATACGAATCGATGTTACACGATCTCGTTCGAAAATCGTGCAATGTAAGCACACCGTTGGCCAATTCTTTCCGCGATCGCGAAAGAGAGCCACGAAGAAGACTGTTCCTTTCCTTCCACGACAATGACCAAGAGGAAAGATTAAGTCACACTTTTGTAGCGCATCGTAATGTACAGATTATTGCTATCGTAGCAAGCCAACAGGCGACAAATATCGTCGTTTTAGCCGTTGTCCATTTCCAATTTTTATCATATACCGTATTACACATACTCGTACATACACACACATATATACGTATACACGGTCGTCGATCGTGCCGGCGAAGAAAATAATTTGACGCGGGAGTAATAAAGAAAAAATGAAAAAAAGGCGACTCCACAAAACACAACTCTCCTTCTAAATTAGGCACGGACCGTATTGCGTACACACGGTCAGTTTTTTTCGAATAAAATTGCGCGTCTGATGTAATATTAGCGAGTAGATATAGATAGGTACCTGCATTTCAAAAAATTTAACATGCTTGGATAGATTCTCAATAAATCGTTATACATGTTTTGATAAATATCGGCATTCCTTTATTATTCCCTGCCTCTAATTGTAAGTATTTGCTTGATACATAGCAAATTTTATTAATTTTAACACGAAAAAAAAATATTGACTACACAACATTGATAAAAAATATTTGGTAATTATGCAGTTATACGGACCACCCTCCGATGACCTTGACCTTGACATATGTTGTCAAGATCACCCTTCTGAGTTACCTTCAGAAGGTTTTAGCCCTCGGTCGTTGTTCGTTAAAAAATTATTAACAAAAAAAGTTTGAAGACTGCAGCAGTTATTTTGAGTATTGAAAAGCATAAACGACTAAAATGTATATGAAAATAGTACATGTATGAACGAAGGAAAGTTATTTAAAGCAGCAAATTGTTAGTATATTAAATAGTCTTTTTGTTAAAGCAGAGAATAGTTGGTATAGAAAAGTATATATAGGGTATTCCATGACAAATCGATCAAAATCCGGCGATGACATTTTAAATGTACTCAGTAATTTTTTATATGAAAGTACTTGTCGAAAAACACCTTCAAAAATTTTTTTAGATTTTTTTAAATTATCCGTTTCTGAGATGGTTTTTTGAAAAATTTAAAAAACTATCATTTTTAAAAATTTGAAAAAATTCACATAATTCTAATAAAATACAGGGTGATTCAGAAATACACCAACAAACTTGGGGGATGAGTTCTTCACATAAAAACAATAAAAAAATGTCATATGAACATATGTCCGGAAATGCTTGGTTTATGAGTTATACCTCAAAAAACTTTTTTACACTCGTGGTTAGTTTGCTTCGTACGTTCGACTTTTACTACAATTCAGTTACATGTGAGTTCCTATCATGGCAGGATATCCATTTCGTGAGCAGGCAGACATGATTTTTATGTACGGTCACGCTAATGGTAGTGGACGCAGGGACGACAGTCCATGATCCGAAGTGTCCATGCGTGCATTGAAGCAAGTGGAAGACATTTTGAGCATTAGTTGTGAATTGTGAGCGAATAAATAATTGGGCTGAAGATGTATTAGACTGGTCATGTGATTGTAGATGTATTCTGTCCATTCTTGTCATTGAATATAATCTTTCGATTATAACTCATAAACCAAGCATTTCCGGACATATGTTTATATGACCTTTTTTTCTTGTTTATGTGTGGAAAACTCACCCTTAAAGTTTGTTGGTGTATTTCTGAATCACCCTGTATAACAAAATTTTTGAGTCATGTACCAAGATGGAGGTTTTATAATTACAGGAGAAAAATTTAAAATAAAAAAATGGAACACATTTCTGACACAAAAATAAGCAAAAAAGTTTCTTATGATATGGGTCGAAAAAAGTATATTTAAGGAAACGACGCGACTAATTTGTTATCTTCCTCACATGCCACATACAATATTTTTTGTAATGCCTGTCGCGCAAGTTTGATTTGAGATTAAAAAATTAATTGAAATTAAATTCAAATAAGATAGTTTCGCACTTTTTGACAATTCACCAAAATACGTCATTTAGACATTTTCCGAAAATGAGGTTGTATTCTCGCGTATTTCTACCTACCCGTATCCTTACTACATGCACGAATATGAAGTAAAACCGCGGTAGAGTGAATATCAAATCGTGTCCTATTGTGTGTTGGTTAAATCCAAAGAAATAACCTAATCGCGATTACGCAAAATATGGGAAATGAGCAATAATTTGGGAAATATATGAGCACTCGCAATTTAATGCGAACAAGTTAATGATTTCAATCGTATGTCGTATGTTATATACATCACATAATTGCACACTTGTCTCACAAGTATGCACCTACCTTACATACCTTACAATTTTATTTTGGTCAAAAAAGACCTTACCTTACATAATGCGTTCCTGGCCAAATCCATTCTGGCTGTATATCAGCCAGAGAATGAGAAGGAGTCAAACTCCTTCGATACCGGCTGATTATCAGAGCCGGCAGATTATAACGTTACGGTCGATTACGAATCGTTACGATCGTTAATAAAAAAGCACGTTAATTATATCAGAAAAGATAAATAATTACGATTGTTAATAAAATATTAATTAAATTTAAATTTAACTTAATTTTGCACTTGGTTTCTTATCGATACGCATAATTAACTTTTCCGACCAAGAAATATATCGAAACGGTAGAAAGCAAGAAAAAATTATGTACAAAGGCTGTAAAGAATTTTATATTAATCGCGTTCTAATCAAAATCGTCGCGTTTAATCTTGAGCGTGAATATTTGAATTTAAATACTATAATGTAGAAACACGAAACAACCGAAATTAAAAAATCAAACGATGAATTGATCAATAAATCAATCAATAGAATAAATCAAGCAATTTTTAATAATCTACAATCCAAAACGCGAATCGCGAACCGCGAACCGAACCGCGAACATTATTTAATCTCACCTTAGATATCAAGTGAGATATACAGGATGAATGACGTGAGATCCAAAGGGGACGATAATTTCGGAAGCAATATATTTACACAAGTATCGTAATCAATATAATAAATTTAGCGTATTCTCTCTCGCGCATTTGTCTTTATAAATTTTTATATATATCATGTATATTCATATGAACATCTCGTTACTTTATTGCAAAATGTTATTAAAACTATGTTTAACACGACATATAAAATATGTATCATCTCAGATTATATTATGCATTTATTTAATATAATTGATATAAAAACTATCAACTTTGAGATATTTCTATATAAAAAATTATTCTGTCCCGCAACAAAGTACCTATATTCACTGAATCTCACGTCATATCATTTTGTTTTATTTATTGATACAAAATAAAGCTATTAAATGGATAGACCTTAAAGAATTAGGATAAAATTGGCATGTTATATATACAAAAATACAAATTGTTGTAACAAACTTCTTCTTATGGCCTTTTCTTAACGGTTTGATTTATTTCATTCTATTTAACCTATCTGTTCCTTATCTACTAAATATTTCTCTTATTATTTTTCATTTCTTTAATTATAAGCAAACTATTTCTATCTACTGTCTATATGAAGACAATTATTTTTACTTATTATTTTTGTACATTTAAAAAATAAATGATGGAGCTCCAGGATTAATTATTCATCCTAGTCTGATTTAGTCTACCCATTTTGGGGCAACGGATCTGTGACAAGTCGCATTTATCTGCAGCGTTATTTAGATGGGAATAATACATAAAATGATAAATATACAATCTAATATTCACAGATTCGTTACCGCATTATATAATAAAAAATTCGTCACTCACCGACCGATGCGCAATGGGTGGAATTATTCTGTAACACAAAAACGAAAGATTCAAATTAAAGAGACGCTCAAAATGATCGACGTTTCAAAAAATAATTTTTACACGCGTCTAATTCGACTTTCAATTAGATTTACTAATATAATTATCTATTTTCCGGAAAAATCTTTACGAGAATTTATTTTATAAAATTTTATAGATGATTTCTTTTTCTCAAAGTTATTTCTAACTTTTCGAGATAAAGCAGCCCGAATAAATGGGAAAAAAATTATTAATTTTAAAATAAGAAATGATAGAGGTACTTACCCCACCCAGAGCGATCCAAGGTTGTTCGCCGGGGACCCGATGCCTTTGCCAGGCCTCCTCCTCTCAGAACGTCCGGGTCGAGGTTTCCTCCTTCTCCTCTTTCTCCTTCCGTAGCCGGTAGCACAGGACACTCACAGAACCAATATTTCGCGATCGAGAGCGCAGTATACTGTCGATACATAATCGCGATTCGCGACACTCCCGAGATAAAAAAATCGGCGTATTACAGCGCACTAATTTCATTATTAAAAACCGACAGGTTACCGAGCTGCTTTTTCCGCTGAACGCAGCCAACTTCATACCGACGCCGCGCGGATATAACGCGAGTCGACTGTAACCCTAATTGAATTTCGAACAAACCGAAGATACACGCTCGAGACGCACGCTTGTGATTACGCCGCGTTCTCGAAACACGAAAGCGGCGGCCAAATTATATTCTCAAATTAATGAATAATCGCGGAACACGCTCGAGTATCCTCCGAGACCGAGAGGCAATCGTCGTCCGTTAACGGTTAAATAAATCGCGACGAAACGCGAACTATAGTCTGACGCATTCTACCCGATTGTCTTCTCACTCTCCTGCGTGCGATAACCTTTCTCCGAAACACAAGAAACAGAATTCGGCACATATTAACTCCGTATTCACCTCACTCGATCTAGAACCGCGGCGAGGAGGCCGGCGAGTCGTGCGTCGTGCGACGATCAGCGCTTCGGATGTGTTCGGCGCGCTTCGGGCCGCCCCGAATCGGGCGTGCTCGTGACTCGACGCGCGCGAACGGCGAAAATCAGTCGCCCGGTCATGCAATAATGCGACAAATAGAGAATGCTGTATCTTTCTGTTACCTGCGGTATCATCCTAATACTTATCCGAGCATGTCTCGCGATGTAATAACGCTACACGTACGGAGCCGCTCATTCGGCTACCTGTCGGTTCGAGCATCGGGAAGTGAATGATAACGCGACCGCCGCCCTTGGCGACTATTTTCGTGAACACCCCGCGACGCGTATTTTATTATATGAAAAACAAGGTCGAGCTCCCGCGTGCCCGGTCTCGCCGATAACATTTAATACAATTATGTACCTAGCGGGACAGAATTAACGTACGCCGAATATTCCGTTTCACGTATTTCTTCCTATAAACCGCGACGAGTCGTGTGCCGCGCAACGAACGACGCTTCGGACGTGTTTGTGAGTCGACGCGAACGGCGGAAATCAGTCGCGCGGTCATGTAAACGAGATAATCCGACATTAATAGAGAATTCTGTATCTTTCTGTTACCTGCGGTAACATCCTAATACTTATCGGAGCATGTCTCGCGATGTAATAATGAACGCTACGTAAGTACGCACGGAGCCGCTCGCTCGGCTACCTGTCGGTCCGAGCATCGAAACGTGAATAATATAGCATTGATAGCGCGACCTGCGCGACCGCCGCGCGACCGCCCCGCCCGCGGCGACTCTTTTCGTAAACACCCCCGCACACCCCCGCGGCGCGGGGTATAGAAATCAAAGACGAGCTCCCCCGCGTGCCAACGGTCTCGCCGCTGCGCCGGCAATATTCAGCTGACGATAACATTTAATATAATTAATTTCGTAAACACCCCCGCGGCGCGGCGCGGCGCGCGGTTCGAGATCGAGTGAAATGAATCGTGAATACGGAGTTATATGTGCCGAATATTGGGTTTCTTGTGTTTCGACGAAAGGTTATTTACGCGTTCGAGCTGTATCGCGTGCAAGCGTGTCTCGAGCGTATATATATCTTCGGTTTGTTCGAATTTCAGTTCGGCTTTATTGTTGACTCGACTCGCGTCTCGCGTTATATCTGATCTGCGACGTCGCTCGGTACGAAATTTTATGGCTGCGTCCAGCTGAGAAAACAGCTCGGTGACCTGTCGGTTTTAAATAATGATAAAAGTGCGCCGTAATACGCCGATTGTTTCATCTCGGAAGAGCTCCGTACGTGTAGCGTTATTACATCGCGAGACATGCGGATAAATATTAGGATGATACCGCAGGTAACAGAAAGATACAGCATTCTCTATTTGTCGCATTATTGCATGACCGGGCGACTGATTTTCGCCGTTCGCGCGCGTCGAGTCACGAGCACGCCCGATTCGGGGCGGCCCGAAGCGCGCCGAACACATCCGAAGCGCTGATCGTCGCACGACGCACGACTCGCCGGCCTCCTCGCCGCGGTTCTAGATCAAGTGAGGTGAATACGGAGTTAATATGTGCCGAATTCTGTTTCTTGTGTTTCGGAGAAAGGTTATCGCACGCAGGAGAGTGAGAAGACAATCGGGTAGAATGCGTCAGACTATAGTTCGCGTTTCGTCGCGATTTATTTAACCGTTAACGGACGACGATTGCCTCTCGGTCTCGGAGGATACTCGAGCGTGTTCCGCGATTATTCATTAATTTGAGAATATAATTTGGCCGCCGCTTTCGTGTTTCGAGAACGCGGCGTAATCACATCAAGCGTGCGTCTCGAGCGTGTATCTTCGGTTTGTTCGAAATTCAATTAGGGTTACAGTCGACTCGCGTTATATCCGCGCGGCGTCGGTATGAAGTTGGCTGCGTTCAGCGGAAAAAGCAGCTCGGTAACCTGTCGGTTTTTAATAATGAAATTAGTGCGCTGTAATACGCCGATTTTTTTATCTCGGGAGTGTCGCGAATCGCGATTATGTATCGACAGTATACTGCGCTCTCGATCGCGAAATATTGGTTCTGTGAGTGTCCTGTGCTACCGGCTACGGAAGGAGAAAGAGGAGAAGGAGGAAACCTCGACCCGGACGTTCTGAGAGGAGGAGGCCTGGCAAAGGCATCGGGGCCCCGGCGAACAACCTTGGATCGCTCTGGGTGGGGTAAGTACCTCTATCATTTCTTATTTTAAAATTAATAGTTTTTTTCCCATTTATTCGGGCTGCTTTATCTCGAAAAGTTAGAAATAACTTTGAGAAAAAGAAATCATCTATAAAATTTTATAAAATAAATTCTCGTAAAGATTTTTCCGGAAAATAGATAATTATATTAGTAAATCTAATTGAAAGTCGAATTAGACGCGTGTAAAAATTATTTTTTGAAACGTCGATCATTTTGAGCGTCTCTTTAATTTGAATCTTTCGTTTTTGTGTTACAGAATAACTCCACCCATTGCGCATCGGTCGGTGAGTGACAAATTTTTTATTATATAATGCGATAACGAATCTGTGAATATTAGATTGTATATTTATCATTTTATGTATTATTCCCATCTAAATAACGCTGCAGATAAATGCGACTTGTCACAGATCCGTTGCCCCAAAATGGGTAGACTAAATCAGACTAGGATGAATAATTAATCCTGGAGCTCCATCATTTATTTTTTAGATATACAATAATAATAAGTAAAAATAATTGCCTTTATATAGGCAGTATAGATATAGAGATAGTTTGCTTGCAATTAAAGAAATTAAAGGTAACAAAAGAAATATCTATAAATAAAGAATAGATAGGTTAAATAAAACAAAATAAATCAAACCGTTATCTATATATAAGAAGAAGTTTGTTATAACGTACAATTTGTATTTTTTCTCAAATGTATTTTTTTATTTTCTTTTCCTCCGTTTTCATTTTCTTTCTTTTCCAGGATTAAATATTACGTAAATTGGTGCAAGAAAACAAAATGCATAAAAAAAATTAACATACATGTCACGGATGAATAAAAAAGATGTTTTGTTTCGCGTTGTACATATTCTTCTCGTAAATCTTATTATATATGAGTCATATTAATGTGATCGTTAAGCGCATATTTATTTTTATTATATATAACACGCCAATTTTATCCTAATTCTTTATAGTCTATCCATTTAATAACTTTATTTTGTATCAATAAATAAAACAAAGTAAAATGACGTGAGATCCAGTGAATACTTTGTCGCGGGACAGAATAATTTGTTTTATATAGAAATATAAAAAATTCTTAAAGTTTTCATATTAATTATAAAAATGCATAATATAATCTGAGATGATATATATTTCATATGTCCATGCGTGAAAATATGATAAATTCATAATATTGATTACGACACTTATTGCGTGAATATATTGCTTAGGAAATTATCGTCCCTGTTGGATCTCACGTTATTTATTCTGTATATCTCACTTGATATCTGAAGTGAGATCAAATAAGTATAAATGTTCGCGGTTCGGTTCACGGTTCGCGATTCGCGTTTCGGATTGTAAATTATTAAAAATTGCTTGATTTATTCTATTGATTGATTTATTGATTTATTTTTAAATTTCGGTTGTTTCGATATATTTCTTGGTCGGAAAAGTTAATTACGCGTATCGATGAGAAATCAAATGCAAAATTAAGTTAAATTTAAATTAAATTAATATTTTATTTACAAACGTAATTATTTATCTTTTCTGATATAATTAACGCGCTTTTGTTAACGATCGCAACGATTCGTAATCGACCGTAACGTTGTAATCTGCCGGCTCTGATAATCAGCCGGTATCGAAGGAGTTTGACTCCTTCTCATTCTCTGGCTGATATACAGCCAGAATGGATTTGGCCAGGAGCGCATCATGTAAGGTAAGGTCTTTTTTGACCAAAATAAAATTGTAAGGTATGTAAGGTAGGTGCATACTTGTGAGACAAGTGTGCAATTATGTGATGTATATAACATACGACATACGATTGAAATCATTAACTTGTTCGCATTAAATTGCGAGTGCTCATATATTTCCCAAATTATTGCTCATTTCCCATATTTTGCGTAATCGCGATTAGGTTATTTCTTTGGATTTAACCAACACACAATAGGACACGATTTGATATTCACTCTACTGCGGTTTTACTTCATATTCGTGCATGTAGTAAGGATACGGGTAGGTAGAAATACGCGAATAGGTAGGCATAAATGAATAAAAATACGGGTAGGTAGGTACTAACAATAAACGTAATAACTTGATATTTTGACAATTAAAATATTCCAAGTTTAAAATAAAAATTTAATAAAAAATAATATTTAATACAAAATAAAGTTTTCGCGTTTGCAAAGTTAAACTTTATTTTTAAAATTGAATATAATTAAACTACTTAATAAATTACAGATAAGAATAAATTAAGGGATATACACAATTCCATATTTGATGACAGAAAAGAGGGCTGAAAATTAAATAAAATTTAAAATTAATTTCAAAAATAGCTTCGCAAAAAATAAAAATTTTTTTAAATTGATTTAAAAATTAATTTTAAATTTATAGTCTTTGTAGATTCTTTTTTTTTTTTTTTGTAAAATTGTATATAGTTATAAACTGTGTAATATTTACAGTTTTAAACTATGAAATACAATTAAATATGTGTGTGATGTAAAATTTATGTAATACTATGTCCAGATAAATGTCGTTATGTTTATTTTTGTACAATAATTACCGAATTATTTATATACTTAAAGATATATATTTTTTAATTTTTAGTTTATACTTATAACATTTATCTGGTCTTAGTAAACCAAATTATCGCGTTAATAGTGTAAGTTACGTGAAATTGACGAAACGCGTATGATAACACGAAGTTTATTAAATTGACGTTCCTGATAAATGTTTAATTTTTAAATTTTTATTGTTTTTAAACTGAGATGTTTATTTTGAGTACCTAAAAGTCATTAATAATTTACGATAATTTAAAATTTAAAATTTGGTGTTTAGAATTATCGTTAATTTTTAATAGCATTTAATTAATTTATTAAATAATAAATAATTATGAATTATTCGCGTGTTAGATCTTATGCCTTTTTCGGGAAGTAGTATCGCGAATATCGCCAATCGAATTGTTTATTGCCTTGGTCAGTAGACACTAATTTTTTATCGCGGTCTATTTTCTAATTTAATTATTGGTTTAAGTACCCTAAAGCTTTGCTTATTTTTTTGCACGTAGAAAATTTTGAATTTGTTTATACTTGAACGGTTGAGAAATATAATTAATTAATTTATTAATGACATTTTTGGTCGCTCGTTGCTTAGATGAAACTTACTAAATTCTGTCGCAAATTGACAATAAACATATAAGTACGGCTTAATTATTGTTTATTGATATTATACCTAGATAGCAACAGCTATGTCTATGTGAAATCTTGTTATCATGCGTATTTCGGACGCTTTCCGAAATTCTTTGTTATTAAAATTTGTTGATTGTTATTAATAACGGTTTCTTTATTATGTATTTTGAATAACATTTTATAATTTTGTATTATGTTATATTGTGCATTATGTTATGTATTATATATTATATTGTAAATTACATATATTTATATTGTAGTATAATATTAAATTAAACGATTAGCATTAAAAATTACCAAATTAAGATTAAAAACTGTCACTACTTAATGTTAAAGTATACAGCGGAGGACAGTTGACGTAGGGCTACGTTTTTACGTCAACTGTCCTCTGCTGTATACTTTAACATTAAGTAGTGACAGTTGACGTAGTTCTACGTTGTTGATTGCGGCACAGTAATTGTTACTGTGCCCATTTTTTTATATTTCAAATGTTTAATAAACAAATTTTTATAATTCTGTGCATCTGTCTAGAGAAGAAATAATAAATAATGATAATTATGTCCACTTTTCTTGTATAACATTATCACTTCTTAAACCTTATAGAATAATCTGGATAATATAATCATATTTATACAATATACCAAGCATATTTAAATTTTAGATATAAATTTAAATGTTAATAAAACTGTTTAGTTATTCAACTTTGTACAATGCTTATTTATACATTGTATATAAAGATGAATATAAAATAATGATTTTATAAAATTAATGTATAAATATTTTATAAATTATATTTTTATAGTAGTATTTATTAATTTAAATAATATAAAAATAATAATTAAAAAACCTCTCTAGTATAAGAAGCCGTTTGGCTAAAAATTTTTCATTATTTGTTTAATCCAATTGACATTCTCCTCGGCGCTGACTTCTGAAAGTTTTTTTGGTCTCGATTATATTATTACAACAAATTTGTAATAATATATTGTTTAGAAATATATATTAAATAATCAGGTGGTAGTGTGGTCTTGTGGTAGAGCGCCAGACTCGTAACCATGAGAAACCGGGTTCGAGTCCACCTGATCACGGAAATGTTTATATTCCAAACTGCACCTTTCCCCCCCTCCTCCGTATGAGAAATAAAAAGGGGATTCTTGTGCGGAGAAACTGGGCTCCGTCTTTCGGTAAAGATGTTAAGATGTCGGTTCTCACATAGCAACTGGTAACTGCTATGTATATCACTCCCCATAAAGTGATTGTCTCCGTACACCTAATTATCCCTTCACAGGACGTGAAAATGAAGAAATACTTGAAAAAATAAAAGAACATTGGACACTATCATACTTAATCAATAATTATTGCTGTCAATAAATGTAAATATATTTAGTGACATCAATAATTATGGGATATAGTTGTGGTGTCCATTGTTTTTTTATTTCTTTAGGTGTTTCTTGATGTGTAAGCATCTTCTCTCTCCCATTTTATGACGTTACAATATTTCATCTATTTACTAAGAAAAATAATTTGTACTTAAACGACATAAATTTATTTAAAAATAATAATAAATTCTAATAAAATCTTGTTCTTACCTGCTTTTTAAGAGTTCTTTTTTTTTGTACGTAAAGCTGAGTCTACAATGAGAATTTAAGGCGTAATAGGACCACGCACTAATTATATGAAAAAAGTGGCCGCCGTCAAAATCGTCCAAACCTATAATAGTAAAGTGTACTTCGTGTGATGCCGATCAAAAGTTCTGATGGGCATGACCTTCAAAATATGTCGTTTTCTAAAAATTTAATTTCTCTTTCATAAAATGTTTAATAAAATCATAATTTTTTTAAATTTGAGGGTTAAATCATTGTTTATTCATATTTATAAAAAAACTATTTATTTCTAAAATATTTTTATATAAATCCCATTAATACTTTAATTTTCTTTACTTACATGTGTTCGTTATATTTAAGAAGGGTGGTTGCTCAAATCAAAATGATAAGAATTAGTTCAAATTTGTAGAGGATATTCGTCTATGGGAATCTGTCGTCCATACCAAAATTGAAGACAATTGTCTACATGGTTGTCGAGTAATTAATTATTGAATTATTGCGCTCTTAACACTTTTGCGCGTATAAGAGTATATTAAAATGATAAGAAATAGTTCAAATTTAAAGAGGATATTCGTCTATGGGAATCAGTTGTCCATGCCAAAGTTGAAGACAATTGTCCGCATGGTTGTCGAGTTATTAATGATTAAAGTTATAAATTTTAAGACAATTGTCTTCAACTTTGGCATGGACGATTGATTCCCATTGACGAATGTCATTTATAAATTTGAACTAATTCTTATCATTTCTATTAGCGGACTTGAATCACTTGAAGACAATTGTCTGCATGGTTGTCAAGTAATTAATTATTGAAACTATACTCTTATACATCGGGCGAAACATTATACATAACTTATACATAGCAAAAATATTAAAAGTGCAAGCAACGCGTAAGTGCAAGCAATGTGAACACATCTATAAACTGTCCCCTCTTGCCGCGCCGCCTGCCGCTCAGCGGGACCCCAACCAACCTCCTTAATTATACATATATTTTATATTTACTTATACACTTTTTTCTTAAAAAGAAAAGAACAAATATAAGTAAAAAAAAATAATTTTATAGGAAAGTGTTTTACATATTTAACTGATCTTAATTTTTACTGTATAGGTATGTCTACCGGACGTCTTTATTTTAAATTGTTATATGTGAGCGTTGCGTGTATTTTAGCATAAGTTTAAATTTAAAATAAGTAATGGGATAAACAAAGATGAAGCTGTACGATTGGTAAATAGGCAAATTCAAATTATATATCTATATATACATATTTACATATATACATCCCAATAAATAAACCGTACCTCTCTCTTCGACCTTTGTGAGCAGATTTTCAAACGCTTGTTGAGACGATTTCTGTACATTTAGTATCAGACACTCTACAATACAGAACGGATATAATGAAAGTATCGAAACAAGCAAACCGCAGCGAGTTGGTGGAAATCTTTTCAAAAACTAAAACAATTGCTCGCAAAGTGCAAGATCTGTGAAGAAGAATTTTGATCATCCCCAACATCTACAGACTGTTTTATTAAATTTAAGAACACACTTAAGTAAGCATCAAATATTGTGCAACTAAAAAAGTCAAGCGAAAAGAGCTTTTATTAGGGCATTCATATAATAGTTATTTGCAACTTTGGTCACAAATGTGTTTTTCCATATTAACTATAATTTTACAATTATTTCATATATATATATATGTATAAAAAAAATTTCTCCGACAATACTGGCAGTTTATTAAACAAAATTACATAACCGACGTTTCAGCCATGGTATTTGGTCCTTCTCAAGTATAAACTAAAACCAAATAAGACCATGATACAGAGGAACGAATATAAAGTCATGCCAAGAGAAAAAAGTAAAAGAAAAGGAAGGAAAAGGTATCTATTTCAAAGTTGAAAATAACCGTTTAGAGCACCTTAATAGTTACGAGTTTTTACTCGGAAAATCATATCTACAACCTAATAAGGATATATTTTGATTTTAGTTTATACTTGAGAAGGACCAAATACCATGGTCGAAACGTCGGTTACATATTTTGATTGATAAACTGCCAGTTTGATCAAAAAAATTCTTTTTTTTCTTATTCACTGCTGGCGAAGAAAAGATTATTTTTCTTTTATTTCACCCTATAATTTAAGAAAAATTGTGAAATATCTATATTCACGTTCTTTTACCTATTATTTCTACATATTCTTATTTTAAAAGGAAAAGACTACCTATATGTGTAAGTAAAGAAAACACATTGGTATTAAAAACTAAAAAAATGTTTTTTCACGAAAACAAAGTTTTCTCTATATTAGGAAGCAATATAATTTTATAAGAGAATGTTTCAAATATTTAACAAATTTTAATTCTTACTGTATACGTCTACCTAACTTTGCTATTTTTAATTGTAATGTGTAAGCGTAGCGTGTGTTTTAGCATAAGTTTAGAATTAGTAATAAAATAAAAAGAGACAGAGCTGTATGGTTGGCAAATTCAAATCATAAACTCATATTTACATACCGATAAATAAATCATACTTTTACTATCGACCATTATATATGAGCGTTTTTCAAACGCTTGTTGAAGCCATTTCTTTTTGCTACATTAATATCAGACACTTTGCATTACAGGACGAATACAATATGGAATTACCGAAACAAAGAAAACGCAGTGAGTTGTGGAATTATTTCAAGGAATTAGAACGATTGCTTGCAAAGTGCAGGATTTGTGGCGCAGAAATTCGGGTTTCTAAAAAAAGTGGCATGATAAGTGCATTAAGAGCACACCTATTAAAGATACATAATATGTTTCCCGATAAAAGACACACAATACCTGACAAGCTACGGCAATATTACTCAGATTTACCAGAATATAAGGCAAAATGCAATAAATGTGGTAAAATAATATCTTATTTATGGAACTGTTTATATTTAAAACAACATTTAGAAATAAAACATAATGCAATAATCCGGAGTCTACATGAGTAAGTATACACATTCACACACAAGAAATTATTAATATACTAAAACTTACAAAGTAAATGTAATGATAAAACAAACAATAGCTAAAAAAAATTAAACGATTAAAATTTATTATCAGGATATCCAAATGACAGTTATTTGCAATTCCGATTATAAATGTGCTACTCCAATCGTAATAATAATAATCTTTCACTTATTTTGCAATATAATTTAAAAAGTTTGATTTGCTGATATTTATGTTCTTTTATTAGATACTTATACATATTTTTTTCTTCAAAAAATAATAAGTAAAAAAATATAACTTTATAAAGGAGTGTCCAAATATTAAACTGATTTTAATTATTGCTGTACGTCTATCTGACTTCGTTACTTTTTAAATTGTCACATGTAAGAGCTGCGTTGCGTATGTTTTAGTATAAGTTTAGAATTAGTGATGGAATAAACAAAGACAGGGCTCTACGATCTGGTAGTTAGGCAAATTTACATTATATATTCATATTTACATACATTGTCAATAAATAAATCACTTCTCTTTCTTCGACTCTTTTGGGAACAGTTTTTCAAACGGTTGAGGCCACTACTGTACCACATTTAATATTAGACACTCTCTGCATTACAGGATTGATACAATAAAATTACCAAAACGAGGAAACCGCAGCGAGTTGTGGAATTACTTCAAAGAATTAGGACGATTGCACGTCAAGTGCAGGATTTGTGGAGTTGAAATTTGGTCAACCTGCCGCAGTGTAGTTACAAGAAATTTAAGAACACACTTAAAGATACATGACGTGTTTTCCGATAAAAATCGCACAATACCTGACCAGCTACGGAAATATTACTCGGATTTACCAAAATTTAAAGCAAAATGTAATAAATGTGGTTCAATAATATCTTATATACACCAATATTGGGATTTAAAAAAACATTTAAAAATAAAACATAACACAATAATCCAGAGTCGACATGAGTAAGTACACATTAATTCGAGAAGTTATTATTAAAATATTAAAACTTATAAAATAAATGTAATAAGAAGATGATAAAAGTACCTAAAAATTTTAACGATTAAAAGTTTTTATCAGAACTCCATGTAACAATTATTTAACCCGTAGTAACCACACCCCAACTCAATATACGTACTAACCACACTAGTGCGACTTGGAATTTTGCATTTTTGAAGTTCAATAACTCGGTGAAGAAAAAAGGAAATTAAACTCATAACGTGTGTTTTCTGGGGTACAATTTTCTGAAAAATGTAATGGAAATACTTTCAAAAACAAAAAATAATTGTTTAATAATGAAAAAGCGTTAATATCAAATAGCGATCTTAAAAAATTCGGTTTTTTTTTTAAATTGCCATTTTTTTTTATTTGATAAAAATTCATGATTGTTGTTGCAAATTAAATTCAAAAAATGTTATATTTTAAGAAAAAAAATATTTTATAAACATTCTAGAAAATTAAGTATTTGTTAAGGGTGTTTAAAAATGGTATTTTTAAAGGTGAAAAAACGTGTAAATTGACTGTATACGAGAGAAATTATATTTATTTTGGAATAATAATCAAATATAGTGTTAACAAAAAGTTAAAATACAGCTAAACAATTCAAGGACGGCCAATTTTCGAGCAATAAAAAAATGTTAAAAATAAAATTTATATAAATTTAATATAAATACATATTTATGTTTTGTGCCTCACTTGGCCTTCAGCTTCATCAGAACAATATATAAACCAAGAATTACAATAGACATATTAGATCCTACCTATTTCACATAAGAATAATTACAATTAAGGCGCGAAACGTAATCACGTATGTATATTGTTATTAAATTTAATTAATTTTACTTTTAACTTATCTTATTGCTCAAAAATTGGCCGTCCTTGAATTGTTTAGCTGTTTGCTTTAGTCGAGCGAAATTAAATTGTAAAGTTAAAATACATTTTGAACAACAAGAATCATGATTTTATATAATTATAAAAAATTATGTAAAATCCGAATAAATAACAAAAATGATAAAGTTTATACTAAAAACGATAAAAGATGTGCAAATATTAACATTCAATACGATTCCAGTTGATTAATTCACAAAAAGCCAAATTTCGTAACTTTTTCCTGGCACCCACTTGACACACGCTCTAACCACACTAATGCGAATACGCGCCTCCTCGATGGTTTGATGTTCCTTGCTCGGCAGTCTTAAAACCAATGACGTCGCTTATTTGCGCAGATGTTACCCTAGGTTGCTGACATATTTGTCGTAGTAAAGGGAAACTGTCAGAGTACGCAGGTAGAAAGTTGCATAAAAAAGAAATTTTCGGCGTTGCGAATTTGCACTAGTGTGGTTACTACGGGTTAATATTTCGATCATAAATGTGCTTGTCCAATCGCAATAATATTAATAATATCTAATATTTCAATTATTTCGCATATAATTAGAAAAAATTTAAATTGCTCGTATTTACGCCTTTTTTATTTATCATAAACCTATATATACAATTCAGAAATTTAGATTCAGTCATGGTGGAAAGTTTCTTTCCACCATAGATTCTGCAATTGTTTGACATTAGTATTGCAAAAACTTGAGTCAAATATACAATATGTTTATTTCTTGAATGTATTCAAATTAAATAGACTTATTTATTAAAACCTTTATACGACAACACAAATTTGCCATTTACGTGTTACATAGATAATGAATAGTAAATAAAATTCTTATTAACCAACAATCAACGATGTTATATGATAGTTGAATATACGCTGTTGACATTTGTAAATGACATGCAGTATAGTGATATTGATGCATTAGTCATTGGTTGTTTCCGTTGAGATTGGAATTGTGTTATAGTACCAACTTAATTATTATTCTAACTTATTTTACAATCTTTTGTAAAAACAATTTAACGTTTTCGACTATTTTGATTTGTGACTATATCTAACTTATGTTTAAATACATTACTCAAGGCAGAGAACTCCTTTTATAAATTATACAGGGTGTTGAAAAGAAAGATAAAATATTTTGAAGGGTAATTTCTCACACAAATTTAAGAAGAAAGCTTCATATGTATGACCATATGTTTGAAACGGCTTATTTTCAAAAATACAAGATGTCAAAGTTGAAGGGAAAATTTCATTATTTCCAAAAATTTCAAAAACCGCTTGGGTTATTTTAATGTCCTTCAAACATACACCAAGAGTTATCAAAATAACTCGAGTGGTTTTCGAAATTTTTGGAAATAACGAAATTTTTTCTTTAACTTTGACACCCTGTATTTTTGAAACTAAGCCGTTTTGGACATATGGTCATATAAAATCTTCCTCTTAAATTTGTGTGAGAAATCACCCATTAAAATATTTTACTTTTTTTCAATACCCTGTATACGTATAAGAAATCAGGGGTCAATCATATATTAAGGTAAAACGTGAAAAGTGAAAAGTTTTATATGACTATTTCTTTATATTCAACACCAATAGAAAGAGAAACTTTTCACTTTTCACGTTTCCGACCTAGAGGAAAAGATTCATGATTGTCCCCCATAATTAATCTATTTAAGATGTTTATTTGTTTGAAAATAGTATTACAGAAATTCGAGATATAAAACATTCTCCCTATCACGTTCTCTTTCTTCCTCTGACCGTTCCTTTTATACAAATCTTTACTCCATTACGAATCACCATCTATAAGTACATAATTGCGTCTCAAATACCTATAATAAACACAATTGTAATATTTAAAAATAATTATTTTTATGTATCTAATTTATTTACACCACATTTTAATGCAGACCAAGCACTTCCAGTTCAACGAAAAATGTCATGGATCCTTTCGCAGAGTATCAAAGTCAAGAACAAGAACCACCTGGTTTGCACATTCAATCATGTGAAGAAATTAGTGAAGAAGCAGGCTCACTTGATGAGTAATTAGTCGTTTTGCTTATATTTCATACAGTATAATAAAATTTTACTGTTTAAGTATTGACTTTTCTGTACAAGAATAGTTTACAACATTAATATTTTAAATAATTCAATATTTAATTACATCTTTTATTGTAGCCCAAGCACTTCAACGGGCTATGCTGTAAATTCCATTGCAGAACATCCAAGTCAAGAACATGATTTGCTGGTTCAGTTGTGTGAACAAACAAGTGAAGAAACAGACGCACTTGATGAGTAATTAATTATTTTGTGATATTTTAAAATGTTTCTCTTTATTTTGTATTTTTAATCACACTACATTTCAATGCAGACTTTGCACTTCAAGCTCAATGAATTGCGTTATGGATCTCTCTGTAGACAGTCAGGAACAATTACTTGAATTGTTTCTTCAATCACTTGAACAAACGAGAAACGAAACGGGAGCACTTGACGAGTAATTACTTTTTTGTGTATATCACAATGTTACTATGTTTTACTAGATAAATATTGACTTTTTTGCAGAAGAATAATTTATCATAACACAACCATAATATATTAAATAATTCCATTTCATAATAATTCCATTTTTGATGACACCACATTTCAATGCAGACCAAGCTCCTTGAGTTCAACGGGTTATGTTATGGATTCTTCTGCAGTACGTCAAAGTCAAGAATTATCTGCTGCGCACGTTCTGTTATCTGAACAAATAAGAGATACATTGGATACAATTGATGAGTAATTATTCGTTTTACTTATATTATACAATGTAATGATATCCTAATATTATAGTTAAATACCTATTGATTTTCTCGCATAAAGAATATTTTTAACTAAAATCTTTTAAATAATTTATCTTTTTAACTTAATCACACCACAAAAATAATACTTTTTTTTAACAATTTGGTAATGTACATGACCATAACATTTCTAGTGTGCTATCATAATTGTAACGTCTATCGCATATTCTGTTTTTAATTATGTCGTATACAGAAATGTTCCGAGTACCTCAGAACTAACAGTTATTTCTCTTGCGGATTTCGATCCCGTTGTGTCAGACCAATAGAGTTGGACATTAGCTTCATACGAGGAGCTGTAGGCATCATAAAATCTTCTTTAAATATTCTCTCTCTTATGCTCCATGTCCTCTTCATCGCTATTGTAGCCTTCTTCAGCCTATCTTTCATATGATTCTCCGCTCCCCCATTTTCCTGTAGTATACATCCCAGATACTTTATTTCTTTTCCCCATTTTCACTCCCTTTTCTTCCTTCTGCCCCTAGCTTTCTCAAACACCATTATTTTCGATTTCTCTAGACTCAGACTCAAACCCTTCCTTTCCAAATACCTCTTGAACCTCTTCATCATTTCCTTCAATTCTGCCTCTCTCGTCGCCATTAACACCACGTCATCTGCATATAATATTGTCCAGAATTTTTCTTTCCCTATCACAAGGCCTCCTACTTGTCCCTTCTCCATTCCTTCCTCTAAATCCATGATGTATAAATTGAATAGGTTTGGGCTCAACGGGCATCCATATAAGGATGTATTATATCCAGACAAATTTGCATATTAGCGCATAAACATAAGCATAAGAAAAATTATTGGTCTGTATATACAAATACATGTGCATAAGACAGTGGACCATTTCCTTATGCATATGCTCATGCACCTGTGCAAGTTTGTCTGGATAGACCCTAATAGATACGAATATAGAGTTATGCATTCATAAAATGTGACAATTCAAATCTAATTGTAACAATGATAAACTGTTTTCATGGTTTTTTAATATGCATAAGTAACTGTAATTTTTTAAACATTAGCTATATTTTTCTCCGATTGATTATTCTATACAAAAATGCAAAACAACCAATTCTTTCTTGTTTAATCAATCTGTATATAAATGCACAATAACCAATTTAAAATCAATGGATAGCAATGTTGCAGATTCCGATAGAAGTTTATCAACGAACTAACGTCCAGACTCACGTAAATCAAGGAAAGACGAAATAGACGCTAGACGAGTAATTATTTACCTTGCATATGTAACGCAACACAAAAGGAAGAATATATTACGAATTTAATATATATTGACTTTTTACACAAAATTTCCTATTTATTTTATGTAAAATTTATTAGTTTCTATTACTTATAAGTTTTTTCGGTTAAAAGTATATACATGCCGCTTTTTTTTTTATATTTCAAATGTTTAATAAAAAAACTTTTATAATTCTGTGAATCTGTCTAGAGAAGAAATAATAAATAATGATAATTATGTCCATTTTTCTTGTAACATTATCACTTTTTACACCTTATAGAATAATCTGGATAATATATATTTATATTATGTATAGTTGTATATTTTTCTTTTAAAAGTATAATTTTTACACTTTAGGATAATAAATATTTTTGGATATTAATTTTACAAAATATGATCATATTTATACAATATACCAAGCATATTTAAATTTTAGACATAAATTTAAATGTTAATAAAACTGTTTAGTTATTCAACTTTGTACAGTGCTTATTTATGCATTGTATATGAAGATGAATATAAAATAATGATTTTATAAAATTAATGTATAAATATTTTATAAATTATATTTTTATAGTAGTATTTGATAATTTAAATAATATAAAAATAATAATTAAAAAACCTCTCTAGTATAAGAAGCCATTTGGCTAAAAATTTTTCATTATTTGTTTAATCAAATTGACATTCTCCTCGGCGCTGACTTCTGAAAGTTTTTGTGGTCTCGATTATATTATTACAACAAATTTGTAATAAGATATTGTTGAGAAATATATATTAATTTCATTGACGAAACGGGTTTTTGAATCGAGTATGTCGCGTCTGACGTAAGTTGACGTTTACGACCAGCACGTGCTGCGCGCGAGCGAGCGAGATGCAGTGGCGTCAGTAGCGCAGCGAGCGCATCGCGCAATGCACACGTCGTCGTCTGTCTGCATTTCTTTGCGCTCTGAAATCGCGTGTCCGTTTAACTGAAGCGAGATCGGCATCTCGATCAGTATGATAAACTGCATCTTTAATCTCGGTACGTCCGCAACTTAAGGCAATATTGGTTGTGACATACATAGATCAACTCCCATTCACGAAATTATCACTTTCTGTGTGCTATATTCTATTAAAATATTAAATACTGAAAAGATACTTTCAAGATTAGTTCTTTTTTTTACAAGCGGCGTTATTTTATAAGTGAGAGATTTTAATGTCAGCGTTAAATTGAAACAGAACCGTGATTACAGATAAAAGTTTCACATTAAAGGATATACACTACTTCTAATTTATACATATGTTAACAATTATTTATTGGTGGTCGATGAATTAATGTGTGCATTTCATAATCCTATAAATTAACATCTGTGAATAACAAGAAATAATTTTAATGGCATTAAATATGAAATAAAAGAAAATTAGAAGTAGTGTAAGAAACCGCAATTTTCTATGTCGTATATCATAATTTTTGCATCTTCTACAAAAAGGCAAACAGCTCTTTTATAGAACTTGATTGAATAAGCTTATTCAGCCTACTTGGCTCTGATAAATTAGCTGAAAGTGATTCCAAGTCTCAAAGAGCCTACGAGAAATGATATAATATTTTAAAAGCATAAATGTATATCAATTTGAAGATAAAATTTAAATTGAGACATTAATCTTCTATCAAAATTTTGAATAGAAATTCTTATCAAAATAATAGTGCAAATAATCAACATATTGTATTAAGAATTAATATAAATTATGAAACAGCAATTTTAATTAATTAAATTAATAGCCAAGAAATTTTTTATTCTTCCTCTAATAATTCTCTGTTCCTTTTATTTATAACTTTCTTCAAATTCTACGCTAATAATCCTGCGTTAAATCAACATTATCATTTGATCCACAATTTTTACAAAAACAAGAGAAGTGCTTCAATGCGTTGTGCAGAATATTAACAATAAGATAAGTAGCAAGGCAAATTAAGGGAAACATTAATTAAAATGTTGCAAGCGCGATTAATGTTAAAATATTGTGGAAAAACATGTCACATATAAGAAGTCCACAAACTCATGAGAATATTACTGATATTGTAAGGAACGGAATTAAGTACAAAAAATTAATTTGTCAAAAAATAAATCGTTACTTTATTTTAAAACAAAACCTGTCGTATACCTACCTGTCCAGAATAAGATCTAAGATCTCGTTTCGGCATCAAATTTCGTATCGCGCGTTCCGATCGATTCGGCCGATCGCGTTGCATCGCGCCGAATCGTCGCAATCTGCATCCTATGCAGATTATGCGTGCGAGTTGCAGTTTCGCGTGCGCACGGTTTATTTGGCGCGCCGATAAGAGCGAGGCAACGCGGCGCGTTGTCATGATGAGGCCCGACGCGATGCCGATGCCATGCCGAAGCTACCGGCATCACGGCAGTGATGTAACGGTGGAAAATAAAGCGGTGACTCGCTCGCCAGTATGGATATTGGTACCGTGCGCTCGCGGTCGCTTTGCGCGCGCGCAAGCGAAAACACCCGCGCGTGTCGATCTGCCGCGCCGTTCGCATAGCGCGCGTGAACCAGGACTTTCCTACAATTCGGCTGGCAGTTTTTCGGAAGTCGCCGCGTCGTACCGGAACGCGTTCAGCGACACGTGCGTGAACACGCGAGTATTATCGTTATCGCGAGGCACGTCGAGACGCGCGCGCTTGAAACGTCCGACGCGAAAGATTAATCTGACATCGTTAATATACAATCGTCCTATTTTGCTCCGAGATTAATTACGTGACCTCTTTTAATACGACTACCGCTACGTGGGACACGAGCCGAACATAATTTGCCGGTAAAACTGAACGAAATAGCATGACCAATAACTTTTTCTATGCAGTGTGTTATGATTTACGAGTTAGGATTTTTTAAATACCTATATGGTGCAAAACGAAAGCAAACCTCGTTGTTTCTGGATAGAAGTAAATATTATATGAATGTGCTACAGATAGGAATCAATATTTCGTTTCCTGTACACTGGATATTATTTAGATGTTATTGAAATTTTTCTAATATACGCAATACTCTCTTTTATTAGTGAATGATAAATACAGAATGTTGTGTCAATTCGAAGATATGAATCGATGTACTTCAACTGATCAATTTTATGACCCGGATATATTTTCCTTTTTTATCGACTTTTTCGGCTGAGCACAATATTTTGAAATAAAGAGACAAGCGATTCAATTACCAATATTACCATTGGACATGTATCATTGTTCTTTTTTACTTCTGAACACTTTTCCTTCCTTTTTCTTGTCTCAAACAATTTTCATTGCATTAAAATATGTATAGATAAATATATTTTATAATTTACAAGTTATAAAAGAATAGAATAACTTTTAAACGATTAGTTGTAGTAGTTTTGCACCTCAAACACAATAGAAATAATGTTAATAATGAAGCATTTAAATTGAAGAAGAGAGCATAATAATAATAATATATATGTATATAACTTATAAAATAAAGTCTGTATAAAAGAAATGTTCAAATATAATTTGCAATAAGGAAGAAACAGAAGACTAGGAATCTTTTATTATTATACATATAGGATGTTTTATAGGGTAATAAATAATAGTATCCAATCAAGCAACGCGAAGAAGTACGACTTTTAGTAATCTAAAAAGAGCTTAGAGATCCCGTCATATCCTATTTTTATTATAGGAAAAACTTTCTTACGGCTGTCAGTACTCGTGGATCATTAATCACGTTGGTAAAAAATGATTGCATATCGTATACTATAAAAGAATCATGCAAAGCGGTTATTATAAAAGTTTACCCAAAATTAATATCCAAATAATAATCAAAGCAATATGGTCGCGCTTGGTTATAATTGATAATATAATGCGATATAATTGATAATAATGTTTTATTCGCATTGCTAATTGACTTTTTCCATCAATCTCTATAAAACCATAATTAATAGCCAAGAAATTTTTTATTTTTTTTGTAATAATTTTCTGTTCCTTTTATTTATAACTTTATTAAAATTTTACACTAATAATCTTGCGTTAAATCAACATTATCATTTGATCCACGATTTTCACGAAAAAAAGAGGTGCTGCAACGCGTTATGCAGAATATTAAGACAAATAACGCGGCTGGCAAGGCAAATTAAGGGGAACATTAATTAAAATGTTGCAAGCGCGATCAATTAGCCACGCGATTAAGATCTTAATTGCAGCCGCGCTCCGTTTATGGCGCGCGCCAACATTTTTTCATCTTTTTAACGTAGCTGTCTCTCTCTCTTTCTAAGACCTGATTTTTTACAAGTAACAAAAATAAAACAATAAAGAAGATTTTGCGGAAGAAAAAATGGATAATTGTTTCGCGACGCGTTTGAAAAGGAACAAATTTTCGACGCTGTGACTTGATTAAAAAAAAAAAACCGACATTGACGTACGGAAACTTTCACAAGGCAGGTTCTGATGCGTGCGTGATCAGGATGACAAGGACGAGAAGGGAAGCGGCCGATGAAGAACCGGGCGATGTCTCGAGCGGCGCAGACCAAGGAGTTGCGGCGGCTTGACGCGGTTGATCGGGATCGTCGTCGGGATCGATCGCGGAAATCATGGGCAACGGATCATCCTGCTGTGCGTATCGCAACAAAAAGGTATGTAGAGCAAGTTGGGGCAAGTATTCGGTAGTATATTCATGATATATATATATATATATATATATATATATATATATATATATATATATATATATATATATTGATGATATCTATATATCGCTGATAACGCATATGACGAGCGGGCCGCGCACCGGTATTTCCTAGTATTCATAAAAGATGGCAGCACGCTGCCTTTCTGGAACAAGGTACTTATAGATTAGAGTTTAAAAGTTAATTATTGTTGGCATATTACAGAGTGATAGGCGCGGTAAGAGCTTAGTACTCAGTGCCATTTTTTATACTTTGAATTAATAAAAAAATGATACTAGATTGCGGTATGGGCTTGTACTCGCAGCGCCACTTCTTATATAGTTTAAATAAAATACAATATACTAGATTACGATAAGACGCCTATAAAAAGCATTGGATCTCTGCGATTTTCGCCGAAAGAAAACTCGGCCTCGCTACATAATTTTTCAAACATTCGAGGCGTAATGAGCTTTCAAATCGAGAATAACGAGTAAATCATACGATCGATGTATGTCGTAATGTTTTGACAAATGTTTTGACTATTGTTCTCCAATAGTTCCTAAAATTTTCCGATCAAAATAAAAATTATTTCGAGTCACTATACGTGTGACCTGGAGATAATTAATATCTGCCTGCTAATTCCATTGGACAATCTTTCTTCTCACGGGTTCCATGTGAGAATTAAGGACGTGTGCTAAAGGTCACCGGTACGCGGCACATATATAGTTGTTACTTTTTTTTTCTGACGAGAGAAGAATCCGCCGGTGGCACCCATAGTTAGTGGCGATCGGTTGCGCAGTCGGTCGATCGGCATCGTTAGATCTATCGACGTGCGTACGAGGAAAAAACGCGCGTACTATAAGGAGATACCCATGGGAAGCGGGATAAACGGGCACCTCCACGGGGGAGAGACTTGATCCGTTTCTTTTTATATATCTTTCATTATGATAAATATCGTGCATTTTGCAACTGCTACGCGCGACGGAACGGGCACGCGGCCTTCGAATCGAGAATAAACGAGTGATCATATACGATGTATGTCGGTCTGTCTCTGAAAAATGGAAGTAAACTAAAACACGTACGTTCTTTAAAATCTAAAATATTCATCTTACTTGCTAATAATCGTCAATCATCATAAACTATATAATTAGTCAATAATTAAAGGAACGCCATTCGGTTAGGACTGAATCTTGGTTACCCAATAAAATTATTCGTGAATTTTATGTACAATTTATTTCTCTAGCAAACCACGCGACCGTTACTTAAGAAAAAAAATTTTTTATATAAAAATTTTAACGAAAACACGAAGCTAGCCGTATCCGTTTGCGTTTATACTTTAATCCTGGAAAAGGATTTTTAATTCTATAAATCCAAAAAAAACTGGTAGCTGTGCGAAAATCACATTTCGTATCGACATTATCGACATCGTCGGAGTGCGGCCTTCGGTTTAGGATCCCCTTAAGTGCATTCTTAAATTTTTTATAACATCATGTGGTTTGGATAATTGAATTTCTTTTCCACAAATCTTGCACTTTGCGAGCAAACGTTCTAATTCTTCAAAATAATTCCAAAATTTGCTGTATTTTGGACTCTCTTTGGGTGCCATTATAACAGTCCTGTATTACAGGTTGTCCGATACTAAATGTGGAACAGAAATCGTCTCAACAAGCGTTTGAAAAACTGTTCATAAAGGTCGAAGAGAGAGGTATGGTTTATTTATCGGGATGTATGTAATTATGGATATATAATTTAAATTTGTCTAACTGCCAATCGTAATGCTCTATCTTTTTTATTCCGTCACTAATTTTAAACTTATGCTAACAATAAGATGCACGCAACGCTCATACACATTACAAATATTATAATATAAAATAACGGAGTCAGGTATATAAACATACAGTAGAAATTAATATCAGTTTGATGTACAGAACGCTTTTCTATGATAATATATTTTTGGACTTATATGTAGGTATCCTTCTTTTTAAGAAAATAATATGTATATAAATAAATATAAAAAATACATTTAAGTATAAAGAAAACTTTTATATTTTTATCTATATAAATTTACAAAAGTGCAAAACAGTGGAAGTTAACGAGCGGCTTATCGTTCGAGTTATTTTGTGACATATATTATAGAAAATTCTAGAGTTTATTCGTGCGCGAAACGATCTTTCGGTACACATCGTCGGATAATATCGTGAATTCGTTTTTTTCTTTATCGTGCAATCGTCCGGAATACAGATGCTACAGCAAAACGCGGAAGCGCTTCCTAATCGTTTGTCAATATAATATTGCATTGTTGAACTTAGCGAAATCATCTTGAAGATAGCGTACGTGCTCGATCTTTTTCAGCGTAAAAAAATCAAAGCTGTCAAAGAAAAATATATTTTGCACGATAAGTAAGTTGTGTTTGCAAAGCCGGACGCAGAGGAAGCAGTTTTTAAAATAAATTTATTATTTGTATTATTGTACTACAGTGCCTTCAATGTATGGTCCATCATATTTCTGAAAGCAGAAGTAACAAAATATTAAACTAATAAAAATGTAAAAATTATAATAGCAACGGTATTGATAATATTTTAAAAAATCGGGATAAAACGTGCCATTAAACAATTAGTAAAGAATAATATTTCGTAAAGCGAGGAAGTGTGAAAAATTGTTGAAATATAACTTTCGAAATCTTTTATATATTACAATGGGCTCAGTTGTCGGATGCAGCACAATGTGCTGCATCCGAGTCTTAATTCTGTAATCAGCTATAGAGAGATTTTGAAAATGTTTTCCTAGCTTGCATTCGATAACTCTCTTGTTTGTGGTTTAGTTATTCTATTTGTAATTACTGGGCGCGCAAGTTGCAAGTTTGCTTCGTTTTGACCATAATAATAAATAATTTATTGCGACCATACTATCGAAGAGAGATTACAAACTCGCGATCGATGATGATCCAAAAGTGCGGACTGTGCGTGATTAACTAATCCGTGGATTTATTTCGCCACAAATTTACGTTATAAAGAAATATGTTTGCATATAATATTAGAATTTTTTTCCGAGGAAATTTTTACCGGGAAGATTTTTGGACGGGAGATTTTTTCCGGGAACTCATTTCTGAGAAATTTTTTTCCGGGGAACATAATGACGGTCACCATAATATTATCTTGATAGCTAGGTTTAAACCTCATTACGAACCACCGTGGCTTATCTTCGTGTAATTATTTTTTTGTCTTATCGGATTTTATTCGCTACATCGACTCGTTATCATATACAAGTTATCCAATTCGGTCAGAATGAGAAATTTAATGTATTAAATGTATATATCAATTGAGAGCCTTGAGAACCTGACAACTGACACTTTTTTAAAACATGTGACATGCAATTAGTTGTGGCTACATATATAGGTAGTTCTATCGCATGATACATTATAGTTCTAAAGAAACACTTACTCACATTGATATTTCTACTATTACTAAAACGATAGTGCCGATGTGCTCTAAAATTCTCGTAAAGCTTCTTGTTTTTATTTCCTTATATTATCAGATATCTTATTTAATGAAATTTGCGATGACAAAACGTTAATTAAAAATATAATATATTGATCTCGAAATAATTATACACATCATGTTTTTAATATTAACAGTCAATAAAAATTTACACAAAATAAATGGAAAATTTTGTGTAAAAAGTCATTACATATTAAATTTGTAATATATCCTCCCATTTGTGTGTTGTGTCTAATATGAAAGGTAAATGAATAATTACTCTTTATTAGTGTCTGTTTCATTTCTCTTTCGTTTGCGTAAGTTGTAACGCGTGCTCCTTGACAAACTTCTATCGAAATCCGCAACACTGCTATCCATTGATCTTAAATTGGGCATTCGGTATCTACATATACAATGATTGAACAAGAAAAAATTAGTCAGTTTTTGAAATGTTACAGTTACGCATACTACAAAACTATAAATGTAGACAAATTATCATTCTTATATTTAAACAGTCGTCACAATTTATCAATTGCATAATGCCATAATTCTATTTTTGTATTGTAGTCATTTGTTTGAGGTTCTTATATTTGGAGGGGTTAAAACCATAGTGGTGTAAGTCACTATTTTTAATCTATCGAGCAGAGTTCATAGATGCAGTCTAAACATGCAGATATGTAGAAAAAGGAAGAAAAAAAAGTGGTCAAAAAAATTGACTTACACCACTATGGCTTTAACCCCTCCATATGTATATTGAGGTTATTTCTCAAAACTGTTATATAATTATTGGGAAAAAAAAAAACATAATGCTGTGTAGAATAAATCGCATAATGCAAGAAGCAAATCGAATACTTACTCATCAGTAGCGTCTTGAATAGCGTCGTCTTTTTGTTCTCTTCTTTGTTCAAGCGATGCCTGCACTTCCACAAATGGAGGTAATGTTGAACTCTGTTGTTCTGACATAACGATATCAAAGTTTCCAAAAAAAATCGTTGATTCTGAAGTTCTCGAAACATTTCTGTGCATTCATATACGGCATGATTAAAAATAAAACATGCGATAGACGTTTTAATTATGATAGCATTTAAAATGTTATAGTAGTATACATTACTAAATTGTTGAACAAAAATATTATTTTTATGCTGTGATTCAAAAGTAGAGAAGATAAAATAATTATTTAAAGTATTACAGTTAAGTTATAGGAAGTTATTTATGTGCAAAAAGTTGATATTTTAACAGTAAGATGTTACATTGTACATGTACTTTAATAGTAAGTAATTGTTCCATGGTATGTATGTTATATGTGAATAATTACTCATTAGATGGGGCTGTTTTGTTTCCCGTTTGTTCATATAATTGAACGGGCAAACAAAATTCTTGAGCTTGACGTTCCATAATGGGCAACTGTTTATCTTCCACTAACTTCAAAATTTTTTCTACAACTCTGCATTAAAATGTGATATGATTAAAAATAGAAACAAAAAAGATAAATTTTTAAATATCACAGTTATAAATTATCTTCGTTCAAAGATGTCAAAACTTAACAAACGAGATATCAGTACATTGTATGATATAAGCAAAACCAATAATTACTCATAAATTGCGGCTGTATCTTTTTTCTTTTGTAGAGATGACAAAACAGGCAATCCAGGTAATTTTTTACTTTGACATTCTACAGAGAGATCCATATTGTAACCCGTCGAATTTGAATGGCTTGGTCTGCAAAAGATAAATCAAGCGGTTCCTAACTGTGATGTTCTGCAGAGGGATCCATAAAGTAATTCGCTAATGAGTTTAAAAAGTTAGGTCTGCATTAAAATATGGTGTAATTAAGAATAGAGAAAGAAGAGTAATAATTTGAAATAAAACTGTTGTAAAATATTTGCATGCAAAAAATTCAAAGCATAACGAGTAGGAGAACATTACATATTGTATGATATAAGCGAAAGGAATAATTAGGTAACTTATCAACGACGCTTCTATTATCGTTGTCTATACAAGGACAGATATAGAATTTGGTCGGTAATACAAACGGATCCCCTTAAAGTGTAGAAAGGATAGAGTAATAATTTAATGTTGCCGTTATAAATTATTGTTTTGATGTAGAATATTTGAGTATTTCCCGAAAGAGGAACTTATTATAACAAATTTTAAGCAAAAAAACATTTAAATCCAAACGTCGTCGCTTCTCTCAACGAATTGCCTCTCAATTCTCTCTTTCTTTTAAACAATACACACTCGCCTAATTAACCCCTTATTATTTAATTCTCTTACATTTTATTTTTGATACACGTTCAGATAATTATTTAGAATATTTAGATCAAACCCCACTTTATCTTTGTGTGAAAAATTCAATATTTAACCATTCAGATATTAATTATATCATTACATTGTATAATATAAGCAAAATAAATAATTACTTATTAAATGCGCCTGCTTCTTTACTCGTTTCCTTACATGATTGAACGTGCAAATCAAGCGGTTCTTGACTCTGATATTCTGCAGAGAGATCCATAGTATTACCCATTGAACTTGAAGTGCTTGGTCTGCAAATGTGGTGTAAATATAAAGATATATAAAAATAATTTTTTTTTAATATTCCAATTGTACACATTCTTTTATGCTATTTATATGTACTTATAGATGGTGATTCGTAATGAAGTGAAGATCTGTATGAGAGGAAGGGTTGGAAGAAGAGAGAGAACGTAATAGAGAGAATATTTTATATCTGGAATTTCTGTAATACTAATTTAAAACAAATAAATGTTTAAATTCTAAAATAAATTTATACTTATAACAATTTTTTATACGCATAGAGTTTATAATGGGGCTGCCTTTTTTTATGTGAATACGTGGTTTAGACAATCGAATACAGTTACGAATCAAGACGGTCGAAAACTATAGAATGCCTTTATGAAATATTGTAGAATAAACTTAGAATAAGTGAGTTTGTTATTATACACAATATGCAATAACAATCTTGAAAAATAACAAGTAATAAAGTATCAACTATACAGATACTTGCAAAGATCAACAGCGTATATTTATTTATTTTATAGAGACGTTGATTGTGGCGGACTAATAGCCGACAAATTCTTAATAATTATTTATCATCTATGTAATAATTATTGATCGATTTGAGTTGTCCTATGCATAGATTTTATTAAATGAGCTTCTTTAATTTGAATATACCCATAAGAAGTGAACATTTTATATATTTGACTCAAATTTGCAAATAACATTTTATATATTTGACTCAAATTTCTACAATACTAATATCAAACAAATATCTAAATATCTAAATCGCTGAATTATATATGTCTATGAGATAGATAAAGGATCGTGAATAGGAACGATTCAAGTACTTTTCAAATTGTATACAAAATAATTATAAAACTATATAGTTATAACGACTGGAAAGGCACATCTATGACCGAAGTTGCAAATAACAATTATATACAGGGTGTCCCAAAAAGCTCGGTCACCGTTTCACTGACAAATTCTGTGGGACATTCTAAGAAGAAAATTCTTATGCGAAAATGGTGAGGCTATAATAGTTTTTGAATTATAAGCATTTAGAGTTAGCGAATCAGACCGCCTAAAGTTGGCGCGCTCAGGTATGGTACATACATCGCATAGCAAGTAAAGGTGAGCTAACTTGTGACACACTTCATTTGACAAACTTGACAGTTCGCTGTGCATACGTATTTCTTGATATTCCATAATGCTTGCATTAATCTTTATGTACAGCAAATTGAACAATCACAGATAAATAAGACAAAGCTTCAAAGTAATTTCCTTGTCGTTTGCAGAATTATGTCAATATCTAAAAACTGAGTCAATGCACAAGAGCACCTTTACTTGCTATGCGATGTACCACACCTGAGCGCGCCAACTTTAGGCGGTCTGATTCGCTAACTCTAAATGCTTATAATTCAAAAACTATTATAGCCTCAACATTTTCGCATAAGAATTTTCTTCTTAGAATGTCCCACAGAATTTGCCAGTGAAACGGTGACCGAGCTTTTTGGGACACCCTGTATATGCTTTGAGGAAAGCTCTTTTTGCTGAATTTTTTTAACTGTTAATTGTTTTATTACTTTATTACATTATTATATTTATTTTATAATTTTTAATATTTTAATAAATTCATGAATGTGTACTTACTCATGTTGACTCTGGTTCATTAAGTCAGGATGTAATTTCAAATGCCTTCTTAAATTTCCATAGTTTATTAAATAAGATATTATTCTACCACATATATTACATTTGGCCTTATAATTTGGTAAGCCCGAGAAATATTGTCGTAAGTTATCAGGTATTGTGCGGGTTTTATCGGAAAACTCGTCATGTATCTTTAGTAAGTGTGTTCTTAAATTTCTTGTAACTTCTCCGGTGCAGGGTGACCAAATTTTATCTCCACAAATCCTGCACTTTGCGAGCAAAGGGTTCAATTGTTCGAAATAATTCCACAACTTGCTGCGTGTTGCTCGTTTTGACAATTCCATTATATCCGTTCTGTATTGCAGGATGTTTAACATGAATACATATAAGAACTAAACATTTTATATATTTGACTTGAATTTATGCAAAATGTCGGACAAAATCTTAGAAAAATAAATACCTAATCTAAATTTCTTAATTGTATACGTTTGTGATTGATAAAAGAACGTAAATATAAAAAATTCGTATCTTTCCAAATTACACGCAAAATAATTGTAAAATTAGAGTTAATACGGTTGGAAATGTAGGTGCATTTATGACCAGAGTTGCAAATTACTATTATATGGATATCCTGAAGAAAGCTTCTTTTGCTGAATTTTCTTTAGCTAATGAATATGTTTTATTATTACACGTTTATTTTATAACCGTTGGCATTTTAACAAGTTCTTGTTTGTGTACTTACTCTTGACTTTGGATTATTGTATTATGTCTTATTTTTAAATGACGTTTTAAATTCATTATTGTCCTTATATAAGATATTATTGTACCACATTTATTACATTTTGCCTTATATTTTGATAAGTCCGAGTAATATTGCCGTAGGTTGTCAGGTATTCTGCGGTTCTTCTCGGGAAATATTCCATGTTTACTTAAGTGCATTCTGAAATTTCTTGTAACTATGGATTGCCAGGATGACCGAATTTCTTCTCCACAAATCCTGCACTTTGCGAGCAAACATTCTAATTCTTCGAAATAATTCCACAATTTGCTGTATTTTAGTCTCTCTCTGGGTGCCATTATGACAGTCCTGTATTACAGGTTGTCCGATACTAAATGTGGAACAGAAATCGTCTCAACAAGCGTTTGAAAAACTGTCCATAAAGGTCGAAGAGAGAGGTACGATTTATTTATCGGAATGTATATAAATATGGATATATAATGTAAATTTGCCTAACTGCCAATCGTAATGCTGTATTCTTTTTATTCCGTCACTAATTTTGAACTTATGCTAACAATAAAACGCACGCAACGCTTACACATTACAAATATTACAATATAAAATAACAAAGTCAGGTATATAGACATACAGTAGAAATTAAAATCAGTTTGATATACGAAACGCTTTCCTATGATAATATATTTTTTTACTCATAAGTAGATATCCTTCTTTTTAAGAAAATAATATGTATATGTAAATAAATATAAAGAATACATATAATAAAGAAAACTTCTATATTTTTATCTACATAAATTTACGTAGGGCTACGTCAATTGTCCTTCGCTGAATACTTTAACATAAAATAGTGACAGTAAACGTAGTTCTACGTTGTTGGTTGCGGCACAGTTGTTTTTTTTTCAACAATTAAATTAACAGTTGCAAAATTAATTTTAGAGTATTCTTACCGTTTAAATTTGTATAAGTTAAGACATCAAGAAACACTTATAAATTTTTTTAGAATTTTTGGTAAACTTTTAAGTTCTTTAATATGCTGCGGACGCAAGCGACCCATGTATAACGTTAGTGAGTGACGAAAAACAGTGTACGGTTGTAGGGTTAATATAGAGATTTAAATTGTAAAAGAATCAGTGTTTCGTAGGACGTCTAAAATGATTCATTTTTTGACGTATTTTTGAAAGAAAAGAAAAATTCGTACCTCGACAGAAGAGTAAATTATCCTCGACAATTTATCACCTGCTATATGTCAAAGACTCGGCTTTCTCTACAAGTTTTTCTCTCTCATTCAGTGGCGCAATTATAAGTGTTTTATCAAATCCGTTGTGACATCGGATAGGTAAAAATGTTCTACGATAAAGCCTGCTTGTAATTGTTACAACATTTTTTGTTTACGCATACTTTTGTTAAAGCGTTCACGATTCGGATGATGTTAAACACATTGTACGTAAAATTCTCGTGACATCCTTTGTTCTCGAATAGGCAACCTTTTCGACAACCTGACTTAATCTACTGCACAATTCGCGTTGTACTATTGCATTTAGTTTAATAAGGAAATAAGTATCTCTCTCTCTTTCTCTCCCACGCAATATTTAATTTGGTCCAAATATGAAAACAATATAATTATAGCTGTTCTATCTTAATACTTCGGTCGACATTTTTTCGGAGAAAGCGATTTAAATCAAGGCGCTTCTTTGTCGAGGCACATTGCCCTCGACACATGCGGCGAAAGTGTGGGTTTAATCATCGTCAATCTCGCATTTATCGCGATAGCAAGAGTCTCGAGGAAAATTGTTGGCCGATATTAGTAATCCTTTAATCCGTCACCGCGTCGTAAAGCGCACCTTGTGGTAATTGGCAATTGGTGAATACAATCTCGACACGTGATTAATTTAAGTCGGGACTTAATACCCGTGTTATTGGTCAGATAAAAGCCGTAAAAGCGTGTAAAGATCGGTGATGAGACGGAAAAGGCGCAAAGAAATGTATAGGTAGTATGGCTCCTTGTAACTCATCTTATACTTAAAATGCATTTAAAGTTTAACAATGTGTGCCGTAACAGAGTCGTATGACTTACAATTCGAGCCTCCGCACAAAAACGTCTATACCGGTCGTCTGTAAACTTAAACTTCGGTCAACGCACAAGAAATCTGAAGCACTATGCTTCAGATCAAGATGACGCTCGCAAATGCTTTGTTTAAGAGATATTTATTTCTAAAGTTACAGAACTATTATAAATAATATTATAAATAAATAATTCGGAAATAATGTATAAGTTTATACTCGTTACTGCTTTACAGTAATCAAAATTTACCGTAATAAGATCAAAATAATTATCCTTTTTACTGCTAAACAGTAATCAAAATTAAAACAATTATCCTCTTTATTGTGTGTGTGTGTGTGTGTGTGCTTAACAGTAATCAAAATCTACAGTAACCAAAATTAAAATCATTATCCTCTTTACTGCTTTATAATACAGCAATCAAAATTTAAGTAATAAATATCTTGTGCAAAATGATTTAATATCAATAAATTTTTATAATGGAGTGTTCTTAAGCAAAAAGTGTATGAAATGCCTGTTAATTACCTTTAATTATAATTAAAACGTAGGATAGTGCAAGTGTGCGAAGAACTATAACAGACGCACAATGTCGGTCTAGCCACTTGTTCTCTCACCGATTAGGTGCAATGCTCGTCTCCGAGCTGGAAGCCATTATTCTGAATAAAATATTTAATACATAAATTTTGGTTAGGTACTGTAAAGCAGTAAAGAGAATAATTATTTTTATTTTAATTACTGTTAAGCTGCAGTAAAGAGGATAATTGTTTTGATTACTGTTTAGCAGTAAAGAGGATAAACCAATATTATTTCGAAATTATTTATTTCTAATTCTGTAACTTCAGAAGTTAATATCTCTTGAACAAACCGTTTGCGGACATATCTCAAAAAGAAATTTTTTTTTGTTTTGAGATTCTTTTATATCAAATTTGGCCGTTTAACCCGGAAACACCCTGCAGTATATTATACACGTGTTGTCAGAGTGCACGACGTAAAAAGGCATAAAGAACCTTGCCCATTTTTATATAATTTGGTAAAATTATATAAAATTAGGAAAGTAAAATAATTAACAAGTTATTAATATATGTATCTAAATAATTAATAATTAAAAATTTAAAGTATAATAATAAAACTGCTGGCGAAATAAATGTTACTTATTCGTTAAACTCACGTTAAAGTAACAATGTAATAATTAATAATTAAAAACAATTATCTTTATTTTTGAGTTAGATTATAAACAATTTTGATAATTCACAACTGTAATTAAACTGTACCCAACACCAAAAACAACGCTAATGCGATGTTCGTTTTTAAAAAGCAACAGCGGCAGGGGATTTTACATTATGCTGCATATGTATCGAATTTTAAAGTTTTATTGCATAATTTCAAGAAACGATGGAAATATTAAATATAATATACATGCATAGATATATTTATATTTTTTCGAATATGCATTTTCAAAGTTCTTCTGGTTTACTTTACAGCTCTAAAATTTAGGCCTCTCGCGTTTAGCAACGAGAGAGTTAGCTAAAATAAAAGACGGCAATTTTACCGGAAGAATATTTTGTTTCTATAAACATAAGTGCGCTGTGTACGCTTCTCTCTAATTATTCGCGTTTGTATGCCGACCGTGTCGACGCCGACGTAGGCGACGTTAGTCGTCGAGCGGGCGCCAACGAGTCCGAACTCCGAAGCTGGGATATTCGAATGCGAATTACCACAGCGAGAAGTGAGCCGCGAGAACGGAGCGGAGCGGAGCTCGCCGGCTTCAGTGCGGTGCCGGCGGCCGCTTTGACAAGACGAAATCGTTCGTTTCTCTCATTTCGACAACGCGATTGTGAGCCTCGCGTTAAGATTCGCTCATTAGGTCAAAGATCGAGCTATTTCGTCGTTGCGAGAAACGCGTCATCGTCGTGTCTACCGACTAATTACGCGATCCGACGAAATTGGAAATCGATTGACTTTTCAGTGCCAGTTACGCGGTGGTACCGCGCGTAATAACGCGAACGCGGATTATTCGCGACGTTATCGCGGGAGCGACGTTCGATCGCGGCGATTCGGTGTGAAGTGATCGTCGCGTCTCCCGCCACTGTTGCGCGTGCGAGGGATGGGTCGTTGTTTTCGATTCTCGCGAACGCTTAGCGAACGGAACATGTAGGCGTAGTGAGAGGGGGAAGCAAATCGCGCGCGCGCGCGCGGCGGCCAAGTACGTGTGCATACGCGCGCGTGTGTCGTGTGACGTAACACGGTGCGGCGTGGCGCGGCGCGGTGCGGCGCGGTGCGGGCGCGAGGAACGCGTTTGTGTGACGCGCGCATTATGGCACGAGGCACGCATTTATTGTCTCCATAACGTCTTGCCGAATTACGTGTCGTCGATAGCGGTGCCACGTCGCCTTTGTTTACGGGATTAAAGATCAGTACTCCGACGTCCGTGGTGCGAGATGCATGACGAGATTTACGGACATAACGTGTTGTTTCTCCTTTATGATTTCCGTACATTGCCGTTTCGTTTTTTGGTATGGCCAAAGTACATGCGTTTGCGTGGCCAACGTACTATAAGTCGGTCAATCGGTAGTTCGTATAGCGCGTCGCGTGTGATGTAATGGTGAATCGGAGAAGAGCTGATTAAAGAATTTGAAGTGAAAAAATGCGTACCACAGGCACCACAGCGCCGCCGAGGACTGTCAAGCAGTTCCGCAGGAACATCAATCACAATGATCCTCCAAACTATAGGAATCGATTGGTATGTTGAAATACATCACAGCGCTTACATATAATTCTCGAGGCCCATTTTAATCGTTCTCCCTATTTTGTTCATCGCTCTGATTTAACGTTAAATTTATTACTTATTTATATGTATAACATTTATGTAATATCTAAAATTATGACGCGCGGGGAGGGATTACTATATAATATATCTTAATTATCGTTTGAAAGCGATAGTCGAAAGCGGAACACTTGCTAAATCCCGTCTTCTGAATCATGTTTCTCGTGCGATGTCGTAGAGACACACTTTTAACGCTCTCGAATTTTTTTCGAGAAGGCAAATGAGAGCGTATTATTTTCGATGCAACGAACAGCGCGCAACGGCGCGCGCGTTGCAAACGCGCGAGAGAGGGAACCGGTTCTCTTCCTTATAAGCTTCAAACATGCAGTTTTCCTTTCACCTTCGCGGGAGACTTATCGGCGTCGTTCGTGCGTGAGATAGAACATTTTTACATTCGCACCACCCGACATGCGTCTAAATTTGCGTATATGCGCTTGCGCAGCATCGAATTGCCCAACTCTTACGTTTATATTTTAATTCGAGAGGTCTTTTCTTGCTTTTCATATCTGACACATTTCTCAATCTTTCTTTAGTAAATATTTTCGAAGCATTATGTGATACAATTATTGTTTTTATCTCGAGAAGAAGTAGCTGTCATTCACATCGAAAATGTCTTGAGAATGTCAATAATTATAATTTATTATTCTGTTATTTATAAAATCTGTACCTTTCGTCTTTCTGAATTTTTTCTCTAATTGTTACGTTCACATAACGGTATTAATTATAATTAATAATCAACATAAAAAATATATCTATATCTTGTAATAGATATACACTTTTAATTTATATAATTAATAATTATACCTTAAAATATATATCTTTACACACAGAAAGGTGTATTATAAATTACAGATCTATAAACAATTTATTATACAAATTATAATTTATTATACAAAATATACTTATAAAAACCCGTCTTGTTAACTGATATTTTTTAGAAATACTGTCACAATGAGCTTCTTAATGTACCTACTTCTTCTTCCATTTATTTAACATTTTTTTGGTTTTTCCTTATATACTTTTTTCAGAATATATTGAGTAAATTTATACCTACATAATGTCTTCAAATACCAATAAATTATAGAACAATTATAATAATATAAAGTATGTACTTAATAACAATGATTTTTAATTAGTATAACGATCACCCCAGGTGATCGTTTATGCAAGAAGAAATTAAGCGATTATTCCTGAATTAATAACTGTTTTTTGGGATGTACTTGTGTTTCACTTTCTGAATAACACTTTCAGTAGATAGATATATCTTCAACCATAAGTAACACATATATTATTCGCGAAAGAGTTCAACACACACACACACACACACACACCACACACACACACACACACACACACACACACACACGCGCACACACACACACACACACACACACACACACACACACACACACACACACACACACACATACATAAAGATTTTTTTTTTTAGTATACTTGAAGATTTTGTTAATATTAATGTAAATAAAGGATAGGTCGACTTATCGAGCTTAGCCTTATACGGATTGCTCGCGATTTAATAATCTGAATTTATTTGTGTATAAATGGTAAACAGGTTCGGGGAAATCCCGGGCGAGACGATCGCGATAACCCACACCTATATGTATATTCCGTTGTAGTATCAGTGTTAAGTTCCGGTTAATGCAGACGCTTTTTTATAGCACTTTTGACAAAGCCACCGTAAAAAAAATAATTATCGGATATTTTTCCATGCGCTCGTCTACGATTGTTGTTATCTGATGACGAAACTCGACTACCATTTTTACGACTTAATTATCTAATCCAGCGATTGCAATTACCGACTATAATGCGTGAAGATGGTGCATTGCTATGTCAAGTCGTAGTCAATATTTACAAGACAAACTCATATCGCTACAAAATGTAAGAATTATACAAGTCATCTGCTTATAGGTACAAAAAAAATTGATGTACGACAATTTACTAAATTATATTACTTTATATAATAACTCAATGAATTTTTCATGAGAAAGCATGACTTGAGTTGATACAAATATTTTTAGCAAATGCGTTAAATACATATGCAACTTAATATTAAGAATATTTAATATATTTTTACGTTTTTTATACAAAACAATATATTTATACTTGAAACATCTATTTATGATATTCGTAATAAAATCTTGTATGTATAATTGATCAAAAATAGCTAAATATTTTAAAATTAAAATCAGGGTTTATAAAAGTTAGATCGTATAGATCGTATCAATCATGTATCAAATGCGACTGATCGAACAGTCGTATGATAATGATCTGGAACGAGTCAAGAGAGAAAGAGAGCGAGAAGCGTTCGTATACTATAATTGAATAAAATCGTGAATTGGAGTTACCTATATCTATGCACGATTGCGATGTCGCCTTGGAATATCTAATGTAGCGACCTATACTGATCGACATGTGAACGGCGTGCGTGTTTTCAAAAATCACCAACGGCGATTTGTTATTAACGCCGATCAATTTGATTTTTTCAGCAATGATAGTGACTCGCTCACGCTACAGATTATCGATAACGACTACAAGAGATCAAATGAGTTCTTTACACTATCGATACACTTTAAACCTCGTAAATTTTAATGTACACGATATTAATTTTCTTATTCTATTTGCATCAATCAAGTTTATTCCGAAAGTAATTCTTTAAATTTTCTGCAGTTAATTATTATTTAAAATTTATTATTTGGCGCTCGACATTTCTGTGAGAAGAAATTAAATAAGAAAATCCTTCGATAAAATTTGAAAATCTTTTGTTGGTAAAAAGCACTTTAGTTTAGTTCTTTAAATTATATCTTATTTAACATTTTTATCTGGCTTATTTTGTGTGTGTAACATATTTGCGAGACGATTGACTTATGAAATGTTATCGTGCGCGATAATAAATAGAAACGATGCGCGAGTCGCAATTTTTTTCCTGCATCTCCGGATCTCAGCAGCGATATCCATTATGCAGATTTACCGGCATCGGAGGTTTTTCAAAATTGGCAGATGCAGCCACCGGCGATGCGTCATTAACGTTGCATTTAACGTTGCAAACATGCCGCCCACGCCTTGCGGCAACGGTGTCAGCCTTGGCCGACATTTTCATCGTTATTACTTTTCCGTTTCTTTTTTATGTGAAACTAATAAAGATCGCGCCCGCGGCGTCTTGAATTATTTATGAGATTCGAGATGGAAACGACGGCTAAACGCTAATGACAATTTTTCCTCGGGGACTCCTTGTAAACGTTGTAAAATTATGCTTGTCGTTTTATGAACGACGCGTGTATGAGATTGTTGCATGACTTTTAGCGCCAAAGAATTAAAGTTGTGATTGACAAGTGATTTCATTCATATAGACGCGTTAGACTTCATAAATCTTATTTAAGAGACATTTTAATTTAAAATAATTTGTGAAGACAGCCAAATAAATTCTTGTATACTAAAGTAATAGATTTCTTTAGAAAATTATCTCCTAATCTGTGTTTTTAAATTTTTGTAATTAATAATAAAAGTAGAAGACATACCTAAGTAGATACCTATAAAACGTAGAATTATTGGGTAATTTTATGAAAGAAATTCGAAAAATCAATAATTGAATAATGATTGTCCAGATTTACATGTTTAGAATTATTTTCATAAATTTCTATCTTAGGTATGTGTATATCTCAAATTTCAAAATCTATATTATGATGCTTTTCAATATATTAGTATTATAAAATTATTAATCAATGTTACTGCCTTTTCTCATAAATCTCACATTAATGAAAAGGAGTGAAATTATCTTGGTAGCTTGTAAACACCATCTGATATAATTGATGATAAGTGGTCTGGCGTACACCATCGATGATAAATCGATAGAAGGAAAGCCGATTAGTAATCCGACCTTCGACCTAATCTGCGATTTATGTTCTATCTTCGGCATTAAAGCTACGAGATTCTGACCTTGTGGCGTCGATATATATCTAACTATTAATGCATAAATCGTGTAACGAGACGATGCGGAGATTGTATGTGACAAATGTTTCGAGCGAGAAATATGTCTCAAAAGAGAGAGAAAGGGAGAAAGAGAGGGAAAGAGAAACAAAGAAATCGAGGAGATCTTGCGTATCAAGACTCGATCTCATGATCGCCAGTAATGATTACTGTCGACGAACAATGACGATCCTTCGATCACCGTCGACATAACTACGCGGCAATTTTAACGCGAAGTCTGAAATTATACTAATGAGAGATGTGAGACTTAAAAGGTTGCATTGGCGAGCATTAATGAAACGCTGATTGAATGTTGTAATGCAACGTGCGATCAGATAAGCTTCTACTAAGCTTCCATTTAGCGCGGACATTTGTTGTAATGAAGTCGATTTTTCTCAGCGATACGATCGACGTTTGCTTTAATAATTAATATTTGCTTAAGCTGCTTATGATCTCTAGGAACAAAGGATAAAGTGACAATATAAAAATCTGTAAAATCAATCAATAATAATATTTAGATACTAAATATTACACTGAAAAGAAATTTATTATTTGCAAGAAAATTGATTTCTATAAATTTAGTTTCCTTAATTCAAAGAAGTATTTTAGGTAGATTTGAGAAAACATTTCTCTAAATTTGAAATATTTTCTCAAATCTACCTTATATTTCTTTGAATTAAGAAAACTAAATTTATAGAATTTTCTTGCAAATAATAAATTTTTCTTTGGTGTACAGATTTAGATTAGGGTCAATTAAATTAATTTTCACAATTATTATTAGAAGAAAATTTTATATGAAGAGAGAATATTTTTTTGGAAATAAATGTAAGTCAATATTGATCGAAAATTATAGGTTATAGATGATTATAGATTAAATCTTAAACATGCTGCTGAATACAGCGCGATACTATCGAGCTACAGTATGCCAGGCATTTCTCGGTAATACGAAATTGCGGTTTGTTATGATTATTAATGACGGATAAATCAGGCTGCTACGTGCAAAATGAGTCTCTGATTGTCTTCAATATTATAATAGAATTACAATTTAACAGCTAGTATGGCAGCATTCTCGCGTGAGAATAAAGACTGATCACGTCGACAAGAGTAAGTTTCTATATGTTCAATCGATTCGTGCGGGATTTGAGCATGGAAAATTGCGGGAGAAATAATAGCGCCGCTAATAGCGACAAATTGCAATGTTTCAGGTGAAAAAATGTGGGAATAATTATTTTAAATAGCTGGAATGTGTTTTCCGAAGAGCCGCGATAGTTTATACAAATCGCACTCGGGAATACCGGTTCTTGAGGTGTTAGGACTATGCACAATGACTGCCGTATCGGCGACAGTGAAAGTAGCTGCATAACAGATAACTATGAACAATCTGCGCACAGTCATAATTATCGATGATTAACTACACGCTTCGCATCGCAATCTCGTCGCTCGTCGATCCCGAATTTCGCAATCGAGTGTATAGTTAATAATAATGCTTCTTCTTTTTCCGCATAATCTTTCTCGAAGGATTTGCAATTACCATTATTTAGCGAGTAAACGAGAATGTTTATTCTTGCATACAGTATTAGAATAATTTATACATATATCACCTGTTAGTTTTGTTGTATATTATCTGTGTGTTATACACTTTTTTGTTATATAAGAAATTTATTACTTCGAGTAATTTACTAATTTTAAAAGAGGGTATCACTAAAATAATATTTTAGTATTTATGTTTAATTACCTATTTCATTACATAATTTATTAAATTGATTTGATTAAGTTCTCCAAATTATCGAAATAATCGAATTATCAAAAAAGTCACTTTTTTGAATAATTTTTTTTGAATGAAAAATACCTTAAAAATTACTAAGAATATTGCATTGTTGGTTAAGTTAAGTTTTACGATAATGTAGAATATTTTTAGAACAGTAAACAAACAAATAAGAAGAGAAACAGATAACAATGTTATTTATCTACTTACTTCATGGGTTCTGTTGACAGATATTTTTAATATTTATTAATTCATTAGGGTAAAGCGCCCAAATTTCATACCCCTAAGATTTTTTGGCTCGTATCTAAAAACTAATCAGTACAAAAATTTGAAAAAATTTGTATAATTACCTTGATACCTTAGCAATGAAGCCCTACTGTAATTCATATTTCATACACAGAAAAAAAATAAAAATGTGAAAATATGCATTTTTCGATTATCAAAAAAAGTGGTCCTAATTTCCTTCCCTTAGTTCTAGTGGGAAAATAGTTAAAACAAACCTTGTAATCAACTTTTTTATGTGTTGAGAGAAAATGTTTTATAAAAATACAAAATTAATTATCTTAATAATTGAGAATAAAATGCAGAGAACGAAATGTAGAATATCAAGTTATTATGGATTTATGCAAAAATCGCACAAAAACTTTCGTGTTTGAGGTGTGGATGCACACAACATGGCACCATTTGAAGCATTAAATGCATCTAACCCACTTTTCTCCTTTAGCGTCACTCGAAAACTGCTTATCACACAGAAGGCCGGGGGACGAAATTTGGATCTATGTAAGGGGGCGAAATTAAGCACAGAGCCATTTTCAATTTTATGCTTGCCGTTCTAATCTACAGTGGCAGAATGAAATCGTCACTTTGGAATATGAAAATAGAGACAATACACTATATCTAAACAAAAATAAATGATAAAATCACATACGTTAGATGCCTGAAATACAACCTTGAATGTCATCAAATAATATAGTGCGCTGCGCGTGAACAAACAAAACATTTTTAGTCACTCAATAATGGACGAGTTGCACGTATGTATGTTGTCTCAACTCACTAATATCATCTCTACTATAAGTTTCTAAGGTCAAAAGCGCCCAGCAGTAGTTAACAGCGAAGATCGGCCGGGGGACGAAATTATGCGCGGGGACGGCATTTGGGCACTTTACCCTACTTTTTACACGTTGAAACATTGTTGAGAAAAACAAGCAATAAGAAAGTTATTTATCGTTTAATTACTCGCTTTATCGATATATAATTTAGATGTTGCATTTGCATGATATCCATCATGGGATCATTTCCGTGACGTTGTGAACCTCCAGGCGGTTATCTGTACTGCACTCTCGAATATTGTTGCACTGTCAGCAACTGGTTGTTTGGTAAGACGACTCACGTTATCAAATTTCGTCCATGGTGACTTATCGTCACCGTGGCGAAAGTCAAGACAGACGAAGTTCGACGATTTAGTTTCGCGCGAATGTTGCGTCGGTAGCGAACGACCGATGTTGAATTATAACGATATAAATGAAACAGAAGACGATTCTTAAAATGTTCCAGTATTATTAATCTATCAAATTTTTAATTAACCAATCATATTATATTAATAATTTTATCTTTATTATCGATCTATGACTTTTTGCTTTTGTCTATCGAATTTGAGTCTGACATCAATTTAATATTGCGGTGACATTTCGAGACAATTCGAAAATATCGAAACTTTGCTACACACATACACAAGGTTCTGTTATAAAAAAAATTGACCATTAAGATATTTGTTAAAGTGTGATATAAATATAGAATATATTTCAACTTTTTTAAAATTATTTTTAAGACATAAATCTCTTGTTAATAGAAATAAAATTCAAGCGATTTTTGGCCTACACTTAAAAATATTTTAATATCGATTTAGGCAGGAGTAGTTGCATAAACGGGGACTTTCAGATACGGTTGAAAATTTTTGGTGCACTGTCGCGATCGGAGAGATATCGTGTTAACTCGTAATTCCGTGATTCCGAGGACAGACGGGCACCGAGAGAAAGGATAGATATAGGTACGTGTAACGGCGAGAGGGCCGCGCTGATCGTTGAATGAAATTTAAGTGGGTCGCGCATGAATGAAATCGTGCTCGCCCGTTTCGTTTCATTCGCGTGCATACTACATGCTCGCACGCTCACTCTCGCTAGTCGCTCTCGCGTAGGCGACCGGACGTGATTTAAAGCGATCGCGGTTGACCGGTTACAAATCGATTCTCGGCGATTCGTATTTTCCATCGGTCCACATGGCCATTCCTTTTTCTGTTTACTTTTAAAAGATAGAAAAAGGACCTAAGATTAGGATAAAATTTGCCTTGAAAAACATCAGCACACCAATGTATTTCTTTTGAAGGTTTTATTTAAGTGTTTTTAACGCTCCGTAAGTATTTGCTTTTTGAAAAGTTAACTAACATGTAATTATTTAAATGATTATTCAGAATAATTATTTAAATGATAAGATTTCTAATAGGATTATTTAATGGAATTACAAGATTTCTTAATGATCAATCTTCAGAGGTACTTATTTATTTGCGCGCATTTAAAGTTAATTAAAAGATTGATAAATCTGGATTATCTGAGGATTTAAATTTCTTAGCACTTGCCTGATAACGACTATTCAAATGATGTCGGTGCACACGCAGGTGCACGTGCGTGACAACATTGCGATATTCTTCACGTCTCATGTTACCGTGTCTCTTGTTTTTCATATGTAAAATCTACAACTCGCTCGATTTAATAAATTCGATTGCAATCGCATTTCGAAGCGAGATCCTGTTTCTAAAAGATCTCGATTCTCATCGACATTCGTATTGACGTTAATTAATTCGTGATCGATAGCATTTCTCTCCCATCCGACATACCTAGTATTAGATATGCTGTCACATAGCCGACTTTGATTTATAATTAGATCTAATCGTCGACGCTTTGTTTTATCGGATATGATATCGTTGCTACCGTTTCGCTCTTTATTTTAGATGACAATCCCTTAAAAATACTATAAAATCATTGTTATAAAATTATTTTAGAATTATAAATTATAAATCTAGCATATAAAACTAAAATTTTAAGATGATAAGACTAGTAAAATTGAATTTAGTCGTAATAATGAGAAAAGTGTTAATCGTCATTGTTGTTACCGGCAGTGCGTTATACATATACTAAACAGAACGGTGTGAATCACGGGTTGTATTTCGAGAGTCAAAGCGATACTGAAATAGACGCCGTCCCACGGCGAAAGAAGGCGAATCGTCTATTTAAAGGGCTGGACTTGGACAGCTTGGGCTGGGTGTTCTGGGCATCTCTCTTTCTCTTTTTGTTCTGTCTGCAGGGCCGGAGTTAGGGGCGTGAAAACGGTGCGTCGAGGGGCGGTTTGACCGGTCCCGCGCTAGTCAAACGGTCGAATTCACGATAAGGCAAATATTACACGTGTCTCTATCCCAGCCAAGTACGAGAGCCAATCAGAACGTCCGACAAGCTCGTACGACGCATGTATAGTCTTAGTAGGTTTAGAAATCTCGCCTAGTGAGGCTCTGTGTGCAAACAAAAGTGGAGTTTTATTACTTATATAAGAATTAAAATTAATTAAATATTATCTTCGTTCTTATATATCGCAAGAAAAACTGTCAGGCATAGCAATGATGTCTCATGAGACTGATTTCAGTAGTATAATTGATACCTTTGTAGCAGCAAAAAACGAAAAAAGTACATTTTTAAGTTTATTGTATTATATCTTTAAAAATGCCAAAGAAAGTGTTGAGTTTTTGTTATTTGTTATATATATATGTAATATATTGTTTTTGTTTATAAATTAGAAATAGATATGTATGAAATAGTTTTCAATAAAAATATGATATAAAATAAAGTAAGCCCCGCTTTTTAATTTGCACCTGACCTCGCTCAAATTTAGAACCGGCCCTGTGACTGTCTGACTACGCATAATTAATTATAAATATTCTCAAGAGTCACAATTTGGTTTTTGCATCTTGCTTTTTATAGACTTTAATATTTAAAATATAAATTTAGTATAATAATGTTTTATTTATATTTATTTGTATTTATTACCTATATTATTTATATAAAAAATACATGAAAAAAGATTTAAGTGACTTTATACGTGTGGATAATTTATATATGCAATATTGCATGTACGAATACTTATCAAAAAGTGAGCCAATATAATACATCTTTTCCCTCTCTCTTTTTTTCTCTTTTTTTCTGTCATTTCTTTGCATCTCTCTCTCTCTCTCTCTCTCTCTCTCTCTCTCTCTCTCTCTCTTTCTCATTCAGAGTACCTATTACGTAAAGTTTCTTGAGAGGCATGTGGGCTGCGTCGGTTCGGACGTCATGCCAGAGTTTCCGGTATATGTATCGTACTTCTCTTACCTAGTGTGCCAGCACATGGAATTGAAATTGCACGCCTGTGGCCTCATTGAGACGTCAATGCATTGCGAAACAAGCGGAACTATATACTTTTGTAACAGATATGAATTTCTCTCAAGCGGGCAACGCAAACTGTGGACAACGAAAATGTTTATATAGATACATTATAAAAATCAATTAGAGTTTGATTATTTAGTAAGCAGTAATATACAATAACAAAGCGCCATTAGAGCTATTATTGTCGTTAAGAAGAAATAGGTAGAAAGAAAGATTTATTTTCTTTTGGAAGAATGGTTGTAGAATTAATATTTGGAAAATAAAAATGTAGATTACTTAAAATATAATATAGATCTCTTAAGTTAAAAATTATATTTGACCTTTAGCGCACCTATTCTTAATTATTATAGAATTAAATAATAGCCTAATTTTTTAAAAATAAAAAAAATATTGAAAAAATGAGGATTTCAAAAACGTTAAACGAAGTTATTATGAAATAGTTTATATAATTATATTACAGTTATTTTATATAATTGCATATATTAAAAATAGTTATAATGACAGTTATAACAAGTTTCAATGATTTAATATCATTACATTAGCTAAAGAAACGTATTACCAATACGTTTGACAGTCAAATAAAGATCAAGAACGCTTCTCATGACATGACAGACGGAGTTTCTCGGAAGAGTTCGAGACGATTGCTTTCGATCTCTTGAGGCATGCCAAGCCCGAAATAATCGAAGAACAAAGATGCTCTTGGCATCAGTCTGGCGTTTCATCATTCTGTTTGTACAATGTCGCAGGGAAACTCGAGATTACATTCGCTGCCAGTCAGACTCAATCCTGTGTCAAGCGCGTCTCTGCTTTTCGAATCGTTAACGAACATAGGACGAATAGGAAGAATGGGACAAATGGATGACATAATTGCAATAATAATTTTTAATATTGGTGATAATTCTGGTGCAATAAAGTTAAAAATTCTGCGTAGCAAATATATTCTTTAGCCAATACATTAAATTAAATTAAAAAATTATATTTAGCCCGCTCTTCTCTACTATTTGTAAAAAAATTATGATAAAATTACGATTCTGTTTAATTTAATTTGAAAGAAGTTTATTGTTACTCACTTTTACTGACTATTAAAGAAAAAAAACAAAATGGTTAACATGATTTTACAGAAATCTTAAGGGGTTATCCTGCTTTGACTAGTCTAAAAAGTGAAGGTTTTTTAGGCTTGAATTGCGGAAAATGTAAAAATGCGATTATTATAGTTTTTAAACTAAGTTTTTATTATAGTTTTTAAACTAAAAATGTTATCAATAAAAAAAATCGGTCAGATAAAAACTATTGTTTCTATGAATGTATGTTTCAAATTTCAAGACAATCCATCGATCGCAGCTTGAGACATCATGTACACCGTTTGGAAAAAACACGGTTTCGAGAAAAAGGCGTTCTAAGTTTGACTTGTTTTTTCAGTTATATTATGAATTTTTTCATTTCATCGCTAATTATCGATATCAGAGTCGGTTTTAACCTGAGCGGGGCCAGGTGCAAATTAAAAAGCGGCGTTTATTTTTATATCATATTCTTATTGAAATCTACAGGGTGTTTTCGACCACCCGTGCCAGCCGTTTTTCTCAGACGTCGCAGGAAGTTAGGAAAAAAATTTTCATTACTAATAGGCACCCAAAGTAATCATTGGTGATGATTTTATTTTTTTTGGACAAACCGGAAATAGGTGTAGGTGGGGTCAATTAAAAAATTTTAAATAGGAACATGGGTCGAGTGGGGTATTATTGGATAGAGCATATCGTCGAAACCTTCCTCGTTTGAGAACATCTTTGCTGATGACAAACCGAAACTAAACTGAATGGTCTTCGACATCACACATTACAATGTCGACAGTCAGAAACATTTCGGTGTCAACAGTTCGAAAAACTAGCGTGGAAACGTTTCGAGCACTTGTAAATTTGCACACATTAAAACGAATTTTTCTCGAAACTTGTAAGAGATAATTGAAAAAAGTTTTAGCAAAAGTTGTTTCTTTTTCAAAGCTCTACCCAATGATTTGCACCGATGAGACCTTCACATGTTCAATATGTGACATAATATTTTATTTTACTATTATTTATATTATTAATTTTTTGTAATTTTGCATTTAAATAAAATTGGTATATTGGTTTATTATAATTCTACACATATTTCTGAAAATATTTTCTCTCTCTCTCTCTCTCAATATATGATAATTGTAATCTATTAAATTATATTCCAAAATTATAATAGGCTTATTGGAAAACATTGAGAAAATATAATTGAATGGGATACAAAGGAAGAGTAAATGGAAAGAACAAAGTGCCATTTAAAGATTTTATCTCGATTAACTATTGAACGGATAAAAGATTTATAATTTATCTACATTAGACGCAAAAATTGATTCAATCAATGTACGATATATCATGGATTCTCACAGCATTTATCTTGGATCATTATAAATCACTCTTGTGCTATCCAGGTCGCGTTGGACACTTTGTGAATTATTAGACATAATAATTCACATAAATAATGGGATAGGATAATGGGATACGTACGGTAACATTGTAACAGTAGTTGTCAGATCTCGATAAACCCATCATAATCACATGCGCTTTGAAAGTATATGTGCGCGAGAAAATACAACAATTACTGACATTTCATAGAGCGCAAACGAAAGCACGTGAGCGAGAATGTGCGATCAATAATAAACACCTTGCTATTATTCCAATATTTTCAATGGAGATTAATTTAAACTTCTTATTTTTAGGGTAATTTTATGAACTTTAAAATCTAAGAATTTAATATTTTTTAAAGAATATATTGGATTATTTTTATTTTATATTTCTATTTTTTAATAATTTTGTATAAATGTTGTAGAATTTTTGTGAATTCTGGAATAATTAGATGAAACGTTAAGATTTTTGTTGTCGCGCGACTGCAACTACAAGATCGCAAGATCAGCGACGAAACGCAGTATCGCGATGCAGGCAAGCTCGCACTGATTATTTTCCCCGTTCGATACGATGTCCGTTTATTTGTTCGCCGCGCTAAGTGGTGCTGCCTTCTCGCAATTTTCTCTGACGCAAAATAACGCGTGTGACGATGTTATTTGAGATTATTTTCGCAAGTCCTGCAGCGCGTTTATATCGGGATGATTCATGTAGGGCGAGAGAAACACGCGTGCGGTTATTAAGCGCAGCGATAAAACACGATAATATTTCGCCATTCTGTGCGCGCCTGAATTTTCGAAGAATAAGTATACAGATTTATTTTCTTGCGGAGGGACCGATTTCGCGGATTCCTTTCTTCGACTCGATCACCCCGAGGATTTTTCCAAAACTATACCGCGGAATCCATTCCCGCGAATTTGTCCGTGAAAGGCGGTGCGGTAATTAATAACCGTGCGGGCAAGCGCGCGTTGCCAGAATTAGACTTGCAAAGCACCGGCATGTCCGCGTGAGTATGTACACCAGTGCCGGTGTACCGGGTAACCAACCAGCCGTCGTGCAAGTGTTATTAGCAAGTCAAATTTCGGAATCGAGCCTTAGGCTCGGCCTGCGGAAAAGCGCGTATACGGTTTATTTGCGTCGTGACCAGCTTGCAAGATCGGGTTCGGAATCCATAATTCGTGACATGCGACGGTGTCGTTTTAAAGACACAACGCGACATCGAGCCTCGATGATCGAGGCGCATAGATGGTACGTAATTGTGACACCTTGCCAATGCTTTCGTAGCTTTTAAGACAGATAAACTAACGGTATAAGAGAATAATATACAAACGAGGAAACATGTGCGTGTACGTAATTTATTGACTAATTATTTATTGTAATGGTAATATTATGCTTTGTTATTATATAAATGGGTTTTCTGTTAATTCCGTTGGAAAGTTTCTTCAGAGTAGGTATACGTTTTTCATTTAACGCAAGCAGCACGTGTATACATAGGTACCTATAGGCTATACTTCATTAAAGTTTTGCAAACGGAATTTCAGGATTAAAAAATTGTTATTCATCAGTTGTCCAATTATCCGTGACTCCTGACGCGACTTACAGCGGAATGTCGACGTGATTTATTTTATCGTCGCCGCGCATTCCATTTTCATTTTTTGCGTACAACACGTCGCATAAATCGCACAAGGATTTTTCGAACTCTCTCGCGGAGCTGCCATGGGAATCCACGCTTACGTAAAATCGATGCACGGGAGATCGCCACTGTAAGCTTAATGTAATGGTCCCGTTCGCCGATCCATCGATGTTTTCTTGTACGGCAATTACCTCGACGATAATTACCTCGTCGTAGCAATTACAGACTACCGACCATCTCCTGAGAGGAGAATCCACGCGCGCGCGCGCGGAATCGATCTGTGGACATCTGTTTCCATTACATGATAGACGCGATTTCTCGACACTGTCATTAAATCTCATTAGTTTGTTTATTTCTTACCGCGCGCATAAATTCCAGAATTTCCGCGTTATATTATTAGTCTTTCTGTTAATTTACATCAAAGCATCCTAGCGATACAGTATGCAATTTAATGTAAAGGAGTTAGGTACACAATGTAAAAATTTAAAATGCTTTTATTTATTGCATTGCATAATTCTTTAATATTGCTCCGTAATACTATCGTTTTAAATACTGACGATTACAAGTTTTATATTAAACGCTTCGTTTTAATATTAAAATAGCAGGCGCCGTCAACATTGGTGGTCGAATCATTGTCTCGTCACGTTCCTTAGAATTTAACAATAGCATAGGCTAGTTGCGCATTCCCTGCCCACGTGGTCGGATTATGTGCTTAATGGATAGCGGTTAAAGGTGGCACACAAAGTGGACTAATACGAGGTGCCGTTTAGTTGATTAAAGATCCTTGAGGAGCCTGTTCGTGTCAGTAAATACGACGCGATTACGCGATTATTACACGTGTCACTTATCATTAGCGGCGGCAACCCGATCTGTGACATACATTAGGATTGTCTTCTTCGAGCTCGTTAGGCTTGCTTAAAAAGTATAACTTTTTACCACCTTGATAATTATCAATTAATCCTGATCTATTTAAAAGTAACTTTGTGTCGCGGAGCGTTAAAAGTAATTGTAAAGAAAAAATACATTGAAGAGAAATATCAGGCCTGAAAATTACATAAATCTCATCGCATTTGCAATAAATTTCGGAAATCTAAAATATTCTTTTCTTATTAAAATATCCAACCGTATCCAACTGTTTTTCTAGCCAATATTTCATAACAAGACGAGCCGTTCTTCTAAAAATTTGTCGATGAAAGACAAGTATACAGGTACCGTAAGACAAGTACCGCAAAATTATAAATCCGCGTTAACAACTGGGCATATTTCCTGCTCGTTGTTTCTCTTCTTCTCGAAAACATTGTTTAGAATCAGCACGTGTCTCCTGAAAGAGGATAGAGATTTTTAACGGCGTGGCGAGACCGGAAACATTAACCCACGGACTTCGGCTTTGTTCTCGTACGCTAATGAGCGCGGTAATTCCCAAAGCGTAACACATGGTTGCGGGAACACCGGACTGGGTCTGCAGAGCCAACCTTGAAGAGGAGAGGCATATGTTATGCAACAAAGAGACGCATACGTGAAACATGTGTAGCGATAGTGTCGTTGCATCCCGTTTAATCGGTCGGCTTGCCGTTATATTAAAATTATCTAAATGTTAACAATAAAATCCAAAATGTGAGCTTATTACTACGTAAAAAATCCATTTGTCTGCGCATGAAATTTTACAATCCGCTCGGTAATGTGAAATCTCCATGGAAACTAATCGAGAACTAATTATTGAATCTTAACGATTTAATTTTCTTCGCGTTGGATTTTATAAACATTAAATTTAATTTCATGTATCATTATTCTATATAATATATGCCGTGTACGATGTATGCTAATTTATTATTTATCGTTACTTTCACTCAGCGGTTATTCAGTACACCCGATTTTATCGTTTCCTCATCGCTCGCGAGCTCATCCTTCATGCGAGTGAGAGAGATATATTGCGCTGTGAAATAATGCATTCATTGCACCGCGTTCGCTTGGCGACGTTCGGCTCGCTTGGCGCTGGCTCGTATCCCTGTTGCGCAACGCGATTCGGCGAAGAAAGCACGTTATTTTCGCGTAATCGGGGCCGCCGCGGTCGGGCCGCGATGGGTGGCTGGAAAGCTTCTCATGATTAAGGTCAACGCCACAGAGCGACGAGACCCGGTTTTCTTCTTCTCCTTCTTTTCCTCGTCTTCTTTTTTTTTCCTCCTCCTCTCTTTTTCCGTGGGTCGCGCGCGCGGTGCAAGGACAGTGCACCGTCGCGACATATGTCGGTGCATTGTTGCGGCAACAATGAACGATGGCCACTCCTCCACCGTGGTTGTACCGTTGCTGCCGCTTACCTACGTACGTGTATTATACAAACAGCCACCTACAACAACGGCCGCAGTATGCCGCAGCACGCTCATAAATTACACGTTTCGCAATTCCGCCGCGCCGAAGGCTCGAGAGAACCGCTGTTGTGTTTAAAGATGCAATGTTAAAGCATTCGCACGTAGACGCGATTAGGTTGCCGAATGAAATGCCCACTTGTTGCCGATAAAAGCACTCTGAGCACAATGTGTATGGACACAATAACATACGTTTGATCGTGGATTCAAATTTTGCAAACTTCGGATATCATGATGTGAACTTTGTGCGTTAAATCTGAAATATAATACTTATAATTATATATTCGTATGAAGGAAGTTCTTGTGTAATGGTAATTTTAATATCATTGTATTATAACATATAATAATGTATAAATTTTCCTATATCTTTTAATAATTACATTTAAAATATGTGTTACTAAAATTATCGGGTTAAGAATAACAACACATGATTCCATTTTCCATTTATTACAATATTATATAGAAAATAATAAATTACCTTAGCAAGTTTATTTCAAAATGTCTTACAATTAGTGGGTTAAATATATTAAGATTTGTAGATACCAGTAGAATTACAGGATAAAATAATAGAGGGAAGAGAGTTTGGACACACTGTCTTTTAGTAATTGCATTTAAAATATGTCTTTATAGGATTAAGAATAACACATGATTCCATTTTCTATTTATTACAATATTATATAGAAAATAATAAATTACATTAGCAAGTTTATTTCAAAATATCTTAATGGATTAAATATATTAAGATTTGTAGATAGCAGTAGAATTAGGTACTCGATAAAATAATAGGGGGAGAGGAGTTTGGATACACTATGTTGTTTAATAATTACATTTAAAATATATCTTTGTTGCTAAGATTGTCAGGATTAAGAATGACAGCACACAATTCCATTTTACATTTATTACAATATTATATAGAAAATAATAAATCACATTAATAGGTACAGCAAGTTATTTTAAAATATCTCAGTATATAAATTAAATGTATTAAGATTTGTGAATACCCCCAATAGAATTATGGTTAAGTATACGATAAAATAATTTAGACACAGTATCTAGAGCGAAGCACTTTTCTAGTAATTGCAGATGGGCTCTCGGATAATTTGTGTTTATAGCGTGAGAAAAAGTGTACGGGGGTTAAAATCGTTGCATTCGCGATGAGAGGCCCGCAATTGCGGGCGCAACATGTTTGCCTTGCAATTGGAACGCGTTCCACGAAGGCGAAATTGACGTCTGCCCTCGATTTGGCCGCATATAAACTTGTTGAAATTGCTTGCAACGCTGTCATAATTCATAACCGCCCGCTACCACCGCGTTAACAATCATTCCGTTGTTGCCGCGCATTATGCAATCAATCATCTAATGGAAAATTTTATTAACTTGCGAGTCACCGACGACATGGGCTGCAGCGATTCGCAACATTGCTCGACATATTTTTCATCATTCCAGTTGTAAAAATCTGTCTTATAAAGGAATTTATTATTGCAAGAAGAAAATAAATTAAGATAGTGTGTAACAAGATACATTGAATGCAATCAAATAATCTTTTTGATTATATTTAAAAATCTGAGTATAGGAGATATCTATTTTAAAATGATATAACATATCTATTTTAACGATAAGTATTATCTTTTGCGAGCTATATTATGTTTTCATGAAATATTATAGGGCAATACGCAAACATTCCGAGATTTCACGTAAAATTTAAGGAAAATAATTTATAATGTTTTCCGAACGTGTTAAAACTGTTACAAGTTCTTCCGGATTATTTATTCATTTCAATCTCAACATCTTGCTCTGCTATTTTGGAGAGATCGTAAAAGCGTCCGTGTAAATCAGCGCAACTTATTCAAGATTAGCTAAGTGCATTCCTCTTATTAGCGGGAGACGAAGAGTGGTCGTCTTTCCGCGTCGCAACGAGCACTAAAAGCTGATCAGTCAGTGATGATTAACGATTCGAATAAATCACACGTACGATGAGCAAACGATGCTGTTGCCGCGTGTAAAGAATATAGGATGTTTCAAAGATTTATGTCAAATTTTTCAGAAGCCAATTTTTCGATTAAATCTGGTTTAAAAAATCTCAAGTTTATTCTATTGAAAATTTTATTAAACTTATTGTTCTGAAATTAAATCGAATATTTTTTCCAAAGCTCTTATTCATCTTTCTTTATTCTCGATCTCTGATACGCTGTTGAAATCGCAATATTTTTATCGAGAAAAACTCTGCTTTATAAATCGGCAGAGAATTTCTTATGGCAGTTTTTGTGATAATCTGGTTATTCTCGTATACTAAAAATGGATACATATGAATATAATTCGTGAATAATTAATGCACGTACGCGTGTAAGTATCCGGTGTTTCCTCGAGACACAAACGATGACGTTTACGGCGAAAAATATTTACGCGAGATATAAAGTCTGTACCGTTGCACCTATTCTCACGTGTGCACACGTGCGACGAGAGTAACGATTGTTGCAATTTTCTGCGAGGAAAATTACGTCGCGTAGGGAGAGAAAAAGCGAGAAACGCCATGAGGTGAACGACGTCGCCGCTCGTTCGCGAGGCGAGAGTTAAGTTACGATTTTCCGTAAAAGCAGATTTCCACAATGTATCTCATTGTCATTCCACTTAGATCTACCGGGTGTGATAGGAAATTCTCGTTGCAATCACTGCGGGGTTTCAAGTGCATGTAAACCGCACGCGGCGCGCTGCAACGTTGCGTGTTGCACATGCATCAGCAGTTGCGTGCCACGATCAGGTTGCGTCGCAACGTTTGCTGCAACGTGTAATCTTTTCTAACGCACCGTCGCGTCGCCAGCTTGGAGAAAGACCGCGACGTTGAAGATACTAACAGGTTTTCGGCGCTTCACATCGTGATGCGAAGCATGTTCTGTAATTGTACTTAATTGCTACTATCACGTTATTACTGCGTATATAAAATTACTTGAGCAAAACATTTCTGTTTTATATTCGCAATTTACTGCCGTTTTATATTTAATATCTAATAATGCAATTTGCAAAACGATCACTGAATATTTATTTTATATTTATGTCATTTTGCTTCTGAATTTAGCCTATAGCATTTGGATTTTAGATTTGTTTATTCTTACATTTATATTTATATATTATTTATGCGAAGCCGCGGTCTATCCTAAGCCACCGCGCATCCTCGACATCATGCGGCATCATGTAGCGTTATTTATCGCCGTTGGAATGCTTGCGCGCGGCTTAGCCGCGTTATGCGTGCCTAGCGTATTTTCCATTGAAATGCTAATAAATTTGTCTAAACGCCACACCTCGGTATATCACCCCGCGTTTCCCATGGGAATCCCGCGAGTCTCTACCACACGTGACCTAAAAATTTCTTCCTTGAGCGCTAATAAAACTTTCCTTTTTCTTAACACCTGAACTCTCATGAGCTTTCATTTACAATTCAAATCGCTCGAAAGAAACTTTTTTGCTAAACCAATTACATCTAAATATGTGATAATTATTCTGCTGTAATATATTTCTAAATTGGGCATCGTGACATTTTTTAAATATATGATATTATAATGTAGGTAAATATATTCTCTCTTGAATTGATATTTTAACTTGACATTATCATAGGTGTGAACGTATATATACATATATGTTTACTATGCCGATAATTGAGCGAGAAGAACCCTAAGTAAAATTCTCTTAATTATCGACTTCTATCTCGCACGTCAACCATTAATCACCGCGCGTGTATTTATTCGGAATTAATCGTCAATTAATCAACTCGTGTCGCGTCGCATCGCGTTGCGTCGCGACGTGGCGTGCGCTCGCGCGAGAAACGCGCACGAAAAGATTCGTTAAACCGCGTCGCCTATCCTGTCCAACGATAAACTGTCTTTAGTCCGTTCGCGGCTGCGAAATCCCGGCGATATTTTGCGCGCATATCATATTATTATATAAATGCTGCATATCGCGACGTGTGTAATTGTACGCTATACGCAAAGTGGCGTATGTGCCAGGAATATTCTATTTATGTATTATTGGACGCTATCTAAAAGTAAAATTGTATTGATGCACTATATAAGTTTTCATTTCTACTTAAATATATATAAAGATGAGATATATCTACCTATATATATAAAATAGAATGTCTGTATGTATATGTATGTCTGTCTGTTTGTTCGCTTTATACACTCTTAAACTATATTTGACCGATCTGGACCAACTTTTGCACAGTTACTTTATATCCTTGCGCAAAATATATCGCTACTAATATTTCACTTACCGATTACCGATTTCATCCCTTGGTTTTTCCGGGCGTTTTTTTTTTTCGAGAAAGGGCATAACAATGAAAGGAAAAGCAATGAAAAAGGATAGCAAAAGCGTACACGGTAAAAAACAGTTTTTATTGGTGTAATAGTTCCCTTTAAAAAAAAAAGGGTATGATTTTATCAAAATTATCTTCTGTGGATAGGAAGCGAAAGCGTATAGAGAGTAAAGAGAAATAAGGAGAAAAAAAGAAGAAATTTAGAAAATAAATATTTAAAAAAGTATTGTTAAAATGTGTTTTTAAGAAAATCTATATATATAAAATTTTGTATTATTAAAAATGTATTATTAAAAAATTGACAATATGGATATTAACACGCAAACGAAGTTGTTTCAGAAAAAGGACGCCCGGACTAAGCCCGGGTAACCAGCTAGTATTATATAAATATAGTTGTTACTATACAGATTAGCTCGCGCGTATCTATAATAAATAAATAAATAAATCGAAAGGATTAAACAATAGGATCAAACAATGAAGTAACTTGAAAAATTAATGAATTAAGAATTGTAAAAATAGTTTATAAATTTAATTGAAATAAAGAGAGGATTACATAAAATATAAAATAAATAGAAAATAATATGAATTGAAAGATTTTTGAGAATTTAACTTTAATTTGCTAAATGGAGAAACGCATAATAATGTTACGCAAAGCATATACATTTACCTTACTTAAAAATATTCAAAATGATAGACGTTTATAAAAATGTATAATGTATAATATGGAGAAATAAGCACACAGCAAAGTTTGTTGTATTTTGAATAATTTATTCTTCATTGGAATATCTCCAAATGTGAGTTGGATATTAGGAACATTGCAGTTTTGCAACTAATTGTAAAATGAATGTGTGTCAGGGGCGTGCGACGAGACGCGCTGCGCCCTGACCTTATACACACAAATGCTTAATGAGTGTGCACGTGTTACATTGTATAACGTTTTACAATCCGCTGCCATCCCGGTGGGTGTCGGCGGCGATATGCGTCTCCTATGCTCTAATGAGAATTGATGTTTCCGACGATTACGTTTAATATGCCCCTCTTCCTCGCTGGAACTGCTGGAAGACGGAAATCGTCTTACACATTCTTACTCACGTCCGTCTTGAAGTAGATTCAGAATTATCAGACTCGCGATAATCGTGACACGTTATTTGCGCAAAGATTTAGAACCACCGAATGCGAATGCCACATTCTCTGTCGACTTTTGTGATAATTGCTAATTCATTTGCGGTTGTAGAAAAGTACATTATTCTTAAGAAATAAAGAATTATTATCCTTAGATAATAATGATTTTATATTTAGTATAATAGGTAAATATACATATATTATTTTCTATTTTATGTTTTTTGATATTTGCCATTGCTATTATAGCATTTTTACTTTTAAAATTGAGATTTATTTCATTTAATAAAGATATCAATAGATAATTATATGAGACAAGAATGGGCAAATAAAAGAGTTTTCTCTAAAATATCTTGACTTCTGAAATATGCTGAAAACTGCCCGTTTAAATTCGTATTTTGCACTGGTGTCTGTAATTTGATGGTTAAACTCGCACGGTTGACCTTAAGATCAGTTACTTGATATAATCTGAATATGCATTAGTCTGCAATGACGCTGAGATGAGAAATGGCCAAACAATTTCATGACGCATATCGAATTCATTTGAGTTCGTATCGCAGCCGATTAAGATTAGATTAGAAATGATAGAAAAAAAGATTTTGATCTGGTGCACTTTGTATGTTCCAATAATTAGACATTTATTGCCATAAATAAAAAAAGTTTTGTTGGAATTTAATGAAATTATAATCCATTTAACGATATTCTCATTGATTAGCAATAAAGATACATATTTATATCATAAAATTGTTCTTTTAAAGTAATACTTTTCATTATTACACTTATTTTTTATTATTAAATTGCGTATAAATTTATAATTATATTTTTAAAAAATATATTACATAATATTCTTTTTGAATTACAATAAAAATCTAATTAATACAAATAAAATTTTAAATTTTTCCTGGAAATATAAATTGACTTGTTTTTTTACGTATAGGCTTTCTTGATAAAACAGATTGCTTAGGTCGCGATTGGCGATTGGACGATAAATGACTCGACGAAGACGGAAAGTGCGATTAATTTCAGTTGCCGCCGGCGACGTTCTCCCGCGAGATTAATTATTTCCGGGACACAAAGTGTTGCGTACTTTGTTGACAAAGTAATAATGGTATACTCGTGCGATCCATGGACTGATACAGCTCGATTAACAAGGTCTCGCGGATTAAATAATAGTCAGCTATATGACTAGAACTGACTTTGCAAATTGTAACACTGTGATCTAACGTCAAAATGTGTGGCTCTATAATTATTTAATTCTCCTTGAAGGCAAGATTTTATTGCTTAGATGAATAAACAAATAATTAACAGATATAAATTGTAAAAATAATTTATTTGAAATTAATAATTAATTAAACAGAAAAAAGAAGTGAAACTGCGTAATAAAGGACAATAAATAAGGATAGCAATATGTTGATGCATTCTTAATCATGCAGTCATTTAAAATCAAGCAAACAAAAGAGCATTTTCAGATAGGTATAGGCAAATCTTATATTAGAAATTTGATACAAAATAAAACATTTAAATATTATAAATAATTAAAATAAATTATTAAATAAATAATTTATTAAAACAAATAAAGGCTCTATGATTGTTTTAACAAAAAGATCACTAAAAGATTGCTTTGCGACTCGAAAGATTTACCTTCATTTCTCCATTTATAGTTAATAGACACCTACTCCTTTCGAACATTTCGATTCCTATCGATCATCCCTTTGTCTCTCGACGCTTCGTCTCGAACACCCACGACGATGTAACTTACAAATTAATCAGGGTGCAGGAGCGTCATTTCGCTCTTTCCTGACACACGCTCATTATTCTTCCTCGTTCCTCCAGCTAAACAAATGACGGCAGTTAATTAACGAGCGAGTTACAGGGATCCTTGTTTCTCGCTCTCTTGCGGCAAACAACGATTCATATAACGAGCACGAGCCTCTCGCGAATTTTATTATGTACACCAAGTGCACCTTTGTTTAATATCCGCATCATTGTGTAATTTTATCAAATATGTGTGTCCGGACGCATTAATTTAACGCGCTGCAGATTTTTCAAACCGAAACGACGGCTCGCGATTTAATGGAAGTTTCATAAAAGATGAGAGAAGCTAAATGAGAGAAGCCAATGAGAGAAGCTAAAGCTTTTATACGATGAAGAATGATGTTTTTTTCATCCGTTTAATCTTTTCAATAGCACAGTTTCTTATATAATTTGAAGTTCGATTAATATGAATATAAATATATTCATAAACAATATTTCGAAAAGGTATCTTTAATTATATAATATTGCATAAAAACTTGGTTGATGTGGTGATTAAAAATAAAATTACGAAAGTGAAATTATTATCAGATATTGTTACTCTCATTTTACTATTATTTTCTCGATTATTTTATAGAATGTATATTTCTTTATCGTTTAATTTTTCATCGCGATTATCTTCCGATATTTCAAGAACCGATTTATTTAAACGCGACGCTCTTGTGCTGCGACGGCCGGCGCGGCGACGCCATGAAAAGCATGAGTCACATCCGTGATTACCGTGCGATGCACGTTTGACACGATTTGTGCCGCACTCGGTTGACGAAAGGAGGAAAGTCCCGCGGATCAGTACCGAGAATTCCCCCGTAAAGTTGATCCGAGGTAAAGAAAGCAAGCCGGATGTACATATGAACCGGATACGTGTATGAACGAAAAGGCGTTGGCGAATGCATGCGCGAAAGTGATTATGGAAATCAAAATCATAAGTGATTACATTAACATTTTAAACAACAACCGAAAATCTTCTTTAATGAAATATGTGTCAAATATTAAAATACTGACAATTTATGAAATTTATTTGTAATTATAAAGACAGGTTGACAAAACAAGATAGATGTGAACCATTTTCCTTCATTAAAATTAAAGCACAATATATTACGTAATAGAGCTTAAAACGTCGTGCACGACATACACAAAGAGAAAGAGAAAAACGGAAGCTCGGGCGGATTGGACCACTGAGATGTATACATACTGGAGTGGGCACTGCGATTCCCGTATAGTAGATGGAAAACGAGCCTGAGACAGAAGATCTCTGTGGAATCTAATTTTCCTCTCCTCTCTCTTTTCCCAACTAAAATTATACTGAAGTATGATTCACCTGTGAAATTAAGTGAAGAACAAGACTGTTGAACATTGCATATTTTATGAATATCTTGAAATCATCTATAGATAATTAAATTGTATTACTTACAATTAGATTATCATAGTTTATATCTTTATTAAGTAAAGTTCTATTCCAAAAATGCTCGAAGAATCGGCAGATGAAAAAAGGAGTACAGAGAACACATACACATATTTTAATATTCTTTATTGATCTTGAGAACGCACTTTGCTTGGCGCCAGCCATAACTTCCCACAATTCGTTACGTAAGTGCAGTAACTTAAGAACACATTATTAACAGGTTAGCAGCACAGCCTAGATGTGATAACAATCGATCATTTCGCGAAGTTTTTACGAGAATACCGAGTAGGTGTTTCTCGGCTACCGAGATCTTGATATCGCAAAATCATTTCGAGAGAGAAAGAGAACAAGGGGTATTAATCATTTTATCGTTTCCATGAATTCGCTTTGATCGAGAAGTGACATCGGACAGCGCAAATGAAATTAGTGCACGTAGGCGGAACGTGACGGAATCGAGAAAATTTGCATGTCGCGAGTGGTATAATTTAAAAAAAATGTCCATCGTGCACCGTGAGAACCAAAGTCTTGAGATTTCAGATAAGAAAACATATTCTGTAGCACCTATAATTCTAATCATTCGTAAGAAGTCGTCCCTCTTCTATTATTTAAACACAAAATTTTTTTTTATTTTTCTTAAAGCATAAAATAGCCCTGGGTTTAATTTTAGTTTTTAATTATATATTTAATAAAATACGCAATTTATCTTTTTATACATATTATGATATTCAGTTTTAGGATAACTAATAAGAAATTTTCCTTTATATTTATTTATTTTGTACGCTTTAATAATTCTTATTTTGTTTAAATTTTTCTTACTCTGACATCACGCAGATTCTGCTTCAAATTGACCTAATTTCGTCAATTTAAATATTTCAATAAAATTTCCAAGAATTGTCATATACTTCCTCCACTTTCACATCATTTAAACGTAAGATAGGTATAGCAGTCACGCATCGGCGAAGTAACATCAAATAACATCAAAGCTTATTAGTAAGAAGCACGAGTAGCGCGGGAAAGCAAGAAAAACCGCGAGATAAGCATCACTTTACTCACTTTCATCTAATCTTACGCGTTGGTTTGTCGAGCAAAACCAGCCGACACCAGACTTTCCCGCCAGTCTTAATGACTGATGCAAATGTGCCGTCATTAGGCCTCGTTGGGCTCATTTTGCTACTATTTGTCTTTATAGCTCTGCACGGCTTCGTCGTCGTTCCCTTTACGTAAAGAAATGTGTTCTTTTCGTCACTGCCGGTCGATCGCGGCCGCGAAACAACGCGGCACTCATTGTCAGTGAGATCGTAAGCGCTTCTATACAAGACACGACCGTTAGCCTGATGAACGCGTTTAGACCCCCTTATCCTTTGCTCTCGGCTTGGTGTTATTACGCTGAAATGGAATTGACGAATGACTCGCTCGAGGACTCGTACACTCGTAAACTTCAAGCCTCGTTGTGGGTTTACGATGCTAAGCACGCATAAATTTCGTATTAATTTAAACGTTAACTTGCGTAATCTTACACCAAGTATAGAATACTGTGGAAGTCTAATTTAAATATAGTATGAAATTGAAGACGACACGGATAATTTATTTTATCGAATTTTATTTAAATAAAGTTGAATTAATACCTTTGAAAAACGACAAATTATATCTGTGGAGGTATTATTTATCAATTTGAGATTATGTGTTATATTATAACTTGACCTTTGTGTCAAGATATATTTTAAATTAATTTGCATAATATAAACCAGTAGACATAAATTTTTATGATTTTTGAAATAATTGTATTCCGCAGCTTCAACGTATTGCGCGATTATTTGCGATTGTGTCATGGATTTTCAGGCGCTTCGTGTAGTTTGTGCGCGAATGAACTCGATTGACCTCAGAATCGAGTTTTCACAACATGGCAAATTCCAGTCGCTGTTTCAATTCGTCAGCAAATCGGAATCCTTGTGTTCGTAGTCGACAAACTCTTGAACGATTGAAATGTGCTGCTCCGCGGGAAATCGAGTCTGGTCTCGATCGTCGGACACGCGTGCATGATGGTCCGTGTTTTGTTGTCGGACGTTGCAAAATAAGAGTATAAGGATCGATGGCGCAATTAATACTTGGCGGCACGTGCGACGACCTCAATTAACATTGCTTAATTTTCAAAGGTTCCGCGCTTTGCCTCGATTTATACGAAATAGATTGGACTGAAAAAAAAAGAAACTATAAAACGAGGCGATAAACACCAATGCCATGTGTCGCAACGATTAGCTTCGATAATAGGCATGAAGATTCAGACTTTGTTCAGTAAAAATTTCATTGAACAGAATATCGTTAATATGTTCATAATATAAAATATATATTCTTGTTTTCTCGATAATTTGAAAAAAGACCAAGATATATATTGAATTGAAAAATGAGACTCTTAAATTGATGTAACATGTGACACTTGAGAAAATTCTCTTAGCATTCCTAAATTCCTAATCTATTATAATTCGATAGGTATACTATTATTTTGTAATTGAAACACAAAATGGCATTCGTCTTTGACAGTGATACTGGGCATTTCATACAGAAATAAAAATCATGGATTGGAATATTAAAATATCATATGCAAAAAATTTTATTTAATTATCAATCAAAAGCGTAACGTAAATTGCGAAAAATCTCTTATCGGAAGGACAAATAATTAGCGATCGTTGCATTCTCGCGGTCACACCATTGCGGCTATTTTTATCGCGCTCATTATCCTCGCTATACAAGCGTTCGCAAATTGCGGTCGTAATTTTTCATTTAGATCTCGCCGCTCTTCCGGCCGCGAGGTGGATGATGTCACAATGGATGGCGCCCGGTTGGGTCCGGCGAAATTGCGGGGGCATTTCTGGAAACGGAATGAGTAACAACGTCGTTGATCCGATCGTTCTAGCTCTTTGTGAATCATCGTCGTTCCGACGACGAGATCGGTGAAATCATAAAAGCGCCACGCGAATCGCTCTCACAAAAAGCTCACTCTTCCTGCGTATAAGGTACTGGCGAATGTTTATTTTTCCTTTTTTATTAAAATAAATTTTGCTCAATTTATTGACGACAGGGAGTTCTTTTGTGAAATATACGACGGGATTTTCTATTGCGCTCTCGGTGTATCTTGCTCGTGAGTCACGTCAGAGCCGTCAGAGGTTCACTGGAAGGGACTGGATGTGTCAAGTCAAGAGTCGTCTTACGATCCCGTCCGAGACTAATTATCACGGCTGGACGTGAATTAGGGACGTAAACCTAAACGACGTTGCCGCCACTGCGGCCAGAACAGCGCGGAGCCGACGCGACGCGACGCTGACACTATCGACGCTCTCGATCTTTTCTGCTCCTCCTTCTCTCTTTACGCTCGTGCGCGATATACATGTCGTGCCTCTTCACGCTCGAACAAGCCAACCACGCTCGTTATCTCACGAGCGAGTATATTCGTTTCAACCAATTTGCATCCGTAACTATGCGTCTCTGCGAGTGAGCAGAGCGCATAAAGGAGCCGCAATCGTCATTTCGACGTGTTATTTAATTAATCGTTATAGATATAAATATGTATATATATGAGCATTAAAATTTACCTTTAAAAAAAATTAAATAAAGTTGCCAAGTGCACGCGCCGGCACGAAAAACTGTTGTACAAAATTATTTTGATATATCAAAAATGCAAGAAATTGTGCATTGCAACGTAAATGATATTGATTTCCGTAAAAAGAATTTTTAAGTGACTAATAAAGTGTTGTTAAACATTTCAAAATTTTAAAAATGTAAAAAATGTTTTCTTTCAAAAAAGTGTTGAAATCGGAAAATTCCACCAAATAAAAAGAGGAAATATGTGTAATAAATGTTTTAAAAAATTAAACATTTTTAACCCACCAAAATGATAGAAGATATTTATAAATGTATATAATATTTAATTGAGATAAAACAATTTTTAATGCAAAAAACTTGGCGCTGCTAGGTCTTGGAATATAATAAGATAGCAAAAACAGATAATGATTTTAACCCTAGAAGGCATAACTGAATTTGCTGAACTTCAAAGGCAAAAGTGGGGTGGTAAGGCACCCCAAACTTGTCGGGTGTCTCAATCTTTTCTATCAGCAGTAAATTAATAGTTAAATAGTGTATTTTCTTCGTTTTTTAATGAGGAAAACGATGATGTACTTATATAACATGTTGTTTATTGTCAGAGAAATATTGAAAAATCCATTTAAAGCAATGTGCAAAAGCACAAAATGTGCAAAAATGACTTTTTTTTACCAATCGTTTGGGGTGACAAGGAACCCCAGTTATGCCTTCTAGGGTTAATTTAGACCTGAACACGTGTAGGTACGTACATATCGTACACGCTTCAACACAGACTGCGTTTGGGCAGCTCGCTATCGTGCTATAGATGCAAACGCTAATTCGATCGTTTGAGGAGCTATTGTGGCACTCACGGTTGCATCACAAGCTCTTTGAACGACTTTTGTTGTGCTGTGAGCGCGATATATATAATTGGGAGGGATATATAATTGTTGTTGTATTCTAATTTATACATGTGTACATGCAATATCTATTTATTCTTCAAAAGTTAACAATCGGTTAGAGATTAACAAAGGTTGGAAATAGTGGCCCTTGATCAAAGAAAACAAGTGGCAATACCGTATATATACTACTTAATGCAGTGACAAACGTATGTACAGGCGCGGCGCGGCGCGGCGCTAACATGATAGCACTGACGTTTGTTTGCTGTACGAGGACAATGGAGGGTTAGAAGTATAACGAATATTTAGAAACAATCTTAAAAAATACGAGTGAAATAAATATAAAAATTTACAAATTTACTTGCACAAAGAAGGAAAGAAAGGCGAAAGGCCTATGAAGGATCATTATTCATAAAAGAGAAGTAGAACACGCCAGTCTTCCACTTCAGAAAAATCGTCTTGCGAAGATCGTTGTCAACGCTCTCATGTCATTTTTCATTCTGCATTAGCTCTTGTGCGACACTTCACACGATTAGCCAGAGCACTTGCCCCTTCGCGAGGTTAAAGTTTCCTCAGTAATCGTGATCCACGACGAAATATCATGAAGAAGGCTGTACCCGGGGCTCTGCAAATCGAGGTGAGCACCGACGAGGAGTGGCAACAGTTACTGAGCCGCCCGGGCTTGATCGTTGTAGATGTGTACTCGGACTGGAGCGGACCTTGCGCTGGCATGGCGAGCACCCTGAGGAAGATCAAGCTGGAGATAGGCGGCGATGTGGTGGATTACGCGATCGCGCGAAATAATGACATTAACGACTTGGCGAGATTCCGTGGCCGAAGTGAACCCACCTGGATGTTCCTGCAGGACGGCAAGATGGTGAATCTGATGTTCGGCGCGCACTGTCCAAGCCTGCGGAAACTGCTGACGAATGAGATAAAGAGAGTCCAGCAATTAGAAGCCCCGAAGTGGCGCTTGGATGTGTATGAACGGGCGCCCGAAGAGGAGATCCGATGGCAAAAGCAAGAAGCCATTAGGTGAATGAAAAAGAATCGATTTTGTAGAGCTAGAAGTAATCTACGATTTTAATTTGTAATATTTTGATAATTGAAAAAATAACAGATCAGATACAGCGATATTTTGTGAGACAATGACTATAGTAAAATGATAATAGTTTAATATAATTTTATAGCTTAATACGATAACTTTATCGTGCATTCTAAATCTGTCTTCTGACTGTCCTTATTTCTATCCGGGCATATTGTCGGAGACTTTATTTGCCACGACCTCGTGTCGCGAGGTTAATAAAGCGCAGTCTCGAAAAAAAAGTCACGTATGTTTCACGAAAATCGTCTCGGTGAAAAGGCGAGCGATGGAGAAGAAGAAACGAGCGAAGGAGGAAGCCGAGAGACTGGAGAAATATGAGCGATTCATGGAGCAAATGATGGTCGAGTTGTGCGAGCAAACGGCGCTGGTGCTCTATCCGTGGGTCTTCAAAGACGAGCGTGGTAGGCCCCGGGATAAGAAGCAGAGTCCGCCGTACACAGAGCTCGTGCAGGATCTCTTCAGGCAGTGCTTCGACGTGCAGGAGGAAGCGCGGATCCAACTGAACGAGGACACGATCAAGAAGATGTTCGTCGAGAGCGGCGTCAACATCACCAAGGAATTGATAAAAGGTGCGGCACCTGGGAAGACAGGTCCCAGGGATTAGAAATAATCACGAGATCTGCGTGATGTAATAACTGACAGATTGTGTGTCACGCTATAATTTACTATTCATGATATTCACTTTCTGTGTACAGTCGCGTTTCTATGTATCGTTATATTATAAAAGCGCGTTTCGAAAAGTAAAAGAAAAGAAAAAAAGAAAAGAAGCAGAGATATGTGACAGAACATCGCTTCTTCAGGGCTGACCGACGGGAAATGCATGGCGATGAGATTGAAAGGCAAACCGCCCCATCCTGACTGGCCGGTCCGTTATCCTTACGAGGATCCGGACCGCGACTCGATGAAGTCCCCGATCCGTGCGATCGGCGACGTCGAGAATTATCTTGTCAGCATCATCACGAAAGGACCGCCGCCTCTTTTACAGACTGACGTACCTGCAGTCAGACCGATTTATGATGCACCTTACATGCAGAGACACGTGCACGTGCACGAGCCGGATCCGGAGATTGAGGGTGATGTGCGACGCGTGCATCCCGCGGCTTGGGTGCCTCCCCAGGTATTTGGACGACAAAGCGTCGGAGAATGCTTGAAAATTAACCAACTTGATTAAACGAAACGTGGAATTAAATTAATTTAACATAGGAAAAAATTCTATAGGATATAATTATTATGAATATAGTTTCTCTTATATACAAAATCATATAACTGTTAATAATTGCGTTTACAAGAAAGTATTACTTATTGGAAATTTATTGCAAGCAGGAGATTGTGTGTGTGTTACAAACACGATTCGCGGAATCTTGTATGCGTAGGCAAGAAGTAAAATTCACGTCTTCAAGACTCTCTTCCCGGCTTACATGGAGAAGAATCATCCTTACGAGGAGCCGGCAGTTCCTCTGCCGTTGTGCGCTTTCAAGTTCGATGCGTCGAAATTCAGTATCGTGCGAGATGCGTACGAATCGAATCGTGATGCCGTCGAATATTTCGGCGCCTTCGAATTTGATCGGCCGCCTTACGCGAGACGTCTCGCGTCTTCGCCCGAGGATTTCGAAAAGGTGCACTATTTTTCTCCAACCATAATGCAACTGATCCAATAAAATTAAATCAAATTAAATGCATAATTTCTCTTCTATAATAATCTAACTTTGATAAACTTAACGGAGAATTAAATAAACTATAATATGTTTTTTTTTTTGTTATAATTTAACGATGCAAAGATATTTGTGGCAAATCAAAATTATTTACGAAAGGTGAAGTACAAAACGGACGTCGAGGTGTTTGTAGTGATAATTCGAAGGATCAACGAAGAAGCCTTCCTGGCTTTCGCTGGCATCGAGCCGTTCTTCGTGACTGAAGTTGACGAGGAAGCTCAAGGAATGATAACGGAATATTTCCCCGAAGGAATGGAAGATGTGGTACCATTTGCACCGGATGAGCAAGAAGCACTTTACGAGGACGAAGACGAGGAAGACGAAAAAGAAGAGGAGGAAGAGGATGAAGAGGAGGAAGAAGAGGAAGAGTACTACTATGAAGAAGAGGAAGAAGAGGAATTTGAAGAAAATACAGTCTACCCTTTCTATTAATTTAAAAGTATCAAACTGTTTATTCCTATACAAGTCTCATCTCCGAAGATGTAATGTCTTTTAAAATAATTATGTTTATATAAATAGATCCATTTAGTAGAAGTAATATCTTTTTAGGGAGTGTGCGCGTAAAAAGAAATATGGATACTTATAAATGAAAATAATTAACTTGTGTTTGATACGCTTACATTCTCTACGTGTTTGGCAACGATCGCCCGATGTTCGATTCGGTGTACTTGGCACAACGTGTGTGTGTAAATTTGGCGAAATACCAAGCCAACTCGTGGAAGTTATAAATGCAGCCAATTTTAATACCGATTAAAGTCCGCCGAAATATTCGCAAGAAAAATACGCGCAAAGAAAACCAACGAAAATACAATATCGAAACTTTCACCTCTGATGGAATTATAGTGCGCTAAAATCCTGTGTATTCGTATTTTTTAACATTATAATTCACAAGCTTTAGGATATTTTAACATTATTAGCTAACATGTAAATTTAATTGAATATAATGTACCTAATTTAATTTCTAATTTACTATTTCTCTTTAATTTAAGTTTTAATTCATAATTCAATATCTAATTAAATTAAATTTTTATTTTAATATAAATTTTATTTTATTGTAACTTTTAAATTGATTGAATTTTTACGAATACTTTACACACACACGCACACGCACACGAACATGCACATTCACTCACATATATTCTATTAATTGAGAATGCATTTGAATCATAATATTCATTAGATAATTACTTATCTATGTATAAATTCACATATTATTTATATTTGACTAGTTCTTGCTTATAATATTAAAAATATATAATATTATCTTCTAGTAAAAAATAGAATGATAGGTCCAAGTCGCATTTGCCACTTTTTCGCTAGTACTTGTTCGAAAGAGAGAAAGGAATCTCTTATATCACCATCATTAATTATGATTAGATCGCTCGTAAATGTTGCTTTGCGCAATGTTCGCGAGTAATCTTGCAAATTTAATTGCATCGATAATAAGTATAAATCTCTCTTTCTCTCTCTCTCTTTTTTCGCGATGGGATAATTCTCTTTGCAGTTTACACCACGTTTTTGGAAAAAATCGCTTTATGTCACCCTCCTCGTGATCTCGATTTCCGATTAATTCAGCCAATAAGGCAATAAACACTATACATGAGCACCTACTTTCCACAGTGAACGTTATTAGATTTTCTGTTGCTTTTACGACCTTCGTTGCATGTTCTTACGCGCCTTCTTTCCTAGAATACAGAACGATAAACTCTTGACCGGATTTCATTTGTAATAAAATCGGCAAATCGCTATATCAAATGATAGAGTAGAGTTGCGTTCAAGTTGCGTATTGATTCGTTTCGCATATTTTATCGCGAATTCATGATTATTATTCCGTATTTCGACATCCGCTCTAAAATCTATATTTAGTAACATTATATTTGCTCCATTATTACATTTCATTCCGCATATTCATGCACTATTATTATATTTATTATATTTTCTACAAAAAATTTACCGATAAAGATTCTCTATTAGTTACGCTTATTCACTTAATAATTGATACAATTGATTGGTGTAATACTTATAATTATCCTGTTGAACGCCAGAATGTTCTCGCGTTTTTAGCGCAAGAGAAAGGTTTCTAAGAAATTTAATTAAATCTCAATCTATACAATCGAAGTAACTAATTAAATCATTAAATTGAATTTCTTAATTAATAAACTTAATTTTTGATTACTAAAATAATTTTACAGAATATTTGTGATACATCTTCCCTTTCTTTTTTTATTTATCACATATCTAACACGATTGCTACATGCAAGATATATCACAGATATTATGAGAAATGCGAAGCGGAAACGTGGTAGATTAACGCGACGACATAAATCCTGCCGTTGCAATGTCAAGCTCGACAAGTTGGCCGAGAAAGAACGAAACACAGTGCACTTCGTACTCTTTCTTTCTTTTTTTCTTTTCTTTAATTCATCATCGTGGGACCGTCACGGTACTGCCGCGGGCAGTCAATTGCTTAAACGCCGGTGATTATTGCACAAGCATTACATAAGCAAACAGATGGATCGAGCAGGTGAGGGAGAGGAGCGATGCCGAGAGGAAGCAGCGAAGAAGACAGGAAAAAAATGCAAATTACTGCCACCGGGAGCAATTCACATCCATCACGAGTGTTGTATGCGAATCTTCTCGTCTGCTTTTCTCGCTCTCCCTCCTTCCTCTCCTCCTCTCTCTATCTCTTTTTCTCTTTCTTTCTTTCTCTGTTTCTCTGTCGCATTGTTCTTCGGCTTCCGTTTGAATAACTAACCGTTCCGCGCGTTCGATATATTTTGTTCTTATTTGTGGAAAAATGTTCTTGTGGAACGAAGATCTGCGTGACAAGAATATGTATAACAATAATTATTTCTAACAATACAATGCAAAAGTTCTCTATATACATATAATATCATATAGTTTTAATCTCAATTTTTTTTAATAATAAAAAGTGATTCAAGATTTATATTTTATATAATTATATTCTTATATATTAAAATTAGAACAAAATTATGTAGATCAAAATTATAGGAAAAAGGAAATATCAAATTATGTACATTTCATACATAAATTATCATTACAATACGGATTATATGAGAAAGAAATAATTGATACACTGTAACGGTATTATTGTACATATTGTAATGGAGAGTTACGACCGTACGAAATGTCGAAACAAACCTAATTGATAGCTTAAAAGGGCGAAAAGAGGATCATGATTGCTTGAAAAGTACGGCCTTGGCCCGCTTGAAAAGGCTGCTCTCCCAATAGGATACTTCTTTACTCGGTGACGAAATTGTCGTCGTAATTGTTCACTCGTCATCGAGTAAATAATTCATAGGATAATCGTGATTGATCTGATGACTCCGACTACGCGTCGAGCTCGAAATTTGAACAATAATCGACGCGAGGTGAAAGTATACCTACGCGAATGACGGGGCGAATACCTCGTGACATCGTGCCAACAGGCGTAATCGTCGTGAAAACAACCGCGGTAATCGTCACGAGTGATTTGACATTCCGGACTTTGCTACTTTTACGTTGCGGATGTTGAGGAGATTTCAATTAAGGTCGCGGTTTCTAAAATAACCTGTGCATCGGGAACTATGCGTCGACAATGATTGCAAAAATTATAAAAGAAATCGGATTGCTATATTCTTCGATTTTTCAACATTCATATATAAATTACGTGAAAACTACATTTTTCTCGTCCGGCTCGTCCCTGTGCTTCTATCATCTGGAGAAATGTTTACCATGGGACATTCTGTATTCTCGAATGCATGTAGGAGTGAAAATAAATGCACGCACAACTCGCTGTCGTCGTGTTTTCTTTCCACTTTGCTGTGCTTATCGTTTTCTTTCCGGAGCGCTCGTCCCAAGTAGAAGCCGTCGTCGTTGCCGTCGTTCGGAATTAATGGTGTCGAGACGTCTGAATCTGATTCATCGACGCCTACTAACCGTCTACACTGTCGATCTTCCTGATGACAGGATTCGCTGCAAGAAGTATTTTTCTTAATTCTTAAAATTAATAAATTTTTCAAATAAGACGACACGAGACAAAATCCTTTTCGAACAAAAACTTAAATACATTTTTTCAAAATAGCGTTTTATTACTTGTACGATTTTTTCTTCAAACTAAAAATTAATTAAAACAATTTTAATATAATTCATAAGTATATGTTATTTATAATTTTAACTGCATTTACTTTTAATAACAATTGATCAGGTAAATATCAATTGTTATTAAAAATAAATGCAGTTAAAATTATAAATAACATAGGTATTATAAATTATATTAAAATTGTTTTAATTAATTTTTTGTTTGTTCGCGACAGAGAGAAAGATGGGACATATTTGTCGCGTGTATTTATTGTCTCTCCGGATTTCGCCATCAGTCACACCAAGTGTCGCTGACCACGGCGGAATTCGCTTCCGCTCCAATTTCGCGGCGCTTCGCCAGAAATTTGTCTTAGCGAAAAAAAAACATCGACAGATACGCGCGTGCGTTATTCCTTGACCTCCTTAATCGGATCCTCGTTGTTATTTCTCGGCGCCGTCAGCTGTTCCCTTGGAATTTCCTGATCTCTCGATCCTTTCTTACGCGACATCCGTGAAGAAGAAATTCGAGGAAAAGCGATGAAAACCCGTTGACGCTCGTTTCGCTTTCAAAGTGTCGCAAAAAAGTTGAGCGTGTTCATATAAAAATTACGGCGTTCCGACACATGTGCTGTTCGAGGAAAGCGTGACCGAAAGAAAATTTACTTTTCGGACGAATTACGCGTCGTTCCGAAAGCAGGAAGTTAAGCAAATTAAATTTTAGATTAAATGCGGACACGAGAGAAGATCATTGATCAATTTAATATCATAACTGAAATTAGATCAGAATATCTGAAATGAAATTGTGCGTCAAAGAAACTTTGAGATATCTAAGGGCCAGTTTTTCAATAGTCGTTTAAACTGACGTTTAGCTAAACTCACTCTTCATCATCTTTTTCTAAAAGGGATAGATAGAAAGAGACGAAGAGTGAGTTAAGCTAAGATTAAAGTTAAGCGACTATTGAAAAACTGGTCCTAATGTCCACTTCTATAACCAATGCTGATTAACTTTAATCTCGCGGTTAACTTACCTTTCATCCTTTTCTAGTTCTAAAAGTTAGAAAAAGATAGAAAGTAAGTTAAGCCAAAATTAAAGTTAATCTACATTTGTAGAAATGGGCATTATAAGTGACGTACGAGAGCGCAAACCTCGTTAAAATTTGTGTATCACCAGAGGCACCCAGCATGGCAGTTCCGTAGAATTATCGCTGATTTCACGAAAGCGCCAGTAACACCTCCGCCACGTAACACCTACATTTTCAAAGTTACGGCGCGGCGGCGCCGATGATAATCGCCGCACGAACTATTGTAGGTACCTGTCTACCGTTGCAAATTATTTCATCATGTTTAGCGTGTTCAGCAACGATCGTCGTTCTACACATGCTTACAAAGGAACGAGCATTCGTCACCCATACCCGGTAACATCTCCCACCTACCGCTCCGCGCTGACATTGGTTGCTCTCTCGCGCTACATCGGATCGACATATCGCGTCGCACGAGTGCGAGTGGCGAATCGATCTCCTCGTCATCGTTTTGCGCTTTGCGACCGGCCGCTGGTCACCCTACCACGCATCATCTTTCCTGTCCAGCCTCCAATGGTCGGCGCTCTATCCCTCCTCGGGGTGTCCCTTGACACATCCCTCCCGGTTCGAAGGTCACGGTGATGCCGCCGTACGATGGACTCTGACGTCCCGCGGCGCGGTGCGAACCTGAGGAGACCTCGTTCGGTCCGAGAGCCAGGGGTAGGGAGGCTATATATAGCACCGCCGACGAGCGTTCCCTCAGTGTTCTCGTGCGCGTCCGACTTAAAGGTACACCGACAGCCTCGCGCCATCGCGCAGCTCTCTTTGGGCTTCCTTCCTCGTCGAGTGCTCCTAGGAGTAGAAATCCATCCAACGTGATCCGCGCAGCGCGCGAAGATAAGTACGAGATTCTGTAGCGCAGAGCTGCTGACTCTCACCGATACTTCGGGCGACAGTAGTCGAAGGAGAAGACTCTTCAATGTGTTCCTCGACATCGCGTTAGAAATGAAAACGACAGTTTGACAGGCGAATTGCCTAAGTAAACTTCAAATGGGATCTCCAAGTAGTGACATTTGAAGAGGCGATCTATTCGGCGCGGTGTGTCGAACCTGGAAGAAAAATATATATCTCCAGAACGAAGAGCGATTGATCCTTCGAGATATCTTCGAGCTTCGGTGCGGTTCTATTCGGTATTATTGTATACCTAGATGCTCCGATCGTTTTCAAGAATCTTCACCTGGCGATCCTCGGGAGGAAAGTTATAGCGGAGGTACGCGAGGGAATCTTACGCCATCACGGACTCCGATAACGGGAATCGTTTACTTGCCTATTTGCGCGCGAGTTTCTGCCCGCGACGAGAGCCTGGCTCTTCGGGTTTTTCCCAGTGCCGACCTGCTGATGATTTCCTTAGTGGAACGTAATTCGACGAAAATTCTGAGATGGTCACAGTACTTCGAGGAGTTCGAGGCGGAGCGTGCGGATAAGTAAGTTTGATAGAGACGAGCACGAACGTGTCGTCTTCGACGCGAAGTATCACGCGTCGATACTATACACGAGGGAGGACGAACGACTGGATAAGAGAAGACTTCGAATCGACGTGTCGCGAGAAGGAAATCCATCTGGCAGCTAGCATGACAATGGTCGTCAATAAGATCAACATGTCGTCGTATTCCGTGCCGCGGCGTACCTTCTTCTCGGGTCTTCACACGAAGGTAAAAGATCCGATCGAAAAGACATATGAACTTGTATCGCATTCTATTTTATAAAATAACGAAATAATTCTTCATCCAATTTAGTCTATAATTCTTCTATAATAATTTGTCTATAATAATTCTTCGTCTAATTTAATTCTCTTCAAAATAGCACCGACTATAATGTAGGTCTCTCGAATTAACTCCACAAAAGTTTAAATACTTATATATTTTTTAAATTTTAAAAATTGATTTAGTAACTAATTTAGTCCTTGAAAATTATTTGTTTAAATAAAACAAATTTTACTTGCGCGTAAATTGCGTTTATAAAATCTATTTATAGACTCGTTATTTTCGTATCCTTCCAATACAGAAGCATCGATGTCTCGACATATTGTAGGTACTCTTGAAAAACTCGATTCCGTCGAAGAATTAAAATTAATCTCTCATGTTATTCGCAACATATACAATTGCATTAAAAGTTTATCAGGCGTGACAGGATCGTGATTCGTGTTTGGGATTAAATCGAATATATTTGGCCGTGAACATTGCATTGGAGCGTTTTTTTTTCATGAAGATTAAAGCGGGAGAAAAATAACAAGTACGTTGCCACGATGTATTTCTTGCGGCGACTTTCCTGGCGCATCGCCATGTTTATGCCCGACTTTTCGGGCGGGCTGCAATATTTTTTGATTGGTGATGGTGAATCCCGCGAACAGCTGGCGATGACTTATGTAATGACAAATAACTGACAATGAGTCCCTCTGCTGGTTTATTAAACTCGTGTGCAGCTGCGAAACGATTAATTTTTTTCTGTCAACGCGAACGTCACTTGAAATTACATGCGTGTCGTTTTTTTATATTTAATGCGAAATGGAAACGCCAATTATCTCCTGTGTTGATGCAAAACAATTTTTTACTTTCTGGTGTATATGTTAATACACAAAAACGGTCTTCCGCGATTCGAGACAAGTATCTTTGTACGATTCTCATAAAAGTCGACAAAACTGAAGAATAAGTTCTTTCTTGAATGCATCCTTGGCAAAAGATTTGAAGAATTTTTAATAAATTGTAGCAAATTAATTAATGTCTACAAATTAAAAATAAATTTGAATAAAAACTCAATATTTTGAAATATATTAATATTTATTAGCTTTTCTCATTAATTTAATATTTTCTATTTTAGTAGTATTTATTGAATATTTATTTATATTTTTCGGGATAAATAGTTTTATTATTTTTAAGATTTATATTGTATAATTTATTGAGTGTTTATATTCCAGAGAATATATTAATTACCCAATCTAGAAATTTTCGGTGTTTTCTTTCGAAGTTGTCATTTTGCTGTTTGCTTTGATTTAACATGACTTATTAAAGGTGCTTCATATTTTTAGCTAAATATCGAATTAATTATGTTATGAGGATCAGAAATTCGTGAATATTAATAGAATTATAGGCTGCTATTCTAATAAGTACTCACAATCAGCGTTTCCTCGTAGGATTCGCGGCGTCATCGCTCTTTCTCTTTCTCTCTCTCTGTAACGTTGTGTTATATTTAGGTCTCGTTATATTTAGAATAGCTTCCTCGTAATAGAAAAAAGCATTTGTCTCGTCTGGTTCGATCACGTTAATGCCTCTTTCACGCTTCATTATTTTTCATTCAGTTTTACTGCGACGTGCCAAGATGGACACGTCTCTAATAATGATTTCGCGTACATTAGCCGTTCTTGTTAAAATAGGGAGGACATTAAGAAAATTCACGCATGATATTTACAATATACCTTAACATAAAATAATTGACGGCTTAATTAGACGCTTTTTTCACGATTTTGGATATAACCTGATTTAGTTCTTAAATGGGTTACTCTATACAATAGTTTTTGGCTACACAAAAAATTTGTTTCATAATCTCTGACGAAATGTTTCTTATAAATTTATAGAGAATTTAGAAAGTTTGCGATTGTCCGAGGACACGTCTAGAAATTTTTCCGATAGGCAATTAGAAGGCGTCACGGGACACGTGGGGTTGCGTTGTTGAATTGAATAATAAGGTGGCTCGTGGCACGAGCGACGATCGTTCTCATTAAGCGGGTGCTCCATGGCCGTTGGGACCACATTAATATCAATATATCGCACGAAAGAGAGGAAGACAGAGAGAGAGAGAGAGTGAGGATGTTGATGCTGATGCCCGCGGCGGCGTTTCGCTCTTCTACGTGTATAATGCGAAGCGGACGAGACCTCGCATTAGGAAAGCTGCCGTGGCTCGTGTGTCCGAAATAGCTCGAAGGAAGTCGGGAATTTTTGTAGGCCGCGGCCGTTTCCTTCCGATGCCTGTATAAATCATCCTTTTTCAATCTGTCATATTAGAATTACGCGACCGTTCGTAATTCGAGGCGATTTGCACAAATACGCATTCGCATTTTCGAGATAAATTTATTGCTTCCTTCTTTTTCTCACGCTTTTGTCTGAAAAGTATTATCTGACTATGACGTAATATTTCCGGTCGAAATATAATGTGAAATCCATTCAGACGTATACATTTTTTACTCATAAAATTTTTTTATTTAATATTAAATGTTTCATTCATGCAATTGAAATTTCTTTTGGATCAGGATTAATTCAATTCATGCTCCGATCCCATTCAGTCGCTCTAACGTACGGGTGAAACTGAATCGGGGAGCCGGCCGGGGCCGATTTTTTCTCGTCTAGAAAGAACGCCTCGTTCTCGCACGCGCGAGGACGCGAAGAAGCGTCGTAAAAGCGACTCCGTCATAAGAGAGGCATAAAAGATTCATTTTGCCGGAGAGGTGACCCCGCCGACCCGGCATCCGCTCTCCGTAGGCGGCACTCTCGGATCTTTTTCCTCTGCACCCTCTCCCTTTCAGTCTCCTGGTCCTCTCCGTTTCTCGTCTTCGTCCATAGTTAACTAGAGTTGTCCGCGAGAATTTTAATATTAAGAATCTTTTTAACATTTGTGAGATTTGACATTTCGTAGTATTGGCATTTTAATATCCTCATTTGCAATATGGGATAGCCTAAATTAATAACTTTATTATGAAATTAAATTCACCAATTGACCTTTATCTCGTCTCCCGGCAAGTAATTTATGCAGAAATATAAAATTTATTGTATAGCGCAGAATATATGTTTAATCTATTTTCATACCACAAACTTGTTTCATATAAATCAAAAATTTTTACGTTATGTTTCTTCAAATAAATAATATTGAATAATTAAAAAATATATATTTTTTACTGTCTTTGAATTTTGTTTCTACTTGTGGCTCTGTTTTTGAAACTCCTTCTTCTTCATTCTTTATCCTTGAGGTGAACAAAAAAGAAACAGGTTGAGGGAAGGAGTGGTCTTGTTAAGACAATCAAGCGGTTGGCCATTAAGCGTAACTCGCATTAAATTGCCGAGAGTTGGGAGACAGAATGCTGTTTTCGTGCGACGCCTTCAGAGAAATTTACATTTATTTGTTATAACTACCTCATCTTAGTCGGGATCTTTGTCTTAATGGTAATTTAGGATTGCTCGTTTGGCCTGTAATTTTCCCCTCTATTTGTTCTTGCGTTTATATAATGTAATTAATGAAAGAGGCATTAATGGAAATTTTTTACGAAACGAGAGTCAAGTTAATCGCTACACAGCTAATTGGAGTAGGAGCTTTTGCTACTAAATGACTTCATTAGAGCGATGGAGATCCTTACAAGCACGGTTTACCCTTTTTTTTTATTTACCCTTCAAAGGAATTATAATACGCGAACAACTTCGGAAATCTAACGGGTCGATTCTTATGGAATCGACGTAGAGTTTTCTTCACGAAAGTTACCGCGTGTCGGAACGGAGACCGGATGCGTTTAATTTGCGGCCATAATACGACGAGACGGCTAGGGAGCTAGAGCTTTAACAATACGTATCATTCACATTTGAGGATTAGTGTAATTGCAGTGGTGAATTCCGGGCTCGCTGAAACGTTCCGGAGATAAATAAGAGATCCAGTAGTCGTAGCATGATTTAATGCTACAATTATTATCGGTAAGAGTATTCACATGAGACACATAAGAGCGTATAATGAGATTCTAATATGCAATCTTGCTCCTCGTTAAACATATTTACATAAATATGTAAATGTGTTGTTCGAGTGTTATCCAATCATTGGCACTTGATTCGATCTTCGTGAGCATGATGAAGAGGGCTATTTCGATCAATAGTGTATCTCGCTATAAGGGTAATTAATATATCCATGTTGGACAAGCGGAACAACGTAATAACTCTTTACAGCGATAAAATCTAAAATTATTACGGAATCATATTAACAGTAGTACCTATATATAATATATATTGCAAAAAAGCGTAAAGTCAATTTTTTAAATAGATCCGGTATGAAAAAAACAGATTGTGTCCCTTGAAATTATCGTTCTTTTTTTTTACCAATTAATAATTTCGATGTAAGCGGGTCCGTCTCGTTTGCATGTTTGCACAGTTACATGATCGTTGACGCCACATCGGGTACAGGTCTCGTCGTGCCGGGATGTAAACCTGACTGACCGGTCACCGCGGCCGGCGTCGAATATCGCCTTCACGACGTAGTCTAGCCATCGAATCGTATTTCTGTTGTCGCAGAAATGTCACGCAAATCGCATGCAACGCGACACGCGCGCGTCTCTCTGGCTCCGAAGGGAAAATGTCAATTCCTGAGTCATCAGTTTAAAAAAGAAAGAAATAAAAGAGATGTTACCGGTATATAATAATATACGCGCGTTTTGTGGCGCGCTGCGTTGTTTACTCAGGCTGTTCCGTAAATATTACGAAGTACACATACGCATATATACGATAAATAAAAAGCAGAATTTCAGCAGTTCTTTTGTTCATTATTCTTGCAAAAACCGTTTTCTTAATCTTTAATGTCGATTATCAACATAATTTAGTATATCAAATTCGATGTTTTTACTCGGAAAACTTTATGTAACCGCAACCTTTAATTTTAACGACGAATGTAATATTTTTTTAAGATAAGCGGCTCGAAATCTGTTTACTTTCGCTCACACAGATTTTCCGCGAAGCGGTATTGAAAACGTTTTGCGTAAGTCTGCGCTTAATGATGCTTGAGATTATTATCGAAGCGATTTTTAATTAATTTGTCTCGAGTAAGTATGTGTTTGTAGGCCTTTTTTTTACTGGCGCGATTACGAAGTTCTTTTTTATACGAACGAGGAACCCGTGTTAAAGCATCCCGTTAGACCGTTCGCGTTGCAGCTGGCGCTTGGATCATTTAACTTTACGAGAGTTGCACGTGTGATAACGGAATGCGGCCAATCTGTCGCGGCGCTTCAAAGTAGACGTTCTGAAGGAATTCAGGCATCGCCTTCACTGCCGTCATCGTCATCGTCGTCGTCGTCGTCTTTGCGTATTTATTTATGGACGCATAATATTGACGCATTCGAAAACCGCTGTATGATTTTAGAACGCACCACTCCAAGGATGCTGTTCGACGCATTTCATATTTTTTCTGCAATTGAAACACCTTCCCGTATCTTCAGAATTTTCTGAGGCGCAAAATGATTCACGTAACTTATTTTTAGCAATTGAGATATGATGAAGCAATTCATAAAAAAAGAAAAACAAATAATATTTGTTGAATAAATATAATTTGCATACATTAGTTGAAATTTTATATTTTATTATTTTAACGTTTTATTAAATTTAGATTTTATAGCATCTATACAAACTTATTTCATTGCGTCTTTAATTATTTTAATTGCGTAGTTGGCAGACGCAAAAAATTCATGGACGCTATTTCGAGAAGACTTTTTGCATCGTTTATTATATCTGCAACCGGTGTTATAAACGTAGAACGACAGTAAAAGATGTAAATCAGGGGAAAAAAGATAATTGACTTGTGTCCTTGCGTACGGAGGAATCACTTAGCCGTTAGCGGCTTAGCGGTGCGCTATCTCGCACTTTGTAAGGACTAACGATCCTTATACAGGCGCTCGTTATAAGGATTAGCATTCTAATGCGCTCACGTGACCTGTCTCGTACTGCACAATTTTTTCCGCGACAATATGTATCGGCCTTCCAGGAGCTATCGGTTTCTTGATACTTAATGACTCTTTTAATTATGTGCTGACATTTAGATAAAAATAGAAAATACAAGAATCATTGCTTTAAGAAGTCAAATTGGACTTTACGATCGTCATTACAAAAGCAGTGATTTACGTTTTTATTTGCGTATGTCCTTCTTTAATATTGTATAACTGTACGACTGTACGACAACAAATAAATGGCAAAAGATAAAGAAAGTAATATGTAAAAATCCGTACTTTAAGAAAAGCGATATTTGCTTTTAATATACCCTCAGAAAATTTGAATTTCTGATCAATTAATTATCAAATAAATTGTTTTTCTTTATTTTGAGAAATAAAGATTGTAACTTTATTACTTTATAATCTTATTTTCAGAAAAATAATAATTTTCTTACTTTGAAAATAATATTTTTGATTTTCTTATTTCCATGAATTCTTGCACATCTTTCTCTATAAACCAAAATTAGGCTCTGCGAATGATGCGAATCATGTTTCTACCATGTGTCTTGTTACATGTACGCCGTGAGTACGGTAGCGAATCTCTGATGTAAGCGGGCGCGCGATCACCATCGCGATCGCGATCGCGATCGCGCGGTCGTATACATCGCGTCGAGTTTACAAGATCTCGTTTCTCGCTGGTTTTCCCCTGGTCCTCTTCCTGCACATCTCGTGCACATTTTTATCGGCGCACCTCGCAGACTCGCAGGTTGATAATCCGCCTCGAGTGGCGCCGTTCCTGGTTAGCGATGCCCACGCATTTTCCTCGTCTCCGTCTTTCCTTCTCGGCGTCCCGCTTCCCCCCCCCCCCCCCCCTTCCGTTTCTTCTTCCTTGCGATAAATATGTACGAGACGTTTGATAAATAATGATACAACGTCATTCCGTCGCAATTAAAGAAACAAGCCGAATAACGAGCGCCGCTTCGTCGAAGTATAAGTAATTCTAATTATCGTTTTAAGTATAAATCTCATTGTCAGTAAACACTTTTCTCTTCTTTTTCTTGCTATTTTTTACTGAATTCGGATAAAGAACTGTAACAAAGATGACAAAATTTTTAATTTTAACAGACAAAAATCAGAAGTCATTTTGAAAATTCACAACTATATAATATAATAAAAAGTTTCAAAACTGTTATATTACCTTAAAATATGATTTTTCTGTCGGTGTCTGATAAAAATGATAGGACTAATTTTGTATTAACTGTTAACAGTTTAAAATATAATTTTATTTTGATTTACGCTATTAGCTATCAGCTATAGTTAACTTAGCAATTACCCTATAAGCACATAATATTCATAGAATATTGTACTAATATTAATTAAAAATTAAAATAATAGATATAATTATAATATTCCAAGAATATTATATAATATTGTTTAATATTATGGAATTATTCTGTTGATGTTATATGTCCACTTTACATAATATCGCGTGGTGTATTATTTTAATATCAGTGGAATATTATGAAAAAAATTCTTAGAATTTTATTCTGGTCAACAAATTAACGTTTATGCAATTTTCCTGGGTTCTCCGAATATTTTTCAAATGTATAGATTGCAATTAAATATATATTCCCATATTTTTTACAATTGATACAAAAGTTGTGCCGTTACCGTGATTTATAGGCAACTAGAATTAACTAGAATTGAACGAAGAATTATATAGTTGAACCAACGCAATATAATCTTATTTCAAGATTATCTTATTCTTGCGTATATACAAGAATATCGAGTGTTGATTTGACACTTCTTTTTTTCTGTGCATATACATATATGATTTAACTATTAGGTAGTTAGTTTACCAACAGGTTGGAACAATCGGTTCTTAATAAAAGGCAATCCTATTCGTTATTTTGTCCCAACATTAACGCATTTTATTAATATATATTTTTGCTCAGATATGGATGTTTCATGTTCCAATTGTATTATTTCACAACAAATAATAAAATTGTTTGCAGCTGATTAATTATCGATCGTGAAAACTCATTGTTAGGTGCGAGAAGAAGGCGGAAAAAATGATATAATCTTTTTAATTTTTGGCCGTTGCGTGACAGTTGGCATAGGATACGTTGGGGGCTCGTGATTAAAAGGGGTCCTAATATGCAGTCCTATGTATTATAACTCTTCTCGCCTATTCATATTGTAATTCGTTGTGCGACGATCGTGTGACTAAAGAAATGCCGTTTTTTTCTCTGTTTCAGGTGAGTGCTCCTTTTAATTTCCATGTGAATCGCCGGTAGACTGAATCTCCGCTATATTTTTTTTTCTCCGGAGAGTCCTTTGTGCCGAATGTGGCGAATATCGCCGTCTGGGTTTGTACAAACACATATCTTTTTGCGAACAATGGTCGGATCCATGCTGGGTTGGCTTATCGGCAGGAATAAATTTCCAGAAAGCTTCTTCGGAAATGGGATCACCCAAAATATGCAAATCCTTCATCAAAAATCAATTTATACATATAAAGCAGCCTTACTGCCGCCTCACCATTTGCGCATTTGCGTGTTTTCATGTAAATACATTGTACATACGCAATAAATTAAATTAAATTAAATAAAGATTCAGCTTCTTGTTGCGGGATCTGAGAGAGCGGAGGGATTCTTGTTTCACTTATTAATAATGTAATCCATAATCATCATGTAAAAGTAAAATTACTGCAGTTGATATTTGATATCGTATCAATTTGTCGTACTGATTACGTACGCGTAAACTCAGTCCGAGTATTATACAGTTCTTATATAATTCGGAAAGAATTGCACTGTATTTATATGTGAGAGCCACTGTGGACTACCGCTTGCTACATTCTCTGGTCATTATAACGGTGCAGCTATAGCAATACTGCAATATCCCCAGTATTGTCATGTACGCACAATATAACGACACGCAAGACGAGATGGGTATTCGACTTTCGCATTCTACATTCTACGCACCGCTCGTGAAGCCGCGTGCGATGAGTCACGGCAATGCGCTCCGCTGTCCGCATGCATCCGCGCCCCTCCGGGAGGAGTGCACCCGTCGCATCATGAATTTCTCAAGCATTTTTTTTTTTTGCGTCTTATCTTCTCGAACGATAATTGCTATCTGACATCTCTTGTAACGCGTGTAACTTTGAACGTAGATTGATATTCGCGTAATTGAAAAATGTGGCTCACCGCAAGGAAAGCCTGAAAAAGTTCGCTTTCAAAGAGTATCGCTGCCATTTTCTTATGTATTCTATATATTCTACTAAATAATAAAAGACGAAAAGTATAGAATAAATATATTATAAAAGTATATAAGATGTAACAATTATTAAAGTTAAAGTAAGATGTTGTCATGGTCGTGTATAGTCTGCGGTTGATGTAGGGACAGTGGAAACCCATAGACATCCTCAAGTGAGAGATTGGACACCGTCCCTGTCCGCCATAATGTTCAGGACACCTATATGGCGCGCTTTTAAAAAAATGTTTAAACCAATGTAGTATTTATGTAGTTTAAACACACAAAACATAAATTTAATTAAGAACTCTTATATGGTTATATTAATAGTTTAAAGAGAGAAAATCTGATTTTTACAAAAATTTAAAAATAAACACGTTATAATTATGTGTTCAAACACTAGCGCGGAATATATACAACCACTATCGAAATTCTCTATCTTCCTATTTATATTTTTAAATTACAGGAATTTAATAAATAATAATAATATTTTTGGGTTTGACGTAGAAACAAAATAAGCAATTTAACAAATTTGTAGGCATAATTCTAATAAATAAATAAATATCTAAAATCAATAAAAGTAAATTAAGATGCTTTATATAATAAACGTATATGAAAAAAAGCGAAAGCATTTCAAACATTGACAGAAAGCATTAGTTAGATTATATCTGATATTTAATTAACCTATTAACCTACCTCTTAACTTATACTTCTTGTTTATTTTTTAATGAAAAAGCTTTTATTGCTATATATATTATACTTATTAGCATAAAGTTGATATCATACAATGTATGATTTCTTGAATAATTGCTCGTTGTTGTGTCTGCACTGAAGATTCACAAATCAATCGCAAACGCCAAGCAAACGTCAATATTATCATTAATAAATTTGATCAATTTCTCTTTACACTAAACATAATTTTTAACCTATATTAGCATTATTATTACAATTTTGATTTAATTCGCTAGAGTCTAAATATTTTGTTAAATAATTATAATTGTAATGTTTTAATTTAAAAGTTCATAATTTTAACGAAATTTATTTATTATTTAAGTATATTTATGAATATTTAACAAGACAACTTAAATTTCCCTCGTAGTTGTCCTGAACAATATGGCGGATCAAAGAACCAATCAAAAGTTGTCTAAACGGTGTCCAATCTCTTACTTGAGGATCTCTAGAAACCTCCACGCGGCGCAGACAGAGTTTTGGGAACACTCAGATAGTCGAGTCGCGTGGTCCTGCGGGAGTCGCATTATATTATTACAGACTAGTTTCTTTAAATAAAAAGCCTTAACTATATTAAGTGTTTATGTGTATATGTTACAATTATAAATATTCTCAAGCCAACAGTAAACTATGTATCACCAGCTAGGCCAGCCTCGCAGAATCAAAATCGCACGCAGGCGTCGCCAAGACACGCGAGTAAGTAGATACGCAACAGCCCGAGTCTACTGACCTAGAGGCGTGAGGGGGAATCCGGGTATCCGGGGCCTCCTTCTCTCTCTTTCTCTCCCGTTTGCGGGGCCCGGCTGTGCTTGCACGGTTGGAATTCCTTCGTGACTCACCGGCATTCGTATAGTCGAGGTTGCCTTGGCCCCCGGCTATGGGAACCCGTGTGTGCCCCGTGTGGTCGTCTTGTTCGCGTCTCCATGCACGATGTCGCGCACGAGCGGGACGTGAGTCCACGTGAGTCACCGCGCGGCCGAATTTCTGCCCCTTCGATATCATCGTCGTTCTTCCCGAAAGCCTCTTTTGGAAACCGCGATCGCCATCGAGATCGGTGAAGGCGAGCCCCTTTTACACCTGACAAGGCGGCCCTTGTTATATATCGTTTTTTTTCTTTATTCTCAATTTTATACTAATATAATATGATTAAATCTTTTTTTTAAATTTAATTTAAGTGCTTCGTAGAATTTAAGAGAGTTGTTTAAGAACTCACCGTTATTGCTATTATTAAATAATAATAGATACTAATTACTTAAATAGTATTATTAGTTAATAAAAGTACGAAAATAATTACTCTCCACAAAGATTATTTTTTGGACATTATGAAAATATATAATATTTTCCGGATAGTTTTATATTTTTAATAGTAGATAGCTAACATAATTATCAAAAATATAAAGATAATTACTGCAGATTTTTGTTTTCCAAAAGTATTTCTAGGAAACATTCTTGAAATGATCTTCGAATATTCTCAGATTGCTTTCACAGTATTCCAAAGCTTTTTCGAGGGGCATGTTTTGAAAATATTCGCAGAAATGATATCTGCAGGATGTGGTTACATTCTCGCTAATTGCGAGTGCGTTCCCCTTTCCTCTGGAAGCCTGGCGTCGGGGTGATCGACCTTTTCCCAGAGTTCGCGGCAGAAGGATGTTGAATGACCGCACGCATTGCGTGCTCTTGATAACGTACAATGTGATATAGGCGTGCGTCTCTCTTGGTATCGTAACGGGCGACCTTGAACTTCCTGCTCGAATGATTCACGAGTCTTTCATTCATCCACTCGTTCATTCAAGCTCGCTCCGAATATCGCGTCGAATTTGATATGAGTACAGATTGTGCTTCGATACAGCTTTTTTGTGTTTCCAGAAAGTGGATCCCTATCTTTGAGAAGTATTCTAAAGATTCTGTCACATTTCTTGCAAAAATTCCATCTTTCAGAGAATATTTAAAAAAATAATTTATCTTGTTGCTTTAAACAATCTTTATAAGGAATTTGGAGAGAAATTGTAAAGTTCTAATCATGGAGTTCAATGAATCCCAACACGTTTGAGGATTAATTAATCAGCACATTGATTTCTGGATGATACATTTATTTTTAAGTTTGAGATTTAATTGGCAAAGTATTAAGAAATCAAACTATGTGAATTACATGAACACAGCTGGTGCTCTTGATGCCTCAATTAATTTAAAATTAGCTTGTTACTTTGGTATGTCGTTATTGCTGTAATGATTCACGCTACATTTATATTTTTAGAAAATTGCTATAAATTTCCGTGATATTCATAGATCGCTCGATTATCATGATTTGACACATGATTTTTGCGGTCGATTTGTTAATAAATAATAACGGATGATTTCGCTGCGTTATGACATAATGCGTATTTTCAGTATAGATATTTGCATATCCGCAATTGCAATGAATTTTTCGCGTGACAGATAACAGAATGATAGAGAGAGAGAGAGAGAGAGAGAGAGAGAGAGAGAGAGAGAGAGAGAGAGAGAAAAGAGAAGCTTACCGAGATGAATCACTCATCTTCCGTTCTGCAACTGCCTCTTTGAGTATACGAAGATATCCCGGAGGTGTGCGCATTGTGACTCATCCTGACAACTCGTGCGATCTTCTGCGCGCAGGTTGGAACCTGCATAGTTGAGTTACATTCTCGAAAAAATTCCTATGTAAACGAGAGAAAGAGAGAGCATTCTTCGCGAAATCGTGATAATTCGTGATTAAAGGCAAAAAAATATTTTAATATCTAGATAATATAAATTTAAAAATTTATATTAGATATTAAAATATGGAATCAGATAATAGTTATAAATTAATTTATAACTATTATCTGGTTCCATTTTACAAAGATAACAATAATATTGAAAATACTACTTAAAAAATTGCTATTAACCAGTAAACGATATATCCAAGTGAAGCTTCCTGTGAAATATGATATTTGATATTTAATTGAGATATCTATTTAGATACAAATGATTCTTCCAGATGCAAATATTTGAGATTAATGCGCGATGCGTTATCGTCAAGAGCGCGGCAATTAGGGTAATTAAGTCGCTTGAGGTGGCGAGGTAATTAACGAAAATTGTCTAATGACTCACTCGCTCTTTCTCACCCGCGCCTCACATACGCTCGCAATTACTGCGGTATAACGAGCTTCGCGCGAAGACGGATCATCTTTTTCCACGGAAGAACTGCCGCATTCGCCGTAAATAGCAACACGAATGAAAATATTATTCGCCTTCTCATGCTCGCGCGTCTGCCTTATCGTCGCGAAGGAAACCACGTGTGTAAGTACCCTCCGATAAGTAGCCGTGAATCATCGCGAGCCTCGCGACGAGATAGAGTTACGCGTGCGACCGGTTACGCGACTCTCGTTTTCTATCATTATGTCGTTGCTCATGTCAGACTAATTGTACACGCGGCTCGATTAGGTATCGGCTAGGAAATTGCACATATAAGCGAGTTCGAGTTTAGTTGCAGGGCGCGTTGCACCGCGGTCGGTTGAAGTGCATCTCGATTTAGATGCAACGCTTCTAGAGGAGCAATGTGCACCGGCTAGGAAGCTGATGCGGATTTAAGTCTGCATGGCACAGACGCGCGCAATGGTTAAATTAGACCTTCGTGAGAAGCCCCGCCGAGCACGTCCAAAGCGAATTTATCGCTCGGATATTGCGCAGCTCAAATATTCCGCTCACCCTTTTCTTTCCTGATAGCTATCGTTTTTACTTTGTATTAATTTAATTATTATACTCATTGATTTCTATAGATTATTTATACTCTTTGTCAATCACTTATTATACACGTCATTTATTCCTGTGTTATGTATATTATTAGCGTGGCAGGGAACAGTGCGGTTGTGGTTTTCATTTGCGAAAGGGGGAAAGCATGTACTTTTACGACCGCGAGGGCATTCATACCGCGAGCCGGTGCGCGATGCATCGGAGATAATTATCCGGCCGAGAATGAAAATTCTCGGGGCAGTAAACGCCTCGTGCGCGGCAGTGGTAAAAGGAAAACCATCAGGCATATTCTTGAGTCTCTATAGTTATGCCTGGCATCCTAATAGAACAGGCCTGCCTGCGAGATCTTTAGATCGGCGAGAGAGGTTCGATGCACCGAATGCTATGCGAAACATTCGAACCAATCGAACCCAAGAAGCTGTACTCTGATTATCTATCTCTTTCTCTTGAGTTTTTTAAATCTTCCACTCGCTCTTCTCACGCCGATATTTACGTCGCTATTTGGCTGATATGTAGATCGTTAAATCAATTCGGACAGCCAGAGATGCGCGAGATATATCGCTGAGTATAATGGCTAATTTAGAAAAGAAATTTAATTTTCTTCATCGTTACATTAATAAACGTTTAAAGCACGAAAATGATTTTTAATGCGGACGATTGATTCATTTTTCAAATGTTTATAATTAATTTTTAGGTAATTTATTTAATATCTCATTTATAATTGAGTAAATTACCAAAACGTAAGTTTTATTTAAACTGTTCTGAAAATTTTTAAATAAATTATTTCTATTGTCATATTCGGTGGCGAGAACAATGAATTTATTTATGAAACAAGTGTATAAACTTATGTAAAATCTTTTTATGAAACAAGTGTATAAACTTATGTAAAATCTTTTTATGAAACAAGTGTATAAACTTATGTAAAATCTTTTTTAATTTATACATAGAATACTTGAGTTCCTCGATCTCCAAGTTGCAGAGAAATGTTGGCCATGTACACAGATATTTATTGATCGATGATATAAATACGAAAGATCAAAAACGGAGTAGTCAATATTTCCGGAAGTGACGAATGCTTGATTCCACTTCATAGATGAGTCGATTCTATTTTTGAGAAATCCAATTTTGCTCTCGCTTGCTTATATATATCTCGCTTTGCTGAGATATTCTTCGTTACAGTTTTGTCGGTATTGGAAGCTGATGCTTCCTGGTAGGCAGCAAAACGTTACGAACATCGTTTGGTAACCATGCAGCGATTTACGACTTCCCAGAGATCGCGCTTTGACAAGAATCATCGCATCCTTGACTCGCGAAAGTGAGTCACTAGACCGAGTCGTGGCGATCGTATCACATTTGTTATTCGTCCTCCTTAAGTCCAAGTTCAAGGCTTCAACTTGTCTGAATTGCCAATAGCCGTCGCGATCAACCTGAAATTCTCAGTATAAATTTTTATGAATATTTACGAATTATAAGAAAAAGTAACATATATTTTAGGATTAAAAGCTAATGTAAGCTTTGTTATTTATTATAAAATTCCGTGCAGAATGTATCTCTCATCAGACTTTTGCAAAAATCGTGATAATCTCTTATTTAAACTAATTAACGACATTAATACAATATTAATTAATAGCGTAAAATTAATATGAATTATAGATAAATTAATATTTTTTATGGTAAACTTAATATCTACGTTTAAATTGATTTAACATACCTATATATATTTTAAATGCTAAGTTTTTGTTATCAAATTCAAAAATTTTATAAGCAAAAGGAAATACGTAAGTCTCTTGAATTTTTCATACGAAGTATTTTGAATAAGCAGAATATGTTCTATTGCAGACGAAATATTTCAAAAAAATTCCAAAAAATCGCGAGAGATTTTTAGATTGATGACGAAACGCGAAAATGGCATCGTAACAGCAGTTGCATCACCGATGATGCATCTCACATTGACCACCCTGCTTTTGTCCGTCCAATTCAGCGGCACGTAGTAGTACGGTTGCAATTACATCATCAGTCGAATGAATGGACCAGTGGCGACTCGTAATTCCGGCTCGAGAGTCGAGTAGCTAACTCCGGTTAAATAAGAGGAAACAGTCGCGCGCCGGTAATGTAGCTTTATATGGCGAGGCATTATCGACTCAAGACGGACGATATCGATTATGTCGACGACGACACAAACGTGTGCAAGAATAACTGAATGTTAATTAGTCCGCGATTCCAGGTATCTGTGAGTATTAACGAAGGCATGATTAACCGCAACATGAAGTGCCGCTTTAGCGCTTGGCGATGCCATATCGGGAATCATTTAAAGTCTCAGTACAAATTATGCAAAAAATTATGAGTTAAAGTTCATATGAGAAAATAACATACGAAAGTAGAAAAATAACTAATAAAAATATCAAGATATATAGTGGAGAATAAAAGTAATAAGAATATATAAAGAATGGAGAGCGCAGAAATTGTGTCTACATTTTTAATATTTTTAAGGCAAATTGTTAAAAAATGATTATATACAGGGTGTACCAGACCTCGCGTGTCACCCGTTAATGATAGATTGTTGAGATCATTTGGAGACAAAAATCCTAATGCCAAAATGTCGAGGCTGCTACAGTGTTTAAACGGGAAAGGTACAAAGTTTACTAGTGTGCTTGTCAAAATTTTACTCAGGAACGTCGCATGTCAAAACAGCTCTCCCACACTTTCCTCAACTCGATAGAAATATTTGAAACTATTATTCACTTTATTTCTTTGTACACTGTTCGCAAGAACGAATATCGAGATGACAATTTGGCAGCCTCGACATTTTGACATTTAAGATTTTTGTCTCCAAATGATCTCAGGAATCTGCCATTAACGGGTGATACGCGAGGTTTGGTACACCCTGTATAAAAACTACAATATATGAATTATTACAAAAATAATAATAAAAAAATATTGAGTTAAGAAGTGTTGTTTCGTTAACTGTAGAAAAATTTCAATAATTTTTCATGAAGTTAATCGCGCATAAATCTTCAAAAATAAAAATATTGTACGATAATTAGTATAGGACATATATGTGACAAATTATTTAAGAAAAATGAGCGTAGTGATATTTATCACACTCGAATTTCTCTTCTTCGAAAAACGGATATACATAAGTCCCATTACCGGAAGACCCTTTATCGAGCCGTAAATCCGAGAAGCGTTTTGGAGACTTCGATGAAGTGGCCGTACGTTTGCCCGTATTTACACACCGAATACCTTTCTCGAGCATGTCGTCATTCTATTCTCCCCACTCGGTCGCGCGCATGGTGAATCATTGCGCACGTATGATTCTCGGAAGACAGCGCTTATTACGTGCACCGCTATTACGAGGACCCCTCCATTAAGCGACGGGTTCAGGCCGTTCAGGCAAATTCATGGTCTATCTAAAATGCAAATACAATTGACAAATTGATCGCAATGGTGACCCAAGAGCAATAGTATCGCCCCGGTTACGTCATCGGTCAATGAAAGGAGGAGTTACTCATTCGAGTAGGTCGGGATAACTAATAAAAGAAAAATTCAAAGTTAACTTTACGTTTTCTCTCTTTTTCTTTCTTTTTCTCCCTCCTCCCCCTTTCTCTCTCATATGTCAGTGCGATTATGTATAATGCTAACGATAAATTGAAAGAAAAAAATTATATATCAAAAGAAATTATATAATTTTCTCAGGTTCCTAAAAAAAGTAGGCTTGCACTCAAATCTCTTCTTTACAATTTTATTTTGTTCTTATCAATTTCCTCTATTTTGTCGTGAATAATCGAGAAGGTAAAAGATGCCTCAGATGTCTCTTCCTCGAATTCGCTATCATCTCCTTACCTCGAGTGATACTTTGCCCTCCCATCGCGATTACCTGTCTCCTCCTCTTCAGCCAGCTGATTCCCGACCACTACCATCGCAACAACAGCGGCGTCCACCTCGTCACCGTAAGGTCGTCATCGTCAGTAGACGCGCCGACTACTTTAACAGCAGATGAATCATCGGGCCGAGCCGATGATATGATATCAAGAGATCGCGCCGGCGAATCGGCAGTGTACCCGTGAGCTTCGCGCAGTGAACAACGTACTTTCACGAGACCTCTCGCGATTTTGTCGGAGGTGTTCGCGTCCAAATGATTTTGCCATCTAGGCACGGTTTCACTCTTTATCTCTCTTATTTTTTTTTCATAAGTTAACTAAACAGGAAATACTATAAATAATGGTGAAATAAATAATAGAAACGTAGCAAAAGAGTAATAATCGATTACTTGCTATACAAATAATGTGTAAATATAATTATACATTTATTTGCAAGGAAGTACATAAAGGAAAGTGACAGTTATAATTTATCAAGATTTATGAAGAGTAACTCGATAATTAATTCCGATGTCAACAGTATCTATAATCGTAACGAGAATAAAGAGAATGGTAGTGTTACTTCACAATCAACAGACACTTAATTAGAAACGTGGCCTCGCGTGTCGCGGTAATCGCGTAAAAATTAGCGTGTCATTGTAGTTGATCGCGCGAAGGGAAAAACAGATTTCAGGAATTCGCGAGACAGAGAGGAAAACGGGTTTTCGATGCGTTTGCAAGTATCTTCGTGCGCGTCGTCATTTATGGCACCTGGCTGCTACGTGACTTCCTCGCGGAAGTAAACGGACATTTCGATTTCCTTCGTTGAATTGTGCTCGGCATTGTTTTTTAAAAATTAATTAACGGTAAAAAATTTTACGATATTATATTTGTAACAACTTAAAATGTATTACAGACAAGATAATTTATATAGATTTGTGGTAAAATCACATTAGAATCTAAGAAATCTAAGAAATAATGTAAAAATTATTTGATTGACATAAAATAGTTTGCAATTAATAATTTATTTTAATCCGTGAAAAACCGAGAATATAGTAAACTTTTTGCCACATTCAAATTCATTTTAACGTACAATAATTGATGAAATCGATTATAAAGATTTAAATTGTTTACCTGACAATGCACAAATTCAAAAAACGCAACTTTCCACATAAAAAAAATGTAGAAATGCTTATTAATTTAGAATAACGTGTTATTTTTATGTTTAGTATATAATTCGACAGAGTTTTATTAATATATTCGTCGGGACTACGTGCCGACCGCGCGGGAATTCGCTTCACGGCAATTATAGATTAGTTTCCTTGAAGCACTTGAGAAAACGTCTGGCGCACTCGTTTGTTCGCATTGCGGGAATTCTTTATTCGCGTAAATAAGCCGGTGTATTTAAACAGCTGTCGCGGCGAATTATTGTTGCGCCAAAATTCAAATATCGAGCTCGATAATGATAAGTTCTCGAATTATCTTCATTTTCGCGAATCGTCTACCATTCTCGGAGATTGCTTCAATTCTAAAAGAAATATTTCAATATAAATTATTAATCGCTGATTGAACTAGCTCGTTTCGCTTTGCACTGTGTTTTTTTTTATAACTTTATGCAAAAATATTTTCTCTTCCACCTCTGGAATGTTGTTCTTCCAGGATTAGTCATACTGCATACATTACGTATTTGACTGAAACACCGGAACTCGCTCGTGATAACATTCTTTATCAGCGATTACGCGCGAACTTTTCTCGCGCTTTGATAAAGCGCCGCCGACATCATCTCGAGAGAGTTCAATCGAACGGATTCCCGCGATCTCGGCTCTCGTCCAACAAAGATTCTGAGAAATTTCCGCGGATGCGCGAATCGGGCTAAATCGATAACGCGATCTATCAGACATCTTATCGTCGCTCGCTCTGTCACATCAACAAATTATAGCACGCAGAGAGATATCTTCGTGAAAGATCATTCTATATGTTGATCTTGTGTGTCGTGGGAAACTTGCCTGACCCCGTTTCCTTGCGTCAATGCCAACTGGGTATTTATAGAGGGCTACACAGGATGAATTGGTCGATTAATTATATATTCCATTACTCAAAATTAGATAGATTTGAAATCAATTTTGTTTTATATTTGAGATATATTTATGTAATAGATTTATAATTTAACCGGGACTTTAACCTTCTTCTTTAATCTTTTATTTTACGTTCTTGTTTTTATTCTATTTTTCGTTCTTCTCTTCATTATGTTACAGTGTAATGTGAATTATTTCATTTTATTTCGCATCTCTTTTTATTCTGTTTCACCTTCCTTTATTTTCTTCCATAATTTTTATTTTATCATGTCTTGTGTCATATTTTTTAAATTTAATAACTGAGGAAGAGATAATCGGACTTGATTAAATGAAGTTTGATAGCGGGCAAAATGTCTTTACAAATAAATTCATTCACAGGCTCGATAAGAGTGAACGTCAATAATCGTGAGCGTCTGCGACATTGAGAGTGTGCTGTATAAACTTTCTCGGGTGTTTGAATTCCGTACAGAGAGAACTGAGAGTGTTCGCTTGTGGATGGCTTCATGAATGAACGTCGACAGAGGATTGAACATGCTGCACAAGCATGGAAGCAAGCCGCACGGCGCCGTTTATAAGCCCAGAGGCACTTTTCTAAAATCCGTAAGTCGCTAGAAATATACGCAAACTTATTTGTGTCTCGTTTTTACTAGGTCTTCATATAACTGTCCCTATTAGTGTGCCTTTGTATTTAAAGAAGTTATAAAAAGAATTTGCACAAATAAATAGAAAGAATAAATTTTTTTCTTTCTACTTATTTGTGCAAATTTTTTTAATAACTTTTTTAAATATACAAAGGCACACTAATAGGGACAGCCACACTAATATGGGCACCTACCCTATTCAATATTTACCCGCCGAGATTTTCTCAAGCGAAAGCTGTCGAGTTTCACGTCAGACCCTGTCTTACTTATTTTCTCCTCAATTTCTCAAATTTTCTCGATATTTTCGTCGAGCACAGCTACCGGTGCAGTTTACGATCTAATCGTAACGTCATGTACGTTGTCGCGTGTGCGTCACCGCGGGTCACAAACGAGATTCGCGTGTCTCGTAATATCTGTCGGGCGATCGGGCGCCACGTCACGATCCGTTAGCCCGTTACGACGGACGGGAGAGAGACAGATGTGACATCATCGTGCTAAAACGACCGGACGTGTCACACGCCCGGCGATGTATCGACTTCTCCGAGGAGTTCGATCTCCCGGTAGTTACGGCCGCGCGCGACACGTGCGCGCGGACACGTGAACTCGCGCGAGCGTGCGAGACCGGGTCAGGTCCTTTTCCGCGCGCGCGACGCGACGATGACTAATCGTTGTTGATTGTTGTGATGACTGCCGGCTTCTCGCGTTCGCAATCGCGAATCGAGTTCAGGATCGCGCCGATGTATATCCGATATTCGCAATTCGGCCGTTGTCATTTTTTGTATCTCAAATTAAACGGACGGATACCTTTAGAAGGGAGAAAGGGACAGAGAGGAATTGCTATCAAAGCTATCTCAAGAGGGGCAGATGTTTTATTCGTTTACGAATAATCTTGCGTTTCACTGACCGTAAATGGAAATGAAAAGATTGTGATTTTTTGCGGACGAATACCTGCAGGTGATTACGATAAAAGTAATGTCATTATTTTTTACAAATGAGTCTTATTTTATTATTAATCATTATGAGGATCCTAGGAGTTTTTGCGATGAATAAGTTGAGAGAACAGATGACTCAATGCACTCGTATAACGATTTGATTGATGAAATGTCTTCTGCTATGACAAACGTGCGTATAATGAAAGTGTACAAGATATTTATTCAAAATTTGCGTGAAGAATTTCTAAAGAATCAAAAGAAGCTATTTATCACAAGGTATGCTTCAATAACTGATGTCGATGAATGATCTTACAATTAGTTTTATTCTTTCTTTTTTTCGCACTTTGTTAAATTACATGACAAATCATTGCTTCTTTTCATCCCTAATGTCTATAAAAGATATTTTATATTATTAAAAAATTAATTTTATTACAGAAGAATAAGAAAGATGTAAAATCTTTACCATTATTTAAAGTAAGCGAGTAAAGCAGAAACGATTTTATAGTCCAGCATCTTTGATGCGCGCTGTCATATTAAGAATTAAGCAGACTTATAACATTTTCAAAAAATGATTTCAAAATTTTTCCTAGCACGGTTTAGCAGTTCTTCGCATTTTTTAAAGACGCTATGTAAATACACTTCTTTACAGAAAGGACAGAAATGCTTGAGGAAGGAAAGATGTATAAGTGACCATGTTACAGATCGACGATCGGGATTCGAGAAATATTTTCGTACATTGCGTAACGCGCGTTTTACAACACACTTAACAGGCACTCGCGCGTTCCCCGAACCGTCGTTTGGACGCCGCGGCGTCGCGACACGATATATAAACCGACTCGCGAAGAGTCTCTCGAACGGGTTGATGTACATACACCTCTCGCGGTAGCGAATCGCATCGGCCTCCATTTCTGTCCTTCTCGGAACGAAATCCGCCGGCTCTTCGCGAGCTTCCTAGCTACCTTTGCAAATCGCTTTCTCGGACATGCGTTTGTCGCGCGATAAATCGAGCCCTACTTATGTGTTTCTTATGTAATCGAACTGTTGCACAATATCGCACGTTATAGAAAAAAAATCGCATGGTTTTAAAAAATCAATTTTTTAAATACTTTTTCTACAATTCTATACCAATCTCGATATTGCCATATCCATTTAATTATTTCTAGCAATTAATACCGGATTTCTTTAATCCGATTTATTCGTTTATTCTACAATGAATATTTTTTGTTTATACCGTTTGTACAGTTTTTATATATTCTTATTGTTATAGTCGTTTAATTACGTGAGCGCCGACAATAACGCTGATAATATGCACTTATCGCATTCCGCGATATCAGACATGATTAAAATCGCACGTGCGTTTCACGGCGCGGAAATGCCAGGAAATTCCAGGTGTAATAATAAATATATCGCCAGGCTATTTTTAGCCGCGACGCATTCATCTATTCGTTGAAATTACATTATCGATAACGGTGAATTTAATCGAGCAGTTATGCGTGTTTCATTCTTCGCGAACGTACGATTATATCATCGATATTTCGGCGGAATATCAAGTAACTAGTCACTCCCTTGAGTCCCTCGCTTGATTCATCGGCTTACCTCTGGAAGGATTTCTTTTTATTAGCATGATCAACCTCCAAATATCTGCCAATCGCATCAATGAAATCTTCACATATGATCTGCATTCCTTCAAATGTCTATTGGGAGAGAGGCGTTTATTTGCGTAAGACATCAAGGAGATGACATAGACTTTGAATGATTCTTGATAATATATATAGGTATATTTGCGATCTTATGTAAAAGACTTAATGATAATGAAGATAAGGGATAATTACAAAGAGATTTTAGAGATTGATTTTTATTTGATCGACCTTTATAATTTCTTATTTTTAGACATGACTGATAAGGAAGAAATTAAATTTTATCTCTTTGACCATTACAAAGAGATTTTAGAGATGACTGAACCATTTTGGAGATAGATTTTTATATAATATGCTTGCTATCTATGCATTTTACTTGATTGATTTTTATTTGATCAAATTTTATCATTTTTCATTTTTAGACATGACTGATAAGGAAGAAATTAAATTTTATCTTTGACTTTAGGGGGAAGGAGTGAAATAAAACGATCAACAATGACAGATGAATACTTTCTTTATTAACAGAAATAGTACAGAGTGACAAAAATTAACAGAAAATAAGACAACATGATAATTGATACGTAATTATAATTTTAAACAAAAAGTAATGGTATATTCCGCCAATAATTGATTAACGAGAAAATATTTATTAATTTCGACAACGATTGGCTAGCTAAAAGATGTTAATTAAAATTTATAATTTATTGCGAAAAATATTACCCCAGCCAGGGTTTGAACTTGGAACCTCCCGCTCTCCGTGCAGGCGTCGCGTCGTCCCAATTCGACCACTGAGGCATGTGGTAATATTTATCGCAATAACAAACTAATATACCCATATTATTTGTTCCAACATTAGAAAACTGCGCGCCGACTTGGTTTGTCAGACTTTCAACGCAGCTCCTGTTGGAGTATATCCCCTCCCTTCCCCTTAGTTAAATCGATTCGATTAACTAATGTTAACATCATTTTTTAGGTCGATGATGTGTAATAAACAGAAAGTAATGGTATATTTTAAATATTATTTCATATTTATTGTAACATATTATAATTACATAATGATATGTAAATTGTGCATTCTTATACTTATTGTTAGACGTATGCGCGCTAAATAAGTTTTAAGTAAAAAAGAAGAAGTGAAATTAACGAGCACTAATCAATGACATCGGAGAAACGGACTCTTTAATTTGCTCCAGAACCGAAAACCTGAAACTCTCGTTTTCAAGGCGACGCGAAGACGTCACGAAATCGCGTCCAGAAATTGCCGCCGCTAGTATAGTTGTACCAGCTGGCCTCCTTTATATCTCGCATAACCGATGGAAATGCTTGCGTTCCTGTTTGCGTCTTGGTCACACAAGGCGCCTTTGTTCAAGACGCTGCGAGTATAATACATCGCGGTGAATTTTCATTTTACGAGTAATGTCAAATAATGAGTAATATTCTCAACTTTCGAAAATTGACGGCTAGTCCGGAAATCAGGGAGGCTCGAAATACAAACAATGTCTAACTCGCTGCTTAAACAAGTCAAGGAATAAATCTGTTCTTTTACGACCGCTTAATTTATTATATTATCATTTAATTCTTTAATTTATTATATTATATATATTCTACTTTTATCTCTTTATTATTGTATATTTTTTTATTGAATAAAACTGTGCAATACTTATTAAGTAAAATTGTGTAACATCTGTTAACTGATACAGATGAATTTATCATAATTGATATCGCACGTTTTCTTTTACATAAAAAACCATAGTAAGACTGACTACTTAAAAGTATGTTTATATTTATATTAAATTCATTTATTACTCACTAGTCATTACAATTACACAGTTATGAAGATTGCAATTTTTTGGAATTGGTAACGGGAAATCCTAACGTGGCAGTTTTACGCACAAAAACAGGAAGAAAATATCGTTGGTCTTTTTCAGAGGAATTATCAGAAAACTTTCAGAAAGCCTCGCATTCCTACATGTATAGGTATAGCATTATAAAGTAGAATGCGCGAAAGAAGTGGACACTGCTGCGAAAGGTTAATCCGATATATACAGACAGTAACGAATCTTACCGGTCTTAAGGTCCATTTCACAGTTGGATGCTGCTGCAAAACGCAAATCGATAATCCGCCGAACAAATAACTTTGTACGGATTTAGCTCATATAAAACCGCAAAGAATCGACCTCCTTTCGCTCCAAATTTTTCATTAACAAACTAAACTTACCTTACATTTTAAATTTTCCATATATATATTTATTTATTATTTACAAGCAATTTATAATATTAATGCATTTGACAATTTTATTATTCTCGCACAAACTGCAAGAATCGAAGCTTTTCTTTTTAGAGAGACGTGACTGTCCGGATTTTCCCGATCAATTTATCAATTCGACGGCATTTATTTAAGCCGGGGAAGGATTAAGGAGATCGTTTGTTGTGAACGTGACTTCATACACGACACGGACGATGTCGTCTTCGAATCGGTTCTTTGTGTCTGGCGAGAGGCAAAACGCCTACAGCTGTCTGCCAATGTGCTTTCTTAGCGATAACGGCTCTCGATCGCTCCGTGGTATACGTAGAATGCTGAATGTATACGAAGAAATCGATTCTCGTGATATTCTCGTGTATTCATTTTGCTTCGTGTTTTCCTCCATTGTCGGAAGTTTATTTTAACATCGAAGTCTCGCTACTTGGACGAGTCACAGATTCTGATTAAGAACTTCAATACTTTATTGAAACGAAGATACCATGAAAGTTGAATTATGACGTGACAGTGTTAATTTAAATTAAAATTAACGTTGAAAGAAACGAAACTAAAAATAATAATTATAATTATAATATAATTTTGTCTAATTTTATATAATTAATTTAATATAATTTTTATTTAAAAAGACGAGATAAAGGAGAAACTTTTGGATAGATTGTTTTTTCAAGCAATATCTTATATTAAATTAATATTTCGTTATTATACTTTTAATTAATATAATTTTTTATGAAGATTATATTAATATATTTAAATGAATATGTAATAGTAAAAGTTAACTCTTTATATTTTATTCAATATTATCTTTAAACTCTATACACTGGATCTTTTCGGATTCTCTTCATATATACAGTCACTCTTCGAGTATTGGCGATCTTTTCGGCTAATGAGATGGCTCGGCTAATCTCTAGCAGGAGCGCGAGCAATATCACAGTAAAGCGGTCTGTTCTAAATTGTTATTGCTGCCGGCACAGGAAAAAGCCACTCGCGAATGCTATTTATGGCCGTCATAAATCAAACGGCGCCGAAGAGCGCGTGGCCGCCGCGCGCCGCCGCAACGCGACGCGACGTGACGTGCGACGAGAGGCACGAAGTATATCCACATACGTTCGCTAACCCTTCTCTCACACTCGCATATTTATTCGACGAGCCCGGCAATGTCAGAATCGTCGCACCCTGGAACTTCGAGAAGCGGCTCTTGACATTCCGAAATCGAAGCCCCGACCCTGATCCTCGAATCGCTTTGATCGGAATTGGAAATGAAATTCCGAGGTTGCGTTCCATTATAACATATTTTTTCGATTATAATGCATTCGCGAGATTATAATAATTAAAAATATTAACAACAACATATATAGAAAATTGTATTGATAAGAACTCAAGATCGATGAAATTTTAGCGATGCAGCAAATATTCGCAAAAGAGTTGACAAAAATAATTTTAATTAAATTAAATTAAAATAAAATAAACTTAAATGAAATAATATTAGTGAAGTTAAGTGTATGTTAATTTTATATGTACAAGCCTATGTCGAGGCGACCAGCCTCCAGGACGTACCGAGGACACCCGGTATACTTTCGCCGAAATTCCGCGACTGCGAGTTTCCTCACGCACCTCGCCGGACTGCATTCCGCTCTTTGTGTCCCTCTTTTCTCGCAGACAGTGCTAAGCTTCTTTCTTTCGCAGTCAGCGCTTCGCGGTCGATGCTGATTTACGTCGGTCGAGCTAAGTGGTTTCCGCAAGGATACCCTGACAAATAAGTGGCTCCGGATGATTACTCGTGTTCCGGAGAGGTAGAGATAAGGAGAATTTCTTTCTAAGTTCTTGAGCTCCGCGAAATTCTAAAGTTTCGTTCGAATCCATCGAATACGTTTTGAGGTATTAAAAAAATTCGGAAATAAAAATTTTCGAAGAACTTTGTATAGCGCGCAGCACAAAAGCCCCAAGCAGAGCTATTGTACATACTTCATATCTCGGAGAACTGAGAACTGGCCTGAATTCTTCGGCTGGTGCTTTATGCCTTGCTCCGAACTGGAGAGATAAAGTAGACCCGGCATTCCTTCTGATTATAAATCAGTCAAGGGCTGTCGCGTACGTGTCACGTATAAAGTCTTATTAAAAAATCTTCAAGTCACTGCAGCTTTATTTGCATCTCGATACGAGAAATACGCTGGGATGCATAGATTAAAATATGATAATCTTAATTAACGCACGATCCCAATTTCTGATATGATATGATATCAATGATAGGCGGCGCGGAAAAGTGAATGAAGCGGCAGATTCCCTCGACGATTTCTCCCAGACTGTTCTCTCGTAAACTTTAGATTACAAGTGGCTCGCTGCAAAGCACTTCGACAGATGTACTTTCGACCGGGGAGAGAGACAAGAGAGAGACAGAGAGACGAGTTTCTTATATAACATCGACGCGAATTTTTGTCAGCGTCGTCTCTTTACTGTCGTTCTTGGAATCGAGTCCATTTATCGTTGTCCCACTTGCTGCACCGGGGTTATGCTCTTAATCGAGATCGAAAAATCTATTATTTTTGCGGAACGTGAGCTTCCCGGAATTGCGGCATTAATTAGAACGTATCCTTAACCCTCTTGATGTCATTATTTTTCGTTTTGATTTCTTCGAACGCGTCTAGACTCGCGTCTAGAGAACTTTATAGGTCTCACTCACTTCTCTCGTGTCAATCTTTAATCACCCTAATCTCTGATCAGTCTTATCATTCTTACGTTCAACGGAAGAAAACTTATCTGTCTTTTTATCTGTATTTTATTTATTAGCTATATTTTTATCAATTATCATGTATCCCTTTTATTAATGTACCTTTTTCTGAATTAATGTTTATTCGCAGCGAGATTTCACTATTTAACTTTAATAATCTGTTTAGCCTCCCTTGAATTTAATCAGCCAATTTTATCGCTTCTATCTAATCGAGATATATTAAATTTTATTTTATAATACCAATGTAAAGTCTGCAATATAACTGTCACACTTGAGAAGGGCCAAAACCCATGGCCGAAACGTTGTGAAATTATTAATAAATATGGCCAGTTGGGTCGTTTAAAACACAACTTTGTTACGATTTTTTAATTACTTGCTGGCGACGCGAAGTTCCCAATTCGTTAAATTTTATTGCTCCACCTAATCGAGATCTATTAAATCTCTTTTCGACCCAATTATTTAACTCACGAGCGTTCCGTCGCGGACGATAAGCGAAGGTGGCGTCACGGCGGAACTCGCCGCGCTTCCCATTTAAATCCCCGTACTCCATTTAAATCGCGCGTCCCTTTAACTCGCCGGCGATCACGTGCGCGCGCGGTTCGTAAGTTCGCGGCGGCGGCGTCACGTGCGTCACGTGACGCGCGCGGTGCCACGTGACTGGCGTGTCGCTATCGTACAATCGTTCGCGCGGGTACCGTCCGACGTACCGTGCGCTCTTCAGTGCTAGCGCGACCGGCGCGCGCGATGCTTGTCGATCGTGGGGTTTGTGCTGTTGCTCCTTGTGCCAATCGCCGCCGCGGCCGCCGGCACGCCGAAACGCGACGTACTATCCGTCCGCGCGACCTCGGCTCTTCCGCGGTTCTTCGCTCGTCGTGAGCGCGGTCGACGCAGCCCGCTCATCCTCGGGAACACCTCTCCTCGATCTCTCGCCGCCGCAAAGACGCGTGGGCTACGTGGCGATCGGACGCCAGCCAAGTATCAGCTGGGTGCGCACTCCTCTCTCTCTTTCTCTCTTTCCTTGTCTTTCTCCGAGTGTGCCATTCGCGCGAGAATCGGAGAACGGTCCCGCTGGGGGGAAAAAAAATCGGAGTTGTCCGATGTTCCCGAATTCAAATCGCAGCGCGAACGTTTCGGAAAAGTCTATCGATTCCCAGGTAGAGCGTAGAGCCGTAGAGGCTTCTTTTTCTAACACCGTGGATCTTGAAATGTTAACAGGCCGCGTGTCGCGTTATCGGAGACAGCAGAAGCGATAGCGGCCGTCTCCGCTTCTTCCTCCTCTGCTCCGACTGTCTTTGTCTGGGGACAGCACGTCCGCGTCGGTCGTGCCCGTCGCGCACGCACAGAAGTCAGAAATGCGCGGCTGATGAATACTCCCTGGAACGAATGCGTAACTTCCGGCTTCCGTACGATCGCGTATAGAAAGTAGACCTTAATTCGTTTAACCGATCTAAACCTTTGTTAAACTTTCAGCCGCAAATTTTCGATTTATTTCTAATATCTTTATCAAGTTGTAATCGTTAATCTTAATCTTAACTTGTTAAATAAGTAAGTCTAAGAGGAAAACGACAGATTTCCTTGGAGATTCGACCTCAGTATTTCGACAGTATTCGAGAGTCTCTAGAACCGGTTTTGACCCATTTGATTGGAAAGAATTATAGTCTTCGACTTAAGGATGTGCCACCTGCTTCTGGGACACTCTGGTTTTCTGAACATTTGATTCCAGACTTCCCCTTGTATCTGATAAATACCGAGGAGAGTTTGACGCAACCTTTTCATTATTTATAAACCTGAAATATACGTGGCAAGATAAGTTAGTGTGATATCCCAGGTAGCAAAACCGTCTAAAAGATATCTTAAAAATGTTTAAAAGGTTTAAACATCTAAAGGACTTCAGACGTTCTTTAGACGTCTTTTAAACGTTTCTAAGAGTCTTTTAGAAGCTTTTGCTAGCTGGAATCATTTTGGTAGGCATACAGATACTTATTGTTTTCTCCGAATTTTTTAAAGAAGAAAGTAAGGCTAAAACTATTCCATGCAATAGTTTTTATTGCATAAAGAAAATGATTTTATTACGTAAAGAGATGCTGAAAGGATTAAACTGGCTCGATTTATAGTTTGCCGAAAGACGCCGGATATTGCGTCTCGCGTATTGCACGCGCCCGAGTTCTACGTGCCCACGCCTATGCAAATCCCGCGAAATTATCGAAAGAATGGACGGAATGCCAACGTATCGCCCATCCACGCACGTCTCGCGGCGATAGTTGCACTTGTGCCGATTGTACAGTTGCATTCATGCCGCGAAACGAGCTCCTGGAGCGCAACAACTGCACACTATGTCGATGCATTTTAGCGCACATCTCGCAGGTGTAACCGAATTATAAAGAATTGGAAGAGCGATCATTGTGCGATACATTAAATATCTACATTTATTAAGGCTAGTTTTTCAATAGTCGCTTAACTTTAATCTTACACGGAGAAAATGTTATATTAAATTTTACTATGGTGTCGCATCAACTGCGGACCATCAAGGAATTATAACTATTATAAGTTTAAATGCTACGATCAGTGTAAAAATTGCAGGAATTATAAGTTTAAATGCTATAGTCATTATTTTAAAAACAACAGAGCAACGCAATTTTACACTGACCATAGCATTCAAACTTATAATTCCTGCAATTTTTACACTGACCATAGCATTTAAACTTATAATAGTTATAATTCCTTGATGGTCCACAGTTGGTGCGGCACCATAGTAAAATTTAATATAAAATTTTCTCCGTGTAGCTTAACTCATTCTTCGTCTCTTTCTAACTATCCCTTTTAGAAAAAAAACGAATAGTGAGTTTAGCTAAACTTCAGTTTAAACGACCATTGAAAAACTGGCCCTTGTTACACAAACAACTTGAATTAAGCCAATCAGAAGTAATTAAAATAGCCGTCGCTAGGCAGTAATTAAAATAAGTAAAATTTAATCGATTGTATGGAGCAATAAGGAGCATATATCATATACTTGTTGCAACAATGATGTAACTCAAAAAGACAAAGTTTTCTAGAAGAAGAGTTTGAACGTTTTGAATTATGTAATATTATTTTTAAATGCGACTTTGGTGTAATAATTTTATTTTGATTGGACAAAATCTAGCAATCTAGGAATATACAAAATCTAGGAATAAACATATTGAGCTATATATTAGTTCTTCATTCAGTGTGAATTGAATTCTCACCAAGTCTTTTGCAAACAATTTGGAAATGACAATTTTTGAATTATGTTATTGCAGCAAATGAGCGATATGTCTGCGAGAACTATGTAGCACTTGAACGAGGTTTATTTCCTTCGAATCGTTGTATATCGCTCTTTCCTAGAAATATGATATGAAAGTTACGCGACTGCGATCTTGTTGACTGCATTGTTTATATCATAAAATTATCTATGTATTGTGTAACTGCAGCATATAAACGATACCATAATAACGGTTCGATAACGTAATAACAGCGTCTAACTCTTTCGTTGAAATTATAAAATTTAAATGTAGTACATTTTAAGTTTTTAATTACAAAATATATTTCTATGTCAATTATCTTGCTTTTTCGTTGATCGCCTTCAATTTATACGAGTGCAAAAGCATAGGTGCTCGATACTGGCCACAAAGAAAAGAATAAAAAGATGGCATTTATCTAGGATCATTTTTTTAACACTATAGAACCACTAGAGATTAATATATATTTATTTCTTCCGAAGAAATTTTATTAGAAAAGAAAAGAGAAAAAGAAAAAGAGGAAGCAAATTAATAAAATTAATCATCTATGTAATTTCAATAAAAGTCAGGAAAAGTTTTTAAAATTATGATGTTTAAAAATGAGTAATAAATTATTAAAGAATGTCAAACGGGTTATTTTGACCCCAATTGATAGTTCCAGTGTTAAACGTCATATCTACACTTGTTCGCATAGTTCCACGTATTAATTATTCGCTACGAAATCCTCTTGCTAGCTTTTTCAGAACCGTTTCGAGTTACGTAATCGTATGCAGGCTGAACAATGGCGAAGTGCAACTGTCGGGCGAGTTTTATCGAACGTTTATACCGACCTCGAGCGGCCTCGAGCATTCCCAACGATTCCCGGTATTTCCGCCAGCGAGCTTAGTATTCTGTCGTAAACGGGGAATCGGCGCTCCACGCGAGACTAGAAAGCTTGATCACCTTTAGGAATTGGAGCGTTTTTACTCGAGAGATCCGGGTTCGATCGCGTGCACTTCTCGATCGAGCTTTTTATTAACAAACGCGTGGGCCCGCGTTTTGCATATTTCGCCCGTTTACGCACACTTAGCGCGTACTCTCGTGCGACCTGGTCCGATCGACGCGCGAACTCGCCGCGACTCGCTAGTCTCTCTAAGTCTCGCCAAGCTCGAGCTGCCAATTATTTCCCAGGGCCTATTATTAGGCCCCTGCGGTCGGCGAATTCCTGCGCCGACTTAATTAACGCGCAATTAAAACATCCGTGCGTGCGCGATCGTTAATACATCTTCGTTACAATTAAGTAAAATAAATGTTTGTATATAATTATATTGTAAAACAAATTGTGATAAATATCTTGGCTTCTATTTTGACGATAATACTGTCTGTTGCAGATGTCGGAGTTCCCGGTGGAGGGAGGCGAAAACGGGGACATGCAGACCGTCATGGAGAACTTCCAGAAGAAGAATAACCTGGTGGCCGGCAGGGCGCATCACGTCACCCATCATCCGCAGGTCACCACCACGTCGTCGCAGGTAATTTATCTCCCGACACGGACTTTTCCTGTCTTTCTTTCTTTGACTGTCAAATATTTGCGCGCGCTCCCCGGCGCTGCGGGACGTTGTCGCGATTCTTTAGAAAGATGGAAAGACGCGTCACTTTGTATTTCCGTCGCTTGTATTTCCGCGGGAGTTGAATCTTCGCGCGATACATTCCGTGAATTTTACCGCTAATTGACACGCGCGAGAAGCGTGTCGAAATGAATTTAAAAATCCATCTGTGTAAACCTCGTCCCCGGACGACGGGTCTTCTTACGAACGAAAAAGATTGGTGAGAGAAAAATTATATGCTCTTTTTTTTATTATTGATATTGAATCGCGTTAAATCTGTCCGTATTAAATTGATCGCGTTAACTCCGAACAAATCGAATCTTTTACGGGCGATTGTAATTTTTGAACAGAAATTCGGAGGCCTATACTACGCGCATTTTCGCACATTTTGCATCTTTATAGACATTCAACAGAAACGAGTCACGACGTGTTGCAATATCTATTTGGCCTTGGTGCTTCGGGGAAAACACAATTGTCACCTTTTTCGTGAAGTTTCTTCTAATCCGAGATTTACGCGCGAAGATTACGCGGCCTTTAATCTATCTTCTTATCCCGTCTTGTCTGCGTCAGACAGGATGAAGTGTCGCGGCGCCTCCGACGCCCACACCTGAGACGAATTTCCTGAAAGTAGACACGGAAATTTAGAATTATTCACACGTCACGTTTCTATCACTGGCGTGCCGCTAAAAGCGCCTAAAATAATAATCGCCGTCACTGTTCGTAATGTTCGTACAAGTCAACCGATTCGCCTGACTGGCGACGCTTTCCATTCACATTCTTGTCTAATTTATTTCTTCGTTTTGCCGACCACAGGATTTCAGAAAGCTTGATTATTAACGTTGGATTATTAATTTAAAAATCAGATGGAAAATTATAATTAACACATATTACATTTTTAGTCCTTTTATTAACTTTTAAGATAAAACAGAAGTTTGTTACGATGCTGCGCAATATTACCGATAATATAGATGGAAATAGAATAATTGATATAAATATTGATATGTGTCGAAATTTTTTGGAAAGATTAATGATAATTAAGCATTGAATAAAAGTAATAATAAAGTAGATTATATACTCATTTAACGGGTCTTTTATATTGCATCAAAAAGGCAAATCGGATTCTAATCAGATTTAAAAGGTGGATTATTCATTTAGCTTTAAAATGCGTTGTGTGCATATTTTTATACATGCGCCGACGACGTGTGACACATGTCGCGATCAAAGTGGCTGCGCGTCTCGCGAGGAAAAAAAAACCACTTGTCAGACCATCTCCGATCATCGAGCAATCAGAAGCAATCGCTCGAGCGACTGTAGGCATGGCATTTACTACGCAATGTGGCCGCCCACGTGCATATTTTTCCATATGAAGATTAATTCAGCGCAATCTCGGTGAACCTTGGTACTGCGTTTCAAGGTCCCTTCTCTCGTCGTTTCGAGAGAACGTTGCCTCTTTCTAAATTTACCGGGCCCTTTTCGTCTCCAGGCTTGGCCGAGTCATCTCGTACCTCGTAATGACTGCTGGCCCATCGCCAGCAGTCATTGCTGTGGTGCTACTGCACGGATGCTGTTTACATTTTTTTCCTTTAAACCTTTCTAGTTTGCTCTTTCGAAGAATTGTTCATTTGAACTGTATTTCTCATTTGTACAAGGCGAACCATCTGACTTTGGTTCGTAAAATAAAAGGGTTAGTGTAAAAATCTTATCGCGCTTGTCGAATAAAGTTGACGACAAAAAGTATTTAATAAATTAATAACAATCAATTAAAAAAAGGGGAATAGTTATGGGATAAACTGAATCATCTGCATATAAAATATATATGTATATTACTTACATGTTTTTTATTTATATAAAGTTACATATTTATATATTTATTATATCCGAATGTTAGACCTCGTAAAAAAATTGCTTGTTAAAAAAATTATTTTTTCTATCTGATATATAACTTTTACAATAATTAAAAAATTGAACAAGTTCTGTTGATTTATTTTGTATAAAAAGAGAATAAGGTACACGATATAAATGTAATACACAAAAATGTCGAGAGAGAAAGAGAGAGAACACTGATTGTGAGATTATCCTTAAAAAAGATTAAGAACAAAATCTAGAAATTTAATAAATAAACTGACTATATATGACGAACTCGGTATATCTAATAGAAAGACAGAAAAGAGGAAAAGAGATAGAGATAGAATTCGGGTGGGAGGTCCGAGAGAAGCGAGTGAATCATCTTACGCGGATCTTAAATAGAACGAAAACGGCTTTTGACTCGGCAGATGCTGACGACAAATCAGAGCCAGCACCAGAGTAGTAGCAGCACCAGTACTAGTACCAGCAGCAGCAGCACGAGCAGCAGGGTGGCCAAGTCCTCGCAGAGGATTCTCACCTCGTCCTCGTCGAGTGAGATGAAGGCGAGCTCCATGAAGAGCGACCTGACGGAGCTCAAGCGCGGCATCTCGGAGATGAAGAACATCTCGACCAACTTTTCACAACGGCTGCGCAGCAGCATGGAGAACCTCGTGGACAGGTGGGTTTATTTTGAAATAAATTGAACTCCGTGGGTAGATCTAATCTTTGAAAGAAACCTCGAGAGATAGATCTAATCCTCGAGCTGTAGATCACAACGGCTCTTTGGATTGTTGATGAAACAGTGTTCATTGTGGAGAAATCCGGTGTTCTTGAAGGAGTTTTTAACAAGTACATGTAACATGAGTGTTTCGTGAAAACGACGTGCCATTTCGCGTGCTTTTCTTATAATGATTTGTATTTTTAGAGTATCTTCGAGTTTGCCAGCGTGAATCTAATGTCACCATTGCAATGTATGTTCCTTGGCTGTTTTGACGCAGTTATATTTTAAAATTCTCTACTATCTACACATAATATTTTACAAAAACATACCTTTACTTTTGGATTATGATAAATGATAAATTATTTCGATGTTTCTTAATTTTTGTTTCGTTAGAATGTAAAGTAACAAATAATAAAATTTTTGTTATAAAAATGAAGCACTAAAATGAATCAATTGATGACCCAGAATTTATCTCAACCTAATTAATCAAAAATTTGAAAGATTTGATCACTTTAATTGTCAGTAATAATTTAAAGAATCATTGACTTCATCTTCTCGTAAAAATTTGAAGATTTTTCGAGATCTTCAGTTACTTCTTCAACTTCCAGTTACTAAAAGCTCAGTGATTCATCATTTCGTTCGGTTTCTAAAAATTTAGACACACGTTTAGGCTTTAAAACTGAAGCTTTCACAACTGAAAGCTCTGAAACGCGTCAACAGCGAATATTTGTGTACGCATAATTTCGATTTGCATGCTATTTTTGCGGCGGTCAGATTATTTTTAACGCATGGCTCATGTACTTTACGTGTCGTTTCATGTACTTTGATACATATAAGATAATATTTTGTTGTAGTTGAGTATTTAGAACCAATTGATACGAATAACAAAAGCTGCGATCTAGAACAGATAAGAGCAAAATTAAAAAAAAAAAACTGAAAAATCACGTTACAAAGTTTATTTCGATAAAAAGCGTAAGAAATTTCAAATTATATAATTAAAAAATAGGAGAGACTACGCAAGGGTATAAAACTTCAAAAGTACACCATAAGTACTCAAGAAATTGATTCCGTAATTCAAGAGTCTCCATGAAATAGTTAAAGAACTAACAATAAGAAATTGTCGATACGTGCTTCGAGATGCCGAGAATTTCCAAGTCGCACAAAGATCTTACATTGGAACATGGAAAGCTTGCAATATGAGACCTTGGAGTGCAATCAAGTAATTAACTAAGAATCAATATTAATATTATCCCATTATGTGTTTTATCATAGCGGAAAATGCATAAAGAACAATAATGTACGCAAATATATTAATTTGTTAATCTGCATAAAACTAGCATTGAAATGTTTTGACCTGCTCGCTATGAACTCTATAATACGTATTGTATGATAAGCATTTAATTGGCAAATCGTTTTTATAAAGTGATTTATTATTAATGATTCAAATTGATACAAATAGAGAGATAATTATTTTACATGAAAGAAATAAAATAAAATGAACGAAATTTCTTTGTTTGAAGCCTATTTTTTTAGAAAATCAGTTTTGCAAATCAGAAAAAATATAATGTGCGTCTTTCTTATTTATCAAGAAATCAGAAATATAGATATTATAATTTTCAAAATATTTAAAATTTACGTAATATATCGCCTAAATTTTTATTCTGCAAATTTTTGTCTTTCTATACATTTGGGGAGGAGGGGGCATATATAAGTTAATTTTTCAATCTATTTAATTTAATTTAATTTTTATTTTGTATAATTATGCATATAATTATTCTGTATGATTATTACCTGTATTTTTTGCATTCTCAATCAGAAAGGATTTTATCTTGGAATGTATAATAAAATATTGCCAGTTATTCACTCGCGTTCAGTTTTGCACACATCTAACTGAATTCTCTAGAAATAAAAATATATTAGCAACCAAAGGCATTATAGTTCATAAATTCTTTTTGTGGCTTCTGCAGAGATGGCAGTGGACCGGAAGAGACCGATCTCACGGAGCCGTTGGTGACTTTTCCGGATCCGGACACGCCGCCACCTGTCAGCGACGCTGTCACGTTGGCAGGAGGTTCTCCGTCCCAGTTGAGTTCCTTGAACTCGCTGAACAATCTTCATCACAGCATAAGCCCGCCGATAAACATACCGAACATGGCAAACTTACCTGCCGGTCAGGAAACTCTGAAGTTTGAACAGAAGAAAATGACCAGCGCCTCGAAAACAAAGGTGAGCAATGCTTTCCCTTGTCCTCAAATATCTTTGGTAGCCTTCGATTATCACTTTTACATTAATTATTGTCAAGATTTTTTATTTATTATTAGGAATAATTAATGAATAATATAATAGTAATCAGTATATAAATAAAATCCGGATTATGATTTTTATTTTTATTGTAAATAGAAACTAATAATTACGATAGTCATATCGATAAGGAACGATTTTGAAAGTTTAGTTTAAAAAATGATATCAAGAATCGTGTAGAAAAATATGCTAATAAAATAAAGATAAAATGCGATACATGAGAATAATAATAACAATAAGATATAAAATGTTTGTCAGTTTATTGTGACACTGAATTTCATAATGTTGAAAACACACGGAGTCGATCTTGCGCACGTTATCAGCACATGGCCTCGTCGAGTCTGTCCGCAAAATAACGCGCACCTAAAAATGAGTATTTGATAAGAATTGCGCGATTGTTTCAGCTCGGATTTGCCGAGCGAATCGCGGCGTTCGATGATAAACGTTACACATTGCGAACATCGGTGATAATGTTTAAACGCGTAGCGAATGGTTGGCGACCGAGGTGCGGCTTCCTCCAGGTAGTCCTATCCTTGGGTATCGTGCGCGGGAAAGTGTCGAGACTTGGCGTCGTGCATCACGATATCTCAGATCGGTTTGCCGGCTTTCATTCTGCCCTGGCGTCTAATACCTAATCGAATCAATTTTGTTAGGTTGTCACGGATGGATTTAGCGCCGAGAAAGCGACGGCGAACAGTGCAGAGATGAGAGCCCTGCAAGCTGGTGATGTCTCGTACAAGGAGCAGAGCGCCGCGACGGCTGCGAGGGCGCGCGTCGAGCTGGACGGCGTCTCGGCGGAGAAGAGCGTCGCTGCTGCGAGGGTGAGTGATATTTATATTTAGATAAATGGAAAAGTGCTCTATTAAATAATCCTGGAGCATCACGTTAGAATATCATCGTTGTATAATACTTAATAAAAGAAATACAGTGTTTGTATATACGAAATTAAAGAATCGTGCACGTTAGAAATAAATGGGGAGAGGTATGGAAACAAATATAAAAATATAGACAAATATTAAAATAACATATATGTAGATAGAAAATAACAGATATAAAAGGAGCATAAGAAAAATATATTTTATCCTGTTGCAAATAAACGTAAAAAACGCGCTCGCCGCTGATAAAGCCACAATTGCGTAAAACTATATGGCTCTTTATGCTTATATTACTTCCGGCTCGGCGTGAGTACAGACGCGATCGGTGTCACGCGGTAGAGCTGTGCGCGTTACGATTCCTCTCGTGGTCAAAGACCCGCGCGTTCGTAAACAATGCGGTGGCCCGAATTAAAAGTCGGAACGTGGGTGGACGAAGACTCTGCTCGATGCCCGTCGAGGCGCTCTCGCTCTCCGAAAGCCTGACCTTTCTCGTTTGGATAAAACAAAAGGATCGAGAGGAAGACTCTCTGTGGGCGCGGCCGAATAATTTGGCACGAGGCTCGCGGCAGCGTGCGGAAAGCCGCGCGCGAGTAAAGGCGCGATTGCGGGAGGTCGTTGACACGTGCGTACATTGCGTTTTCCACAGCGGTGTCGAGAGGGGCCTTGTCGCGCCGCGCGCTAAAATGGAAACTGCGCGCTGTGCACCGCGAATAAAGTCTCTCGATTTATCCCCGCGTGGTTTTCAAAAGGACTAATAGGAATCTTCGATGAATGAAGGCGAAACTTATGGGAGCGCGTTTGTCTGAAGTTCGTCAAAATTTAAACTGTGTCGAGCATTTTTCTCTCGCGTGCGTGACAAAATTAAAATCAACGAAATTAACAACGGATTTTGCGACTGAATCGATCCGAATTGTTGCATCCTATTGAAACGATTTCTGAGTTGATATATAAATAATTAATATCTATTTAATTCGATAATATTTAATTCGATATTTTTGTAAGGGAAGGTTTAACTTGTTAGATACGACGATTTGTTAGTTGTGCCCGGTATTCAAGTGTGTAGATTTTTTATGAAAGAAATATAAAGGAGAGAAGTGACACGTACACATTTTTGCGAATAAAAAAATGTCATATCGTCCAACGGGCAATTTTATCTGAACTGCAGATTTAAATACAACGATATAAGCATCGACGCAAGAATAAGTCAAGTAAGTCAAGTTGCGCTCGAATGCGACTCGTGGCGCATCTTCACCTTGCAGAGATCGCAATAACATTTTCGCTGAGTAACGCGAGTCGAAGTTGCGATTTCTCATCCAATAACGGCCGCAATCACGGCCTTGACTATCGGCCAAGGCAGTGATTTCGCAAAGGAGACGCGCGCTACCGCGCGAAGGTACGAATGGACATCGCGACAGGCGGATAGCTCGCGGACGGTCTCGTGTAATCGTGAGACGACGTGTCGTTCGACGGGTTTGGCTTGCGTTCAGAAATTCGCATGCTGCTGACTCAAGAGCCACGTAGTAACCGACCTAGCTGAATTCGTCTAAATTTAGATGACGACACGCCGCCAGGCGTAAATATAATCACGAAACGAAAGCTCCTTCTCACGCGCAATACGGGTCACCCGGTAGAATCGAGCTTCCACGATTGAGGTTCGAGAATTCATCCCATAGATCTGTTACTCGTGATCTTTCTCTATGAATGAAAAATAAGAAGTGAAAGAATTGTAACGGGAAAGAATCGTATTTATAAATTCAGAAGAAAATTATTACAGAAAATTATTAATATCTGGGTATATATATAATACCTATAATCTAATAAAAAAAACTATTTTATTAATTATATGTATATATGTATGTATGTCTTATAGATACGATTAGATACGCGACTTAAATTTTAAATTCTAAACTATTGAAAGTTTACTAATATTTAAATAAAATTCTTTTATAATAAAAATGGAATGTCTTCATATTGAATTTAAAATATCACAAGTAGGTACCTACTATATTTTGTAGAGTTTTAAATTTATTACATAAAAATGGTTAATACTTTATACATTATGTACACATTCTGAGCTATTTTAATTTTTATTATAAAGAAATTTTGAAACTTTCTCCTAAATTACGTACCTATTCTAGCTATGTTACCTTTATTTTATCGTATAAAACATTTAAGTATCCTCACGTCGCACAAATCCCATGCACATATCGTGTATTATTTAATATTAAAGAATTTTTAATCCACATTATTGTATATAGTCGCAAAGAATATTTAATCTTCCAAATACCACATTTTGCATTATTTTAATTACAAAAAAAAATAATTAATCTTCCAAATGCACGAGCGTTCCTTGATGGCATCTTCGCGTGAATCGCGTAGGTAGATTCAACCGGCAGCAAAAAATCCCTACTAGCTCGGAAAGAAAATGAATCATCGTGCGGGACAAAAAGATGCGAGTTCTCGACTCGAAAATCGCGGTCGGTTGCGTGCTACTTCGTTCGTGGGTGTGTACGGCCATTATTTCTCCTTTTTTTTTTACGCGCCTCGTTGTCCTTGACCCCACGTGTCGGCCTTGCGACGCCTGTGTCAGTACACGAATCAGTTCTCGGCGCTTTGCAATCTCGTCACGAGTCATCTCCTCGTCTAATTTGCAAAATTACACGAAATTTCAAATAACAGTCAGCTAGACATGTCCCGCGAGGGCCAATTTTATGTTTCGGAGGCAATTTACCGCGAATTGTACGATCACGCGCGCGCGCGCAATAAATTAAAATGAGGAACACCCTGTATATATATATGTCTGATAAAAGCACACAATACGTCCCGTTACTTATCTCTACAATACTCTACATGATTCTCGGCTTGAAAGCTTTCCCGACAGATGCCGCCAGACTTGGTAAAGAACAATGTCTTCAATATGCCAGATAGACTTGTTCCCATATACTGGCTGTACTCTATATTTTCTCTAATAAAAAAAATATATATTGTATCTTCAATCGATGTATCTCATTGTTGGAGAAAACAGGCATGAAATTCTATAAGTCTGCTTGTTGATAAAATGATTTGTCGATTAATAACTATAATTTTTTCTACGGTTATTTAAATCTTTGAGTATTTTTATGCTTCTGTGGCAGTTCAAAAGATAATTTATTTGGCGCGAAGAATATGAAGAAGTCTAGAAACTTAAATTTACATAAATATCTACTTGTATACTTGTATATCTATATCTCATTGCACTATGTTAGTACCTACCTTGTTATGTAAGAAGTTGGATATTACACGTCAACATGCGACCCGAAGAGAACGACAACTAAGAAGGATTTTCCAATTATGTTACAGCAACACGAGTAATTCCTAGAACTACAATGTAAAACGTAGGTAAAATCTATAACTTTGTAAAATTAAGATATTTAAGTGGTTCGTTTAACATGTGGTCTATTCTAAAATTTATAGATCAGTTTGAAAACATTAATATCGCAATATCGCAATTGTTAGAAACTTCGCGTTACGTTTTGAAGCAACCATACACATTTCTCAACCGTTTCTCAAAAATTCCGCGTTGTTCTAACTGTGTAATCAGGCAAGAACTTTATCGAAAAATAGAAGGAAAAGAGATAGAATTCTTCAAGATAATAACTAATTTTTCCAAAGTCGCAAAGAATTCGAACTATCCTTATCAAAGTTTGTTTCGAAGCTCGTTTACTTTTTCTACTTCTTTTTCTACTTTCGCGAAGATATCGCCCTAGTTTCCACGGCAAAACGGTGGAGAAGGGGGATAATGGTAGACACGGGTATGACCGAGTGCGAAAGTGGCCCCTCGTCATGCACAACCCCCGGGTCGATAATCCACCACCCCCGCGAAGGAGCAGTTCGTTCGCGACGTTGCTCGTCGTCAGTCGGTCGCTAGGTCGGTCGGTTACTTGATTGAATGTTGTATGGGACAGCAATTGTCGAGGCTGCTGACGCGGGGCCTTTCCCCTTGTCCGAGGCCCCATAGCGACGCGATGCCGCGTGACCATCCTCGTCCTCGGGTCTTGGGAGGCCATGTCGCCTCGCAAACGGTACGACGATCTTGATCCTCAAAATCGAACGTTCTACTTTCCGACCTTCAGGTCGCAAAAATAACAGTTTCGCGTTAGTCTTTCTCGTTAGTCTTGATCGCGCGAAGTGATCTTTTCTTAATTATAGTTTCGCAATTAATACGAGAGGAGAAGTAATGAGATCCGTTGCAGCTCTAGGCTTCAAGCTGTCTCGAAACGCGGGTGCTGTTAAGACGTTCGGGGATTGTTCCGGGTTTCCGTGACGTGGGGTGTGCGGAACAGCGGAACGTTAAAAATAGAGAGCCGTGCATCTTGCTCGCGATGACAGAGTTGTTGTTTGGTTTGCTGTTCATTCAGCGACGCGATTTCGAGACGTAACGCGACGTGAGATCATCGTTCAGATTTCGGTGAGAAGTCGGAAGATGTGCCAAGAGACGGGCGATTACAAGTACTGCAGTTAAGTGTCACCGATACGTCGGGAGACTGCAACCGAAATAGAGCAAGCGTTCGCGGTAGTTAAATAATAATCTGCAGTCGACCGCGACGCCGCGATTTCAAGGACGCGTATAGCCAGAGACACGCGAGGATTTTTCCGAAAAAAAATAGAGATCGTCGTCGTCGAATCGAACGATAAGAGTCGCGTATGATAAGAGATTGATAAGCACTCTGCGCAGACTCGGCAAAATCAGCTGTAAGATTACAATACGAGTGGCAGGTTCTCGTCATTCTCCTCATTCGCGGAAATTTGGTTTGCTACCGAGTTTACGATGATGAAGATAATTTGTGTGATTGTTTGCTGTGACAGAGTGTTGTGTACCTATATATAGATTTATCGTAACTGATGTATAATCGCGAAAGACTTTGATCTCGCGTTACTCTCGAGATCAGTACGGAGTCGATCATCGAACTTTGATATATCAATGCGATAACGTATCGAATTCCAGCTATTTAATGATTTATTTAACGTGAAAATAAGAAAATGTGTGCCGCATTTTTTAACTCGCACGTCAAATGTTACACAAACAGAGAAGGATCATACACTTTATCGATGTACTTATGTAATGAGTACGATAATGAGCATGATTATAGTATTACCTAGAAGTAGATACTTTAACTAATAATCGCAAAATTATTACAGATTCATAATTACATTAATTGAATGATTATAAATCTAATTATGGAAACATTCCATGCAGTGAAACAAATGTTGTAATTACAATTTATTCTACTGTAATATCTTCGATGTATTTAACCACAAGTCGCGCGTTCACGATGATTTTTCGCTGGGAATGCAGACGTGAGCGTTAAAATCACGATCGAGGTATCAAAATTCGTGTTTAGTGCCGCCCGTGCACGAATCCGAAAGCAACCGAGTCATTCGTGAGAGTGATTCGCTCGTGAACTATTTCTAGACTAGTCGAAAAATAGCATGCAATGGTGAGACCGCTGTTAAAAAGCCGCTGCACCGATTACGCGATTGACGTGCGGAAATGCATTTCTCTCTCTCTCTCTCTCTCTCTCTCTCTCTCTCTCTCTCTCTCTCTCTCTCTCTCTCTCCCTCCCTCCCTCTCTTCCTCTGTCCCTCTTTGCTTCACGAAATTAAACTCTCTCGCCGGGTGATGAATCACACTTAAGCACAGTCCAGATTAGTTTACGTCGCGCTGCCATCACACTCGGTGATCCAAAGCTCTCGTGCTTTCTACGACTCGATCGGAAACGTTTTATTTACTTTTATTATAATTCGGCAGCTGTTAGACAAATCTCGAATTTTAGTCTCGTAGTGCAGTTTAGTCGTCGAATGCACGTGATAAATGTGGGATCAGTTACAAGTAATTCTGTTGAAAATGATTTGATTCAAGAGACAATTGAAAATAATTTTGTCAAGATTAATTAAAAATAATTTTAAATGATTTAACGGGGATCATAATAAAAGATATTTTTATTAGGAATTAATTGATTATTGAATGCTATTACCTATACCTATTGAATGTTATTAATCGATGTATTGATTAAGAATACTTGAAAATAACTTTGTTTAAATTGTAGACAATTACACTTTAATTTCTTCCGCAATTTTTTTTGATAAATTATGAATTACTCTTTGCGAGAATATTTATTTCGAGCCTCGTAATTTATTTTATAATTGAGAAAAATAATTATCATCATCGATTTTTCTATTAAAAGAATGATGTGATTCTCAGTTGAAATATGAGCGCACCGTGGCCGATACATCGTGGAATATTGCACCGAAAACAGTTCGAACGATCGCGGTTGGTAAGTCTTGAGAAAGTTATGACTCGTCTCTCTTTTCTTCGTGTTCAATAATATTTTCGATAAATTACTCATAATAAGCCGGTTACTTCGTTAAACGTTTCCGTAAAACCCGACATTTTAAGGAGAACGTATGGAACCACGCTCATCGTTTACGTATGTAAATACCTCTGAAAACATCCGCTGGCGAATCGCATGCGGAATGCCACGTATTTAAAATTGAGCGTTTGTTCACGTCATTCGCAATTTTTTTAGAATACCGCACGCGACCGATCTAAGAATAAAGCAAAGCTGGCCTTGCGCGATCGAGTGTTTTTGTCATTCGTAAGCGGGAAGTCGATCAAAGAAATTCGTTCGAATATTCGTGCAAAATATGCCGTGAAAAAAAATAAAAGAAGACACATCAGATACGGAATTAAGAATTGTGACAGGGAGAGGAAAAGAGCAGTATTACCGAAAAAATTAAACTTATAAAAAATCCGATCTTGTTACTCAAACTCGGAAAACAAATCGCGCTTTTAGAAGCTATTAAAGCTTATTTTGAAAACAATTTCCGTATCAAATATATTCAAATTTATTATATTAATATGATATAAAGATTGCAGCTATAATTGTTCTGTCAGTTCCATATTAGCTGTCAGTTCATAATCAGCTGTGGAGTGCGTCGACTGCACGCTCCACAGATCGATTTTCGCGACAATTCGAGACAATACTCTTCCTCATCCGTTAATACATCCATTCGCAGTATTAGCATCGACGTCATGAATTGCAAAGCAAGGTGGCAGATAGTAGGATCGGTGTGTAGAAGCAAAATCGAGTTTAACGCGCCGCGTAACAGGCGGCTGTGACGCCTGTGACGACACGCTCGAATTATATTTAGAGAAATACGTCGGAAGAGAATCGGACGCGGAGAGAAGAGGACGGCGAGAGGAGACAAAACGAGCGGGATCGACGAGCCTTTCACAATGCTGATCATTGTATCGCGAAGACTCGAGGGGGAAAGTACCGTTGTGTTATTTCCGATACTTGAAGAGGAGATAGTGATAAAAACGCGACATCGATATTATATCGAGTATTTAATACTATTTAGTGTAATTGGATGCTTGACGTCTATATCTATATCAGAAATCGGTTTGATCGCGATTAAATATTATAATTATTCAGATCAAAGTACTTCCCCCGTTCTCTTCCCTCTCTTCCCTTCTCTCTCTGCAACGATAAGGTATTCTTTTTTTTAAGTATGATAGATTAAAGAATGAATTTAACATGACGACAATCTTTTTACTGATTAAATATTTTGATATCATCAGATCATTATCATCGGAATTTTATAATAAAATAATTTTTGAATGACCTTTCATATACATATTTATCTTTTTTTTCTATGATACTAATTTAATTTAATTTAACAGCAAAACTGTTCAAATAATAAAATACTAAATTCATCATTTTTTTTTGTGATACTAATTTAATTTATTAGCAATACTGTTTTAATAGTGAAATACTAAATTAAAGTAATTTAAATCGACCGTGACTGGCAATATATAACGTCTTTCCGATATGAACATTGAAAAAACTGTGAGCCAACTTGGTTTGTCGGATTCACACAGCACATTTTCGGGTCAATCGTCGAGACATTATTAATTTCGACCATGGGTTTTGGTCAGTTGATGTAATTTCTAAATTAAATAGTTTAAATTTTTATTGCGAAAAAATATTACCCCAGCCAGGGTTTTTTTTTCAATATTCATATCGAAAAGACGTTATATATTGCCAGTCACGGTCGATTTAAATTACTTTAATTGTTATTCTATACTGGCGAAATAAATTTATTATTCTGTTTGAAATACTAAATATTTAAAACTATTCAGGATAGGACTGCAGAATTGTTATACACTTTTTTCTTTTCACGATGTATTAATATACATGTACTATAAATAAATTTTTGCGTGCGCAATATTCTCGCGATTTCTCGATTCTTTGCGCTATTCGAACAGGATGAATAACTCTGTTGGCTGAAAGATTAGAATGACAGAAGTGCGTATCTCATTATGCGTTACTGCTCGCGAAATGCGTGTTGTGGCTGCGTGTCGGAACGCCGAAAAAAATCGCATCATCCCGAGCACAGTGCAACAGTTGTACTCTCTCGGTACAAGATGCTATCGTCTATCTGCTACTGCAAATTAGCGAATGCGTCATAAGTGGACCTTCGATAATATGCGCTAATTCCCTGCAACGCGCGACGGGACATTATATAGGGTGTCATGGAACTATCAAATTTTTATCGCAGCTTATACAGTTATGCATCGTCGTGATGATTTTCTTTATGTCTCTCGGAAGAAATAAAATTAGGTGAAATTAAAGCAATTTAAATTAAAACGAAAAGTTTCACGGGTCTCAATTATAAAGCGATGTTTCTTCTGAATTTCTAACAGTATAGATGGTATAATTATTCCGTGACAAACATCGATTTTTCTCACGTGATAATATGATATAGAGTGATGTGTGTAAGTGTTCGATAAAAATTATGGTATAATCGGTATAGATAATGTTTTCTCATGCAGAAACAAATAAAGGAATATAGAAAATCCTCTTTGTCTATAATTGCGTGATTTTCTGGGAAAGCAATTTTACAATTTTATTAATCTTATAATCGACATTGAAGAATAAATTTGCGATTTAATATCGAATGTACGCTTTTCTTCTTCAGGAACAGAGAAGCTTGAAGGCTGGCGATCTTTCGCATCAGGAGAGCAATAACATGGCAGCATCCACTATGAAGCTTCAGAGCGATTCTTTTACCTCCGAGAAGGTAAGTGAACACCGTTTACTTTCTCATAAAGACGTGGGGAACATGGAAAAGTACTCGGCCGATCGAATGTCTCGACGCAACGATCGTGGTTCACTGCTTCGCGGAAAAGCGTGAGGCCGTGAGGTACAGTTTTCTCGGCTTATGCTCGCGCTTCTGGCGGTCTACCAAGGAACGCGCGTTAAAACGTCCGCGTACCGACAGCCTAAATCGTAAATCGCCGTCCTTAACGACGTTGGAGAACCGCGACCGGTGACTACGCCGCGTTTTGGCACGCGAGGTCGCGTCGCTTGTTTAACGCTGTTTCTGCATCCGCGATGCAAAATGAGCGGTGATTTAAACGCTGACGAGCTTGCGATTGGACCCCAGTCGAAAAGTGGACTCGCGTGATTCGAGAAGCCCGTGAGAGGCATAAAGCGTCAGAGTCAATAGTCATACTCGCAACTTTGTTCGGGATGATGCTAAGAAAGTGCAGCCTTGACTCGCGAATGGTAAATCAAGTGTATAATTTGCAGAATTGAAGAAGACAGTAACATTAGATTTTTATCAATATTTCATACTTGTGTGTGTAGTGCGCGTAAACTTTATATGTTAATTCCGCATATTAGTAGTCGTTATACGTAGTTCCAGGTTATTGTAGATGGAAAAGTTAAATATTTTATATTTGTAAACATCTATTCGTAAAGTTAGAAGACTACGAATTTCTCTCTTTTACGTTAGAAGAATACTTACGCACAATTTGCAATAGATAGGTACTAATTTAAAATATTGCAATCCCTGATTTACGTTTATTTAAATTAATGATACATTGAAATAGAAATATTATTTAATTAAATTAATTTGAGTATTAGATACAATTACAAATCTTTAAATTTCACATCGATGTCATAACTGCGCAGTAGATGTGTCCACATAGAATGTGTCTCGATCATATTGTATTATATTAATTAATAAAGGATTAGTGATAAATTTCATCATATATATGACGATAGAAGACTTTTAAAGCATTAAGTCGTAAGAGGAGAAATATTACGATAGTTATAATATAATTACAAAATGATGATAAAAATTATAATGTAATTATAAAAAAATACAAGAATCATAACAATCAACGAGAAATTACTTAAAACTAAAAACAAACAAAACGCATTGCTTTTATTCAGTAGAAATTTATTTTGAAAGAGATAAAAGATCATTGTTATAACTATAAAATATAACTTAATTGAAATCAAAAACAGAAAAAAAATTCTTGCTTGCTGAGCATCTTAATCGCGTTTTAAAAGTTTATAATGTCGCCTAAATTAATGGTTAGATTTATTCGTCTCTCAAGTTCACTTTACTATTCGCAAATTATTTTTGCAGGGATTGCAGTATTTTATCCATTTTTCCATTTTACAAATGTGCTTTCTATTTTTTAAGAATAAATATTTACTTACAAATTTTATCACATATTTGCATTACATAACATAATTTAGTGAGAAATATTAACCCTCCATTGTCCTCATATAAGTAAGGCGGACGCTCAGTTCACATTTTATTTAAAAGTTGACTCTAAAACTTTCTAACTTTTCACTTAAAACCTTCTAGATTATATTGGTATGGTTGTTCTCCAAAATGTCGTTAGTACAATATTTGTTTAGACTTTGAAAGTGTTAACGCGCGATATATTATTTGAGCGCTCATACGAGAGCACTAACGTTCGCTTGGTGAGCGAGGGCAATGGATGAGGTTTAATAACTCTAATTCTTGATGCTTTTCAATGCTGGCGATATCGATGAATGAAAACTCTTATCAATGTTCCCAATAATATTCTCTACTTTTCATTACTACTTTATACTAAATACCACGCTAATATATGATGGAGATCATTTAGAAAAACACCTTTCGAAGCACCTGAAGTACACCTATTCCGTTCATTGACGAACAATGTTTCAAATGCTTGTCAATGTCCTCGACTTCTTTCCTCAAGATCTCTTCCTCAAGATTTCGAAAATAATCAACGGACAATGTTTTCGTGCTTTGCAGAAAGCGATGGCAGCGCAACAACAAAGGCAGACAGTCACCTCGACCGGCATCTTCAACCACGAGAAGCACATGGCCTCGAGCTCGCAGTCGAGCATCACAATCGCGTCCAAGTCGGGTGTGAGCGCGTCCAAATCAATGGTTACCGCGGCGAGCGCGGTTAATCAGCTGATGAACGGCATGCGACCACCGACGGCCGAGGACGAGCTGTTGTCCTTACCGTTGGACGACCTTGACTTGCTGTGCTCCAAGTCGAATCCGCAGGACGTGGACTGCGCGATCGCCAAGTACTGCAGCCTGCTCAACAGCTTCGTGGAGCGGCTGAAGGCAAGCGCCGACAGTTGCAAGAGCGGCGGTAAAGCGCCGCAGATGTTGAACAGGGTGAACGAGATCATCCGAAAGGCTTGGGCGGTGCCTACGCACGGCCACGAGTTGGGTTACACCCTGTGCAACACCCTGAGAACGCGCGGCGGTCTCGATCTACTCATGTCAAACTGCGTGGTGAACGATCACGAGCTGCAGTTCTCGTCGGCCAGATTACTGGAGCAATGCCTGACCACGGAGAACCGCGCCCACGTGGTGGAGAACGGCCTGGAGAAGGTGGTGAACGTGGCGTGCGTGTGCACGAAGAACGCCAACTCGGTGGATCACGCGCGCGTCGGCACCGGGATACTCGAGCACCTGTTCAAGCATAGCGAGGGCACTTGCAGCGACGTGATCAGGCTCGGTGGTCTGGACGCGGTGCTGTTCGAATGTCGGAAGAACGACGTGGAAACTCTGCGCCATTGTGCGGGCGCGCTGGCGAACTTGTCGTTGTACGGCGGTGCCGAGAACCAAGAGGCGATGATCAAGCGCAAGGTACCGATGTGGTTGTTCCCGCTTGCCTTTCACAACGACGACAATATCAAGTATTACGCCTGCCTGGCGATCGCCGTGCTGGTCGCCAACAAGGAGATCGAGGCGGCCGTCCTCAAGTCCGGCACCCTCGATCTCGTCGAGCCCTTCGTTACGTCGCACAACCCCTACGAGTTCGCCAAGTCGAACTTGGCGCACGCACACGGTCAGAGTAAGAACTGGCTGGAGAGACTCGTGCCGGTCCTGAGCTCGAAGCGAGAGGAAGCTCGCAATCTCGCGGCTTTCCACTTCTGCATGGAGGCAGGTATCAAGAAGCAACAGGGCAACACCGATATATTCCGTACGATTGGCGCGATCGAGCCGTTGAAGAAAGTAGCCAGTTGTCCGAACGCGATCGCGTCCAAGTACGCGGCACAAGCTTTAAGATTGATCGGCGAGGAGATTCCGCATAAACTCAGCCAACAAGTGCCTTTATGGTCCACCGAGGACGTGCGAGAATGGGTGAAGCAGATTGGCTTCGCTGAGGTAGTCCCGAACTTCGTGGAGAGTCGAGTGGACGGCGACCTGCTGCTGCAGCTGACGGAGGAGAATCTACGCGAGGATATCGGCCTGACCAACGGTATCATGCGCCGCAGATTCGCCCGTGAGTTGCAGAATCTGAAGAAGATGGCCGATTACAGCAGCCGCGACACCGGCAACCTGAATAGCTTCCTGCAATCGATCGGCCAGGAGTTCTCCATCTACACGTACAGCATGCTGAACGCCGGCGTGGACAAGGACTCGATACGCAATCTCTCAGAGGACCAGCTGCTGACCGAGTGCGGCATCGCCAACAGTATCCATCGGCTTAGGATACTCGACGCTATCAAGAACATGCAGCATAATCAGTTCAGCTCGTGCGAGTACGAGTCGCCCGACAAGTCCCTCGACGTCTTCGTCAGTTACCGCAGATCGAACGGCTCGCAATTGGCGAGTCTGTTGAAGGTCCATCTGCAGCTGCGCGGTTTCTCGGTATTCATCGACGTCGAGAGGCTCGAGGCCGGCAAGTTCGACAACAACCTGCTGCAGAGCATCAGGCAGGCCAAACACTTCCTCCTCGTGCTCACGCCCCAGGCTTTGGAGAGGTGTGTACAAGATAGCGAGTGCAAGGACTGGGTACACAGGGTGAGTCTCTCGATATGTTTCTTCTTCTTATTATTAAAAAGATATTGAGACTTTTGTTATATGCTCTTAAGTTAATAAGAAGTATATTATGCTTACTTTTTTTTTTGTTTTATCAATCTTGAAGCCATATTATATAAGCAAAAAGCGAACAATTTTTTCAATTTAATACAATTATTGGATTAATTTAATATATTTTTGAGAGAAGAGATAACTTCGAAAAAATATTTGTCACTAATTTTAAGTACCTTTTTCTTCTCAGGGGAAAATTTTTTTTCGGATTATCAAACATAATATAATAAGTGTATTGTTTTAGAAATGTCTTAAACAATACTTTAAAATATTAATATGTTATATATCGCGTTATTATTTTCTGGTTTTATTCTTTTCATCGAATTATATTAATTATACTCAAGAATTGATTAAAAAATTAAGCTTTGCAATGTGCGGTGTTTCAATTCGCATTTTCGATTATTTTATAGGAGATCGTTGCGGCACTGCAATCGCAATGCAACATAATTCCAATCATCGACAACTTTCAATGGCCGGAACCTGAGGAACTTCCTGAAGACATGCGCGCGGTCTGCCACTTCAACGGTGTCCGCTGGATTCACGACTATCAAGACGCTTGCGTAGACAAATTAGAAAGGTAAAGCAACCGCAGTCTCCTTTTTAAATTTTATTTCTGTATTTTTTGTTAAAAGGGCATGGCTTAGAGCACAAAGAAGAAGATAACTCTATTTTCTAATACAAGTTTAATAGCTGAAATAGGAGTCCCTTTCTCAGATAATTTTATTTTAAATAATACAATTATGTCTTTTATGAGATACAAAATATTTGTTATAATAATCATTTCATCAATTATTTAATAGAGTAACAGAATACAAATATATATCTAAGGATGATCTGTACGACAGTTGTTAAGTTAACTTTTCGGTGTTTGCTTCTCATAACTATACAGGTTTATGCGAGGCGAAATACCTGTGAGATCTGATCTGTCTGGCGGAATTCCACGCAGCATGGCTCCCAAGGACGTGACCCAGCCCAGCACACCGGGTAACACGAACATACGACAGCCGCCCAACTATCAGCGAATGCACAGTAACGAAAGCAGGGGCAGCGACAAGGATTCCACGGGCGGGCGAGACTGACTAGACGGCCCGCCCACAGCCATATCGAGCAGGTAGTTCCCTGATAATTTAGCATATAACACCCTAACATTAATTGTGTTGAGGAGAGAATCGATTCGTCAATGTCCCAAAAAATATCTGAAATTTGCAGAATCCATCAACACCCCGGTACCAAGTCCCGACTGATGATTTGATGCCAGATTAATTATTATGAATAAAACAGATAATTTGGAATAATTCTATTAAAATAAGTAATTGATTATAAAAAGAGTTTAATAATAAATAACAAACTGGATTAATTATTACAGATCGAAAATCTTTTGATAATTCAGATTTCTTAAAAGTACCTACCCAAAAGAAATCCAAGGGATGATTACAGGTGGTAATAAAAATTTTGAATGATCTGAAGTATTAAAAATTAGTGAATTCTTTACACTGGCCGTTAACGAATCGATTTATGATGCGACTTTGAAGCGAGCTATACTAACGCAGCGCTAATTTCTTTTTTCACGCAGCCAAGATTGCGAATCGCTCTATGACAATCACAACTAGGTCAGTCAGCGATACAAATTCTTTATCGATGTTTAAACAGTGTTAATCTGTCACCATTCCGTCGCTTTGCCAAATCCTCATATTGAATCAGTCCCTGATATACTGCTGATATCGTTGCACTTTCGGTTCCAAATGTGTTACTTATAGATGTGCTTGTGCTGTAGATGTATAGATACACATATAATAGTTTATAGTAAAAGTTTAGATAAATTTTTGTCTATCTGAGTGTCGGATGCTTATTACATAGTCTACGTGTAGAATAAATTATCTTTTAATTTAAATAAATTATCCTTTAAATCTCTTAATTAATAGATAACGCATTGATAAAAATCAATAAAAATTATTAAATAAATTTGATCATTTGATCATTAAATTTCTTAAAATTTTCAATGTAAATCTTTTAATATCGAATTTATTTATGATACCAAGGTTGATTTATTCATAAGCGAGAGTTTCGCGGAAATGTATACCGGTAAACGCAGTAACTTTAATTTTCTACACATAGATATTAATTGTATATATATGTATAATCTTTATGCACATATATTATGTACATTTTATATTATATCTATAGAAATAAGAATATGTAATTTTGTGTCGTCTTCGGTGTTCGGTATAAGAAAATTGAGACAAAATCGAAATAATGGTAGGAATATAAAATAAATATTAATTTCTCGGATGATGCAACATAACGCAGAATGGTAGACTCTATTAACAATAAAAATTCAAAAGTAATATATGTTTTCACTTTCTAAAATTTTAATTTGGTTCTAACATATACGATAGATTTTATTTTGATTGAGGATATGTAAAAAGAGATATACGAAAAACATCTTCGTCTTACTTAACACCGAAGAAGGCGAATGAGAAACGCATCTCTCGCTGAGTCACGATGTTGCAATAAGTTTTGTGTTTTCGTGTTACAGACTTAGAAAGTCGTCAAGTCCATCCCGTTGGTTGATGGGCCTGCCGCCCACGTCGCCGCGCTTCAAGTTCATGTACACACATCCGGTGAGTGCCAGCAGCAACCTGGCGGTGCCTCGCAGACCGCCGCGGCAACCACCCTCACCGTCGACGCGATCCCGCTCGCTGGAGCTGTTGGATCAACAGGATCAGGAGCGAAAGTTGGTTTCTTCCGCGGTCGTTCAACGACCACCACTTCCCAGGCCAAGATCGCGCAGCCTGGACGGTCTGCTGGATGAAGACGCGAAGAATGGTGAAGAGCAGGACGAAGTGCAGCGCGAGAAGAGTCGAGAATGCCCTCCGACGAGCTCGGAAGATGATGAAGTCGTCCCCGCTTCAGAAGAGAGCCAAAAGAAGCCTGACACCGAGACTATCGAATCCAAGGATGAACCCAGGCCGGTTCCCAGAACGAAGCCAAAAGTGCCCGACATTATCGAGTCGAAGTCCGAAACGGAGGACATACGAATGTCCTTGGATAAGGATGAGAGTGACAAAGAGGCTCCGCCGAAGCGTCCTCTGAAGCCGAGTCGACGTTCCAGCTCGGAAGGACAGTCTTCGACGTGCTCCAGCAGACAATGCGCGGACCAGGAACATCCGGTGGAAGAGCAGAGAATTAAGAAGGCAGCACAGGAGAGATTGACGACTCGGGGCAGCGACGAGAACGACGATTACGACGACGACAGATCGACGGTGCTGCTGAAGGCATCAAGAAGCTGTGGTGCGGGATTGGATTCCGACGGGAGCGTCTCGTCAAGCGAATACGGCGGACACAGAGCTCGCGCGAAAGGACCAGGCTCGTTGTTGTCGCTGCCGACGGGCGCGGAGCCTAAGCGCAAGCGGAACTTCATGGACAAGTGCGTGAACAAAGTGCGGTCGTTCATGAAAAAGTGAAGCAACGAGACTTCTTGTTATTTAATTCTGCAAACTGGTCAAAGTAAAGCGCGCGAAACCCTATAAGTTCAAGTCTAAAAGATGGTGCGGAAGATAACTGGATAATTAGAAAATATTTTCTATGATTACTTCAAAAATTTTATATCTAAAAAGCGTTTAAAGATTTTAAGGATCAGAAAAAATCGCTTTGATGGTTTTGGGATTTCTCAAAAAATTTGTCTAGGCGTTCGCGAGTGAGATTAGAAAAACATTTATAAAAAGCTTGAGTGATGTGAAGCTTAAGATGTCTTTATGATTATCGAATAAATTGTAGTTTTAAAAATCAAAGGAGGCATTTAAAAGAAATTCGGCTGAGGATATTAGATTAGACATTTAGGTGTCTTTTATGTTGTTTAAAAATTTTTCAGGCCGTTGCTTACGAAAATTTTCAGCAGTCGGTGATTTCCGAATTTCGTGTATTTAATTTCGCGATGTGCGAAAATATATTCCGAACTTCGTGATCCGCTTCAATGTACAATGACAGGCAGCATGAAAGTATATAGCGAAATGTTGTGCCTAAAGATGCGACAAGTGTCTTCGTAGAAGCCCCGAGACTTGACTCGGGATACGCGCGTTTACGCGAATTAGCCTGCTTTTCCAGGTGCCTTTTTTGTATTGTATTTTCTCTCGTTGTATTGTATTGTATACATTACATATGTATATTGTATATGTAGAAACGAACGAATCGAGAAACTTAAGGCGGCTAAGTCGTTATTTGTAATACTATTTTTCTAGACAATTCTTTTCTCTTAGACCGCGTTTACAGACGCATGTGGCTCGCGTAGGTCACAGGAATTATGGTTGTTCTTATTGCAGCTAACACCGAAAATACATTTATACATAACTGTATTGGGTGTTCGATAATACGCACGGTTCGGCGATGTCTCTTTTTAAACGTCAAGATCATACATCAGTTAGAAAAAAATTAATTTTTTCTCTAATATTTAATCAAACTTAACGTTCTTTTTTGTAGCATCTAGAATCTCAAAGTTAAATATCTTGATAATTATATTTCGAGACAAGATTCCACTGAAATGGAATTCTTCTAAAATTAGCTGAAGAATATTTTATACGATTCTTGTCTTCTCTAAAATCCCTACAATTTTTGATCGTGAACTGTATATATTTTTTTATCGGAAAAAAGAAAATTATATTGGCTTTTAATAAGGAATATCGTTATGAAACTTTGTTCAAAGTCGAACACCCGATATATGTATAACCGTGACTGTTTTCCAGGTCGCGTGATATTTTACTATTTAACACTGTTTTTATCGTACCAATTGTCGATATACTCTCGCCGAGAGTCAAAACGGCAACGCTTCGATATTCGTAGTTTAAGAGATCCGTCTGATTATCACAAAACTGTATATTTTACCAAAGTTTCATAAAGTTACGAATTTTATCGAAATGTTTGAAATGTTTCTCAGAAATAAATTTTATTTAGCGAGACAAAATCGCTTATACCTTCAGCCCCCTGTTCAATTTTCTTTGTTCGCTATTTTTTTTATTAAAAGTATTAAATATGTAATTTATAAAAATAATGGATACATCTGATTCAGTTATTTGACATCATTTATCACACGGAGTGGAATTTACAAAGTAGCAAATACTCGTATACTAAATATCGACATAAATCATAAATACTTTACAAGTCTTAAGAGCTACATTTTTTCGTTTGGATTCTGATTATCGTCTCGTAAAGCACGACAAGATTGTCTTGTCGCTTGTCTCTGAGGCTTAAATTAAAAATAACATTGTTTATATTTTGTATTCAAAATGCCCATTCTAAATAAAGCATGATACAAAACGAGATTCTTATATATAATGATATCGCTTTAAAAGTCTTTTTCAAAAATATATCTTTTTATCATTGGTCATAAATTTGTGTTAACATTATATATATTATATTAAAAGAGCAACACAAATATCTTTTACTGCTTAATCCTTAGACGGCATAGAGCCAGAAGAAAAAAATTTGTTTTACCTTAAGATATTTGAAACATTGATTTAACTAAACTTAGAAATGAAATTATCTATCTGTTAATGATATCGTCGCGGCCCCTCAACCTGCGCATTAAAATCATATCGTTTCGCATAAGAGTGACTCGTTTAGCGTGCAACGCCAGCAGTACTGAATCTTCAAAGAATTGCACGATGTACATCTCTGTCGCTTCTTGCAAGGCTTCGAGAGCCGTGGCTTGTATTCTACAAGTTAATTCTATAATCAACTCCTCTATCGAATACTGTAAGGATTCCATTGAGGCATATATTTTTTTCACTCTATATAAAATTCTAATAAATAATTTAAAAAATATATATATCTAGTATATTCTACTAGAAGAGAAAGAGCATAATATATGTCATGAAAATTTTACTGTACTCATGTAATATAAAACATTAATTTTTATTTCATGTTTTTTTACATAAAGCATTGAGCTCTTTCAGTATGTACATGTAAAACAAAGTTGCTCTTCTCTTAATTAATTAATACATGATCTTAAAAATGAATATGCACATATAGTTGAGAGAGAATCTGTGATTTTGTAAAATCCATAGAGTAGCGTTATATTTACCTGGTGATGTCCTCTCTGGGGAATATGTCGAGGATAATTTCTCTGACCAAACGCGCGAAAGGTAGTTTAGGTATGAGAAAGTGTGTGGATCTTCTCAGATGTTTAATTTCCTGCAGTACGTGGCTTTTCCTTCTTTGTCTGTCGACTAGCACAGTTGTCTTGACATGTCAAAAGGCATATAATACGGCAACAATATAATAAACATATTACAGTATGCGTAGATATATCTATAAATACATGTAGCACGATTTATCTCACATAAAATTTAATGCACTTAATTTATGCAATTATTTGATCTAGCAACATGTCGCTTACCTTGTCTTTTCTTGCTCCTTTCTCAGAAGGCTTGTCCAACGGTCTGAAATATATATTTTAAATAAATATACATATCACAGATATATGATCAGATAAAAATACTAATTAAGTTATAATATTAACTAATTAAGTTATAATATAACTGCAGAAATATGATATATACATAATAACCGAGTGGCAGTATTATCAATATAGACTGTTTTTTTTTAACATAATTATAATTATTCCAGCAATAAATAAAATAATCGTGATAAACGTGAAAAGCAAGAAATACACGGAAAATTAAACAGAAATAAGAAATAACCTAGGCACGGGTTTTCGTCGGACCATTGTCTCGAGAACACACGGAATTACAGGCACTCAATAATGTTAATACTACGAACGACAGCTCGCGACTTATTTGGCCTCAGGTTTCAGTCAGAAAATCGGAGAACTATCACGACAGTGTCACTTCGATCCAGCCGACTGCACGGTAAACGATGTAAACACACGAATTGGCGCCAATTCTGCCAGGAACATAACCTCCAAATAAATGCAAATCGTGCAGTCGAAGTCGAAGTTCGCGTCTGCGATGTCACTAGGACGAGTAGAACGATGTTACTAGAATGCGGAGGAGTTTGACGCAAAAAAAATCGAAATTTCGCAATTTAAATAACAATAATATGATAAAGTGACGAGATAACAGTTATAATCGTAATATATATACAGTGAATATGATGATAAATACAGATAAATATTACGATGACGTGACGGCGACGGGAACTTTCGGCGGAACTGCGGAATCGGATCTTGGGACATATCGCGCTGACAAAAGTCAAGCGAGCCCGAGCCCCGACTGCGACGGACAGTTTCACAGTTGTCATTTTCCGCGAGTTGTGTTCCGGCGATTTTTGCGTTGCGCTCGTTTATCCGCGGTTCTTGCGATTGTCGCGCGTAAAATGCGTTAGCTGTCTTCACGGATCATTTCCGGATAGCGTTTTGCTCAGGTGAGATCGCGATTCTCAAACTCCAACCGCTTCGCGCACGGGCGCAAAACTGTCGAGCGCTTTTGAGGTTAACTCTCGCTCGTCAAGTCAAACTGGAGTCTCTTTCGCTCCTGCTGGAGAAGGCATGCCTTGTTGTCCGCGCGTATTGTCGAATGCGATAATGATGCAAAGCACTCGCCGATCTAATGGTGTAGGTACTCGCGAGTACTATGGAGTCAGGAGTACTAGCGAGTACTTGCGAATACTCTCGAGTATCTTCTTCGATAGACCACGAGAAATTGTCAATAACAAGTTTTAAGTTCAGCGAAATCATAAATTTTTGGATTGGTTAGCTTTGCAAAGTTCAAACTTTAACTTAATAATTTCTTTATATTTTCCTTATTTAACTTTGTAAAGTTCAAATTTGAACTTAATCATCTCTTTATATTTTTCTTCTCGTCGGTTTATCCAAGTTTGATTTCACTCCAACTTGAAGATTAATGTAGCAGCATTAATTCTTTACTTATCTTATTTAAAAATGTAGTAGAATATTCAAATGCCAGTAAAACGCTCTAATAAAAGAAATTTAATGCATTTACATTTAATATTTGAGATTCTTGCTTTTAGGTTTTACTTCTTCTTTCACTCATCTCTTAAAAGTTTTTTTTTTATAAAATTAATTTCTTTTTAAGTATTTTTTGCTTTTTTTTTTTACTTGTATTATCTTTAACTAACAATGCATAATATTTTTGTTGCAGCAGTGCAGTGTAACAGTGAGTACGTAGAGCATAATGGAGCCGAAACCTTCAGGACTAAGACCACCGTCCGCGTCGAAGATAGGCCGGCCTTGTTCGACCATGCCTCCCAGACCAGCGATTCCGCCTTCTCCAATGAGACCAACGACCAGTGAGTCTTGAACAGAATTATGCGCGCCATTCTTTTTTATTGCATGCGTATTATATTTTTATATTATTTGAGCGTGTGTTGTTTGAGATCTGTTATCAATTTTTATACTAAACAGGTATGATGTATATATCTGATATGTATAGATATCTGATATTGATAGAGGCATGAAAGAATGTCTAACAATATCCCATGTTAGGTAGAAAAATAGTTCATGTATTTTAATAAATGTATATACCCACCCTTTATAATACTCCATATTTTACCTCCATAAGACAATAACATATTGTCTCTTTCAGGTTTTATGCTTCTCTTAGTTAAGTTCTAGTTCTAATTTTTAAAACGCCAATAGACAAGAGGCATAAGGCATAAGACAATAACATATTGTCTCTTTCAGGTTTTATACTTCTCTTAGTTCCAGTTCTAATTTTTAATACGCCAATAAATGGGAGGAATCTTGTCAAAAATATCTTTTTCCATGCTTACTTTATTACGAGAAAGAAAGATCTATTGCCATTTACCTCATGCATACGAATTGTAATGGAAATTAATAGATGATTTAGGTGATAAATATAACGACAAGTAATAATGTATTTACGTCATTAACGTTAATCGTTTTCGTAATGCTAATTTTCTTATGCTGCAAAAGTGTTTATGCAGAGTATGTTTTGACGAGAGCGTATTATGGACGATTATTACGATTCAATCGCGTACCGTGAGTGTCTCGTTAATACGTCCCGGCGTGCACGCCCACGGGTCCGGTCGTGAACGAGCGTGAACGCGAGCGCTCTGGCGAGCGCGAATCTGCGAGTTGCTCGCGCGAGTCGTTCCTCGGCCATTCGCGACGACACATCCCTCGCGAGAGAAGGAGAGAGAGAAGCTGGTAAATATTTTTCACGAGAAATTCACGAAAGTTAATGGTGAGTTACGTGAACTTCGCGAATAGTGCTTACCTTTTTTTCTGTCTCCTTAAAAGAAGACTAAAAAACGAAATCTTTTTTTTCTCTCTACTTTGTGCAGCGTTCGCCGAAAGAGTAAATTGCGGTGAGTCAAACTGGTCGTCAAACATTGAAAACACTCGAAGAATTGTTCATGTCATCAGTATAATTATCTGAAATTATCATAATTAAGCTTTATTACGTTTTATGGCTTTACCTATACATTAATTATCACTCAATTCGATTATTATGATTTATACGCATTGCATACATATTTGTCACTGTTCTTCATTCGTAAACGTCGATCAACTTGACTTGTCACGATTAATTGAGAGTGATTCGTATTTTTAACACGCTCGTATTTTTAAATAATAAACCGCTCTTTGAAAAGTGAAAGGAACTGAAGTGATTAAGTACGTTGTCCGCTGATAATTGGCAGATAATTCGGAAATTAAGGCAAATCTAACAGCAATCTCAATGTGATAGGCATAATAATTTTAAATACTTTAATTAATTATATATATAAATTTAAAAAAATATATATATACCTATATACATATTTAATATATCGCTGCTATATGTCAAATGAAATAAAATATTCTTCACAAACGCTTGGTAGTAATTATAACAATTGTAATAATTAATTTTGTAGAAAATTTATTACCGCGACGCATTGCTTTATCGTTCTTACGCCAACTTTTACGTAATAATCTCTTCTTCGATCACACGATTGACCGATTTTTCCTCGTATTGCAAGTTCGTTCTCTTTAATTATATTTTACTCCAGTTTATATGGCTTTCTTCATCTAAAATCTAATTCTTTGCCCAAGATTTGAATTTTTTTATTATTTCCTCATTCTCTCTTCTAAAGTACAAACTTTTCTTATTTTTTTCGTTATTATGTTTCCCTTTCTTTTCTCAGATTTTCTTTTCGTGTGACAGTCTTATTCTATTAAATACGCATCAGAATGTCAGAGCGGAGTAGCAAGATTTTATATCGCTTTATTTTTCTGCCACGCAGATCTCGGCGCGCCTCTCGGCGATGCATAACAGGCGATGAGGTGCGTTTTCGCGATCGCCTCTGGTCGCATCCAGGGCACGTATCTTGCCTTATTGGTATAACGCCATTGAATTGCCTTCGCTGCACAATCGCACGGCGTCGGCTGACGCATTGCGATTATGCAAGCCGCTGGTGTTTATCTCGCGCCCGCGATTTCATCCCGCGTTTCATCTTTCCTCCCTGACAATGAGTCCTTCTTTTTTTCCTCTTTTTTTCTTGCTCCCTTTTCCCTCCCGATTCTCGCGGAGGAGATCGGCCAGTCGGTCTCGAGTTTCGCAATTTGATCGGAAGATTCAAGGCCTTCGTTTTTCGTTTCACGCTATCGCCGCAAAAGGAATATAGCATAATCGCTAATAATTACTAAAATTTTGAATAAAATTAAGATAAACGTCTCGAATGTTTCCGTCGGAAGATTAAAATAGGTTATATTTGTATCCAATTTTCTAAAATTCACCAAATTAATGATGCGAGTTAACAGAGAAAACTTATTGTTTGTGTAATTTAACACTACAACTACCAAGGGGGTCAAAATAACCCGTTTGACATTTTTAAATAATTTGTTACTCACTTTTAAAACATCTTAATTCCTGAATTTTTTCCTTTTATTGAAGTTACATAGATGATTAATTTTATTAATTTGTTCTCTCTCTCTTTCTTTTTCTCTTTTCTTTTTTAAGATTTCTTCAGTAGAAATAAATATAGATTAATCTCCGGTAGTTCTAGTGTTAAACGAATTGTATGTCATCTGTGGTAGTATTTTTAAAGTAATTTGTAAAAAATAATATAAATTTTATATAGGATTATAACGAGGTTTATCTGTGCAATATTAACAATGTTAAAACCGAGGTTGAAACACAAAATGATAACGGTATCTTTTGTAATCGATTACAGTTCAAAGACATCATTAGACACGGAATTATCAAAGTGTACTCTATCGATTACGCGGTTTGCGGCAGCATAACTGATTTTCAATCGCTAGCTCGAGTTCAATTCCGATTAGCTGATTTTTCTTTTCGACAAGGACTCAATTAACCGCGAAGGCAACGGAAAGGCAAGGGATTTCTGCGGCGCGGCGCCTCGCTCTGACGCAATCGTCGTCGGCATGGTGTTCTGCGGTAACTGTGACACCATCGGCTAAATATGGAGAGATAAATGGTTTATGAGTGCGTGCTACGTGCGTGGCTACGTTCGTTTCGGGCTTCTTTGCCATTTGCCTGTTTGTACGGGACGCTGTTATAAAGCCGGTTTTAAGGCCATCCATTCGAATTCCGCGATCTGACGAAAGTCCGCTATTAGTCTTCGGTAAATATGAAAACCGTGGGCACACGTGTACGGTGTGCCACGAAAGTTGTAGCACGCAGCGTGACGCGTTCGGTGCGATTCACTTCGTCTATTCTCTGCCTGTTTAAAATATACAATTATATATGTTGCAGGCATAATGCAAAATCAGGCATTTTATAATTGTAAAATGCCTGAAAATAAGCGGTCATAACAGGATATAAATACTTCCACTCACGTTTTGCCGGCTTATTGTAAAATGCCTGGGCATTTCACAAAATGCCTGATTTTGTATTATGCCTGCGACATATGTAGTACAGTGAAAAAATCTATTATTTGCAAGAAAATTGACTTCTATAAATTTAGTTCCCAATTCAAAGAGAAGTGTTAAATAGATTTGAGAAAACATATATTTTTGTGAATTTAAAATATCTTCGCAAACCTATACCTATATAAATATATTTTTCTTTGAATTGAGGAAACTAAATTCATAGAAATCAATTTTCTTGCAAATAATAATTTTTTTCTTGATTATTAGTGTAGAACTTGAAATTGAAAAATTGAGGAAAGAAATAAATAAATACATATATTTCTTTTCTCAACTTTTCAATTTCGAATTTCCTTCCACAATGATTTCGCAATAATTTCCATAATTATCGACGCAGCGTTTACAATTGCTTAATCACGTTCGCCACGTCGTAATCTCGTTATAACGCGGGGTGAATTACACGTAACAGCTATAACGATATTTCTCTACAGCTATTAAACTTGTTTACGTACTAACGTGGATATCCACGCATGAGGGATCAAAGTGCCCGTATATCCAATGGCAGCCTCTATACTTCTATAGCCATTCTTACAGCCGTGTCGTATTGAGTGATCGGGGTACTTGACACTCTATTAACCCTGCAGAACGTGGGATAATCGATGGGCTAAAGTAATTCGGTAATACTCAGTGGATCCGTTAAAAATTCGATTAGAATGTCGAACAAACTCTATTTTCATATACTATTCGAAGATTCGATCAGAATTCTTATATAGAGATCATTGTTTCATAATTAAAAAATATAATAATATCTATGTAAAAAAGATGTAAAAATATGTAACGCGACTAGGGTGTTTACGCTTTCTCTCAATGTTAAGTATTGCAAAAGTTTTTATGGAAAATAATAAAATATAAATATCAGCTCGATACACACATCAGGAGTCTAATTGCGATTGGGTGATTTTAAGGTCTATTAATTTTTAAAGGATTCACATAAAACAGAATTCACAGGGCATAATTAATCAATGATGTTTTATTACATGAAAGAATTAATTGAACATATGTAAGAATTGATGTAAGAGTGATTTAATCATGTAAGATGCATAATTCGCAGACATTCGCCAACGAATCATGGCGCCACGATTACGGCGTCAGATCACGTCGGTGTATTAATCACGGCCAACACGCTTGAATTAAAAAGTATAGTGTATTCTGTCATCGGGAATCATCGCGCGATCGTACGCGTCGCGTATGGCTCTAATATTTATGTACCGTCATCGTGCAAGGTTTCGCATGGATTATTACGCAGCAACGAAAATCGTATCTGGATGTCCCGGGACGAATTTTAATACACAGAAACAGGTTTTTCGACAAATTCAGGAGAAATTAAGTTTCTCCTTGAAATTTAATTGAAACTTAGATTCACCTCCTCTCTTTTTTTACCTTCTTTCGGCGTATTTTTCAGATTATTTTGACAATGTAAATTTTATTAAGATTAAAATGAGGCTCAAAACGTCACCGTTTCGCTGCACCTTTTAATTTTGACGTTTCGAGATCGGCGCACCGTGCACCGTCTCGACCGGCCGATCGTGGACGACCGTTCGCGCGTAACCGCGCGTCATTGCGAGCGACGCAACGTGCGCGTAAAAAGGCGCATTAAATGCAGATTGCACGGCGATAAAATCGCCGGGATACATAACGCCTCTCTCGGCGGCGGCGGCGGCGGCGGCGGCGGCGGCGGCGGAGGAGACCTCGACGGTTGCGGCCGCGTAATCGCGATTTCATCTCGTCGAACAGAGGCTCCGACCCACGCGACCGACCTACTACGACAAGGCACGCGCCCACGCGATTTTCCATAAGTAATTAATTAAATCGCGAATCGCCGCGATACCCGGACATACCAGTGACTCCTTTTGCGGAGTTTTTTTGCGTGCGCACACCGCCGCGGGAACATCGGCGACGTGAATGATGAGCTTTTTGTAATGTCGTCGCAAGATTTCCCATACAAGGAAACCAGAAGCTATAGCTATCGCGGAAGTAAGAGAAGGAATGGCGAAATTATGAAAATTAGGAATATTTAAAATAATACGATAATATAATAAGAAGAAATAGGACTGATATGATCAATTAAGGAAAACGCTATTTTATACGGTCAAAACTGGATCTTGGTAGCCTAATAATAATATTCTCGTGAATTTTATTATGTACAATTTTTCGCGGTTTGCTAAGGCGAAGAATTGTATAAAATTCATGCAATTAATATAGCATTAGGCTTATACGGGTAAACCGAATAAATAATATTTTTAATTCGCCAACGAATAATTAACAATAAAATCTTCTATTTTCAATCGACTCAATTGGCTACAATTACGACGATAACCACCATTGGTTTTGGTTTGATTATCATCGAGACATTTCCGATTATGGGTTTTGGTTTGTTGATGTTACTTTGACGCTTCTATATACCAGCATTCTATTTAAATAATTTTAATTTGTATTGAATAAAATTTAAAATTATAATTATTAATAAAAATTAAAATTATTTAAATAGGATGCTGGTATATAGAAGCGTCAAAGTAACATCAACAGATCCAAACTCATGGTCGGAAATGTCTCGATGATAATAGAACCAATGGTCGTTATCGTCGTAATTGTATTATAGTCAATTGAGTCGATTGAAAATAGGAGATTTTATTGTTATACAGGTAAGATCCAGTTCTGACCGTAAATGACGTTTTCTTTAATTGATTGTATATCATATCGGTTCTAATTCACTTATTGTTATCGTATTTTCAATATTTAGAATTTTAAATTTTCCCTAATTGATTTAAAATAGGAATTATTCGTTATAGGTACATATAATATGAAACAGCTAGAATATATAGAAGCAAAATAAATTTATTATGAATATTGAGGCAAAAATTTTTGTTCGTTAGTTTATCAAAACAACATGAAACGATTAAACGATCGTGCCATTCAAAAAATATCTCGCATGACTGCATATTGCGCTAGAAATTGCCAGATCTTATCAGCGTCATCTGGACACACCCTGATTCGCCATTAATGATTCGTTTACATAAGTCTCTGTCTTGAGCCGATTGTGATCAACTTCCGATGCCGATTATCACAACGGCAATTACAGGACCAAGCCCTGATCCGATTCGCGCCGAATCACCTCTCGTTGTCCCTCTTTAACGTCGCTTCATAATAATTAGTAATTAACTTAGCGTGCTATAATCAACTTTGCAACTTCGCACCGATGCGATGTCATTACGTGTCTCCAAAATTATTATCGGCGCGCAAATTGGCCTTGAAAGAAAAATTCAAAATAGGTAAAATAAAATAAAAATAAGTATAACGATAGAATTGTTAGATTAAAATTATAAATAAAATATAAATAAAATAAAAATATCGAAGATATTATAAACTATATTTAATATAAATAGAGAGGGAGAGAGAGAGATACATGTTTATTTCGTGTCTTTCGACTTTGAAAGGGTGTACTATATTGAATATTATTACATATATTATAGGTACTTGCTATTCATACTAATTTGTAATTAGTCAATATTAATTCTTATATAATATCTAATAGTTATCGTTGAAATTTATTAGCTTGTACATAGATTAATGTTATCTCGCTATTATAATTCAGAATTGTATTAGTATTGAGAATTGTAGCCGAGATTGTAGCAATCTGCGAATTATCATTAGCGCGATAATTGCCAATTAAAACTGATGGACCGAAATTTTAATGATGCACTCTCGGCAAAGAGAAACGTTTTTCTCGCCGAGGTACACTCCAGTTTTCCCTTTTTTTCCGTTTTTGCTATGATTTGCATTATTTTGCATGACAACGGCAGATCAGATGGAGCCTCTCTGGGAATCGCATGGCCGTCAAATAAACGAGGCTAACTTGCGAAGAGGATCAGGTAAGCCGCATACAATCAAGTTTTTCACTCAAAGATCACAATTCTTAAAGCTGTTTGCAAGAAACAACGGATAATTTTTCGTAATCGACAGAGTCTAGTTTCATAGAACTAATAAAACTTGAAATTAGATTATGATCTATTAGTTGATATTTGTATTTGTTCGAAATTCGCCAAATTCTGAGTGTTTTATATTTTTTAAAATAAAACATAATTTTTTTTAAGCATACGTAAACGTATAGGTATGTATTCTAAAACCAGACTTTATATAGTGAAATATGAAATTGTTTTAAATTAAATTGTTTTCGCGATATTGAGGGATATGTGTGAACTTTCATGTGAGCGTAGCTGTAGGTTTGTAAATATTATTGGCCTGTAATAGTGTACGCATTTGTATCCATGTGTCCATATTAACGGCGCGTTTGCTTTGCGTTTAGAATATTTTTATATGTATATATGTAGTCTTATATATTTTTTATATGTGCATGCGCAATAATATAATTTGCACAGTAATGTGAAATACGTAGCAATAGTAAGTGTGATACGTAATTTAATGTTAATTTAAACAACAAGGATATAAAATGTCCCAGAGTTAGAATATTCTTTGAACTTTGAACCAAGAGTAGACGGTTCTTGTAATTTAGCAAATATTTTAAAGGAACAGTTTACAAGTTATTTATGATACCTTTCTTTTTACAATATTAAAATATTTACTCGTTTAATCTATAATTGAAGTTAAAACTAAAATTCTCTTAAAATAGAATCTCATCTTTTAATCGCTAATAACTCGAAAAACTATAGATACTTTAATATAATTTTGCCTAAGGGAAGGATCCACTTCAGAAATTTCTTAAAGAATAGTGAAAATCGAGATCGCAAATGAAACATTTGCATTTGAAATACAACTAAACCGTCAATTTTAGTAAACCTGCGTCTCGCCTAGTGTTTATCTCTAAATTTTCTCCGGGACATCAGTCAGATTTTTGTAGCTTAGCGTTGTCGACAGTCGATATTTCAAAGAGAATCCTCTTCGATTCCGCGTAGATACCAGCGTCGTCCTAACCGAGGATACAGACAGCTTTAAAATTGGAGACCGAGTATGGGTTGGCGGCACGAAACCAGGCACTATCGCTTATATCGGCGAGACCAAATTCGCCCCTGGAGACTGGGCAGGAGTTGTCCTGGACGAGCCTATCGGTAAGGACCACCGTAACGATCCAGCCAATCGTAAGAGTTGTAAAGATCAAGAACTTCAATTACAAAGACTTAAAACATCCGTATTTGTAAAGAATTTTCCTGATTTATTGTCAAGATCATCCAGATCATACTGTAACTGAAAATCTGATTAACATAAAAAGTCCCATTAATCGCGAATGAAAGAAAGTTTTTCGAGACAAGAGACAAGACAAGAGAGATAAGTCGGCGGAGCTCAGAAAAAGAGTGAAGGTGAACCTCAGGTTCCCAAACCTTGAACTTCAGGAAAGAACGACGGTTCCGTGGCGGGTAGCCGGTATTTTCAATGCGAGCCGAAGAAAGGGATCTTCTCGAGGCTCACCAGACTCACCAGATATCCGTTGGGCGATCTTCAGACGAGTGTGATCACATCGCCGTCGACGCCGCCCGACAGCACCAGGGGCGGCTTCCTCAGCAAATCCATGTCGTCGTCATTGAGTAAGGATCGCTACAAGAGATATTCGCCACGTCCGTAGACGCTTTCTAACGCTCTACACTCGAACGCACGCCACAAATGCCGTCTACAGATTTCATTTAGTTTCTTGGCCTTAACCCTTTCGCCTCTCTCGCTGTGAGAAAAAAATATCTTATTTTTGTATTGAATTTTTTTTCAAAGCAGGATATATGTATATTCTTTTTTTAAGCAGATTATATAAATATCATTGCAGATTTATATAGTTCAGCGGTATTGTTTAACATTTAAAAGCTCTTGCTGAGAATTCTTATCCGGATAATAATCACGATAATGATATGAAATAGCAATGAGCGATTTCTCAATATACATATATTATATATTATTCCATTGGAAAAGATGTTTTGTTCATATATTCTAAGACAAAACAAATATTTTATTAAAGATTAGTTATACAGATTAATTATACACTTATCATGTAGGCATTAAAATATTATTTGATGAAATTATAATTAAATTAAATTGAAGTAACAGAAAAGATGAGGTGAAAGAGTTAATGATAGTTGATCATGCTGTGTGGGCCTAGAGGCTTGAGAAGCACAAATTATTTTTAGTTACTTTGCATTATTTTCATTATGGCAGTGCTTAAAGAACACACTACCACGGAAAGTAAATACGACTCATTGTCAGTGTAAAAAAAGAAGCAATTTAGTTTTTTAGTCAGCACGTAGCACAGAAATAATTTAGTTTCGCCAGCATGCAGCGTGACGTTAATTTAAGTGTGACGTAATTTAAGATTTTTAAGTTAATGTTTGTAATAATAATTTAATTTCGCGAATAACGCGCTTATCAGCAGAAGATACATTGAGCAAAGTTGTTTGCAGACGTTCGTATTTATAAAGGGCGAGTTTTTTAATTCATCGATTGATCGCGTTATGCGCAAATGCAGCTTTTACAGAGCAAAGTTGCCTTTGCGCATAATGCGAATGATCAATCGATGAATTAAAAAACTCGCCTAAACATACAGAACAATTTAATATTTTTTTTTTTTAAAGAGATAGTAAAGGAGCTATCCAATTTCGAGAGTAATAAGTTTATTGATTGAAAATATATCAAATAAGTAAATTGACATATACCCGTAAGAAATTATACATTCTCGTCATCTTGTAGAATAGAGGAGCAACTGATTTTCATTTGTGTACAATAAAACGGAATATTTTAATTTATTTATACCTGTAGAAAGTCATAAGATTAATCTAACTGAAAAAACAGTAGACTTATAATAAAGAAAGAAGTATAATATAAAAATATACAAAGAGGGGAGAGGAAAATACGTATTTGTAGAAACATAAATTATGCATAGATTTAACTTTAAGTAGTTCTTAGCAAAAAAGAAAGAGAAATAAAATTTGACCATTGTATTGACAGAAACCTAGAATCTAGTTTCGTCGTCGTGTAGAAAAACGAAGAAATAGCTTAATTTTTATGGAATAAACCCAACTCGCTCGTGGTTCCTTAACCGGTGTGCGAGTTGTATGTAATAATGATCGCGCATCGCTGAAAACTGTGAATGCAGATGCATCGACGACAAGCCTGTCGTCTACGACCCAGAGGGGCGAGCTGAGGATAGGCGACCGGGTGATAGTGTCGTCGAGCCAGGGCAGCAAAACCGGCGTGCTCAGATATCAGGGTACCACGGAGTTCGCCGCGGGCGAATGGTGCGGCGTGGAACTGGACGAGCCGATTGGCAAGAATGACGGATCCGTCAATGAAAAAAGGTGTGCATCTTCCTCGTTGAACATCGGTAGCACCTTGACGCAAGAAAAGAAAGAAAAAAAAGAAAGAATATTAAATTTAAAACAATCCTGAAGCTCTCACCGCTCCCGAAAAACCCGTTGCGCCGTTTACATTAGGAGTGTATATATTAGTATATTACTCCGTTTAATTATTAGATATGTATATTACTTGCTAAAAGTTTCTTTTTCTCGTTTCTCCGAGATTTATGTCGCGTTTCATTAAGCGGCATTATTAATGAATAACCCTTTCAGTGGAATGATATAAAATTCAAGGAATTCTTGAAATTTACGATTAAATGCTAGTATAACTGATTTATGTTGTTTAACATTAGGTTCTTAAAATACTGCAGAAAGGGGATTTTAATTTTTTTTATTTTCCGTAAGAAAGAGGAATTTCTATTGCTGATGATCCCCAATGATCTCGGGGAATCTTCAAAGTTTCTCTTTTAATTCGCTGATTCCGCGGCTAACGCTTGACGAGCTTGACACGCGGGACGCTCGGGATACGTCGCGAGACATAGTTCGCATGATGATCCTCCCTTTACGTTCGCGACTCGCGTTCCCGAGATTCCGCGAAACTAACCCACCCGTTGATCCAGATACTTCGAGTGCTCGCCCAAGCACGGCTTGTTCGCGCCCGTGCACAAGGTCAGCAAGTCACCGTCCAGCAAGAGGCCGTCCCTATGCGTGGTGCACAAGCCGAGCGGCGCCGCCCTCAATATCACCAGCCTCCAGAAGAGGAGCGGCTCGCGCGAATCGCTCGCCTCCAGCATCGCATCGAGCGTCGTCAGCACGAGAACGAGCACGGCGGGCGGCACCACGGCGAGGGTAAGGTTCACCATGCCGGAATGAGGGGATGATAGGATGCGCAGCTATCCTGCAACTCGCCGCTCCAAAGTTGTTGGCCCCTTACTTATTATAATCTAGCCGTAGAACGTATTGTTGTTGTTGTTGCTGTTGCTCTTGTTGTTCTCGTTGGTGCTGGACATTGACCCTTAAGTCTTCTTCTTTGAGGAAACCGCGAGAAGCTTGACTTCGACCATGATTTTTCACGGGAAGCCGATGGCACAAGAGACTTTATTCTCAAACGAGTTTGCGGAGGATTCGGCGTGACAAAGTTAGTTTTTTATCGGGTTGGAGTAACCGCAAACAACTACGTTTGCGAAAAATCGCAATGCGTGCGAGAATTGTGGGAGTAGCGTTCAATGCGAGAGTGATTTATGTACGTGTTATGATTACAGGGAGTTAGAGTGGACCTTACAAAAAACTATCCTATCTCGCAATTCTCAAGCTCGTTTTTGCATGCTGGGACTACTTTAAACACATAGAGCAGTTTAATATTTCTTTTTTTTAAAGAGACAATAAAGGAGCTATCCAATTTCGAGAGTAATAAGTTTATCGATTGAAAATATCAACTAAGTAAATTGACATATCCGTGGAAATTATATATATTTTCGTCATCTTATAAAATAGAAAAGCAACTGATTTTTATTTGTGTATAATAAAAGAATATTTTAATTTATTTATACCTGCAGGTAGAAAGTCATAAGACTCTAACTGAAAAAGCAGTAGACTTATAATAAAGAAAAAAGTATAATATAAAAATATATCTTTGAACTTAATTCTAAACCTGGTTTTAGGAGACTTTAATCTACTCTTTTATTTAATCCGACGTATCTAAACGACGTTTATTTTTTTGCTAATTAAGGACCTTAATTGGTCCTAATCTTCTCGCGTCGAATCCTTCGTGATCTAAATTATTCACTCGCTGTGAGTTACTTAAGGGTTAATCCCGCCGTAAATTTTAGTCGTTGCCTGCCGCTTTTTAGGCAGCCTATTTTTTTTTCTCTCTTTAACACTGACTCCTTAATCGAAACTTGTACCTTGGCGCGCGTGATTTTATGACTGGTGCATTGATTGTTATTTAAGATTGCTGTTGAAAGGTTGCACGTTTTCTTTATTTTTTTGTTTTCTCTTGTGTTTCCGTTATGTCCCGATATTCCAGAGGCCTGGCATGCACACGTCGACACCTGCACGAAGTTCATTGCAGGTGAGACCGTAACTCTGATATTACTTCTGATTAATTAATTATCCTCGCCAATTAGAAGCGATCGACGATAAGCCATCCCGCGATTCTCCCATCGATCACAATTAGTTCGTACATCCTGTAGATATAGCCTAGATTAACAAGCGCATTGCGACGCGAATGTATACGTTAATTAGGGTAATTAGCGAGATGTTTAGCTGATTAGCGAGACTCGACTCGAGCGATCGTTAACGGTTGCCGATTGCGATTTTATTTATTTATTATTTGCCAGATTTTATTAATTTATTGTTATTGCTCGTTGCATCGTCGAAGCTTATAATACATAGATCTCTGTATATATTGTTAATAAAATCCCACGTTTCCCTTTTCTCGTAATGTCCTCTGGCCTCTAGGTGAGTATTTCTCCTACGTCGCTTTATCCTATGTAATAATTAACAAGTTGCCGTTAATTGCGTTTGATTGTTCAATTCTTCCTCGCGCGAGATTATCTCAGCTGCGAGATTAAGTCGTCTTCAGATTCGTCTAAAGATTTCCCGCGGCATAATTGTACATAGATCGATGTCTGTGTTGGCAGAGAAACGACGATCAGCATCACCGAGCCGATCAATCAAATCTCACTGACGCGATCTAAATTATCGATCGGCGATTTGTATTGCTAATTACATTCGATTCAGAACATTGTACATACGTCTCGTGTAGATTAAAAAAACTCGTCGCATAATCTCGATGATTGTGCGATCTTGGCAAAACTGTTGCATAATGCGGAATGCAATAACGATCAAAGGATTTTTAATCGGCGACACTACCTTGTTCTGATTGGAACTTATTATTCAACTCGAGTAGAGAGCCAGTGAGCGCGTAGTAGCTGCTAATTTAGTCCGCTCTTGTTTTGTAAAAACTCATACGACATACGATGCAGCAGGAGAATTGTTTTAATTATTTATCCCGTCCTACGGGTTTTACAAAAATTTTACAAGGATATATCTGTGTAAGAATTAATTAGTGCTTGATATCGTAAGTTTGTAACAGTTTGTATGACGTAAACGAAAAAGCATCTCGCTTTATTGCGACTCGCTCGATGGCTTTTAAAAATTATATATCGAAAAAGGAAATCGAGAAATAAATTGTTTTAGTCATGCGTTTCTTTTTTGCGATAGCTCTGCCGCGAGTAATGTATAGAGGCTTTTTTACCGCAAATCACGATAATACATATTATTAAATATGAAATTATATATTATTATATTGCTATTATACTACTGCATTTCGCGTTAGTTTAGTTTCTTCTCCTGAAATCCTTTCTTCCAAAATTCCTCGCGTTATCGCGACGTTGAATTAGAATCCGACTCGTACTTTTAGGAGGTTTTGAAAGAGAAGCAGCAGGAGATCGAGTTCCTGCGAAAGGAGCGGGACCTGGAACGCGAAAGAGTCACCAAAGCGGCGAATCAAGCCGACCAAGCGGAGCAATCGGCGCTTTCGATCAAGCAAGAATATGAGAAGGTAGGCACTCACTCAAAGACCGTCAAAAGTCAAATTGCGGTGATGGGTGGACTTTTAAACGGGGACAAACGTCTGAACGCGCGAAATATCGTGCTCCATTTTTCGTGCTTTTATCTCCTCGCAAGATCATGTTGTCAATGAATTGAAACATCTTGTTCATCAACTTGATAAACTGAATCGATGCGTCTTAACGTTCTGAAGTTTTGTCCCAGTTTCGAAATCCCTCTGTCCCCATCTCCCATCTCTTTTTTTTCTCTTGGCATTTTTATTATTGACGATATTCAGTATCGCGAGCAGATGCAGCAAACGGTCAGCGAAGCGGAACTCATCGTCGTAAAGCTCGAAAGCGAGAAGGGCGCGTTGGTGGTGCAGCTGGAAGAGGAGAAACGGAAGTGCGAGGATCTTCTGTTTCGTTTCGAAGAGGAGTCCGTGAATAAAGACGACATACAGGTACGTGCGTCTGTTATTAGCGTATCAGTTTTATACAAGCATACCTATAATCATATATCTCAGGCATAATAAATGCTGAGTATCTCATTAAAAAAAAGAAAGAAAAGAACATATTCGGAACTTCCTGTAAGTATATTTATTCACGCTATCATTTTCTTCATATTTCATATATTTTGATATTAATAATAATACCTACGTATACGAGGTGTCTGATATCATTGCAATGAAATTCTTTTTTCCATAAATGTAGAACCAATGTGAAAGAAAATTTTATGCAATATTTTTGACATTTAATAAGGACGATTTGAATAATGTTTAAATTTTTGTTGTATTATCCTGATTTGTTGATTCAATTTGTTTGATTCAAATATGTGCTTTTGCGTTCTATATAATAATTATCATAAATATCTTATTCGTAATACTAGGAGATACCGTGGATGGTATCTGTTACTACTCGAAACAAGTATTGTACACGCTTTCGTCGTAAAATGCTCAATTCGGTACGCACACGGGATAACGGTGGCGGATAATATACCTATACGTTACGACACGTGCTTAGCTACATCAATAAAAAGCTCGATAATTAGCCTAACAACTTTTAGTGCAGCAGAATATCTTGTGCAGAAGTCTTATTACAATAAATTATTTTAAAATTGATATATTATTGATATTAATTATGCGATTTATACCGACATCGCGGACATAACAGAACGGTGAAGATAGAACTTTTAATTCGGAAAGTATTCTGGTTACAAATCCTATCGAATTTTGAACAAATTTCGAGAAAAGACAGAAAGATTTGGTATTTCTTAAGGAGGAGAGGAGAACACATTCAGTTTTTCTGTTAATCCGGCAAACTTATCATTTATTTTCAGAAAGAGAGATCTGAGCAAAGTGTGAGTATCCGATGCTTCGAGCCCGTGGAAGGATTGATGCAGTATTTCGGCACCGCTTGCCTAATCATCACTATAGCCATGTCATTTTGCATTTCGTCGCAGTTCTATCAGAGATTCGACTGACGTGGAACGCGCTCAAATAAAAAAAGAACGCTAAGAAACGCTGACTAACTTTGCGCCGGTCATACTAACAAAACTAAATTATGCACTGTAACGACGCCCTAAAACGTTCGCTTGTTAATCGCGTGATTTAAAGGATGGAATAACACGTGATAATTGCGCCTCGAGTGCTCTTGAATTTGAAATTGTACAAATTGTTTTTGCATTTATGAGCAGTTTTGTTCCTCGCGATTTTAATTTTGTATATAAGTCTGGATTAACAGTGGTTAACTTACAAGGGAGCACCCGAAACCCAAATTCTTTGATTTGTATGAATTATTATATTAGAGTGACTCAATACATGAGTAACAATATGTTTTATTTGTACCTTATCGCTCTTTGCAGATATGATTTTCAACCTCAAAGAGTCAAAAGGGTACTACCACTTTTTCGCGTAGAACTCTTAAATAAGAGATAAAAAAAAGTTTAGAATAAAAAGTGCAATGGTAAATTAAAATCTACAAAGTGGTATAAGCACAAATTTTAAAAAATTTGCAAATTTGTTTTTGCAATATAAAATTTTTTTCATAATTTTTGTTTATGTTGCTTTGTAGATCTTGACTTACCATTGAACTTTCATTCTAAACATTTCTCTCTATTTCTTGTACTTTAAGAGGTATACGCAAAAAAGTGGAAGCACCCTTTTGAGTTTGAAAGTCATACTTTTAAAAAGCGATAGTGCACGAATGAAGCACACCGTTATTCATGTACATTCACTCTACATACTTACAAAAGTTCATCCAAATCAAAGAGTTCGGGATTGGGGTGTTTCCTTGTAGTCACGCTTTGCTGTTGTGTTAATGGAATAACGTGAGCTTCACAAATTACACGCTTCGTATGCACAATGATATTCAAAATAATGTTATGGTAGGCGTGATATGTACTCGTTTTGTTATTATGTGTTTGGTTATTTATTTATTTATATATATTTGTTTAATTATTCTATGCATTGTATTAATTCTGTTGCTTTTTACATTTCGAAATTATCTATATTAATTAATTTCTATAATTGTTTATGGTGTATGTTTGTATGCACGAATGCCAAAATTGAATAATATGTTTCTTAATTGGGCACACACGCGTAAAGTTGTTGATTTACTTCTTTCTTCTTTTTCTTCTCCCGATAAAACATTTATTTCGTACATTTCGACAATCACATTATGCTTCGCATATCACTTTGTGCTTTCTATTTTTCGACATATACGCTTTCGGATATTAATAGGCTTTATTACTTCCATAATTACTGTAAGTTTAAAAATATATTTCTTTTTGTTGCAAATTATTTCATTTAAATGAACTCATATGTCATATACATATATAGGTACATGTATATATACTTCGAATGTAAGCTTTAATAGTTAAATCCTGTTTGTTTTCATATGACATGTGTTGTGCTATATTTTGATATTATAGAAAATTATTATACAACGAATTAAATTTTCTCCACAATAATAGACAATTTCGATTAATTTATTACGAAATTTTATCATTTAAATTAGAAGAAAATACGCGCGCGATTCTTAGAACTTAAATTAAATCTTCTTTAAAACACATTCTATAAAAAAATGTCGACTATTGCTTTATAATTTTATATTTTTCGTAATTGACGAAATAATTGTACGTTAATATCCGAAATGCGAACATATTATATGATTTCGTACCTTCTTAAAGACTAAACAGCTTTCCTTATCACACTAGGTCATAAATACTGTAAATGAGAGCAGGATCAAAGAGCTTGAGGATAAGCTCGCGGAGGAGCGGCGGGAACGTGCCGCTCAGGCGGAACGCGACAGCATCAAACTCTTCGAGGCCGAAGAGGAATTGGCGCGGCTGCGTAACGAGATCGGTTGCGCAACAAACTCGCAAAATTCTCAGCTTCAAGGTATCCGCAATATGGCAATACTTGAACTATGTACAATCAGATCTTAAATCTTTTAGATTTGAGATCCAGGCGATTTTCGCTCTCCCTCTTTATCCTGAGGCGGGATTTTAGATCTAGAGAGCCGTAATCAGAGCTTGGAGGAGATTAAGAGCAGTCTGGAGAAAGAAGTGCAGGAGAAATCAGGTCTGGTGGGCGAATGTGTGGAACGCATCCGGGAATTGGAGCATGTGCTGAGCAAAACGGAACAGGAGAGCACGACGCACAGAGAGTCCGAGAGTCGTCTAGAGAAGGAACTAGGAGCTATCAAACAAAACTTGCTAGACAAAGAGACATTGGTAGAGAATGTGAAACAGGAGTTTGAGAGGAATACGAATGCGTTGAACGAGGAGCTGCGAAAATCGAAGGAAACGATCGAAACGATGAAGAGAGAGAGCTTAAGCGAAAAAGATTCCTTACTGTCGGGGTATCGGCAGAAAATTGAGGAGAAAGATCGGTTGATTAAAGAGAAGACCGAAGAGCTGGAGAATAAGTCCAAGAAACTGTTAGAGCAGCAGAATGCGGCTCTGGAGGGCTTGAAGGCTGAGAATGTTAGCCGTATCCGTCAACTTTCGGAATCTTTCGAACAGCAATTGCAAGCGAAGGACACGAAAATCGAGGAGTTCTCGCAGCAACTTGGGCAAAAGGTGTCCGAGACCGAGAGACTGTTGGCGGAATTGGCCGCTGAACGAGAGCTCTGCAAGAAGAAGGACGAGGAACTTATTAGCGCTCTACGAAAATTGGAAGGTTTGTCTCATAAAAATAAAAATTGAAAAATTTGATTAAGAAAATTTGGATAATTGAGAAATTTAATGTACCTACTGCCGATTGTGCGCTTGTGTAAAGTACACGAGTATCAGTTGGCATTCAACGAGGATAGCTTTCGGTGGAATATTTTTGATAATCTAGCATGTAATTTCATAATAAATAATTTTTATGTTCTCATCCAAATAATAAAATATAAAAAAATAAATTATAAATTGCCAAACGGAGTCTCATTAATTTTATTGCGTGTATTTTGCAGAACTAAATACGAGGCTCAAATTGGCCGAAGACAACAACAGCGTGCTATCAAAACAAATTGAAGAATACAAGTTTAAGAGTGACGACAACATTAACATTATTCATGAAAAGCAAAAGTTGGTAAGTACCTTTCTTTTTCTCTTTTTATCTCGTACGAATGTACATAGCATTTTTAATTTTATTTTCACGTTACGTAATCTAGGAACAAGATTTAGCTAGTTTAATCGCTTCGGAGGAAGAATCCACCGCGCGGTTAAACAAATTAAGTGAGGAACTGAAAGTGAAGGACAAAGAACTCGCGGAATTGCGAACTGCTACTTTGGTTCAAATAGAAGAAATAACTAAACGTTTTGAGGCCCAAATTAATGACAAAACCAAGTATATCGACGAGATAAACGCAGATGTCGCGCAAAAAGCTTTGATACTCATTAAATTGGAGAAAGATGTCGCCGATTTGAAGGCGATTATAGCGAGCAAAGATGAAGAGATTAAACATCTTCTCGAAAAGACTTCAGGTAAAATCAAATCGAAGATTGGTGTAAAGATTTAAGTTTATAAAATTAATTACATATGCGTTAATGTAAATGCAATATGATTTACTTTAAATTTTTTTAGAATTGCAAGACGCCCTCACATTGTCCGAGCAAACAAAAACAAATTTGGAGAGCGAACTTCGCGTATTTGAGTCGAATGTGCAGAAATTGAATCAACAAATTGCGAGGGCGGAGGAAAAAGTATCACAACTCTCATTGCAAAAGGAAAAACTGGTTAGTATAGAATAATTAGTTGTTAATTTATTAGATTAATAATCTAAACTTAATTATAGGAGTCTGATATAGCGAGCGCGATTAGCACTTCAGCTGATTCGTCGGAACAATTGTCGAGGTACAACGAGGATTTACGAAAAAAGGAGAAGGAATTAGAAGAAGCTTGCGAGAAGATTTTTCAAACGGAAACTACGTTGAAGCAAACGGAGGGAAAACTGTCGAGTACCGAGACGGAATTAAACAAGAACACGACGTTAGTTGAGCAACTGCGTTCAGAGAAATCGAACTTGGAGTCGCAGATAGACGAGGCTAAAAAATCGAATGCAGATTATATCAAGAAAATACATGAATATGAACAAGAAAAGGGCGAATTATCGTCGAAGGTGGAAGAAGGTGAACACGCAAAGAAAAATTTGAAGGAGGTGTCTGACGAAATCACCAATCTTACGGAGCGATTGAGGCAGAAGGACGAAGAAATCGTTAATCTTCGCGGAGAGCGCGACGTCTTGCAGAATTCTTGCCAAGAAGAGACATCCTCGTTACAGAAAAAAATTACGGATTTGTCAACCGAATTATCGACTTCGCACGATGAAATAAAAAATTTGCAAAAGTGCAAGAGTAAACTGGAGGCCGATCAAAGCGCGAATCGCTGGTCGATCGAAGAATTGACGGAAAAATTGAAATTCGAGTCAGAAAAAACGTTGAAATTGGAGTACTCGATTCGGGAGAAGGATTCGAAACTTCAGGATGTGGAAAATAAGTTGTCGGAATTACGGAAAATGCATGACGCCTTTGTTGACGATAAAGCGACTGCCGATAAGAATTTAACGACGTCTTTAAATACCATGACTAGCACGGTAGAAGAGTTGAGAAATAAGTTGAAGGACGCCGAAAGAACGATTAAAGATAAGACAGACGAAGTATCAAAGACGAGAGTGGAGGTAGAAAAATTACATACTCAAATAGCCGAATTAAATGCTACAATCTCTTCCATGAAAGAAGAGTATACTCGTAATAGCAACGAACTGACGAACGCACAAGAGGCGATCACGCAGAAACAAAGCAAAGTAAATGAATTGTCTGAGACCAAGACTGTTCTGCAGAACTCAGTGAAGTCACTGGAGACTCAGTTATCGAATTTGCATGAAGAATTGGACAAAAGAGAGAAGCTGCGGACAGAAACGGAAGTTAAGATAAAAGAATCGGAAACTTCCAAGGAGGAAGAAATGCTGAAACTGCGGAATTCCTTAGAGTGCGATATTGCGGCCAAGCAGAAGAAGATTGACGACATAAGTAAACAAAATGGAGAATTAGAGGACAAGTTGCGATTGTCGCAAGACGTTGTAGATAAGCATAAAATCGATTTAAATGATAAGGAAGCTATTATCGGTAAATTAAAGGCAGAAGTGAAGGTTCTGGAGGACGCGCAAGTAGAGAGAGTCAAGGCAGAACAGCAGTTGCGGAACGAGGAAATCAAGCTGAAGCAGAATGAGTTGAGCGGCGCGAACAAGCGAATCCACGAGCTACAACACACGGTGAACACGCTTGAGAAGCAATTAAGAGAACAGGAAACGAAATCGGCCGATCTGGCGAGAACCTTGGAGAACAATGAGAAAGAGGTGAACAAGAATATGCAGAACTTGCAGGAGAAACTGAACGTCGCCAAGGTGGAAGAGACGCGACTTCTGGACGAGCTGAGTCGGCTGGAGAAAGAGAACAAGCAGGTTACTACGAAATGGATGGAGGCGACGAATCAGTTGAAGTTATCGCACGAAAACCTGAAGAACACTTACGATGGAACGGGCGACACGAAACAGCACATTGTCGCTAGGGATATCGACGTTGCAAAGTTACAAGAGGAGAACGACACCGCTAAAAGTCAGATAGACTTTCTGAACTCCGTGATAGTTGATATGCAACGTAAGAACGAGAGTTTGCTGTGTAAAATCGAGGTTCTCGAGATGGGGGTCCCTGTGAACGAGGCCGAGGACTACACTCGAAGTACGCTGGACAAGCGAACAGCGGCGCCCCGTATGTTCTGTGATATTTGCGATCAGTTCGATCTGCACGAAACGGAAGACTGTCCCCGACAGGCCCAGGATTTCACGGAGAGCACCGAAAAAGCGGTGAAAACCTCAAAGAAGCAATCCGTGGAAAGGCCGTACTGCGAAAACTGCGAGATGTTCGGGCACGACACGCGCGACTGTGACGACGCCGAGACATTTTAACGTTACGTCCGTAGCCTTGTTCCGTTTGCTTGCCAAGTATGTCCCGTAGCTGTAAAGAGATCTGTTAAATTTTACAGAGTATATTTTTGTATGCCAGATTTTTTGATTGGATCATAAATCCGAGCATGAGTCTTCCCGCGTAGACCGGGCACATCCGAGAAATTTCGTAAAAATCGTAAAAATTTATGTTCCCTCCAAATCGCGATTTAATTAGACCACTTTCTGTAAAAGTTTCGGCAACATGTATAATTATTCTTATTTTCTTCTAGTTTGATTGTAATATATTTATTAACTTATTTTTAGCGCAATTTATCGCTACAAAATATTGACACTTTTTAAATTTAATTTATAAATTATGTTTTTATTAATTGAATTACATTACAGGCCTTGTTTTTTATTTAATTTAATTGGAATGTAAAAAAAATAAAAGGATATCGATGCTCAATTAAAGATAATAATTTATTGTTATTTTCGTTCAAATGTATTTGAAGGGAACATACATTCGTTTTCCAGCTTTAATATCTATTTTATAACATTTGTGGCGACTTACGTAATCCTGTATATAATAGGTACTCGAATTAACGAGTTATCTCTTTATTTAATATTTATTTTCCGCGTTTGGGCGCCTTAAGAAGATATAGTTCCTCTAGTGCACGCTGGTAAAAAGCGGAATATTGGACGTGAGATTTCTTCGATAATTAATTCACACTTCTCTTTGAATATTATATATTCTCACAATAATCTTCGCTGAGAGATTCTTTATAGTCTTCGTCTAAGAAGAAAAAAGAAGAAAGAAAAAGATTGAAATATATAATATAATAAGTCTCGAACACTTTTTAAGCTGATTTACGAAAATATTGTGGCCTGCTGTTATCTTGCCTTCCGTTATGAATCTTAGGGTTGACATATATTTTCTAAGTCGATTATATTGTTGTAACATGTGATGCATTGCAGATAATGCTTTGTAGATAAGAATAAAACAAAATGTTTATTCGAAGTAATAATTGTAGATGTGTAGATCCTTATCTGTCGGATAGTGTCCTTTCCCTTTTATTGATATAAGTGTAAATTTTAGGACATATATTTCAATAAAAACTTGGATCTTCGCTTTTATTGTTATAGATACTAAATATTTGTTATACTAAATATTGTTACCTATACTAAATATTTAGATATATTCAATATCTTCACTTCAATACATATATTCACTATTATTAATATTGATCTGTGCCTAACTAGTAGACACACTTAGCGATCCCTTCTTTATAGATGTTAATCGGTTTGGAAGAAAGATTCAACGAATTTCCAACTCATCATTGAAGATTTTTTTAAATTAATTTAAATTGTAGAATTTGAGAAATTAGTTGAGATGAGATTTGATAGATATGAAAGAGTTCCGATAGAGATGGAAAAAGTCAAGGAAATGGGAAATATACAAGCATCAGAATTTTTTCATATGCCATACGATGCTGTATACAACCTTACATTACTATGCAAGGAAACAAATGATATTTTTTGTAATTAGTACTTTTCATTAATATCATAGATTTAGAATATAGAATTTTTTATTTCAGCTTTACAAAATAATACAAGTATTGATAATTATTAGTAAGTATATAATTGTATTTATTTATAATTGCAATATAAGATATCCGTCATTTGTGTTTTGTGGGCTGACTTGATCAATTTTACAAAATACTGAGATTAACAATATAACAATTATAAATACGCCATGCGAAAATGTAACACAGATAGTGCAGACAATTATGCAATCTGTAAAATAATTTCTATTAACTAAAAACTAAAGTAATCCAGTTCATTAACTTCAGTTCACTAACTTTAGTCTGTTAGATACAACCCATCTTTTCAGTTATCTATTTATTTAAAAGAATTTTGTTGTTTTCTCCTTAAAGTTCAGATTATTTAATCTATTTATAACAAAATTCAATAAAAATATAAAGAATCTTATACAATTACAATTATATTTATTTATTTTAATTATAAAATTAAGATTTAATTAGGAAATCTTAGATCTGTGTCTTTTAAATTATCAGCGACCCATTTGTTGAATATTTCCTCTATCTCTGGCTCGAATACTTTTTTCCAACCATTTACTTGTCCTTGCCGAATAAATGCTTTGGATTCCATCGTCGAGCTAGGACTCGGTTGATTCACCATAGAATTTTTCCGGAAGTTCTCTATCTTCAGATGCTCTGTTAACTTGGCGATTTGTTTGTTGCTATAAGTTTTGCCATAAAACGCGGCGACTTTTTTTATGTTCCCAGGTAAATCCTATGCAAAATAAAGAAAATATCTTTATGAGTTATGATATCTATTATTACAGGATTAATATTATCTTTATTATCGGATAGAATCACCAATTGCAGTCAACTATCTAGATGACACATTCAAGTTTTCAAGATATGTTAAAACAATTAAAATAGAAACTGGATAGCTTGATGTGAATAATGGCCGAAATAAAGGACCCCGCACCAAACCACGGGAAAATGGATCCCGGTCAAATTGGCTGAAAATTTAGTATGATGTAGTTCATGACGTCCTGATGAAAAGTGACCATGAGCACAAAGTCCAAAAATGGACAGTTTTCGAGTTACAGAGCGTCAAACATCGGAAAAATGGGTTTATTGGCTCATATGGTAGTCCTTAATGTGTACGGTCATGCTGGTGTGTGCCTCTGTGTGTGTGTTAGTGTGTGTGGGTATGGATGTCTGCGTGATTATAATTAACAAAAAAATCGCCAATAATCTAATAACCCAGTAACCCAAAAACTCCCTACTTTTGAAAAGGGTGGCGGCAATATCATTTCTATAATATAGATTCATATATAATTAACTTTCGCTGGCGCGTGATGGAATATATTGTTCAAAACATAACGAAAAACAGAGTCGACTCCTGGCGAAGGTATCACGATTCCTGTGCGGCAGCGAACGTGTTAACCGTGTATGTTTGTGGATATGCAATTCATTATGTTCTTCTGTGTATATGGACGTAGATATATATAGATTCGATGAATTTCAGGTATTGCCTTTATTCAAACCACAACTATTTCGATTAAAAAAAGTTAATTAATGTTCGCAATATTAAGCCAGTTACTTTGTCCGAAGTTGATAATTCTCTATTTTACTTTTTCAAAGTATTATGAAGTACCTACTTATTCTTTAAACCTTCCTTTTGCAACTAATTATCAGTCGCCTTAGTTCACTAAGGACGATCATATGCACCTAAGAATTGATATCTTTAGTGCACATGAATGAGTTATTATTAAGGTATCGTTACCCGTGAGACATATATGTATAATTGGATTAATAAAATACGAAGCAGTTATTTCTAAATGTTAACTAAAAACGCTTAAGTCTCAGATGTGTACGATTCCCAAAGAGTCGAGAATTCACATACTCGATAATTCATAATCTAATATTTGTATTCTCGAAGATTTTCGATAAGGGTAGCTAAAGTTTGCATTATTTTGTATCTTTATACCTACGTTTGTGATAGAAAACTGATAGCCATTTAACTTTTTCTTTATTTTAACTATATTATTACAACTATATTGATCTATATTTTTTCTATAGTTTCTATTGATTTATAGTTTTTGGGTTACCGGGTTATTAGATTATTGGAGATTTTTTGTTTATTATAATCACGCAGCCACACACACACACACACACACACACACACACACACACACACACACACACACAGGAACACACCAGCATGACCGTACACATTAAGGACTACCATGAGCCGATAAACCCATTTTTCCGATGTTTGACGCTCTGTAACTCGAAAACTGTCCATTTTTGGACTTTGTGCCCATGGTCACTTTTTATCAGGACGTTATGAACTACATTCATATTAAATTTTCAACCAATTTGACCGGGATCCATTTTCCCGTGGTTTGGTGCGGGGTCCTTTTCTATTCTATTGCGGAAAGCAGTCGTAATATAGCGAAACTCTGTTCATTCATTATAATTTATTCTCTTAAATGTATGGCTGATTCTTCAAAAACTAATATTGTGAGTAATGTGTGTGTAACTTTGTTTAAAAGATTTCTTGTAAAAGAAGAGATAAGAAAGTATTTATTTAAAAAATAGATCAATATTCGCGCAAATTCTAAAATACTAAAAAGTTTTAAATACTGAAAACAAATATGCTTAGTACTTTAAAATACTTATTATTTATTAGCATATTGCTCACTGAATACATAATTATTATCTTTTTCCAGAAGCCACATTATATTTACGACTTTTAATAAAGTAATTTTTATTTTATATATGTATACTCGAGACTTTAAATAAAATAACTTTTTAAAAATAAATAAATTTTTTTATATAATGTACAATAATAAAATGTTTTCCAACTCACTTTTATCAGATCCTCGTAGAAGAGGAACAACATGTTTGCTTTGTGTCTCATCGCCCAAGCTTCTTTTATATGCTCCCAATATGGACTATAGAGGGCTGAAATAACGAGAGGTTTAAGCGAAAGTTGAAATTAAAAGAATGATCAAGGTCTTGTAGGTCTTACTGTTATCATTCATGAAGTTATTGCAGAACTGTTCAAAAGTTCCTTGATATTGGAAAATTTTGATGTCCTTTTGGAAATTATACCATGAGACCACCACGTCTTTTGGATTTCGAGCAATATAAATGATCTAAAAAATGTTATCTAAAAATAACATGTTTAAATTTTTTCAAAAAATGAATTTTAGTGATAACTTCAGGGGAATTATTTACTGCGATTTGATTTTTTGTTTGTCATAATTTTCTCTGTTCACATAAATATAGCATATTTATAACTAATTATAATTAAATATAATTAATTTTACAATTAATTATAATTAAATATAGATATATTTAATTTAAGAAATATTTAATTGCAAATATTATACTTTGCAATCGCTGTTCGTGACTGTCGGCAATAGATTGAAAGGCATATGGCTCTTGATGAAACGCGGCGATGGTTGATTTTGCACGAACTTGATAGTATACTTGTTCATGTTTTGATTAGGGACGGTGGCCGAAAATATATTCTCGTCTAGTATTGTATCTATGCTAAAAAAAAGAAAAAAATGTCATGTAGTAGAACGTTTTCTGATGCAGAAAGTAAAAATATATTTTGTGATTTTTTTAATATCATGCAAGAACAGATATAAAATGTTTATTTGACTTCTTTGCATTTTTTTATCAAATTTAAAATATAATCTAATTTATTGAAACATTATGTTGCATGCAAGATTTTCATGGCGAAGTAAATGTTTAAAATTTTGAACGTAACTTTGACGCAATATTGAGAGTTAAGCGAGAAAATGTTCCAATTGTATTAATAGTCTAAAAAAGGCGAATTTTGGTAAATCTTTAGATTAAATGACCCACCTACAATAACTTTGACATATGTTGTCAGGGTTATTATCTTTAATAACATACAAAAGGTTTTAGCCGTCGTTCGTTGTTTGTTAAAAAGTTATTAACAAAAGTTTATTAACAAAAGAACTTAAATGAAATTTCCACGCAAAAAGCGAGATCCACTCGCATTAAGACCCTGATTAGGATGTGAAAAACGAGGTCTATAATTCTACAATTCCATGTAGGTTTGCAATTTCCATGCAAAAAGCGAGATCTACGTACCCCACATCGCCCGATACTTGCAGTGCGAAACAAAGTTTATTATTGTACGGTTTGCGTGGAAAATTGGAAAACCATGTGGAACTGTATAATAATAGATATCGTTTTGCACTGCAAGAGCACCGAGCGATGTGAGGTGGACCTTGCTTTGCGTGGAAAGTTGGAAACCCATGTGAAATCATACAATTATAGACTTCGTTTCGCATCCGAATCAGGGTCCAGATGCGGGGGACAATGGTCAAAGTCATTGAAAGTGGGTCAGAATCTAAAGATTGACCCGAATTTGATTTCTCTGCAATCTTTATGTAAAATATAATATACTCATATATACTCTACTCTATAAACGGAAATCTCTCTAATAAAGTCCTTTTATACGCTTCGTCGAAATTCATATCGTTTGCCACCAACCATACAAGTTCCTGCGTCACTGTTGTACCTAATCAACATATAATATACTTATTAATATTCCGCTTAAAATGTCAAATATATTAGTTTACGCGAATTCTGAAATTACGATGTCTTCTATAATTTATAAATAGTTTAAGATAAAAAATTTTGTGCAACACGTGCATGTCGTGCATGCTTTTAAAGTATATTTACTATATATAATAATGTAATAAGTACGTAGGCTTATAGTATGTACGCTTTTTATGTATAGTTTGAAACACTTCTGTATACATGATTGAAATCTCCTTGGAGCTTTCATGATCAGAAAGAAAACAATGAGGAATATCGCGATAAGCATTATCTTTATGGACTTTGTGGTGGGAATGCTGATGCAGATGAAAGGGCATAATGCCAGATGCAATATGGAAAAAATACTGACATAGCAAACACAATTGGGTCATAACATTACACAATCGACGTAAACAGTCTAATGAGAGTGTAGAAGATAATGTTCAAAAGAAGCGATCAGTTAATTATCGTAAAAATCGGCAATAAATGCATGCAGATAAATGTATTTTATGCTTATTTTGCAGCTTTAAAATCTACCGTACGTATGAAATGCTACATTTACTAAATCATAGCAAATAAAATAAAAATTTATGTAAAGTAAAATCCTTTTCTTCGCCAGTGAATAATAATGAGAAATCGTTATTTTCGACCAAAACTGGCAACATTTATTCATCAGTTAACACGACGTTCCGACTGAGATTCCAGTCCTTATAAAGTGTAAATGTAAATATACGCCTTCGCAACACTTCATAATCTCAGATATTGTTCCAGCAATAAACTTAAATCTACAAAGTATTTTGTGCGACGGTTGACATTAAAAATCTGTCACCTCGCGTTACGAAAACGTACATTTTTAATGTCAACCGTCGCACAAAAAATACTTTGTAGATTTAAGTTTATTGCTGGAACAATATCTGAGATTATAAAGTGCTGCGAAGGCGTATATTTACAATTACACTTTATAAGGACTGGAATCTCAGTCGAAACGTCATGTTAACTGATGAATAAATGTTGCCAGTTTTGGTCGAAAATAACGATTGCTCAAAATTTATGTACATTTTACATACTCTACTCCAGCTCCTCTTTCGCTTCCTTGACCTTACCTTTTTATACATCCTGTATAAAAAGGAAAGGGTGTTCTATTTTAATCTTTCTATGCGGAGTAAGTTCTACTGGAAATATTTTTTCGAACAACAAATAATTCGGGAGATAATTACGTGAAATGATTAAAATGGTACACTGTGTATACAGGGTGGGGAATTTAAATTGAGACGCTTAATATAAAATATGAAATATCTGGTAAAGTATTCACTTTTCGATGACTTTACCTTGATATTTTTATACATAGAATAATGAAAGGAATCGAATGTTGTAAAAAAAATACAGAACAAATTAGTTTAAAATTGCATTTTGTGGGCGCACTCAATTTTGAAAAATTGCAAATGTAAAAATTAATATTATTATTCGCCATCTAAGGTCAAACTGATAAGGCCAGTAAATAGATCTTTTTAAGCCCTACAACTTTTGTTTGAAACATTTCTTTCTATTTTGCTTTTTTTTTAGATATTTAAACGTCTTAATTTAAATGCCCCACTCTGTATAATTCAATAAATATATGTACATATATTCTCAAAAAGTTTATTTAGATTAGAAAGTCGTAACGATTGAGTTTGCTTCTCTCGACTTCTTCGGCAGAAGGTTTCGACGAGTGATGAGAGAAGACACGGTATTGCGACGAGTAGAAAACATTTACTCCTGTATTCCATAATATTTCGATCAAATATATATACATATATTTTTAAATAACATAATTTCCTATAAGGTACAAAATATTATCAAAAAATTTAAACGAATATGTATACATATATTATAATATAGCAATTCAAAATTAATCGCTACGCCGCGATGGTACACTATGTGATAACTGCTTTATACATGTTAATTATGTGTGAATTAAGATATTACGAGATATTTCATAATAATGTACCTATTTGTTTATACTCTAAATATTAAACGGCTTGAATGGAAATCTCAGCATGTACCACCATTGGTATGTACGATTGACGGAATGTGTTAATGATATATTGTGGTAATAAAATTAATAATTAAAAAGAACTAAATTTGATTATATAAGAAAATTAAAGATTTTCTTGAGAAAGAAATAAAAGAATCAGTCATGCCAAAAATTATAATAATGTTTTATTTGTGTAAGATAAAGGTGACTAACCTGATCGAGGATAAGTAACGACCCATGTATCATTCGGACGAGTTTCGAAATTATATATTTTGTCACCGTTCTCGATGTATCTATAGGACAAGACCCACTTTTTTTCGCCGATCTTGACAAAACCGCGCTTGTGAATTGGATATAATTTCGATTGAATATCCGCCAGTTTATCTTTAATATACTCTACTTTCAAATTCTTGAAAGACATGCTTTGTTATAAAGTGAATTGTGATTTTCTGAATACCGCTAAAGTATCTACGGTTTATCCGCCTCGACTGACAAAAGTGGATTTTAGCAGTAAATATATATAAGCGATTTATCTGTTGTGCCGCTCCGTGCACAAGTATGGGGATCGTCGTTCCGCGGAGGAGTCGGGAAGGAATTCACAGACTCCAATATGACTAGGTATTCTTTAATAAATTCACTGATCTTTTAATCTTATACAAAGGTCTTATATTTAATACGCGTAACAACCCGTCACTGACTCTGACTCTGAACTGCCCTCTCGATCGATGCCTGCTCTCCTCTGTATTTATCTCCTTTTGGTCATCAGGCCGAATCGGTTCAGGGTCCTCCTTACTCATAATAGAGGCAAATTAGACCAAAAAATTGCGTTATCTCGGAACCGGTTAAAACTACTCGGATTTGAACGTTTTTTTTTAAAATGTAGGTAATTAAAAACATTACAATGTTTATGGGTTAAAAATTGACGCTTTAAATAGGAAATTCAAGAAAATTCGGAAAAACTGAAATTCTAAGACAAAAAATTTTTCAAACGTACTAGCTTGCATTTTTTGCTTATAAACTTAAAATAATTACTTCCAAGAGGTTTGTCAGATAGTCAATTATGATTTTATTGATTACAATTTTAGGCCAGTCAATGGTGACAAAAAAAAGGCTTCAGCTTGCACAAGGTCTCATGAGAAGTTTATACTTGGCAATTTTGTTTATTTTGTGATTCTAATGAAAACCCTAAGTTTGCGACATCGGCAAGCTGCCGCTCGCGCCACCATCTTGAAAAAATGGTGCCAAAAACAGTTTTTTGCGAATATCTCGTTTCCACTGCAATTTAGAGCAAAAGTATCCATTACAAAGTTGTAGAGTACAAAATTTCCTACAACTTTTGTATTAAACACTTTTTTCTCAGATAAATAGTTTACGAGTTATAGTAGAGAGCTTTTTTGCAATTTGTAAAAGATGCTGCATTTTTCCTGGAAATTAAAAGATTATTGATTATATACGTATATAATGATATAATAGTAATATAATAACAATAATAATCAATAATCTTTCAAATTACAAACCCTATTTATACTCGAGTGGCGAGAACCCCCGCGCGAGCTTCTTTCCACTTCGTACATATCTTATTGTTAGTGGAGGAGGAAGGTATTGTCTCAGGGTGTAATTCTATGCCCGTGAGGCCCGCGGCTCCGGCAACAGTGTCGCCTGGTACCGTCAGAAATCGGATCAATAATCAATAATTGATAATTTCATTCTGGCTATTTAAAAGATTTAAAAATATAATTTGTCCGCTCGTAACACCTTCCCCCTTAATATCATACAACGTACAACATAGCGATATCTTAATATTAAAATACATATTTGCCTTTTGCACAACAATTTACAACGGCAACATTTTAAATAATTTCATTTTTACTTACAGCACATTTCAGTGCAGACCAAGCCCTTCAAGTTCAACGAGTTATGTCGTTATGATATGGATCTCTCCGTAGAACGTCAAAGTAAAACGTCACCTGTTTTGCCTATTTTTTAATTTGTACAAAAGAAAAAAGAAACAGCCGCAATTTATGAGTAATTATTATAGTTTTACTTATATATATATCACTCAATGTAAAAATATATTTCACTAGTAAAAAAAAAAAATTTCAACCTTTCTCTACGAAGATAATTTACAACTGTAATATGTTAAAAATTATTTTTCTGTTTCTATTTTTAATTATTTATAAGTACATCACATTTTAATACAGAGTTGTAGAACGAATTTTAAAGTCAGTGGAGGAAATGCCCGTTATAGAACGTCAAACTTCTTGAATCACCTGGATTTTCCTGTTTAACTATCTGAACAAACGAGAAAAGAAACTTGATAAGTAATTAGTCGTTTTGCTTATATTATAAAATGTAAATAATGATATTCTATTTAAATATTCACTTTTTTGTTCAAGAATATTTTATAACTGTTATATTTTAAATAATTACTTTAACTTTTACTTTTTAATTACACCACAAAAATAATACTTTTGTTTACAGTTTAGAAATATAGTACACAAGTATATAACATTTAAAATATTATCAAAATTAAAACGTCTATCGCAGGTTTATTATATTTTTAATTATGCCGTATGTAAATGTATATAAATGTTCCGAGTACTTCAAAATCATCTGTCTCTCTCTTGCAGATTTCGATCTCGTTGTGTCAAAACAACAGAGTTAGACGTTACTTTCATTCGAAGAACTACAGGCATCACTTAAACAAGCAAAAAGACACAGAAGCCCCGTTGATAAGTGATCATTCGATTTGCTTCGTTATGCGATTTATTCTACACAGCATATATTATGTTTCTTTTTTCAACAATACCAATAAATTTAAAAAAAAGTTTATATAAAGTAACCTTAAACAATTTATTATAATGCGAATATAGAATTGTGCAATTGATAAAATTTGGTGGTTATTCAAGTCTGAGAATGATAATTTGTCTTCATAGTCTTTCAGCATAACATTTCAAACGACTATTTGTTTCTTCGTTAATTATTTTATATGTATACAGGGTGTAACATAAATGTGGGCCGCTACTTCAGAGGTGTATTCTACTTGTTAAAATAAGCAAAAAATTTTATGTAACCATATGTCCAAAAATACATTGTTTATGTTTATGTTTAAATAAAGGGACACTTTCAAGGATGGTTCACTAGTGGTTCACTGGTGTCCACGTGTTTTTGAGGATATCTAAAACAAATTGTCTACTCCCGGCCTGTTCACATCATTAAATAATATTTACTCTTGGATCAGCACATTGAAAACGGCTTTAATGAAATACATAACACGGGTGTTTGTGAAAGAGTGACAAAAGCGCTAAGAAGACGAGTAAAGCAGTGTATTTTTTACTGGAGGCGGTCACTTTAAACATTTGATTTAAGATTTTTTTTATTTAAATTTTATTTTCTACTGTTTTGTATTGTTAGAACGCTTTGTAATTGTCTTAAGTTTCAACTCAAACATGACTATAACATGAAAACGTTGCATTTTTGGACATATGTTTGTATGAAGTCTTTTGCTCATTTTGATGTGAATAGGATACACTCCTGAAGTAATGACTCACATTTATGTTACACCCTGTATAAATAATAAAGAACTACTGTTTAAGATCTCTCTTTCAATAGAGATCCAGGTATGTTCTCCGCGGATTTTAAAAACTCTAATATTTCCACGTAGGGTTTAACATTGTAAAAATAATATATAACATATAGGGGCCAATGGGTTGAGGGAGTAGAGCTACAGAGTTCTAAAGCTTTAGAATAAAAATTTAAAATAAAAAAAAATTTAAAATAAAATAATAAAATTCTGTTATTAATTGAAATAAATTGTGTCATTAATTAAAATAATAAAGTTAAAAATAGCGCGACAAATAATACATTTATATATTGTTTGTTACAGTTTAAGATTTACTGCCTGCCACATAATTATTTATAAATTAATATGTAAAAAGGAATGGCATAATTTTTTAAAAATTAGTTATATGACCTACAGTTTAAAGGATGATAACTATCTTAAAACACATAAAACAAAGATACTCAAAACACCACAAACATTTAATAAATGTATAAAAATGTTTCTACCGCACTTGTATTTTTGTTGATGAACATTTTGAGGGAAGCAATAACATCATTGACATTAGAGAAGGTCTCACGATCAGATATCAATTTTGATGCAAACCACGCATGACGTAACATTTTGTTGAATACTGGAGCCCGCAATTGATTACGAATTAAAGAATGTATCCTAATTGCATCTCCTCTTGATGTAAGATTCCGTTGCTGTGTGCTTTTAGAATATAGTAGTTTTGAAGACGACAAATAAAATTTTTTACTTGACGATAAAAATAAATGTCACAGGGCTAGCTTAGTGGTGTGCATTTAGGTGGTACAATATACGATATATATACGAGTTTTCGACACAAGAACTGATAACCACTTGTACAATCACTTATAATCATTCAATTACATCATGAGTAGTCAACCAACAAACAAAGGCTGAATATAAAGATGTAATTTCTATGAAGCAAGTTCATAATATTTTTTAATTTCTGTACGTAAAAAACAACATTTATGGAAACAAACAAGTGAGTATATCGACATATATTTAGAACAATATTATAATAAATTTATAATAAAAAATATAATATAGCTTATAGATGTACATTGTGTGTGTGTTTCAATCTTTAAGGACGTGAAAGTAATAAGCTTTATAATTTTCTTGCTAAAAAACTTTTATTTGTCTATTATTCAAAACATAATTATATAAAAAATTTATTTAAAATGCAAAAACTACAATTGCCTTTATCGCAACGAATTCAGTATGGATAAGCTAAATCTTAATTTTTTAAATTGTCATTGATCCATTTCTTAAATCTCTCCTCGATCTCCGGTGTGAACATTTTCTTCCAATCATCCGTCGTCTCTTGTTGGATGAACATTTCTGGTGGCATTACGATGTCAGATCTCGATTGATTCACTATCGGTTTTTTGCGGAAAATCTCTATTCTCATATGCATTAACTTGACGATTTGCTCGTCACTGTAATTCTTACCGAAAAATTCAGCGATTTTTTTTATGTTTCCAGATAAATCCTATGCAAAATAGATGAAAACGTTAAGTATAGAACAGTAATCTATATATTAAATATAAAAAGTATTATTAATTATCTTCTATATTTTTATTATCGGATTTAAATAATATAATCAAGTTCTATTAATAATTAATAATATTTAAAATCTTAAAAATTATTAAAAATCGAAAATTTCTATTTTCTTTTATCTTTAGAGAACCACTTGTCGTAATTAAAAAAACTTCTTGATCCTTTATATAAAATTATGCAAAGTAGAATTTCCTTCTATCTTACCTTTATCAGATCTTCGTAGAAGAGAAACATCATATTTGGTCTCTTTTTCAACACTGTCAAAGCTTCCTTTACATGTTCCCAATATGGACTCCATAGAGCTGAAAATTCGGGAGATTAGGCTTTCAAAATGATAACTAAGAAAAAGTGAAGTAAACTGGAAAGACCTATCAACATTTCGCAAATCTTACTGTGGTTATTCATAAAATTAATATAAAACTGCTCAAAAGTTCCCTGGTACTGATTCAAAGATTTCTGGAAATTATACCACGAGACAACCACATCTCTTGGATTTCTTGCGACGTAGATAATCTAGGAACAAAAATAATAAGTGGTATATTGTCTGTAAGTTTTGGTAAATTCAAATGTAAAACAATTTGTTTTTTTTAAATTTCAATCGGCTGAATGCAACAATTTACGTACACATAAATGACAAATGCTTTTTTTGTATACGTCTTTTAATTTTCTTTTTAGCTGAGTTAATTTATTTATATATTATATCATTTCTTGATCGTTTTTATAAATATACGTCTATTTAAATAAAATATGCATTTAACTAATAAAATATTTAATTGCAAACACACTTTGCAAGTACTATTTAAGACTGTCGGCAACAAATCGAAAGGCATGTGACTCTTAAGAAAACGTGGAGAAGGCTGACAATTCACGAATTCGACGCTATATTTCTCCGTATTAATCCTACTAGAAACGTCTTTCGTTGCGATATGGTCGTCTAGTATTGCTCCAATCCTAAAAAAAAGAATTTTTTAATATAATAAAATTTAAGAAAAGAGAATTCAGAAAGTATTAACTGTTTTATTCCATCATAATTTTTTTCATGTAAGAGGAAATTCAATAATAATTTAGGTTTTCTGTATATATTTCTTTTTTAATTAAATCCAAAGTCAAATCTAATTTGATGAAATTTCTTATGCATGCATTCTAAATAAAAGTATGCTAAATACAAAAGAAATACTTGGAACTTTAAATTAATTTTTATTAAGAATTTTATTGATATAGACGCTAGAAGTATTTTTCTATACTGTCGTAAAAATAGAAAATGTAAATTAATTTCTGCAGAGTTTTTGCATAAAAAAATATGTATATATTTTAATTATACTATACTCGATAAAGGGAAGTCTCTCTGTTAAAGATATTTGATGTGCCGCGTCAAAATTCGTGTTCGCCACCAACCATACAAGTTCCTGCAGCATCGTGATATCTAAATCAATACAACAAATTCAATTAATATTTCTGACAATAGTACGAAATTTCAGAATTTCTAATTCACACCTAACCGCCTGGATATCACTTTCAACAATTTCATTATTAAACCGAATAAGTAATATTTATTTTATTATTCATAATAAATTCATAATTTCATTATTCATAACTTTTTTTATTCTTTTCAAAACTTTAGTTTGGATAACATTGACTTAAGTTTCAATAACGATAACACTTTATAAAGTATCGACTATTATGCAATTTTAAATAATTTAAAATAAAAGGAACTTGCAAAACAATTATATAAAATAAAAGACCGATTTTATCGTTAAATAAAGTATCACTTTTATGATAAATTTCTATTTGAGTTCTCTTAATGTTATATATCTTGCTCAAGAATTTCTAAAATAAGTTAGGACAATATTCTACAATTTATTACTTTTGAAATAAGATTATATATGGAATGTATGACAGTAGTTTTGAAAAAGTTTCCGTCAAAGATGTAATTTAATATTGCGAAACGATTTCTCGTACACCAAGCAACATTGATGTAATAACATTGATGTAATACAACTTACAAAGCTTTACAGTATAAAGTTTTAGATAATATATAAAAGATTATTTTAATTATTGCCACATATAACATTTTCATTCTGATTTTATATGATTTTATATTTTGTACGCTATAGGTATTTATTATTGTGTATACGGCCTTTAGTTCTTTTCTTCTACAAAAAAAGCAAGGTCAGGCACACATTGTTTGATAAAAAAACAATTCTCTGACTTCTACATTCTAACGTATATAATCTTCGAAAATAAAATACAATACTTATAAAAATGTTTTATCACAATTAATTGTGCTCTAGAATTGCTCTTTTATGTTCATTATCTACCTCTAATTAAATACAAGCTTCAAAATCTGAACTTTGGAAACAACTTACCTGATCCAGGATAGGTAATGATCCATATGTCATCCGGACGAGTTTCGAAATTATATATGTTGTCGCCCTCCTCGACATACTTATACGGCAGAAGCCATTCTTTCTTACCGACTTTCACGAAGCCGCGTTTCTGATGAAACGGATACTGTTTTAATAATTCGGCATCATTGACGAGTTCCATTTTCAGTTTCCAGAAACTTAAATAAGACATGCTTCGTCGTTAACTAGTCTTCTTCTCGTTAATTTTGGATTATATGAAATTTCGCTCGAGTGTCTTCGCGGCCGGTACCACACTAACTGACAAGAAGTGAAGATATATGTACACAGAATGTTTTCCGCTTTACGGATAATCGCGCCGTTTGTTTACATATATACATATATATAGAAGCACTAACGGATCCTGATGTCGTTAATGAGAGAGAAGGGGTAATTTCGGCAATTATTTGGTTTGATATTCATTCTAGTATCACGCTTAGCTTTTACTCCAGGATCAACGACAATTAGGACGTGATAAAACTTTTGATTCTATTTTTACTTTTCCTAACTTGGTCCACGAATGCCCGCGTCGCGTCGGCGAGTTCAACTTTAATGTTTAATGCATTTTTTCTAGATTTTTTGAAACAGATCCAGCAACAAAACTGATATTTTTACGTGGGAGAGGGGTTTTATTAAAACTGATTTATTGACCCCCCTTCCCGCCTCTACAACCCGCCAGTGTAGAAAAGTAAATAATACGTCTGATTGCAGTTTTTTATACGTAACGTATCGTTATCATTTCCTGAATGCATCGATACCTAAATGTTTGGATGATATAATAAAAAAATTTGTAGAATGGTTCGCGCATTAAAAGGGTGTACGGTACAACCTAAATCAATTTAATACAAATACATAGTACTCGTACGCGTATCAAACGGTTGGTGTAAATTTACAATTAATTGGGCCATAGAAATGGAAATACAACGCAGGTTCAAAATTAGCGCCACTCCGGCATTCCACGTCACGTGAGCCGCGCAGCTGCGCCCTGCGGTTGGCCACTTCTGGAGCTAGCTAGGGATGGTTGGCAGTTGACTTGGCAAGTGTTCTTTACATGTGACCGTGTGAGTGGAGACGGTGGAGACTGGAGAGGGTTGGAGGAGCGCGGATCGGTGTGGATTGTGGTGGTGGAAATCGTGGAATGTGGATGTGGATCACGGTCAGCACTCAGCCAAGATGGCGAACCTTCGAGGGGGCTGAAGAAAGGTATCGCGCTCGTTCTCGCACGGAGTGTTCGCGTCCTCGCGTAATCTCCCGCGCGTGCCGTTAGCCGTGACAGTGGCGTATTATGTCCTCGTACACGTTCTCGCAGAGGCTGTTCACGCCGACGCCGCCGGAGCGCGGCAGCTTCCCGCTGGACCACGAAGGCCGTTGCAAGAGCACCATGATCAGGTACATGCGCTGCCTGTCCGAGAATCGCAATCAGAACACGATGTGCCGCGACATCGCCAAGGAGTACCTCGGCTGCCGCATGGACCACGACCTGATGGCGCGCGAGGATTGGTCCAAGCTCGGATTCATCGACGAGATCGAGGGCGCCAAGGAAACGTAACGTCGATATATCGTCCTCGAGAGATCAGATATCCCGTGTATCTCGGAAAGGAGGGGTCAGCTTTGTCGTCGTCGTCGTCGTTGTCGTTGTTGTTGTTTATCTCGGTTTTCCTCGAGAATGCCTGGCGCACTCTTCCTCTAGTCTAATCGGTGCTCTTGAAACTTTCGATGTAAATAGGACACCAGACGACAGTTTGGTGATTTAGTGTGTTCAAGCGAGAATACGCACTGCCAGCCAGGTGACAAGAACTTCCTCTATGCCAGTGTTGTTGAGAAAGAAATAACAATAATAACAATAGGTTTAATTGAGAGACCAATTTAGAGGGAGAAACTGAACGATACTAAAAATCGCGTATATCTATACCTTTTATTTTCATAAGAAGGAAGATTAAAAATTAAGTTATATCGCTTGACCATTTGTTCGGGGTCGGGCTTCTTGAGCTTTAACATAAAGGCATCCCTGTACTCTGTAGCTTGTTACGCAGCTGGATTGTGTTGCAACCCAAGTGGCCTAAGAGAGTAAATGTCCCATAAATAAAATAGAGAATTCTGATATTTATCACGTTGAAAACTGAGAGTCTATCAGATTTGACGGCAGAGTACAGAGACTGATATAGAACAGAAGGTAACGCAAAGGTGAAGAAAATGGCGAGCTCTTCCAGGAAGAGAATATTGGTAGGTTGCACGGGTAGCGTGGCCACGATCAAGCTGCCGCAGCTGGTGGAGATGCTGCGACAGAATAATCTGGAGGTGAGGGTGGTCGTAACGGAGAGAGCCAAGCACTTCCTGAAAGACGCTCAGCTGCCACCTGAGATCCAGGTCTTGTCCGACACAGTCGAGTGGGCTGCCTGGCAGGACCGTGGCGATCCGGTGCTGCACATAGACCTGGTGAAATGGGCGGACGTGTTCGTGATAGCGCCGTTGGATGCCAACACTCTGGGCAAGATTGCCAGTGGCATATGCGACAATATTGTTACCTGCGTGGCACGCGCCTGGGACCCTGCGAAGCCGTTTCTCTTCTGCCCAGCTATGAACACCAAGATGTGGGAGCATCCTGTTACAATGCCTCAAGTGAGATGAAAAGAATAGCACAGAAATTAAAATTTGAAATAAGAAAAGAATGTTGAGAATATTCTCCCATTAAAACAAATAAATAGATAAAATATATGATTCTTTTCATATTGCATTTGTAGAAAAAACAATCACATATTTTATTTACTTAAATTGAATTAAATTTAATTTGTGCAGATTTATATATGTTGAAATTGCATCATTAAGAACAAAAAATTTAATTAAACCAATAAAAATGTTTGAAAAATTCTAATAAAAAGAGATATAGAAGAGTAGTCAAAGATAAATGTAGACATTAAATTTGTCCTATCTTTTTCTATTTTTTTTTTTTTTTTTTTTTTTACAAAGAATTATAGTTTTGTGTTTTCTCAGGTATCGCTGCTTAAATCCTGGGGCTACAAGGAGGTGCATTGCATAAGCAAGACGCTGATGTGCGGCGACATGGGAATGGGCGCGATGGCCGAGGTGGACACGATCGTGCGATCCATTCTGCGAGCCTTGAACCCCTGGATGGATCAGTCGGATTTGTGTCCCTAGCAGCGGCTGAGATCGGCCTCTTCGTGCGAGTCTCGTCGACGTACCCGCGAGTATCGATGAAGCTCCGTCACGTCGAGAGCGCGATATCAGGATCTCCAAAGACGCGCTATGGTGCGATTTGAACATACGCTTAATAAAAGATACACGCCGTTGTCGCTTATCTCTAATAAAAATTGGGACGAGCCTAAGACCCGAATCTTTCGGACCCGTATACGGATCATGTAATCAAGAAAATTTACATTTATTAGTGAAAACATTTATAAATTTTTCTCGAGTTACGTTGTTCACCGAGAATTTCATTCTTTTGTTGCTCTTATAGGACAAACTATGTCATCGTTAGGTCATTGTTAGTTAGGAACCTATGTAAGTTACGCAAACAGCAAAATCTGAGTTTCAACGCATCATGGTCGTCATATCCTTTGCTCAACCTGGAAATAAATTAATCGTACCGTGAGGAACAAACGAGATAATCGTAATTTTATCTGTCCACTTGATGAAATGCAATGTGTAAAAATGCTGTAAAGAAAAGGAAAAATTCTGTTGACATATCCTAAAGTTGATCCGCTGGAATGTACAATGCTTTTGTTAAATATATGAACAATATATATATGAATTACAAATATACAAGGCGTTCTTTCAAGAATAAGATTCCCATTTTAGTATTTTTCAGTGCGTATAAGAAGCTAAAAACTAAGAGATTTTCTGCGGTATATCGTTAAGTATGTTCGGTAAGATCACTTTAAAATCACTTTATTTTCGTATATACACAAATAAAGCACGAACTGACAATATATAAAATACGTATAGAGCACATAATCGGCACATTACATTAATTTTCCCTTAAGTTTGGAATAAACAGAGGGTTGGAGGGATTCTCGCCTCCTAGTAGAACAGCAAGGCACATCACTCTGATGCTTTTGCTTCTCCATAACAAAGGTGTACTCAATCAGAAGACAAGATCATTAGATCATCGAGAGTTAATCGAAAAACAAATATAATTATAACCTATTATTTATACCGTTTGTCTTCGTTTCAATGCTGCGCGCTTCACGGAGATATAGTACATTCTGCAATACGCGCGCGGCTTATAGAGAGAGTATACTATTATATAATTATAAAACATGTTTATATATCTATATATACAGGGGTGTATGTTGGAAATATAAATACTACAAACTTCGCAGAGAGGCGTATCGCGATATTAAAACTACAGTCAATTTCTTCTTTGCAAGTTTTAATTAGCCTTCATCTTTTCCTTTATAATTTTTTATTATTTAGAGAGAGATTCTCGATTATACTGACACCTTTTATAAAATGCTGAACTGAAGTCTACTCAAGATTAAATGCGATAAGATTTCGTTATTAAATTTCCGCTCTTGAGACCTCCATTCGCTTAAAATCCATCTTATGCTGAGAAGAAATCGGCTTGAAACAAATCGGGAAATACGCTCGCAAAGTTTATATAAGCATCTCAGATACACCGACGCTGTATATAATCTGTGAGATTTATTCTGTGCTACTTCCTTGATATTACACTAACTACTTGATCGCGCGCGGTATATAAATATCACAGTTTACAAAACTGGCGACACTGCGTTTTGCCCGTGTCCTCTTTTGCTAAATTATACGGGGTATCAATAATTAATACAATATTTATATAAAATATGTGCTCTGTCGGAATCGACTATTTTATCGTTTTAAGATTCGATTCCAACTAATGATCGCATCGCGATTTATGGAAGGACGATCACGGAATTTCTTGGTGGCGAGTATTATTAGTCCCCTCCTGATATAGGATGTTTTTTAAAGAGCACCCACTAATTATATAGCGCTATTTCTTATCAAAAATTGAATCGAAAAGTCATGAACCATTTTTTTCTACAATGTTTAATAAAGCAGTAATTATTGAGAAAGTCAATTTAATTAGCACCGTTCTTTAGCTGAGGGTACGTCAATACGCGCGCCTGGTAGTATGTGTGCGTTCACATACACTTGAGTGCCAGCTAAAGGACGGCATTGACTGGATTGACTTTACTCAATAATTACTGCTTAATTAAGTATTATAGAAAAACTGGTTCAAGACTTTCCGATTCAGTTTTTGATAAGGAATACTGCTATGTAATTAGTAGGCGTTCTTTGAGAATATAGGACTGAGGATCCCCATCTCGATTTAAAAATTTCTGACAAAAAATATCGAAAAAATCGGATGGATTTTCGGCAGTGGTAGTTCGTAAATTATTATCGCAAGATCTGCGAAATGTCCTCAAGGAATCTCATTTCTTTTCGCATCTTCGAAAACCCTACATTCATCCGTCATGCGACATAAAAAAGTTACGTCTTAAGTTAATTACTTCGTGTATAAATGCGGCCATGTAAAAAGACAGTATACAAAAATATGCTCCCCTGCGCAGCGCGATGGCGCGGTCTATTCAGGATTAATGATATGGACTTAATTATAAGTCACACACTCTTTGTAAGAGAAGATCAAATGTCAATACAATTTTATCACCCAGATAAAAAAAATAAGTAAAAAGTATACAGAAAAAATGTTTCCTCGTAATATTTCAAAATTTTATAATTCGTCGACTATTTCACATATATCTTCTTTAAAGACGTGGCTTCGCGAATTAATTCAATATCATTCTTGGAGCTTCGTTCGCGAACTGCAATCGCGATCTCTTCATCGGAAGGCTCGGCGACGAAAGTCGATTCCGTGGATGCGAACGAGCCGCAGGTATTCCTTTGAAACTGCAATCCATATACGAACAATCTTCCATCCCCTGTGTTCGCCGATCTACCGATGTCCGCACTTTAAAAATCCGTTTGACTTTCTGGTATTCGTATTTCGCACGCGAAATTCCCATGTGAGGTATAAAATGCTCCCAGTCGCACATCGTCAGCTGGAAGGACACGTTTTAATCGTGCGTTATAATCTGAAAGAAGACAGAAAAACTTGTGACATCAGCTGCTCGCTTATTTTCAAATAATTGATTTAATCGCATTAAAAATTTAGCTACTAATTTTTACTCGAGCTATGTAATATATTGCAGAATTATATAAATGGAATTATAAATGATATTCAGATCGCGCGATTTTATATTATTACAAAGAATTGTATTAAATCTTATATTTCATTAACTTACTTTTACATTGATTATGTAATATTAGAACTTTTATTTTATGACGATTATATATCATTTTATGGCGTGTCTTCCTAAATATTGAATTAATACTTAATTGATAGTACAAAATATTATGTATTATCTTTATTATATATATCCCTTTAAAGTTTTTTTTTTCAATTATGCCACTCTTAAAAAATTAATGAATACAAGGACAAATAAATAATTACCTCATTTTTACACATATATTATCCTCATGACGAAGCTCACAACGATCGTGGCAAATATCGGTGTGATTTCTCCTGTGACGACGACGGCGGAAGCCGAGATGATACTCGACTTCCTGGGTAGGTTGGTTTCGATATCGTTGGTCTCCACTTCTGGTGGAGGACAACCCATCCAGACTGGCGCCGACAATTTCTGTCTCTCGTGCGCCACCCTCATCCTGAGATCGTCAAACTCCCAGAAGCCCTTGCCTTTGAAGAAGTACGTCTTGCCTAACAAAAAAGCAAAAGTATTACAATAAAAAATCGATAAAAAAAGTTACCCATAGATAATTACTTATAAAAATCAGAAAACGTTAAAAATATCAAGAATTGAAATCAAAGTTGAATGAAATATTAAGAAACAATATATAGTTGCCTAGAATTATCTTTTACGTAAAAAATCTCGTATATTATCTTCATTAAGAATTGTATTTGGCGTTGAAAGTTAAATTAAATTTCTTTATATGTATAATAGAATTGTCTGATCAAATGAAATTAATAGACGTAGTATTTAAGTAATTATTTTTATAATAAAATAATTTTGTCCGAGACTGTAAATTTCCGAAATTTACCATTTTTCCATTGGAAAACTGCATCAATGTCATTCCCAACGCCAGCGAACATGCTCATGTCCCTGGGATAATCGAGTTCCACGTAATTAACAGTTTCGTCGAACCTGCGTGGGACAGAGGATTAAATGGGAGAATTAAATTTTATTTATGGATTAAAAAGATAATGAAAGCCCAATATGAATCGGATTACAAATTTCATTACATGTCCAAAGATCGAATGAGTTTTGATCTAAAATTAACATTATATCTTTCATTTTAATATCAGACGAAAATTGTTGTACAAAGAAGTTGAAAGTTTGGGACTATGATATGAATTCTAGGCAATAACAAATTTGAGAAATCACCTCCAATACATGGAACCGCTGAAGAAGTAAGTCTTGCCGTTGTGGCCCCACACCATGGCACCGTCGATCTTCTCCAAGGAAACCGGTAATCCCAGATATGTGAGCGGTTTCGGATAACCCGGCTCTAGATTGTTGGCATTGAAGACGTAATACTCGCGACCGATGAAAAAGACTATCTTCTTATCTGGTCGCTCGTAAACGGCGTCCACGTGATCGATGCTCGATGGCAGATTGAACAACCTAGTGATCTCCGCCGGATATCCCTCATAGATCCCCTGATCGCCTATTCGCCATAGATACTGCAACGCGGTCCAAAAAGGATTAGAATCTCAATGCAGAGATTCTAATTTTGTTAGATATTATGTTCCTCGAAAACTACATGCCGTAGAAAATACACGTATAGGTGCCTAATTTAAATTATAAAATATAGGATACCTACATGAATAAATATGTATACATAATAATTATTTTAATACATAATATTTTGTGATTTTAATAAAATATCGACTATGTAAATATATATAACAATTAAAAATATAACGTAAATTATTCTATCTTCATGCTCAAGAATCAACAAGATAATAATGTGAAATACTATAGGCGTTCATTCTTTTGCCCTTAGAAAATAATAAATATCGACTCTTTTTCCTCGCAATGAAGCGAAATAATGGCATCTAAAAGGCCCATTATCACGTCGTTCTGAGATACAGGCAAGAATTCTTTTCGTAATTCCTTATTACAAAAATTCCTTCTTTTTGTTCTTCTTAAATTTTATTGCTGCTTACTCGTCCTTTGAAGACGAAGACCTCTCTGCGGATGATGCTGATGGCGTCGTAGCTCGTGTCGCATTTGTCGGGCACGTCGTCCCGCTGTGGCAGTGTCCACCGATGTCTAAACCTCGGTGTGGGCCTCGTTGTCGTTGTCGTCGTCGTCGTCGACCATGTCGTGTGATGCCGATGGGGTTTGTGCGGCCGGTAGTCGGGTTTCTGCGGGTAGCGACCCGGTTGTCGAGGTCTGCCGTCGTCCGGATAGTGATTAGGCCTAGTGGGTCTCGTCCTCCAAGGCCTGTACGTCGTCGTCGTCGTTGTCGTAGTCGTCGTCGGAGGTGGCGGTGGCGGTTGCTCCGGTGGCGGTGGACCACCTGGTATATTGCCCCACAGTTTGCCTTCAGGAGCCCCTGAGAAATAATTATTTCATTCGTCCATTACTTCTCGGTTCTCTTTTGTTTATTCAGTTTATTCAGTCTGTCAATATTAAAATTCAAAAGCGAAATTAATCCATTAAAAATAATTATAGTAATTAAAAACGTGACTAATTTAGTCGAAAAAAACAATTTATTGGAATCTTTTCTCTTTAACGATAGCGTATAGACAGTATAACACACGTAAAATTAATTGAAGATCATAAGGGTATAAATTTTAGTCTCAGTATTTTTGTTTTAAAGTCACAGAATTGTAAAAATATCCGTGATGTAGAAGGAACGAAGGAAGTCTGAGCTGGCTGTATACTTGTATAGTCCATAATTCAAACCAGCACTTATTAGAATCTTGAGCCAAAATTTTAAATTGGACTGGACAGCCTCCTCAGACTTCCTCCTACATCACGAATATTTTTACAATTCAAACATCTCACAGGTTCGCCTCATAGACGATTTTTGATTACAAGAAACTACTGGCGCGTGGTAGCCGCGTCAAGACAGCGCGCGTTGCTAGCGCTCATGGTCGCCGAACGCTCGACTCTCGCGAAATCGCGGGGCTACGTCTTCGCGCTTATCGCGAGTTATCAATTGTTGTGGTAGACAAGTTGTTGTGTGTACACCGTGGTCTGACTGTCACACATTCGATATCAATTAATTATTAAATTATTAAGTTACTAAATTATTAAATCATTAAATTATTAAATTAATAACTTTTTATATTTTGTTATTAAGTTTTCGATAATAAAAATTAATGCAATATTAAGTACAGTACGTTATATCTGTGTTTTGACACCACGATTTATTATTTATCTTTATATTAAAAGCTTTAATAATTAAATATTTATACAAAGTTCGTGTTTTATTAGAAATTAAATTATGTAAATTAATATAAAATATATTATAAATATTTAAATATATTCCCAAAAATTATCTAAAAATTAATTATTTAAAATTATCTAATAATTTGAAATTTACTAATAAAACTTAAATATTAATCTCTTAAAAACATATTATATGCACAAGTCTATTATACGTCTATGATTGATATCTAATGGACATCCATATCTTATCTTAATATACTATATGAAATTTTGTATTGTTTTATTGTTTTAATATGTATTATATTTTTGACATAGGCTGCGTGTACACCGTGAACTTAGGCCGCGGCCTATACCTCAAATTCAACCTAAATTAATTTAGGCGAATTTGAGGTATAGGAATTTAGGTCGAATTTGAGGTATAGACCGCGGCCTAAGTTCACGGTGTAAACGTAGCCATAGACTAAATCGTACCTATATTAAAAGAAATAAAAACATAAGATACAAAACGTATGTATACATACTTATATTTAAAAAATGAGGACCGCTGATTGGAATCGGCGGGGTGGTGGAGGGCCTCCTACAGGCCCATTTTTATCGGACAGAATTTTAGCTAAAGCTAAAAAAGTGTAACTTAATTTTATTTGAAAAATTTAGACCGAGTTTGTCCAAATAAGTATCTACATATTGATCAATTGCAACGATGTCCGGTAAAAGCGGGTCCTCTTGTGAGTATAAAGTTTTATAAAATACATAGTAATAATATATACGATTAATAATATTAACAAGTTAATAACATATAATATAATATATAAATAAGAGATTAAATTAATGAAAGAGATGCATCCCGGCATCTCAAAAAGGGAGGCGTAAATGACTAATTGAGTCATTCAAAATCTTAATTAAGCATAGTACATTATTGTATATTATATAAAATATAATATATATTTTATACAACGAGAATTTGTTAAAAGCACGAAATTATTATGAAGGAGGAGTTTTCGCTTTCCCAGGGGTATTTTCCAGGCTGGTATGGCCCGAAAAAGCGATACGGTCGACGTGGCCTATCAACGCGAACACACCGTATTTGAGACCGATTCAGAGAAGGCGAGCACGCGAGTACGCTAATGCGAAAGGAGGCAAAAAGAGCTGATTCCGTTCTCGCTCTTTACATCCGCACGTGATGAATTTATCCCGTCGCCTTTCAGGACGGCCGATCCCGTTCCGTGAAAAGAAATTCCGGGACGGGCGCGGTCGATATCGGACAATCCGACAATTTGTAACGAGACGTATCAGGAAAAAGCGCAGTCGCTATAAAAAGGAGGTAAATTCATCGTTCGGACATTGTACTCGCATAATTGCAGCGATATCTGCACCGCGCGGTGGAATAATTAGCGCATTGCTATTAAAAGGAAATTTTTAAAAATGTAAAACAGATACACGCACATAAAAATCTTAAACTATGCGTTCGTTTATTCCTATTGGGAGCTATTGGGAAAATAAAATCTATAATACACGTTACATGTATTACGAATTTTTTTTTCCCAATAGCTCCCAATAGAAATAAACGAACGCAGACAAAATGTATAAAGAATACTCGTCGTTTTTTGTTTTTAGAAGCAGTGCAAGGTATTAATCGCCACGCTCATCAATATTGCTTCGATCAAGTCGAAGTTCATCGAGAAAAAAATTTCACTTTCTCCAATTTCTCCCATGTTGAGTGTTCTGATGTATCATCAGTTACCGCGATCTTAATTAGCCTATCGAAACTATTTGCATCAGCTTCGAATGGGCGTATTTTTTTTCCCCCGGTAAACCGTGCCCACGCGCTTTCAACCAGTTCGGCCCGATCAAATAGAACGCGTTTGCAATTCGTCGAAGGGCTATTGAGTACTATTGACTCTCATTGATACACGAACATTATTTTACTTTGCGTGATTGTCAATAGAGAGGTGGTGCGGAGGAGAGGGGCTTTTAGAATATGCCTCTCCGCGCACAGAGGTTGATTTTGCGCCACGGAATTTCCGAATTTCTATTCCCGGGAAATTGAATTTCGCCGATATTACATACATGGATCTTACAATTAGTTTTTTTCGCTTCCTGTTAACGAACAAGATGTTACTTCAACAATTCGTCGGATCGAGCTTAAACAGCTACTCGGAATCCCGTAATAATTACCGCATTCCGATCGACATTCGATTTCACGTGCAGGATTGACGTATATTCGATTTAACGACAAGCAAACGCGATGCGAAAATCAAACAATGTGATATTGATTGGCATTTAAAGTCCACATAAATTCAGTCATTAAAATGAGTGTTATGCACTATAAACGCATAATGCACTTTAATTTTAACAAATGACTATATATAAAAGAGAGGAAAAAAAGAGTCAATCAGACTCCCGCGGTAAATATGCATACGCGATTCAATCATACTTTACTAGACGTACAAATAGATAACAATGTTAGATTATCAGTGATGTACACAGCGACAAGCGCAGCGCCGTATATCTCTGTATCTGTGTCATGTATGTTTAAAGAAAGTGAAAGAGAGACAGGAAATTTATATGTAAACGCATAAATCACGCTTGCATCGCACGCGAGGGGAAAACGTATCGCCGGCAGGAGATACTTCACGATATCAAATTGCCATCAGTGGAGCAATAAACTGTTGATGACAAACGCGCGCGATTAAAATTCGTCGGCTTTATCGTGACCACGTGTGGCCACGATGCGTTTTACATGTATTTCTATGCGTCCTTCCCTATATCAGTGTGTTATATCAACGCGCGGCAAATCGCTCGTTAATTTTGCGCGGCCGCGACGAGCATACACCTGATTGACAGGATAGGCGAAATTACGTTCTTCCTCGCAACGTGTGTAACTAACACGCGTGCGGGCGCACATGCAACGATTCACTCCGTTTCCCCCGTGTACAGCATTACACCGGCGTGTACAAAATTTACGTTATCGATTGTACAGGCGAAATGTAACCCGTGTCGAGGGACGCCGATTAGATACATGGATGAAACAATAAACGCGCGGGTCGCGCTGCGAGTAAGCGCTAAATACAAGTGAAACGGAAAATGGCAGGGAGATTAAAATCCACTTTGCGCAATTCACTGTGATCCGCAATTCGCGCGATAAACTTGAATTTTAAGCGCGACTGTAAATTTATATATTGTGTAACACACAAAAAATGTTTATTTATGTGAAAAGTTAATTAAGATATCGAATAGAGAGAGAGAAAGAGAGAGAGAGAAATAGCGTAGGTATGCATATAAATTATAGCAATTACAAGCATTTAATGTTAATATATATATATATTATCTTATGTGTAAAATGATTTATATTTAAAAAATATATAAAAGTAATTTAAAAATTATATAAAAACTATATAAATGTATATTAAAATATCATTACATAAAGGATTGCATCGTGCAATCTTCATACTGCATGCATTTATCATGAATTTAGTAATATATGCAACAAAGTCGGGGGTAATAAAATTATAATAAAAACACGGAATAATGTAATAAAATATTTTAAAATATTCTTTTGGAACACTCCTCTACAAAATATTTAAGAAAGTATGTTTAAGGATACTTTAAAAAAAAGTGCGAAAATGTGGGAAACGTTTGAAAATGCTCGAAAGTCTTTTTGTACGAATTCCTTTAAATACAAACGATCGGAAATCTGCGCGCATATGCGCGCACGTGTGTTTTATATCCAAGAGAATGCTGCAGGTTTAAAAGGGTCGAACCTCTCGGCGGTTTTTGCGAGCGATTGGTGTGCTTTGTGTGCCATTTGCATAGAAATTCGTGCAGGAAATCAGGCGGAGCTTATCGAATGGTATGGGGATGCGATAGCTCGCACGACGTAACGGCCACACCGCACGGTTCTGTAGTCGAATGATAATTAATATTCGCCAGTGACCTACCAATTAGCGTAATCTAGACTATGGAAGATAGAGAGAGAGAGAGAGATAGAATGAGAGAGCCGCTTCCTGAACACCGAATCTAATCTCGACTCCCGACCGTCGATGCAATTACAATGACGCGCTCGATAATTACCGCTGCCTTCGCACCCTCCAATATTCTAACTGTCTCTCCAATATTCTCTCTCTGTCTCTCCCTCTCTCTCTCTCTCTATCTTTCAATCGAGTCCTCCGCTATCGGCCACAAGCGATCTTTTCGTCACGCCGCGCCGCGTAATTTCCGATTATAATAAAGAAGTTAGCACCGCCCCCTCTTTTCGCTTCGTCGCCGTCAGCCTCAAACTTTATTACGTTAATTTGAGTAAAAGTAAAGTTATTTTCGTGAAACTTAGGGAAACGATATTCATATATAAGCGGTAGATATTAGTTTTCTAAATTTTTAAGTACTAGACATCACGCAGACGCGCGCTTTGCGCGCGCTATTTGGTTTTAATATTATAGTTACTATTACACTATTAACCCCTTGATACACACAACTGTCAAAATATACAATGACAGCCGCTCACGAAGAAAGCACAGCAAGAGAACCAATCAGCATCGCGGAAAAGAGGCCGCAACGATACGACTTCGATACATTCGAGATTTAGTTAACATGCCTTTTTTAGAAGGGAATTTTCGGATAAATTTAATTCTATGTAAATCGAGAGTCTTGTTTAATAATTTAATTTTATTAAAAATAGAGCGGGAGTATATATTACAGTAGACGTTCCTTATACGCGCTCGCAGATTCGCTAATCGACATGTCTGCGACTACATTTCTTTACTCGCGGTATAGATATTTCAGTATTTGCGATATAAATCGCGGATATGCACGCAATTGCATTTTGATCATTGCGATGTCATACGACAGTATAAAACAGCGCTATCGATCGTGCTCTTTCACAGAGCGTGTGTAGTATTTTGTTTCAAAGGCAATTAAAGGCTACTTTAGCACAAACTTTTGTTTAATAAGTCCAAAAGGCGGAATTTATTCGATCTTTAAGTACACTCAGTATGTACTGCGCCTCTTCCACACATCATATCGTATTTCGTGAAGAGTTATAAAAATAAAGATGGACAAATTAAGAAATAAAAAAAGTGAAGCCATATAAAAGACGCACTGACGACAGAAATCAAGTTTTCCCACGATATTTTGTAAATTTTTTTATAAACAATAATCCGTCTATGGAAAGGAGTAAAGGAAAAGAGAGGAAGCAATGAATACCTAATTACACGAATTATTTTAAAAAGCTGCAACATGCAAAGCAAAACAAAATAATTCAATTTTTTAATCCAGTCGACAACTAAAATTAATTAAAATCATATATTAAATACGTTCATTATATAATATTTCATATTTCATTATTTTAAACAAATAATCTTTTCAAAAATTTTTTCTTTAATTTAATTTTTCTTAACGTATCTCCTACATACTACTATACATTTAACAATTCCATACATATTCGCGGATTCCATATTCGCGGTAGTTGTCGAGTACGTAACCGTCACGAATATAAGAAGCATTGACTGTACTTGTAATTATAAATTTAGCTTTATATCCGCGGGGGGGGACACGGCACTTGTGTGTGGTATTTATTATTTTCGAGGAGAAAAAGAGAACCGCGGGTTTTATTCCCGCGGCACAAAGTGCCTTTCTATTTTCTAAAAGCCGCATCCATTCGAGTAAACCTAGATGATCGCGCGTTAACGCAGCAACTATAATTGCGATGAGAAATTACGATTTCTAAAAATCAAACACGACGACCCAGACGCAGACGCAGCGACGGGTTTAGCTCGGCGTCAGTTAAAGGATAAACGGACGGGAAACAGCAGCGATAATGATTTAGCTGCGAGGAACATGCCCACGACATAGACGAATATCATGCGGCGATGTCGTTCAAGAATGTATCATCATCAAGCTTCGGACAGTGTTTCTTTTTCCAGGTTCATACCGGAAGAGATGTTTTCGTCCGGTTTAGAAGTAACGTCAGAATTTATTGCCGCGAGTGGGCGCGAGGTATATTGCGCGTGTAATAAAAATGAAGGAAAACAACCACCTCTCTTTATGGCGTCATAAGCTCGCGAGCGCTACGAGCTTGCTGATATAAAAATCCCGGCGTAACCGGAAGTACTTCCATTCAATGCAGCTTAACGCTTTCAGACAAATGTTTTCCGTCTTCTCGCTCTCGGATGCAAATGTATTATTATACCATGGCCTTGCAATTAGTATTATAATAGCGCGTGTTTGTAGATATATTCTACGTACCTAACAGCTAATTTATACAACCATCAATTATATCAGAGAGAGAGAGAGAGAGAGAGAGAGAGAGAGACTAAATTTGAGATTAGGAATGTGATGAATGGAACCGGAAGTAACTGATATAAATGAAGATAAGCGTATTTCAAGCTGCCTTTAGAATGCGCAAACGCTAGATGCAGTTTTTGTTGCCACGAGCATTCCGCGGGAACTTTCCCAAGAGAAATTTCTGCATCAAAAGCTAATTAAAACACGACTAAAAAAAATTCGATGAGCTGGTCGGAAATTAATGAAATAAAAAGAAGCAAGAGAACGTAAGAGGGAAAAGCGGATTTTATTGAATTGGACGATTTGATACGTTAATAGTGCAATATGAAAAGAGAAATGTTTCATACGTACGTCGATCACGTAATTTAATATTGACGGTAGGTCGAGAGATTGAAAAGAAATCGCGGGTCTCTTTTTCTTGCCGTCGTGGATTGAAAAGTTGGAGAGAGCTTTGCGGGCAACGTGCTTCGGCGGAACGCGCGAGCTTACGCGAACGTAAAGAAGAAAAGTGTATTTTGGTCCGTCCTTCATTATCCCTGACAAAGGTACTTTCGTATATTTCACGGCAAGTGGTTTTGCCGCATTGATTCACCGGGCCTTTCGTTTCCTTTCTAGAATTTCTCGCGGAAAATACGGGATGTACTGGAAAAATCTGCGGATTGCGGCTCGGTGGTTTAAGGACTTATGAAATTAAATTTTGAAACGCCACTGGTCGAAACGATTCTATCGCAACGAGTACAATACAATCCGATTCTTTCCAGCCTTTATGTATTTATGAGAATGAAGCAAGAAATGTGAGTATATAGTTGAAAAGAATTAGTAAAAGAAGGAAAATTTAGATCATAAAAACATATCGAAATATTTATAAATCAGTTAATAGATGATTAATAATAGTAATTTTGTCACATTTAAAAAATAAAAATATTTAAACAGTTTTATTATATTTGATTAAAACTATTTTTGAATAATACAACCGCGTACAACTCATAATTGTGATTTCTGACAATGAGTTTCTGATTTATTAAATGGATGGTTTACTTCAAATTTGTATAGACTTTTATAAATTGTTGTTAACTGTAATTGTGATTATTCTTTACATCTTGTTTATACACTCGTTTTCATCTAATTTCTCAAAATTTCATCTATATTATACAAATTTACGTAGATACTTTATTTTATTAGTTTTCACGCATTTTACAAAAATTTTTATTTAAATTTACAAAGAAGATATGATTTCTATAGGTTCTCGATCGCTGTAATCCAACGGATGCACAATCAACGGAATCGTTGTTGAGCACCGTTCGCTTCAAACGAGAAGCAGAGGAGTATCCCAGAGAGCGGAGATGAAAATGGAGATGGAGACCTCGTCACCTTGAGCCATCCTGATCGATAGATCATAAAGCTTTCAAATAGAGAGATTGAGAGGAAAAGAGAAAGAGAGCGAGAACGAAAAAGAGAGAGAGAGAGAAAGAGAATTGTTGCGGTTTGAGGAGGTTTGCAGTTTGCCACGAGAAAACTGTTGTTAAGGTTGGACTGTGATTTATGGTGCTTTGATGAAGCGGTGAAAATGTTTGTTTTCGCAATTTCGTTGATATTCTCCTCGTAAATCGCAATTTCACTGGTTTAACTCCTTGGAGACATATTGCGATTGCAAATATACGCTGCGATCTTTTCGCAAAAATATATTTTCCCGGAAAGAGAAAATTTCTCCTCAAAAACATTTACTTCAGCTACGTCATTAGGTTCTTATCAAACGCATCGTACAGTATTGCGTGATAATTCATTTATTTTCCGTAATCCTTGTACTCAAAATTCAGGCGCTTTTCCTATTTATTATCGTTAGCGACGGGAGTTTGTTTGTTAACAATTTTCCAGCAATGTTCTCCCATTGATATTTCACGTTTTCTACCTCTCATCGTACAGTTTCATTTGTTTTATTTTGTAAAAAAAAAAACAACAAATTTTATTTATACGCGTATATAATCGCAGAAACGTGGCGAATAAATATTTCTTTTACCAACAGGATTTAACGTTTATTCTATGAATCAAATTAATAAAAATTGTGACTTGAATTAATTTACAGTTTTTATGGATTAGACTTCTCCCCTTGCCCGTCTGCGTGTGTTCTGTTCTGAACAACTTAACAATGCGGAATCACCTCCGGTATCAAAGTTTGATTTACGACTAAGAGTACCCCAAACTTATTTGACATCAAAACAACCCCATAATAGGCTTAACAAACAGATCCAATTTATGACGGGCAAAGGAGATATATTGCAGCGGGAAAGCAGCTGCGAGGAGCATACCAACTAGCAGGAAAGAGGCGTAAATTCTCGCGAGGGAGTGTCTAGAGGCGGCCAGGCGTTAAACACCTGGGCGAAGCTTGCGAACTTAAGTCTCTCCTGGATAAACTAGCTGAACCTTGTTAACGCGGCTATGCAACTATAGGTATGTGCAGTGTGTATTTCTGTATTTTTATTTGCATAGTAATTTCGACATCTTTTAACATTCGAGTGTAATTCTTGCACTCTTACAGATATCTTCAATATATCTCAAACTTGAATTTAATCATGAATACAATTAAATACATACGACTGACAAATCACATGACTGGAAAATAACTCGCAATTTAATCTTGCTACTTTGGACACATTACAGTCGAGAACTTTATCGTCAAAATCTACTTCATTTTCGTTTCCGTTTTCTGCTTATTTCTAATCAAACTACGAGAAGAAAAGACCACCGTCTTGTCTCTCCTGCCAGTATCTCTTGAAAAGTGTTTAAAATGAAGAAAAGGGATAACGGAGGTAGATATGGGAGATCGGCCAGCAATTATAAATCAAGAAATCATAATTATAAATTTGCGGCAGAATAAAGTAAGATAAGAAGTTAAACACTGTTTTGCGAAGGAGGAGAGACGCACGACTTCACTCTTTTTCCGAGTCCATCGACGTGACGTACGCCGTCGACACGTATACTCGCCGCCCATAAACCACCGGCCGCCGGACCGAGAACCATCGCAATTTCGTTTGCGAAAGCCCCAATAACCTTTGCCCTCGTGCCCGGAATAAACCATTCCGTACTATGGAAACCGTTTCTCGATTTTGACCTCCACGTCGTGAACTTCGATCGTATTTTACAGAACGAATGTTTCCTCCGACTCTGATGTAGACTTGTAGGATACGATAACACACTCTCTTTCATTCCCTTTCCTCTTTCTCGGAGCGATTCGGTCTCACTTCAAGAAAAATCGAGCTTAACTTCATTTCAATACCAGGAATGCGAGTGCGGCTTTTTTCACTCCAGTCAAAAGCTCAAGTCGTAAACATTTTAGATAAATTTAAATCACGATAATCTGTATTCTCTTCAAATGATGTCAATTTTGTAAAAAAATTTATAATATATAAATCTTTAATGTATCAAAACTATATATTTAAAAAATCCACCAAATAAGTTAGGTATAATAAATGCTAAATAAATTAAATTTAAACACTTTCAGAAGAAAAAAGAAACCTACATGAATTTCTACAAATATACTAAATAAATTAAATCTAAAGAATTTCTAAAGGAAAAAATTCGCCGTGCTAAAAAGAAGCTAAGAGCTAAGAGATCAATTGCAGGCGAAATTCTCTCTCGTTCGTTTTTATAGTGAAGTAAACTTCTGGTCGGGTTGTTGTTGCTGCGCAGCAGCTGGAGCAGGAGAAATTATCTCGTGTTCAACAACAATCGCTCGAGTTTTCAAGCGCCTACCACTGGCGCGGCGCCGCGCCGGCCTGTACACGTATATATCGTCGAAGTTTGTATAGATTTCCTAACTAACTTCTTTCCGCCTACGTTGCGATTCGTTCCTCGTTCTTTCTTTTTCATCCCTCCGGAGTTCGAGAGGGCGAGATTAAAAAGTTCACGAGGAGGAAGTCGCGAGAGTTCGCAACAAACATAGATTACCGCGCTCGGCCACATCGAGATAAAGAAACGCAATGGACGAGGAATAAAAGGAGAGGTGCTTGAGCTAATCGCGAGATATATCAATAAGTATAATATAATTGGCCGATTGAGAAGAAACACCCCGCGTTTGCCGACATTGCGTTATTTATCAGCACGAGCTTTTATTACCGTTAGCACTTACGAAATTAAACTGCAAGCGATGGAGCGATGCTTCTATACAGAATTTTACTTTCTCTGTCTCTTTCTCTCCCTCCCCCCCCCCTCTCTCTTTTTAATATTAGAGAGAAATAGAGTATTAATATAGTACTCGTTTATTGTTTCCGAGCAAAATAACAAGATAAGTAAGTACCATTGCTGGACATTAATTAAACTTAACAATTCCTGTCTCGTGAGAGATATAGTATAACAAGTTGTATAACATCTTCCTAACTTTTTACGAAGCGTTAAAATACCCTTTCATAAATTTAATTTACCTAAACTTTAATTCCTTAATTTCATCATAAAATGTTACAAATGTAATTTTTTTTACAATGTTTTTAATTTTATAAGAATTTCAGTGAAAACAATTAAACGTACCTATATGTATCGCTTCCGCGTAATTAAAATGTTTTTAAAAGTTAAGATTACAGTGTTTTGTGTTTTTACTGAGAATAGAAATCCTTGAACAAGTGTAACGGGGATGCCAGGCGCAAAAAAAAAAGGCAGACAAGAGCCACTAGGGTAGGTTAATGAGGCGATTTCGCCGAGTCGGCGACGCGGGAGGGGCACAATAATTGAAGGATCCAAATGATACTTTGATGACCGCATCCCTCTCACGGGATTCCTCGTGGGAGCCGCTTTTTCATTGGAAGTGTGCTTCTTCAGCACGCACCTCCGCGGAAACGTATTTGTCTTCCCTCCCCTTGCAAACAGTAAATCGCTCCTAGCGATGGTAATAAAGCGATACGTGAGAAAGAGAGAAAGAGAAAGAGAGAGAGAGAAGTGAAACAGAATGGAGTTTATTGCGCGCTCTGGAAACTTCTTTCCCGCAGTATAATAACTGAAGAATGCAGAAAGTAACAATAAGGAAAATGCGAAAATGCGGTACATGAGTGGACATCCCCGATGTCCACTTGTCATTAAAAAGAAGATAATTGCGTAAAAAAAACGTAATTGTAAAAATATAAAAATATATAAAAGTAACAATATAATACATATATGATGAAAAGAATTAAAACAAGAGGAAAACGAGATTTTTTTACGATAGTTAAAACGTTTATAAAATATTTTTCAAAAAAATTGCAAAAGCAATTCTCATTATTGTTAAATTATTCACAAAAACATGTCTTATTAATTTATGATAAAACCATAATTGAGCGCAACTGCAAGCAAATCAATTCAGTGAAATCACAGCGTCGAAGAGCAAACGATTTTCTCTCGTAACAGTTTTCTCTTCCTTTCTTCGCACGATTTCTCGCAAAAATTGCGAAGACACGTACAATTTCGATACGATAGCGTAATCAATGAAGCGGATGTCATGGTCGATACAAAGACAGAAAATTACGGTCCGTTTGCACCGATTCGTGTTGCGAATGCACTTTTCTTCACGACGCACGGGAGTAGGAAGACAGAAGAAAATACAAGCGGATGTGCTTTTCGGGGAAACAGGCGTCTCGCGTTTCCGCGTAATCCGACGGAAAAGAATGAAGTTTGAGGGTAATGGAGAGAGAGACTACTCGCTTTCATCCCTCGAAGGCGACGGCGGGACGAAAACGGCGTGTCGGAAACATCCGCTCGTTGGTACAGAGGAAGAGATGAGGAGGGATGAAACAAAGCCGGCGACGCCGCGCCGCAACGAACGAAAAGCGAAGAGAAGAATTCGGGCCGCGAGTTTCATTGCGCGACGGGAATGTAAGCGGAAAGAGCAGACGGAGGATTCCGTGGAAATGCGGCTCTGCGAAACTTCACTCAAGAAAGTATGTCGTCGATGTTTTAAAAAAAGTCCTTTAGACAAATGTTACAACCGACGGATTTACGCGAGTATAATATATATAAATTTGTACAGTTATATAATAAATTCTGTATACAGAATTATTAAATTTTGGATAATAAACAAAGAATCCTGTAACTCGAAGAATATAGTTCTAGATCTTTTATCATTTCTATTATTTATAATAGAATACACTCTTGATGTATATAATTCTAAGAATATAATTGTAATAATAAATACTTTTATTTTCTTGTCTTTTCCTTAGATATTAGTCTCAAGGAAAAAATTGATAGAAATAATTACTTTGATTATTCTAATAAAGAGCAAGATTATTCTCCTACTTTCAACAAGTAGTTTTTCAACAAATCTCGTTTTAAACTATTTAGATATTCTTGTAAACACGGCGAGCAAAGCTCCATTTGTGTACCATAAAGAACGCGGGATGTAGGGACGGCAGTACCGTCGCAGGAAACATTACGATTTTAATGACATACTTATTTTGTCTTCAATTTTATAAGAGCGTTTGACTACAAATCGACTATATCTCACGACCTGTCTGCCAGAGCTGCACGATTCCAAGTTTATTGAACGCGCGGTACAAAATTTCAGATTTTCAGCCTTCATATGCTGTCTGTGCCAGCTGCTTGCATTATTTGCTACTAAAAGATATGTAAAAGACATTTAAAAGGTATAGGCAAACGATATCGTAATTTCTATATCAAGTCATTTATCATTAATAATTTCAACTTTAAAATAAGCGACCGTTCCATTTTCTTACTGTGTTAATGCTAATATTAGTACTTTTAAAATAAATGAACTATTTCTCCCAAACGAGGTCGATTCCAAATCCATCGAACAGGTACGCTGAATTTTCGGCATTTATAAGTACGCAGTTTGTCGCAACTCGCAGCAATTTTATCCGATTAGAAATATCTGCGAATTGACGATGCAATCACCACGGTAAGGCACTACCGTCGCACGAAGCGACAGCAAGATTCGTTCAAGCGAGCGAGTCAGCTGTATATATACGCGCTGCTAGGCTACTACGCCCGTAGTAAGCACGACCTATCCCACTCTTCCCCCACTCCCGCCCACGGCGCCTCATTCATAAATCGAACGCGCCCGCGTAATTTTGCGGGTGCTGTAACTTCGCGAAAAATTGACATGTGACGAAGATGGATCTTCTGGGCTGGCGATTGCGCTTCCGCTCGCATGCATTGCGGGTGCGACTGTTAGAACCTCGGTTCCAGTACTGTTCGCGAGTACTACACGAATGAATGGAACGTAGGTCACACACGGAGAAAGAACGGAACACGGATAGTATTTGTTTAACTATATACTTATATAACCTTTTATTAATATTTACGACGACAATTACAAGATTTTCTATATGTATAATGTGACTCATTATAGATAAGGCCGGAACGAATTTATGTATAATTAGTTCTTATTGCATTTTGAACAAGTACTATCGTCCACATACCTACTTCAAAGTTTACTTGATGATTCGATTAACGTGGAACTGATATACTTGAAAATTAATTCAATGAAGAAAAAACGTGTAGACGCAAAGTATTTTACGTTATGTATTTTACATTCAACGATAGATACGCGAAGAAAACATAAAAATTGTTGGATTTTTCCTGGGATTATCTTAACAATGAAACTCGTTGCGACACGTACGCTAACGCATGTTATTTTATTTGTATTACAAATGCATTTTTGCAAAATTGATTTCACCGCAAAAAAATGCTTATATCTGTATACCTTAGATTAGAGGTATAAAGAATCGTATCTCCATTATTAGAAATTTAGAGAAAACAAGATTTAAAGTTTATTATTTCTATAAAAATTTCCAATAATTTTTCTATATAAACATTGTATCTTAAGAACTAGTAATAATGGACCTAAGACCTTTTACCATTATAAAATTTAAACTTCTCTGATGATATTATATTAGAAAAAGTATTAACTCTAATTCCAAAAATAGGTATGATTCTTTACCTCTAAAGTACAGATATCGGTTATGAGGGCAAGCAATTTCAGAACTAGAGGGTGGAGGAAAACTGGGCACGTTGAATTAGAAGTTACTACAATGTGCAAGGCAAAACCTTTCTTGTCACTTCACGGAAACTTTCTTAAGTTGCGAAGTCCTGTAGTTTCCGCCTTGCTTTTATTTGCCGAGAGCAGAAAACACTTTTCGTTTATAATTCGAGAAGTCAGGCAGTCGCGATTCTTCGCGCGACGATTGTAACGCGAAATGTTGTTGATTCCGCCACAGCATTTTCTGTTTTTTTTTTCCTAACGTTTATTTTTTCCGCATGGGGCACCACGTAATTTTTGCTGCGTTGCGCGCAAATATTAATGCCGTAAACAATGGGAAACGGGGAAAGCGAGGCGCGAACGAGTTGTAGTAAAAAATAAAATGCGGAGACGCAGGATCATCATGCGCGCAATCGGTGATGCGTTCTATTTTGGAATTCCTTTCGCGTAGTTCGCAGTGTTCCCGTATCCCGGGCATATCTTTCTGGATTCACGTGCGCAAGCACAGCCGTCGTAAATATTTTGCGTGACGCACGTATCGCGTATTTTATTACCCCTTTACTAAAGTTACACCGACCAATTTTTATACCCGTGTGGAACCATCGCGCGCTTTATGGTTGCAAAAATAAATGATCCTTCGAGAAACCAGTTCGCTTTTGTGTGAGCGGGGTTTCAAAAGATATTGCATCCGCTTCCGAAGAACGAATAAAATGAAACCGCCTTTCTTCTGTTATTCATAAACGAAAGTTATAAAGCAACTGAATTTTGCGATATATCGCAGTGATTTTTATATGCTTTTCCTGACGTTATTGAACATTTTAATGTACTTAATTCGAATTACCTACAGATTAAATTAGACAATTTTTTTCTGCAATTTTCATAAAAATTCTTGGAAAAAATAAAAATTTCAGATTTACAATAAAAAATTTACAATTTCAATTTAATTAAAATTAATTTATAAATAAATAAATTTATTATATCTGTTGTGAGAAATTATTTGTAGAGTCGATATTTAAAAGAATGTTCTTTTATAAGTATTAGTTTAATCTTTACTGAAAACTGCAAAGTTGTTTCCTATTTGTAATTTCTATTTTTGTTTGGCTACTCTGTGGTGACGGATAAATATTATTTTGGGCTTGTTGTTGATTTTCTGTTGTATTGAATTTAAATACATACTAAATACTGTTATATCAAAGTATTTGAATTTAAAAATATCATTAAAATCTCTTTAGATATTTTATGGTTGCTCATATATTAAAATCAAAATCAACTTTCTCCTTCTTCTCTTTCTGTCTCTCTCTCTCTTTTCATTCTTAAAGTTCGAGAATCGCTCGTTCGAATATCGCGCCAGTTCCCACCACCGCGATGCAGTGTTCTGACATGTTGATCGGAGGTCAGAGCAGCGGCGGACGCAACCAATGGCGTCAGTGTGAGCTGTGTGAGACGAAGACGACGCGCATCGAGGGCTTCTCGCTTTAGTGCGGTCGTCAGTCCGCGTTCATGACTTGACTCGTACACCAATCGTGGAAGCGACGCGACGTTGTGCATCGCACGGACCTCGAGATGGCGACGAATTGCTTTCTCTGCGAGCAACATTCCGAAGACGCGCAGGAGATACCGTCTGACATGTAAGACTCAAGTATGGCGCATGCGTGCGCAAGCAGAGGCCAGTGCGTATGATGTATAATATGTGTGTATGTATGTATGTACAATTTGTACGCGCATCGGTGCGCGCATGCGTATAAGTAACGTAGCTCGAGAGATATACGAGTAATCTGCGAAGGTACTTTATGTCCAGACAGATCAATATAATGATGTATGAAATTCCGTATAGTAATATCCGATAATAAAATTTTGTCTTTATAATCCTACGATTCTACGATCCTAATATTGTTTGAATTTTATTATTTAATTTACACTTTTTTTCAAACTCAGTAAACTGCGCGCAAATTTTTTGTCGGTTTTTAAATCACAGTTCCTATTTGAAACAGTAAATCCACATATATACTTAAATCAACAATCGCATTTAAATTTTGATGCTAAATAAGCATCCTTATATTAAATTACTGTAAAGAATTTATTGCAAATTTTGTAAATTTTTAACATTATTATAAATTTTTTAGTTGCTTCGTAATTTTCATTCTCTAAACATTACACGTTCAAATGTGATTCAAATAATTGTTGGTCTCTTCGTTCATAAATCTGCGGATCGTTATAGATCACAATGTCGCATAGAAAAGTCTAAAGAAGCTTAAAAAGACTGAAAAGAAAAAATAAAAGCAGGAGACACTTTTTACACCGTCGCTCTCCGATTCTCAGATTTCCTAAGGACATGGATCGCTGGAAGAAGTGGTTGGATGCGATTGGCGAGGCTAACGAGGACATGCTCACACAATTGTCACTGTGCTCGCATCATTTCTCGCAAGCTTGCTCCGCAGGTTTCATTTTAATGGACAATGCCGTTCCAACTTTGGAACTGGCGCCAACTTTCACTGACTCGATCGCGAAAGCCGCAGAGGTGGATCGATCATCACCGCAGAGAGAACCGAAAACCGAACGATCATCCTTGCCGTTATTACGCTCGTTACCATCGTCGATCAAAAGACCGACCATCACGAGGTAAGAAGATAATTAAAATCAAAATAATTATTCAAAAATAAATTGATTGACAATTTAAACAAATAGTTCCCTGGAATTTTCTCATTATATGTATATTTATCAGTTTTCATACTTGCTTCTTTTTAAATATGTTATGACTACTAACTCAATTTATCTTTATTTATATTTATTTAATTTCTTGTCCGCTGATGAAGACCCCGTGCAGTCGAAACGTAGCCAACAGCTAGCTAAACGATAATAAATCGCAAATTATTTAATAATTTCTAATAACTTTGCTCTGCTCGTTTATTAATTGTCCCACGTCCTTTCTAGTTGCTTTGCAAACACGAGACTGACTTTAGTTCATTACTTTTTTTCATTAAAATACGCATCTCCTGAATCTGCATTTTAATTAGAGCTTAACCGGAAAAACACGCAAAAAATGTACGGAAATTCGCGTTCAATCTCTCTCGAAATTGAATAAGCAATCTGATGATTGATCTCTGGTGTGGATCGTATCGTAATATGTAATTTAGCTTCGAGATTCTCCGATATCGTGTGACGAGCGCGCTCCTCTCTTTTTTTCAAGGGGACGGCGCATTCACATGCTGTCGAAGGAGGAGATGAAGGGGCAGCCGATCAAGTATGTTCGCCACCTAAAGAGCGTCAACTGGGACGAGATCTCGAAAGTGCCGGCAGAGGCGAAGATCGTCTGGGAGGTAGCGATGGAGGAGTTGAAGGAAGACAACAATAAGATAAAGCATCTACAGGCGCAGGTTAACCAGCTTACCATGACCGTTCAAAAACTCAAGAATGCGCTGAAAGCACGAAAAAGGAGTGCGACCTCCTCCTTTTGTTAAGTTCACAAGTACATTTATACGTTTGTAAATTTATAGTAACAAAATATATTTTAATTCATAATTCTTATATAAGTTTTCTAGATGATCACGTAAAATTAACAAAAACTTTAAATAATAAAATGTCTTGCAACTTCTCTTTTTTTTTAAGACACGATGTTAATTACTTACGACTAAAGTGGAATCTGACGTTAGAAGCTTTAAAACTTCATAATAAACTTTGAAACTTTGATAATAATTCTTTTTAATTTGCGCAAAAACTTCTGTAAGCTACTTTAATCCCTTTGTTGAATAATTTTAAATAATAATATAATTTATTAAAACAATGACTGAGACATATTCTTCGCCAGTATAATCAAAAAATAAAATATAAATTTTTGAGCGACCTAACTGGCCAAACTTCTCTTTTATTATAACTCACAACGTTTCGGCCAACATCTGGCCCTTTTCAAGTGAGGGATTATAACAAATTATTGCCAGCATTCAACCGCATGTACATCCTATGTCGTTTAATATGGTGCCCAAACTACATCATGCTTCATAAAGATGTTTTATGCGTCGAATAAAATAGAAGTAAAAGATACGATTTGTCAAAAGATAGATGAAACCGAACATCTTGTCAAATGCGTCCGAACGTGTTTGTTATAATCCCTCACTTGAAAAGGGCCAGATGTTGGCCGAAACGTTGTGAGTTATAATAAAGGAGAAGTTTGGCCAGTGTTAGGTCGCTCAAAAATTTATATTTTAATTTATTAAATATTAAATAATACGACGTTTTCTATTTCGCATCTAATTCCCGGGCTTATTCTCGACTTATTTAATCGTGAATAAATAACAAAACGGAACATCCAAACGGTAGCGGAAGCACCGCAATTACGCCGCGTGTAAGATTCCTTTCTCTATTATGGCGAACGAAACTAATGTAAGCTGATTCCGTGATTCCCGCTGCCGCGCTGTTTGCATTCGACAATGCGACTGTACGAGCTACGAGCAGAGATGCGCGCTGCAGCAAAAGCAAATACGTTCACCGATGGCGGATCCTTTCAGAGAAGACAAATGCGAGCCCTCGTTCGCATTCGCGCTCTCTCCTCCCCGTAGTACGCGGCGCGTGTAATACGTTTACCACCGACAGCAATCGGGAGAATGTACGGGACGAAACGGGGTAAACTAGAAATGGGAGGTCGCCGGCGAAAAACTATACAAGGGATGAAAGCGGTGTAGTCGTTTTGTTCGTTATATGCGTTTATTTTCGGGCAAACCTACTTGATTAAAAAGTAATACCGATGTAGTAAAAATTAGAATAATCCGCGTGCTGAACCGTTATTAAATAATGTATATATACTACAGATACAGATAATAATCTAACAAATCTCTCATTAAGCATTATTTCAAGTTAAGATTAAATTAGACTTAAGTTAGACTGTACACTTTTTTAATTAATGTAATATATTAGCATCGCGATAATTAATAGTGAATTATAACTTTATACGTAAATAAATTTAGTAATTTTCCTCAATATTGTCGTTTAGGATAAAAAGCTATTATTTGGAGGAAATTGAGTAATATGGAACTCTTTTGTGTGTTCGCGATATTAAATAAACGTTTCTCGAAAGTAAATTATAACTTTATACGTAAATAATTTTAGTAATTTTCCACAATGTTGTCGTCTAGGATAACAAGCTATTATTTTGAAGGAAGTCGAGTAATATGGAACTCCTGTGTTCATGATACTAAAATCTAAATAAACGTTTCCCGAAAGTAAAAATCGTCTTTCCACCACGTTGGCTCGCCTCTTGCACGGAATTTCCCAGATGCAGCGCAACACGAAACAAGCGAGCGAGATCAAGGCGGAAAGGATAACGCTGATAGACAGATAGAAAACGAGAATAACAGGCGGTAGAGGAGGCACAGGCGGGAGGGGGGGGGGGGGGGGGGGCGAGAGCGCGGGAGGATCGAAATGCATTCGCGATCCTCCGGAGAACCACCACCCCGGCAAAGCTGTGCCGCAGCACACTAAATCACCATCCCGGGTGGTACGCCCGTATATACCCCGCGGGATGACGGGGGATGAGTAGTGCGCGCGAAACCCGGTCATTCTTTATATTTTATTCACGTTTCATTTCATCCCCAGCCTCCGCGTAACCGAAAAGAGCGGACCGGACGGCCCGTAACGAGAGCGACAGTGCATCATCGTGCAAGATGCAGTCTCGCGTGCAGCACGGAGATAGGTATGTACATACAATGATGTACCGCTACGGCGATCTTCGTGTTTTCGTTGTTTTCAAGTAGAACGAACCGATCGAAATGTCGGCAACTTTTCTGAGGAAATAGTAAACAGCAGTGATTTTGGAATAAAGGTATTATTTACGTAAATCATTGTGACAAGCTTAAATTAATCCTTACATCGTAATAATATATATTATCGATAATTATATTGCGTGATTATAGAAAATGAAATTATACAAATATAGAATTTTTAATACTGTGTAAAAGTAAATAAGTAAAAAAATATAGTGTTTAGATAATTTATTAAAACGCAATGACCATTATCGTAGTTGTTATATAATTTATTGCAGCTTATTGTGTGACGTGATATTCACTGACGATTATAAAAATAGGCAAGCGAAATTCGTGCTTTAAATTATTCGGAAATTCATAAAAAATCTGAAAAGTTCGATGTTGCGGATAATATAAGTAATAATGCAAACTCAAAGGAAAAAGATAAAATTTAGAAAATCATATATAACTTCTTGCAAGATTTATTTCGAAGGAGATGTCAAAAGACAGGAAATGCGAAACAAAACGCGCGCCAAAGAAATGTATTCACCGCACGTACAATATATCTGCATTCTTGTTTTACATTTTACAACATTGCGTCATAAAGTCAGCCACATAAAAACAGCAGATCGAAGCTTTTCTCTATTTCAAACGTCGCGTCGCAACAGGCCGGAAGCTCGTCCGTGTTTGTCCTTCCAACAATTTTATTCTAACGATATAATATATCACTTTTATCGTCGGTCTTAGTGGCAGCTTTAAGCTCGCAGCACCGCTAAAAGTTAGGATGTATGTCGCAGAGGAAAATTTTTATATGTTTCTGCTTTTATACAGTCGACTTTGATATTGACAGATAAATCAGGAATTTTTATTTATTCGATATATTAATTTACTCAGTAATATATTTCGTATAATATTAATAAATCTTTAAAAGTTAATATATATACCTAAGATTGGAAGTGAAATAAGATTGACATTTAAAATAAGATTCAAGAAACTCGCGAACGAAGATAATTCCTTGGTTATTGTTTATTCTGTAACGCAAAGAAAAATACCCGAACGCAATGGTTCTCTTCGCGCGTTTACTTTTCGTTTACGCGCTTTCGAGCGTCCCTACATTTTTCAACATTTTCACGCCTCACAGGTGTGCATTAAACGCCATAGGGCCGATCACGACCAAGTATTCGTCGAGCGCAACTGCGTTTCGTTATGCAGCGGCCTGACTATCGAACGAGTTTGCTACTGAAAGGCCAACTTTACCCCGTCGCCGGGCTATAAAGTGCCCTATCTACTGCGAAACTGTACTGCGAGATATAGATCCTTGCTCGAAATTCAAATTTCCGATGTTGCACCGGTGCCCGGTATAATCTCGATTAAAGAGCCAGGGGGTCTCAACCTCGACCTTATACCCTTCTGTTTTCATTCCACTTTGAAGCGTATCACGTATTTCACAGCAAGTTCAAAGTAAACTTCTCGCTAATAAAGATTGATAAAAAAAAAAGGATAATTCTATAATTTTAAGAGGGATAATTCTAATATTTACAATTTCAACGCATATTTAAATAATGAAGTACGTATATTACTCCGACATCCTCGACACCCTGTATAGGACTGTAGATTTTCGCGTGCAGTTTGGTCGGGTGAATATAATATCTAAGCTGTTTCCCGTGACTGCGCGATTAAAGCAATTTCGACATGCTCAGGTTGTGATTCCGTTATATTATGCGCACGGCAAAATCACGCGGGTAATTCCAACAATGGAACTGTAACGGCCAGTGACGCGATAGCTCAGCATCGAGCATATTCCGCGACAACTTTAGTATAAGCAAAGTTGCCAAGATTGCCGTTGACTCCATGCGCATTCGCTCCAGAACTGAATTTCTGCTTGCAGAAGATATTATTGAAAATATCTTTAATTTTAATGTAGAAATCTTGAAATAAGATTATATTGCGTTAAACGACGAAAACTTGCTTGAATGAAGTCGTTTATATAGTTCAATCACAAAAAAATGTTGAAATAAAAAGTTGAAATTTGTATAAGAGGATTAAGGGTTAATCTTGCTTATATACGAAACAATCTATAAATCTTCTTATAAGAATTTCAACTTTTTATTTCAACTTTTTTTTCTTAGTTAAACTATTGTACATAATTATTGACTTTATTCAAGCAAATTTTCTTCGTTTAAGCAAGGCAATATAATCTCATTACAAGATTTCTACGTTAAAACTGAAGATATTTTCAAATCAAGAATATTATTCTTTTTCTGTTTACATGTTTTAAACTATACATCTAAATTATTAATTCTTCATTTAATTCTATTTAATTCTTCGATATATGCGTATAGTTTGCATTAATTAAATGCATGTAATTATTAATTAAGTGCATACCTCTAGAATTTATTTCATATTAGAAAAATGTGTAATTATGTTTCCTTTTGGCAAAATAGCGGCTGAAGCAACTTGACCGGGGAATTTATATCGTCCATTACAGGCCCTACCTTCCCCAAATTACTCTGTACGTGCCTCTATACTCTCACCAAGCTCACCGGGGCAAACAACTTTTCTAATATACTCGATTGCCGGCCGACACGCCAAACGTTATGTCGCGCATTACGAGCCGAGCCGACTGCAACGGTATCGCCTTAATACCCGTGGTTGCCCCGACAGCGTGCTCGAAATTCCGAAATTGAAACACTGCACGAGCGGCGCTTATCCGCTATCCGCCCCCGCCACCGCGAGATCCCACGCCGATAACGCTCGCTATAAATCTCGCCTCGTACTATATCGCTGCTCACCGAAAGTTTTACGATCGAGATAAACCGCTCGCACATCCCGCTCGTTCGATTCACACCGCGTGAATACGAAGAAATTCTGAAGAACGAGGCTGCGAAGCCGCGGACGAATTGCTAATCGCGCGGCACGATCGGGATAACTCCTGCTTCTGTTTCCGTTTGCTTTTGCTTTACAACGACTAACGTTTATAGTAAAATTATTTGAATCTTTCTCAAAACCTATAATGATGTTTTTCAACTTCAGCATTACAGTTCATTATAATTCATTATAATTGTACTCACTTTTAATAACTCTCTGGTTTCTGTTTTCATTTTTTTAATTTATAATTAACAGTATTAAGAGTACACGATATTAACGCTATATACCTAATTTATCGTAATATTCTTTCCCTTTCGCGTTCAATTTTAAATTTCTAAAAATATGGGTAAAAATATTTTTAACGTAGTATTATTTTTGACGTATTATTTTTAACGTATTATCGGGATAACTTCTGCTTCTGTTCCTGTTTGCTTTTTCTTTACAATGACTAACGGCTAGTAAAATTAATATAACATTAATATTCGAATCTTTCTTAAAGCTTAATAATGATGTTTTTCAACTTGAGCATTACAGTTCATTATAATTACACGCACTTTTAATCGCACTGCGGGCTTCTGTTTTCGTTTTTTTTTAAGTCGTAATTTATCGTAATATTCTTTCTCTTTTGCGTTCGATTTTAAATTTATAAAAATATTTTTTCACGTATTATTTTAATCATATTTTAATTTCATTTTGATCGCACTCTATCCCGACGGTTTTCTCTTGTTTTCAGATCCATAACTTACGCGACTCAAATTTAATACCAGTTTATAATACTTAAACAAGCATTAGCGACTATTAACGTGGCGAAAGAGAGCGACTCACCGTACATCTGCTGAATCCCATGGCGGTCATCCTCCGGCAGCTCGTAGTTGGGGCTCAGTCCCTGGTACCAAGGATACATGAGCGCACCTTGGACCGAGCTATGCGCCAGTCCCAGGGAATGGCCGAATTCATGAGCGGCCACCGCGAACAGACTGGTGCCTGAAAGAAGCATGCAGAAATATATTCAAGACCCTTGCGCTCGTCTTTATCCGCACGGTGCACCTCGGTTTATGTCAACCGCAATACTTGCGGGTACGCGAGCGAGACAAGAGTCGCATACAGATTCGCGAGGATCATGATTTCTTTATACATTGCATCTCGCGAATATTTCGCGAAGGTAAAAATGCGACATCTCAAACGTTATTTATTAAAGCGAGATCGGTTAGTTATATGAAATTGCAAAATTTCTATTATATATTAATGTACAATAATATATTATCCTTTTTCTCTCTTTGTTTAAAATACCTATATATTTAGCAGAAAATATTTAGCAAATTATAAATCAACTTGGTAATGGTTCCCTACAAGGATAAAATTAATGTAATTGGAGTACATTTTTCGCGTTCTCCATTTTTAAAGAACTAAAAATAAAACAGTGGTTTCTTAATAAAAATATATAAATCGATTATAGCCTGATATTCCAGTTTTCTACTTTTAGAAAAAGATGTCTATTCTGTCTATTCTTTTAAAAGATAAAATAATATTTGACGGTATAGTCCTTTAAAAAATTATTCAAATAGCAATACGAGGAGCGGACAAAGGGTTCGTGCACTGAATTTCTTTCTGCCGACGTGGCAAGACAGTAGGCTTCTATGGTGGTTTGGCGTCTAGGGGAAGCCTTACGAGTCATCAGTGCAAGTTTGGTCACAATCGAGTGCGTACGTATTTTTCTGTGCCAGTATTATTTCTGTGAACGCAGTTTTTTGGCGCGGTCGAAATGGTCACCAAAAATCTACTTTTAATTATTCCGGAACGGAAACGTGATCCCTCAAAGTACTCTCCCCCCGACTGAATGCACTTGGCCCAACGCTTTTTCCACTGTTGAAAACAGTGTTGCATATGTCCTGCGAAGTGAAACGACGAGGCTCCTGAAGGACCTAACTTCGCAGGACATGCAACACTGCAGTTTTCAACAATGGAAAAAGCGTTGGGCCAAGTGCATTCAGTCGGGGGGAGAGTACTTTAAGGTGATCACGTTTCCATTCCGGAATAATTAAAATTAGATTTTTGATGACCATTTTAACCGCGCCAAAAAAGCTGCGTTCACAAATACTGGCACAGAAAAATCTCGGAAAAATACGTACGCACTCGATTGTGACCAAACTTGCATTGATGACTCGTAAGGCTTCCCCCTAGACGCCAAACCACCATAGAAGCCTACAGTGTTGCAACGTCGGCAGAAAAAAATTCAGTGCACGAACTTTTTGTCCGCCCCTCGTATATTCGTCTAGAACTTAATGCAACTATACCTGTATAATGTTTATTTTTATCAATGCAGATTAACTTGAATCTCGGTGTATCCACAGAATTTATTCACAGAAAGATAAAAAGCACGTAAACCGAGATTAATCTACCTACATTGATAAAAATAAACATTAGTTCCATTAAGTTTTAGACGAATATTGGTATTTAAATAATTTTTTAAAGAACTATACCATCAAGTATAATTTTATCTTTTGAAAGAATAGACATCTTTTTGGATAGATGGACAAATGGACATAAGTTGCATTTCTCTGTAGTTTTTAAAATCAACTTAGACGCAATATTTTTTATTTTATAAATGTATCTTTTTTATAACAGTGCTCAAAATAGTTTTATCCTTGATACCTCTTTATTTTTTTACTGTCTTCAAAGATATCGAGTCGTGGTAGAGAAAAGCGTATCGAAACTTTTTCGTGTTCGCGTGCCGAGTTTTCCGGGCAATTGCATCGGGAGTTGCCACCGCCGCCACCGCCGCCGCCGCCTCGGAATCTCCGCCTTCATTTCGTTTCGTTTCGCTCCGCTCCGATTCGATTTCGACCCGCATCGAGAAACTACTTTACCAGATATGGGTTAGGATCGTAAAGCGATCACCGATTCGAGGGGGGGGGGGGGGGAGGGGGGTGCTGTCGTCGGAAAAATTGATAGTATAGCGAATCGTTGCTTGCATTGCAGAGAAAAATCCCCGGTATCTAGATATTGAAATTTCGCGAGAAACATCCAGCCATACATTTTGCATAATATTCAGTTGGCATAAAAAATCTGTAAGTGCACTTATAAAATTGTTTAATTACAAAAGGAAAAACTTCAACCTAAAGAGATTATATAATATATTTACATAAAAATTTCTGTATACATCCTATAAAAAATTATACATATCTATATGTATATATTTAAAAAATTCAGCAAAAATTTGAAATTTACCAGAATTAAGATTTATCCATGCAAATCTACACTTTATTGCAAAACAAATAAATCGTAAAGTAATAAAAATTTATAACACGTCTTTTTCTAATTTTTCCGTAAAAGATCCCAAGCAATTGTCAAAGATCTAGTAAAAGCTGTTATATTCCCGAGGTACCTTTATTCATTCGAGCGCAATATGGACATAAAGCCCCATAGGCGACATAAAGCGATACTATAAAACGTATAAAACGTAGATAAAGGTGTTTGCGAATTACTGAGGGTACCCATTCGCTTTTTTTTTCGTCACACGAGCTTATAAAACGCGGAGCGATAAAATGAAGCTATAATCGCTCGAAAACTGCGCGCGTTTATCGTTCATCATCGATCCGGCTTATGCGCGTTACCCTGTGGAATCGCGTCAAGATTTTTCACTGAATACCGAAATAGTAGTGGGCGACGCGAGTGTAATACGTTACAACTTACAACGCAACGAGAAAACTTTCGTTATATTCCGGGGAGAGATACGGTCTTCTCTTCTTGGGTCGACCATATTCGTCTCTCGCGAGTTAAACGAGCAGAGAGACGTGACTAAAGACAAGACAACGGGACTTCCGTGTCGCGCGAACTTCTAACATGTGCGAGAAATTATTTAACGTTTTATACAATATAGCATGGTTAAAGTTAACTGATATACGACCGCAAGTAAAAGCATTACAAAAGAAACGTTGTTAGCGTATCTCTTTTTATTATAACATAAAAGAGGAAAGATGTGTTTATTTCTTTATGTATCCTCTTAACAAAAAAAATTGTTATATAAAAAGATTGTCACGGTATTTATAAGATGGATGTTTCGAGGTACACTTATTTTCTATTTGTCACTTTGATTGTGATTGTGTCGACTCTGACTGGTCGCGTGAACAGTCGCAAACCATTTCCTAAATGACCGTCGTATAAGTGGTATCGCTCTACAAGCCAATGGTCAATAACTCTTAGGAAAACGCAATTAATGGAAGCGGCCGTTGTTTTAAATTCAATTTGAGAGAGAGAGAGAGAGAGAGAGAGAGAGAGAGAGAGAGAGAGAGAGAGAGAGAGCGCAAATGTAACCGATTTGTGAGCAACGTCCAACCGCAGTAATATGTCAGTTATGAATTGCTAATGTCGCGTCGCTAATGTCATGTTCCCACAAGCGGATTCCGCACTGTCTTCGCAAATAGCGAGAAACTGAGACGCGACGATTTGCGAATCATGTTGCGGTATAATAGAATGTTATACGCGAGAGAGAATTCGCTCGGAGATCATATTAACGACAATCCGACCAAACGTGGTGCACTAATTGTAAGTAATCGTTTCTCGTTTCGATCCCGACTTGGATTTTATCATTCCATCATTAACATTTCTCCTCTTTTTCGCAAGTATTTTAGTTCTCTTAGCGTTTCGATTTTGCTGTACTATAAATTACAGCGCCCAGGAGACGCGCGCGGATTTTACAGAATTCTTCGTGAATCTCGTGAATCTCACGAATTCAGAATCTCCTGGGGACAAAAAGAGAGCGAGAGAGAGAGAGAGAGAGAAAGAGAGAGACAGAAGCGAAGAGAATGCATGCAAAAAGTGAAGATCGCGGGAAGCTTAATTTCTTTCTGCGAAACACGCGCATGCTTCGAGATTTTAATTCCTTTACTCCGAAACATCCGCTCCATGCGGCCGACGAGACTTTAATTCTTTTAGCCGCGGTACATCGATACCGCAAAAGGCTCCTCTGGCTCGGCCAACGTGAAAACCAACTCCAATAACTCTCTTTCTATCTCTATCTATAGATAGATCTATCTATCTAGCTATCTATCTTACCGAAATAGAATTTGCCGTTTATCAAAAAGTTGTACGGCACCAGAACTATCATCATTTTCTCTTAACTTTTGTTCGCCCATTCAAACAACTTACTACTTAGCTCCGACTAAAATTTGGCCCCTTTTCATTCTTCTTGACTATGATAATAATTCTTTAATATTTGACTTTTTAAATATCATTGTAAGCAAAATCAAGGTCTTCTTCAAAAGTAGAATTTAAATGTATATTATGTAAAATGTTATTTTCAGTTATCTGTTCGCTTGTATATATATTCATTTAGAGAAACTAAAATAAGAAAAACAGATGTATTTTCTGACGTTCAATATTTTTATCCATCGCATTTGGACACAATAGGGCGAAAACAATGTCATGTCGCCTCGTCGCTAAGTCGGCCGTCAAAATTAACTGTTTGAATACGCATGTAACATGTGTGTGTGTGTGAGAGACAGAGAGAGAGAGAGAGACCTGTGATGGCGTCGCAGTAACATACGGTCATAATTATGCTAATGTGCACTATGAATGCGGTCGGCCGTGCGGGAGAATTAAGTCAGCTCAATATTAACGACGCGACGCCAAATCGTAATCCGAACGTTGGGAAATCAGGCCCAAATAATAATCCACCGATGTAATCGCACCGAAACGAGAGCCCGACTTCCGATAGCGGAACAGTAGTCCGATTAATTAATACGGCTAATTAATAGCTGGGACGTGACGGTGATTAAATCAACCTCGCCCTGACGGGACGAGAAAATTAGACCGCGTCTTTGGCAAGTGCAAGGAGCCGTGTTTGTAGGACGCAAGAGGGGATAACAGAAGGGGGTTGGACGCGCTGCTATCACCGCTGGCGATAAAGCCAACGATGTTGTTATTAAGAGTTTCGATTAAAGTTTCGCCGAGAGAAACTTTCCCCGAGAAAATTCTCGTGGCCACGAGAACACGTAAAATGAACTTTAACCGCGTTAAGTGCTTAACGCGCAAGTTAACGCGAGAGTTTCAAGTGTCCGGCCAAGGGGATCTCCGTTAACGAGGTAAAAAATTTGCGTTTAGATAAAGCTTTGAACATTTCAATCAAAAACGTTTTTCGGTTCTTCTTTAATGTCGAGAGATATGAAGAGATATACGCTCTCGCTGCAGTCATATCTATATTCAATCTGCGTTTCCGGAGTATTTCATGCTTTTTGCCTTCCGTGGTAAAAATTTTATCAAAATTCTTTCGTGATTCCGTAAATTTCATATGCAAAAGTCTCCGTTTAAAATTAACCGAAAAGAGTGAAACTCCGATTATCTATGCAGATATATATTATGCATTCACCATTTCTTTAAACAAATTCGGTATTGTAAGCGATAAGCTGAAATGCAAAATTAATTACGAAAATTACAAGCTTGAGAGCTACACATTCTTACAAATCACGCTTTTGTAAATTGCGAAAGTCAGGGGGACGCTCAAGACGTCTCATTCTTCGTTGCAACGAAGAACTTCTCGCGTTGCAGCAGTTTTATTTTTGCAAAGCGGATTTGCTCGAGCAAATTAGTTCTTGTCGGGAGAAAAAGCTGCTACTTCGAATTGTATTCCGCGATGTTCATTCTACGTTGCTTGAAACCCCTAGATGCGGTAGAGGTAGAGAGTGGCGCGCGAAGAAAATGCTGAAGCGTATTATGCAGAACGTTGCAGAAATGCGACGATGCAGGAGTGTTCGTGACGGCAGAAACGAGATGATGGACTTTAGTTACAGCGCTCGATTTGCACGGGAACGAGCTTATCGGCTGAAATACCTCGCGCTGTCTTCCCAGCCGCGATAAATTGTCAACCGCGTATACAAATTGTCTCTAATTATTCTCTGCTAATTACTCTTCCCGGTAATAAATCAACGGAATAAAACTTACTCGGCGGAAATGAGAAATAATTAAACGGTTGCGACCGAGTACAAGAGTTCCCGCATTTTAGCACGGAACAATAAATCGAGCTCTTTAAAGCCCCGTGTTAATTAATTAATACGTATTAATCCGACATGCATAATTCTCTGCCTAAAAATACGAGAAGAAAATTGCCAAATTAAAATTAATCAAAGTTTGTGATAAAACATCTGCAAAATGTAAAAATTCTTTTAATATAATTTTTCCGTGATATAAGTATTCTGTAATACATAAAAATAAAAAAAGATACATAATAATCATGATAAAATCCAAAAAAGAGGTATATAACTTTTAATAACGTTATTAATATTTTAGTAGCTATAGGTACTACATACGTAATATAGATTTATTAAATGGTGTCACGCAACGTACTTATTAAATACAATATATGAGCTGTTGAAAGACAAAAACGCTATATTTCAACTGTAAATGAGAATTTGCAAGTATTAGCGGGATATGCTACAGGAGAAGCGAGTGCAATAGGTTACAGTGTGCAGTGCGTTGACGGGCAGACAGCCGGCAGCTTTAACTATTGCGCTATGGCATGTCGCTTGGCTAACTGTTGCAATTACGAGGTCGTAATCACGGGGTGATTCGCGACGCGAATTACGCAATTAAGCAATCTTGATGGAAGCACGAGGGACGCGGTGGACGGATCCTTGCGACTCGTGCCGAGAGAAATCGGCTCTCTCTCTCTCTCTCTCTCTCTCTTCTCTCTCTCTCTCTCTCTCTCTCTCTCTCTCTCTCTCTCTCCTCCCCTTCCTTCTCTCTATCTTTGTCAGCGGCATCGTCACGTCGCCTCGATTGTACGCTAATTAAATGCATGCGCAGTACCGACCCGTTAAGGAAACACCGTTAATCATTCCAACAGGTTGTTTGTTTCTGTCTGGGTCTGCACTTTCTTGTTAACTTTCGTCAGGGATTGTCGCTAACTCGTTTCATTTCAATCGACACATTGAAGCACGGAAAGAAGATAATGTGCTGAAGCGTTCGATCCGCTGGAGAAGAGGAAAGCGTAAGAGGGGTATCAGACATCCTGATCCTACATTCGAAAAATCTTATATCATTGATAACGTGTAATTATAAGATTATTTATATATCTATTGAACAAACATGCATAAGATGCGAAAATAAAACAACTTGATTTCAACCCCCATTTAAAAAAAATTTCTATGCAATGTTAATTTTGTAAAATTCAATCAGATTTATATTAAATAGTCATTTGTATTAAAATTTTGCAATTAATTTTGCCTACAGAGAAATTTTTATTTACACGAAAAAGCCAAGTAAAAATAAAATTAAACAATGTTAAACATGGTCTATTATTCTCGAACATATATTTGATAATGTTATAAATTGAAAAGTTCGAAATTAAAAATTTCATTACGTTAAAAGGAAGGAAACAAAAGGCCGAAATTGTGTGGCCGATATGAAAACCGCGCTTGAATAATTAATATTGGCAAATGTATCATACGTTGTTTGAAAAGTTCGGGACAAAGCCATCCTATTAAAAGGAAGAAGAAAACAACGTTGGAAGAGTCGATAGAGGAAGCTCGCAAACAATTCTTCGCCTACGTACGCTGCTCGTGAATACCTTTATGCCATCCGGCGTTTTATATCGATCCGGCGATATAACGCCTTACCTAAGAATCGAAAGGATCGCTTTCTCGAGCCATCCAGAGCCCCTTTTTTCACAAGCATGACCGCGTATCGTATCCGGTATCGGATGACCGAGTTGGCGCGCCACCAAAACGCGAATGGCTCGGATGATTGTGCGAAAGTCTATAGCTGCGAGATACTGGGAGAGAAAACGCTCGACCTTCGAGTCCGAATATATTCGTACAAATTGGCCAAGTCGATGTTTGGCCAATTCGCAACGATCGAAGAGCTCGGCCTTTCAATTCGAGCAGATCCGAGAAAAACTGGAGTAATTTGCTCATTCGCCACAAAAAATTACACTAAAAAATTTATTATTTGCAAGAAAATTGATTTTTATAAATTTATAGTTTCCTTAATTCAAAGAAGTATTAGGTAAATTTGAGAAAAGATTTATCTGAATTTAAAATATTTTCTCAAATCTATCTAATATTTCTTTGAATGAAGGAAACTATAAATTCATAAAAATCAATTTTCTTGCAAATAATAAATTTTTTCAGTGTGGAATATATATCTCTCTTCCTTCTCTCATCGCTCATAACTTCGCCATTTCAACTAAATTCGTGCATTTCAATCATCCGCGGGAGAGATCTGAGCAATTTTGACGTGTGAGCTCTCTCGACCACCGAAATATTCACCAATCCATTTACCTTCCTCGTTGCTCTCGTCCTCCAGCATCCATATCTCCTCCTCGTCGAAGTGTGCGTCTCCGCCACGATCCTTGCCCGGGAAGAACGCGTGCGCCAGGATTTGACCTTTGCCATCGAACGGATATCCATCTCCGTGATAACCCCTGAACAATGCGCAGCGAATATTATCTGGCGTTCTGCCGAACAAGATCGTCAGTCGCTATTGAAATTAACGTCTATCGCGAGTTTGCGATTTTACACGGTTATGTGGCGTTATGATTATATCACACACGCGGTGCAAATAATTTCGAACGTCGATGTGGCGCAGTTATGGAATTTATAAAAGTTACGGCTGGAGCCCAAACGCTCAATCCTAATTTCTATCATCGTAAATATCAAAATCTATTGATTCATACTACTATAATAATGATTTTAATAATTGTTCTGAATTTATATTAGGATTAGGTATAATAATATACAATAATTTTAATCATTATATAATTTTAATTTGTTCTATGATAATATAATTTTAATAATTATATAAATTAAATTTATTCTAATTCTGTTCAATAGAAAAGTACTCTTATTTGTTAAGGAATATAACAAGCACGTTCTTAACGTTAAAACAATTTCAATCGCAAAATAGTCCAAAATACATAGGCCAGGATAAATAGACCTTGTATTGATTGAGTTTCAATTTAAATTAAACTTACCGGTGGAAATAGATCAGAATGTCGGCGCGGTCGCTGTTAATCTCCTGGAAGGTGAGCTTCGAATTCCTGGCCCAGAGATCGAGGGCCTTACTCAGCTCCAGCCGAACCCCGCCCGTGTCCAGGCCGCTAGGCTGCTCGGATCTCAGGCTGCAAGAAAAACAAAGGGAATATTCCCGTGTGAGACGTGAGAGATCGATCGATCGATCCGGCGATGCGAAGGACAAACGCGGCGACATAAACGTTAAATATTTACGCAGCGCTCGCCAAGACGATCCGCCCCGCGACGCGCCGGCTCCGATAAACTCTAAACAAACTTCGTTGATCGATTGTGCCCACATGGCTCAAGTATTTGCCTATTACTGATTACCTAGAAACACGCGATCGCCACGTAAGAGCGATAGAAATGCGCGTCGCGCTCGCACTATTTTAGGACTGCGTCAACATGTTCGATCAATGATCGGAGTAATATCGCGGATTAGCCAAACATATAATATCACGATTAGTCGATTTGAGTTTATATTACGACAGCAACTTGTATGTATTTTATTTTATAAATTGCGTAATAATAAATTATCTTTTAATGAACTTTAATCTTGTATTTTATTATATGTAATAATTTATATATGAAGCAAAAGAGTATAATTTGTAATATTTATATCGCTTTGAAGGACTTTTCAATCTAAAATATGTATATCTCATCTTATTGTAAAACTTTTTTCCTTGTTTAAGTATATGATTTTAATTATTCTGATTTAACAATTATTATCCGTCAGAAAATGTGAATTGTCTAACACACTAATTTCAATGCTATTTCAAAGAAGATTTAAATTTTCAGCCTGGTTTGGCTGAAACAAAATCTTTACGCGTTTGATACTCTTTTTTTTTCAAGTATCTTACAAAAAATATCGTATCATATAATTTATTATTTACAAGTATTCATAAATATATTCTGGAAGCAATTAAATCCCGCTAAAAGCAAGAGTCTCTTATTTCTGCTTATTCATTATCACAATTCTTCCGTTCTAAGTCGTCTTCCTCGCAATTATGCTTCGCGAACAAGAAACCGCTGTCTCGCTTTCGGCGGGCTCGCTGCTATTTACACGAGGTCGCAAGTAAAACAAGCCCCAAGTTTCTCGCGGCAGCCGCGAGTTCGGCGTACGGAAGATACGAAAAGTTTCGCGACTCTCCGAGAGATAGATCATCCTCCCTTTTTTTTTGTCACCGTTGGAAAATACTCCAAATGCACGAAATAACGTAAGTACTCGGCATAAGTTAATAAAAAGCGGCGGCATAAATTAATTAAAAGTACCTCCTTCTCTCTTTCTCTCTGTCTTTCTCTCTCTCTCTCTAAAGGCAGAATCACCGCCGACTTCTGTAGAATTCGTATCAATACTTCAAGATCTTTGAAGCTGTGATGTACAAGCGGAATTAATCATTTCGCGCAATACCGCCGAGTTATTTCTACGGCAACGACTGCATAATTACGGTACACTCGCCGCACGGAATGTCTGTTTATGTTTTATTGCAAGCGTGTTCCTCCTTTATTTACTCGATGTCTGTGTATATGTGTCTTTTATTTATTTGATGTTTATTTATCTCAAAACTCATAACAGAGAAGGTTCTTGCATTGTGTTTATTGACACCACTCAAATTCACTTCATAAATATTTCTCTTCATAATTTATAAACGTACGTATAATATGTATATAGGGTGTCTCTAAATAAGTCTGACCCAACCCCCTGGATCTTGGAAACGACTTTAGATATAAAAAAACGTTTCAGACAAAAGTTGTAGGATTTTAAAGGGGACAGATGATAAAAATATGAACTTGACCCTGAGTGACCTTTTCAAGGCCAGGTCAATGTGATCGATGTTCTTAAATGGAACCCCCCATTTTTTATTGCATATTCTTGTAGCCCCAGTCGAGACGTTTTCAAAACCTCTCTTTCGTTCAGAATCTCCTGAGATATTTCAAATTTTATCATGACATTTTTATATAAAATGTGAAATATTTCATAAAGGTAAAGTATTCACTTTTCGATGACTTTACCTTGATACTCTTATACGTAGAATAATGAAATAAGTCGAATAATAATATTAATTTTTACATTTACAATTTTTTAAAATTGAATGCGTCTGCAAGATGCAAATTTTTTAAAATAATTTTTTCTGTTTTTTTTTTTACAGCAATTCGATTCCTTTCATTATTCTACGTATATATAAAAGTATCAAAGTAAAGTCATCGAAAAGTGAATACTTTACGAGATATTTCATATTTTGTATTAAAAATATCATAACATAATTTAAAATATCTCAGGAAATTATTAACGAAAAAGAGCTTTATTATAGTGTTTTGAAAACGTCTCAACAAGGGCTACAAGAATATGCAATAAAAAATGGGGGGTTTTATTTAAGAAAACATCCATCACATTGGCCTGGTCTTGAAAAAGTCACTTAGGGTCAAATCCATATTTTCATCATCTGTCCTCCTTAATATCCTACAATTTTTTCTGAAACGTATTTCCATATCTAAAGCCGTTTCCGAGATCCAGGGGACATGGGTCAGACTTTAGAGACACCCTCTGTATTACTAACGTATAAATCTATTGTGTATACTGTATACATATACAGTAGGTAACTCACGAAACTGATCAAATCATATCATTGTTACGAATTTCTTTTGAAAATTTGAGAATAAACTAAGCCATCTGTGGCACAATCATAGATATTTGTTTGTTTATATGTTATATTAAAAGATTATTTTCGTCGATTGCCTTTTATAAATTAATTAATTATAGGTAATTGTTGTGTAGTACATTTGATCAGTTTCATATATCAAAGTTATTGTATACCTATATGTAAATATAATTATGTATAATTAATAAAATATGTATTAATTTCGTAAGAAGAACTCTAAATATTTAATCACATTATTATATATTCTTATTTGCACCTACATTTTTATTTTCCTATTAAATATCAACATATTAATTTGTAAGTTTCCTATTACAAATATCAACATATTAATAATTCTCACATAATTATTTCATCATTACTAAAAATATTTTCCTGACTTTTTTTATTTGCTTATGTATCTTTCCACAAATATTTCAGCTCTTTATCATTAAACTTATGAATATTTATTAAAAACATGATCTTTATACTTTATTTATTTTCGCGAGAAATAAACTTCCTGTACATAAATTTATGCTAATTAATTATTTATAATTTTGTCATTTATTTAATCCCGAGTTTAATCCAGCTCGCGTATGCCAGTATTAACTGTAACGATCACCGTATTAACTCTTATCCAACTTTTGATGAAGCGATCCGATTCGCGCCAATGCGCGCGATTTACGTCGACAGAAAGCCGGCCACGAGAATTTACATTATTAACGGCCGCCCGCGGGTAATATCGGAAATGGGAAACGGGGCCCGGTATAACCATTCCACGATGATGATTACGCGTATCGCTGCGGCTCATCATCGCTCGCGTTTACGTGCCTGTTTTATTAAAACGATGAACATATCGCTTAATTAGGCGAACCGATCCGACACTGATCGATGCATCGCGGAACCTTTCCAACGGGCAAATCTACATTTCCGATGCAACTCGCGCGATTCCCCGCGCGCACTTGGTATACCTATAACTTCTCGCGCAGTCCTCGAAACCGCGGGGCGAAAATACGCGTGCCAACTTTTACCGAACAAGTTTCGCGAATATATAGAACGACGCAAATGTAACTTGCGTGTCTACAAACGTCGAAGTTCGAATTTCGGAATATATATAGAAATAGAATAGTTCGAAGAGTTATATCTCTAGCGCGCGTGCAGATTCTGAATACGCTCTAAATTTCAATTTCTCTCGTTAGATTTCCGCGTACGTAGGATGTTTCGAAGTTATCCCTGATTCCGGTCTTAGATCTCGAAATTTTCGTAACTTGAAGAAGTTCGTGATCAATTCCATTGTAATTTTATGGCCGCGGGTATGCACGACGTAATAGCGAAATTAACGTCGTGACCCGAATAACGTTTTTGCGAATGAGAGATTACCGCGGTTATATCTCTCGCCGCGCGAGATTAAAAGACGGTCGTTTCAAGTACGTGACGGTGAATGGCGACGCACAGGATCGACGCGACCCCCGTGTGGCGGAAGCATATTATTTCTCGCTGTAAATTCACTATCGATCACTCCTTCCGTCGTCCTCGAGTGGATCGTCTTTCCTCGGCACAAGCGACACACGCAGGCGTAGGTACATACACACGTACGTGCACACACCACGTCGTCTTTACATAGTCTAGCGTAACACGTTTTTGTAATATACCAGAATAATAGACGTTCGTGAAAGAATCGGAAAGAAATGCGAGCAAGGCGAGGACATGATTGCGCGAGAGAGTCAGAAAAAAAAGAGAAAAACCGTATGCCAAGGTATAAACATGCTGTACAATATTTTAAAATAATATTTGCAATTTTTCCTTTGAAATACAAATTGAAATAAATATACATATACGAACCAACGTAAGACTGTGCGATGAAGCAAAAGCGCGGTTTTCCGATGCGCGTTACGTATGCTTGACAGTCTCGTTCTTTTTCGAAAACTCCTCTCTCGGTATTCATATTCAAAAAAGTTGACGATGAACTACGCGCTTCCGTTAATTAAATCCAACTGCAACTCCGTTGGTTGTAAATGTGAAAAAATGTTAAACGCATGGTTGACTTGTACCTAATATGTTAATAATGGGGAGAACAGTCCCGGATCTGACGGACTAATGAAGAAAAAGGAATCAGCCGCGGGGGCGCGCGCGCGCGCACGGACAATTTAGCGACCGTTAGACAACCGACGAAGATTAATGGGGCGAATAGACGTCCGGACAAATAGGTAAATTGATTGTTACGGCTCGCCTCGGATAAAATGGGGCAGGCGTTCGTTTAGTTTAAAACGAGCGCGCATATTTCGCTCGAGCGCCGAGTTTTCTCACTGTCCGCCTTAATTTAACGCGTTCGTCTACATTTTAATATAATTCTTGGGTCGATACGAGGTCGAAAGACAAGATGTAGACGGTAATAATCGGCGTCGGCTTTCGTCGAAGGAATTCTCTTGCGCTCGAAGAAAAGTTCCTCGGAAGAGACGCGTATATAGCAAGAAAATGTACAAGAACCCGTCGAAATCTATTTAGCTGCAAAGAGTAATACTAATTGTAAAAGACTGAAAAAACAAAGAAAAGAAAGTAGAAGAGGAAGAGAAACAAATATAGATCTCAAGCAAAATCATTTTTTTGTATGTGTATATTATGCAGCGCAGTAATAGTGTAATCGTCTGAAATCTCTCTTTCTCTCGATTTCTTGGTGACCTAATTAAAGCCCGGCGCAAAAGCTATAATCGCGTTTCACTTGACATTTAACAGATCATTTATGGATGCATCCACAATTAGTCAGCATGCAGGAAACAATTTGCCTCGTGCAGTTTCATCCATGTGCATTCAGGCGCATCTAATTTCGCGAGAGTATAACCGCATCCGCGCACGCCATTAATATCGCGCCTTCAACATCGTCTCGCATTCATTACGCGGCCAATCGGTAATGAACATCGCGAAGCGAGAGAGATATACCGTGATGAATATATAGACCGGGAGCGCGTGCAACCCGGCGCGGCGTAGAATTAAAGCATTTTAAAGCGCGCGCGTTTACTTTATTAATGGCCCGCGATCGGGGAGACGTGAGTTTCGACCGAATCGCCCGTCCCTCCGCGAGGATTATCCTTTGAAAAATCGATCGCATATTTCATCGAACTAATCGCCAAATTCCCGTGCGATCAAAGCGCGCAGTCTGTCGAATATAATCCGGCGATTACCATAAGTACGCACGAAAAAACCTTGTTCGAGTCTCAAACCGTATTGAAATAAATCTCCTTCTCTCTTGTAAAATATTTTGTTTATTTAAGAAAAAAGTATGATGGACCTTTGACCTTAAAAACGGATTTTAAATAAAAGATATTCAAATAGAGGAGGATGAATATAGATATTTGTAAACTCTTAAATACCTATATATATATACTTAGTGTTAAAATTCTTCTTATCATGCGTCCTTTAAATGCTTATATTGCGTATTCATATAGGTATACTTTTTATTCGACTATATTTTTCCTTGCGCTGTCTCATTAAATTCGATGCATTTAACATAATTCTGTTTTGCTGGTGTGCAATTTCGACGTTTCACGAGGAAAAGAATGCAATATTACATACGAAACGACTTATACAACATACAATTAGTAATTGAAGAAAGCAACGCGGTATAGGTAGAAGGAGAGAACGATGCAAATTCTGCGGTGACAATAAGCCACCGAGAGCAAGGCAAATTTGGTAAACTTCGGCCGTGTAATGCCTCCTTCTCCCGTGTATAAGCATCCCCTGTGAGTGTTTTGCTCCGAAACTTTGATGAATGGACTTTACGACGTCGTGTTCGCTGCCTCCGCCGTCGTACTAATACACTGTCTTTTGGCAACTTTAATAATAATCACGTGTGACGTTTGCGCTGCCGCTTCCACTGCGATAAAATATGCCGAAATTTAAAGTCGTAATTTTAACTTTTAAAAAGTTACGACGCAGTTTAGAAACTCCAGTGTCTTTAAGAAGAAACAAAAAAGAAAGAGTTTAACATGTGAAGAATAAAGTAGAACTCGAAGAGACTGGTGGATCTTACGTCGTGACAATAAAATTCTAATTATAGGTAATAATTAATATGTTTAGTTTGCTGTATAATAATTAATAAACTAATGTAAAACAATATTTAGCATTTTAATAATATATTTGACATATTCAACAATAGCTATAAATGTAAAATTTTATTATCCGTGATAATTTGCTCTATTAAGTAGCAGACCTAAAGAAAAAAAACTTTTATGCCATGAGAATTATTTCAAGAAATTTCTTTAAGAAGCCGTATTTTGTGGTAGCACACTAGCACTATACATATAGTTCTTCATTTTTATGATCACTATAAAATGTGTAAAAATTTAATTCTTGGGACGGGACGGATCCTATAAAAATGGGCAATTTTTATCGCAACAGTGGACGCGAATTTTCAAGCAGAAAATGCGACCGAGCTCGTTCGTAATCGTCCCTGCACCGTTCGCAATTTTCTTCTTTCGCAAGTTCGTAAATTTCACCGAGGAACGACACGCCGCCATCGCTGACATAATCGTAACTTTAATATGATTTATTCGCGAGAAAGATACCGGCCTATGCGGTATTCAAACGTATCTCGTAAACAAAAGTAGATTTTCGGAAGTTTTCGAAATCTTTTTTGAGGTGTAAATGCAGAAATACAGAAAAAATTGATCAACATAAAATATTTAATAGAAAAATAATTAAAATACCAAGTTATGTATAAGATGCAAAAATTCATCTCAAGAAGACTTGGTTACTAAAAAATCAATTTTGTTTATAAATAATTCGTGCCGAGTAATAGTAACCAAAGTAATCAAAATTATAAAATATAATTTTCAGCGAGGAGATTATATTCGCGAAGCGGGAAGCGCTCATGAAAGAATTGTGAACTGAATTTACTCGCGCGACAATAAGAAGTCGGCGGTAAAACGAATAAACCGTAAAATGAAACAATAGATCATCCGAGGATATTAATTTTCCACTTTCAACTCTACTTCGCCGGCTTCGTCCTCACGGTGCTTTTACATTTGCCCGATATAACACTCGAATAATGCATAGACGCGAATGAACGAGAAAAAGCCGACGGGTGGTCGAAACAATCTTTTTTCCCCTTTTTTTATTGTCGAAAGTCGACAATGTGTCGTGCAAATAATCCGACGAGTTAATTAATTAACAAGTTAATTAACGAGGACGTATCTGCTAATTCTCACGACGGACCATACCGATTTATTCTGAATCCACTCAATAAAGAATTAAAAATTCGACATTTATTTTCGTGCAAGAGGCTGTACCTAATTAAAGAAATACTAATCACCCGGATTTAAATTTTTAACCGTTAGCAGATTAATAAGATTGTATAAGTTTTGAAATATATCACTCAAATGTTTTTATATAAACAGATTTAATTATATCAATATTACATAAAAGTTATATAAAATTATATAAAAATTATATAAAGAACAGAGCGTCGGGCTTTTGTTATGAGGTAAAATATATCAAGAAGAATGGTAATATTCGTGGATGAGAGAATACCGGGGATGACTATGCAAAAAATATTCTCTGTACATTACAAAGAAAAATCAAGCGAAAAATATTAGCGGCAGACGCTAAAAAAGCGGCGTAACATCAGGTGAAATTATGCCAAATTAACAACGGTACATTTTTCGTCAGCAAATACAAAATCTTTTGCTCCGTGACGTTATTGAGGGCTAATGAGATCAAGGCAAGGGAGAGAGAATAGTAAATACGAAAAGGCGTCCCACAAATATGCGTGTACTAACACGCTGCGAAGTTGAAAACAAAAATTAACGAGATAGAGGTTACAATGGGGTGTAAAATGGGAGCGCAAAAACATCGGTAATTAGCTGTCATTGGAATGTATTCATAAACACTTTCGATTTCGCGGTTCCTCGAACAGGCGTGCTCGATCAATCGCGAGTAAAGCATTAGCGTCAATGCGTCGCTAATTAGTGCATGTGCACGCACCGCAACACTCGCATTTATTTTCAATGGTACCAGAAAGCTGTAACGCATTCGGCAGCACGACAATAATTGTTGCTGTAAATTGTAAAGCAACGTCAATGTCTCGCGGCTGATATTTACGACAGGAAGTGATAGGAATTGAGGTGTCGATCGCATATTTTGAACGAAATGCCAAAGAGCCTGTCAAAACGCGTGTGATAACAACGGTGAAAAATGAAAAAAATAAAAACTCAATTTTCGTTGATTAAAAACTGTAGTCTAATAAAGATAAATAAAATGTAAGTTTAGATGATTCAGAAAAATTTGCATCGCAATTATGAAATCATTATAGATAATATGGCCCACATTCTGAACTCTCTTTTATCTATAAAAGAGCGCTTTTATATAGATAAAAGAGAGTTCAGAATATGGGCCTATGTGTTTATTGTATTATAAAATAAAGTTCTATAAATATAAAATAATATATTGTAAAATAAAATTCTCTAATATAAAATACAATAAATATATCACAGCGTTACTGCTATTATACAAATAAATTACAAATCGCGTTCCGATTTATTTAAATTCATATTCAATTTAATAAAATTCGTGTTCGATTATCTCGAATCTCTCGGCGCTGCGAATCCATTCTCTTTTTCCTCCTTCCTCGATTTTTTGCTGTATATTTTTATTTGTCCTTCGCGCAAATTACTGAGGGAAAAATATTTCATGATATTGAAACGCAGTTCTCCTATACTGTCTCTACTGGTGTCGCGGATGATATTGTTTGAGTCATTGTCGCGCTCATGCGTGCGACAGCTTGAAGCACCATCGTCCGATTTCCAAAGCAGAGATCCCCCCTTCCCCTTCTCTATCCGATATTCGCGCAATTGCCACCGCAGAGCGTCCCGCGATTCGTCCAAACCAGGTGACAATCGCGAGATTGGCGATGACAGCACTCGACCGGTCGACGCTTTGTGATGACAGACGCTCCGCGGAAAAGTTAATTCCTTTATTTAGAAAACAATCGGAAATTCAAGAGTCGCGTTAGCCGCGGCGTCAGCGATCAGGTGGATTTTGCGATTCTTCAAATTTCCTTGGCAATGACGACTTTGGCCTTAGCAAAAGGATGCTGTTGCGAAGTAGCAGACGAGCGAGAAGTAGAGCCGCCAAAATTTTCATTCATGATCTCATCATATGCTACTGATGGGGATGCGTTCCATTTGAAGCTCAAAACGCTTGTAAGCATCGTTCGTCCTTATTTAACATTTGACAAACAATAAAAGGATGAAATAATTCTCAGAGCGTCGCGAGCGTCAAGTAGAACGCATTGGAATAAATTTGAGAAAGAAGAAGAATGTGATGGAACTCATTCGCGGCGAAAGATTACAACGCTCGATATAATTCGTTGATTTAATACAACATTGTCGATCGTGAATAGCGGTGCAACCAGCACTCGACCATGGTGCTGACGGCACTCGATTCATTTCGACACTCACTTCGACTCCTATTTCCATGGATAGGTACTCGTGGATCGCGATAGCGGCGTCGAAAGCTCTTTTTCGCGCAACGCGGATTTGCGGACGACAGATCGAAGTGGTCAAGTATATCTCGCCGATATCGAGGCGCAATTGACGGCTCGGAGGAGTTCATAAATCAGGCGAATCGTCGATCGAGAGAGACAGAGGCCCTCTCAAGAGAAATAAAGCGAGATAGAGATAACAGAAGATAACGACAGGTGCCACGAGCGGCTTCGAGGACCTCTGACAATGACTACGATCCTATTCAGCTTATCCTCGAAGAGTCATGAACGGATAAAGCGAGAGAGGAAGAGAGAGAGAGAGAGAGAGAGAGAGAGAGAGAGAGAGAGAGAGAGAGAGAGAGAGAAAGAGAGAGAGAGAGAGAGAAATACGTCCCGCCTAAACTGTCTCGCGATCACTCCGTCAATAATCTCGTTCACGAGTGTGTGCCACTGTCAGCGCTTATTGACACGCTTTTCCGTCGCGAATGCATTGCGAATGACGGGCCCGAAGAGCTTCGATAATTCGAGCCGCGTCGCGATTTCACATCTCGCTGTTTAACTATTTTACGAGAAAATAAAATCGTCGACGTTACGCAGCTATTCTCTCGTGGAGGATTAAAAATGTATAAAAAATAAAACTGAAATCCGCGACGTTATCGGATCACAATTTTCTTACAGTATCCTTGTGGAGCATCATTCTCTCCACTTAGTCGCTGCCTCTTTGAAAAAAAAAAAATGTAACGGCAAAGAGTATAAATTTGAATATAAATGTGATGGATAAGAGTGTATAAATTTCGACCTTATATAATTTTCGACCTTATGCAAACGTTCCACATCTTGGGAATTTTCCAGCGGGATTCCGCGCCGCGATCGGTGTGGAGCTTGCCATCCATATCCCGTCGACTGCTGTCGATTCAACGAGAGCCGATCCAATTATCTCGAGACAATATTAGGAGGATCCTCCTTCTCCCCTCCCTCCTGCCCGCGCCAGCATACTGTGACCGCAATTGTGCAGATAATAATCGCGAGTATGGGCCGCTTCCGCAACAACGTGCTCGAATTAATTAGTATACATATTACATATGTGCGCGAGTGTAAAATGGGACTGTTAACCATCCTCACTCCGAACGCGAAACCGTCGGCTGTATATTTCGTTCTCTACTTCCGTTAATTCGGTCGTTCGTTCGGACCCCGTACACGGCAAAGTTTTAAACCATGACCGTTTATACGCGCCGTGGGGATTTACCTAAGCCTTCACGATCAGCCGCATTAATCTTCCGCGCCAACGATGCGATTACGATCGCGTATTAGTCAAGTTGCATCGATTCGAGGCTCCGCTGGACTCCTCGTGATGCGAAAATGGAGCATCATATCGCAAACTACTCAAATCCTCTCAATTGCAATTATAGGTACTGCCTCGATTTAAAATTTTATAAAATATTTCGAATAAACATTTATTTGTTTTTAAAAATTAGCACTCTCTTTATTCATAAAATTCTTAAGAGAATCAAATTAAATTATAACTGTGTGGAATTTCAAAATTATAGAATTGGAATTAGAATTGGAATATCGCTCGAAGTGTAAAATCGAGATATTATCGTGTAGATGAAAGGATGGATTTAATTCCTTTATGAAGTTTCGAACTATTTCGAATTAAATAAAAATAAATTCGTCTACTTTTTTAGCTCTTATTAATGTATAATTTAATTCTAAATCGACAATTTAACTTATATTTCTTTTATTTAATAATAGATATATCTTTTAATCAATATCTCGATTGATTTTAAAATCAAAGCAGCAGCTTGTTTAAATTGCTGATTCGATTTACTTTTAACATGCTTAACTTGACATATGCTTTTAGCCGCAGGACTTCGATAGTGAAGTACGGCTAGTAGTAACTATTTGGGTAGTTGTTCGGGGGCAACTGTGCGATAGAGAGTTAATTAGTGGAGATCCTGCGGGACAAAGCTAGTTCTCGTACAAAAGCGCGTCAAATTGAATCGGGCCGATCGGTCGTCCGTCACGCGGAATCGGATCGGTCGGCGGGCCCTCGAATTGCTTGGGGCGGAACGAAAACCCATGAAACCCATCGTTATTTCGGTACGGCGCGGGTGGTTTGCAGACACTCCCGTTGTGTCGTGCCGTGCCCTACGTCGTGGTTAACGTTGATCCTTTGTCGTCACGCTACACGATAGTGGCAGGACGAGCGTTTAATGAGTACAGAAAAAAGAGTGAGTCATCGATCCTATACCATTGCGGAAACCACACTGGATATTTGCATCCAATTGCAGAAGAGCGATTTCTAAAACTCGCAGCGAAACGTTTTCTTAAAAAAAAAAGAGATTCTTTTAGACTCCTAAATTCTTAAAAAATTTGAATTAAATTATAACTGTGTGGAATTAAAATTATAGAATCGGAAATTAGAATTGGAATATCGAAGTTTAATCAAAATATTATCGTGCAGATGAATGGATGGATTTAATTCTTTTATGAAGTTTCGAATTATTTCGAATTAAATGAAAATCAGTTCGTCTATTTTTTTAGCAAGCGTCGAATAAATATCTTACTTACAAAACGTTAAATTAAAACTGTACAATTCAGGATATTAAATATCTACGAGCTACTTCCTATCCTATGCCTCACGCCTAAATACTTCAGCGGAAGAATTATTAACTCGCGGGGAAAAAAAAGGAAAATTATAAAAAAATAATCCTTCGAAGTTCAATGTAAAACTTACGGAGATTTCCACTTTTTGCACGTGAATAGATTTACGAGGGTAGTAAAGGAACGCATTTCCGAGAAAATTAACTGCATTTCGGAGTCACGATCGCAAGAAAATTTACTGATTTGACACCGGCGACCGTATTTGTTCGAAGATGAATACGTCGATGGCAGTGATTCTATCTCTTCACAATTATGTTGATGTTTATATCGGCGATATTTCACAGCTACCTTAAATTAATCCGCAGGATCGGCGGAAAATTCGAACATGTCGGTAACACATGATTCAGCCGTCCTATTATCTTTCACCCGGATCTTTCGGTTCCGGACAGACTTTATTGTCGCTCTCTCGACCGAAAGGAACGTTCGTAATCGAAAGGGGCAGACCTTTCCGCAACAGCTTGCAGTATTTTCCCAGTATACACGGAGTAATCCGCAAGAATGAGGATTCTGAAATATCGATCCCTTGGTTTTGAGGATAAGATAAAAAACAACTTAAACAAATGTGGAATAATCTCTTTGTAAATATTATATCGAGCGTCGAATAAGAAGTCATATTAGAAAAGATTGCTTTATTTTATAAAAGTAATATATTCCTTTCTTGTACTTGTCAAATAAAATTTATACGTATTTTAATGGCTTTTTAATGAAAAGAAAAGGTAAGTAACTGTGCGACCGCGTTAAAGATGTAATCTTTCATTCGACGTTACAGCGTTCACAAGATATTCAGGCTCGATAAACTTTATTACTTCTTCGCGGACAACTTTCAGCTCGGCGGGAGTGTAAACGAGAGTTTTATATACCTATATACACATACACATATATATATATATACCAAACAGCAAACTCCATGAGTTACCCGGGCAATGAATTAAGAAATCCCTTCTCTGTCATTACCTTCATCGATGACTCGATCGGTTAATGTTCCTTCCTAACCGGAAGGAAGATGCCCGAACTTTCGCGATTAGCCGGCGCGTCTCCTAAACGAGAATCTCCGATAAAACGAAAATTCTACGTAAAGTAATCCGGGGATGTCCTCGGGGAAAGTATCCGAGCACTTTGCTGAATCGATAAAAAAAATAAACCATCTCAAATGCAATATATATTTCAATCAAAAAGGAGAAAAATATATTTTGAAACTGGTTATACGAGCATAAATTTCTGCAATTTGAAAAGTAGTTGATGATATTACAGTCTCGTTCTCATAAAAATATTAAAGAGTAAAGACATTACATTTTAATTGGAGAAGTAAAAAACTGGCGATTATTTAAATCAATTGAGGATCTATTCACTATTCTAATTATAATCGATGTATTGCTAACTTGAACTTTGCAGAAAAAATATTTTATTTTTAAATTCCTCCGAGACTATATAAATATATAAAGAGTCGATATATATTTCTCTCTCCTCTTTTTATATTTCCATACGGGAATATAATATACAGCTAAGTGATAGGGGAATGGAACATTCTATAGAAATATTGAAGTCGCGAAGTCGTTCGAAGCGAAAAATTATGATGTTTTACGTTTTTGCAAGACTCGTCCTTGAGCAAATTTTGGCGCGGTTTTATGTGTAAAAGAGAGAGAGAAGGGGGAGAGCATTACACCTTCGATAAAAAACGACATGTCTTATCGGCAGGCTAGGAAGAAGAACGTAGAAATAAAATGAGGGGCGAGGAGAAAGAAAAAATGGCCTGGATGTACGAGGTAAGTTGAAAGAGATGAGTTTCCGCAGTTCGCGAATGAGGTAATAAAATATTCTCTCCAAGAAGTTCAGATTCTTTCCAAGGACTTGGCGGTCGCGAGCGATATCTACAAGAAAGTTGATCTCCGCTGAAAGAATAAGAGAAAGAGAGAGAGAGAGAGAGAAACGCGTAGAATAGTAGGTAAATGGTAAAATAAACGTGAAGCTGTAAAGCCCATTTCTGCAATCGATGATACAATTGCATACAATTAGCGCATAATTAACTCTTTAAAAAGAGAAAACTAAAATAAATTATTGTTACTAAATCTCTCTGTCCTGTATAACAACTTTAATTTAGTACAATAATTTTTATTCTTTTTTTAAAAGTTTTAATATGTTGGATTAAAATTAACATTTTTGCTTTTAACTAAATTTCCACAATATAATAATACCGCCGTCCGGGCGCCGTGCACAGGCATGTTTAAAGTGTCCTTATTTTCCTCAACCGCTCTTTCCTCGGCAAACTCGAGGAAATTCGCCTCGCGAATTTCACCACGTATATCTTGAAGCCTAGAATTCTTCTTTTGCGTGAGGAAATAAACGAGCCCTGTAAGGACCGCCAAAACGCGTCGAGAAAAAGCCTGCGCGCGCGTCACCGCTTTTCCTTATCTTTTCGCGCGCGATGTTTTGTCTTGCGAGAGCAAACACCACCGTGTTTCTAAACAGATAAATTGCCGACAAGAGACGCGGAACCGAGATGGAAAAGACGACGCACGTCGCGTATCGATCGTACGCCTTCGCGTTTCACGTCGTAAAATACAGAATTCTCTTCGAGACTTCTCGGGACTCGTAAAAAGAAAAGGCAGTAAATGCGCGGTATTACCGGAAAACCGTGTTTCCTCCAAAGCGGCTCTACATGGCCGATGACGCTCATAAAAGTCCTCAAGTCGCATCATCACGTTTACGTTCAACAAAAAGAATGTGCCTTCCACAATTTTCTTTTTTAAATGAAACTCGACTCTCCAGGGAATTTTTGTTTTTGCACTCGCACGTCTTTTTGTCGAAATATCCCCTAGCGAATAAAGCTCCTTCCCGAAGAGTTTATCTGTACGACAAATAAGAGATGTATTGATTCTTGGAGGATGTAAGACGTATTTTAAAATTACATTTTTGTTACTTTCTTTGCAAGAATGTTATTTCACAAAATGTTTTTAAGAAACCTTTCGACATTTATACAGATATGTCGATTATTCCGTTGTTTTTATGAATCAAGTAAAGATTCGTATAACTAGAACAGTTCTCCGGCGAGGAAAAAATTTTCATTGCAGATAAAATAAGATTGAAATTTACAATAAAGGTAGATTCTCGACTAACCTGGTATAGAATAGTGCAAAAATAACTCGAAGTATGGATTTCTCATATTTTTCCTTTTTCTCAAGAGATCGAAAGAGTTATGAGATAACAAAATTGTTCGGATAAAGTTCGGCAAAAATTTCTCGCACCCGATATTATACGACGCGAGGGAACAGGATTATGTAAATTCCTGTTACCTATCTTCGCGAGCCCATCTCTCTCAAATAAGAGCGAAATGCCGACTATACGGAATTATCGCGCCTCACGGTATTAAGCTCAAAATACAAAAGTGAATAAAGGTATCGAGGTATATGGGGTCAGGAATGTACGCTATGCTTCCGAATTCCGATTAGTTTAATGCGATTGACCTTTCGACGCCGCGTTTTTCACGCTTTTCACATTTTTTCAAATCGTCGTTTTCTTTTCATCAATTCAGTTCTTTTCATTTCAATATTTGCAACACAATCTCGTATTGTACCTAAATGGGGGAATCGACAGATAATGCTGAATCGAATTCTGAATGTTAAACCAGATGGATAAATTTAACGATAATTAATTCAGAAAACAGATAAATCAATGTATAAATAGAGCTACAAATAATCAATTTAATCGTAACAAAACTACATGTTCGCTATAAAAAACACAATGGCCCAAATTATTCTTTAACCGTCATTTTATCTTTTTTTGTTCTCAAATCAGTCAATGCAAAAAGCAGACAAAGCTATATCCAGAGGTTTCTCGAGCTCACCACGAATATCGTAGAAGCCATCCATACGGCGATACCTATAAACTTTTACGCGGCAGAGAGATTTTCCATCCATCGAGATAAAATTTCAAACAGATAAGTCCGGAATACTTAGGCAAATTTATTGTCGTACGTGTGAATATATATATATGTGTGTGCACGAAACGCACGATGCTATCTTTGCGGGGTTACGTGCAGGCGCGAGATAGCAGAGCGATAGCGTGTCCAAACCTCTGGGCCGATGCGAGATTTTATCGCAGTGTGCTGCCATTCGAAACTGCAATGCAGCAACGCACCGTGCACTTTTGCGTGGGATTTTAACGCTGCCGGAGCCCGAGAAGCTAATACGATACTGCGCTAAATTAATTTTGTCGCACGCGTTTATCCCTCCCCCTCTCCATAGATAGCCCATTTTAGTCGGCAAGTTCCGTCAAAAGGACTTTTAATCGAGTCAACGCGGTGCAGGACAAAAAGCGAAGGCGGGAGAAAAGGGGGGTGGAGAAAGGGGGGAGGAGCGGAGAAAAGGGAAATTAGGCGTGTGCACACCTCTACGCGATACTAAACGCAACCGTACGTCCAATTAGCGCAATTAACCCGGGCCCCGGGTCGCCGTACACGCCGTAGACGTAAAAACGCAAAATCGGATTACGGCGCCCCGTTAAAAGGGCTATTAGCGGCAGATATTAAAAGTTAGCGGTGCGATCTAATTGCCGGTGTGGTCGCACTGGTCGCTCGAAACGATCGTAAAATTAAAAAAAAAAAGGAAAGAGAAAAGAAAATCAAGGAGATGTCGTCGAGCTTTTCGCGCTGCAGCTCTTTTCCTATTCGATCCTCTTACATATTTTTTGCTTTTCAAGACGAGGTTTGCTCGCAGCAAAATTATAATAAATACAGCTAGAAAGGAAATTCCTTGAATATTCCTCGAACGACGTTATATTATGTAATTACATTTTTATATTCATCTGAACGAATAGTTATAATTTATATTTAATTTTCCTTGGAACCTTATATACTTAGGAAAGATTCTGTTCTAAATTTTATTTTCTCATCTAAATTTTACATGAAAAACACAATTTCTTCTTCAATGTAAAGCTGATGGTTTTGCGGTGTACCTCGACAATTTAATACTACAAAGTCATAAGCTGTGCATAATGTCACTTAAGTAAATAAACTTGAAGTAATTTAAATAACTACGAGATTGCACTCTACATTAATTTAAACTTTGAATTATATTGCTTACGGCCTTGGAAATTAATTCATCTCTAATTCAGATATTTAACGTAAACTTCCGATGTCGAATATAAGTTCATGCCTATAGTCGGAAAAGTTTCAATGACCGTCATTGAAACTTTTTCGAAGAAATAATAAATACCGCGTTCGTTAAATAAATAAAAAAACTACCCTTTTACATTACTGGGGCACGACAAATTACAGTGCAGGTAAGTATGTCACACAGTTCGTCGTGTTCGATTATTGTATAGCCGAAGTGCGCGCCGATTTTCACCAATTATTCGCCATAATAAATCATTACGCGACCGTTTGCAAATATGGTGTTGCAACAAAGGAATAAATTCAATAACAATTACAACAACGGAGCTTTGTTCTAGTCGCGTGTATAATATCATGTTATTAAAATTCGTATAACGGCCGGGTATTATAGCAATGCGAAAATGTTAATCGTCCGCGCGATGTAGAAAGCGACTTAATAATCAATTTAATAGTTTTCTCTCCGTTCTAACTGCACCACCCGGTACATATTTAGATGCTGTTATAATGATAACGATTTCTTACTATTTTACAGAGAAATTCTGAAAATGGCTCTGTGCAAATCGCCTACTATACAATATTTATAATTTATCTCTTTTAAATTTCTCTAATTATCCTTTAACACTAGAATTACCAAGGGGGTCAAGATAACCCGTTTGACATTTTAAAATAATTTATTACTCATTTTTAAAACATCTTAATTTCTGAAAATTTCCCTGACTTTTATTGAAATTAAAAATGGATAATTAATTTTATTAATTTGTTTTTTCTTCTTTTCTTTTCTCTTTTCTAAGATTTCTTCGGTAGAAATAAATATGGATTACTTTCCGGTAGTTCTAGTGTTAATTATTATTTTTTCAGGAAAAGTCCAAGATAATATACAAACATTGAAATTTACTTTTACCAGTTCTATAAAAAAAAGTTCAATTTCTTCTCCTCTCGTGAATTTCTTCTATTTCTCCTTCTTTCTCCTTGTCGTTTTGTTGTACAAAAAAAACTCAATCTCCTATTCCCTAGGAAAATTCGTGTATCAATCGCGTCGGGAAAACCCGCGGTGTATCTATCGACTGGAAGTCGCGAGAAAGGATGACATGCACGCGAGAAGAACAACGTACGCTTCTAAAATGGTCGTTTGTCATGGAGAATTGCTTCCGCCGCCATAAATCGCTACCGCTCGACATCTACCTTTCTCTACAAATTTCCTCTTTCTTGAATAGAAAATAGTCTACGGAGAATAAACGTTCGGAATTCCGGAGGATCTTCTTCACTCCATGGAGGCTGGTATACGTTACATGTAATATATTGTTTCAACGTAATATAAGCAATATAATTAATTCACATTATAATATAAGTAATACAATTATTTTAAGAGAAAATGGAACATAATTCGATAAATAAATTGTAATTTAGTTTTATAAAATACATATATTACCATTATAATACATACGTTATAACAGAGATTTCTTCGTGTAAAATCTCTCATAATAAAAATAACGAGGTTAAAATATAGAATCTGCTAGCGTCAATAAATAATTATTTTTATATTACTAACGTAATAATGTAACATTATTTTGAATTATAAATTAATAATATCTTGACACGTTCTTAAAATTTGTCTTTTTTATTTTTCTTAAAAAGTTCCCTACTGAAAAAGTTCAATTGAGAACTCAACTGAAAACTCAATTTATAAAATTGTTTTTGAGAACTTTGGTAGGAACTCTGATATTTCCGCAAAATTTTTTATATGTATATTAAATCTCAATTAGAATATTATATGACAAATAAAAAAATTTTCCTTTTTTTAATTTGAAAATCCTACTTTTTCTCACGATACAACCGATACAAAAGTTGTGATTTATATAACTTGGTGCTGCTTGGCGAATGGCGCGAGACTATACCGTTCTTATATACCACTGTTCGTCAAATACGTGAAACAGATCCTATCGGATGCCATCTATCGGATAAGAATTTTTATCCAATTGATGGTATTCGATGGGATCTGTTTCTCGTATTTAAAATTTGACGAAAAGTGGTATACAAAGCCTTGTGTCCACGATGCTAGAAAACTAGAAATTGCTCCGAAATCTCGGTGAAGAAAGAATAAACCATTCGCATTTAAACAATTCGACCAATTGACCAATGCGATTGGTTAATAATTCTTTCTCCGTTCGAGATCTCGGAGCGATTTCTAGTATCGTGGACACAAGGTTTAAGAACGGCACAGTCTCGCGCCAAGCAGCACCAAGTTATATAAATCACAACTTTTGTATCGGTTGTATCTCACTTGTATCGTGAAGTCCACTCATAATTATAATAAAGTAGCACACTTTAAAATTAACATTTAAAAATAATAATTTTCTGCAGTGGATGGACAGAGGGACTTCATATATAACTATGTATAATTATAAATTATACATATATAATTATATATTGACATATTTCATTTATAGTTTTATATAATTATGTATAATTATGTATATATAATCATTCATGTATGTATAATTATATCTGATATTATATATGTCTGACATTTTTTCTTCTATTATGTCAATGTTACTTGGTGTTTACTAGGATTTTCAAATTAAAGAAAAGAAAAAATTTATTTGTCATATAATATTCTAATTGAGATTTAATATTTAATATATATATGAGAAATTTTGCGGAAATATCATCAGAGTTCCTACCAAAGTTCTCAAATACAATTTTAATTGAGTTCTCCATTGAACTTTTTCAGTAGGGTTCTACTTTCGTCTCACAAGAGATTCCACCGAAACAATATATTACATTAAACAAAGTTAAAGTGGCTAAATTGCTCTCAATAAAAAGAATCAATATTTTTTTCTCAGGAAAAAAGACACAATCTCGTCGCCGAGCTTCCTTCTTATCCAGATAATTGATTTATGACTTCGTCTCTCCTATTGTACGGCATAATCGTTTTGTACGGCAGAGATCGCGCTGTAACCCAATTTAAGAAAGCGCTCTCTTATCTGTCCAACGGTCTCCCGCCATTGGAAATGCGAAACTGGGTACGGTCACGGGATCTGTGACACGGTACACATCACCATACAAGTTAATGGGGTCGGTGATCAACGAGAAGGACGATGGTTCTCTCAACTGGATACAACTTTGAGGAGAAAAGAGGCTGCCACTAACACGACGCGACCTATCTTGGACCACCGTGTAACTTGTCCGCTTGTGTAAACGACCGTAAGAGCGTGTAAGCCCCTGCGCAAGCAAGGACGACATCCTCGAGGACTCGACTTTGACCGCCCGTTAATCCTTCGTTCCGTCGCGGTTAGTCCTGTATATCTTATAAGTACACAAGCGAAAAGGAGATGTTTATTATAAGGTTGTTATACGAAAGCGTGTCAGTGCGTTTTCGTGCGAGAAACTGACGTTTAATAATGTATTTGATCGAGAGAATAGATCATTGCATTACGTCTTTGCATGACGTGGTTCTTCTGTAAACACAAATTTGAGAAGTTACCATCTATTTGATAAAGTTAGAATAATATTTTAATTGAATATTTTAATTAAATAGTTAATTTCTTAATTAAATATTTTAATTAAATTAGTTTTATAAATAAAAAATTATAATTAGATAAAACTTCGTGACTTTAAATGTAAAAATATAAAGAACTTATTCAAGTAATTACTATACTGGGGGAGGAGATCAACACATACAATTCATTTAATAATTTATATTATTAGATATTTTTATAACTTAAAATATAAAAGTAATAAGTACTTATTTTAAAATGTCAGTGCTCTTTCACTTTTATTAAAAATCACGTTAATAATTCGAGAGATCTCGAGCACTCTCATTCAAATGCAAAATAATTTCCTTCCAAGTACGAGATTCTACATCATATTTAACTGATTCACTGAATTGCAATTTTCCGTCGGTTTCACGGAGGGACTCAGTGGTGAGTGAGAGATCACGATACGGGAAACCGCTCTTGCGATCGATCTCGATCGATCGAACTCTCCAGAGAAATCTTCTCGGTCGGGCCTTTTATTTGCCGGATGCACGACTCGCGGAATCGCGTGATTCTCTAAACGACTCCGCCTGATTCGATCTAGAATCGGGAATAGAGGGGTGCAAGCCAGCGCGCTAGGGATGAAGAGACACCTAACACGCTTCCTGCAAAATTCATTTCCCGCCCTTCGGGATATTGAGGGACCGGAAGAAGACGAAAGCGGGCGTCGACAGGGCGCGGAAAAAGATTAAATAATTACGGGAGATGCGTTTACCGGCTTCCGCCGAGGAGATGAAACAGCCCTCGTCTCTTTTGATTATGACTTGAATATCGTTACTTCATTGAATTTAAAAAAAAAATCGTAGAAGTGTTCATAATTTTACAGAACTTTAACGTTATTATTACCCAATTGTTTCTGGACATTGAAGAAATAATATCCCAAAAGAGGTAAATTATCGATTTTTATTATAAAGATAACCGCTATAAGATGAAATTATTTCCGAGTATCAATCCCTGTCTTCAATTGTCGAGTTCGGGATTATTCAAACAAATACTTTTTGAAATATTCTCTCAAATGTGCATTTTAAAATTTTCAACAAATTTACATCAACAGACCAAAATCCGTGATGGTCGAGAAATGTCTTGACGATAATCGAACCAAAACCAATGGTCGTATTGTCATGACATTAGCCAATTGAGTTGATTAAAATAGAAAGATTTTAATAGTTAATTATTAGTTGGCAAAATAGATATTACTTATTCGGTTTAAAATTTTCAGATTAACAAAGCGTTACATGGAGATTTGTCTCGAAACTCGACCTCTACCCTCGATATGACGGTTCGAAGGAGATTGAAAAAAGAAACGGCTGTTTCAAGCAGACGCCCGAAAGCGAGATCGTGATCAAGATTGGTCTGCCAGCGCGAAGGGCTCCCTCGTGCACGACGCGACGTCGATTTCTTTGTTTGGTTGCCCTTGCCCTTATCCAGGCGCGCACCCCTAGCCCTTCACTATAGAGGGGGAAAAAAACCACGAGTGTCCTCTCTCTCCAAAAGGAGGGATATCTCCCTCCCGGGAAGAGATGCCGCATGGTAGCACCGGAGACGGCGGCTGCATGTAACATCTTGCACCGCCGCCGCGCCGCTTCGAGTGCATTTTGAGGGGTGGCACTCGAGCTTCGCTGGCGTGCACTTCGCGATGCACTTCGTGCGGAAGCAAACGCCATTGCAGCCACCAGCCACGATCGCGTAATTTTCGCCGAGGGCCAAAGGGCTCGATGGGTCTTTCAGAAAGAAAAGAGGGGAATCGCGCATTCTGCTCCTCGCGACGATGCATTCTAGCTGCCGGAGGTGATTCCCCTATAACAATTTCACTTGACGATAGAGTATTTCGGTTACATGTTTCTTGTTAATTTCACGTTGCGATTTTTCAGCGAAACGTAGCTGCAAACGAAATTGCATCTCATCGTACTCCGCGGCATTCCATGTCACTTTTTAAAATTAAATATAAAGAGATACACCGGTTCTCTCCCTCGCATTAATTTTTTGGAAGTTGGAGGATACAAATTAAAATTTTATATTCTGGAAGTATTAATGAAAGACGAAACACGATAATGTATTACAATAATGTGTATAATTTAATGTATAAACAATAGAATGTATTACATAATAATGTGTATAATTTAAAAATTTATGCTTTCTATCTTTTGAAAATAGTTCTGTTGAATTTTAATTTGACATTGTATACGTAAATTATTATATTTGAAAACAGCCATAGTTCTGTTAAGTTTTAATTGGACATTGTGCAGCTATATTATTATATTTTTTCACCTGTATATCATTTTCAATGTAAACGTCAATAAATTTTTATTTCTTAATTCACCTGAGAGATATCTTTCTGCGAATTTCGTGTGGCTATAAGAAGAGCTAAGTATTTTGCCATAATTATTCCGTCGAAATTTAGAAAAGTAATGATTCATCAAAGATACAAGACTTGCACCTAACACGTTGTATCTGCTCTTTGAAAACGGTTGTCAGGATGTGCGGAATAAAAATGGTGCGTTTGTTCGTTCATCGATTACACCCGCGTCAATCGTATCCTGTTTTTTAACACTTTTCTCACGTGTCCCGTGACGCTTCCATGACGCTGCATCAAAAGGAGCATATCGGCTTTCGATCGCCAGGCTCTTCTATCTATCAGCGTTCGCTTGGACCGTGTTTGATCACATTTTGAAATAAAAAATGGATTTGCAAGATCACGCCCAGTCGAGCGCGCGCGCAGGAACGTATTTCGGTGGTCATCAGACAAAAATTCGGATCTGTCATTTTCCACTGCCGTGTCTGGCCGAGTATGTTTTCTGTCCTCGTATGTGTCTATGCGCGCACGTATAAGTTTACATAGAAATCATGTACCGAGAATGTGGCAGAATAAACATTTGCACTGCGAGACAGTTACAGTGGAAATATAATACCTACAGTATATATTCGTAAGTCGGGATTCGATAATTTGTCGGGTGAAAAGTTGCAATAACGAAATGTAGATTCATTTCCATGCCGAGATCTATTGAAAATACCTTTAGAGCGGAATTAATTATTCACACGTCAATAAGCAATAAAAAAGAAAAAAAATTGATGAGATACCGTCTGAGAAAGAAGAGAGAATTTAAAATTTAAAATAGAAAATTGAGTAACCAACACGATCAAGAATTAAAAGCGAGCTAATAGAGATTGAAATTACAGCGTCAAAAGAGTGAAGATTGATATTCAAAGGAAACGAGTATAATAAATAACGAATTGATTGCCGAGATTTTATATATAGTTAGAAATTACAGAATATCGTTAACCAACAATAGATTGCCCGTTGATAATTAACGGTCGACGATTCGGAGCCTGTAATTTCGTATGCGCATTTGCGTACCTATACAAACTTTCGCGCAAAAATGCCGCGTCACGCAGAACGGACGCGAGTTTCTCGATGTCGCGTGAGTTTCTTGGCGGTGGTAATTAAGCCGCTGCTCCATTCGCGATTCTCCATTAGCGGCGGTCTGCGGTTCGCGCACCCATGGCACGGAGGTCGCACACGACAACGCACATTGCGTCGGCGTCGTACGCGAGACGTAAACACGTAACACCGTGACCACGTAATAACACAACGCTACCTTACGTACACATGCGAGACGTGCGTTGCATTCGCGCGAATTGCATTCCGCTTGCACGCCCGCCTGCCTTCAATTGCATAAGAATAGATTCGTTCGGGCTGTGTTCCACGATTGGCAGGCTACGCTTCACTAGATTATCACCTCTATTCCACGCGCGTTGTGTAACGAGTAGACACGCCGTGCACGACGGTGACAATGTTGCATCCGGAATTGGTCGCCAGATTCTCTGCGGCAACTATTTTGAAATTAATTATCTTGCGTAATTAATTGGTGGCAGCTTGGGCTTCGTTTTCGTTTCTCTTGTTGATGATGAATAATAATTATATGTGGCGCTGGACGTATGTATTTTCTATACAGCGCATTTCACGAAATTATAACGGAGAACTTTTGAAAATTGTTTCAAAAATTTTAACAAATGCTTTAAAAATGCGTATTATTTTATTGATTATTTTATTACAGAAGTATATATTTATATATCTTAGTTTCAACGTGAAAATCTTGAAATAAGATTATATTGCGTTATTATAAACGATTATATTAAACGAAAAAAATTTGCTTGAATGAAGCATGTTTATATAGTTCAACCAAGAAAAAAATGTTGAAATAAAACGTTAAAATTCTTATCAGAAGATTATTGTTTCGCATATAAGAGATTATCGATAATCTTGCTTATAAGAATTTCAACGTCTTATTTCAACATTTTTTTTCTTGGTTGAACTATATAAATGCTTCTTTCAACTTCGTTTAATATAATCGTTTAATATAATAACGCAATATAATCTTATTTCAATATTTCCACGTTAAAACTAAAGATATTTTTATATCAAGAATATTCTTCTTTTCTATGCAAACAATAACAATTCTTATTCTTAAACATGCGATGTCTGCCTTTTTCCTTCTTCTATTGTACAAATTTTGTAAAACTTGTTCAAATGTTCATTCAATTTCGCGAAGAAAAATGGAAAGTTTTCGCTTGATATCGCGAGATTCGTCGGTCGTCCGGCGTCGTTACTTATTGCGATTAAATTGTGTACGGCACGAAGAAGCGCGAGCCCTCCGAGCTTTTTCTTCTACGGGGCTCCCTCTCTTTCAAGACGCGGAGGCAGATGCCTCCCGCATGTGAAACGACGGGGAATGCGTGTCCACGACGGCCTGCAAATTGATGGCAATTGTTCCCCGCGTCTGCCGCGCCCGGAATACCAATTGTCGTCGATGCTAACTCCAGCTATAGCTAAATTGCAACGCTAAAACCTTCTCCGAGACTATGCGGCACACAATAAGAAAACGTTATTGCATAACGCTTGCCAAGGACAAGCGAAGAAGATATGCATTAAATGCAAACGTCGGCGGACGGCAACCGGCTGACACCAGCTAGGTTGTACAAACCAACTTGCCTTTATTATCTCGCTTGTACGTGATGTCGGATTTCGGAATGTCAATTTGGAAAATCAGAGGACAGTGTCACGTAACTAAATTCAACATATACGGAACCTCGATGCATACAAAGTAGGTATACATCTTTTGTACGAACACCTACAGAAACAAATTCAATCTACATTTAAATAATCATGTTATTTCTTATAAATTATATTTATATTAAAATGTAGAGATTTCTTAATTAAAATTTAGCTTGAATAGAATGTAGTAATTATAATTATAAATAACATATATATATAATATTATTTAAATAAATAAATATAAAACTCGCTAAGTATCGACGGATTCGAGTTTGAAACGCCAGCTGTCTTCGAGAATGGGATGTAATTCCATCGCAAATACGCAGTAATCTCAGGATGTTGACAGGATTTACTTAAACAGAATTGGCGTTAACTGACGGAATTATTGTTCCGTAGTTAAACGAATCGCTGAGTTGGAAAGTGCTTTGCGCGGTTCCAAAGACAGGAATGATTTTGAGAATTCAACGCGATGCAGATGTTACAACGCTTGTCCGTCATTGAATTCATCATGCGACATCCATGAAGCGATGTGACGCATTTCATTACACGTGCGGCTGACGGACAAAGGCGGCCACGGCTGTTGCACAAAATTCACGCGTGAAAAAGGTAAAGGCCACGAGCGTAAGATTCGCCAGAAGTTTATATAAGAACAGAGAGGAAATTTTTTATTCCGCGAGATAAAATTACTCTCTGAGGAATGAAAACAAGAAAGTACAGCTAGATGGACAAATGGTAATGTTAGAGATAATTAAAGAAAATAAAGTATGCACCGTGTTGCTCTTTAAAAAAGAAAATAGATTGCCAGATTAAATAATTTCATTAAAAATATAATAACTTATATTATTATTATTCTAGTCTATATCTCTAAAGTAAAAAGAAATAATTTATTTGTTATAACAAAATAGATAAGTAATAATTCAAAAATAAAAATTTTAAACAGTTAAAAGAAAAATTATTAGAAAACTAATTTATATAGATACGTTAAATGGAATGTAATAAAAAATTATATTAATTGATTCAACAATGGAATTGTTTAACTGGCATTTTAAAAGCAAATATTAAAAATAATAGTAAAATACTTTGAAAGTTATACCTAAAAAGAAGAGTACCGCCATGGAATTCATTTTATAGAGATCTGTCGGAAATTTATAATATAATAAAAGATAAAAATTTATAAAAATAAGTTATACGTCGCCACATTCAGCTGCACACGTTGCATTTAAAGATTAAAAAAGCGGACAGGGAGAACTGACAGATACAGATAGAAGGTCCGTCCTCTCTTAGATGTGCTTTTCTACATTCTCTACATTTCAAATGAAATAAGTGCACAGCCAGAGAGAGAAACGATATGATAACATCCATGAACTATATTGTGTCAACAATATTGCACGTGTGCATATATAATACCGCGATGTGGATAACAAAATATTACAAAAAAGCTTAGCAAGTACAGATGGAGAAATAATAAAAGATGATACGATAATTGAGATTACGTCAATATTAAAAGCACATATTTTCTCAGATTTTTAATATCCGATACTCCAATAGTATAACGAAAGATTTTTACGTTGTAATATTCAACTCAACGAAAGATGCATCACAGATGCAGCGGCCAGGTTCGGTTTCTAGTGTTTATCGCAGATTTCTGAGCGATAAACGAACGGACGGTGCACGATAGAGGGAACATGAGATCGCGGACAACAGGAAAAATGCACCGCGAGCAGATGCATAAGTTGAGGAGAGGCAAGGCGCCTCGCCGGAGCCTATGCCACTTGACTCCACTTGGCGTATCTCTCTCTTCTCTGGCCACTCTCTTTCTCCCTCTCTTTTCCTCTATATCTCTTTTTACCCCGTCTCTTCTGCGTTCCTCTAATTCCATCGTTATATGCGGCCGCCGCTCTCTCAGATGCAGCTTTGTACGGCGGATAAATGCCCGCCACTGTTCCGTTTTCTTTTTTCAAGGAAGAAAACCGCCTATCCTCTCCTCGAAACTGCAAATTGTCGTCGCGCGTTAAGCGTTGATCTTCCGCTGTCATGCCTTTTTCTTATATCTATATTTCTCTCGAACGACACAAAAATTAGCTTATAATAGTCTTGTCAATTTGTCCTGTTATTAAAAAATAACAGTTTAAAATAGAATTTAATGTTTCGCAAAGTAATACTTTGTAAGCTCGGATCTTTTGAAGATTTACTTTAACAAGGTTACTAATTTTTTTCACTGATGGAAAATGATGGCGTATAATTATTGTTGAAGTTTATAAAGGCAAAGAGAACGGGAAGTTTACAAAATACCGTCTTTTGAACGTTCAACTACCTTTGATCTCGTTAGCCTTTAGATACATATATAATTTCAATCTTTTTTTTACTTCTAGGATATAATTTCTAATCTAATTGACGTAATTTTTAATTTTCTCGAGTCGACAACAATAAAATGGTCGCGACACGATTGTCCGAGTGGAAAGTCCGATAACAAACGCGACAAATTGGCGAGAAATCTAAAAATAATTGGCGTGCACGCGTCGCTTCATCCTCATCTTTGTCCTCGTCTTCCTTCTTCTAATTTCGCTGTATAAGCACCTGCACTTAAACACGTGTTTGTCTGCTCGTGCAGTTAAGCGTCACTCGACTCTTGCGCATTCCGAGGACGAGAAATCTTATTGCGACAGACGAATTGTATATTTCTCGTTTTTCATTTAAAACATATCTTCCGGCCATTCTCCAAGATTTGTGCCGTATTTAAGTTAATCTTCATACGCAAATTGTAAATCAAGAAGACACTTCTTCCTATTTTTTTTTTAAATATTATAACAAAATATTAAAAGACTAAACCTGTATTATACTTTTCGTATCAGAATCTAAAAATATATATCGGGTGTAAAGCTCTAAATGGATTTAAGTTAGCGACATCTCCGTTACCTCAGACGCCGAACTTGCGTCTTGTTTTCTTCTTTACCGAGTCAAATTAATTAGATTCGGTGTCTCTCGATGATGCCGACACATAAAGCGACCAATCGCGCAAGTCGGTCGTTGTTGAGCTTGTTATCGCGATCGATCGGCCTCGAACCTTCGACTCCGATCAGCAACCGGTCGAATGGACAGACATTTCTGTCAATTTATGCGCGAGCATGTGATTCCCATGATTTCTCGGGTCACGATGCGAGCAATCACGAAATACCGGACGATCGACGGCTGTATCTCGTTTCGAGAGATGTTCTCGTAACTGGCGCATCAACGACATTCAATCAGTCTCCAATGAACAAACAGTATTCGCTTTCAATTGAAAACGCTACGTGACGTAACATGGTTCATAAGGTCATTAAAAATTTACCCTATATATGTACACAGAGAGAATTTTCTCTTAAGGAGGTGCGCCTATTACTTGTGAGTCAAAAATGCGATTGAAATAAATGTCATTACAGCGATCCCGAATTATGTGCAATATTAGTATAATGAATTGTGGATGCTACTTATATATATGTGCTATATTCTTCGTAAATTTTTAGTGTATAGAATATTAACAGGTATATGCCGGGGTATGAGAGCGTCAACGACTCGAGAATCGCTTATTTGGCCAACATTATAAGTTAGGACCTGTAACTTTGTGACAATAAGCTTTCTACACTTGAAAGCCAACTTAGAGCCTTAATATTTTTATATGATTTACATAAACACTTTACACAAATAATTCCAAAACTTGAGCAATATTGACCATATAGTTTTTTTGTAATATTATTCAGAAGTTGACCACTTTTAGTCTACCATTATGGAGAAAGTCGCTCCGAGGTAGATTATCACTGGTTTAGTACACACTTAGCCACCTTAGGACTTTGAAAAACTAGCATTTGATAAATGAAACATCAAGGATTGTGTAAAGACTTTAAAACTCGGACTTTACCGTGTGGATTGAAGGCTATATTGTCACAAAGTTTAGATCCTAGCCTAGAATGTTGGATAATAAGCGATTCCCGAGTCGTTGACGCTCTCATACCCCGGCATATGTTTGTTAATATTCTATACACTAATAATTTACGAAGAATATAGCACATAAGTAGCAACCACAATTCATTATACTAATATTGCATATATAATTCGGGATCGCTGTAATGACATTTATTTCAATCGTATTTTTGACTCACAAGTAATAGGCGAACCTCCTTAAACTTTACCCTGAAAATCTGGTAATTGTGGGATAACTTGGCACCAATCAAAATATTATCGGTAACGATAGGAATTTTTGAAATATACGAAAGATATTTTACACACAATTGTAATAAAAATTGCCCATCTGCTTGGTAATTTTTATTACAATTGTGTGTAAAATGTCTTTTGTATATTTCAAAAATTAATAATATTTTGATTGGTGCCAAGTTGTCCCACAATTACCAGATTTTCAGGGTAAATTATAACAAAAAATTCTCTCCGTGTACACGCGATATTAATGTATGTTAATCGTTTTATAATATATTCACAAATTAACTGACGGTTTATTCGTGATTAAAAACAGTTTCAATTTGCTATTACTATCTGAAATGTTGTTCCCGATTATTACCATCGCGTTATCGGAACTATTACGACAAATTGTTTCTATTACAAAGAAAATTAGCGGGGCTAATTATTAATCCGTTAAAAACGGGGCTAATTGCAACGCGCGACCGGCGTTGCAGCATCGTATCGTTTATCATCGTTTACGACGTGTAAATAGAGCATGCTCCCGCGATCGGGCAACTGCAGGGAACATCCGTGATTGATGCAAACGCATAATTGCGCGCGAAAAGATAAATGTATAAAGATTCTCGGGCAACGTTTTCGATCGCCAGGGCGTTGAAATTCATGGAGGAGTAAAATTCAACAGCCCGTCCGCCGCGCGCCGTTGTGAAATATTTTCGTCGATGAGGCGCTTAAAGGCGAGAACGATCTTATCTCGGACTTGAGATGAATATTCAACGGGCGATCGCAATTAACCTTTCGAGGAGCCGCATCGCAAGCTTTTAAATGGAGCAGATATATTTTTATCGGCTCGCTAAACGAGCATCTCATAACCGAGAGACGCTCGATTCTTCTTGACTGGTTTATAAAATAATATGTCAGCTATTATAATTAAAATTTAGATATCACAATAAATTCTTATAATTCTTCTCTACGATCATCTCCAAGTTTATTATAATTCTTACATATATATATATATATATATATATATATATATATATATATATATATATATGTATATGTATATATATATAATGTTGCATGCGCATCTCTAATTTCTACACGGAAAAAAAAATTTACTTGTAACAAGTAAGTCCTGCTAGGGACTATTGGAGTAATTTATTTCTTTGAAGCAATGAAATTTTACTTGAAACAAGTAAATTTTCTTTCGTGCATACACGTGTATACACGGAAAATAATTTACTTGTTTAAAGTAAAATTCTATTGCTTCAAAGAAATAAATTACTCCAATAGTTCCTAGCAGGATTTACTTGTTTCAAGTAAATTTTTTTTTTTTCGTGTACACAGAATCTTGTTTTTCCCTTACATACTGCGATCATCAGCGAATAATACGAGCCGAAGGGCGGTCAATACAAACGACGACACCTGTATACCGGAAGTGTCGGTGTCGAGTTTCGTGAAAACCACCGAGGGACGCGGTGGCAATTTGAACTTTTCAACCGTACGTGTCTCGGACGTACGGTGCTTCTTCCGCCTTTATATATATACGCGCTTACTCATCGCACCGGGACGTAACCGCCTCGCTCCGCAGTTGACGCGCGGCCGTAACCCATACGCAATTTAAATACGAAAGAAATATTGAATCTCAATATTGAATCTCTTTCCGCGACGGCGGAATTAATCAGCCGGCCGACTAACGAGAGCCGAGAGACGAGGGCGACTGATAAGCGATTCCGTATTGAGCAAACGAGTGGCGCGCCCTTCGCTATTGAGCAAACGTGACGGACGGAAAAATTTCGCGTCTATACCCCACGACCCCTCACGAACCACGCGATCTTATCTCCTTCGGCAATTTGAATGACATAAGAGCGTCCCGAGACTCGCCGGGAAATATTTTCGCGGACAAACGAATCTAATTTTCCCGACAATCAACATCTAATTTGAATGCTCTCTGGAATATAGATTCATTCTTAATGAAGAAATAACAGATTGTGATAATAACGAAATATTTCTAATTGTAAGTGGATTCAGCACGCTCTGCATAATATATATATACGCTATAGATATACAATTATACATATATCTTCAGATACATATTTTGTTATATCATTAATTAAAATAAAATAAATACAGTAGAAAAGCGATGCAAATGTGGGGATGGCACTCTCCTGGTTCCCGCGTTGAAATTTCTCTTCGTCCTCGACGTTAGTAGCCGACGAGCGCGACGTTCGCGCTCGCTCACTCAAAAAGGTTGTGATGACCACTAGGGCCTGGTAGATAGGCAAGCATCACACCCAGGTTGAGTGAGTCCACGCGATCGCCATTACTCAGCCACGCTGGCGCTGCTGAATGATGCTCCTCATCTTTGTCACGTAGCGCTCTCTCCGGTTTCGAGACTCTTATCTTCTCCTCTCGTCGTGTCGCGTCGCTGCGGCGCATGACGAGAATGCTCCCGCGTCTCTTCTCAGCCTCAAAAATTACAGTCACGGCAGTTTCCGATATTGCGAGCGGGAAAAACAACAACGCTGCAAATCGCACATCATCTCTCTCTCTCGTAGCTCGCTCAAGTTGGACAATAATTCCCGAATCAGGCAAACGGTACATTTGCACAAAATTTTGAGGAAAAATAAAACGCAACTAATATCTGACTAGTTTATAGAGTATTCTTGATAATCTCGTTATTAATAATTTATGGCAAATATGTATATATTGTTTATGCGGTTTACTGGCGTTACTTTAAATAATTTGCTCTCCAAAGCGCAATGTAAGAAAAGCATATCTTAAATTAAAGGTAGATGAGAGCGTACTTCGCCGTAGGTACTCTATTTCCGCAAGTAGTTGAGCGTTTGGGATGCCGAATAAAAGGATTAAAGCCTCGCGGGGATTAGGAATTTCCAGCAAATGCCGAAAGCGCTTTTGTGCAAATCCCCGCAAATTGACCTTACAGCCATGCGATACTTAAGATATGTGGATTATCTGAATAGCGGAGAGAGAATTTAAAGCTGTACCAGATTGCCTAATAATAAACGTATTATACAGCTCGCGATAAGAACGCGGATGGCCTGTCTTTGATTTCAGAAAATATAGCGTCCCAACATTATCGCCTTGATGAAGACAGAACTTCGGAACACAACGGAGAATAATGTTCCCTTCTCAATGGAAAATAGATCTGCGTTCGGCTTTAATTAGAAAACTACAAACCTGTCTCTCAGCATGTCAGTTCCTAACAATTAAAGACTCTCTCAATAATCTTTATCTCATTATCTTAAATAAGGTAAAGATTTATTACCAAAAACAATTCATTGTGTCGATATCAGATTTCTCTAACAATAAGATAATGAAGCTTCGTTTTCTACATAAAATAAGATCCTTATTGTTAAATAAATAGATTCTTAGCAAATTAAAATTGATAAATTAATTTCGTTAATGTTTCACTTAACTTCTAATAATTTGTTTTTTATGAATCAAGGTAATGTATGATTTTTTAAATAAACCTTTAATATTAAGCGAAAAAAGACCGTTATGATAACAATCAATATAGAGTAAACTTGCCAATTACGGTCCAAGCTTAGATCTTATTGTTAGTAGCTAAGGTTGAGAGAAAATATGTGCAATATACACAAAAATGATAATAGGCTACTGAAGATCTAAGCTCGGACCGTAATTGGCAAGTTCACTCTATAAACCTTTAATCTTTTCTCTTCCGCTGAACATTTAATTATCATCCAAGACCGATGAAGGAAAGGACTACTTCGAGGCGAAAGTGATTGAACGTCTCGCAGTTGATAAGGAAACTGCGGAGACAATGACAGCAAGACGCAGGGATTAAAGAGAGAGAGAAAGAGAGAACTTCATGGGATTTAGGGATGAAAGAGATTGATCGGTCGCGTTCTTTTCCTCGATAATTAGTCCCCGAGCAATTGGGATATTCTTAAGATTGCGGAAAATTTCATTGCTGGCTCTCGCTGATAGTGCTCGCTATATAATCACTTAGCAGAAGAGAATAGGAGAATAGGATGCAAAAGATGCGAAATATTTGCAATCATTAAGACTTGGATAAAAAAGATAACTATCTTAAATATTTTAATTTGTTAAAGAGCGTATACCTAAGCAAATCAATTATATAAAAATGCATTTATAAATAATATTTCTATAAATTTTATTTTTATTATTAATTATTTCATTTATATTCTGTCAAAAGTATTTAAATTAGATTTATTTATTACAACTATTACAAGTAAATCGATTGAAAATATCAAGTTTATGATTACCAGTCCTTCTCTTTTTACCCTTTATATTTAACATATAATTGTATATATTTTTCTTAGATAAATGCAATTATTTCTTGATAGTTAAAGTCTCAAAAATACCTCTTATCAATTTTTCCGTGTACTGCAAAATTTGCGTCGATTTTAAGAAGACATCGTGCAGAACTGACTCGCTCTCAAGAGAAAATTTTAATCGCGTATTTCAGCTTTAAAGATAAGTTTATCTCATATTTATTTTCAAAGTCGATTAGGAAAATAACTAAAATAAGCACGGTACCGACGCAAGGTAGAGCATTAGCTGCGAGGATACGGATAATGACTGAAAGATCTGGTAAGGGAAGTCGATCCATATTTTGCTCGCAACCCGGCGTTCCTTAGATATGCTAATTTGAAGGTGACGACAGTCAGGGATCGGAGCGACAAGAAGCAACACGATGACGTCGCGTTGCCAAAGTGGCGTCGTCGCCAAGTCGCCGAGGTGACAAAAGCTCGCGCGAGTAAGGAGAGCACCCCGGTCAAATAGGCGAGATTATACGCGTACAAAGGAATACCTAATAAGTAAAATATTTCCGCGGCTTTTGTCGACGCGACGCGACGGCGCGAATACTCGACGGTATTTGTCGTCGCCAGCCCGCAGCCGTGCGCTTTCTCGCGCGTCTCTACGCCGCAGCCGCCTTGAGACACACCTCCTCATTATTCGCCGTGGATCGTTAATTGGATGAGACTGAAATGTCACGAGTACCATCCGCGAAACCGTGACATTCGTGTGAAAGTGTAGAATATGTCGCGCAGAGTGAGCACGTTCGTGAGTTCGTTGTAAATCGGAGTAAAATGTGCAAGAGATGCAAGAAGTCACGATTTTGCGAATTACAATTATCTTATATATCTCAATGAATTAAATTGAAATTTTCCTACATATATAGGTACTTCACAAATCAAGTGATAATTGACGTTTCATTATAAGATCTCATCTCTGAAGTTTAATTCGTTATAAAAAGCATCCTATTTTTAATTAGTTTGAGAATTATTACGCTTCGATATATTTCAAAATTACAAATTGTATTAATTAATAATAAGACATATTTATTCAGACATGCTTAATTTGTTAAGTTAAATTTGCCAAGTACTTTATATTCTGATTCTCTAATGGATTAAAACCAGCTTCGTGTTCGCAGAAATGCATGAGTGATCGACAAACACTGAAATTTATGATTAAAAGACAGCAGTTCTCCCCACGTACACGCTTTCGGTTAATATTACGAGGATCGAAATTATCCACGAGAAGCCCTCATGATCGCGAAAGCCCTTCAAGTTCTCCGGCGAGGTGTCAGCTTTCGTGCCCTCCGACGTGACTCCCGAACCCTCGTCATTTCGCCTCGTCCCTTCTGGTGTTGTTCGAATGCAAAAAAGTTATACGTGTGTTCCTCGAGCAAGACGCATTTTGTCAATGAGACGAAATGCGATACGCGTTGAAGGGCTGAGGGCTCTCTTTCCCGTCGCCGTCTAGCAGCGAGGGGTGAGCCATCGGGCGAATCTGAGATTTTTCGCGCGTTTCTGACCCGGGCGTAAAAAGAAAAACCGAGGGATTTTATGCTTTGCGCGCATTTGTATCTCGTGCGCGTTTCCCAATTTGCATACATTATACATGCGGCAAAATTGAATAATGTCGCGTTGGGGGCGGGCGTCGCGTTTCGACATCGCAATGTCGCGTTTACGCTTGTCATTATGTTCGTGCCACCAGGGTGATTTATAAGTGACTATCGAGATGAGAACGTCCGTGTTCTCGTCTCGATTCTACGCTAAATGCCCCTTCGCCCGTTTCTAGCATTCATTCGTGATGCCATACACAGAAGATTAAAATTAAAAAGCCCAGCAGCTTGCAAAGTTAATTTTCTAAAAATAAAACTATAAACTGAAACTATAAACTAAAATTATAAACTAAAACTGTAGAATATCTAACGTTTAAGTTAAATGAATCAAAAGAAATACGATTGCCATCAACATACTTATAGAAAAATGTGGATCATGGAATTATAAGTATTCAAAAAAAAAAAAAAAACAATAAGCCACTCAGCTTATTGGCGTAGGCGAGAGAATTCCCTGAAAGTAATCGTGGCGACCAAATAAATCAAAAGTGGCAAAAACATCGCGATGTTCCAACGCTGACTCATTCTCCATAACAAAAAGAGACAAAAAAATGAACTCGGCGGCTACAAAAGTCGCATATATCACATCGTCAGCCATTGTTCGAGGATGTCACATTAGCGTGACCGGAGAAAAACTGTGTGTCTCGCTGGGCAGTTTTGCATCGAATTGTCGGGTGTACATACACCTTCGTTAAGAATCGCAGTATTTTCCGCGCACTCAACGATCGATCCCTGTATGGTCTGTTGAAGCAAAATCCGATTGGAATATTCGACGGGTTTCTCGCGAAATTTCACGGAGAAGCTTCAGTTTTTCATAAATAATTCCTATTATTTCGCGAATAACAGATCGGATCGCTCAGCGTTAACGATTGTCCGTTATAATTTCAGAGAACTCAGCAGTTATTCAGTTATCCCGATTTTTTGAATAATTCAATTCAACCGAAAACGAGAGAACTCTAATTCGGCTCCGACGCGCTTCCATGAAAAGAAATCACGGCGGTTTTTAGGCGAGGCGATAATCATCGGCGATATTATGGAAGTCGTCAATCAAAAGTCGCGAAAAGGCAGAATGATTTAATAGTCAGACGAAAGGCGACCGGCATCGACGTAGAAGAGTTTAATGATCACCGCCGCGGCATTAATTAAGATAATGCCCGTTAAAGGGCGCGCCAACAACCTTGGAACGCTATTACGAGATATCGCGTGTATACACGCAAAATCGAGACGGGAAAGAGAAAGAGCGGGAGAATTCGTCGTCCCAAAAGAAAGCAAGAGGAACAAAAAAAAAACCACCCGAAAAGCGAAAACGCGATTTCCTTTCTTTTTAACATTCCGCGTGCTATAATTTTCTTGCGCTCTCCTTTTCGCGCTCTGTAAGCCTTTTGTTACAAAACCTAATGTCATTACTTATACTGCACAAGTAATTCTTCGCGTAAATAAATAATCTCATATCCTCCCCGATGTTGAAATTATTATTAGTATTATTATCCTTTTTCAGTTCTATTTCTTGCAGCGAGAAATAGCATTAACGCAAGCAAACGCTGCAAACTTTTTCGTTATTCACCAGATCGTTTGTCCTGGGATAAGCAACGCAGCTCAACAATAGCTTTCTGATCACCGAGAAGTTTTCCGCTGAGACCGTTACGAATTAATTATACGGCTAATTTGCACGGGCAATTGTAATCCCGAGACACGTAGTCGTCGTCGTCGTCGTCGTCGTCGTGCGCGCGATATTGCAATACGCGGTGGAATCGCGGAGCGCGCCGTGGCAGGTAACCGGCCACGTAATCCGAGAGCTTAACGTTCAATGCACAATGCACGGACGAATCGCTTATAAACCCCCCGTGAAAGCTCTTTGTCAAGTAACGTGTATTGCGTTTTGCGACTTGGCTGTAGATGGCTGGTTGTCTGGCGCGTTATTGTAACCGGAAATTGTGTCTCCTTCTCTGAAATTATACTCAGCCGGACGACTCCATGGGAACATAAATACCGCTAAAAGAGAGAGAAAGAGAGAAAAGAAGGAGGAGAGTGAGAATAGCGACACCGCGTTAGATTATTACATATTTTACAACGCATATTAGACGGCGACTGTAACGGTGTGTACCATGTGCAATTCGCACGAAACTCGGGCACACTAATAACAAGTATACACAATATTATTCCCCTGAGCACATCCCCTTCTCTGCCGTTCAATTTTCCACCTCAAAATTCAAGCTGTTTAAAAAATAGAAGTTTATATGGATCTTGTTAATTTTGTTACATATATGTTAAATATAAGTTACATTGGATAAAATATAATTTTTGTCGAATTGTATCGTCTCTTTTTCCTTCTCACTTTTTCTTACTTAATTAAATGTCTTTAATTAATTCCTGAAAAAAGATCGGGAAGAAACTTTACGCCAATTTCCGCGATAGGAAGCAGTTAAGTATCTAAGTATCCGGAATAATCAACGGTAGGAAAACGTAACGGTGACCATAAATCGGATAAATTGCCACGAACGCTCGAGGCAATTTATTTACCGGTAGTTTGTAATTTTTTTCTAACGCTGTTGGGCGCGCCGCAAACGAACAAACTTCGTAAACTCCATAAGGAGATTCGAGCCATAAGCGAATTAAGTGCAACGAGATAAGGTCAGCGTCCATCCCGTACAGGAAGCTCCAAAAGCGATAACGCCGTCGAGAAACGGACGCGATAATTTATCAAACTATCCATCCATTTTCATTAAACTCAACCGAATTTTTCGTCGCTGCTGAATTATCTCCGTTTCTCGGAGTTTACGCTAGGCCATCTGCCTTTCGAGTTTCGGTGTTAAACGTCAAAACTATATTCGGTACAATCAATAGCACGTCGTGAAAAGTTCAAAGGCTAAATCTATAAAATATAAGATATATATTGGGATGCTCAATTTCGAGATAAGCTACGTCAAATTGCAAACATAATTACCTAAACTACCAATAAGTATTATCAATTAATTTTATAATTTTAATTTATTCTGGCAAATCTAATCTTATTTTTTAAAAATCTGTGCAGTTAAAAATCGTTACGTTAATAAATCAATAAAAATAGAAGATTAATCAAAGTCATGACTTGTTATTTTCCGTTCTCCAAAGAAAGCACTTTTCTCTTTTCCTCTCTCTTTCTATTTGCGACATAAATACCAATAATACCATAAATAACAGTAAAAATAAATTTTGAAAAAGTAAGAGCAATAGAATAACGCACAATAAATATGGGTAAAATATTTATATCGTAAATACACATAGACTGACTGACATAAAACCGTCTCAATAGCATGATATATCACCTGCTCGGAGAATCGCTCGCATCGAATTGCGTCGCGAGATATATAGAACGAATAAAATATATGATGTAATCGGATAAGAAGTCTCACGATTCGATCGGCGGAGAGTCGCGATGTTAGACTCGATGCGTGCTGCATATTGCAATGCGTTCTTGGAAAGAGCTGCGAGCGAAAACACACCGTATATAGAGCATAGCGAATGCAGTCGTCGCGTCAAAGACGGGTGACGTGCGATCATAAATTAAGGAGGTATCGCTGGGTACCGGGGACCTTTTCTATCTGTAGAAAGCGAGGTACGCGAGATGACTGTTTTATATCCCTCCCGATACCTATCCCACAACGACGGGCGTCGACGTTGCTGACGAATGCTGCCGCTGCAGTTTTCCGCACTCAACGCGGTGCAACGGGGTAACATCGACGAAGCAAAACGCGCAACGTTTTCTGTTTTAATCTTCCGACGAGGTACGAAGAGCATAGAGGCGCACGTCCGTCGCTGAGAAGTGTTATCGACTCGCCCCCGCCGTAATATTCAATGTTTTGTCGAGGCTTCGTACGCTTGCAACCGCAGGTACCTATTAAAGAACTTTATGTTTTGCCGAATAGAACAAGCCGTCACCATCGTACCGAGAACGAGGCGATATTCGATACATTTTATCGAGGAAGTAATTAGTAATAACTGATAATGTAATAAAGTAGGTAATATAATAAAATAGAATTTTTTATTCAAAATTGATCCACAATCTGTCTAGTACGCGCCCATTTCTTCCATTGGATCGACAATTGAAAATGGTCTTCTTTTATGATTTTTGACTGATGTATGTAAAAAGGAAATATCTCTCTGAATATCAGAATCTCAGCCGAAAGCTGTTATGTCGATTTTTATTATCGCCACGTGTCGGCAAAAGCGTTGCCAATAACATCGGGAACTTTGTAAGAAGACACGTGTCAGCACTCACAATGAAACGTTCTTCTCAGCGAACAGTTTTATTCTCGATGTAAGAAGGAGGGCTTTACAACGGAGTTTACAAGCGGTTTACAAAAGCAGCCGCCGATAATAATTCCGTAGTAAGAGCATCTTTATCACGGGGAAAACTTTCGAGTTATTCGATCGCTTCCTGCTCCGGACGGACTGCCGGTGACGGACTCGGTGTGAAAACTCGCGAAAAAGTGTATTAGACTTCCTAAAGTCTTCTTAATTTCGAGTTTTCTAATATCAAAATTGAATTCACGGGAAAAACGACTCAAATAAAAAAACTATTGAATAATCTAATTATTCTAAATTCATAATCAATCAAGTTAAATGAAATAATTAATTAAATAAGAACATGTATATGAAGAAAAATCTAAAATTTTTATCACCTTGAGTAATATTTTCTCAAAGATAATTATCGTAAAAAAAATTCGTATTTAAAAAAATATATAATAACATAGGTTTTTGCCATGTAAAGATTATATTTGATAACAATGCGATATAAATTCTGCATTTTTCTTCACAAATGGAAGAGCTTTATAAAGTAGAAGAGAAATTAAATAAGAAATTCAATTTTACTTAACGTCGCGCATTATTCTATCAAAATAGTCAAATAATTCGATCAGAGTCTGTAAAAAAAGCTCGTTCAAAGGTAAGTTCCCAAACTAAAATGGACTCGCGAGCTTTTTCGCGATGGCAAAGCGGAAACGCTATTACGCACCGACACGTATCACTATTCGGCATACATAATTGAATCGAGAGTCTCACAAAGAGCGTCAGCGGCGGCGGCGCGGAGCTTAATGGACGAACGGTTCTCGCTTTAAGCTCTGAAAGCGTGTAAGGGCGACGCCCAAATTGATGGGTATCTACACGAGCGGCGACGATGACGACGTCGACAACGTTGTCGTCGAAAGCGGATTCACGCAGCGCGAGGAGAACGGGGAAGGGTCGAAGGATGCAACAAGGATGCAGCAAGCTTGCAAGTTGAGGAGCGGCGGGGATGACCGCAGCAGCCACGTGTCTCGAAGATGCGAAATAACTAAGGACAAAATTAAATTAAAAGCCCTCGGTAGCAGACGATCACGATCCTTCGCGCACGCTTTCCTGTAGGCTTTCAAGTAATTAGGTCGTCCGCCCGCAAGGAGACACTTCTCTCTCTCTCTCTCTCTCTCTCTCTCTCTCTCTCTCTCTCTCTCTCTCTCTCTCTCTCTCTCTCTCTCTCTCTCTCTCTCTCTCTCTCTCTCTCTCTCTCTCTCTCTCTCTCTATTTCTCTTAGACATTATATCACGATAGCTCGCGCGGTGTGCGATAAGGTTACATCATTTGCTACAGGAGTCAAGATATCGGTAGCTTCCGGATTTGACGCCGTAGGAACGTGAGAGATCGAATATTGGGATTCGCAAATTAATTCGCTATACGAGTCTAACTGGAAGTGTATCTTTATCTGTAAATAATAAATTCTTAAAGTTCAGATTTAAAGTAATTTTTGCAACAAGGAAGAAAAGAATTTCTAAAATTGGAGAAGTAATTTTTAACTAAGAAAAGGAAATAATAGATATTTCCTTTGTATATTTGTAAGAGAATAATTTCGGAGGAAAACAACCCAACAAATCCAAATAAATTATAACACAAGTACCTAATTATAAGTTCAATAAATCAATAATTAAGGAACAAATTAATATCAAGTAAGGTCTGAATCTCAAATAATAAAGTGACAAACAGGAAAAGCTTAACTCCAAAGTAGCTCTTGAACTTTTTATGTAGAGAAAAACAAGTACTTTCTCAGATTTGAAGCTACCTTTAGCGAACGGCTTGAAATGGATTTCAAAAAATAATGGATTTATTTCCCGTCCTCGCTCTGGATCGTTCATCAAACATTTCGACCACGTCAATCGCACATGAATATCGCAATTTTCGACATTAACGCGTTAGATTCGACACGTGAAGGCTTCACCGCAAAGGAACGTATGCGGGAAACGTCCGAGATGGAATCTCGGAATCGGAGGTGGAAAACGGTAAATCCCAGAGCATTCCTCATCCCTCATTCCCTCATCCCTCACGCGCAACGGCCGCGGCGTCTCGAGAGCTCCGTTTAACGTCTTCTCGTCTCGTTTCTCGCGCGCTCGTGTCATTCCATGCGAGTTGTCATTTCACCGCCGTCGCTGGGATAATGACTACATGACGACAACGACAGCAGTATTTAACGACGAGCAACCGTTTGTACGTTAATTGCTATTAACTTTGTGGAGAGGAATGCGCCAGAATGCGTCGAAAAGTGCTCTTTGGTGCGCGCTCGCAAAGATGCTAGGAATTCCCTGCCATTGTGTGTATATGCACAATTCTGTAATAATGTAACGCTAATTAAATTCGAGATTCTGTAGTATTTGTGGAATTTTATATATTTTTGTTTCTTTGTGCGTTGCATAACTCTATAATAATTGTGATTCATGAACAGTTCTTTTGTCTTTAATACATTTTTTTCAAGAATTTTTTCAAGAAAGATAGACTAATTTTTTTAATAAAAAAAGTATAAAGGCATTTAATGATTTTCTAAAAAAGTCCTTGTATAAATTTCTAAAAGAAGTCACTATTCAACAATTATTATATATAAGTGAGCACAAACACACAATTATTAGAATTTAGATTAAATTATTAATATCTAAAAATATTATCAAAATATAGCTCGACGTTCTTTTCAGGAAATGATCAATGAAATTTCTAAATTTAGAAAGTAATAAATAATGTAATACTGTACGCGGGTAAAATAGACCATCAAACCATTCAGGAATTACTAAATACCGATCTCTTATTTTTAAAAACAGATCATTTCTTTGACAACGGTGTCTCACGGACTCGATAAACGAGCTGCGAAATGGAAATTAGCCGGTGCACCATTTCTGAATAGTTCTGACAATTGCCTTAATAAAACAATTAACTGCATGCGCTACGCGAAAATGGCGTAAATGTGCGTCATGCGTTAAATGTTCGCGCTCGCGTTCTATGACCAAAAAAAAAAAAAGAGAAACAAACAACTCGAAAAAAATCACCAGCGAACCTGAGTAAATTTAGTATGTCCGAGTCATTTAAATTACCGAGCAGACGGCGACGATAAAACAGGCAAATATAAAAATAAATAGGTACAAGAAATACGAAAAAATATTTTAATGTTATGACGTGTTACAAATATTGAAAAATCACAGTTGTACGTTAAAAAATAAATTTATTGAAGCTTATTTAGGTATTGTAAACTTTTATTCTAGTCCTTATGATTATCTAATTAGTAAAGCTGAAATTTTTCAACTATTTTTTAAAAACTTAAGTTTATTAAAATTCGTTGTCAATATAGACTCGAAACATTATTCGTATCTTCATATTTTAACAGCCGGGTGCTTTTATAATTGATGATGCAACGCGAGATGTTATACTTTTACGGAAACTTCGCGAGCACGTGTCAGATCGTTGTGTCGACGATTACTCAAGTTAAATGATCTCGGACTCGATGACAACCCTTCAAAGTTACGAATTTATGAACGGGCATACAACATACCTGATGCGGTCATTCTTCGGCGAGAAAAAGAGAATTAATTGCGACAGGAAACAAAAGTTTGTTTTTTTTTTTTTGCGAACAGAGCTGAGCGCTTATCCAAATTCGGTTGCACACCATGTTTTCGTGCGGAAAAAATACCGACGCGTTTACATTAAAAGTACCGACGACGTTGACAGCGCATAATTGACCATGCAGCTCCCCGGTCGATGTTATGCGAACGACAAAATGTAGCTGGCTTATTATTATATTATTGTAACCCGAAAAAGTGGACGTGTGAAATAAAATGTAAAAAATAACGTGTTTTCTCTCTTTTCTACTTATATTTTTAAAAAATTGGTGATTCTGAAAGCAACACTGATTTAGAATTTCAAACAAAACTAAAGAGAAAAAACGAAATAATAAAGCTAAATGAGGTAATCAGTAATAAAATAATATTGTGTAATATAATCAGTTAATGTCTTAATATTACCACGAATAATAAAAAAACAATTACCCGCGCAACAAATTAATATGGCCATTAACGTCTAATTTGGAATACAGATGCAATGTCAATCAATATTGGCAGATAATGTTAATTTTGTTTAATGAAATAATTGTATAAGTCTGAATGAATGATTAAAAGGAAAGTAATTTATTTGCTTGCCGTGATTTTGTCTGCGCCGTCCATATTACAGGCATCATAATTCTCTCTCGAGGCAATCGATTTCTAATTTGTTTGCACCATCAGATAGCTATTATAATTCCACTTCTCATTTGCAACTGATTTTAATAATGGCATTATTAAAAACCTTCTACCTTACACGGCAATATGATACTGCAGAGAGAAGCGGTGGGGCGATTTAATGGGCTTGAGGTTAGTAAATTCGACGAGAAATAGATTAACAAGCTGTAAATATTAAATCAGAACAAAGGTTTTGGCGGGGTTATTTACCAATGTAATTACCAACAATTTTTAAGTCCAACTTGTCTCGGATGATAGCTCATCGAAAATATGAATAACGGATAGAAAAATACAAAAATAATTATAAGTAATGATGATGTGATGAAATTTTATCTATTATTTAATTTCAAGCATACCGTATTTTAAGTAAATTTTAATTTTTTATCTTACTGTTACCAAACAACACACACACTCGGACGCAAGATATTTTAAAAATTATTACTTTTTTTCTAAAAAAAAAATTGATTCTAAGGTAGAATTATCATGAAAATGTCTGCAATTGCAACACTGCCCCTATATAACGCCGCACTAACATAAGAAATACAAAATTATTCTCTCTGTCGATCGATACCAATAAGAGCGCTTTGTGGATATCTCAAGTGCTTCATTCAACTGCAGAGAATTGTGACGGGGTCCTGAGGTTGCACAGTCCTTTGAGATCGAAACGAGCTTTTTTCGCAGTGAAGCGAGAAAAAAATGCCAATGTCGAGAACGAGATTGTCGAACGGACATTGAACGGTTCTGGACAAATGCCAGCACGGTGCGACACAGTGTTTGAAGTTGAAAGACGATCTACATAAATTCTTGGAAATATAGCCGTGAGTCTCAAATTTTTTTGAGGTGCATTAAAATTTATACAAAATGTTTACGTAAAATATATAAATATATAACTAAATAGATATAAAAATAAGTATATAACTACAAAATATAGAATATTTCAATTTTATAAAATATCTTTAAAAAGAAAGAAAGCGTAGAAATGTAAATTTCTATATATTAAAATGTGATTAAAATATCGCTTTTAGATCTTTACTATTTTCAAATATAAACTCAAAAAATTAATAACTTCGATTAAATTGGTTTTACTTAAACGTATTTAATTTGCTCGAAAGATTGCTAAATATTAACTTTATATCAAATGTTCATTCCGTATGCAATTTCATCAATTCGCTGTGATTTAGCCTAAGATAACATTCTGACCCTAGAAACTCAATCCTTACACTTGCTGAACTTGGAATGGTAAACATCAAGTAACAAAACACAATATTTCCTCTTTCTCTCTCCTCAACGGCAAATGATCCTTTGCTATCGATACCATCTCTCGTTGCCTGTCCGCTTTGTAGAATTACCAAGCTGGAGAGAGCCGGAGTATCCGTTCGTCAGCGATATCCGAGAGCAAATACGAGATTTAATGGAATTTTTACTTGTGAATCTGATTTCCGTGTTCGCCGATAAAAATTCCCGCGCGCGCGAAATTTTCGACACGAGTAAAATTTATATAGGACATAAGACATTAACATACCGCACGGTTGGCGCGCAAAATATTAAAAAAAAAGAACAATTTTTGTTAAAATATGATTCGATATATTTGTGTAACATCAATCAGGATTTGAATTAAATAATCTAAAAAATACCTATTGTTAAAACACGTATCAATCAGATTTAATTAACTATTCACAGCTCAAAGATGCCAAGAGGTCGTGATGAAAAATGAAATTTGTCCAAGTTAACATTGCCCTTACGGGGCAGGAAGTTTGGATCTCTCGCGGACCCATCCTCGCGAATGCCTTCGAGTCTAACGATCGTGCTCGCGGAATTCGTTACGCAAGCCCCCACTAATTCGCGCATCGATCGTAATTGCTCCTCGCTCTAGAGAAACGAGAGCTATTGCGGAGGCGTATTTGGCGGAGATAACCGCTATCTCCGCAAATACGCCCGCTCGCGCAAACAGCCGCTGCGACGTTTGCGCACCGCAGAGCTATCGAAAGGAACTCGGCAAATTATTTAGATATTCCATTCTACTATTAAGCTCTTATATTAAGCCATGACAGCATGTTCACACATTTCTTATATCTTAATAAAGATAAAAATAAACGGGGGAAAAAACTGTAGAGCGAGATATACGTATATGATAAAATATTGAGTACAAATATAAATGATGACTTGTGTATGACTGTATTTTTTCGCGAACAGTGGAGCATTAAATGGGAAAGAAAATATATGGAAAATCATGACGTAAACCGATACAATTTTTTTTACTGGCAAAACTCCGAGATTAATTTTTCTCCCCGTGAAATACGTCGCTGATAAGCGCGACTGCTGATATATATTAGAATTTATGCGTTTGTGGTAGGACAATATACATGCTGTGCAACATTGCAAGTGGTCGGCAAACGAACGAGCGGAGCGAAATATAGGGGACTGTAAACCGTCCGCGGTATTAAGGACGCGTTAATTACCTTAGTATGCGCCGAACGTTTTCTCTCGCACTTTAGTCACGATAACCACGCGTTTGCCGATAATCGAAATAATTAAAAAAGTTCTGAAATCCATGAAAATCTAAATTGTAACTTTTAAGCAGCGAAAAGAAAATTGACGAATTTCCGCGATCTAGAAATAATTATTATATTATGATGCACCATTATTATTTTATAATTACAAAAACAAACATGGATTTCAGTGTAGTTATAAAAATAATAATGTGTGCAAATTTAAGAACTTTGAAAATGCAAAAATGTAAATAAGAATTTGTGAAGAAAAATAAGATTAAGAACTTGCAAGTCTTGCACTTTTAGAGAAAAATATGTAAAATATATGTTTAAAAAATGCAATGTAAAATATATTCACAAATTTATTAAATAAAAAGCTTATGTAAAAGATTTAACCTCTTCTTCAACTTGTTTTCTTAAATCAAGTATTACAGGAAATATTTTCTAGTTTCCGACGAGATGGTTAATGATTTTGTCAGTCATTGCGGAACGAAGCAGGCTCTTTACGGGTGAGATAAAATGACGCGGGCATCCTGTTTGACGACGCAAACTTTCCTCCGCGTTGTAACTGTATCAACAACAGCGAGAACCGCTCCTCCGAGAGGATCCCGTAGGATCCCGTCGGAAGGCTTTCAGGAAGAGGACGCGGCTTTTCTAGTCCTGCTCGTTTCTCATGACACGAGAGAGGCAACAAAAGTAACAGTACAAATTGTAACAACGACCGCAAATATCGCGACGACGCAATCTCTGCGCGTTGTAAAGTGGGATATCTTCGTGTAGTTTACGATGAGTTTACAACGTGGCGCCATTTATGTTTGCGTGATTCGCGTCGACTCGGGAAAACAAGGCGGAAGACTGCCTAATGAAGTAATCAAAAATTCTCTCTTTTACATTCTCAACCGAGGTCTGGTCTATAATTTGCTTTAGATTTCAAAATAGAATTCTCCTGGCAATTTATATGCCATGTATTTTAATGTATACCTACACTATGTATTTTAATATATACACACTCGTCCCTCGATTTACGCGGAGTATTCGTTTCACGAAATTTTTTTACGCGGTCGTGTAAATAGAGTTAATTGCCAGTTTACCAAGAAAAAAAACGTAAGAGAAAAGCCCGTGTATGTTGCAAAAATATTTATTGCACATTTATTTCGTTTTATTCGCACGAAGTGTTGAAAAGTAAATTTTTTATCATTTGTACGGATGGACAAGAACTTTTGGCTCACTGATATATAATAATTTCAATAAAAACCATAGAAAGATATATTTTCTGAACGTGTAAAATGAGATCGTGTAAAACTGGGATCGCACACAAAAAGTATCGCGTAAATCAAGGGATGTGTGTGTGTGTTTCATCTGTATGTGTATTTCTGATTCTTCAAGTTTTTCGTATTGCATGGCGTTGCATTTATAAAATTATAAATAGAATTATATCCCAAGTTCCGGCACAAATTATAAATTGTCTAAAATAGACCTAGTGTTGTTATATTATAGCAGTTGCCTAAGTAAAAATAATTATATGTATATTACAATACAAATGTAATATACCTCATGCGATGGTTTATGCAATATCACATTGGATTTGCAGAAATATTGCCTTTCCGCAGCAGTGAATACAATTCCGATGGCATTTCCCGCATTCAGGAGAGTAACATTCTTCCAGAAAATTCCATTTACAAGGCGAGCCATTTTGTCACGCGATTACATTCAGCGACTGGCGCATAGAAAAACAAGGTTGAAAATTCGTGCGATAAGAAACGGTTGCCGATACGGAAACGGAAATGTAAGCCCGGCGATAATATGGACGCCGCTTTCGTGGAAACGAAGGCCTTGCCCGTAAAACTATTACCTGCCACAGTGTATGAATACGAATGACGTTTTTCTGCTAAAAACTACGTACGTACCTCTGTAAAATACCTGCATATGAATATAACGATTTTATTTTAGATTTATCTCGTATTCATTATTCGATAATTAAACGACAGGATCCTTAGACAATGCAAACGGTATAATGAAAGGAACGCGTACAAAATATAAACTTGAAACTGCAAACTCCTGAATAATTGTAATAACAAAATCACTACCATGTGAATGAGTAATGCCTTCAAATGCGACTGTACTGTCTTTAAATAACTGAGAAGGACATATATGTATCAACTTGGTCATATAACCATAGTTATTACAAAAATGCCCGCAAAGACATTTGTTACCAAATGCATGATTACTACAGCCAGTCAAAGTGTCAACGAAGTTCCACCGTCAACGAGACCGCGTCGTTATTTACCTATTCCCTTTCCCTCGACATCCTCGCGACTCCTCCGGGAAAACTCGCCGAAGAATCGTGAAGCCGGAATTTTCACCGGGAATTCGCGTAACTTTCCTGTCGACGCAATTCTCTCACCTCGCTCTCTCTCCCTTTGTTTCTTCTTATCTCTCTTTCTGTCTGGGGGTAATACAAAAGGACGGCGATGAATCACCGTCGAGTGGACCATTGACTCCCACAAAGAAACCCGGAAAGAAAAAGGAAAGATCAAGGAAATATGTTTCGCGAAACATTTCCGGAACCATCGGACGCTTCTATCTTCTTTCCCACGAGAATGCTCTGGATCTGCGATCGCGTGGAAATTCCGCGAAGAACAATCGATCTGTCAATAAACAGTTTCGAGATCATAGATCCTCGATTGGAACATATTCGAACAATTTACAGAGATTTATATTTATGCTATACAAAATACGTAAAAGAACTTTTTATTTTTAATTTATAATTTCTCCGCAAATATCTGTAAGAGAATGATTTTTAATCTTCTCTCGATCTTTTAAGGTGAAATCTTAATCTTTATATCTGATCTAGATCTTAAGGCTCCTGCCTATACTCGTCTCTTCCATCCTTGTTTGATGACGTCAGAAGCGAGAAATCGCATGCCAAAACTTCTTGCGGTTTTACGTTGAAATAAAAAGATATATTTATAAAACGCAATTTTGTAATAATGTAATTGATTCAGCACATTTGTAAAATATACCGAACACTTTCTTTTGGCTTTAATAATCACTATAAATAGCCGTAAAATTAATGTGACATGCAATCTACCTTTTTAACCTATCTTATTTCATTTTTCATTTTACAGGTTATTTATTGATTATTTATTAAAGCCAAAGGAGTGTCCGGTATGTTTTACAAATGTGCTGAATTAATTATAATTTTGTTTTATGGATATATCTTTTTATTTCAACGTGAAACCGAAAGAATTATTTTTAGCATGCGATTTCTCGCTTCTGACATCATTAAACATGCGGATAGAAGCGGCGAGTAGGCAAGAGCCTTAATAATCGCCGAATTGATTTTAGTATTAATCTAAGTTTCAAGGAGGATTATTTTAGAATTCTATTATTTCAGAATCATTCTTCTTATTTTTTTTTTTTTTGGTCTTTCTTTTGAGAGGGAAATTTCGAGGGACAATTTTGCTGCAACTTTTTAATAATTGCTGGTCAAATACGAAGGCATTTAACTTTTGAATTATACATGCCTTCAAAAATATAATACGCGCAAATATATCAGCGAACCGTTTACTTCATAAATTTAAGTGCATATTATACATTCAACATACTCTGTAAATGGCTGTCTCCGCTTTCAAAATATAGTCGCCGTTTTTTTATTTAAGTCATAAGTTTTGTGGGACAATTTCATTTAAAATATGCATTTCAACCGCAGCGCGCAGGCTGGACATTTTTCGCTTACCATCGAATGTTATTTCGGTCGACCCGAGTTTCATATTTACAGGAGCGTTTGTTGGCCTCGCGTTCGAGCCGATTTAATACCGCTAAGAGACCACCGTGATCGAATTTAAGCGAGGGTGGCCGTGAAAGGTGAACCGAGTCGCTACTCATGTGCTGAATCGTCGTCGCGCGTCGGTGTATACACGCGGCGCGACGTCACGCGTGATCACATTGCGAAAGCGTGCAATAAATAATATTATTTCACGGCCGTTAAAAGGAGACGATCGGAAGCGAGTCGCGCGGGTAAGTACAAGAGGAGTTGCGACATGTGTTTCGCGTGATTCCGCTGTCGTTGCTTCGAGAAACCTTGCGCGAGCCACCGCAGAATTATTCTCATTAGAATAGATAACTTATCGCCGAGAAACGACGCTTCTCGCCGATCCCACATTGTAAATCTCTCAAATTGGATTTATAGCTGGGGATTACATTAACCAGAACAACGCAAGCGCGCGGAGCGCGTACATTGTATAAGTAATCTTGCGACTAAGTTCTTCCTGCGGAACAAGCTGAGCTGATCTTGTTGCACGGTAATAGAAAAAAATGAATTTTTATTCTTTGGATATGTTGTAAAATAAATGTTTAAACGTGATTAATAATAAAATATAATGCATATGTGCTGCCTTTTTAACTTGCGAAAACTAGGTCCTCCGATTTTTTATACAAGTCCAGAATTCTAAGAATATTTCTAATCGTTCATAGTACTTTCTATATACAATGTAATAAATATCGATAATTTACATGTCCTTTCATTTTATGACAGAATAACCTCGTTAAAATTTAATAATGTCTTTTATGAAACATCAAACTTGCTTTTCATATTACTGTACAAATTTTAAAAATTCAATAATATATAAAAAAAATAACATTTAATTAATTTTTTTTCAAAATACAAATTAATCAATGTAGAACAATTTCTGGCAAATAAATGCCTAGGTTCTTATATTTCTCTATAACAATTCGAGACAACTTACTTGTTCAACCGTTAGAGAAGCTCGACGTCCGCCATTTCGAATCGTTTTCAAAAAAAGAAAACGACTCACTGAATTTACGGTAAGCTCGAAACGAGATGGACTGCGTCGTGACGCGGGAAGATTCCGCGTTCTCCCGGCGAACGATTGTCGCCTCCGAGATCCACGGTGCTCTCTGCTCCTCTTGCATCGTTCTCGGAAAGGATTCGGCGGACGCGATGCACGCGATACGAAACGCGCCGAGACACTGAGCCGAAACCGGAACGAGGCCTGGTCACTCCGGAGCGCTCTTCCAGAGGAGGAAGTGGGAGGGTGAGAGTAGGGAGAGACACAAACGCGCGCATGCGTCGTGATTGCATCGCGGAATTAGATGATTGGGTAGTTCGCGAGATCCGCGAGGAGGATCCTCGCTCCTGCCACCGACGCATCCCCGAGGAACGTTCCGGAATTTTCAAAATTTCCCTCGATTCTCCACGGTTACTCCGAAGTACCAACGTGACTCGTGTTTCTCGATTTCCGAGAATTCGGAGTCTGATTATGATCGCACAATTTTACAGGGATTTTAACAAAATCTACTTAAATAAGAAATAACGAATTATAATAGAATGTAATAAAATTAATCAAGACGTCACTCCAATTTATTTTCCGCGGGAAATTAATCGAATCTTTTTTCAAATCTTTCATAAACTCCTCTCAAGCTTTATCCTTATTAATCTTGACATCAAAAGTATTAATTTCATTAATACTATAAAAGCGAAAATGTAAAAAATGTCACGTAATACAGTCATAACGTCGAAGTAACACAGAAATATAATATTTGATATATTTATGCATAAGCATAAAAATATAATAATTAATTAATAATTAGAACTATATATCTCCAAAAAGGCTTCATAATGCCTGCATAATATCTAAGTATAATAAAAATTTACAAATATTTTATATATGAGATTTCTGTAATATTTAAATTTAACATAATATATAGTTGAATACTATACAGGGATTTTAACAAAGTCTTAAATAAAAAAATAGCAACTCATAATAAAATGTAATAAAATTAATCAAGACGTCACTCCGATTTATTTTTCTCAGGAAATTAATCAAATTTTTTTTAAATCTTTCAAAAACTTGTCAAGCTTTATCCTTGTCAATCTTAACATCAAAAGTATTAATTTCATTAATACTTACTATAAAAGCAAAAAAATGTAAAAATGTAAAATGTGAATCAAAATAACACCGAAAAAATTTCAAAAATGACTCAGGGAACCAATACAAGTATATTTTGAAATATATGTCCGTTGACGTCTGGGTTTTATGTTGTAGGGCAGTGAAGGTATTTATGCCACCGGCATATTAGTTGAAATGCTGGATTTGTTTGCCAACACACTCCCCAGGTAGTTTCCATTATAATCTTACTTAGGAGAATAGGGGAGGGTGCGCTGTTACCTGTCCGGCGGACTTTCATTGAACTCGACGGCGGCCATAAAATTACTTTGCTGCCCTACAACATAATAACTAGATGTCAGCGGACATGTATTCTCTATTTCAAAATACTCGTATAAATTCTCCGAGTCATTCCTGAAAATATTTTGGTGTTATTCTGATTCATCCTATATATCAAGATGCCTTGTGTCAACACTGAATAAAATCTCGAGTGGCGTTGACGAATAAGAACAGTAAAAGTAACTCATCGCAGTTCTCCTCCCTCGCAATTAAATCCCCGATTGCGTAATCGAGAGGTCGGTGATTCGCTTTCATCAGCGAGTTGCGTCCTCGTGAGGAATCTCGCAGTTTCCCTCTTCCCGCGACTCTTTCTCCTCCCCGATTATCTCAGGAAGCCAATTCCGTACCTCAGCGGAGAGAGACGAAGGAATAAAATGAACTTTCGTATAATTGCATCCGTCGCGTCTCAGAGATTTTCTAATGCGATTTGCAGCTCGTCCAGCCGAGGAGAGCAATCTTTCGTCATGGTCCCCAGATAAAATTCACGAGATCACTATTCCGCGACTCGACGCGTTCGATGATTCATTAATATTTTTTGTTATCACGATTATCGGCCGCAAGAAAGGAAAATATTCTGATATCATTACTTTTTACAGATTTCTTTTTACAGATATTTAGTTCAATTAAAACAGCAAGATTATTACATTTTTATATTTTATATTTTTATACTAGTACATATTATGCCTTTGTGCTGTGTTTTTTTTTAATGTTATAACTATAACATGTTTCGCATGACATCTTTTATATTTTTACTTTCGTGGTAAATAATGCGAACAACAATAATGTTATAATTGATGAGGATAAAATTTGAGAAGTTTCAAAAGTGTCAAAGAGGAGGATTCCGTTAATTCTCCGCGAAACATAAATCGGAGTGATACCGTTCTAACTGC